>OX438649.1:3848977-5116970 GCA_949316285.1 Eupithecia subumbrata
AACCGGGCCTATACTCATAGAAACGAAAATCGAAGTTCCTTCCGTGATTAGTTTTTGTGCAAAGCATTTGCATGTAGGACGTTGCATTTATGTAGGATGAGTTGATTTTGCACGAAAACGAACTAGAAACTTTGATTTTCGTTTTCTGAGTAGGCCCTCTGAACACATATTCTATTCGTTGTCTAGCACTGGAATATTTATTTGCATATCCGAAATAACGTATGGTAGGTATGGTACCGAATAACTTAAGCACTTTTTATGCGGCTACTGCATAACTTGGATACTTTTTATGCCGTGGCGGCGTAAGAAGGTTCGACGCCTCCAACTAAGCCCCTCAGTTGATGTCGTAAAAGTCGACTATAAGGAAACTATCAGGGAAAGAGCATCAGTTTCAGTGTTTTTTAACACATGCATTACGAGCACCAATCGTCCTGCCAAGGGTAGTGATTAAGGCAAAACCCTCCTTGTTTGGGAATGGCCTGTTCAGCCGTTTACTTACGTATGAAGACACTGCAGCAAATTCAAGTATTGACCCCAATTTGCACAACGTCCTTTGAAGACCTTTTCGCACCTAGCTGTCATAAATTTTGCTACTGGCCATCAATAGATCGTTTGAAAAAATAAGACGTGGGAACTTGTCTATGCTCCGAACATCCTTTGTCCGATTCAGTTCCGTTTTCGAATTTTTGAATGAGAGTTTTTTCTTCTTTTCTGTGTGCACAGGTGTATTTGTTGTGGCGATCAATCATTTATTTGGATAGGCGGTGTAAGTTTGTTGTAATCTTTCAAATACTTAATTTTGTTGTTCGTAAAGTTTTGAACTTCTGTTTACTATACAATGTTGTTTTAACGGTTTTTATAGAGTCTAAATAACTGAAAACTTCTCTTGATTCACTTTAGTAAATACTTTGGCACTCGGACTAAGGGCCTGCATAAGAATCTAAAATCCAAGATTTTCTACAAGAACGATACACGTAAATGTTTCTAAAGCGGCAGTACGACTCATAAAAATAAATCGTAGAGCCAAAGTCAAACCTATAAAATCTGAGATTCAAAATATACATGCTTACTGCGACATTTTTAGTAAGTACCTACCTCCTTTACTCGTTTTAATACAGGTTTCTGGACACATCCAGGATAATGCTACCTCGCCTTAAAAAGTTAAAATTCTAAATTTAAACTCGCCGAACGTTGGCGGCAAAATGACCATAAACAACTTTATTTTTCTTTTTTTTTCGTACCCTGCCCGCCTTTTGTGCTGTATCCTGCCCTTTTCAGTCGGAGCTTTTTAGAAAGATATTTATTATGTATACTTTCGGCCATGACCAGTAGCCGAATGTAATTGTGAAATACGGGGTTATGTTTTTTTTTTATTTTTCGGGTCGCAGACGGAAGGTCATTTTGTATTTTATAGATCTGATTTATTGGGGATTTTTTTATGGATTAGTTACAGTTCCTTTTTGGGGATTATTCTGGAACATCGTTTTAATGTGTTTCTGACAAAAGAGCGGACTTCCTCCGAATTAGTAGGGATCGACAGGAAATGCCTGGATATTATTTGCCTTACCGGGGGTAGTAAATCAAAATTAGTAATTTTATCAGTTTTTTTATGATTTTGATGAATAATCTCTACTTTCTGCCTTAATCTGGTCCTAACGGGCTTTACTATCCACTTATTATTAATTGCCAGTTAGGTCCTATTACGATCACTCACTTTTTCAAGATAGGTCAATGTTTTCAAGTATTTTGTAATATTTCAAGAAATAAAAGGTTTTTTTTTATTTATTAAACGATCACTCATAACATTCTCCCAACTGCAGGATTTTTCTCACAAATTACAAACCACACAGGCAAATAAAATACCTACTTCTTTTGTCTTAATTTGAACTACTCATCCACATACTAAACCGGAATAAAATATCTTGTTGTTGAAATAAGACGAGAATTGAGAAAACCCTTAAAACCTTTGAAAATCAAATGAATGTTTGATTAGGTAAAATAAAATGAATGTAGAGCATTTAAGGCAAAAAACTACTACTTACCTTTACTATGGAAAATCATGTTGTTTATGCCTCAATTCCATGATTATTGAAAAGTGGCAATCTAGACATGTTGCCATCGAGAAAAGGAAACCTATTGTCTATACTCACAAATCGAAGCATGTTTCCAATTAAAAAAAAGTCAAGTCATCTTCACCTCAATAAGCTAATACTCTACCTACTTTTTGCCATTATCACCACATTCCTCCCCTCCCTGTATTATTTCCCATTTCCATAAAGGTACATTTTTATTATATGCGATAAATGGGACAGTCAAATGTTAAGGCACTGTATTCGAACAATGATGCGTTAGCACTGCAAGGTCGTTCGAACTGCAAGGTCAAACTTCTCTGCACTGATACCTATTTATATCATACCTACCTATAATGAGCAGAAGTATAATTTTGTACTAAATATGATATGGATCTCTGTATCTTTTTATTTGTTATTAATTGTACACTTAAGGGTTGTAAGTAAAAGTAGTTGCCTCATAGTGGTTTTTGGGCGGGTCTTGTTACAACCCTGCATGTGAAAAAGAGGTATCTATGAAGGTCTAAGAAAAGAGGTATCATATTCAGGATTAGGGATTATAGACCCCCGCTGCTTTATTGTTCTGAATGTTTCTTCGCGGGCTCCAAAGACGTCCCAATTAGAATGCATTCAAGTCACACCTGGCTTTGTTAAAAAAGTTTCATTAACAAAAAGTTCGCGAAAAAATGGATCTCGAAAAAAAAATTATAATTGGCAATGGAGCGTGCGCCTTAATCCATCGACAAGGATTTTTTCCTTTTTATTCGGAGTTGGGATGCTTTTTAAATTCTAAGGATTTACGTCAACGGTCCTTTGGGGGGTATGGGTGGGTAAATGGGTGTTTATTTATAAATTGGGCCCCTATAAAAATTGTACCCATTTTAAATTTTTCTGGTCTTGTTTTCAGGCTAATTTAAAAAACCCTATGGTCTAAAACTGACCCAATTTTTAAAGCTAGCTTATAAGAAAGATCCAAGATGAAATGAACTTTAAGTCATCGTTTTAAGGCGCTGGCTCCCCGCACACTAGCAACGCCTCCTATTTTATCTAATTAATACGTTTTGAAAGGGAAGAAAGGAATTTCTAAAAATTACGTTAGCCAGTTTGTGATACCTATTATACGCTTTTTTTAATGCCTCTGTAATAGTTTTATTTTGTATAGTTTAAACAGAGATTCGAAAATAGAGTTTGGTGGCCACCAAGGGCAACTTCGAATCTCTGCCGTGGGTGGCGGCGTTAGTGTGAGGGGGAGGCAGCGCCTTAAGAGCCATTTATTTGGTAGAGCTTGATTTTTAAGCGTGGTTGATATGTACCTAAGTATTTATTAAACGAAATCAAGTCTGAGCGGTGTAACGGGGCATAGTGTACCATTCGCAGCGAACATGATACGTTACGCTATGTGGTAAACTCCGTCTCATTGCTTTTTTTCCCCGCACTGACTGCATGAACGCTTGCTGTGTAAAACGTTGCATTTCGCCCTATAACGCCGGTCAGGAACCGGCGTTAGATACCGTACGAACGAACGAAGTAAGTGGTATGATTGGACAAAGATAATAAAGATATCCCCCCGAAACGTGAGATTATCTGCTACCAAATGAATATTGCCACGTTCCATTTATGATCATACCGTTCCAATTATGAATATTTAATATCGCTGCGAAGCACCAAAAGCGCGGAAGGCATTGTTTTCTTTATTCAAAAGGGTAGGTACCACACACAAAACATTTGATTATAGAGCAGATAGCCATAGAGAATTGATAGAGGCGCGTGCCGAGCACGCGGCGGCGGGAAAGTGGCGCGCAAATTGAGTGCTCCAATTACCGGTGTCGTGTTCTAGAAGTTTATGTACAGGATGTTATAAAATAGATGAAACAAAACAACTGACCAAACAAACTTATTGGTTAAATATAATTTTAAATCCAAAGAAAGAGAATCTTGTTGATGTTTGATACCGAGAAACCACCAAGAGAAACCACCTACTCTTTGAGTTTTCCTAGGAACGAAATTATAGAGATCTTTACTGGGTATTAAAAACACACCAGGAAAATCAAGCTACGTTCAGTTGATTTGCTCTTAAAGATTTATGAGGTAAGGTTAAAGGTTACCTAAGTCATAAATAAAAAAAAAATATGGTTCTGTCCAGCATGGGCAGATAGGGCAGTTCGTTTTCAGTGATGTCATCAAAATTGGAAAAAACAATAGGAAAACGCGATCGGGTAAAAATAAAAACAATTATAATCTTGGTTTAACTGGTTTATAAGTAACATCTAACTTTATTTGTTTGTCAAATGGCATTCTAAAGGTCACGATGTCAGATTATATTTGGTCCCTTTTCTGATTTATGATGACAGACATCGAACCCAAAACCGCGAGATGGTCAATTTATCAGAAACCCCAATAATAATAATCATATCACGCCGCCGATGCGATGGTAATATTTAAAAAACTTTGTATGATAAAGCAAAAATATTATGTAACTTAACTGTTATAGAAATTTTTGAATGAATTACCTATGTTTAATGCGTCTCATGCGAACGCTAGGATGCCTAAATTATCTAGAATCACTAAAATATATGCGGCGCATGATATGCGACATGCATAAAAGATATTTTGCCAGCGAAACCTCAGATACCTAATAGCTAGTTTTGGAAATCACACTAATATCATAAATGCGAAAGTTTGGATGGATGGATGGATGTTTGTTACCTCTTCACGCCAAAACTACTGAACGGATCGGGCTGAAATTTTGCACACAGGTATTTCTAATCCTGGAATCAAACATAGGCTTCATTTTATCCCATAAATCAGTTCCCATGGGACAGAAATCACCTTTAAACGTTTCCATAGAAACAACGCGTGCGAAGCCGCGGGTATAAACTATTACACTATACATACTAGTGCAAAACATTTCGTTAGAAATATTATATACATTTCATTATACCGAAACAATTTATTTCATTATATTTCATTTACAAAACATTTCATGAAATATCAAGAACAAAATTAAAAAATTTTAAAAAACCCCCGACAGATTGTTTGAAACATAGCTAAGAACACTCGGGATATAATGATCTATCACACAAAATAAACTAAACGAAAATCGGTTCATCCGTTTGGGAGCTACGATACCACAGGCAGATACACAGACATACGCGTTAAACTTATAACACCCCTCTCTTTTTGCGTCGCGGGTTATAAGTTAAATAATGATATACAACAAAATAGGAAACGCCTACGCCGTAGCAGTCTACGGCGTAGGCGGCGTTTCCTATTTTGTATTTCGTAGCATGGCGTAGCATAGTTTTTAGGTAAAACAGTAAATTTATAGAACCGCCTCACTTTAGAATAAACACCCTGTGTTAAAACCAGATCCTTTTCCCGCCTTATTTGCAATAGACACGTGACTTAAAATGGCGTTCCAAAATCGAATAAATCAAGAGGATCGGTGGCTAATCGTCGACTCCCGAACATTGGCGGAAATACCCGAAATTAATATGAAGAGTTCTTGCGTTCGTATTTAATGTTAATAAATTTAAAATGGGGTAGTTAGTCGGATAATTCGTATTAAGGTTGTTGGATTTTCATGGAATTATAATTCCGCAATTAAGTATGTAAGTAGGTATCCTTAGATACTTACCTAATTGATATTCACTTAGAAAATTAATTAGTTTCGCTTTATATTTTCGTTATGTTAACCTACCGCATATCTACCCGTAACCAAACCTAGGTAGGCCTTTATAGTTATCCTAGCTTTATGGTATCCTAGTGGTGAAAAAAGCTAATTAAATATTTTTAGTAAGGCGGTGGCGAAGGTGGTAATTTACCTTGATTTTGCGAAAATGGAAAAACACTAAATTGAATTCCACTCCCTAAATTCTATCAACTGAGATAACAGCTCTAACACGGAAACGACATTTGGCCATTTTGTTTCCGCAATTTGAAAGTGGAACGTTCGTTCTAATTTCGTTCGGATATTCGAAATTTCTTTTTTCTTTTAACCAAAAAGGTTTGATTTATGCTGAGCGTAATAAGAAATTGAATTTTGTAAATCAAAAGAGACCTCGTTTTGTTCGTAGGACCGTGCTATTCAATTTGGCGCTGTGTTAGGTTGAACTGAGTCCGAAAAATGAATTTATTACATTATTCTCGCATGAATCTTCGCCCTCTTTGATCTATTTCCTCCTCTAAATGGTAACTGATTGCTTTTTATGTCATCAATTTTGCCGTTGTATTAGCATTTTTGAACAGAACTTAGTTTATTGCTTTCCCACATTAATGAAAGAAGGTCTTACCTTAGTTAATTTTGCACTAAGTATATATTATGATGAATCATATTCGATAAAAATGAGTAGGTGAGTAGGAAGATTTTTTTAAATGCTGAACTCAATATCTAGCAATGGACTAATAAGGGTGATGGTGTTATTGACGAGCTTAAAAGGGTTGTTCGAACTAGTTTTTCTTTTCTGTAGTTTTGCTTTATGTCTCGTTGACATGATCAGAGTCTGCTCGGACCGAGTGAACTCGGATATCTACTCTGACCAGACTTTGATCGTGTCAACGCGGCTTTAGCATTGCTCTAGGTACTATGCTCTATAAAAAACCTAAGTCTTCCAGTACTGTAAACGAATGCCTTTAATAACTTTTTAAATTTAAACCTGCAAAGGATAGGTATTCGAACTTCCAATTTCGGGTTCAACATTTCAAATCGAGATTGCTGTTGCCAATCTAACAGACGTGAAAACCCATAAACAATTTCGCTTTAATCCCCCTCAAACCAGCGGTGCATAAGAAACACTTCCTTTACCAAATGTCCGATTCACTCCCCCGTCATACGATAGTCCTTACATGTTAAAGAATCCATAAATAATAGAGTTGACGTGCCGATTGTGCTCACCCCTTGTACTGCGATCTCTTGTCTATGGCCCTAATGCCTCTATTGTCTGTGGCGCGGATTTATTATTCATTTTCTTGATACATCTGGGGTTTGGCGGTTTGTGTAATGATGGTGGTAATCGAGTAGCCTTTTAAGTTTTGACAACTTCTTTACCCTTATTTCTCTGCTCCCCGCACCCGACATTTGGTAATGCCCAAGTTTCATGTAAGGAGTTTCTAGTTAGATGTTTACTTTTAACTGTATTAAAACTGTTTTTAACCATTTTATAACTTCCATTAATTCCATCGTATGGACCTACTAATTATGGTCCCTTATTATTACCACTTAGATAATCCAATGAAAACCGATATACGAATGAAATACAGGTTGTTTTAACGCTAGTGTGCTAGTTGGGCAAACTTAGAGATTCAAAATTAGTTTAATTAAATTAATTTGTCATCGATTAATTTATTTATTACTTGCATCTATGTATTATGAATTTATCCTTGCTTGAGACAGGTTTTTTTTATTCATAATAGGTACCTAGACGTTTGACCATGAGGCCGAAACTGTAAGTACATATACCACTCTTGTCTTAGGGGTAAATTCTTTTGCGTTACAAGTAATGCAAAACCAGCGTAGCGTTACATTATCTTTGAAAACAAGCGAAACCACCGACCGAATCTAGTCTTGTCTCGTTCTATGAATATAAGGACAAAAGTTAATAAGCTCTGACCAAAAATCAATTGTTTGGAAACACAAATAACATTCGATTCGAATTTTCAATAAAAGAACACTCGTTCGTAATTCGAACGCAAGTGGCCACATGCTGCCAGTGCTTATTAAAAACTCAGGGTGGTGTTATTTTCATTCGACTCATTAATTATAGTGTTGCTAGTAGGTACAATTTTTTTACCAAAATATTTTTTTTATCTAAAAGTAGTAGAAAATTAAGATTAACTAGTAAAATTAGAAAAGCTTACGTAAGCAATAGCCGAAGTTTTACAGGTCCGGAGCTTCTCGCTTTTTTTATATTTATATCGTTCATTTAAAAAAATTAAAATATATATTATATTCGTTATTTATATTGATTATATAAATAATCTAGATTCAGCGAAAAACTAAGCGTTTAATTAGCGTGAAAAAATTACCTGATGTCGCGGTAGAGTCATTTATCATTGGTAGAGATAGTACAAAGTAAAAGCAATTCAAAGTTTATTACAACTACATCGTTAATTAATACGTAGGCTGATGTTATTAAAAGATAATCGCACAATTAGCAGTATTCAGTATTTTTATTGCGAGACAAAAATGATACAAAAATATTACAGTTTTGTAAGTATTCATGTACTCGTCAGGTTGGTTATGGCAATAATATATCTTAATCTAGGACTTAAGATAAGGACTGAATGAACGTTATTATTTATTTTACACGTAAAAATTACATTAACAGAATAAAACAATTTCAACTAGTACATACACTTACTTACATCTATGTCTTAAAAATTTAAGCCGTCACCAGTAGGCAGAGTGTCCAGAATACTGGCAGCATTGCCATGCTGAATGACAATGCTAACTCGTTGTCAATTAAACCCAGCATTACGATCACCAATGGACTCTATATGAAGTCAGTGGTGTTGTGAGGACTTAGGTAATTAAGTATTTTGTATTTAATACAAAATTACAGAGATATAGGGTATAATTTGGCGGATTGGCAGCAGGGGTGCCAAAAAACACAGAAGATAGCTCTTCTTTTGGTAGGTTCCCATAGACGACTCTTATGACATCTATAAGTACGTAGTATAGATAATCTGTTATCTTGGAAAATATTGATGGTATTAGAGGTACCTATACCTACCTCCCCGTACCTTTAACTACGGATGCGTAATACAGTCATTGAATCTATGGTAGATGAAGACAATCCGAGTGCCCTCGTAATAAAGGAGGGTTAAACTTTAGGCACGGTGGAAAATAAATTGATATTTATTTAAAATCCAAAGAGAAATTTTATCATAATTAATATCTATATTTGCGAATAAATTTTGCTTAGGTACCTTATTTTATTTTTTTATTAATTTCCCCGTCAGGCAATTTAAGACTAATAAAATAATATATGCATTTTCTTACATACAAAGGATTGTAACGCGCTTAAATGCATCTTGTTTTTTAAGGGTCATATTTTAAGGCATTTGGATGTAGCCTTAAAAAAATAACATTTTTATGAAATCAAAAGTATTCGTTTACTAAACCACATAATCTCCCCATTTTTACAATAGGTAGGTACCGTGATCTTTTGTATTTTCCCATAAAATTATGACATTTTCGATTCATTCAAAAAGCAATAATTTTGTAAAATTATTGCAGAATGGGTCCGTTACGCGCAGCAGCCGGGGGGAGGCGTGCGGGCCGAAGATAAGCGGCTTAACTCCGCACCCAAATGAGACAGACGCATACAGAAACACTACGAGTGTAAGGGAGAAGGAAACTCGTTGCTATATACAGCTGCAAAGTTACTGCGTACACTTGACGTGGGGCGTTCTTATTTTAAACGTTCTAAGTTTGAAGCACGCTCAAGGTATTATTTTCTCTATCACACTTAGATAAGGTTGAATGTCGGATGAATGTTTTTAGGGGGTTAGTTAACTGGTGTTGCCAGAGTAAAATAAAAATACATTTTCCAGGGAATATCTACTGGGTACAAGTAATGTTTGCGATATGAAGCTATAGTTATAGGGAACATTCAGTACCTACTAACAGCTAATTTGGTAGAACTTTAGCAGTTTTTGAAGATGTTTTGTATGCTGCTGGTTTGTTTTTTGTTTGTGTATGGCATTCATTATTATTATTTATTAAGGCTTTATGTGGTTTATTGTTTGTTTAATATTCTGAGATAATGTGACTGCTATTTTTATAGGGTATTCTTCTTCTTATGTTAGATATTATACCTATTTATAGCAATTTTACTATCAGAAACTTCCAGATTATGTAATTTTCCACGTAAGTATTTGAAAACTGAAGTAGGTACCTACCGTAGTTTCTTTTTACCATAGTTTATTTGTAGCCTACCTTTTTAACGACTCTTGTGGCGCAGTAAGCGAAGGTAAAACCGATTCGCACAAAGTTGCGGGTTCGGTTTCCGACACGAGCCAGAAAAGTGTTTTAGGTAATTTTGACTCGTCTGGTTACTATGAACAGAAGCACTGGTCAGGTACTTTGAGGCTAATCAAATCAAAACTCAAAAACTCTTTATTTCCATAAATACAATTAATGTACACTTAGAAAAGGTGCTAGCTGATGCTCACTGAGATTTTCAGCATTATTACAGCAAATTAAATAAATAAATCGGTGAGTGAGCAAAATTGGGCTATATAAGAAGTAAGTTAAGTAAGGCCCCACGGAATATTTATATACAATACACCGGTCTATTCAGATGTATTCGTGTATCACTCTACTATTTTCGCCTAGAATTTGCAATTAGGAAATAAACCAATGAGAACAAAAAACACTGAGTGACAGCGAATACAATTTGAAATGGCCTGCTGGTAAACAAAACAGCGACAGAATAGGTAAGGTACCTTACCTACTAGGTAGGTATAAGTTTAAAACCTCTACAACAAAATTCTATTTTCAAAGATTCCACGAACGAAGCCATGATGCTACCAGAAAAATAAGAGTAACCTTCACCTTACTCTACCTTGTAGCGTAAAACAGAATTTTAAAAATAGACAATTCGAAATTCAAACGTTCCAGGAAGCCTACGCAATAAAATACTGGCATTTCCTCTATTATTTTCCCTGCCCTATAAGGTTACAGCACCACAGTGTAGGTGTTCTGTGACATGTCACAGGTCATCACGTTCTGGCTTCAGGCGTCGAACTCGGCTCGTGTTACTTTACCTACGGGTACCTACACTGTGGTTTTAACAGGTCAGTCACCTTTTGAAATTATGATTTTAATTGTGTCATAACATTTTTATTAACAAAGAAAATTAAAATCAAATGAAATTGAACACTTTCATGCAAATAATCTTAGTTAAAGCATTTTCACTTTTTTGTAAGTCTTAAGAACAAAAAAGCCATTTAACGAATTATATCTTGAGTTATTTTTTTGAATCAATGGACTGTCGTTTATCCTCAGTCTCACCTGATGGAAATTGACGAGAGAGGAGATAAACTCTACATGTAGTGTTCAAGACCTATTAATAGTCCATAAATAGTGTACCTATAATGACTAATTAATAATAGTGAGTCAATACCTGCGTTTAAAAGCCGCCACGCACAGAAACCGTGACCCACCGAAACACACACAGAAACCGTGTGCAAGGCGTGCGAGTTGTTATTGTAATGCGTGAATTTATATGAGGTTTCTGTGTGTGGAGGCTTTATAGTTTCAGAGAGAGCGGTGTTATGGAATTGAAAAATTCATTGTCGAGGCATCCGACTTGGCGAGGACAAGACAAAAACTAAATAAATAAATAATTGTATAAATTAATAAATAATGACGTTTGACTGCCTCGTTGGTCTAGCGGTCAGCTTGTTCAACTGCTGATCAAGGTCCTGGGTTCAAATCCTGGGTCGAGCCAGTAGTTGTTATTGGGGTTTTTCTAGCAAGAAAAATTCACAGTAGCAGCCCGGAGTCAGGAAGTTGGCGGTGTTACATCCCCGTGCCTCGGAAAGCATGTTAAGTCGTTGTTCCTGCGCCTGACCTCTCCCCGTCGTGTCGGTCTGTCGTCCCATCGTATTATGAGAGTGAGGGAATAGACAGTGCACCTGTGTTTGCGCATACACTTGTGCACTATAATATGTCTTGCGCATTTGGCTAGTCTCTGATGAGACTGGTCATCAATAAATAAAACTGGATAATCTTAACAGCATCATCTAGCCCCAAGCTAAGTAGAGCTTGTGTTATTTGTTGTTACTAGATCACTGATAATTACCTAATTATACCTACCTACTAGATAGATAGATCTTTTACTATACAGCGAAAACGCTCTGACCGTCTGGTAATAAATACCTGCAGAACGTACCTACTTACCAACATTTGTCTTGAGAAGGCAAATTAACCTGCAACCCCTTGCGTCGCAGACAGATTTTCGCTCGCTGCGCTACGTAGGTCGTCAAGGTGTCTTCGAAATTCATATTAATATTTAAAATTATAAATTAATAAGTGATTTTGGACAATTCACACAGCATTATCTAGCCCCAAGCTAAGCAGAGCTTGCGTGTTATGGGTAATAGATAACTGATATACCTAATGCAATACACTAAATAGATAGATATGTTTCTATTATACATCGAAAACATCCAGAACACCTTGAACAAATATCTGCAGATCGTACTTACAAACATTTATCCCGAGGCGGGCATCGAACCCGCAACCTCCTGCGTCGGAAGCGGTCGTCAAGCCACGTACAGTTGTATATCTATAGGTACATTATACCTATCTCATTTGATCCTAGTCTTTCTTGTTGAGTTTATTAAAAACTCATTAGTCTACAAAAAAACAATAAACTGTTGCTATGATTTATTGACGGAACATTTCAAGAGTTATAAAAAGAAAATTGTTAAGTTAAGATTTTCTCGTATTGAAAAGTTTATTTCTATTTAAGTAATAATATTAATTAACGGGCAGTAGCCTTTATTCACAAAGAAAATTACATTAAAATATGGATTGTTTGCAACAGTCTACAGTTAGCTCAATTGTTTCAATTGTAAACACTAGTTCTGATTTGTTTCTATTATTTTATATATTAATTAAATTATTATTATTATTATTTTCAGCCGTTACTGTCCTACTTCTGGACAAAGGCCTCTCTTTTCTCCTTCCAATCCTTTATATTTATTATTATATATATCTAAGTTGTATCTCTCCTCCATTGCACCTAAGCTCTGCTACAAACACCAATAGTTCTGTCATGCTACGGCTCAATCTGCGTTAGCGTTCACTTTAGTGTTCATGTCCATAGCGCGATAATTAGGGCGCTAAAAATGCACCTTGGGTACTAGTAACAATTTGTTGAATTGTCCAGCATTATTTATTTATTTTAATCGTATTTTTTGACATATAGAGAACGCGGTACTTAGGAAGGTACTGTTACAATATTATTTCGCAATAAATGTAGGTAAAGTATAAAGGTTCATCACAAGCACCCTAAGTACCTAAGTGCTTGCACCCGCATTTCCGTGGGATTACTTTCTGTTCGGGTTTTGTCTTTGTCGCGGCAACATCATTGTTTTACCTAAAAAGTCTACTTTAATCTCTTGCGAGCTTTAAACTGGAATCGCTTCAACGGTTGTTCAAGACTAATTTTTACAATTTCTTTGCAGTGAACTATGAGTTAAGTTATGTTTTCCCTTACGCAGAATTTATTGGCGACGATAGATTTTGATTTAATGGACGATAATGTCCGCTGCCACACCGCAGCAGTGACTAGACAGTACCGACAGACGTCTTCCATGTCGGCATTCCCACACTAGACTGGCCAGCCCTTATTCCTGACTTGAATCCAATCTGGTATATGTGGGACGAGCTAAAACAGCGGATACGAGGGAGACATCCAGCTCATCCAGCTCCAGCGCCGATAGAAGCCGATAGATGCAACTTCGACCTATTGCAATAATTCCCAAAATTTAGGTAGCCAATTTATAATTTTAAATCTTCTTGATATCACTTGAAAGGTAACAAAATTACCTTTCAAATGATATACCACAATCTATAGTTCATTTTACATAAATTGTAAAAAATTGTTTTAATCAACTCGCGATGAAAGCGATTCCATTTTAAAGCTCGCAAGTGTATTTTTTGTTTAAAATTATCTTTTTTTACAATGACTTTCCTGGTCCACCTCGTAATAATACCTACTTATTTTTAATTTTATGAGAAAATTAAATAAAACCCAAGACTGTATTTTATATGCATATATTCGGATTCAATATTTGAATAGCTATCAGTAATTAATACAACTTAATTTAAAAAAAATACACTGACTTTTCATCCAACGCGTTACAGAAACGACGCTTAAAACTAACTTAGCTATGTCCAAGCTTAAAATTTACTATAAATTACAAATTTCATTACATTTAAATACTACAATTTGAAAATAATAATATTAAATAACTAATAATCTCTTTAAGATTTGTTAAAATTAGGTTAAAATGCATTATTAATTCCATTTTCGAAATTCAGGAACCAATGAGAAGCTCGCGTCAAATGTCGACAAAACGAACTACCGACGGGGTGGTTTTCCCTATGTCTTGGGAAAACTATGTAGAAAATGGCAATAACGACACAGACGCAATTTTTTTTAACAAATCATAGGAACAAATACTTTAAATTTAAATGCTTGCGTAAGTCTTCCATGATGGAAGAATATACGAAGTATATCTTTAAATGTTTGTACTTGTGATAAATTGCATTGAAAATATATGAAAACGCTTATTTTATATAAAAATTTAGCGTTTCTCTTAAAATGAATAAATATTTTATTCATAACTTGAAGACTATTGCTGAAAAATAAGTAAAATTCTTTCTATAATGTTAAAAATTACTAGGAAAATAAAATTAAACTATACAATGTGGTTCGCTGGCTTCAAATAAAGAAAATAGATAATTCCTATTCTATGATATAATAATAAGTCACATTTTACATTCGCACACACATATACAAAATAAAGTTCTTATCTGTAATTATTTACAATAATAAACTATTCTTATTTTGCTTGATAACTTAGCGAATTTCACTAAACATAGCCTAAATTTTATAATTGATATGACTCAGGTGTTTTACATAGGCATAAAGCAAATACGACAGAAATCTCTATACAATTCTTATATTATTTTTGTGGAATTTCATTTAAATATGGCAAGGATTTTTCCTTTTCGTTTTAGTTTAGGCCTCTCGCTCTACAATTTCGTTGAAAATTCGTCGATTGTTTTTTTATAAATTATCAGATTTAGATGTTACGTGAATTTGGATAAAGCTTGAGATAATATTCGATTACATACATCTACCTTTTTGGTAGCACATTTCTATACATTACTGTTTGCCTCAGAATATAACCTCAAACCTTAACCAAAATCAGAATTATCGTATGATTACAATAGATTGCAGGTTAGATTTGTAGAAAATTCGTTGGTTTTCTTTCATTTTTAAGTGCTTAAATCATACCTTCAAATTATTTTATCCCATTTTTAACAAATTGTTAAAAGAAATAAATAAATTTAACGAGTGCAAATGTGTTAAAAATATTTAAAAGAATCCGAAAGTATGAGTTGAAGAGTCTAGCTATTCTTAGTAAAAATCTATTTCATTGTAGGCAGTGAACGGTACATTTCATAGAAGACCAATGATATGAATTTTCAGCAAGAATAACTAGAGCGGAATTTAAAAATAACAATGAAATAAATATTACATAGTTAAAAAGTGGTTTACTTAAAAGATTGCAAAACTGGCAGCCCTAAAATTACCATATTTTTAATTCAAAAAGGTCGTTTAAAAACCAACAAACTCCCTACAAATCTAAATAATATTTACAAGAAAACTACACAACGACTAGAAAACACTAAACCATGTTTATTCCGTACTTTTCCGGCGCGAAATAACTATTACCGCTGTTAGAAAAGTTCGATATTTGGCTTGCTTGAAGCATGCTCAAGTGGGGGCTGTTCTGAGACTGGTTTTCCGGGGATTCTGGTCCAGAAGAGAGTATGTTGTGGTGTGAGGGCCAAGCGGCGGGCGGGGAAGGGTTGCCGAAGGAAACCTGGTTGTAAAGCTGGTTGCCGTTGGTTGTAAGGTTGTGGCTGTGGCTGCCGTGGGTTTGGTTGACCGCTGAACCATTGAAGTACTCCATCTGGAAAGAAGTTTCAGTTAGTTTTGCTTGGAGAGGTCGGTAGGTAATTGGTTGGAGTACTAACAAGAAGGTTTATAATGTTACTCTTTTCTAAATAATCAATTAATCTTGAAGTTTGGACTGAAATCCCGTTAGAACCCTAAAATATTATATATTATGAGATAAATTCCTCATTATTATGGATAGAGCTTCATTTGACCACAATTTAAGATGTTAGATGTCATGGCCGAAAGAAGAGTCTAAAACAGGTAGATCTAGAAAACACCGATTCACTGTTATCTTTAAGAGACAAAGGTTGTAATTGACACAATAAACAGAGACAAATTGAACTCACCTGACTCGGATAATACGGCGAATTGTAAGCGCTCTGCCCGTACCCCTGATGATGATGTGATGAGGAGTAGCTTCTTATATAATCGGAGCTTCCCGGCCAGTGGAAACTGTTGTAGCTATCCGGGTGGTACACATTCCCTGGCCCATTCAAGCTCTGGGGGGTAATAGGAGGGGATGGGGTAGTCATGATCGAGGAATTGGACCCTAAAGGAGTTAAGTTACCCGTCAAACGCGTGCTATACTGATCCTTGACTAAGTTACTGCCGAACGACTTATCGGTGTAGTCGAGCTTGCTGTAATCTAGCCTTTTTGGACTGCTGTATAACTCCTGCTTGGGCGTGACTCCGTAACCATGGAGGTTGGATACGTCTGGCGATGAGTCTTTTAGCCTCACATCGTTGTAATGCTGATGGTTTTTCACAGAACTTTCATAGTTCGCGGACTCCTTTTTGCATATTACGTTGATGGGAGGACTGACAGAGGTAGTAGGTGTGGGAAGATTAGGAGTGGTTGTTGTATTGGTCGTAGATGTGCTAGTGATGGCTTTACTAGACTTTGAGGTGGCAGATGATGGGGTGTTTTTGATGGAGGTGGAGGATGAACTGCTTTTGGCTGAAGAGGTGGACTTGCTGGAGATTTGGTTGCTGGTTTGCTGCTGTAGTTGCTGTCTGCATTTCGCTCTTCGGTTTTTGAACCAGACCTGTTGGCAAAGGTTGTTTATTAAAGTATGCTCTTTAGAATCACTTGTTATAATGTTTGATTTTCTTGTAAATTGTTGGATTGTGTTAAGAGTTCACCGCAAGATTATCTATTGAAAACAGAGGGCCTACTCGCAAAAGGAAAATCGGAGTTTCGTTTTCGTTGTCGTGCAAAACCAACTCATAAGTCGCCTGCATAAGATTACCATTTGCACGAATCAGAAACTTCGTTATCGTTTTTAAAAGTACGGGCCCAGAATTTTACTTAGATGGATGCCAGGTGTTTTTGAATATGAGCATGATCAGCAGGCTAGTATAAACATTTTAATCGGTTTTTATTAATAACTAGCTGTACCCGCGACTTCGTTCGCGATTGCCTTACCTGCCGACTAATTAAGTTCACATTTAACCATAGTCTCTCATATTATGAAACGCCGCCGTGCAACAAATCGTGTAGGGTCTACGGGGGATAGCATATTGTCATCTTCAATCCCATTCTTTATCCACACGACTTTTAGCTACGACTCGGCCAGCGTCAGTGTTAAGAAATGTCCTACTCGTTTGACTTACTCACAGCTGGGGCCCTATTCTGCTATACTAATCGCTTCACTATGACAGGGCTATCGTCACAGAATGACACGTTTTGGTATTCCACCTTGAATGAAAGAAATTATGATGAATGCAGATAGAGAGACGCGCGTCAAGTTTGAAACTACATATTAATTTATCTCGCGCTCACTATCTGGAGTTTTATTAATCTAAGGATTCTACGTGATGATTCTGCGACGATTCCATTGTCATACTGAAGCAATTGTTTTGCAGAATTGGGCTCCTGATCCATTTGACTGGACCACCGTAATTTTTTTTCGTTAGTAGGTAGGGTACAGTTGGCTGTGTACCACAATAAAAAATATTTTTCTGCGGTCCAGTTAGTTTAAATGGACCACAATAATTAATTAATTTAATTGTACTACCGAAGTTTGGTTGGAGTAAGACTCCAACCAAACTTCGGTAGTACTGTTAACTGGACCAGCTAAACCACCATATATCATGTAAGGCAGGAACCTAACTTATTTTTCCAGGACCCACCACCTTAGTAGGTAGGAACCTAACTAATGGGTGCGTCTTGGAAAAATAAATAGATAGGAACTTACCTACCCTTTATCTACTAATTTTTTTCTTCAATTTACAGATTATTTCATCAATCTACTGATTTTCTACTCGACTTTATACTGATTTAGTCATATTCGATCTTGCAACACTGTTTCTAACAAAAAGAATGCATGAAATCGGACGACGCGTAGACCCGTCGTGATGCGCGGTTAAAGAATTCTGCTCTTTCCTCTCTCCCAGGGGAACCTTACTGAATTTCAGGATAAAATGTATCCTTTCATGTCCTTTCTTGTACTATGAACTCAAAACGTGCCAAGTTACATTCCAACTCATTACCTATGTTGTTTCGGCGTGATGAGCGGTGAAGGAATTTAACTTTCATCCCCTCTGCCAGGGCAGCCTTACTGAATTCCGGGATAAAATGTATCTTTCCTCATAGTACGAACTAAAATCACGCCGAGTTGCATTCGAATTCATTAAGTAGTTCCGTCGTGATGCGCGGTTAAAGAATTTTACTTTCATCCTCTCTCCCAGGGGAACCTTACTGAATTCCAGGATAAAATGTATCCCATGTCCTTCCTTGTAGTATGAAATCAAATCGTGCTAGGTTTCATTCCAACTCATTTAGCACTTTCGGCGTCATGCGCGGTGAAGAAATTTTACTTTTATCCCCTCTCCCAGGGGAACCTGACTGAATTCCGGGATAAAAAATATCCTATGTCCTTCTTCGTGGTATGACCTAAAATCGTACCGAATTTTATTTCAATACATTTAGTAGTTCCGTCGTGATGCGCAGTTAAAGAATTTTACTTTCATCCCCTCTCCCAGGGAAACCTGACTGAATTCCGGGATAAAAAGTATCCTATGTCCTTCCTCGTAGTATGACCTAAAATCGTGCCGAGTTTCATTTCAATACCTTCAGTAGTTTCGGCGTGATGCGCGTTTAACAAACAGACAGACAGACAGACAGACATGAATGAAAAAAATTGCAGTTTTGGCTTCAGTATCGACAATAGAGTGCCCTCCAAAAAAAATTTTCAAAATATCTTCAATGTACAGAATTGGACCTGTTACAGTTTTATTATAAGTATAGATTTAGTGCCTAATGTATTTAGAAAGTTTTAAACTAGACCCGTCCAACTTTTAAACGGTTTCTGTTCAAATCAAATCAAAAACTATTTATTTCCATAAACACAATAGAAAAGTTCAAAACTGAACACTGACACGGAAATAAAGTGATATTTTTGATTTCTGTCGCTTCGGTATGTAGAATAAAGTATAGAAGCGACGAAGAAACCTTTAGCCTGTTAGTTGTTATTTTTCGAGCTGGAGCAAAACTCGTCCCAAGCTTTTTTATCCTCTAGATAATCGGATATTTTGTAGTAAACCTTTTTACAAAGGATATGTTTGACAATTTCTTTGAATTTATTTATTGCTAATTTTTGCAACTCACTTGGAGGTTTGTTGTAGAAGCGTATACATTGCCCTTTAAAAGATATATTTATCTTGTTCCAATTTGGAACGCACCGCCATTTTGTGTGCATGTGTTAAAAGTCGAACCCCCGCCACATTGCAGCAAACACAGTAAGACAAACAGACATTACTAGTGATTACTGCCCTACGGTTCAATTATACTGTTTGAGATTAGGATTACACTGAGTTATAGTGTAGTACTATTTCATATTCTGTTATGGTGTTAGGGTTGTGGTGGTTGATTTGCTACTGGTTCTGTTTTGGGCCTAAAGGCCAGAATAGTAGGGATCATTAGGTTACATAAAACAAAGTATATTTTGAATGAAGCTGAAGACAGGGCGCTATGGCTCTCATTAGGGGAGGCCTATGTCTAACAGTGGACTAATATAGGCTGATGATGATGATGATGATTATTATTTTGAATGAGATAGAGCATCTGATTTTTTTTCCCTTATCTTCTTTTCAATAAACGTGTCTTCACATAGCAGGTCAAAACTAGATATCAGTTGGGCAAGCACGGGAATTTTTGACTAGGGTAGAATAGAAAAAAATTACGTCACTTTGTCATCGAATGCGTAAATTATATGAAATTCATTTTTTAACTTCAATAATGTACGCAATGTATGCGATGCGATGTCATTATTGTCTATTTATACCCTAGAGAACAATATCCGTGCTTGGCCTACTGGTGAAAGACGTGGTACTTGTTTATACTTTTTCAGAAATGTTATTTCTTCCTGCCTTGGTTTTGATACCTATATCATATTAGTGCTTGTGGTCGTGCTTTACTGTTTCGATAGTTTCATGAAGGAACTAAAAACAAATCGTCTTTCAAATTAGGACACCTTAATAATATTCCATTTTCAAATAATATAATCCAAAGAATACACAAATAAGCAACAGATGCACCGTGATTATGAGGTGGCCTCATAGATGTTCAAAACCGCGGAAAAATCGACACAAATAGCCACATCTGTTACCTTGTTGCCAACACCACGCCTGTATTATAGAATATTCAATAGTAACACGAGCAAAAGCTTCACAAACTTGATAATTTTTTTAGCGAAATATCTAATTTTCGGGATGTAATAGTCAAAACTGAGTCTTTAAGCCTAAAAATATCTATGCACCTAATCGGACATTTAACTTAGGCAAAACCTAATTTTATAAGAAAAGACTCGTTAATTTATTCACTTCTGAACGTATAAATTTTTCAATTATTTTCTAATAGGTCCAAAACACAAACTAAACTTATATTATAACATCATAGTTCAAATCACTTAAAAAGCCAATATTAATGACAGCCCAACTGCTCTTTTGCTCAAAACTTATCAACCCATTAGGGTGAAGGAACATAATGGGACCCAACGCGCCCCCTGCGCTAATCCGAGGTGCGTATGAACTGGCACGGCGCTAGATGTACCGATACTTTGATTTTGGTAGCTAATGTAGGTATCGTTTGACTAATATTAATGGTTAATGTGACGAACGACCGGTGCGTAGCCATATGGGTAGTAAAATGTCGTAGTTGACTAAGTCAAAGGGCTTTGTTGGTTCGAATAAAGCCGATTCCGTACAAAAGTCAGACAGATCTTACCAGAATTGGAAATATTTATAAAGGCTTAGGATAACTAGACCCATTATTGCCCATTTTAATAAAAAGATAGGCTTAGCCTATAAAGAGAGGAAGTTGACGAATATCTCATTCTTACTTCACCTAGCACACTATAAAATGTATCTTTTTTCGTATCTTTTAGGATAAATTTATTTTCTGTTTTTATTTTTTATTTTCAGTTGCATATACATACATATAACGGAGTCTATCTGTTTCACTTGTGGGCATAATTGGGTAATGTCAGTTGAAAAAAGAGCTCTGAAACACACAAGGCTAGGGCCTCGAACGAATCGCGAGACCGTTTCTACATGGTTTCTATGACTTTCTACCTCTGGTCATCTCATCTGGTACCAGAATCCCACTTAGCTGATTCTTCCAGTTCCTTCTCTCATCTCATCTCTTAGAATTGGTCTAACGTCAAACAATAGACGTTGGTAATCCGCATTGGCAATTGGTAGGCGCATTGCAAGATAAGTAAGGGTAATGTAAAAGACCCTTAACACATTAACTGCGAGACGCAATGAGAGTGTTAAACCATCTGCGAGAAATATTTTTTACTTTTATTTAGTACTATGACGTTTACTGCCAGATTTTTTTCTAAAACCTCTTTTCAAAACTTGTTGTCAGCGCTTATTTGTTTTCTAATTAATAAGTGCACGGTTGGACATGAACCTCTCGATCTAATCAAAGCACCGCTTACTAGGCTATCACGATTGTTTATCGCCAATTAAAAGCAGATGCAATGGATAAGTTGATTCGTTAAGCTCTTCTAACAAATCCGATGACTGATACCGAATAATTGGGCGTAGCATACCTCCGAGTTTAAACTAAGGGCCTTTGACTAATTAACCATAGGGGAGGTTATCGTAGGGTGACCAGTTACAAAAACATAACGATGCTGTGTGAAGATTGAATCTTAGACGACCTTTTTGATCAAGTAATGATGATATTGATAAAAAAAGTTGAATAAAAGAAACTTCGTATTCGCTGACGGAGGAATTATTTTGATAAAGCGCGCCATTTAATCCGGCACGTTGGCAACTTCAAACAATTGAATAATTCGATTTTCAAATACGAAAATTGGAACGCGTAACTCGATTGGCGCTAATGCACCATCCTTGTTCGTATAAAAAGAGCGTTTAAAACAAATCTGGTGTTCAGTCGAGCGTGAACTGTCGTAGCTGATGGATCTTTGAAGTTTTTATCGAGTTTTATCAACTTTATTCTAATGGGTCTCGGTTTGGGTGGTTTTCCATTATAACGGATTATAATTACGATTATGACGAGGCGATATCTGTAGTTAATTGGAACTTAATAATCCTCGGATTTGGTCTACGATGTTGTATATTTTTGTAATTGATAAGTATAAGATTTATGTAATTAATTTATGGGATTAAATACTGGTCCTATATATTTAACCTCCTATTTATTTATGCCTATGCTTGTTGGATTTGCAACAGTAGCTAAATGAAGAAAGATTCGCGAAAAAACGTTGATATAAATTAAAATAACACATTGTTCGGTACTCTTTAAATAGGTCTGTAGTGACCTTCCGAAGCCCCAATAATCAACTTGAATTAAATTACAAAACTTTTGAAATTTGTATTATTTACCACGGAGATTATGTGGTTTTAACACTTAAATTACATAGGTACCTGTAAATTTGTTTTTTCTTTTTAAGAAGCATTCGCGGCTTCGCGAGCATTTTTCTATGAAAACGTTTAAAGGTGATTTCTATCCCTTGGGAACTGATGTATAGGATAAAAAGTAGCCTACGTTTGATTCCAGGATTAGAATTACCGCCCGATCCATTCCGTAGTTTTAGCGTGAAGAGGTAACAAACATCCATCTATCCAAATTTCGCATTTATAAAATTAGTGTGACGTCCTCGGTAACTGACCTGAACCCTGCTTTCTGGAAGGTTGATCTTCAGAGCCACCTCCTCCCTCATGAAGATGTCAGGATACCTCGTCTTCCCGAACAACGCTTCTAGCACGTCCAGCTGGGCTCTGGTGAAGGTTGTTCGTTCTCTTCTCTGCTTTCTTGGGTTCACGCCTGAGGACAAAACATACCTGAAACTTGCTGCCACGTATCTACAAGCATACTCTGAGGGCTGAGTCTATTTGAGGTTAGTAACGAGAAGTGATTGTAACGTTTTCTTTTTAACCCCCGACGCAAAAACAGAGATTTGTTGTAAGTTTAACGTGTCTGTCTGTGTATCTGTGGTATCGTAGCTCCCAAACGGATAAACTGATATTCGTTTAGTTTCTTTTGTGTCATAGATAATTTTATCCCGAGTGTTCTTAGCCATGTTTCATGAAAATCTGTCGGGGGGTTTTTAAATTTTATCTTGTAGTATGGGGATTTCCGGCTTCGCACGTTACTCCGCTCGATAACTCTATGCTGTACGAAATCGTATGGAAAACGTTACTAACGCCAAATAGACTAGCTCTTCTGTTAGTTGTATGGCAATCAAATCTATTAATATGATGACTGATGTGGTGCAGTGAAGGTCTACCTGCGACGCAGGAGGTTGCGGGTTCGATTCCCGGCTTCGGACAAATGTCTGTACGATCAATGCAAATATTTATTCTGCGTATTCTGGCTATTTTCTATGTGTAATATAAAATATCTATCTATGTGATTTATTGTAATACGTATATCAGTCATGTATTGCCCATAATACAAGCTCTGCTTAGCTTGAGGCTAGATGATGCTGTGTGGATTGGATTGTCCAGCGTTACCTATTTATTTATTTATACTTTGCAATTTCGAACGTATCAAATGATCATGATAATAAAATAAATACATAAATAAATAAATAATGCTGGACAATCCACACAGCATCATCTAGCCCCAAAGTAAGCTACTCGAAGCTTGTGTTATGGGTACTAGATAACTGATATATTTAATACATTATATAGGTACATAGATAGATATTTTTTTTTATTATACATAGAAAACACCCAGACCAACGGAACAAATTTCTGTAGATCGTACACAAATTTGTTTTGAAGTGGGAATTGAACCCGCAACCTCTTGCGTCGCAGGCGGACATTCGCCCGCCGCGCCACGGAGGTCGTCATGATGATGATAATAATCCTGTAATAATAATTGTCAGCGCATCAGCATTGCCATACAGCGGGGCAATGCAGCCAGCGTCTTGGGGACGCGACGACTGGTATTGATATGAATCAGTTGAGCTACCTGTAGATTGTTTGCAACAGTCTGCAGTTAGCTCAATTGTTTCAATTGTAAATAATAGTTCTTATTTTTTTCTATTATTTTATTGTAATTTTCTTTGTGAATAAAGGCTTCTGCCCTTATAATAATAATAATAATAAAGAGACTGGTCCGATGCGCAGGACATATTATTAGTGCACAAGTGGGTGCGCAAACACAGGTGCACTCTCTATTCCCTCACTCTCATAATCCGATGGGACGGCAGACCGACACGACCGGGGAGAAGTTCGGCACAGGACCAACGGCTTTACGTACTTTTCGAGGCAGGGGGGTGTAACACCGCCAAGTTTCTGACTTCGGGCTGCTACTGTGAATTGTTCTTGCTAAAAAAGTCCCAACAACAACTATTGGCCCGACCCGGGATTTGAACCCAGGACCTCATAAACAGCGGTCTATTTTTTTATTGGATTGATTTTTTATTATGTATATAATTATTACATTTATATGTTCTACTTTATGTAGGTACTACCTCATAACTTTTTTTATTTTAATTTCTACTTGCATAAGAATATTTGTATTATAATTTACTATCCATCCAAAGGTTGCCTGGAAGAAATCACTTCTAAGGCCGTCTATTGTACCTTGCTATTTTATGTTAATATCTATGTTTTGTATTTAATTTTGTGGTGTACATTAAAGAGTATTATATTGTATTGTACCCTCCTGTTAGGGGGAAGTACGTTCCCCAGTAGAGTGGAAATATGTGTGCTGATAGTCATGCTACAAAAAAAGACAAAACTCTTTGTAAGAATGTAGATTTGGTATGCGGTTAAACCAAACAAAACAAATCATTAGCAATAATTTACAAAAATACGAATAAATGCATGCATAATTTTATTAAAATTTTAATTCCGATTGCTGACTAGAGATGGGACATTCGAAAATGGATAAACGAAAGTAAAATCGATTTTTGTAATGTCGATAAAAATGAAAAAGCAGTAAAATTATGAAATATAATGTTGAGGATAAAGAAAATATTTTATTACATTTTATAGAAAGCACTAAAGAGATTTATATGCATTTATTGTTGTTTTACGACAGGAATATCATCCGTTAGGTCATGAAATTGTTTACGATGTGTTTAAAATAGATATATGATATTTACTAATTTAATCCCATTAAAACGAAATCCATATTTTAATAACTAAATATAATACTACAGTCAAAAGTAGGTATCTACCTATCAACCATCGATAGTTAGATAGATACTAACAAGCCAAATAATTTATTTGCAAATAAAATCATGCATATTGATTGGAAATGCTATTATTTTTAAGTTATTCATTCAAAATTTTGATTAATCATAGTTAATTTTATTTATTAGCAATAAATTGAGGTGATTTATTTTTCACGGTTTGTGGTTTGTCATTTATATTTATAGAGTAACCCATAAACTTAGTTTTAATGCATAAATATTTTGATCAGGTTCCTCATTTACTATATAATCAAAGCTAACTACAAACTAAAATACGTAATAAAACGAATTCATCCATTTTGTTCTAGCAATTTTTTCGTTCACAACGTAATACTTCTTCTACAGTAGATTGGACCTATATTTTGTGATTCAGATTATTTATCGATGAGTCTAGGTTAATGGTTATAGGTGTATAAAACGTCGTAAAATTCTAAATTAAGATGATTAAAATCCACGGGAAAAAATTATTACTTAACATTAGTTTGACTACTAAGACAAAGATAGCTATTTTATTCAAAATAGCTTTACATCACCACACTTTATCTGTAAAAGGTCGTTTGCACGTGTTTAAAATTTCTAAAACGTAAATAAATTTTACCAATTAAAACCAATAACGATAAAAAGTAGCTATATCAGTAATTTCAGAGGGATATAGTTATATGTTATCCAGGTAACACGTGACTGAAGCCGTAGAAGCAATCCGTTGTAAATCGATAACTTCTTTCCCAACTCTACCAAAAACCGGTGGACACTATAAATTAGAAACGGCGTCGGAACGTGTTAATGCACGCCGGTTCATCACATTATGGTAATATGGTCCGCTTCTGTGTTACGATCTCCAGAAATATCAGAATTGTGTTTTTAAAAATTTAACCAGAGATATTAAACTTTCAAGGTGAGAGGTTTTTAACGATTTTAATTAATTTTGTTTAGAGTTTTGGACCGATAGAGCAGAAAAGGAACTGTTTTTGTTTATTATTTGTTGGCTTCGTTAATTAAGCCTTGCAACTGGCATTATTGGTAGACTACCTCACCGAGTGGGGTATCAAATGAAAGGTATTGATTTTTACATTTCAAAATAGTTTTTGAAATTTCTGTAGAGAACACATTTTTTAAAATATTTTTAATAAAGGCCATAAATTGACCTAATCTTCGAAGTACCTATGAAGGAAGAGCGATCCATGTAAAATGTTATTTGGTACGTACTATTTTTAGGTAGGTATTCATCAAATAGCGAAATCTCTAACCGGTACCTTTAGTACTTAATGTATAATTGACAAGTGTTCGAAACCCTCGGCGCGCGAGTTACACTCGCACTTGACGGATCTTGTTTTACTCTACGAAGACTTAACATCACAACTAAAGAAACCCTTTTGCATATCAGCACACGTTGTGTGGTTTATTTCGTAGGGATATTTTTGTTATTTACCCCGGTTTAGGTATCTCTTAAAGAACTGAGCCCAAAGTTTGTACTATACAGGGTACTACGAAAAGGGTGTACTAAGCCGAAAGGGGGTTATTTTGGACATCAAGGGGGTAAACGTTTATTCTACGATTTTTATATTTTTTTTTTACTTTTAATTATTAAGAGATGTTTTTTCTTCATATTCGTACATTATTCTTATTGTTTTGAAATTTCAAAGGATTTCCATCATTTTTTTGTAATAATTTCATGATAAATAAAAAATAAATAAAATCATTAATTTCAGACCCATAGATTAAAACAAAATTACAAATTTAAAATTAAAATAAAATAAAATATTATTAAATATGATAAAACACTGGTTTTGCTGAAAAAAACAAGTAAACATTTCTTTGTGAAATATTTTGTAATGTTAAATAATGCGATAGCGCATGTAAAAGAACACGAAAAGGAGAAGATCAACAATCTCTTTATTTGCCAATAAAAAAAACAAACATCGAAATTCAAAAAATCGTAATTCACAAGTTGATACCCTAAGGGTCCAGAATCACCCCCTCTCGGCTTAGTGCGGCGGCTTTTCGTGGCAGCCTGTATAGTTATTCTCTGCCTAAAGGAACCTACGTTACCTACGTACTACTACCTACTTGTTTAATAACCTCCTTTTCAAATAAGCCTTTTAGTACCTAGACAAATGCTTTCGAACTAGAATCGAAATTCAAGTGCTTCGCTTTTTGAAAAGGGAACGTCTCAATCTCAAACAGAATCAAAGTAAAGACCTCGACTCATTATTCATTACACGCAGACCATACAAGAATGTAGGTTACTTACTAATCCTATGTAATCCCATACAAATTAAATAATTAACTAGACGGTCATTACTCATACTAAATTACACGAAAAAAATCTTAACATCTCTTTATTTAGAGACCAAAGTCTATGATGAATTGCTTGAACGCGTGTTAAAATGCCATATTTTGTCTAGATATTGTCTAATGAATGGGCAAAGATAGACTGCGTGGCTACGAGTGAAACTAAAGCTTTTGTTGTGAACCATAGACAACGAAAGTGAGCATGGATTTTCTTTTTTAAATTCAAGTTTGGAATGGATTGTTCGAGATTACACGCTTGTTGGGTTTATATTTTTGGAGTTGTTACGAAAGTTTAGCGGGTAAGGTTTTTATTTTGAATCGTGTTTATTTTATTATTTACTGTCTGTGCTGTTCTGTGTATACCTAAATGACGTAGTTCGGTAATCTTTTTCTAAGTAAGGCCTAAAATAATAGGCTAAAAGAGCCTTTTTCCTACGTATAATTTTTAAGTTTTTGTAAATGAAATGCAATATAATCCCATTGATTCCAATTTCAAATAACGTGATCGTTCACTAGAACAAAACATTTGAAACCTCGTTTCAAACTTGCTCACGGATTAAAAAGTAAAAAGAATACAAAATCCATTCGAAATGTCCCCATTGTAACTATTCCAAACAAACATTTCATACAAACTGTCACATTTGGGACTGAAACCGTCCCGCTCTATTGTACGTCGCTAGACGTGTGTCAGACAGAGATAGATATACGATTGTGTTCGTAACAATGCCCAGCTAATCCGTATGACATGAGCTTTTTTGGCTCCGATTTTTATCTATGATTTTCGATACGGCTACTGCTATGCCCTTGTTTATGCTTGTCTATGGCTAATGGTTTTGCTGTGTTTAGGGTCTAGTTACTATCGGTTTGAGAGGTTAGTTAGATGGACAGATAGGTGTTCGAAATTTGAAACCGTGGCTCGGAAGCGGCATGGATGATTAGATGATTATTTGAAAAAATGTCTCTGGTAAGCGCAAGGTGGAATAGAAAAAGGTACTTAGAGCAGAAAAAAAAGTATTTTGAAAAACATACCATAAAATCGATCTGAAACAAGGAAAAGGAATATTATGATTTGCATTCGAATCACACATGAATTATTTTATTGAAATTCGGTAAAAAAATATTAGGAGTGAAAAATTCCACTTATATAATGTAAATGCGGGAGTTTGGAATTATTGATGGTTGGATGGATGGATGTTTGTTACTTCTTCACGCCAAAACTACTGAACGGATCGGACTGAAATTTTGCTTAATTATAACCCTTTTATCTCTATCCCATAAATCTGTTCCCATGGGATATAAATAACTTTTAAGCGTTTCCATAGAAACAATGCGTGCGAAGCCACGGGCAGAAAATTGTGAGAGATAATGCTTCAATTGATCAGAAAACCTCAAAGTAAACACAGATGATACAAATAAATTATTTTCTCGTTTTTCACGGCATTTGACCTCCCGTCGGCACATCTTTTAATGGCGTGTAAATTATTTTGGAGGGTAGACCGCAAAGAAGCAAAATATACCATAAAGTAAAACAATAGAGTCGGTTTTAGAATGGGTGAAAATGGCGGGAGCGTCAACTGTCAGAATGACAGTTCGAGGGGGCTATAATGGCTACGTTCGGATTTTGAAACTGGATTGTTGTTTGTAGTGATGGGGTCCGATTTAAAATTTTATAGGTTTTATCTTACAATGAGAGATTTCTTGAAAGAAAACTATAATTATTATCTTTTCAAAACAATATAGGTAGGTAGGTAGATACTGTAAGTTTTCACTCATGATCATGAGGTACTACCTACCTACTGCTACAATACGTGTTGTCTTAGCCTAAACCGTTTTTATTTACAGATTTTATTAATTTTACTTACCTACCTACTGAGAATGTGATGGATGACAACAAGAAATAAGTATATTGAGTACCTACCTTGGGGCTAGATAATGCTGTGTGAATTGTCCTGGATTATTAATTTTTTTATTTTTCGCAAGTGTGTGGTGTGGACTCAAAAGGATAGATTAAATTGATACTAATCTTATAAATGGCCAGATTATCCAAGAAAGTATTCACTGTATCAGGCACTGCATAAATTTTGTTATAAAATGTTTTTACTAACAAAGTAAGTCACGTTACAGACATTAGTATTTTTTATGGTAGGCAATATGTACAATTTCATATAATATACATAATAAACAATATCATTATACCCAAAATAGAGGGTAACACCCTGAAACGGGGGTATTCTCCCATAAATCATGTTAACACATAAATTGCGTTTGTAGCAACCCTGAAATAGGGGTGACGCGACAAGTTGTGATAGATTACTGTTACGTGACAACCCTGAATACCATCATAGAAAAACCGACTCTATTTCTATCACAAAACCTCGCTATTTGGTATACAATAAATATATCAGCGTAAGTTATTGAAATGTAATAAGAGCTCTACAGTTAGGGGATTAAAGCTAAAAATGATGTGAATATCTAGACAGTATGTTCGAAATTTGAATCCGAAGCGTCCTATAATATTTTGTGCTTTATATCTGTAAGTTTAGAGTTTAGATTGAGGGTGTGTCGTTAGTTATTTTATTACCATGATAATGTTGCCCGCTCTAATAGGGGTGCTAACCGAATGTAGCCAAATTGAAATTTATCTAATAAATTATCGCCTATTTGCGATGTTGGGGTAAGTATAGGGGCGGATGTCATTGTACTAGGGTTTGCCAGAAGACAATAATAGTAGAAATATTAAAACTTTTAATAAACCTTTTAACGCTATCTACCTCGAAAATATGCGTTCTATAAGATTTATTTTTCAGTCTTTCAAACCATAATGCTTAACAAAAGTTACCTATTTTAGTAACAACTAGCTGCATTCTTACTACCCGTTGTCTTATTACCCGTTTTCCCGTAGGAATGAAGCATTTTCCCGCGGTAAAAAGTAGCCTATGTTCATCAGGAATAATGTGGGCTTCAATGGTAAAAGAATTTTTCAAATCGATCCAGTAGTTTTGAAGACGCTGGCTGCATTGCCCCGCTGCTGATAACATCGATAGATTCTAAAATATAAAAACATAGATAGGTACTTATATCTTTTAAAATATTTTTATTTATTTTTAAGTCGCTAATGACTTGCTGTAGCCGATAGTAAAGAAAATTGCAAAAAGAATTAACAAAACAATACTTTTTAGAAATAAATTTAACGCATCTTTTAACAATAGACCGATATAAACCCATAAATCCAATAAAGGTCAAACTCCCGTGCAACAATACCACACAAATGGGAAGGTACCACTCCACCCGAGTGTTGATCCAAGCAAGTGATACTCGCACTAATTGAATGACATGAGATTTCACTCAACATCTTCAAGTTTAACAAGGTGGTAAAATGATAGAATGAAAAAACAGTAAAGTGCTTTGCTTGCTGTTACAATTACGGTGAAATTTGCATACATGTTAGGTCTATAAGGTGCCAAAAAATATAATTATAAGTGATTTATGACCGGAGGTCGAAGGGATGGATTTTTTGAATTTCAATGTAAAAGATTGTAAAAGGAGGTTTGTTTGATCAACTTGGGACTTTGAGTTTTTTCAATAATTATGCCAACAAATGTATCCTTCTTATAACATATCAAACAGTAATTTGTAGTAGGTATAAAATTGTAATTGTCTAAGTGCTTATTTTAGTAGCTCAACTGATCCATATCAATACCAGTCGTCGCGTCCCCAAGACGCTGGCTGCATTGCCTCGCTGTATGGCAATGCTGCTACGCTGATTTATATTATTACACTAGCTGCATTCTTACTACCCGTTGTCCTATTACCCGTTTTCCCGTAGGAATGAAGCATTTTCCCGCGGTAAAAAGTAACTTATGTTCATCAGGAATAATGTGGGCTTCTAATGGTAAAAGAATTTTGAAATCGGTCCAGTAGTTTCGGAGCCTATTCAATACAAACAAACAATAATTTATAATATTAGTATAGATAGAAAACACCCAGAACACCCGGATCAAATATCTGGATTTTTTTTTTATCCGTCATGGTTATTAACACTAAAGTCATTAACGACGGGATATTTACCATGATTTGAGTTTTGAACTTTCCAATATTTCGGCGCAGTTTCGGTTAAGTATTCCGTGATCATGGCGCATGAAACTGAACCAAAATATTGGATAGTTCAAAACTCTAATCATGGTAAATATCCCGTTATAAATGACTTTAGTGTTTGAATATCTGGATCGTATAAACATTTATCCCAAAACGGGAATTGAACCCGCAACCTCCTGCGTCGCAGGCGGACCTTTGCCCGCTACGTCAACAAGGTCGTCCAAAACAATCTAACGCAACCACTGTTGAGATTTAAATCGTGTTTTAGTTTATTTAAAGGCACAAATAACAGCCTAAGATCTTCGTAGGGCGCCGCCCGCCCTTCGCATCTGTCTTTTCTCACGCCTAGTATGTTTGTTATTACAATAAGGTAGGTGCTTGTGAAAACTGCTTCTTTAAGGGTTGGTTTGGTTTTAATGTAAAAGGACGGTTTCTTTTATCCGACTTCGAAAAAAGAGGGGGTGTTAGGTTCGGCTGTATGTATGTTCTTTACGTATGCTACTCGCTGTGCCCACAACTAGGCTACACAAAATTAATGTATCTTTTAAAGGGCAATGTATACGCTTCTACAACAAAACTCCTAGTGAGTTGCAAAAATTATCAGTTAATAAATTCAAAAAAATTCTCAAAACCTTGCTGTGCAAAAAGGTTTATAACTATACTATAAAATATCAGATTATCTAGAGGATAAAAAATCTTGGGACGGGTTTTGTTCCAACTCGAAAAATAACAACTAACAGGCTAAAGGTTTCTTCGTCGCTTCTTTACTTACCGAAGCGACAGAAATCAAAATATCACTTTAGTTCCGTGTCAGTGTATAGTTTTATAATTTGAACTTTTCTAAGTGTACATCTATTTATTGTATTTATGGAAATAAAGAGATTTTCATTTTGTTATTTGTGTGATTTTTATGTTATTTTGGTAATGGTCCCGGGATAGGAATATTTAATTTTGCTTCCGATGAATAACTATTAGTAAAATTGTTTTATTTACTTTTTGTTAAACTTAAAAACAGTGAATAGCCTTTTATTTCCAGAACTAATTTACAATGAATTACTTAGTTTGACTTATGAATGACTTGAATCAAGTCACGTAAGTAATTCAACACTAATTAGTTAGGTCCCTCACAAAGAAAAACTGTAAATAACTAGAAAACTTCCTATTTGTAAAGTGTTTTCTATATGTTTTAAGTAAGTCTATGTAAGCAGTAATTTCCCTACCTTAACACTGGTGTGAAGGCTCCAGTGTGAAGGTGGGTCGGACGTCATTATTGTGTGCAAGAAATGAAAGGCTTTTTATTTTATTTTTATTTATTTATAGTTAGGTCCCTTTCTCCTCTAAGTTTTTTCCAGTCATGTCTATTCTGGGCTTTCTCTAACCATGTTTTTCCGGCGGTTTTCATAATTTCATCTGCCCAGCGTTTCACTGTATCTCTTTCTGACCAGGCCACACCATTTGGTTCTTCGAATTGCGTTATATTTTCACCAAAAACAGTGAAAGTATAAAGAAATTCGAAGGCGGGTTTTCGTTTTTATAAATCTTAATTATTGTCCGGAGGATATCTACACTAATATTATAAAGAGGAAAGACTTGTATTTTTATATGTTTGTGACGAATAAACACAATAACTACTGGTCGGACGCGACGACTGGTATTGATATGGATCAGTTGAGCTACCTGTGGATTGTTTGCAACAGTCTGCAGTTAGCTCAATTATTTCAAGTGTAAATACTAGTTCTAATTTATTTCTATTATTTGATTGTTATTCGTGCGTGAAAATCTGAATTATTGAAATTGTCTGAATCGGACCTCGAACCAACGACCTGCAGATCATAACTCGCTCCCACTAAGCCATCGCAAGTGTCAACCAGGGTTCAGTAATATTTGCACTAACCCCATTGCATAAATAAACAGTCTGTGAGTTCCCACGGAGGGTTCCCGAGTGGTTAATTGAAAAACAACTTTTGAATTTGCAATGGTGTTGAAAGAAAACACCGTAGTCTCTGGTGTTAAGTTTGCAGCAAATATCACTTGCTTTGTTAATAATATATTTCTAAGAGCCTTATTACACTGGCGATTTACGCAGCGAGTACGCCGCTACGACGCCGCCGCGGGCACGCGTACTGTACATAGTCAAGTTTATTTTAGATTACTCTGGATTTCAGTTCTAAAAAAGTTTGATTCATTCCATAGATTTGTCGCGCGTAAGTAACAAACATCCGTCCAAACTTTTGCATCTCATCATCATCATCTATATTAGTCCACTGCTGGACATAAACCTTCCCTACTGAGCGCCATAGCGCCCTGTCTTTAGCTTGCCGCATGCAGCATCTGCCTGCAGTCTTTCACGTTTTCTCATTTTCTTAGAACCTTATCACACTGGGGAATTGCGATCGATTTTAAGGCGAGTATGTACTACATACTTTAGTATGTAGTACATACTTCTTATACCTTAGTATGTAGTACATACTCGCCAAATCGCTATCTCCAAGAACGTATTATTCGGAACTAATTAGGTATCTCTGTCTGTTACCATTTCACGATTAAACAGCTAAACGGATATCGGAGATAGATAATTTCACGAAGGACATAAATACATAACAATAATATATAAATAAATAATGCTGGACAATTCACACAGCATCATCTAGCCCCAAGCTAAGCAGAGCTTGTGTTATGGATACTACTAGACTGATATATACTTTACACAATACATTACATCGATAGATTATTTTTCATAATACACGAGCTACTTTTTATCTTGGATAACTGAGACTGTAAATATATGCAGGCTTCTTCGTATAAAAAAAACCCGCATTTTTGTTACAAATAAAAACTCTCCCTAAAAATCGGTAAAAAATCTCCCTAATGGTCACACTGGCTGTCAAAAAACACAATCACTAAAACAAGTGATGTTTATTTTGCAATTAGTCTGTGTTTGTGCGAGGGAGGGGAAGTGTTTGAAGTGAGTAGCCTCAAGGTGTAACTTTGGTTAATGGACAAAAATGCATGGGCCACACTAGCCAAATTCGATGTAGATTGTTTGTAAACAAACCATGACACAAATAACGAAAACTGACTAGTTTGGCATCGAGTTTCAGATAAAATTGTAAGTTAGAAATATTTATTGAAGGAAGCGTCTAAATTGGATAAGCAAGGAAATTGCGTATTAAAAGGTGGTTTGTTTACAAACATTCTACATCGAGTTTGGCTAGTGTATAGCTTTTTAACTTAAAGAAATAAAAAAGGTACCCCGTAATACAATATACCTAATATAAGTAGGAAAATCAGTCTGCATAATATTGCGAGTTATTCTCAACGCCAATTCTTCTTTCCCATCTCACCTGACTTATTTAATTTAGTTATTTAATTCGGATTACCATAAGCTTAACTAATTGCAATAGAATTTAAAATAGATACTGAAAGCTAATAATAGGCATTCGCTAATAGAATCGCTATAAACTATCTATATAAAAAATTTTCGTTGACTACAAGACATTTGATGTAGGTATGATGCGCGTTGAGCTTTTCCTTTCCTTTTGAATGGAAACAAAGGAAAAACTGGCTACTACCTGAACCTACTGCAGTTTTTCCTCCAGACATTACATCCACACCACCACGCCACAACAGCCTATTTTGGTCCACTGCTGGACACAGGCCTCCCTCTGATAAGCGCCTTATTGGCTTTTATCTCATGGGGGTGGTCTATCATCTAATAACCAGTAGAAAGCTTGTTTCTGATAAGTCTTAAAAGAAAACTGCTACTGTAGTCTTCTCGCTTTGACCAAAAGTCTATTTGTCTATGGCTCACTCAAAAGTATAAAGTCATCACTTATCCGCCGACCGTCGCCGCGAGCGCACGTGTCCGCCACGCTCCTCGCACTTATCTATTTGAGCAGCAATTCACGCTCTTGGCTAATTGTTATTGTAAATATTGGGGGTGTTTTCCGGTTGAGTGGGAGTCGCGGTAGAATAGGAGTCGTTTGGTGTGGTACATAACTTACGAGTAGGTACTTAATATTGGTTCTTGGTTCTTTATACTATAGGTAACGAAATAATGTAGCTTTTATTGTTAAAATTTAATTCAAAAGTAGTGGTTTTTATCATCGATGTGAGTAAAATTCGGGAGATCTTTCGAAAAGCAGGGCATTGCTTTTCGAACGCTCAAATTAGGTCCAATTAGGTCCACCCACCTCAGTCACAGAAGGACCGGCGATGCCCGCATACGTGTCTCGCGTGTTTATAGTGAGAATTTGATACACATTTTCTTAAGATCACGGTGAGTGACATTCACAGAACAAGGAAATTACGTTCAATCCATGTCTTTAAATACACCTTGGGTGTGTAAAGCCATACAAATTTCTTCAGACGACATGTATGACGGTATCACAGAAAACAGAAAAACATTCTATGTGGTAGGTTCTCGTCCTTCTTTGATTTTTGTAGTCGAGATAAATACACGATGCAAACTGAACACTTTAATAAGTGTAATTTGCCATGTAGGCACAACACTATTATTGCGTTCAAAGATTGCGTCAGATTCTAATTTCAAAAAAGTCCATAGACAATATCACATCATAATTCTATACTTATCAACATTCCATTTTCAAACAATTAAACCGATCTCCACACGCCACTCCGCATTGTTATCTGAACTTAGCTTATCTGTAGCGAAATTACTTTTTGCCGCGCTTTTGAAATGACGTCTCGAGATAGCTTTGACGTTGACATGCGCTTTGCATTAAGAAATTAATGTGGTCATGAAAGAGTACCTAAGCAAGCGGTTCCGTATCTTAATATAACTCATAATATGTTATAAGTAAAATATGACAGGTTGGATTTGGATTTTGATTAGTCAAAATTAAGTGCATAGTTAAGTTCTAGGTAGGTACTTCAAGTTAAATCTCTTTCCTATATTTTTGTGAATAGAACAACTAATACTCTTTGATTTTGCGGGTTTTATGATAAAACAACAATGACCTGACGTGATTTTCATAAAAAAGATTTAAACGAGCTCTCACACCTATTTTGATTTGAATTTAAACCTCTTAAAACAAACAATAAGAGAAACAGATGATTCATATAACATCTTAAGTTCATTATAACGGAACACCCAAGGCTACAGCGCACATTCACATTTAAAATTTATCTATACGGAACCCAAAAAGAGTAAAACAAACATGGCGGTCCAAGATGGCGGCTCAAAGGAAGCCGCGCCGGTAGCTTTACCGAGTTATCGTCGGAATTCATAAAATGATAAATTCAATAATATTTATTATGATTTGTGAGGGCCGTAATACGAGGGCCATTTTGGTGACAATTTATTGTAAGTAGTGATTTAGTGGTGCTGTAGTTAGTGGAGATTATTGAACACTAGGTTTTACCTGTGGCTTGGATTGCACCTAGCTAGTAGACTTTTACAAATGTAAATGTAACTTTTAGACTGTTATTATGCGGAAAATTGTCAGCAACATGGCAGTAGTGCATTATTGCCAGTAAGTAAAAAATTGGCAGTAGTGACATTGCAGTAGTTGGCAGTAGTGGCAGGTACTTTATTTTTGAAATTTAGAACCTACCTATTTGCCTATTCATGGAGTCTCATAAAACCAGCGCACAACACAACGTTATCGATACTCTGCCTCTTTGATCTACTGCCTCGTTGGTCTAGCGGTTAGATTGTTCAACCGCTGATTAGGAGGTCCTGGGTTCGATCCGGGGTCGGGCCAATAGTTGTTATTGGGACTTTTCTAGCAAGAAAAATTCATAGTAGCAGCCCGGAGTCAGGAAGCCGGCGGTGTCACACCCCCGTGCCTAGGAAAGCACGTTGAGCTGTTGGTCCTGCGCCTGACCTCTTCCCGGTCGTGTCGGTCTGTTGTCCCATCGGATTATGAGAGTGAGGGAATAGAGAGTGCACCTAGTGTGTTGTGTTGCGCACACACTTGTGCACTATGGTTGTCATGCGCTTGTGGCTAGTCTCCGATGAGACTGCTGGCCGCCGTGGTCGAAATTCGGCTATGTGGCCATTACTGTGCCTCATGCTAAACGTAGATCTGTTTTGAATTCACTGTTGTTACTTATAAAATTTGTTTGTACCAACTTTGCTTATAATTTTGTGACATAGAATAACTACTTTTTAGCTGCTCAGTCTGCTAAACTTATCGTTTTTCTATGGCAACGGTATCGTCGCAGAATCACCACCATACAATAAATAAATAATGTTGGACAATTCACACAGCATTATCTAGCCCCAAGCTAAGCAGAGCTTGTGTTATGGGTACTAGATATATAATATACTTAATACAATACACTAAATAGATAGATATTTTTTTATTATACATAGAAAACATCCAGAACACCCTGAACAAATATCTGCAGATCGTACAAACATTGAAAAACCCGCAATCTACTGCGTCGCAGGCGGACCTTCGTCCACTGCGCCACTGAGGTCATCAAATGTGATTCTGCGATCTCGATGATAATCTCTTCATGATCTCGATTGCTTTCACATATTACGAGTTGAAGCCCATATTCAAATTCAATTATTTTATTACGACCATATTGTAAAATTTGTAAGTTATTAAAGTAAGTCGTAAGCGCCAAAACAGTAATTCTCGTTTAAAATAAAAACTATTGGTAATTATGAAAAATCCAACCACCATTTTGAAGAGGGTGTATAAACTTATTTGTAAAGAAAATTTAGAGGCATAAATCGGTTCCATTTGCCTGTAAAATGAAAATCTATGTTTTTATAGAGCAGTTTTCGGGATTTTTTTTCTGCTATGAAAGTTAACCAATCGTGAAAACCAACTACCAATTTAAAGTAAAAAACACGAAAAATTCATAACATAAAAAATATATTCCGAATGTTTTGTAATTGCTGAAAAAAGTTGAAATCCCTGACGCCAATATCTTCAATGCGTCGTCTTAATGAGTCTCAAATATGGACCCGGCTAGGGCACAGCAACATACGTACTAGGTATTTTACTATAAAACTCTCGTAGTTTGACGAATTCATTACGTCATTGAAACCTTGGTGTTCTTTCAACACAAATAAGGTTCGTAGATAACCCGCTTACATCCGTAATGAATAAGTACTAGGTACTAAGTAATAACGCTAGTTGTAATATATTAGAATGAACATTTTTGCAATAAAAAATTTTTTTTAACATTGATTAAGATCTTGTCTAATGTGATCACGCTCATGAATCCTTATGAGCCTGATAAGATTTTGTCTTCTGTGACTATGAGAACTTAGTTAAATCGTAATAGCTCCTTTAACCATGTAATGAATTGGCCTTTTAAAGTGTAGTTATTTAATTTAATTCAGAGATTAAATGCAACACAGTTGTTGGCGACCCCGTGCAAAACAAAGTGAATATTTATTTTGACTTAGAGCATTGATAATGATAAGTCAATGATGTGCCTATTTTTTGTTTTAAACAAATTTGTTGCAACTACCATGCATTCTTGTTTGTATTGAATGAGATATTTTATCATTCCTACTATTTTGACGCCAATTATGATAAAATGTGTCTTAGTCGGACTATATTTTTTTCAGTGTGTGTTGTGCTGCAGCGCTGCTTTTCAGGTGTGTGACAAGCTTCAAGCTCTTCATTTGATTCAACAAAGCTTTTGCATCACTGACGAAACTACCTCCAATCAATAATGAGGTTAATGTGTCAAGCTTCGATTAAGGAAGCCTTAAGGTTGGGGCGACTCGGTGTCATATTCCAACCTCAATGAAATTCGACATGGAACGGAACGTAAAAAACGTTCCGTTTTTCGTAATTTATTTTTATTTTTGAGATTAATGACTTAATTTTTGAAAGATGAGTTCGTTGACGGTATCTTGGCGGAATCTTTTTAGTTTTTACTGTTTTTACTAAACTTAAAAACAGAAAGTATTATTTTTCACCATCATCATCACAGCAATTAATAATGTCCTCCAAACCGAATTTCGACCACGGCAACCAGTCTCATCGGAGACTAGCCAGATGCGCTGGACATTATCGTGCACAAGTGTGTGCGAAAACACAGGTGCTCTCTCTATTCCCTCACTCTCATAATCCGATCGGACGGCAGACCGACACGACCGGGCAGAGGTCAAGTGCAGGACCAACGGCTTAACGTGCTTTCCGAGATTAGCTGGACATATGCCTCCCATAATGAGCGCCATAGCGCCCTGTCTTCAGCTTGCCGCATCCAGCATCTGCCTGCAGTCTTATATTACTATTTACTTATATTGCTATTTCGCAGTATTGTATTCTAATAGGTGTATTATTTTTTACCTATAGGTAAATAAGTATTGTAGATACTTAATCTAAAGGTGTGTTACTTACCCATCTTAATTTAAAAGCAAAAACCACTGTGAACAACGATGCATTCGTTATTTTTAGGATTCCATACCTAACTCAAAAGGAACAAGGACAAAATTAAAAAAGTTAAAAACCCCCCCGACAGATTTTCATGAAACATGGCAAAGAACACTCGGGATAAAATTATCTATGACAAAACAAAAAAACGTATCGAAAATCGCTTCATCCGTTTGGGAGCTACGATACCACAGACAGATACCTACACGGACAGACACTTTAAACTTTTAACTGTTAAAACACCCCTCTTTTTGCGTCGGGGGGGAAATAAGAACCCTTATAGGATCACTTTTTTGTCCGTCTGTCTGTCTGTCCGTCTGATAACCCTTTTCTCGTATCTTACTTTTATTATTTAGATTTTTCGTTTTTTTTACAGTAAGTAGGTAATTAAACCCTTGTTGGAACCTTCTCGTGGCTCTATAATAGATAGGTTACAATTGTGTTAAACTCCCGATAAAAGTCACAATAAATAATTAATTAATACGCCCGCCAAAAGATTAAAAAAGCAAATGGCCGCATAATTCTTAGGGATGCCATTAAAAAAATATAATAAAAATTTTAAAAAAAGGAACGCCCAGCTGCCTCTGTTACGCTATCGAAGTTGTTAGAATGAGTGAAAAGAATTACGTTGGGATTAATAAACGAGCGAGAAAGAAAGGCAATGCAGATTAAAACTGAACTTGGTGGATTAATTTCATTTAGGATCTGTAAATTCACTGTTCATAGGTTTTATTGTTTGTTGGTTTGTAAGGCAATGTAATTTTTTTAATTCAAAGATTCTAGTAGTAATTCGTTTGGCTCAATTTACTTTTCGATTCTATCTATGTAGTGTATTGTATTATGTATATCAGTTATATAGTACCCATAACACAAGGTCTGCTTAGCTTGGGGCTAGATAATGCTGTGTGAATTGTCCAGCATTATTTATTTATTTATTATTTAGTTCTACGGATCGATGACATTGTTGTCGCAGAGAATCGATGGATGGAGGCGGCTCAGTTACTCTACTCGTAAAAACGAAAATCGAAGTTTATTATTCGTTTTCGTGTACAGACAGCGCCAGAATTAAGTAACCCCCCTGCATAACACATGCAGGCTTAAATTCTATCCTGTTAAATCTAAGGAGTTTTAAAAGTTGAAAATATATTATATTTTATTTAGGTAACATAAAAACAGAACGACCAGTTGAAAAAAAATCGGATTCTGACCTGCATTGTTTTATGCAGGGGGGTTACATAATTCTGACGCTGTCTGTACCTAAACGCAATAATAAGAAAGTGACATAAGAGTTTTCTTTGACAACGAATCAGAAACTACGATTTTCGTTTTCCGAGTACAAACTCAACTCCTGGGGTAGACCCCCAGGAGTTGAGTTTGTACTATCTGCAGATACCTGTTCCGTGTTTTCTGGGTGTTTTCTATACTTATAGGTTCAGTAAAAATATATATCTATGTCATGTATTGTTAAGTTTCTCAGTTAACTAGTACCCATAAAACAAGCTCTGCACGCACAGATTATTAATTCAAACAAATTGTCAAAACCTTGTTGTGCAAAAAGGCTTACTATAAAATATCAGATTATCTAGAGGATAAAAAAGCTTAGGACGGGTTTTGTTCCAACTCGAAAAATAACAACTTACAGGCTAAAGGTTTCTTCGTCGCTTCTTTACTTTAGTCTAATTGTACATACCGAAGCGACGAAATAAAAAAATTCCCTTATTTCCGTGTCAGTGTTTAGTTTTATAATTTGACCTTTTCTAAGTGTACTTTATTGTATTTATGGAAATAAAGAGTTTTTGATTTTTATTTTCAGCTTGATTGTACGGCGTGAGGGAAGCCGTGAACAGAAGCTAGTAATATTAAGAACGCATCTAGCTCCGTCCATTGAGAACGCACTCTATTGAACCGAACCGAGGGGCCTCTAATCCGCCTTTTAGGGGTTCTCATTTCAAGGTTTCGTTCGATTTTCAAAAATGATTCGTCTAGAAATGTGTTGGGTAGGACCATACCTTTATCAATTGGGAATATAAGAAAACAATTTCCTCAGCATTACTTTACTTTATTATCTGAGGTTGAAGCGACGCGTGACCCGAGAACTGGTGAGTATCTGGCACAGCGCATCAGCATTGCCGTACAGCGGGTCAATGCAGCTAGAGTCTTGGGGACGCGACGACTGGTAGGTATTGATATGAATCTGTTGAGCTACCTGGAGATTTTTTACAACGGTCTGCCGTTAGCTCAATTATTTCAATGGTAAATACTAGTTCTAATTTACTTCTATTATTTGATTGAATAAAGATATTACTTTACTCTTTCATAAAAGAACCTACAGGGAGGCTATGACGATGTATTTTTGTGTGATAAGGGTCTTACTTATTGTGTCTGCAATAAACTGATTTCATTTTTTATTTTAAATATAAAATTAATATAGGTACTTGGACTAGACCTCTTTTCGCCAACCTCCTCGGCTGCCAGAAGTGAAAGGCGACCTAATACCCAGAAGTGATGCAGGGCAAAATAGTGGTGGTCTTTAGACGTGATGCCCCTCCTAATGAATAAGAGGAAAAAAAAAGAGAGGTCCTTCGTGGACCTCTCTTTTTTTTTCCTCTTTCCTTTTATTTCTATAACCTACAAGCTATTGTGACCCGTCAACAAGGTAATAATCAGGTATAACCCTGATTGCTTACTTTCCTAAATAATTAGTAGTTAGGCTAAGGGGTTCCTACACTCCGTTCTAATAGAAATTAGAATGATCACACAGAACCCCTTAATAATTATTGGATTGAATCAGAATACATCTGAACATCACAATGAATGTGTGACAATTTCTCGTTTGTTTGGTTGCAATATCAACAAAACGACAGAAAAGCATAGAAAACTAAATAACTACGGAAGTGCATACGTAGAAACAATATTAAATAAAACTAACTACCTACCTGCTACTGCTAGAGAGAATGAGGAACATTTTATGGACTCCTTATAGGAATCATAGAATAAGCTTTAGATTTTATTGTTTTACCATCCAAATGGAACGTAAGGGCCAACCTGATCTATTCCAAATTCAATTTAAAAATCAAACTGCTACTAACATCAAAAACCGAACTCCACTAATTAAAGTAAACTAACAAGCGACTTCCGTTCCCATTTCGGGGGTAGCATGGCAACACCGACCCTCTGAGGGGAGGGGGGCTAAGCCGCTTACCGGGGAGGTTGGGGCTGTTTTGATTATTCCCAAGGATGTCTTCTTGGTACGTAAATTATGCAATGCTTTTCGCTTTGTTGTTTTGACGTTTCGCTCAACATGTTGGTAGTTTGTTTAATTTATAATGGACTAAGATAAGCTTTAGTGATTGTTTGTGCTTTGAATCTTATGCTTGGTAGATTGATACCTGTTAGTTTATCTGAAATAGTCTTTTTTATTGAATGTCAGTCATTAATGTCAAGTTGAATTTTGATTTGGAAAGGAATAAAAAGGAAGTAAACGTCCCACCTAAGAAGCTGCGATCCGCCATGGATATTCACTGCAATTTACATTTGAAAATTTTGTTAGCGCTGGAATAAAGTTTAGAAAACATTATTTTGCGCCTCAGTTAAGTTTGTACGTTAGTTATCCCACCCATCCTAGTATCACAAAAAAGGAAAAAAATATGACTATTGACTTACCTTGGGGAAACCCCACTTCAAGCCCATGATGCGACAGTCCAAACGGCCCAAGGCCCCCAAGCGGTCCCGGCCCCATGCCCATGTGATGCGCTCCCGAATGATGCGCGTAAGGATTCTGCGCAAGCGGAGACGGCTGCTTCAGGTAGTGAAAATAGTGATGTAACGGCGTGGTAGAATGGTGCGCTTGTGGCGCCGTAGGTGTCGCTGGCGTTGATGAGTTTGTTAACAGCGCCATCTCTTGACGGAGGTTGTCACCGTTGGAGCCGCTTCCGTTTGTGGATGGACATGGTGGAGGCTGTTACTGCGCGGGATGGAAGGTCCTGGTGGAAGGCATGGCTCTGGAAGAGAGAAAGGGAATTGTTATTTACTTTAACCTTTTTGACATGGGAAGGCCTGGGCCTAGTTTTCCTGACGTGTCAACAGTTTACACACTGTCGTAGTCACGTGATGACTGGAGTACCTACTGACTCCAGTCATCCCATGACCTCGACATGACACGAATGTATAACCAATAAGCAGAAGCGTTAGCTCCAGTGACCTAAAGCTTCTGCGAAGTGGGGGCAGCAATATTTGTAAAACTACCCTCACTCTGTCTTCTGAACTAAGGTTTTTTCAGCGGAGGCAAGAATACTGTCGTGCTGTGAAATATTTTTTTAGTAGACTTAACTTAGATTTTTAATGGTACAAAGTTTACAAATAGGTAAAGACAGCGTCAGAAATAAGTAAATCTCTTGCATAACGCAATGCAGGTTATTATTTGATTTTTTTATTTTTTTTATCTTTCGTTCTGTTTTAATTGTACCTAAATAAAAATATAATTTATTTTTGATTTTTTATACTCCTACGATTAACAGGTTTGGATTTTAAACTAAATGTGTTATATTATACAGACTTAATTCTAACGCATCATCGGGTGCATTTGGTCTTCGTAAGCTGGGAAAGCTAACATATTTTTTCTTTAAAAACCCACTCACGTTTCGTATACCAACCGCGTTTATACATATACCATCAGGTAACTTTGCCTTTGTGCTTGCACAAAGTTAGTAAAATTTTGTATTCCATTTTATTTCATATTCCAGCCAAAGTCCTGTGAGCAGTAAAATAAACAAGATCCGTCAAGTGCGAGTGTAACTCGCGCGCCGAGGGTTTTGAACGTTTGTCAACAAATATGTACCAAAAGTACCGGTTACAGACTTCGCAATTTAACGAATACCTAAGAATAGTAATGGTTAGGTACCAACCTTTTTTACCAATTTTTCGACTTTTTTCGAAATGTTTCAAAAAGTATGAAAGCTACAGAAATTTAAAAAACTGGTTTGAAATGTCCAAACCAATACCTTTCATTTGATACCCCACTTGGTGGGTAGCCCCCCTTTTGAAAATTATTCCTTTTTGACCATTTTTCAAAAAGTGTTCTTTTTACAGACTTCTCTATATTTTTCCTGTAAAATATAGATCCATATCTACAAACGCTTCATACATTTTAAATGGATCGCTCGGCAAACTTCGGAGATAGGGGGGGGGGGGAATGGGTTTTTTTTCGACTTTTTTCAAAATATTTCAAAAAGTATGATACCTACAGAAATTTTAAAAACTGTTTTAAAATGTCCAAACTGATACCTTTCATTTGATACCCCACTCGGTGAGGTAGCTCCCCCTTTTGAAAATTATTCCCCCCCTTTTTGACCATTTTTCAAAATGTGTTCTTTTTTCAAAGTTCTCTATATTTTTCCTGTAAAATATAGATCCATGTCTATAAACGCTCCATACATTTTACATGGATCGCTCTCCAATCTTCGGAGATAGGGGGGGGGGGGAATGGGTATTTTTTCGACTTTTTTCGAAATATTTTAAAAAGTATGAAACCTACAAAAATTTCAAAAAATATTTTGAAATGTACAAAATGATACCTTTCATCTGATACCCCATATGACTCTGTAGGTATCTTTTAAAATTTCGGCATCACAATTTGTATGGAAAATATTCATTTTCATTTTTCATTTATTTTCATTTATTTTTCTCTAAATCTGTACAGGCGCACGAAATGTGTTATTATTTTAAATTTCAAGTTGATAGATGTAGTAGTTTTTGAGTTATTAAGGAGGGAAAAAAGGACAGACAAAGCGAGACCATAAGGGTTTTGAAACCGATCTTCGATCTTCAAAACCCTAAAAAGCATTGTGTCTAGCATTACACAATGCAGGTGTAGGTAACCTACTGTCCTTTCTATTTATTACTTTACTCTTTGGTGTAGTCTTCATTCAACTATCATTGAAATGATTACTTATAATTATAACCAACAATGTTCAAATCAATAAAAGTGTACAGAGCGTAAAATAGGCAATTATTAACGGATCATTCAATATTCGCGTACAATTGACTATCAATTTTCAATTACATTATAACAACTTCAATTTTTTATCGCTAAATATTTTACAATTACCCTGATGAAAGGTGAATTTCCGCACTATTGCAACTCTCAAATAAAAAATATACACAAAAGTCAAACACGTGAAACGCCTTCGAAATTCAAGGAAAGAATTCGTTACGATACGGATGTTTCGAACGTTCTTGCAAAATTGAAAGACTTTTTTGCTATGTTGGTAGGTACATGTTTACAGACATTTTGTCACGTTTATTTTTTTTGGGACGTTACCTGAGTTGCCTTTGCTAAATTGAGGGGGCTATGATCTCTTTGTGGTGAAAAAAATTGACGAGCTGTATCAAAGTGATGACATCTGAGGAAAAAAGGTTTTTTCTGAGAGCCGATCATGCGATGGCTTAGAATTTGTAGGCGTACGGAATAAATACGTATGAAACCATTATAGAAGTTGAAATGTAAGGAATGATTCACCAGTAAATAACTTGCATGAGATTTAGTTTGAGGACATTTAGAGGGATATTTTTTTGCAGAGGTTTGAACGAAAATTTCCAAAACGAAGTGAAAACATGTAACTAATTTACTTATTTTCTGTTCCAATTACAATTAATCTATCTGTCGCCAGGTAACTTGAATAACATCCTAATCGGCTTATCATTTGCAGTCGCAGAACTTACTAATAAACACTAATTATGAAATAAAAAACCTAGATCTCCGGAATCTTGATAAGTAAGTAGTTATGGCAATACAGCGAGAGATACTGAGATTGAATTTTCAGATAAGTGGTTATCTACTTCACATTATTTTTTCGAAAAAAAAACCTATTATAAACATAAAAGAAGGTAGAAAACTTCAAGCAGGTTAGGTAACCACGTAATGTTAAAAAAATATTCCAATGAAATAGGTGGGTAGGTACTTGATAGTACCTACCTAGCTATTTCATTGGAATATTTTTACTACCTACTAACTAGTATTCTAGTTTATAATCAGTAGTAGGTATTTCATGTTTTTAATAATTTCTATAGAATACTTCTGGTGGAATTCTTATTTTTAGTTGCCAGCAAAGTTCGAACTTTATTCTACCACATGCAAGTTATTCTAAACTTGCCCAAACTTGTCTCATAAAAAGTTGAAGACAGAGTTCGGGGCTCCGCGGGTGGTGGATTAAAGCCCTCTTTAGGCCTCCGTTAGGGGCTGCAGTGAATACGTTGATGAGTTTCCACTTATTCTAGAGTTTATTACGTTTTCTGTTTGAGTAGTCCTTGGCTAGGTTATGACGAAAAGGAAAAAGACGATTTGTTGATTTTGCACTCGGAAAAAGTAATTTTCAGTTGATGAAACGAAGAACCCACCTAAAAAATTTGGATGAAGACAATTTATTTGAAGTTTTGTTTGTTTATTTTTGTACTTAGAGCTTAACATTTTGATTAGATACCTACCTAACCTTTATTACGTTTTGATGAATGATTACCTACCTTTCTACTTAATGCAGATGATACCGTACAACTTCTGTATTTTATTTTTTTTACTGTTCATAGACCTTCGTTTGAACGCACTCTCACAAGTGACGATGTGACCGACGATGTATCACGAAGGTTTATAAGATACCTATTCACTCTTAACATATGTACTTGGGTATAGACAATATTTGGTAAAAGGATGTACCAAGGCAAAATCTCAACGGAAGTTTGCAAAAGCTGTCGCCAACATCATTAATACTATTTAAACCACTGCAAATCCCAAAATGTAGCAAAAAATTAACATTGTCACTTTCGGCGACGTTATCTGTTCCAAGAACACACGTATTTTCCGACAGGCACCTTGAAATTGTCAACAAAAGATTATCCTAAGCCTACCCATTATAAAGAACCTAATATCGCCCACGCGAATTTCAACCTCAACTCCATAAGCTAAAGCTGGTTTTGTTAATGTGGTAACACTGCAAGGATTTCCGCTTGATTAGAATTTGCGTTTTGGCGGTAAAACCCTCGAAAGGTGTTCGATTGTGTAACGAAAAGCACTTTGGTTTTAATTTTTTTGGCGGTACTTTTGAGTTTTCGCGTCAATGCGTTTCTTGTTATCGAAGAGGTAGAATGAGTTACATTATGTCGCTGTGGTGTTTTTGGTGGATTTGAAAAAAGGGGCTTGAAAATAAAAAAAAATATGTTACGAAGGTGCTTTTACTCACACTTTGGTAAACGATAAAGGTGGGTCAGGTCAAAGTAATCAATAGTCATTACTCAATCATTTATTGCGTTCTTTAGGTGTACAGAGGTGTTTATGATAAAGTATCACTATAGAATAGACCCTGCTGGGCACACAATATGTATGGGGTAGGAGCTTAATTATCTTTATCTACACTAATGTTATAACATTCTACTTATGTTTCCAATACTTGACTTATAATTACTACTGTTATAGCGCAGATAACAAAACACTCAATTTAAGCAATTTCACATGATGGTATAATATCCACATCGATATCGTAAAATCTCATTATAACATCAATAAAACGCGACCAATTAACCTGGCGAGCCTTATGTCAAAATCCTCATACAAGTTGTATAAAATTTTGATATTAGGCTGGCTTTTGAAAACAGTTGGGTTATACGTGAAAACTTCGTCGAAACTACTAAACTTACATACACAAAACTCTTTGGTAAGATCTTATTCAAGTCTCAAATACGATCTTGAACAGTATAGAAAACAAGACGAATGAAGTAATTATAAATATTCCGACTCCGTCTACGAGCTCTACTGCTTGCCCCGCGGCCGCTACAGCTGCTGGATCAATAATTAACATTAACTTTCAAAATTGTACCATCCAAAATTTGAACAATTATTATAAATAAACTATTGTCAGCTTTTACTCTTGTTGTTTGATTAATTGCATTAGTGAAGATAAAGTAGTGTATGCAACTGCATATAACACGGGTATTAAAACACTCGTTACTATTATGAAACTCGCGTTTTAATACCCTTCATTATATGACAGTTGCATAAACTACTATTATAAAAAAGACCTTACAGAATTCGTCTTTAAGTCTTACCTACAGCACCTTTCAAGCGCCGCCCGCTCCGGTGATTAGAACCTATGGTGTAGATCAGGGTTGTTGCTGATGCAGTTTTTTAGACACATGAGCGGATGCTGATGCTGATTTTGGCCAAGTGCGTGTCTGACTCGCAAACCGAGTTTTCCGCACTTCTTTAATGTTGTCCTAAAGATGAAAGATCCATCATCGAAACCGAGTCTCGATAAATTATGCCGTTTACCTAAACGAAGTTTTAGAACCATTGTAACAAAGTTATCTCTTCCTCAACCGATTTTTCAATTGAATATGCACCCCTGCAAAAAGACACCACATTAACACCCTGCCCCTTAAAATACGGTGTCAATAACGCCAAAAATCTATTTGTCACAATGCAATGAAGGCCATAAATAATATCGCATGGCAAACAAGCCGCCATATTGTATGGAAAACAAATATTCGCGCCCTTTTCAATGTAATTATTCGTTCTGTTTGCGCAGTTGGCAGCAGTGGCTGTCAATGTGACGGATTGCCGTGACCCGTCGGTAAAAAATTAGTTTGTTTTGATAATGATACAGAAACTAAATCTTATTTGCTGAAATTTTCAAGAATAATATTGCTACCTTTTTGTGTAAATTTTCAGTAAGTGGGACTTTAGGACAGTAAACAACATACAAACCTATAGGTAGTCCTGTAGGTTGTAACTTTTTTGGTGGCTGTCTAGCTGTTACCTTGACTGTTATACATTCTTGTTTAGATTTCATAATTGAATGTCTTTGTTTAGTTACTGTATGTACTTCATGTACATGAAATATGATGCATGAAACATGAAATATCTTGGACTCTAAGATATCTCTAATATCTCTCACGCGATACTAGTCGTGGACGCGTAGGATACCAGTAGCGTAGTCTGCGAGCCTGAAGCATTCAAATGTAGGTGAGATACTTGGCGGCGACTAGTCTCCGAGACTTGCAGGATACTATCTCCTATGCGTATCGAAATGGGCGAAGGCCCGCATTAAGAAACTTTGCTCAGTCATATAAGATCTAGGAGGCCGACTTGCTGGGGAAGCCATCGAAGATGGTATCGACATGATTTTTTTTCCCTATTACAGTGATCTACTCAATCTCAAGAAAGAAAGATGTAAGAAAAATTGGGCTAAATATTTTTACGAGAGTTCGCTGACGTAGTAGAAGATGTGTACCATATTGTTGTGGAGTGTGTCCGTAACGAAGCGGAACGATTATTATTAGTATTATTTAACTGACTCACGGATGACTCATCCCGTGACCACGACAGTGTGTATATATACCTGCTGAAACGTCGGCAAAAAAAGTAAATAAATGCGATAAATACCCGTTAAATAATACTAATAAAAATGTGAATAAAACAAAAGTAATCGCGTAGGTTTGAAAATATTTGAAGCGGAACGATTTGAATTTTGTAATAAGCACAATGTTGATTTGTTTTCTATTGGTTTAATCAACAATATTTTGGCTAATCCGTTCTCGGAGGAAGCCCTTTGAGATGTAAAAATTTGTTAAATTGGGAATTAAGCGTAGGTAGATAACCGAACATAATTAACAGACTAAGATAATTAAGTATACTTTCGAGGGTGGCATAATCATGTTGATTAATTAAACCCCCTATAGGTAATTAATAAATATAAATTATAAAGAGGAAACATTTGATTGTTTGTTTATTTGTATTGAATAGGCTCCAAAACTACTGGACCGATTTGTGACCATGAGAAGCCCACATTATTCCTGATGAACATAGGCTACTTTTTACCGCGGGAAAATGATTCATCCCTACGGGAAAACGGGTAATAGGACAACGGATAGTAAGAATGCAGCTAGTAGTAAAATAATTTAAAAAAATATGATCTGAGCTTGAGTCACGTTTATACCTTAGAAAAGCGTTACTCAAGTATAGATTGATGACGGAGCAAGCTTTCAGAAAACGGACCTAAGAGTCAGAGATATTTAATGTAAGTAACTTTATTAGAAAAATATGAAAACAACAAAAATGTATTACAGTCAAGGTTACACTAGGCTAGACAACCACCAGAAAAGCTTCAATAACGAATTACTGCACACGCGCAGCAAAAAAAAATGCAAATTCGATTTCGAAAACAGACATGAAAACAATCAAAACCTGATGAATGAAAGCTTTAAAATCAAAAATAATTACGTACGCAAATAGGTAGCTCTAATGATACCAGTGTCGAAGAATATTATCCACCAATATCTTTGCATTTAATTTTGTAACCCCTTTAATATTATTTTTTTTAGATTTTTCAAATAAAACAGGATTTTTCTGTTCAAATGCATCTTATTTTTTTATAAACCATCCCGATAGATCGGACGGTACTCTATGTTCCAAAACCCCAAACATTATTTTGACAAAGACATTAATTTCGGGCGTGATAATTGCCCACTGTTGGGATTGGGGCTCCTTTGTGACAAATTTCTCGCTTCGTGACACACTATTAACTATTTCAATGCGGTTTTTTTCAGATTCGAAGAACCATTTGTCATACAATGATGGTCGGAACGTTTGTGTGGTTGGGGGCTTTGGTTTTGTAAGGTTGAGTTATTGGGCGGAGGTGGATTTTGCAAGTGAAAGTTTTGCCTTGCTTCTTTCTACTAATGAGTTAATAAGATATCTTGCAACGGTAGTTGAGAATTCAAGCTAAGGGTAAGCTTTTATATTGCACGAATTTGATAGTTTGACCAAACTATTGTTAACGCATTCACTGCCCAGCCTCGGTGGCGGCGGTGCGACCCGGTAGGGCGCGCCGCGCCGCCCAGCAAAAACGGTGCAGATTGACCAGGTGCGTTGGGTCATGAAAGTGTTACCTAACCATAATTTATAGACCTGCTGTGTCTCCCTCTAGCTGATATGAAACTAAGAAATAGGATCTTAATAATTTAGTCGTAAGTTAGTACTGTCTTGAATGTTTGTGATCCTTTCGCTAGGAGTCCTAATGAATATAAATAAATAAATAAACAAGATCCGTCAAGTGCGACTGTAACTCGCGCTGAGGGTTTCGAACGTTTTTCAACAAGTAGATATGTACTAAAGGTACTGGTTAGACTTTGCAATTTAATGAAATACCTAAAAATAGTAGGTAGGTACCATCCTACATTTCAGATTGATCTCGGTACGGTAACGGTAAATTTTTCGACTTTTTTCAAGATATTTAAAAAGGTATGTACCTAACTTATAGATATTTAATAACTGTTTTGAAATGTACAAGATGATACCTTTAATTTAATACCCCACTCGGTGGGGTAGCCTCCCTTTTTGAAAATAGTGCCCCCTTTTTGACCATTTTTAAAATAGTGTTCTTTTTTAGACTTCTCTATATTTTTCACATGTTATGAATGCCGGTCTAAATACGTGCAAAGCGGGAAATATACGAAAGGAATAGAGTGTCTCTCAATGAGATAAGTTGCTATTGCTATAGGTTATTTTTTAGTCAATAGACCTTTCTTTGACCACTAACACCTGATGGAAAATGACAATGTGGTCGACGATATATCACCAAGGTGTAGAAGACACTCACTCTGGTCTTGAAGAGACCCGGTTGTAATTATCCGGAAAAACAGAAGCATCGAGTTCCATTCATTAGCGGTGCGAATAATGGAGCTACTGTGCTATAGGTATTTATTTAAGCAGGGTCAGTTTTCATAAATGACATTTGCATCAAAAATAGACCAATCAGATAACAGAAGCGTTTCGATATTTTCTTTTCTCAACAAAAAATCTAATTTGTTATTGGACACGCATGTTTAGGACGAGGGTCTAACATCCGCCATTGTTGCAATGACAGTTTGTTTAACATCGGTATTCTATTTTCGAATTTCAAATTGTTGCGACTCTATTTCGAATTCTTTTTGAATTCGGGATTGTATCGTCTCAATCGAAATTGGAATGTCATTGTTGGTAGCTATGTTGTTGCCAGAATTAAAATATTATTTTAGAAAACAATCTTTCTTAGTACCTACCGTAGGTAAGGTCCATCCAAACAAATAGGTATAGGAATTGAGTGCTAGTTCTTTATAGTACCTTTATGGAGTAAGTAAGGTCTAGCAAGGCCATTTGGGTATTTCGAGAGATAAATATTAGAATCGGCTTTCAGCCTTCGGCCGTGTGATACTGGCTTAGAATTTCCCGCGTGTGTCGTAAGAGGCGACTAAGGGATATCCACCAGGGGCGGGCCGCAGCGCCTCCTGCAGAACAATTTTACCAACAAACTGCGATCCCCAACCCGCATGCCCAGCGTGGGGATTATGTGCACTATCCCCCATATTACAGAGGCCAATAAGGCGTTCATCAGGGAAGGCCTGCATTCAGCAGTGGACCGGGTATATGCTTTAGATGATGTGAAATGTTAAAAATCGGGTTGGTCATGTAATAAAAGCCAATAAAGCGCTTATCAGGGGGGGGGGGCTGCGTCCAGCAGTGGACCAATACAGGCTGTTGAGGTTAAAAATCAATCATAGCTTAATTTCTCGCGTAGGTACTGACCGGTGTCTCGTGGCTCGTTGCTCCTACCTTCTTTCCCCGTACTGACTGCACGAACGCTCGCTGTATAACACGATAAATTGATAAAGTCCTTCTAGCCGAATTTCGACCACGGCGGCCAGTCTCATCGGAGACTAGCCAGATGCGCAGGACATATTATAGTGCACAAGTGTGTGCAAACAGAGGTGCACTCGCTCTTCCCTCATTCTTATAATCCGATGGGACGGCAGACCGACACGATCGGGGAGAGGTCAAGCGCAGGAACAACAGCTTAGCGTGCTTTCCGAGGCACGGGTTTTTTTTAAACGTTACAATACGTCACATAACGCTGGTAAGTACCCACCTTGAGATGCAAAAATCAACGCACAAGTAGGTACCTACGTAAAAAAATACAAAAACAGGACCTAAAACCCACCGAATAACCCTCAAATTGAAAACATTTTTCCTCCCATTACCTCAAAGAATCAAATCTCATATCCCAAGAGACCGCCAAGCACAAAACAATCAAACGCACGGTCTCAGAGTCCTACAGTCCCAGCGGGTCTCTCAGACCCGGTCCTAAAGACCCGGGGTGAAATGCTAAAAGCACAGACCTCGAGGGAGTAACTGGATACTCAAATTTGTGCAACGATTGTGTTAGTAATGACTGGTTAATATTGAAGGGGATTTAATAGTTGAGCAAATATGTGGGTGCTTTGAGATTTTAAAAAGATAGAAGTAAAGTAAAGTGATTATTGACAAAGAAAATTACCATCAAATATACCAATAAACCCGACTGGTACCTATTGATATGGATCAGTTGAGCTACCTGTAGATTGTTTGCAACAGTTTGCAGTTAGCTCAATTGTTTCAATTGTAATACTAGTTTTAATTTATTTCTCATATTTGATTGTAATTTTCTTTGATTTCTTAGATTTAATTTGACGACCTCAGTAGCGCAGCGGGCGAAGGTACGCTTGTGACGCAGGAGGTTGCGGTTTCGTTTCCCGCCTCGGGACAAATGTGTGTATGATCTGCAGTTATTTTGTTCAGGGTGTTCTGGATGTTTTCTATGTCTAGTAAAAATTTCTATCTATGTAGTGTATTGTGTTAAGTATATCAGTACCTACACATAACTCAAGCTTTGCTTAGCTTGGGGTTAGATAATGTTGTGTGAATCATATTTATTTACTAGTTTATGCCCGCGGCTTCGCACGCGTTGTTTCTATAGAAACGTTTAAAGGTGATTTATATCCCATGGGAACTGATATATGGGATAAAAAGTAGCCTTTGTTTGATTCCAGGATTACAATTACCTGTATGCAAAATTTCAGCCCGATCCGTTCAGTCGTTTTGGTGTGAAGAGGTAACAAACATCCATCCATCCAAACTTTCGCATTCATATTATTAGTGTGATTTACCTAATATATTTTTTTATCTTATTCACTTAGTTTCACCATGTTAGGGCCTCCTCCTTACCAGCACCCCCCACGTACTTCTGCCACTGCTGAACGTGCCTTAAACAAGTGAGGTGTTTGTCACAATCACCACGCTTGGCAGGCGGATTGGTGAACGCAGTGAACATGTTAAATACTCAGAAGGAAGTTACTACCCTTTCTCTGGTAGGTTCCACTGGTCGAGTCTTACGACGTATTATCATAATCAAATCAAATCAAAAACTCTTTATTTCCATACAATAAATGTACTTCTTTACTTTAGTCTTCGTACGGAAGTACGTAGACTAAAGTAAAGAAGCGACGAAGAAACCTTTAGCCTGTTACCTAGTTGTTATTTTTCGAGTTGGAGCGAAACCCGTCCCAAGCTTTTTTATCTTCTAGATAATCTGATATTTTATAGTAAGCCTTTTTGCACTTTTGGGTTGGTTTTGACAATTTGTTTGAATTAATTTACCTACTGATAATTTTTGCAACTCACAGGAGTTTTTTGTAGAAGCGTATACATTGCCCTTTAAAAGAAATTACTGCATTAATTATTAATTAATTATTAATAAATTATGAAATTACTGGTCGATTCCTTTAGTCGACTCTTACGACGTATTGTAAAGATATATTGGACACTAGCTTCTGCCCGCGGCTTCGGACGCGTATTTTCGGTATAATAAGTAGCCTATTAATTATCTAAGTTAGGCTTTGCTTTAGACGTACGCCAAATTTCATCTTAATCTCAGTAGTCTTGGAGATCCTAGGTAACAAAAATTCAGATTTCACAAACTTTCGGCTTTATAATACCTATTACTAGCTTCTGCCCGTGGCTTCGGACGCGTATTTTCGGTATAATATCCTATTATATAAGTAAGGCTTTGCTCTAGACGTGCGCTAAATTTCATCTTGACCTGTTCAGTAGTTTTGGAGATCCTAGGTACCTATCAAAAATTCTGATTTCACAAACTTTCGGTTTTATAAAGGATTTTTGGTTTCATCTGTAAATTGATGTATTCATGGAAATCTACGAAACTTACTGAGATTCTGTTTTTGGGATCTTGGCTTGTCTTGGCTTGGGTCCGTTGGGCACTTGGCCAAACGAGGTGATGGCCGCTGGAGTAAAACTTTAACCGAGTGGTGGCCAAATTGGGTCGTAGAAACCTGGATGACCCTTGCAAGACTTGGGCTAACTTGAGATGGTTTTTCCTTTTATATTAATATTACGATAGGTACATGCGCAAGTTTTGTAGTAAAAAATAATCGCTGTCACCACAAAATGTGATGACTTTGTTTTTTTAGAGATTAACGTAATTTAAAAAAGTTTTTATTAAAGGAAGATTCCAAAGCCCAGCTGAAGGTGAGCGGGTTTCGGAGTCAAGATGAAATAAAAACCATTAATTCTGCAAATAGGGCCCACGCCCCCTGACCGCGCTACACGGGCCATTAGCGGAGCCCTAGCCCCGGGGGACTCCGCCCCTGTCAGAGAGCGTGGAGGTTGCGTGGGTAATTATTTATTTTATTATTTTCTGGGTCGTAACACAAGTCAATAGGCCTAGTTACAAGTTATTAATGCCACTAAAGTACCTACCTAGTGGGCGCAATTATCATTTAAGTACCTATCCTATCTAGTTTTGTATAGAAAATCTGTGATTCTATGTGAAATATTTCGGTTGACAGGTCTATTTTATTTGCAATTTGAGAAAACTTTTCAGTAAGTCTAAGAATAATTTTGAGCTATTGTTGTTACGGTTAGAAGGATTACCTACCCTATGGCCCATAACTATATTTCGAAGATATCAGGTCCTTAGGTATGCAAGCAAAACTCCTTAAAGGTTGTAGATTCAAGATAAGATAACTTTCAACTCTTTTAAACTTTATTCCTAAGTATTTACGAAGTAAGACTGCGTTATATTATATTTATCACTTAATGCGCAACTAACACTAAACGATAGGTAGGTAGGTTTCTAATCCCATCTACCTCCTTTTATTATTCCTCTTTATTATTTCATTCTATTCAATACAATCAAAATGGCAACATTATCATGTTACCAATCAAATCGTTGCACCCACCGGCCTCCATTCGATTCTATTTTCAATTTATTTGAACTCCCCTTAGCGTGTCGGAGGCGCGTGCCGTGCAGCATTGTTCGGCCAATCAGTGTTGCAGTATTGATAAAACTAATTTCGACGGTAATCGAGATTTCAGTTTGAGTTTGGAATGTGGTGAGATAATGGCTTGTACTCTAGTTTTTGTTGATAAAAATTATAAATCCACGCTTCCGGTCTTATTATAAAAGCCAAAACAACTCTAGCTCTCTTTGGTTTCGTTTTTCACCTATCTGCGACTATGGCTGAACGGATCACAATGAAATTTTGCAAAGATTGTATCCTGTCAAAAAAATTCAAAGCTCTGGAATTTTATAAAGTCCAGGTACTGCCTTGTTGACAAGAGTTATTTTACAAATATTCAATATTCTGTACTTTAACTAATGTTCAATATTCTGTACAGACCGTTATTCTTTACATCTTAACAGCGAAATTTCAATCCTGAATTTCAAATTCTGACTTAGACTTTCAAAAACGTTTCAATATTCCCCAGCCAGACGTGAAATTCATTTTCAGAAACCGACGAATAACACGACCGAGCAGAGTCAACATGCATTATTACAACGCTCACTCGAAATGAGTAGCAACGGAATCCAGCCGGGTAAACAAGCTCAGAAGAAAATCGATACGACCCAATGAGCGAGCCAGACGCATAAGCCAAAGTGAGACAGCGATAGAGGGAGGCTAAGGCGTGGCTTAAACCGCCTTAAATGCAGTTTTTGTACGTGCGAAGGAGACAGCTACAGTTCTGTAAACCTAGACTGTAAATAAAACAAGTGATTTACGGTTGTTTGAAGTGTTTTGGCTTATTGCGGCTATTTCAGGTAGTTTGAACTTGGTTTTATAGTAGGTAATGGAGGTAATAGCAAGGTGTTATTGACGTTTTCAAAGCGAAAGTCGAAGAAAGTCTGTACTTTATTGAAGTGTTTAGGAACCTAGCTAAGTTGGACGATTTATGGGCAAGGATTTTCATTAAAAATGTAGGAATTTAGACGTTATCTTTGCTTACTTTCTGGGTCTTTTCTTCTTTACGTAGATTTGGACTTTTTAGGTTAGAATTTAATGGAAGGGAACCTGCCTGAAAAATACGCTATACTCTCACGAAACAGCATAACCAAATGTTTATAGATGTTGAGCACAGCCTGCCTACCTTTGTTGTAATCGAACCTTCATAATAAACTTCACGTCAACGTCTGGTTCAAAAAGTGCAGTTGCATTCCCGCTCCTCCAGGGAATAATCAAAAGCATGGCAACCCACAAAACAGCGCTGTCAAAATTCTAAATACGAAAATTTAATTAATGTTTCCTCTACGTGACGTTTGAAAATAGAACACACAAAGGTACAATATCGTGCCAGTTTCGCGTATGAATAAGTTTGTACGTGATTGTAACAAATAAGTTGTTGCTTTTGTTTGTATGATAAAAAACCTAGTTTTGCTTGTGGGCGGGCTGGGATAGGAGAAATCGTTTTGCAAATCATGCATGTTACGTTTATTTCTTCGTGCTAACTCGCTATGGAGAAACAAGATTACCTACCTATTAGCATAAAATAATAATAACAATCCTAATACTTGACAATTCACACAGCATCATCTAGCCTCAGAGTTAGCAGAGCTTTTGTTAAGTGTATCTACTAGATTCTGGTAAAAACGAAAAAGAAAACATTAGTCTGGAACCCAATGATTTACTAAAGACCGTTCTCGTTTAAGAATTAAGACATGGTAACTTCAAAAACCCGTTCGTGATGGGTAGAACCTGCAGTTCACACAGTGTCTGTATAGTTAGATTTTTATATTGTTTCATAAGAAAAACCTAGATCTCCCCGAAAAAATATCTGCAGATCCTCCTACGTCGCAGGCGAACATTCGTCCGCTGTGCCACAGAGGTCGTCAGATAAAGCTAATTTTACAAGATTTGACTTTTAATCATCACAACTTAAGAATGTCTGTAAGTGATTTTCTCCAAGCACAGGCTACCTATGAACACACGTGATCAAGTCACACTTTAACAAATAAAGTAATATATTGGTGCGAGTGCCGTGATAGTACAGACAGACACATAGATTAGATACACACGTCAAATATGCTTATAACTAGTTACAAACACTAATACCCTTTTTTTGGTTCAGGAGTTATAAATAATAGTTTAGAAGTTCATCTTGTTTATCATACGAAAGACATCAACGCGTTCAAATATAAAGACAAACTTAGCGTTCGATGATTCTGAAAAAGTATTATCTTTTTCTGAGATCTTGCTAAAAGTTTTTCACCTGCCTCCAACGAGTGCTTGAATGTTATATCCGAACTTTGTTGGGAAGAAGCCAATACAAAAATAGAACGCACCAAATGACAGATGTCCGCCCAAAATCGGTAGCACGCAAAAACCGACCAAACCACTATAATTACTTTTATTACCCCAAACAGAACTGAGTGACGAAAAAACTTTTTTTATACAAAAGGGCGGGCCAGCAGGGGTGAGGCGTACTAATTATTATTTCTATTGAGTATGTGCCACATAGGTTGAATGTTGTGAACATCTGCCTGTAGAAAAAGTTATTGTCTATGGCTGTCAAAAAATGGCGGGGACAATAATGGATGTTTTTGAAAGGGGTTGGTTGAATAAAATGCGTTTTTATTACAAAGAACCTCGTGGAGCTAGTAAAGATTTATTATAGAAAAATACATTGATTCTGACTACGTTAGGATAAATAAATAGCTAGGTACCTAGTAGGTACTTATCTTATAACTAAATGCCGACCTACTTACTGTGTACAATAATCGATTTGGAGTTCAACTAGGCGATAGAAATCAGAAAGTTTCACCACCCACAGAGCTCGTGGCTCGTTATCAAGATAGGTACCTAATAAATAAATTCAATAAATAATAAATACAGCTGGTAACACACAATCGCTCACGTAACTCAGTAGTACCAACAAACAAAATCGCTGCATCACCTAAGTCATGCTTCATACCCAATTAGAGGTTATGTAAGCTTGCATACAATGGTGTTGGGTGTAATATTTGTATTGCATTGAAACTAGTTTTCGATACCGAAATTCATATAGCCAAATATTACAGAAACAGAATAGCTTTTGCCTGTGACTTCACTCACGTGGTTAGGTACGAAACCATAAAACAGAACGAACCACCCGCTGGTCGATTCAGATGCATACGTGCTAGATCGCTTTTAGCGATAAGGCCGCCCATTGTACATTATTTGTATTTGTTTTTTTTGTTTTCTGTGATTTTTGATTTCTTGGTGTGCAATAAAGTATATTTGTATTGAATTGTATTGTGCTTTCGCCGCTCAACGGTTAATTTTGGTAATGAATGAAAAATGATATTAAAATAATAAATTAGCCGCGAAAATAGTAATAAGTTTCACTAATAAGTCTAAATCAACATCAACTTCTTGTCTGATGGCTTTTGCATCTGGTTTGAAGTCTAAATCAACCAGCTGAGTTAATAAGCTGACTTCTGGTTGGTTGTCGATGAAAGCAAAAAGCTCTGGATCCAAGTAACCAATACGAAAACAGAAATGTATATAGGTACATATTATACCGGAACAACACGTAACTATTTGATGACACACAATGATTTAAACTTTTACATGCCGACATTGGTCTTGGTCATTGGTTTTGTGCCAAGGGTCCTTGACTGCCAAAATCTGCCAAAATGTCAAAATATGACATGCGGTTTGGGTACTTCTACAAATTAACCTATTTTTGGTGTCGAAAATAGCCACTGACGTCATATTTCCTATCTTATCATGTGTCCTTAGTACTACATTTATTTTAAAATTATTTTCCATGTCAATATAATATATTCTTATGTAAAATAAATACCTACGTAAATGTTTTCAACAATAATGATAAGATGATAACAGCGTATTATCCGGGTTTCAGTTGTAAGTAGCTGTTCTAAAGATTAAGATAAATAAGTTATTTTGGTTCTGTAGTGTTAGTAATTACAAGAACCGACCTGCGTGAAACTGTTGAAGGATTAATATCTTGTATTGGATGAAACTAGTGTTATAACAGTAGAAGTAAGTAGGTGCCTATCTATGATATTATTTTATAATAGCTGCATTCTTAATACCCGTTGTCCTATTAGGTACCCGTTTTCCCGTAGGAATGAAGCATTTTCCCGCGGTAAAAAGTAGCCTATGTTCATCAGGAATAATGTGGGCTTATAATGGCAAAAGAATTTTTCAAATCGGTCCAGTTGTTTCGGTGCCTATTCAATACAAACAAACAAACAATCAAATCTTTCCTCTTTATTATATTAGCATAAATTTTATGTACTATAGTTGGCTTGTATAGTTCATAATTGACAAAGGCAAGCATTGTTATTTTTAGGGTTTCGTACCTCAAAAGGAAAAAAGGAACCCTTATAGGATCACTTTGTTGTCCGTCTGTCTGTGTGTCCCTCTGTCAACTTCCTTTTCTCAGGAACGCGTGGAGGTATCGAGTTGAAATTAACATCAAATACCCAAGTCCGTAACCTCTTGGAGCCACACAGTTTGCGAGTATTTTATATTAAATTACTTTATATTATTTATTATTATTATTTTATATTAAAGTATACTTTAATATTATAGAGAGGAAAGATTTGATTGTTTTTTTTTGTTCCTTGAACAGGTTCACGCAGGTCGGTTCTTGTAAGTACTACACTTCAGAACCAAAATAACTTATTTATCTTAATTTTTAGAACAGCTACTTATAACCGAAACCCGGATATAATTTTTCAAATCGGTCTGGATCGATTTTACAAATCGGTCCAGACCGATTTGAAAAACTATTTTACCATCAGAAGCCCATATTATTCCTGATGAACATAAGTTACTTTTTACCGCGGGAAAATGCTTCATTCCTACGGGAAAACGCGTAATAGGACAACGGGTAGTAAGAATGCAGCTAGTTATTTAATATAGACACCGGAAGCCCCCATAAATAATTAAAAAGAGGTTACACTGTCCCATTTTATAGTAGTCACTATAAAGTAGCCGAAGTAGTCGCTACTAATTGGGGGAAACAGTGATACAGCAAGTTTTCATTCACACGACTCGTAATACGTTTTTAGTTTTATGGTTTTTTAATGTGGCGGGTTTGATTCCCACCGGAAGACATTATTTTTTTTAACACTGCTGAAGGTTTTAGCTTGCACTCGGAATAATAACATCACACTATTTTTTTTTATTGAAAATGGTCACGCGTTTGACCACCAACTCACTTAAAGTAAGTGAAGATGTGGCCTAAGATGGAGCACGCTTTCCCAGAAGGAACTTATTTACCCTGGACTTGAAGACTCCAAGATTTACGGGAAAACAGACGCAGAAAGATCATTCCACTCTTTGGCCATGCTTATTAAAAAAGTAGAGCAGAATTTTTTGGTTCGACAATGTGGTATGTCGACCAGGTACGGGTGGTATTTTTCTGTGCGTCTGCTGGTCCTGTGGTGGAAGGTAGAAGATGGGATAAGGTCGTGCAATGCCTGCGCACCATCACCAAAGTGGTACTTTTAGAACACTGACAGTCTATGCGAAAGTTTGGATGTTTGTTACAACTTCTGAACTTATCAGGCTGAAATTTTGCATACAAGTAGTTCTGGATCTAGATTGACACATTGTTCGTAGGCACACTTTTATACCGAAAAAACGTGTGCGAAACCGCGGGCAGAAGCTAGTAAATTATAATTATACCAAACCTGCGTACAACTAGTTTTTTTAATTTATTTAGCAAATATTTTGGTGCCACAAAGCTTGATTATGCAAAGAAGGTAATAAAAAAGTAGGCAGTGAACTAAAGTAGGTACCTACTTACTGATACTATAAATTATTCAAAAAAAAATAATGGGTTCAGAATAATTTTAATGCAAACGCCATTGGGTCAAAAATAATGTTTTACCTAAAATTATTTTGTTACTATGAATAAAATAAATACTGAATTGGACTGGACATTTTCACAGAATTATCTTATTTAAGCTTACTGTAGAGCTGCCCAAATACCATTTGTTGCCGCGTATCCGAACGGCCGGCATATCGGAAGAGCGCAGTGTTTCCGAACATATTTTTCTACAGTAATATTATAAAGAGGAAAATTTGTATGTTTGTAACGAATAAACTCAAAAAGTACTGGACCGATTAAAAAAATTATTTCACCATTACAATGCTACATTATCCCTGAGTAACATAGGCTAACCCGTGTCGGGCCGCCGCCAGTCTATAGTAATATTATAAAGAGGAAAGATTTGATTGTTTGTTTGTATTGAATAGGCTCCGAAACTACTAGACCGATTTGAAAAATTCTTTTACCGTTAGAAGCCCACATTATTCCTGATGAACATAGGCTACTTTTTACCGCGGGAAAATGCTTCATTCCTACGGGAAACGGGTAATAGAACAACGGGTAGTAAGAATGCAGCTAGTAATGTAAAAATTCAATATGGAGACTATTATCTTTTTACCCGAATCACCTCGGCATTACGATTTAATGTAACATTTTCAATTAAAAAAACTCTTGGAATCTTAAATTTTGGCACCGACAGCTACCGACCGACCCGACCCGAACCAGACGCGAAAGGTATTTTGTAAAAAAAAACCCGTGTAGGTATTTTTTTAGGTAGGAGTCCACTATAGGACATCCTGTCCATAAAAAAACCAGATTATATATTATATGATACTTAACAACAGCCATATCATCATCATCATCATCATCATCAGCCTACGTTAATCCACTGCTGGACATAGGCCTCCCCTAATGAGCGCCATAGCGCCCTGTCTTCAGCTTGCCACATCCAGCATCTGCCTGCAGTCTCTCGCAGATCGTCATCCCACCTGGCTGGAGGGCGTCCTACACTACGTTTGTCGAGTCGTGGTCTCCACTTAAGAACACGTTTCCCCCAGCGGTTATCGGTTCTTCGCGAGATATGGCCAGCCCACTGCCACTTCAGCTTGCTAATTCTTAGATCTATGTCGATGGTTCTCTGTCGGATGTATTCGTATATAGCCATATACTTACATTATACCTAACAATATATATTCCAAAAAAGAAACTAGGAAGTTGATACCTATTATTACATTAAATCATAATAAACATAAAATCAGGACTTTGAGTCATTGAGACATTGGATAATTTATTATCATTTCGTGTAATAAAAAATCCATGGGTCTTCAGAATAAAACCAGATTTTTAACTAAGAAATCATTTTAACTGCGTAGTCATAAAGTTATTTAGTTTAACTCGCAACTTGAACAGGTAAGGTGGTTTAATGGGTTTTTATCCTACGCTTGTGGATTTTTTATAAAAATTTTGGATAAAATGATAGAATGAAAAAGTATAATAACATCGGTTAGTATATTTTTTCATTCTATCACTGCAATCAATTAACTTTGACTGAATATCGGTTCAAATTATTTAGTTATAAACACGTACGTTTCATTAATAATAAACCGGCCAAGAAAGAGTCGCATCGCACACGAAGGGTTCCGTACCATCATCGTTCAAAACGAATATACTTTATACTTTATACTTACTATATACTATATACTTTATTTAATACACTTTCCCAAAAAAATCAAGACCCTACAAACCTACAAACAGAATTTTTTGGTAGATCAATAAAAATAAAAAAAGCAAAAAGCCGGTGATCCCGTTTTCGTCTTGGTTTTGGACTTTGCTTTTCTTAAACTCTGTGAAAATTTCAACGTCTACCTTTCACGGTTCATGAGATACAGCCCGCTAACAAACGAACGAAAAGATTTACTGAGAACGGAAGGCTATTTATCTATGGTATAGGGTCCCGTTTACACCCATCGGGTACGGAATCCTAAAAGTAGCATTGGAATATAATCCAGATTTCTCTTTGCAGAAAATTTATTAGGATTAATTATGAAGGTACTGTTTAGTCGTGAAAATATAACAGTTACACAGACGAACTGACAAGCAGATTTACATATTTATACTTAATATTAAGTGTGAAAAAAGTGACTAACATTTTTCTATAATAGGTATATTTATACAAAAAACTTTCCTAATGTGTTCTAGTTTAAGTAGAAAGCGATAAAAGGTCAATCAAGCCACTTTATTCGACTATTAATGTCTTCACTTGTATTTATTATGATTTCGACTATTTTATTTGCAAATTATAACTTTAATGTTTTACAAAATCACCTGTCAAAGTGACGTCTATAAAAATCGAAGTAAAACATTAGGTGGACATCTTCTTAGTATTTTAGTACTTTACTTATAAATATTGTAATTGCATATTAGTAGAAATAAATATAATGAGAAGATAATAAATTAGTTGAATATTATCATCGTCAGCTTATTAACAGTCCACTATACACAGAATAATGCGCCAAAAAAGCGCGGAAAAGGCTGAGGTTATGTTCGGTTGTGTAAAATTATAAAAATTATCATTCCTTTTAATTTTTTTCATTTTAATAATGTATTTGCGACGCAGGAGGGTGCGGATTCCCGCATCGGAACAAATTTGTGTACGATCTGTAGAAATTTGTTCCGTCTGGGTGTTTTCTATGTACCTACTATAATAATAAATATCTATCTATGTAGTGTATTGTATTAAGTATATCAGTTATTTAGTACCCTTAACACAAGCTCTGCTTAGCTTGGGGCTAGATGATGTTGTGTGAATTGTCCAGCATTATTTATTTATTTATTAATTCTTTGCAGAGATTAAGGAATCAAATAAATAATAGCTACTCCAGGTACTGAGTATATGTTGGGTTATTCAACGTATTTTAAAAACTCTTTCTCGTATAAATACTTTATCTAATATATGTCCGGCTCCATTAAGAATGTAAGCTGGTGAACTACGAACCTATAATTTATGTTGTAAGAACACCAACGTTGCCAACAGCAAAACAACAATGTCTGGCTTCATCTTCGGCATGTGCGTCATGGGCACTGAAAGTGTTAATCCATATCAGCAACCGAATCCGTTGATGCAAAAATACAGGTGTCAAATTTATTAAAAAATCAATCGGTTCGATTTCCTACAAAAGTAAAAGATTGAGAAAATCTAAATAGGCAGTTTTGGTTTTCTCGTATATCGAGGTCAAAGCATTCACTGCCCACTGCCCAGCCTCGACACGGGGAGAAGACTGGCATCTGCGTCTTGGGTCATGAGTTATTACATGTGTTATTTTAGTATATTTTAATGCATTCACTGTCCAGCCTCGGCGGTGGTGCGACCCGCAGGGGCACGCCGCCGCCGCCGCCGCCCGCCGCGACACGGTGTTCGTTTTATTTATCTGTTAACTCTCATGGTTTCGGATTTGGCTACCCACTCCCATCTTAAAAACCACCCGGGTATATTTACCCACTCCTTACTAGTAAGTAGTACCTACTCACATAAGTATTCTGTTAAATACTTATTATTAGTCTTAATACCTTTATAACCCGTGTTTAATTACCTGAAAAATACAAAATCCTGTAAATAACTAATAATCTGCAATACAGAAGCATTACCCGTGTACATTCAAGGCTGACTCTGATTTTCATATCTAAATCACCCGAAATTCTACGATTAACCTTTAACTAGCAGATAACGGAGTGATAACGGAGTGATAACGGAGAGATACCGTTATCTACATGTCAAACTGACGATAATTATCAATAATGGATTTGTATAATCAAATTGCAAAACTATTATTTGTTGAGATTGGGTAAGATACCTAATGAACATGAGCTACGAAATGTTTTTCACGTGATTTTTGGATGGCCTTTGTAGCGTGGTTGGTGAAGGTAAGTACGTAAGGCGAAATGCAATACCGAGCCTTTTACTTCAGGATGTGGGTTCGAATCCCGACAGCAGATAAAGAGTCCCAATGGAGTATTAAGGACTAAAACGAGATAAAGATACAATAAAATGCGACACATTGTTACAATTCTGTAGATGACATCTTTTTAAAACTATTTCTGTTAAATGTTCTGTACTTCCCAATAAACGATTTTTACTTTTACTTCTTACTTTTTTACACTTGTTATCAATTTTATTAAAGAAAGGATCTTAAATTGACAATAACTTACTTATTAGTGTTTAAAAATCAACAATAAGAAAATTAATTTTAGCTAGACCCTAGGTCCGTGGGTATAGGCACTTCGGATTTTTAAAAAATTATCTGAGCGTCTGGTCGAATCGACGCATGACCCGAGAACTGGTGAGTATCTGGCACAGCGTATCAGCATTGCCATACAGCGGGGCAATGCAGCCAGCGTCATGGGGACACGACGACAGGTATTGATATGGATCAGTTGAGCTACCTGTGGATTGTTTGCTACAGTCTGCAGTTAGCTCAATTGTTTTAATTGTAAATACTAGTTCTAATTGATTTTGATTATTTGATTGTAATTTTCTTTGTCAATAAAGATTTACTCTTTATTTCAAGAATCAACAGCAAAATAATTTATGCGGCATTGTTTACCTATCTTTATGGAGATAATTATGTGCAGAAAGATATCGGGTAGGTATAAAAATATCGCGTTTAATTAAATTAAGAAAAGGTATTTTTTTTTTGTGATTACGTTTGTGAAAACGGAAGTTAAAATGCGTTTAAAATTCAAAAGTTACATCGTGAACCGGTAATGACATTTCAGAATAGAATGACAGCAATAGACTTAACGACAGAATTTTACTTTTATTGAAATTTAGAAGGTGCTAAATCGTAAAATTGGATTACTAAACTAAAATTAATTAATTTCGAACAGGTGTTAATTAGGTATTAATTAATCTTTAGATTAGAATTGGAAATATTTTCAATCTAACTTTGAGTTGTCGTTGGTTAGGTCATCTGTTTTTTTTTAAAGATCTATTTTGATTTCGATGATGTAGCTTTTATTGCCGTCTTCATTAAGTATAATAATTAAGTTTTTTATTCCAATCAAAGAGGTTATTATTACATAAAATCTGATAATTTCCTCCTAGTCAAATTTAAACCACGGCGCGGGCGGCGGCGGCGTCGTCGTCGACTAGGACATTTATAGTGCACAAGTGTACGCGCAAACACAGGTACACTATTATTAACTAAGTAGTAAATATCCCCAACTCTTCCCGCGGGTGTCGTAAGAGGCGGCTAAGGGATATCCACCGGGAGCGGGCAGCAGCGCCCCCTGCAGAACAATTCTACCACCGAACTGCGATCCCCAACCCGCATGCCTTTGGGGATTATGAAGCATTGCCCCCCATGAGATAAAGGCCAGTAAGGCGCTTGTCAGGGGGAGGCCTGCGTCCAGCAGTGGACCTATATAGGCTGTTGAGGTTAAAAAAGTGGCACGACTAGAGATATTGTTATAGGTAGGAGGGACTCGTCCATGAAGTGGAAACTTAAGGCTGGTTTGAGTGTCTTGCTGATCATCGCTGCTGAGAGTTCATCGCATAGCTGCTCAGTGTCGACCGTTAATTAGCATCGTACGTACGAACAGTGTTGCCAGACCTCGTAATTTTCCATATTTCCTGATTTTTCCAAGATTCTCCTGATCTACCTACTGTATTTTTCTTAAATTATACTTGTATCACCTACATCAAAAAAAAAATTCAATAAATCAAAAAGTCAGGTTACTACTTAACTAGACATAACTAAGTAATATAATTATCGAGAAATATATATATTTCCGGCTTTATAGTATCATGGACCAATAAAACCATTCGTCTATGATAGTATGTAGCTCTGTCCCTCGCATTAGGTCTCTGAAGAGCCAGCCACACACACCACAGCCTATGAAAAAAGGTTATCTATCCTTTTGTCCACTGCGAAACGCGGCGATAATTTATACCAACTCAAAACTCTGCTCGATAGAGCTGGTCATAACTGCACCACATTATTAGCTAACAAACAAACCAACCCTCCGGATTAAATATAGATAACAACCAATTAAATTCGTCCGTCTGTTGCAGCTTCTATTGCTCTGTTAATCTATGTTGTTTTTGATCATTCGTGGTCAATTTGATGAAACTCAATGAGATAAATAGGCGTTTTTTTAGGGCAGGCTTATGCCCAGCACTGGACTAATATTATAAAGAGGAAAGATTTGTTGTTTGTTTGTTTGTATTGAATAGGCTCCGAAACTACTAGACCGATTTGATAAAGTCTTTTACCATTAGAAGCCCACATTATTCCTGATGAACATAGGCTACTTTTTACCGCGGGAAAATGATTCATTCCTACGGGAAAACGGGTAATAAGACAACGGGTAGTAAGAATGCAGCTAGTAAGTTATAATTCAAAGCCATAAAACATGCTGATGATGATTATGACGATCGAATTTTATTTTATTTATTTATTTTTTATTTTCGAAATTAAAGGAAAACTTACCTACAGCTAGAAAATTACAAAATATGAAAAACTAGTTTCAGCCCGCGGCTTCGCACGCGTTGTTTCTATGGAAAAGTTTTAAGGTTATTTCTATCCCATGGGAACTGATTTATGGGATAAAAAGTAGCCTATGTTTGATTCTAGGATTGGACTTATCTGTATGCAAAATTTCAGCCTGATCCGTTCAGTAGTTTTGGCGTGAAGAGGTAACAAACATTCATCTATCCATCCATCCATCCAAACTTTCGCATTTATAATATTAGTGTGATGTGATTAGTGTGATTAATACAAATACATGTAAATTACATGTACTGTTATACTATTATATTACATTAACTGACGGCTATTTATAAAGTTTCCACTGGTAGCAAAATTCAATATAGTTTTACATTATTTCAGTGGTAATGGATGTAATTTTTTTTTAATTTAACTTATTTGATAAAAAAAGAAACTAATTGGTAGGTACATGCACTAAATTTGATGATGACTCTATCTTTTGCCCTGCTATGGGAATCAAACCCGCAATTTTCTACATCTCGTTAGGTGACAAAAGATGATCCAACTAATATAGTAAAGGCGAAAGTTTGTATGTTTGTGGGGCACACAACGAAAAAACTACTGAACGAATAGGGCTGAAATGTTGTATTTTAGTAGTTCTAGATTTGAAATACCATTTAGTCAACATTTTTCCTCAAAACATGTGCAAATCCGCGGGCAGAAGCAAGTTTTAAATAATTTAAATCATAAAAGCTGTTTGAACGAAACGCGTTGAAGTCTTTTGTATGTAAATTTGGTTTGTATCGATTTTATTGATTAAGGTCCCTTTAGTATCGATTGAGGATAATATTCAAAATTTTACCCGACTGCCGACAGAGGAGGGTTATGTATTTCAGTCGCAGCTTGTACTTGGATCCAAGAACCACAGGACTTAGGTCCGAATAGGGGTATATTTTTCAAAAAATGTGTTTTGATAAGTGTCATTTTTAACCCCACACGCAAAAAGAGAGGGGTGTTATAAGTTTAACGTGTCTGTCTGTATATCTGTCTGTGGTATCGTAGCTCCTAAACGGATGAACCGATTTTCGTTTAGTTTTATTTTGTCATAGATAATTTTATCCCGAGTGTTCTTAGCCATATTTCACGAAAATCTGTCGGGGGGGTTTTTTAAATTTTAAATTTTGTTCTTGTAAATTATATTCGTAGGATAACAAAATGTCACGACTTGTAACATAATGAGAGAACGAAAGCGAAGACACACAAAATAAAATTTACTATGAAAAAAACGTCACAAAAGGAAAGGTAAAGTGATTTCACCAAAAAATATGATACTAGATTTTTCAATCTCGACGTGCTACACCCGAAATAGGGTAACTCGAAAACTGTATAAATTGCGCCAGGCGTGGCCACGTCACGCCCCCAGAGGGTGGTCCTTGGACCCCGAGGGTGGTCCCACTAGGACCCCAAGGGGCTCTCGAGACGCTATAAGCTACGAATATAAAATACCTCGACGGTGGAAATTCTTTTTTATTCGCGTTACAAGGTAAACATAATTTTGGTTTTTAGACTCTTTTGTGTTGGTGTAGATGTTGTTGATGGATGTTTTATTTTTTGGGTTTTTACACTTATACTGTATAATTAACACTTTTTTTGTATAATTAAGTTCCAAGTGTACTTAAAAAGGTACAATTTCATTTATACGATTTCTCAATTATTTATTTATAGATACCTAATTTGATAATCTTTTTTTACAAAGAAAAACATTATTATCAAATAATAGACATTAATTGTAATTAATATTTACAATTCAAACAATTGAGCTAACTGCAGACAAACTACAGGTAGCTCATTAATTGTAATTTGATTGTTTTGATAAAACTAAAAACCGATCCTTAATTTTACACTATTTTAAGTTATGCGAGATAAATACAAATCCCACGAGAATTTAAATTTTATGGAACCACCTCGAAATCATCTTCTATACAACTGCAAAATAATCATCAAAACCGGTCCATAATGACTGAGAAATCCAAAAAAAAACATACACAGCCAATCACAGAAGCTCCTCAAGAAAAAGACTGCGGAAACAGTGAGATGCTGCTGGTCGATTCAGATGTATTCGTGAGTGTATCACTCATACTTTTTTCCCGCTCATTATGTGCATAGGTATACTTACATAAAAAACATAACAAAATTTACCAATGAGCTACGAAAATTGTATGAGTGATACACTCACGAATAATCTGAATAGACCAGCTGATATAAATTGAATTCGAGGATTAAAAACAAATTTAAATTAGCTCCATCTAATTTCAAAAATGTCACTACAATAACGGACCAAATAACAAAAGTGGCAAGGGTTGTAGATTAAATTCATTTCTATAATGGACACTATACACCCCCCGTGTTAACCCTTGAATGCTTTGCACGTGGGTATTTATTATTATTGAATTGAAGGGGACATGCACGATTTGGGGGTTAATGGCTTGCAATGACCAAAATGGCGTTGATTACATATTTTTTGAATCCAAGATATTTTTATGTAAATAATCATATATAGATGTGAAAACTTAAAAAAAAACTGAAAACAACAACAGAAAACCTAAGGTTTAACCAATAAAATTTAACCACTAAAATAAAAACTAAAACAATAACTATAACAACGCATAATTCAGACAACGCAAAAGGTGCAAATTCATGTTTGAAAAGGGATCAGATACGTAACAGCTCACAATTTTTGCGAACTTCTCCTATTTGTTTCAAGTGTCGTAAACTATTTCCAATAATATTTCTTCGTTTCTGTAACTGCTTTGTTTACAAAAAATATCTAGGTCTCTAGAACTGAGTTTAACTGAAAACAATTTATGTGGTAAAAAAGCCATAAATAAAAAATAAAAATGTACTTAATAAAACTTTTAAATCCATCATGGTTATTAACACTAAAGTCATTTATAACGGGATATTTACCATGATTTGAGTTTTGAGCTTTCCAATATTTCGGCACAGTTTCATGCGCCATGATCACGGAATAACTGACGGCACTGCGAGTGAGTTGTTATTGGCAGACATATCGATCTACCCTCATTTTTCGTCTTTTGCTACGAACGTTACTACTACCACCGGTTTCATTATCGAACGCAACTCGATCACGACACACAACACTGACGGTATCAGAACGCGGCGCGGTTGGTATAACACTTCTTCGGTTTTTGCACATTCTCACAACAGGATTCCAGGTTCCCGATAATTGGAAACCTTCTTCTCGGTTGAAGTTCCTGTGTTTGGTAATCTCAATGGCCTCCTGTACCAATCTTGGTATGTAATGTCGCTCCGTTGAGATTACTTGTGGATTGTGTAACTCGATCCAGTGGTTTGAACCAGACTCCAGAAGATGCTCCGCTATGGCAGACTTCTCTGTTGCCCGATTCTTTACCGCTCGTATGTGTTCCTTGATTCTGCAGGCAATAGTGCGCTTCGTTTGGCCTATATACGAGCTTCCACAGCTACAGTCAATCTTGTACACCCCTGGTTTCTCTAGTGGGAACGTGTCTTTGGGTGTACGCAGGTAGTGTGTAATCTTTTTGAAAGGCGTGAAAAAGGTTTTTATGGAGGATTTTTGCAGGATGTTTGCAACCTTATCCGTCACTCCTTTTATGTAAGGCAAGAATGCTGGTTTGCGTTCCACCGTACTCCTCTGCGGTTTATGGCTGGTGCCGGAACGAGCTGGCAGTGATCGTACCTTATAGCCATTCTTATCTAAAACATTTCTGACGTGAGCCAACTCACTTTGTAGGCTTCTATTATCACACAGGTCCGTCGGTTATTCCGTGATCATGGCGCATGAAACTGTGCCGAAATATTGGAAAGCTCAAAACTCAAATCATGGTAAATATCCCGTTATAAATGAAAAATGTACTTCTCGGCTTATCTTAAATCTACGTTGGGTTACGACTTTTTTAATTTTCTGGCTGTTCGTAAAGCAAAATCAAAATCAATGGCGATATTTTTTTATGTACAAAATAAGCTCATAGACAAGTGAAGTATTAAAACAAAATAATTTTAAAATAAACAGTAACTTTTTTTACAAAATCAATTTTTTACATGATATAACGTGTTGATTGATTCTCTTCACAAAATTTTTTTGTCCACTGGTGGAAGAAGGCAGCAAGTTAAACAAGTGGCCAGTAATTCTTACTATTTACTCGCCCTTACCTATAGGTTCTTCCACGCATTTATTTTCTTTGGCTGAATAAAAGAATGCAATATTTCTAGACACGTAATCTGTCAGCTCGATAAGTGTTTGTCCCGATATTTTTCAACTCGATAGATTCGCATCACTATTTTTAAAAGAATTATATAGGTAATATGTGTAGACATAGGTATTGTCTATGAAATATGATTATTTATGAATTTTGCATTTGTATTTCATTCAGGCAAAGATATAATCAATGCGTGGATGGAGCATAAAGGCAAAATTTCTTCCATAATAATTGTTTACTAAGTTTTAGCTCTTAGGTGCCGAGTCGGAAATTACGCATAACATGGATCTATTGTAGAAAATCCTTGATTCACTTGACATAAATGCCTAGTGTAATTATTTAATTTTAATGTTAAAGTAACATTAATAAATCCCTTATTATCCTTTATTTTATAATGTTTATTATTTATTATTGTTAGTTTATAGCTATCATAATTATTTTTAATGTATGTACCTTTCCAAGTAGGACTTATGTATTCCCATCACATATTTATTAGTTACCTATCTTCTTGTTTTATTAGTAGATAAGTTGTGTACAGTAATTTACTTATGAGGACATACGTGTTAAGAAATAACATTAAGTCGATTTTAATATTTTTAAAATAATAAATAAAATGTAGGTATGCTGTGCACCCTTCTTCAAATCAAATCGTACAGTAGTGAAAACTGCGGGAAAATATAAAATACAGTAAAAAAAGTGATGTAATAGTAGTAAAATGAGGCTAATTACTTAAAGAACCTCTGTGTGGGTAGATTCTAAGCGTTTCATTTTATTGTAGACGGGTAGTTAGTTAAAAACTTGTTTGAGAGTTGAGTTAAGGTTAAATTTGATAAAAAATCATTATAAACACTGTATTTTACTAAATTGTCACAAAATATTGAGTTTTATTGCTTATTTTATATGAATAACGCTTTCCAGTTTCCGCCGCGTGAAAGCAAAACGTATAACCTAAATAACTTAAAAATTTGCACTCACCAGAAATCGTCACAATCCAAAGCAACGTTCCACAAAACTCGACACTAAATCGATTAAAAATCTTTAATTCCGATGCGATCAATCACTATCCACGACACCGCACGTCTAATCTTATCGATAAAAAACACGACTCCTCAATTACACAAAGTCCACATAAAAAGTAAACAAAAGTTCTAATTAAAAAAAAGTTTTTCGTTGTTATGAACATAGGCCAAGCACAGAATACTGCAGTGTGGGGATTACGTGTCGGTCGACGTGCTCCGCGGCGGCCGATGGCATACTGCCGCGGAGCGCTCGCCGCGCGCCCCCCACCCCTCCGATACCAGGTAAAAATAAAAAGCGTAGTAAAAACTTTTTTTATTTTACCTATTTTGACTGACGAAAATTACTAGTTGGAGACCTGTGGGTGTTAAAACTGTTGAAAGGCGTGAATGGGTGGTCCAGGATGCTGGTGATTATTGCCCTTTGTTTTAACGTTTTGTTGGCGCGCGGCGCGTGCCCTTACATAATCTGTAGCCATTTTGTCTTTTATTGGTGATTTATTACAGTTTCGTATTTTTTACGCTACTGTCTTTAATTTGATAAGGTTTTTGTAATCTAGTTATCAAGAACACTGGTTGTGATAAGAAGCGATTATCCAGTAATTTGATTGAGTAACACGGAATTATTTTACAATAAGTTCGTAATAAAATTTTGATTGGTTTTGTTTTACATTTTTTGTAATAAAATTTAGCCGATCTATTCGCTGTTAATTATTTCTATTGTTGATAGGTCGGTTACTCGAATGAAGAATTGAAATAAGCAAATAATTGGAAATCCAAAAAGCAATTGTTAAAATCAGAAAATCTGCCACCTTACAATCGTTGTCTTCTGCAAAACAATACAAATTCATGGTAGTATAAGTATTTATTTAGTGCATTATTCAACAAAGATTGTAAAAAAGATAATCCTTATAAAACCGTAGATAAGTTTGAACAAAGGCAGTTAAGGGAAATCTTTTTATTCTTATCGAGATTAATTCTCTTCTATGGAAGTGTCACTAAAGGGATTATTTGTTTCTTGTAAAAATGTTAAAGCATGGGAAACTAAGAATGCTACCTAAAACCACTGCACAGACACTGTTTTTTTCTTAAAAATTACGGTCCTTCCAATAGCTAGTAAGTTTTAGTTGTTTTGAAATATTTTTTATTCCTCTTAACCTCAGTATTAAAGAAGAAATAAATGTATTTATGTTAAAACAATGCAAACAGAGTTAAAAACAAGATACATAGGTATAACGTAAACTTATTTATTATAAAAAATTGTTCTCGAACTAAACTAATACCTACATAAAGTAGATCTGTGCTTCATCAAATTTAAAATTAGAAAAAAAAATGAGAGTACCGCTCGAAACTCCGTGTCGTTTAGTTCATTTCTACAAAACAGCTTTTCAGCTACTTTTAGGGTTATTTACTTTTCCATGACCTAAATCGATCATTGAATCAAAAAAAATCATTATGAAACCATTTCCTAATCCGAATAGGTAGGTCACGTGACGTCCTTCCAATTTCAAACACGTAACCCGTTCCGTTTCACGCAACAATTTGAACAGTCTAATTGATATAAGGGCTATAAAAACGAAGCTCGCTACCGTTCCTTTAGCCCCATCGTTATGAGATTAGAGAAAAAAACATAAAAAATATAATTTATATTCATAGGTTGTAAAATTAAGTCTGGTTTTATTGGATTATTGGGGAAATTATGAAAGTGGGTAATATGGGAGCATTACATTGCAAGGTGAAACAGTTTAATTCATAAAATGGGTTATAAAATCTCTGTGCTATAGTTCGACTATTCGTAAATATAATTATTTGTTATTTTGTTAATCTGAAAAATGTATATTACTAACAAATAAATGACCTGACTGAAATAGTAAGCGAGTAAATAAATAAAAAAAATTAAAAACACGTTTGTTCACTGCATTCTTAAAACAAGTAGCTATTCCTTCATTACAAGTAAATTCTTATTAGTAGGAAGTATATCCATTTACAGGACAGGCTTTTTCACAAAAATAATAAACTTTTTAAAAAGTGACAGCTCATGCGAAGAAAAGTTACAGACAAAAACCTGTCTGTAAGCTGACCAAAGTTTTATGCTTGGTTGTCGATCCTTTATGGTTCTTACTTACCAATGGACCACCGAGGTGAGTGAACCTAATTGCATCTAATTCACTTTCGAAAAGCTAGTAGGTACCTGACTCAACTTTTTTACTTACATCGATGCTTTAAAATTCATAAGTAAGAATCATAATTTTTGTTATAAAAAAACCATAGCTAGATAATGCTGTGTGATTTGTCCAGCATTATTTATTTATAAAGGATCGTTTTGACTAAGCCTAAAACTTTGGTCAGCTTACAGACAGATTTTTGTCTGTAACTTTTATTCGCATGAGCTGTTACTTTTTAAATCGGTTTTTAGTCATAGTCGGACCGGAGGCGGCGCGGTGACGCAGCCGGCGTTTGTGTTTCGCGTGCGTATTTCTATTCTTATTGTTCACGAATGCCTAAGTATATTCCAAAAAATTGGTAAAGCGCGTCTTTCAGTTTACTTGTAACACTTGTAACACAAACACAGGTCATTTGTTGAGTTAGCGCTGAGAGAACGTACCATATCTACAAAATTTTACCAAGGTATGTTTATGCTGTAAGCTGACCAAAGTTTTATACTCGGTGACATCGACCCTTAAAGGTTTGTACTTACTAATTTTAAAGTAAAATAACCAGTCTATGGTATCTATGCTGCATTCTAGACCTAAGTAACTACTTACGTCCCTATTGCCTTACCGAGCAAGATCATAGGGACATAAAACGAAGCCAGTAGAATGCTGCCTCAGAATAAATAACCTCAAAATATCATAAATTTATTCCTGTACGTAAAAAAACTCGTATTTAACTTATATCTCACTTTTGTTGCGCCGACCGGTACGAGGACAGAATAGTGTGGATGTGGCTTTCAAAATTCATAATTCCATCGAAGTGAGTACCTCCCTTGTAAGTTAACTAATCTATACCTCTTTATCCTACTTCCTATCCTACTAATATTATAAATGCGAAAGTTTGTGAAATGGGAAATTTTTGTTACCTACGATCTCCAAAATTACTGAACAGATCAAGATTAAATTTGGCATACACTTAGGACGTAGCCTAACTTAAACTTACACTTATTATACTACACTTATTATACCGAAAATACCCGTTCGAAGCCGCGGGCAGAAGCTAGTCATTTAATACTTCATTGTGCATGATCGTAAAAGCTCTCCACAATCGCGCGCGCCTTGCAAAACCTTTGTCATGGGACTAAAACTGACAAAATACACGAACGAGCCACAATCGCGACGCGAAGCGGAGAAGTATGTGCGAATGAGATCCACACTCATAGTTTGCGGGTCGTTCGCAGCTTCGCGAGTGTGGAGAGAATTAAAGTGTTCCTGCTGGTAATGGTTTATATGGTATGGGTATTGCAAATGTGTGTGAAGTTTGAAATAAATGTTTTATCTATTATGTAGGAACTATATTATTAATTCCACGTACTATATTATTAATTACAGACGCGAAAGTGATTTGTTTGTGTTACCTTTGTAAGAAAGTAATGACTAAATCACAGAACGGATTATAATGAAACTCGGCAAGGAAAGAGATTGTATTACTCGGAAGGACATAAGCCAGGTACTTTAATCCAGCCAGAATTTAGTTTTAAAAAGGTACATAAAGAGATTAAACTTTAATTTATTTTAATGCTAGGTAATGTGTAGTTTTACTTTGTCAGTAGTATTCATATTCATCTGAATAATATAAAAAATGGTGTTAGTGAGCCTCACTAAAACTTATAATGGCTTGACCGAATTGTTTTTTTTGTTTCGTTTGCTTTAATACTTAGTCAGAGGGATGCTTTAAAAGAAAAAAAAATGAAATAATAATACCTAGGTCATACGAAATTCATCTAGTTTTTAATATTTTTAGATGAGATATTATCAGGAACTTTTTTAAATTATTTTGGTCGTATCCACACTATGACAACCTTCATTAGCCGGACAAAACCAATGACATTTACCACTACTACTCATCATTTAAAACGATTCTAAAAACCGTGTTTACGAAGTCAATATCACCTGTATTTCAAACGCATAAAGTTCAAAATAAACAAGCAAATTGTGAGGAGTAAAATCATTTCGGTAGGTGTGAAAGTTATGACATTTGGAACGTTGGTACGTATTCGAATTTTTCGAATCGATACTTATACCATTTTGAATTGAGAACTACCATCACGTTTTTAAAATTTCAGAATGAGGACGGTTTTTACCGATCGCGTTAAACTCGATCAATGTTCTTATACCTACTCCGTTGTCTTTGACAGATGCGCAGTTCAATTTGTAAGAGAATTTTATATCTATACCTATGCAGTACCTAACCTACCTACTCAGAAGCACAATTTTGTTAGACATTTTGATCAAAACCATGTATGCAATAATAAAAACACAGGTAGGTACTACTCAATTTTTGATTTAGTGAGGCAGCAAGGCCGTAGGTATCTCCCAGACAACCTTCAGCTATAACAGAACTAAAAGGTGATTGAACTAACTGAATACACACCTTTCTAATAAAAAAACAATCAATGAACGCAGACAAATTTATATCCATAACACATTTTTCCTTTTTTCATTAGTAAAACGTCACAATTATAAATTCCTACATTATTATAACAAACTGACCGGTAACGTACAGTCAGAGCGATAAAAAAGCCGACAGTAAAGGTCACCCTCACCTAACACATCTATTTTAACAATAGTTTAAATTCCACTGCTGTTTTACTATGAAAAACTTTTAAAATATTATAAAAACCCAGCAATATGTAGTTCTTTATTCGATTATCGAACGACCTCGCCCGGAAACGAATAAAAAACGCGGCAAAACTTTCAAACTTGGAACTGAATGGAACGTCATTTTTTACGTCCGTTAGGGTTGTCGCAGTGAAAAATGATATAATTTATATCGGTAGCGGCTACCCGTTTTGTGTTCGTGATAAAATACAAATAAAAAATAAAAATAAAATATTTTTTCTCTCCTTCTACTAATTTAAAATGTTTCCTTATCAACGCGCGGTGCGATGCTACAAAGGATTAGGGATGCGCGCACTTTTTTTGGGATTCTATCGATGTCGATGTTTTGCATCATGACAATGACATAACTATCAAATTGGCTTTATTTAATTACGTAAAATAGAAAATACCTAAGTGTGACTACACTTTGATTTGATCGTCATTGTCACTGACCTAAATTTTAGAATTAATTGTGTAGGTACCTCGTCTTCTATCAATCAATAAAAAAAAACTGCCTTAACTAAATATCACCTCTACTTTATGTGCCTTGGTGAATCACGAGATATTGTTTAGTAATTCAAGCCAATTTGATAAAAAGCTAAAAAACTCTCACACTTAGAGTAATAAATTACATTTGTTGATAAACGCAATTATCTAGCAACGCTTTTAACCCGCCACCTTTTTGCTCATAATTGCATTTCAAGCTCGTAATTACAAAGATTTTATCGACAAACCGCGTAAAAAGTGTAAAAACATCACTAGCATACACACGTACAAATCAAAGCGCGCGCTCGCTGGCACGAATGAAATATTTAAATTTGGAAGCTGATTCCGTTTATGGCTACTTAATTTGGGTGATTCGATTTGAATTTTAAAAAAGGTTCGAAAAAAAATCAACCATAGACATTCCACCGGTGGACACTCGGGTTCTTCCAAGTGTAGCAGATTTTTATAATTTATAGCCCCGTGTCATTTGAATTGATTGTTATAGATGACCTGTGACTTATTTGGGTGCTGTTCCTCATTTTGCATTTTAATTTGGTTGTTTTTGACTGATCATTGCCTGAGTCACAGGTTTCTGGCTTTAGTATGGTACGTGACCGATATTTTGGTGTCATCGAAATGTGTCATGGCTTATCATGAGAACTGTGGTGTCTTCCGTAGGAACCTTTATCTTATAATAATTACATACCTACCTAGTAAGCAGGATAGATTTTTGTGTTCGAGTAACAAGCTGAGTCAGGACCTGCGCAGTGGAAGCGTGCTCTTCACGCCAAAACTACTGAACGGATCGAGCTGAAATTGCGTACAGATAAGTCTAATCCTGGTATCAATATAGGCTACTTTTTATCCCATAAATAAGTTCCCATGGGATAGAAATCACCTTTAAACGTTTCCATAGAAACAACGCGTGCGAGCCGCGGGCATAAACTAGTATTAGTATAAATGTTCACCTGTGCTTTTGTCTGAGTAGAGTACGAGGTACTGAGTAGTCTTTTATTTTATTTTAATAATAGTATTGTGTTTAATATTTACTTTTATTTCTTTCTTTCTAGGTAGTTGTAAGTTGTAATAATATGGTGTGCTGTGCATGCACTAACAAGGTACCTTCTACGTAACATCAGATTTGTTAAACTTCGCCATCATCATTAGGTACCTATCAGCGTTGTTATCAGCACTTTCCTCCTACAGCGGTAGCTCAATCACAATTAAGCTCGCGAGATGCATTCGCGAGCTTAATTAAAGCGTGCGAAGCCGCGGGCATAAACTATTTGATTATATATAAAAAACGAAAAAATTCACCGATCAACGAAAATAGTACCTACCTATGAGTGATACACTCACGAATAAGTACATCTGAATTGATAAGCTGATTTGTAAGTCTCCGCTATCATCATCAGCAGCATTTTCCACTCACTGCTGGGCATATGCCACCCATCGTTTTAGGTCTCTTCATCCCTATTATACTAAATCTACATATTATAATAAAACCTCATTCATACTTAGATAATGTTACCCTACATCAGTGACCACCAGAAAACATATAGGAACAAGTTTAATTTAAGCATAAACTCTACACTACATCTCCACTAATATTATAAAGAGGAAAATGTCATCTACGCTCATATTATAAAAAAGAGATTTCTAGTTGTGTACCTATATTTGTAATTATTGTTACCAATAAAATCCAGAACTACTGGATCGATTTCAAAAATTCTTTCTATATTAGAATTTACTACATTAGCTACCTTATCCCTGAGTAACATAATAGGCTATATTTATACGTATAAAAAATAATGTCCACCCGTGCGAAGCCGGGACGGGTTGCTAGTTGTTAATAAAAAGAGTATCATCGATTTATTTGCCCAGCTAAGTTATTGGTCATAATTTTAATCCTCAAGTGTGAAAATCTTTATTTGGCACACAACGACCAGCTACTGTTCGAATCTCAAATAATTCCATAGATAATCGCGGCCATAGAGTAGAGAGAGACATTAATCACTGAAAACGCTTCAAGTAGCAAATCGACTACTGTAAGCTGTATTAGCTCCTGGTTTATCGCTAGTGTGGGGAAACGATGCGTATTCTATCGATATTTACGATTATTGATATGACAAATCATTACCTCTCAAACAGGTTGGAGATATATAAAAGGGGCCTTGATTTTATAATTTAGCTGTTTGTATGCATTAATATGCATCGTTTTTTAACAATACTTTAATTTCGATGTTTAAATCTATGGTGGAACACGAATTGCAATGTCGATTACTAAAGGTTTATTATTCTCAAAAGTCTATAAAATAAACATACAAATTGCTATTCATTATTACAGCAGTCCACTCGCGTCGGCGGACGCTGAGCGAATGAGCAAAAAAGCGCGCGAGACGTTCATCTGACAGCGAACGCTGGGTGGAGCTTACCATTTCCCGCCTCTCAAAACGAGCCCAACCATTGGCTCATTTAAAAATCGATTCCATTTTATAAATATGTAACCACTTTCGTTTCCCGCGCATCGTACAATCTTACCAACATTTCGGGAAGACTGCAATCGCCACCTTATTCGAAATCCGAAAGACTCAAAATCGTTTAGCTTAGAACTAGTGTTGCGACATAACTTATCGATGAACAGTCAATTGTTTCACCGACATGTCTTTGTAGTCTCTTTTGTTTTATTTAAAGGCGAATGGGCCCAGGAGATGTATTTTTTACAACAGTCTCTCTACAAAATGTATTCATACGTAGATGTTGGTAGAAATAAACAATGAAGTAGGTAAGGTAAGGTGGGTGAAATTGAATCAGTAATAAATAATGGTGTATTTATGATTTATGATGTAGGGAGAAGGGATAGGGATATTCCAGATTATAGTGGGGTACTCCATCTTGAATTTAATAGTAATGATGTTGTAGCCAAGTTGAAATTATTACCTGGTGTCCTAGACATATAGCTACCATTTTAGGACCAGATAATATGAATTCAGTACGCCACTTTCCAAACACACCTACCTAACTTCACTATGAACCGTATGGACGGGGTCGTCATTGTATGCATCGACGGATAAATCCATGTTCGTTCTGCTGTGTTTTGTCTTGACCTTTGTTTATGTTAAATGCGATGATCCAAGTTTTAAATAAAAAATTTAAATTTAAATAATGCTGGATAATTCATACAGCATTATCTAGCCCCAAGCTAAGCAGAGCTTGTGTTATGGATGGGTACTAGATCACTGATATACCTAATACAATACACTACATAGATAGATATTTTTTACTATACATAGAAAACACCCAGACCAACAGAACCAATTTCTGCAGATAGTACACAAATTTGTCCCTAGGCGGGAATCAAACCCACAACCTTCTGCGTCGCAGGCGGACCTTCGCCCGCTGAACCACGGAGGTCGTCAGTTTGAGGTCAAAGTTTCCATAGATAAATGATTTGACGTTCCTACGTGAAATGCTTAAAAATATAATAAATTAAATATAAACTTCAGTTAAATGCTTTAGCTAATTTACGCTTGGTTTAAAGGTTTAAGGATTTAAGATAGTTAGCTGCAACACTTGCAACGTAATCCAATCTTTTTTCACGTCGCACTTGCTATTTACCATACCACAAAAATTATAAGTACGAATTGAGAATCAATCTCATTAATATTTCTGTGCTAATTACCGAGATCTCTGTTATTGATATGATAAGAGACAGCGGCTAGGCTTGCCCCATACCTGCTCTCGGTAATCTTGTAGCGTATTGGGGGAACGTCCGCCTAAGACGCGGAAGGTTTTGGATTCCATTCCCGGAGCAGGAGATTTTTCTATGATCTGTAATAATTTCCATAACTAATTTTTGTTTGTTTTTTATTTAATTATGTGGTGTACAATAAAGAGTTAAGTGCACAATAAAGATGTACTGTATTGTATTATTGAGTCTAGGTGTTTTCTATACTTAAGTTTTATTTTGGGTAATAAACAATTACATTCTTAGCATAATTGAATAGATAACTTATTCTAAGTGTTATTCTATAAGTGCAAGCAACACCGTTACCCTCTTAGGTATAGATATAAAAATAAACAGGTCAAAAATTATTATAGTACCTACCTATATACCTAATACGTAGTTAGTATAATTTAAAGTTTTATAGAATAGTAAAAAGATGGTAAAACCATCTCTTTACAAACCTAAAATAAATAACCTGAGTCATCTGTTTCTCCTAACACAAACTCTGCTAACTGCAAATGCCTTGGCTTTGATGATGCTGCTTGAAAATGCCCATCTTTAATCATCTTCTTAGCTTAAGGCAGAGTTGTACTTTATGTTATGGTATACCAAAGGATCATGATGTTTATCAAAACATATCTATGGCACAATTTCATGTCCCATTGGGACAGTGTTCATGAAGGACGCAAACCCAACCTCGGCGAAAGCTGAAAGGTTTCCGTCTGACACTCCGAAACCATACAAACTATGACGCGGTTCGTCACGCGGTCTATTTTCACGTGTTCTGACGATTCTTTCATATTCTTTTACACGAGGTCAATTACTTAAAAAATAAGGTAAAACTATAGGCAGGTATGCAATGCTTGAGTTAGGTTACATTTTGTTACCTATTAAGATTTATGAAATACCCTGTCTACTTAGATACATTTAGCCCCGTTAGCGCAAGGATTTTTGAAAGTATTATCTTATTTTTAAAGCATTTTTGTACGGTTTAACCACACACTAATCATATTTTAGCCAATTAGACATCCTAGTGCAAGAGTAGTTAGGTATGTAGGCTTTTTTAATACCTAGTCAAGTAGGTACTTACATAAGTTAGAATAATCGTCGGCCTTATTGCTAAGAGCTATCTGAACAAGAATCCAGATATCTTTTTGGACTTTCCCCGAAATAACAAAACCCAATAAAATGATGATGATGATGGTGCTTCTCAGGAAGAAGCCGACGTCCAGCGGTGGACCATTAAAGACTGTTAAGGTTGACGTAAACAAAATGAAACAACTCTAAAATGTTATGTCGGTATCTCACTAAGCCAGTATACCACCAATTAAAATCTTTTCAGTAATTAAAATCTTCTCATTAATTAAAATCTGAGCTCTAGATATTGTAATAAAAATACCGTAGACATCGTAACAAAATATGAAAATAATAGCAAGCAATTTCCTCTTAGAAAAACTAATTTATAAAATAAAATAAAACCATGACAGAATGGAAATGGTTTGTGTCAGAAAAAAGCCGAAGTTGTTTTTGCTACAGTTACAGCCGCCAGCTAAAATCCACCTTCCATTTAATTAAACAGAGAGGAGAGAGACGCGTTGGCACGAGCGGAGCGAGCAGCGGTTAATGTCGCACATGTCAACATGGAAGCGGATCATCACCCCGCCCAAATTTGAGCCGTTCGGCATAAATTACAACACACTTTTCAGTATCGTAACTTCGTTACGGGATCAACTGTCCCCTTTTGTTTTTTCTTATTCACTTTTTTAGCCATTTAATTTAATTGTGTTTATTTTCATATACAAAACATAATTATTACAACCAACCACCAAAACTACAATCCTCACCTAATTAACTTACCAAGGCAACACTAAAGTCATTTACCAAAAACCATGATGGATTTAAAGTTTTATTACCAAGGCAAGTCTAAAACTCTTATATTATATTACACTAAGGGCCTCGTTCACCATCTCCAAGTAAAGCGTTGATTAGTTACTTCCTAGTTAACGTTAATTGGCAAGTAAAAGTTACGTGTATCTTGTGTCAATTTCACAAACAAAAATAAAGCTTCGAGTAACAACTTACTGGTTAAGTGAATGACATAAGAAATTATACGTTCCATTCGTTCAGTTATCGTTCAATATGCGTCAAAAGTCATTGGCAGTTGTCAATTGTCTTGTCGTTTGTGGTGTTTTTGTGTCTGGTGTTCGGAAAACACTCGTGTGTCGTGGTGAATAATTTGTTTCTCTTTCTTTGTTTTTTAACATGGATAAAGTTAAAAACATGTGGATTAAACGTGGCCTATGGTTTTTTTATAATAAAATAAAAGATTTGATAGGTTATTATATTACCTAGTAAAATCACTTTATTAATGACAAAATAACCACTCACCTTTGCGATTTAGGGATTATTTTATGTTTTATTAGGTTATGCACTTGGTTTACTGCATACTTCGAAAGACGAAATCTAGCGAAAAAATCATTTTCACCTAGGTTCATAAAATAATCAACACGGAATTTAAATACACGAATCCTAGGTACCTACTCGTTGTGTCGTAGAATGTTCTAATTCATCCAATTGATGATCAATCAAGTCAAATAAATCCATTTTTATCAATAAATTTTAAATAATCGTTGGATGTTACACACAAAATGACAATGGACAAATTTTAACTGCAAAGTAAACACGCTAATTGCCAGATGTCGTGGCAAGTAAGTTACGGGTCAGTTAATCTTATGATTAGTGCTACTCGAACGTCGTGAAATTGGCACATGAAGTTACGGGCGACTTTAATTGGCGGTTAGCTTACTCGACACTTTACTTGAGGGTGGTGAAAGAGGCCCTAATAGGTACCTACTTATTGGATGAAACGATGAAGTTGTTATTTTATGGAAGTAAATACCTATCTAAATTTGATGAAAACAATTAAATACTACGATAACTATTGAATCAGATTTTTGTTATGCCTAATTATTTTTTCCAAAATAATCGACTTGCGGAATATCGGTACATCTATCGCTCTGCTTGTGAATATGTACACTCAGTTATGTTGGTAGCTTGGGGCGGGACTTTTCATTTCAGTAATGGGCACAGTGACCGAAAGCATTTCGTTTATTAGGTATACCTATTCCATTTATTTGTGTTTATAAAATAAAAAATAATTACTGCTGGAAAATCAGATCTCAGATCAGTAGAAAGATAACTTTTATTATGCATAGAAAATATCCAGAGCACCCGGAACAAATGTTTGCAGATCGTACAAACATTTCTCCACAGCCGAGAATCGAACCCGCAGCCGACCTTCGCCTGCCGCGTCGTAGCGGTCGTCAGATGTAGTTACTTAGGTACCGCAGTATACCTCATTTGAGACTTCTACTCTACAGGGTCCCTAAATTTGCATAAGTTCCATTTACAAGGCCCAGACAACGCCTTCCATTTAAAAGTACTTACGTCTTTGTATCAAAACTAAAAGCAAAAAGGGACACAATAATGAATTCTACATAATAATAAATTAAGTTAATATAAAGCTAACATACACTAAAATAATGTAGAAACATTTTTAAAACTTTTCCATTGGTTTTTTCAAACAATGATAATAATTTTACCTACTTTTACAAACATATTAAAAAGAATGTGTAAAAGAGTGCAAGCTCTAACATTTGTCAACAATATCTCCTCTTGAGTGAAGAGACCACAACTGTGAAATGGCAAAACAAACGCGCTTTACGATATTGGGTTTCACCCCTTCGGCTATTTTATCGATATCGATAGTGCATGGACACAGCACTATTGGTAGTGCGGAATGAAATGTCATGGTGCTTTATCCTGCGACGTAGGTAATTTTGTAGATTAATTATTATGTTTAACTAATTAATCATGTACCTATTCATATTTACCAGGTATTTGATAATGTGTAGGTTGGTTTGGTTCCTACTAGATTAGATACTACGCAAGTACCTACTTACAAACTTGAAACTAAATATACCTACTACAGAATCGGCCCCCCGGCCGGTTCCGCCGCGGCGCAAACGCTATGTCCCTGTATTTTAAATCTGTAATATCTTCGAAAATATTCATTTAAATTATATGTTATATATATTATTATACCAAGCAATATAAAGAAAAAATAACTAGTTATTTTCTTATAACCATTTATTTATTACGACGACCTCAGTGGCGCAGCGGGCGAAGGTCTGCCTGCGACGCAGGAGGTTGTGGGTTCGATTCCCGCCTCGAAACAAATTTATGTACGATCTGCAGAAATTTGTTCCGTTGGTCTGGGTGTTTTCTATGTATAATAAAAACTATCTATCTATGTAGTGTATTGTATTAAGTATATCAGTTATTTAGTACCCATAACACAAGCTCTGCTTAGCTTGGGGCTAGATAATGCTGTGTGAATTGTCCAGCATTATTTATTTATTTATTTATGTAGCTACCTCTACATGTTATCCATCGACAACAAAATCGAAATTCGAATTTAGAACATCATTCCCTCAAAAACAAAATCAAGTCCCGCCAATTTTCTCCGCAGGGTTGCCAGTAATAACCAGCGGAACTCGCATGTGGTGAGATTGCGTTTGAAACCCACTTGGTTCGTTACACGCATCGGTGGTAGGGGTGTGTAGCAATGAATTTAATATTTTGTGTCTACAATACAAGCTCAATGAGCGCTTATGAAGTTTTAATAGAAATTCGGAGTAGCAATAGATTTTGGCACGAAACTGTGTGTGCACAGCTTTGACAGCGTCGATAACTAAATGTTCACATTTTGCCGGTGAGATTTGTATGAAAAGAAGCACGGGAAAATTGACTTGATTTAAAAATTCGGGAAAAGCTGAAATTTATTCTATTTATTTTGGGTACCTATGTCTGTCGCGTTAGTTAATTAGTAATTTTGATTATTGGGTGGGTAGGTGGCGGTAGCTACCAATTGGAATTATAAATGTAAAGGGATCTTATAGTGTAGTGTAGACGATTCATTTAAAAACAAAACTAGGTATTTTCCTATTGGTTTCGCAATATCCGCTTGAAGTCAGGTCAGCAAAAAAATACATAAAAAATTACATAAAATAGAGCAATTTATGACAAAAATATTAAACTGTCCTCTAAAAATCTCAAGGAATGCCCTGTATTTCCGTTTAGAGGATATGAATCCAAAATAAAATGAGCTCCGATCAAGGTAATATTATTCAAAAGTCGTGTCAGATGTGGGTTCTACATAATCTAGACAGGACAAGCGACCATTTTAAATAGACCTTCAGAACTGTTAACCTGTTCTACCTTTATAGAAGCAAAGAGGTCAAGGATTTCTGGATTAAGAATTCGCGCGTAACAAAGAGTTTCCGTTGTATTGTTAATCGAACGAATAAATTCAAATAAAGAATTCGATTCACACTTGCTTAATGAGATGGGGTCACAAACTTTTGGCTTCTCTTTGTCTATTTATACATAGTGGAAAAATATAACTTACGAACTCTACAATCAAGAGTTATATCGATAGATAGTAAGTTCAAAGCTTTCTACTAAGGCGGGTGGGTGAGTACTTACTACATCTACTACAAAAAAATACCTAGGTAAGCTACATACCTCCTACACAACAAGATTTGGTATTGATCCCGCTGTAGGGCTGGGCACGTATAAATTAAAGAATACCCTAGAAGGGCAAACGTAACAGAGTTGTAGATATGTGTGAGCTAGCAAGAGCCAAAGCGAGTGGTACTTGATATTCCATCGTAGGTCATCTTTATTATTGTCATTATTTTCAATTGAGATTTTACCCACTGCAAGATCTTGCCGGGTACTCGCCGGTTGTAAAGGGCGTAATGAACCACTCGCAGTGAGCATGTTATGTAACGCTGCCGCGCCGCTGCCGTGTGCTAAACTCCGTTTGCTCGTTGTGAGCGCCTTCTTTCCCCGTACTGAGTCAGTACGTTCGTAGCTTTGGTGCAGTCAGTAGTACTGACTGCACGAACGCTCGCTGTGTAACACGTTACGTCACGCCCCGTAACATCGGTCAGTACCTAACCTACCCGCTTACTAGGAATCTGAAGCTTAATAAGGCTTCATCTTATAAAAAGTAAATGTTCTTAAAAAAGGTTGCCAATCCCTTACTATATTTTTTTACAAAGCTACTGGGCACGGGCAGTCACGTCCATTCTACCTTCAAATTAAGATTTATGAGTTGGCAACCCTGACATAATTTACTACCATAATTTGTACCTTTCGATTAAAACTAACAAAATATCTTTTACACAAGTTTTATTTTCTTTTTGCCAATTTAACGGCGGCGTTTGGCTTTTCCAAGTTTAACATGTCCAGGAAATTTCTGAAAATAAAGAAAATAGTTTAGTTTAAAGTTAGTTCGGGAGTCATTGGATTCACTTTAGCTATCTTTTGTGTTTTTGTGTTTTAAGTGTGTGCTAAATAAATTTATATTCTATTATATTTGTTGTGTGTCGAACAATTAGTAACTATATTACTAGGTACATTGGTGTCGAATAAGAAAATATAATCTCCAAAATAGGACACACAGACTGACAGGGTTACTTTGGCATTTTGGATGTATTTATTTGGCACACATATGTAACGTTCACTGTTGAATATCCCTCTCCAAAGAAGTGGGATTTTGCCATAGTCACCACCTCTATTGCGATTGCAGATTCCAATTGGAGGTGTGAAAATTCACACAAGATGCCTTTCCTTTAGTACCTTCCCTTAGTCTGCTCTTAGGCTTGGCGCAAACGGACCACCGACCACAGCCACCACCGGTGGCTATCGCGCGATACCGCCACAAATGCAGCATTTGCGGAAGCGCGCGACAGCCACCGGTGTTCGGAAGCGATCACATTTCAAAGGTGCGTGTAGGACGCCTAGCGGTTAGCTGAATGAGGGTGACTCACCCTCATTCATCCTCACTCGAACTTACGTGGCGAGTAGCGGCGTCAAGTGGCGAGTTGCGGGCACTGCTGTAGCGAGCGGCCGCCGCCGGCGACGCGTATGCGGCGAGTTCGTACAAAATGTATAAAAAGCGTGTAAATAGCTTGTCGCTCGCCACCGGTGGCTGTGGTCGGTAGTCCGTTTGCGCAAAGCCTTACGACATTCTACGGGCTGAGTCAGAGTGGTTGATGCTTGCGCCATGACCTACACGGCTAGGAGAATCTCACCTGACGATGATCTGCAGATCGTGAGCCTCACAGATGTTGTTGTGGCCTAGTCCATGACCCTTCTCGAACGAGTGCAGAACGAGTGGAGCCGAACCTGGGCCGCGGGACTTTTTCACTGTTTCGTACAGCTGTGGAGAAAATAGGGTTAACCACAACTCATCCAATGCCTATGACGCACATTCCCATTCGAGTGATCGTAGCTGCGCTGCAGCGCGTGAGGCTGGGCAGTGAAAGTCATTGCCAGGTCATTTTAACACCTTCAACGCCACCACGATTTTCACGGATGCCGCGTACATTTCACAGTGGACGCGCCAGATGCGTCATCGGCACTGGAATAAAAAATACGTGAACACGCAGAGCGAGCCAGTGGCACTGGACGTGCTACTACTCGTATCGTGTTTGAATGGGGAAATGAACGAGTGAGTATTTTCTGACCACTTACCGTAAGTTGGAACTGTTTTGGATCCTGTTACTCGCACATTTTGATTCTGATGTTCGTTTCTGACGATTGGTAACGTAAACTGGGGCTACTTTGACAGTATGGGTTATTTAATTTCTTAGTATGGGTTACTTTGTCACATTTGACTACTACTATTTCGACTCCAAAATAAAAAAAATATACGGCCTAAAAGAGGGTCCTAACTACCTGTTTTTTTGCCAAACTTGTAGCCAAGAAATCAATTGTTCTAATCAGGAAGAAATCTCTCTTATACATAAAGATTCTCAAAGAAAATTACATAGCAAGGACCTTCCAAACTATGTGAAAGTAGCCACAGCTTACGGTACCTCATGCGCTAGCCGGCGGCATGGTGTTCTTACTAGCCGGCCCCTGCGAGTGGCGTCTTAGCAACACGTGGTGGTAGGTCTCGATCGTAAGTGTTAACCCATCATCATCAGCGGTTTGGGTATTCAATGCTAAACAGGTACGACGCACAGATTGAAAGCTTTGATTTTCAACCATTGCGTTATGGATGACGAGAAGACTCGACGGAGTTTCCCAATTTCCCAAAAGCGGCGTCTTCTTGGCTTCCTTCTCAAAATTATTTTACCTATCTGCAGAATTTGCCCAAAGTAAGGTTACTCAGAAACAATTTCGAGCTTTTTTTACCCAAACAATAGCACTCAATCAAGCAACCTTAACAGCCAGCTCGTAGGGCACAATCTTGTCTCCACGACAGTGCAGCATCAGCGCGGGCTGGGTCGGCGCCCGCGTAAGGTACTGGTCGGTTGTGAACGCGAAATCTGGCGACTCCAGGAACGGTGCCACGAAGGTTTGACGGTAGTACGGCAGCCAGGAGACTAGCTGGAAGGTGAGTAACTGGATGAAAGTAGGCTGGATTTCCGGTGGTCAGAGGAAATTTTGCACCTTTGAAAACTGGCAAACCTTCAGTCTTCTCCTCTAAGTTTACAAAGCTGCGATGGTGTTAGGTAATTTGAAGTTGGTATTTTGGATGCTGTTGCTTGTCATGGGCTGAATTGCAAGAACGGTGTAATAACCAGTTCGATTCTGTGGATTGGCACGGCGTTTTGGGGGCTTTGAGCCAATAAAATCGGCAGTTTAAGACTGGTGATATCGGCTCAAATCTAATAAGAATATAACAAATATGATATGGCGTTGCCTCCCCTCACACTAGCGCCGCCGCCACCTATTTTATTTAAATATTCCTCAGTTTATATATAATATCATTGCGTTTAAGAAATGAATTTCCAAAAATTACCAGTTTGTGATACCTACCTTTATAAGGTTTTTTGAATGCCTCTGTAATATTATAGTTTTATTTTGTATAGTGAGACAGAGATGCGAAAATAGAGTTTGGTGGCTACCAATCTCAACTTCGTATCTCTGCCTAAACTATAAAACATAAAACTAATACAGAGGCATTTAATAAAGCTTATAATAAGAATCACAAATTGGCTAACGTAATTTTTGGATATTCCTGTCATAAACGTAATCTATATCTATACTTATAATAAAACTGTAACAGGTCCAATTCTGTACATTGAAGATATTTTGAAAATTTTTTTTCGAGGGCACTCTATTATCGATACTGAAGCCAAAACTGTAATTTTTTTCATTCATGTCTGTCTGTCTGTCCGTCTGTCTGTCTGTCTGTCTGTTTCTTAAACGCGCATCACGTCGAAACTACTGAAGGTATTGAAATGAAACTCGGCACGATTTTAGGTCATACTACGAGGAAGGACATAGGATACTTTTTATCCCGGAATTCAGTCAGGTTTCCCTGGGAGAGGGGATGAAAGTAAAATTTCTTCACCGCGCATGACGCCGAAAGTGCTGAATGAGTTGAAATGAAACCTTGCACGATTTGATTTCATACTACAAGGAAGGACATGGGATACATTTCATCCCGGAATTCAGTCATGTTCCCCTGGGAGAGAGGATGAAAGTAAAATTCTTTAACTGCGCATCACGATGGAACAACTGAATGAATTCGAATGGAACTCGGCATAATTTGATTTCATACTACGAGGAAAGATACATTTTATCCCAGAATTTAGTAAGGTTCCCCTGGGAGAATGGATGAAAGTAAAATTCCTTCACCGCGCATCACGCCGAAACTACTGAATGAGTTGGACTGAATTGGTACTATTTGAGTTCAAGGCCTTCCATGTCCTTACATGGGATACATTTTATCCTGGAATTCAGTAAGGTTCCCCTGGCAGAGGGGATGAAAGTCAAATTCCTTCACCGCGCATCACGCCGAAACTACATAGGGAATGAGTTGGAATTAAACTTCTGGTAATACTACAAGGAAGGACATGGAATACATTTTATCCTGGAATTCAGTAAGGTTCCCCTGGGAGAGAGGAAAAAGTAGAATTCTTTAACCGCGCATCACGACGGGTCTACGCGTCGTCCGATTTCATGAATTCTTTTTGTTAGAAACAGTGTTACAAGATCGAATTTGACTAAATCAATAGAAAGTCGAGTAGAAAATCAGTAGATTGATGATATAATCGGTAGTTAAAAGAAAAAAAATAGTAGATAGAGGGTAGGTAAGTTCCTATCTATGTATTTTTCCACCCATTAGTTAGGTTCCTACCTGCTAAGGCGTCTTGGAAAAATAAGTTAGGTTCCTACCTTACATGATATATGGTGGTTTAGCTGGTCCAGTTAACTGTACTACCGAAGTTTGGTTGCAGTAAGTGGTCCATTTAAACTAACTAGACCACAGAAAAATATTTTTTACTGTGGTACACAGCCAACTGTACCTACCTACTAACGAAAAAAAAATTACGGTGGTCCAGTCAATTGTGTCAGCAATTGTATTGCAGAATTGGGCTCCTGATCCATTTATCAGGAGCCCAATTCTGCAATACAATTGCTTCAGTATGACAATGGAATCGTCGCAGAATCATCACGTAGAATCCTTAGATTTATAAAACTCCAGATAGTGCGTGCGAGATAAATGAATAGTTTCAAACTTGACGCACGTCTCTCCATCTGCATTCATCATAATTTCTTTCATCTGAGGTGGAATACCCAAACGTGTCATTCTGTGTCAATACCCCTGTCATAGTGAAGCGATTAGTATAGCAGAATAGGGCCCCAGCTAAACGGAACCATCAGTAAGAAGTGAAACGAGTGTGACACTTCTTAACACTGATGCTGGCCGAGTCGTAGCTAAAAGTCATGTGGATAAAGAATGGGATTGAAGATGATAACATGCTATCCCCCGAAGACACTACACGATTTTTTGCACGGCAGCGTTTCAAATTATGAGAGACCATGGTTAAATGTGAACTTAATTAGTCGGCAGGTGAGGCAATCGCGAACGAAGTCGCGGGTACAGCTAGTAATTAGATAAAATAGGTCGCGGCGCTAGTGTGAGGGGAGGCAACGCCTTAAGTCCTAGCTTTAAATTCTGTTGCCGTACCCCATCATACATACAGGGTTTACTAATACTTCCTCCTCAGCGCACATAAACCCAGTCCACTGCTGCACGTGCCTTCCCCAAACAAAGGGCCACATTTACAAAATTCTTTATACTACACCTGCTCGGAAAGTTGCCTATTCCTTTTCCATTAATAGAATAGAAAGTATGTCTTTGCAGGCCTATAGGAAACCGGGAGGAAAAACTCTATGGAATTTCATTTCTCACGTGTTTTAGCGGGAGGAAAAAGTGTATGGAAATCCATTTCTAACGTGTTATTTTTTTTATTTCCTAAAAGATCGGCCGGTACTATGGTTATTTTCGTTCGGTCAAACGACAAAAAGTTTTTACTCCAAGTCCATTAGGCCTCCTCCGATTTCCGAACAATATTTTGAAAAAAGAACCCAAAGGCTGGCGCGGTCAATGAGGTTTTACCAACAACATCATTGGGCGCGGTAAGTTCTTCTAAATTTCAATTAATAATTAATTCTGCTTTTTATTTTCCTCGAAGGTGTAGTATAAAGCACTATTTATCACTCGGCAGAAAGTGCGATTCCTACCTCGTGTGTTTTAAGGCCAAAACGACACACTCGGTAGGAATCGATCACTTTCTCGCCTAGGTGTAAAATGTACTATTGTGCCCTGCTAAAGCACAAACTGAGTAGTGATCGATTTGCCATGTTTTTTTTATCTAATTTCTTTCTAGGACCCAAATGATCCGTCAAAGTTTTTCTAGTCCAAACGATCGTCTTTACCTTAGAAAAAGGATGGCTTGCAATTTCCTCCGAGAGGTTGTTAAACGGCGACTCCAGCACCAAAGCGTCGGGCGCCGGCAGCGGTTCCAGACCGTGTTGCTTACAGAGGGAGGGCAGGTGGGCTACCAGGTTAGCGGCGACTGCGGACCCTGAGTACCATTGACAGGAACATTATTATTATTATTTTTTATTTACTAGGCTAGGAGGACATTTATTTATTTTACTAGAGAAAATTGGTGTAATTAGAGGGAGGCCGAAGTATCACTGAATTGAGAAAGCGATAGATAGCTCTGAACGGAGCAGCCTAGATGCACTGGTTCACTACGCTGCAGTAGCCGGTGGTAGGTCGGAACCGAGAGTATCCCCAGAGCTGTATGGTGGGTCTACTGCTAGGATCCAGGCTTCGTATCAGTTATACACGTGCAGACAATCTTCCATTTCAGCTGGGACTGTCGAATGAACTTAGAAAGAGTCTCCATTACTGTACTATCCGTACCAAAAGCGTTTCAGAGACAACCATAAGGGCGTAGATAGATAGATAGAAAATTCTTTATTGCAAACTTATCAAGATAATTCACAAATAACAATAAAAATTTACAAAATATGTGACAATTGGCGGTCTTATCGCTCAAGAGCGATCTCTACCAGACAACCGTGGATGGATAGGATCGTTGGATAAAAGATGGGGATCTGTTTGCATTATTACCTAATACAAATTTTACAAAAAAAAATATATCGTCAAAATTACAAATATACCTTATTATAGTATCCTATATCCTGAGTACATAATGTGTCTACATATACATCCTTATATATTTATAAACATAAATATCTATATTTTATAAAGGAAAACAAGGGTGTGGTCAGTGACAGCAGAATAAATAGCCTTCCTTTTATTCCTTTTTCACCATACTCTTGAATATTGGTAGTGAATATGCACGCCTTACTGAAACTGGCAGTGTGTTCCACAGCTGTACAGCACGGTCAGTAAATGAGTTGTCGTAGAAAGAAGTAGAGTGGACAGGGACTTGAAGCATAAGAGTTTCAAGAAGGTATTCTATAATATTGAGCACGTAAGGTTTTCATTTTATCTTCAACGTAAGGTTTTTTCTTGAACGTAAGGTTTTCATTTTATCTTCATAATAAGGTATAGTAAGAAATGTAAATATTTTGATTTGTATCTTTACAATTACCTACTTAAATTGTTAAAAAAATATTATTGTACGTCCGAAACGGATAAAATTGTTGAAACATTTATTTGATTTTAAGACCTTGATGTAACACAATTTCACAATAAAATTATTCTATTCTATTCTATTCAGAAGAGCGCAGAAAAAGATCGTGAGAATGATGAAGAAAAGTGAAACGTTCCTTGAGATAAGGGGGTGCAGAAGCGAGAAATAATATATTATAGAGAAGAGAAAGGATGTGACTATTACGGCGAAGCCGTATAGGTAACCACTTGAGCTTCCTGCGAAATTCCGAGACGTGGTCATACGTAAGTAAACCAAGGTGCTCCGTATGGCATCGACGAAACAAAAGACAGTAGAGAATCGAGACGCCTGGAGTAGTTTTAGCCAAGATGGAAAGCCAAGAATGGAAAGTACCCAGGGAGTGTCCCCAGAGCAGTATGGTGGGTCTACAGCTAGGATCCAGGGTTTTGATCAGCCAGTTGTATACTTCCAGGCAATCTTCCACCACTCCTTGCTCCGTCGGACGCACTTGGGACGAGTCCCCGTAACCTGTCAACATAGAAAAAGATATAAAATGACTTCAAATTCCCTAATATTTACATTGTGTTTTAAGCGTTGCGGGAATAATCAAAAAAGACATTGTTTGTGAGGATTTTAGTAAATCGCCGCCCCCCTCTGATACCTGAATGTGCGCAACTTTTTTTCAAGCTAATACTTGAGAAGTAAAGTGTTGCGGGACTAATTATAATACCCCATATAATATATTAGGATACTAGACTATACAACAGCAAAATAATAATTAAAATCGGTTCACAATTGACAGAGAAATCCTAAGTACATAATAATAATAATAATCATTTATTTCAGATAACACAAGATCCATATTCGGGTTAATCTATATCTAAGTCTTAAGTCTATGTTAGTTTAAATTTATGTAGGTAGGTAGCTGTAATTATTTAGTAAGTACAGCAATGCGACACTTCATCTGTCTGTATAGCGGGCTATCAATCTTGTCCGCTATCATTCACCGAAGCGACAGAAATCAAAAATATCACTTTATTTCCGTGTCAGTGTTTAGTTTTACAATTTGACCTTTTCTAAGTGTAAATTGATTGTATTTATGGAAATAAAGAGTTATTGATTTTCATTTCGCAGGATGTTGTTGGTGCTCTCACGGACTCTGCTCAGCAGTGAGGCTGCCTTTTTCCTCATGCTGGCGGCGAACCCCTCTGTGCGCGCCTCGACGAACATGTCAGACGCGCTACAGAACCGCGGCAGCCCCAGCAACATCCTGAATGCATTGTTGTATTGCACCCGAATAGCATTGATGGATTTCTTAGTGTATGTGAACCACAGGCTGCTCGTGTAGAATGTCTGACAAAATGATTTGAACAGAGTTACTTTTATATAAAACATACATAGGTACCTACAAAAGAACATAAAAATAATTATATCTAATAATTCTATGTTTCTTCTTAGGCGTTTTTGGTGGTGCTTAAACGAACTTTAAGTGTCGTGTTTATTATATTTTTTGTGTCATGTGTGCATTTGAGTTAAGATCTTGTTGAAAATTGTTAGATTGTTACCTCGATAGTCGAAGGTGATGACGTGGAAGTTCAGCTCCTGGAACACCTTGTACATCTGCAGCCTGTGAGGAGACGCGCGGTGGTTGGAGTTCCCTGGGACAGTCAGACAAACTTTCCTCGTTAATTCTAGCTGTTTGTAATTGTTCCTAGTTTGACTTAGGTTGGTGATTTGCAATATTTGACGTGACGATTCTATGGCCCAGACTCCACCGAAGCGGAGATGAGAAGAGACGTTTTCAGCTAGGGTGTCTCCACAGAATCTCTGCGGAGATGTGGACTGGCTATTTAGCCAGCAGCGCTTAGTAAAATTTCGCGTCGTAGTAAAATTTCAGCCCAATCCGTCAAATAGTTTTGGCGTTAAGAGGTCGGTAGGTAACAAACATCCAAACATTTAACCTTTCGCATTTATTATATTAGTATGGTTTGATAATACCGTGTTTAACATTTGATTTGACTATTGTCTGTAAGCATATTTTGTAAGCCTAAATAATAAACACGTTAGAAATTTTTCGGATTTTGATTCTAGCTAAAATTGGAGCAAACCGCTAACGTTGCTACTACAAAACCCACAGGCGCTCACCATGACAATACAACACGACTGTATCGGACGTGGTCCACAGCTCTCGCAGGATCTCTAAGTCCAGATCAGCACCTTCTTTCAAATTGCAGATATGGCAGAACAGGGATCTAGGGACTATGTGCCAGATTCCTGAAATAATAGTTTACGCAGATCAGAGTTGGATCATCATACATACTAGAAGACATTACCTATGTATACCTAAGTGGGTAATCCAAAGCTCAGCGAGCTATGGGCAGAGCTATACTCGGAGTAACTCTGAAGGATAGCATTCGTAACGAATAGATCCGACAGAGAACCAAAGTCATCGACATAGCTCAAAGAATTAGCAAGCTGAAGTGGCAATGGGCCGGCCATATCTCGCGAAAAACCGACAACCACTAGGGTAAACGTGTTCTTAAGTGGAGACCACGACTCGGCAAACGTAACGTAGGGCACCCTCCGGCCAGCAAGGGTATTTTAATTCACCGATTCGTTTCCGAATCGAATCCGACGGATCTTTAAAACGCTATTTTGTTTTCGCCTCGGGTGGATTTTCGAAGTCGGTCAATGAACAGAATGAGACGAAAAGAGACGAGTTTTGCTCCAGCTGAAAAACTAACGCCCTAACAAGGTAAACGTTTCTTGTTCGCTTCTTTACTTTACCTTAAAGAGATTGAAGTGAACAAAAAATCAAAGTAACTATTCACTTTATTTCCTAGTTTTACTTATGTAATTTGAATTTTTGATGTTACGTGTCCAAGAGTCCTGTAAGGTCTAAAGGAAATAAAGCGCTTCGATTGATTGATTGAATGGTTACTTGCCAATTTTTATAGGACACTTGTCGGTTTCAGACACGAATTGTATGCTGAAGTTCCGTCCTCCGACGATGTCGACACTCGACGGACTCTCGTAGTTAAGGTTCCGAGGGTAGTTTACTAAGGAGTGAATACATGATTAAGTTTGGGTGGGAAATACGACTCTGGTGCTTTTATTTGTACCCGTTTAATTGATTACCGTGAGGTGGCGGCTTAGAATTTGCAACACCCCAACTCTTCGTGTGTCGTAAGAGGCGACTAAGGGATATCCACCAGGGGCGGGCAGCAGCGCCTCCTGCAAAACAGTTCTACCACCGAACTGCGATCCCCAACCCGCATGCCCAGCGTGGAGATTATGGGCACTGCCCCCCTAGATTAGAGCCAATAAGTCGCTTATCTATCAGGGGGACGCTTGCGTCCAGCAGTGCACCAATATAGGCTGAGGTGAGGTGATTGATTGACAACTTTGGCTCTCTGCTGGAGTGATTTGTCATTCAGACAAACCTCTAGCCTTTGATTTATTAATATTTCTAGATAGAGTGTCGCGCTGCAAAAGGAGCATAAAAAACAGGTCAACTTTCGTGAGCTGGCGGGCGCAACAGCTAGGTTTCAAACTTGCGCTACCTACGCATTATTCTTTGGCCTAATGAAAAAAAAAAAACTCGTATAGTTATAAAGAAACTCCATATAGAAAGCTTTAGCTTTTAGCATCGATGTAAGTAAAATTCGAGAGATTGGATTACTAGCATTTCGGTCTATGTAGGTTAGGTAGGTTCGTCATTCCATCTTTGTTGTCCATTAGGTAGGTATATTGCAAAAGATTGGAAATAGCGTGTCTTTCCGTTTAGCTGTAACACACACAACACAGACTACTAGTTGAGTTAGCGCTGGGAGAACGGACCATATAATATAGAATTTTACAAACGTATATCTATAGTTTTTAGGTGCCTCTTTACCTACAGAACCTGACCCAAAATCACCGTAGGTACCTGCCTTACCTACAAGGAGGTAGGTACTTACGGTGACTTCATGTCAAGTCATGTAGATAAGTAGGTACCTAATTTTGATAGATAAGCTCTTACTACAGTTAGAGAAGACCATCTTCCTCTGGACACACTTGCTGTATTTGAAGAGCAGAGGCAGCACCGCCACCTGGATGACCAGGATGCTGGCTGTCACTGATGCTCCCGCTGTCAAGATCGCACTGGAAAAGAGATGATGTCCCGATACCTGTGATGACCGCAGTTGGCGCAGTCGGCTCAGATCCGCCTGCGCCGCAGAAAGTAGCGGGTTCGATTCACGCGACACAATTTATTTTACCTAGTAGTTCACCATGATCATGTTTTTCTATGATACACAGCTCCATGTAGTTTTTATTCTTTAAGTATTTGTAAGACAAGAGATTTTTATGAATAATGTTATTATTTATTTTTTTTATTATTGCTTGCATGTGCCTACATTTATTCTTAGGTCTAAGTGAATGGTTAAGTTAGGTTACTAACCAGGTAATTACATGCATACATGGAAGGGCACTTCAAAAACTGAGTCCGACTTTATTTACATGTATCAAATAAAGTTAAAATACTTTCAACAATAATAAATTACATAATTAAAAGAATAACATTAATTTCATACAGAAAAATAGGTTTCATACTAATAGAATTAATTAAATTTAATCTATAAGCCAGAATTATCATCTATTCATTATTTCATCATAGGTTAGTGTCATTTTAGTTTGTCCGTAGTGTAGTAATTTGTAGGAGTATAACACTTTCAGTGCCCACAATCCTTATCGTGCGGACGTACTACGCAAATCCCATACAAAAATGAGAGGCCACGATCACGTTTCGATACTATCGTCAAATGGACTCGGGGCTGGTGGGCACTACTACATGGGCTCGTATGGAGACCCTCATTAAAGCCTCCACCACAAAGCCGCGGTTTTGAAGCGCGTCTTGTGTCGCGCGATTTGTTGCGATTTTCTAGCGCGATTCCGCTGCGTTTTTGTAAGCGCGATTTCTAGCCGCTGCGTGCCAAATGCGAAATCACAGCAGTGTGCAAGATCGTATGCGTCTTAGTGCAAACAAATATCGCAACAAATCGCGCGACACAAGACGCGCTTTAAAATCGCGGCTGCGGAGTGGAGACTTAAAGTGTTGCTTTGCTAATCGAACGTGGCAGTCCACACTGTCGCCAGCAATGCATTCACCCATTGAGATAATCCCCTGTTTAAGGTTCACGTGTGACAATTCGTGAGCATTGGCGGTAGCGGCCGTAAGAATCGACCCCTCCAACTCAGCCCGTAGATGTCAATAGAGCCACCTTAGGGAAACTATCAGAAGAACGACAGCAGCATCTTTCTGGGTATTTTTAACACCTCTACTGCGAGCACCAATTCGCCAGCCAAGCGTGGTAGTTATGGCCAAATCCCCTTGCTTGGTGGGGGGGGGGGGGCATGTCCAGCTCAGTAGACTTGTGTGCTGTAGGCCTAGCACAGTTGCCTAGGGTAGAATAGAGAAGAATGACATCGCACTGCGTAAATTATTGTAGTTGTAGTATCAATTTATAATTGTGTACCTGCTTACCTACCTACCTAATTATGTGTACCTTAATTAATGTTATGTTACTGTTCTTTTGTTATCTTTCCTGTGCTGTTTGTGTGTGTACCCAATAAAAAGTCTATCTATCTATCTACATAGTTGAAGGAATGAGTTTCATATATATTACGCACTAGCTGCACTCTTACTACCCGTTGTCCTATTACCTGTTTTCCCGAAGGAATGAAGCATTTTCTCGTGGTAAAAAGTAGCCTATGTTCATCAGGAATAATGTGGGCTTCTAATGGTAATAGAATTTTTCAAATCGGTCCAGTAGTTTCGGAGCCTATTCAATACAAACGAACAATCAAATCTTTCCTCTTTATAATATTATTATAGTATAGATTCGATGGCGATCTGACGTAATTTTTCTATATTCTACACTAGATAACAATCCCCGTGCTGGGCCTACTGATAGATAGGAGATTGGGATTGGTACTTACGAAATAACCATTTTGTACTTCACCTAGTTTAACTGGACGTGGTTTTATATTCATTTTATTCAAATTTTCTATAAAATAATAAATGTTTATTTACATTTACATTATGACATGATCAAAGAGAATAGACAAAGAGACACTATCTGCGTGAGATGAGACCATAACCAAGTTACTCTATGATCTTCTATGATCAAAAAAATTGTCTTTCTACCTAAAACCAAGGAGATTAAAACAAATAAATAAATAATGCTGGACAATTCACACAGCATTATCTAGCCCCAAGCTAAGTAGAGCTTGTAGTTATGGGTACTAGATAACTGATATACTTAATACAATACACTTAGATAGATTACATATTATAGATATTTTTTTTAACCCCCGACGCAAAAAGAGAGGGGGTGTTATAAGTTTAACGTATCTGTCTGTGGTATCGTAGCTCCCAAACGGATGAACCGATTTTTGTTTGGTTTTTTTTGTGTCATAGACAATTTTATCCCCAGTGTTCTTAGCCATGTTTCATGAAAATCTGTCGGGGGGTTTTTAAAACTTAATTTTGTTCTTGTTGTTATACATAGAAAACATCCAGAACGCCCTGGACAAATGTCTGCAGATTGAAAATAAGAAAGAGATTAATAATCATTAATCACTGTCAAACATCTGTAGATATGTTACGTTCTCACAGCGCTAACTCAACAAAGGCCTGTGTTTTGCCTACGGAACCCTAAAAAGGTACCAATACCAACTCATTCATAACTAATTTATTTGTATGACGAAGCCTAGTCAGCAACATACAAAGCATAAAACATTTATTTGCAGGAATGTAGTAGCTAGGTACACTAAATAGGCCTCTATTAATAAAAAAACTTTCCAATACATTCTGCCTCGTCAAGGCGTACAAAATTCATAACTAAGGCTTTATAAAATATTAATAATAACTGTTATCGAATAAAACTTTATATAATTCCATATGAGAGAAAATAAATAATATACCTAATGCACGAATGTCACGATAAGTAAATTTTTAAAATGAAAATATTCTTTAACGTCATAAAAACATTTATCATACATAACATACCTTGCATATGGTAGACCAGCCTGAATGCAGTTAGTTATTGGCTCAAACAAGCCATAAGGCGAAAACGCAATCACAAGCAAAGCACATCACATAATTTAACAGCGACATCTAGTTATAAAACACGTTAACATTTTTATTGTGGCATAGGCCCTGCAAATTGTCGAAGGAAAATGGAAAGAAGCATGCTTGGAATAAAACTTAAAGACAAGGTAAAAAACAAAAAAATCAGAGGTGAGACAAAACTAAGGGACGTCGTAGAGGTCATAAGATCCTTAAAATGGAATTGGGCTGGGCACATGTGCAGGATGGAAATTAATCTCCACGATTCTACTCTCCGCTGGGCCAAGAAAATCATAGAGTGGATCCCAATAAATAAGAAGAGATCTAGGTTCGACCGGAGAAGAGATGGCAAGACATCTTTGTGAAGAGAGCTGGTCCTAACTGGATGACAAACGTACTAGTATAGTATAGTTATATATTATAATATCTGTGACAAAGGCCAGAGATAGAAAAGTTTGGAAGGAGCTGGGGGAGGCCTACGCTAAAAAAGGCGACTACTAACTTAAGTAAAGTTTGTAAATAGATAGTTAAGTATAAAATTAGTTACATAAGAAGTACATAAGTATTACATAAGTATTTAGACCCAAAATGCAAATGCATTGTTTTCACTTCTTTCACTAGTCGACAAATTCTAGTGAATTTGTCTACTAGTGTAGGTATTTGATAAGATTTTTTTTCGAAATTTGATTATTTATTTGATAATAATTTGTAGATTTCATAGACTATGCTGTCACCCTCTTCTCTCCTTCGATCCCCTATAGGCCCCTGGGGGCCTCGAAAAAGGAAAATCGAAGTTTCGCTTTCGTTGTCGCACAAAACCAACTCTTATGTCGCTTGTATAAGTTAAGTGGCGTTTGCACGAAAACGTATCAGAAACTTCGAATTCCTCTTTAAGTGTACGGCCCCAGCAGGGCTGTTCAGACTTACCTCTACAGAGTTATTCATACGAATACTGACACAAATACGCGCGAAATTATTTAAGCAGTTTTTAATATTTTCTACAAGGAACTAAACTACCAGAAAAGTAGTTTTCCTCAAATCGTAGACCATTTTTTATGAACCCATGTTACAATAAAGTATGATATATTGTAGCTTTTGGTAATAATATACAGTTCGAAAAAGAATTAAAAACTGAGTAAAACTGCATTATTAAGCCAATTTCGACCAAAATTTTATGTCCTTTATGCCCTTTGAGCCCAGAGGTATCGATATGTTGATTTTTAGTAATAAAGCTCTTATATTATTAATTGCTCCAAAAGTAGCACTAAATCAAAATTTGTTAAGACATGGGTTCGCTGAAAAAACCTTGGATATTTTTGTCAGTAGGTTTGTAGTTTTTTTTGTTGTTGAAATTGTCTGCTGAATTTTTATTCTAGGACTCCGAAGTTCTGTAATAAAATATTTTGTTATTTCTCAAATTACTAGTAGATACTTGTTATATTTCTTATTATGGTAGTAATTATATTACTAATTTTATTAATTTTTCAACGTCTTAACTTCATTATAGTTCTTTATTGTTGCTTTTACTGCTCTATGTTTAAATCATGTTGTGCATGCATGTTTAGGAATTCAATCTAGCATAGAACCTTATTTATATGTCATGTTTTCTGTTTTGTATGCCAATAAAGAAAATGAAAGATTCCGTGTCGATGACTCGGTGGCGTAGAGTCTGCTGGACCCGGTATCCTTGGCATCTTTGATGGAGGCCTATGTTCAGCAGTGGACATACGAGCTAATATTGAATGAATGATGATCATCCTGGTCTTCTTTCAGAGTGCCGCTTTACGTTTCATTTTTCTTTTACATCTCCCTGGTGTTATTGAAAACTGTAAACATTCATTAAAAATACGTAAGTTCTAAACGTGCGTCCAGATTAGGTAACATACTATATAACTTATGTTATATAACACGTCCTTATTATATATATCTTGTTGACATAAAACAAGACTGTCCACATTACTAAGACAGTGCGATATAATAATATTATCATAACAAATCATTCATACTGATAATATATGATTTATTAAAATAAAATTTTATTTTCAATTATGGTGATTTTTATAGAATTAGTCTAATAAATTGTACTTATCTTACAGTAGTACAATGATATATGTATGTACATGTATTTTTATTTATTTATTTTTATTTATTTACTGGATGCACTTTATGAACTAACCTGATTTTACTAATTACTAAACTTACAGTTTTTCTTTCACTGTTCCCACTTTTTCCTTCGCATTTTCTATTTTGTCTTTAACTTTTTCCTTTGCCGATTCAATTTTTTCCTGTAATTTCTCTTTTACTTTTTCATTTAATGTTTCTAGAATAACCGCTGAAAGGAAAAACATATAATTCAATAATTGGGCACCTTCGTGTCTAGCATATTTAGTGGTAGATACCTAGTATCTAGGTAAAAACAAATGCTTCTTCCAGCCTATGCAGGAGGTCTACTTCGAAAAACGAACGAAGCTGACATATGACGTCGTCATCGGCCGATCCGTTCTTTCGATGGCCTTACTAGATATATTTATTTAGCACATAGAATAGAATTAAACAACTACAACTAGTATTTACCCTCATATCTCTTTATCAAGGCAGTCACCAGAAAGAAGAGTTCCCAGAATGCTTAGCGGAGAATGATATAATGCTAATTCGTTGGACGTAATAGAAGCCAGCATTCCGATCACCTGTGCACTCGATAAGAAGTTTTTCCTTACTATGAAAATGATTCTATCAATTTATTTCTTAGAGTTTCGAAAATACTGTTTCGATTGTTCGCGCCCGAAGAAACTTCGTTCCGTTCGATCGACGTCATTCGTCAACTTCGTTCGTTTTTCAAAGTAGATCTGGTCCACTGCTGCATCCCTCATATGCAGGATTGGATTCCCTAGTAGGAACCTATGTTATTCGTCATAAAAAAAAATCCCTGTTCTGTAATAAAATACGTTTACCTTTTATAACTTTTTTATCATCGTCGGCTTCGTTTTCACAGTCGCTTTCATCTGATTCTTCATTTTCACAGTTGCTTTCATCTGATTCTTCATTTTCACAACTTCCTGTACTGTTTTGTCCACTACCTTGACTGTTTTCTCCAGAACCATTTATATTTCCATCACCACCTAGAGTGGTTCCTTCAGTAGACGGGAATGTTACTGGGCCTGTATCATCGACTGATGATCCTTGGCAGGTAGAGCATGGATTTGTGATGGAATCTTCGAAATAACAATTAAAATTATGTACTAAAATAATTATCTAATCAAAAAAATATTATTATATAATAAATATCAATTAAAATCAAGTCACCTATTTCAATTTGCTGTAACATAAATAAATAAATTAATATAAATAAATAATGCTGGACAACTCACACAGCATTATCTAGCCCCAAGCTAAGCATAGCTTGTGTTATGGGTACTAGATAACTGATATACTTAATACAATACACTACATAGATAAATATTTTTTATTATACATAGAAAACACCCAGACCAACGGAACAAATTTCTGCAGATCGTACACAAATTTGTTCAGAGGCGGGAATCGAACCCGCAACCTCCTGCGTCGCAGGCGGACCTTCGCCCGCTGCGCCACGGAGGTTGTCATCATTTTCATAACTTCCTGTACTGTTTTCTCCAGAACCATATAAATTTCCCTCACCACCTTGAGTGGTTCCTTCAGTAGACGGGAATGTTACTGGACCTGTATCATCGACTGATAATCCTTGGCAGGTAGAGCATGGATTTGTGATGGAATCTTCGAAATAAAAATAAAATTATGTACTAAAATAATTATCTAATCAAAAAAAATATTATTAAATATGAATATCAATTAAAATCAACTCACCTATTTCAATTTGCTGTAACATAAATTATATTATTGAATAGAGTAGAGACGAAATACATCATTTATGATTTTTATTAGCTTTTATTGAACGACTGTAATGATCATAATAATAAGTAAATAAATAAGTCATGCTGGACAATTCACACAACATTATCTAGCCCCAAGCTAAGCAGAGCTTGTGTTATGGGTGCTAGATAACTGATATACTTAATACAATACACTACATCGATAGATATTTTTTTATTATACATAGAAAACACCCAGACCAACGGAACAAATTTCTGCCAGATCGTACACAAATTTGTTCCGAGGCGGGAATCGAACCCGCATATGCTTGAAGTCGCTTTGTCCCCCCGCCGTAATACACAGTCTCCGGTTACCGCCCACCGCAACTGCCTTGCCATGTTTCATTACTGCACGCAGGCCTCCCCCTGATAAGCACCGTATTGGCTTTAATCACATGGGGTGCCCATAATCCCCACGCTGGGCATGCGGGTTGGGGATCGCAGTTCGGTGGTAGAATTGTTCTGTAGAGGGGGCTCCGGCCCGCCCCCGGTGGATATCCCTTAGTCGCCTCTTACGACCGACACCCGCGGGAAGAGTTGGGGTGGTGCAAATTCTAAGCCAGCACCACACCCCCGCAAAATCGCAAATCGCAAGATGCAGCTTCAAAATCGCGGCAGTGTGGTAGAGACTTAAATCACTCAAGCTGCTACTGAGATCTTCGTTCGCTTCGCTCACTTCGATCGATTACAATAAATATTTAAAGATTCAAGACATTGCAATTACTTACCGTTGATACTCCAACAATGATACATATTAAAATAAAGCATATTTTATGCATTCCGAACAAGTTATTGTCATCAAGTAATCGAATGAACCAATTTGCAGTAATTAACTACATATAACTTTTCAGAACCTTTTTATCATTTATATTGAGGTCACATTTTATGTTTCAAACGAGTATTTTTTTGCAATATTTATTAGACTTTTATCGCAATAACCAGTTTTGGATATCGCAACTTATTTTAAATTACTGGCGTCTGCCCGTGGTATTTGTTGCCTCAAGCGCTGAAGCACTCGGAAAAATATAGCTATCTATGAGTAAAAGAATTATTAGAGTTGTGTAAGCCGTTCCGGAGATTAAAAACCTCAAATACCTCTTTCTAATTTGACGAAGAAAAAAATGCTTCAGAGAAGATATAATTCATCCCCTTTATTACAATAATCTTAACTATTATTTAATAAACTAAATAATATTTTATTTAATAAACTAATAATAAATAAAGATTTTTATAACAAAGTTAAACAAAATATTAAGAAATAATAATAATCACTCGATTTTAATCACAGTTCATTAATATGAGCTTCTTTCAATCTATTTTTATTTAACGCTTTCACTGCCTAGGTTACGTGGGATCCGCAGAGGCCGCGGCAAGCAGTGCTAGAACCGCATGTGCCTCGTGCGTTGACAAGGAAAGTGTTAAGTATAATAACAATAATTGGTAAATAAATACTGAATAATTAAGTAGTTAAAATAAATAACATTGAAATGTTTTTACACGTTTGTGACATATTCTAGAGAGTACGCAGTTTGGAGTATTTAGTTGTTTTTTACTTAAAAACCTAACAACTACATAAGGCATGTTATCGAAATTCGATTGAGGTTTTTTCTTCAGACATGGTTGTTGACGAAATCTCTGTAACAAAGAAAAATGAAATGAAAATACTTAAGGTTAATACTTATACAATAAAATTAAAACATAGGGTTCTTGGGGCTAGTTAATACTGTGTTAATTCTCCAGCATTATTTATTTTTTATTTTAAGAGTACTTTTCGTAAACAGGCGAAAACGCTATAAGCCATATTTATCTGTGCTGTGACGTCATACGGGTAGAAATTTCAAGTTATAAACACGCCAGGCAGGCGGTTTGGTGCTCACAGACGCAGGTATAAAATACACAGGAAAAAGATGCTGCCAGACGGAATTACTTGTGTCCCATATGATGTGACTTTTCATGCGATGCGATATTCGTGAAACGTTATTAATTCTGATTCTAATGTGAAATCGGTTTTCCGTTAACATAACCGAAGACGCTGTGTAAATCAGGCGCTTGACAAATGTACTTGTGTCCTAAATGATTTATTTATTTACTTATTAATTAGAACGGCGATTGCCAATTACACTGCAAAAATGATGCTACTTCTCGTACCCGTGGAACATCATATATTCTAAATCTAATGTGAAATTGATCTATATCAACTTACCCGACAACGCTGTGTAAATCGGGTGCTAGACAGATGTACTTGTGTCCTAAATGATGTGACATCTCGCACCCGTGGAACTTCATTAATTCTAATTCTAATGTGAAATCGGTCTATATTAATTAACTTACCCGACAACGTTGTGTAGATCGGGTGCTAGACAGATGTACTTGTGTCCTAAATGATGCGATTTCTCATACGCGTGGAACTTGAGCGTGCCGCCGCCATCTTTTCTAGCCGCTAGGAGAGATCGGTAGAGCTGGAAATAAATATTGGAAGTTAAAATGATTAGAAATAAATCCTAGTGGTAAGCTATATTAGAAAATATATGGACTAATTCTAGTCCATATATTTTCTAATTTAAATTACTTAATTATTCAATTGACGACCTCTGCAGCATTGTGGCAGAAAATCCATCTGGGAAGCAGAAGGATTTTGATTTTTTCCGCAGCGGGACAAAATGTTTTTATGATCTGGGATTTTCTGATTTTCGTTTTTAGGAGTACTGCCTAAAAACGAAAATCGAAGTTTCCGATTCGTTTTCGTGTAACGGTATCTTAAGCAAATGACGGAAGAGTTGGTTTTGAGCGAAAGCGAATAGGAAACTTCTATTTTCACCTCACAGTTTTAAATATTTATCTGAAACGAATCAATTTAAAATAATGAAACGAATCATGATATATATATATAGTCCTTGTGATAGGTACCTATAGATAGTACAGATGTATAGATAGTATAGATATACCTACCAGTTTTCTTAACGCACGTGCATAAAGCTAGTGTAGTACCCACTCTTTATTAGTTTATTTTATTTCATTGTTTTGCATATTTAAATATATCAACACCATTGTCAATGTATGTAATTCAACTTGTTTGTCTTTGTTTGTACTTATTTTTATACTCCGTGATGTCACACGGCTCAGTCGGAAGACCAGCGTTGGTTGTACGCAAATACAACCAACTCATGCTGAGACTGAGACCGTTTTGTAACTCTGTCTTTGTTCTTTTGTTCTAAATTTTGTATGTCTGTGTTACAAATAAATGTTTTCTATTTCTATTTCTATATCCAATATCATAACTAGCAATATATGACCAACAAGGTTTAAATCAATTATACCTATATCTTAAGGCTCACTCGACCTTGAAATCAGCGCCACCACCTATGTTATCTTATTATTCTGTTAAATTAAGGAATTTTCAAAAATCGATTGGACAGTTTGTGAATCCTATCATAAGCTTTTTTTAATGCATCTGTAAAAGTTTTATTTTGTATACTAACACTATACAAACTTAAACATTGAACAATAAAAATTAAACGCGTGCGTTTAATTGCAGTGCGTGGTCGGCCGTAGGCTGCTTGATTAGTTTCCGTTCATACGTCTTTTCATTCATGTGTCATCGAACTAAATTAGAATATTAACTAGATGTCGCCACTTGGGGATTTGAAATCGGTTTATAGTTTTTTAAGACACGCCAAATCATAATAGGTAGTATTCACCTTAAGTCCAACTCTAAAAGGCACGACATAATCATCCTTAGCGTGCAGTATCAGCACGGGCAGCGTGGCACACTGCATCAGGTTGCGGTCGGAGCGGAACGGTTTATGTTTATAATAGGTAGTATTCACCTTAAGTCCAACTCTAAAAGGCACGACATAATCATCCTTAGCGTGCAGTATCAGCACGGGCAGCGTGGCACACTGCATCAGGTTGCGGTCGGAGCGGAACGGTTTATGTTTATAATAGGTAGTATTCACCTTAAGTCCAACTCTAAAAGGCACGACATAATCATCCATAGCGTGCAGTATCAGCACGGGCAGCGTAGCACACTGCATCAGGTTGCGGTCGGAGCGGAACGGTTTATGTTTATAATAGGTAGTATTCACCTTAAGTCCAACTCTAAAAGGCACGACATAATCATCCTTAGCGTGCAGTATCAGCACGGGCAGCGTGGCACACTGCATCAGGTTGCGGTCGGAGCGGAACGGTTTATGTTTATAATAGGTAGTATTCACCTTAAGTCCAACTCTAAAAGGCACGACATAATCATCCTTAGCGTGCAGTATCAGCACGGGCAGCGTGGCACACTGCATCAGGTTGCGGTCGGAGCGGAACGGTTTATGTTTATAATAGGTAGTATTCACCTTAAGTCCAACTCTAAAAGGCACGACATAATCATCCATAGCGTGCAGTATCAGCACGGGCAGCGTGGCACACTGCATCAGGTTGCGGTCGGAGCGGAACGGTTTATGTTTATTATAGGTAGTATTCACCTTAAGTCCAACTCTAAAAGGCACGACATCATCATCCTTAGCGTGCAGTATCAGCACGGGCAGCGTGGCACACTGCATCAGGTTGCGGTCGGAGCGGAACGGTTTATGTTTATAATAGGTAGTATTCACCTTAAGTTCAACTCTAAAAGGCACGACATAATCATCCTTAGCGTGCAGTATCAGCACGGGCAGCGTGGCACACTGCATCAGGTTGCGGTCGGAGCGGAACGGTTTATGTTTATAATAGGTAGTATTCACCTTAAGTCCAACTCTAAAAGGCACGACATAATCATCCTTAGCGTGCAGTATCAGCACGGGCAGCGTGGCACACTGCATCTGGTTGCGGTTGGAGCGGAACGGTTTATGTTTTTATTAGGTAGTATTCACCTTAAGTCCAACTCTAAAAGGCACGACATAATCATCCTTAGCGTGCAGTATCAGCACGGGCAGCGTGGCGCACTGCATCAGGTTGCGGTCGGAGCGGAACCGCTGCTCAGAGTGCATCCGGAACGGCGCCGCGAATGTCGCGTCGAAGTATGGCAGCCAGCAGACCATCTGGAATTTGGAGAAAAAGCCGTTTGGAAAAACAGATCGGTTTAAAGATTAAAGATGCTTATTTGCCAGAATACATATGTATATGTTACAAAGTATATACGTTAAGTTATATTCTACCCAACATAGGCATGCAAATATGAATTTTTATATTACACAATATTTTATAAATTACAAATACAAGATTGATCAATTAGCTTAGGGCTAGATGATGCTGTGTAAATTTCCGCACTATTTATCACAAGTATGTTATTTTTAAATAATGTTAAATTTTAGATGTATCGATGGCTGGATGTTGTTGCAAAACCGTTGAGCCGATCGAGCTGAAATTTCGCACAGGTGTAGCTCTAACCCTGGAATCAAACGTCGGCTGCTTTTTATCCCATAAATCAGTTCCCATGGGATAGAAATAACATTTAAACGTTTCCATAGAAACAAGGCGTGCGATGCCGTGGGCATAAACTAGTTTAAGAAATAAATTAATATCCCGAAAAAAATCGACTTCGACGTTACTTGAACCTCAGTACGGGAATGAGCTCTCGATTGCGCTACAAGGTCAAGTGACAAGGTGAGTCGAAAATATTTGGGACTTCCTTCGGACTCTAGTGCCGTTAGTTAGCTCCACCTACAGGGGACACATTGAAGTTTATCCAATTCTGCGATAAATCTCATCTACAAGATATTATTTGTTTTCTTAGAAATTACCCTTAGTGTGAGGTCAATGTGCGATTTATTTATATTTATTTACGGGAAAACCAAAGGCTTAAAATAACAGAATTACATATTATTAAATACCAGAAAGCTAATTGAAGGTTTTCAGGGATAAGTGGTGAAATAAGTACAATGAAAAATACTATGAACATGATATTATGACTAGTCCACATGCATCATCTATAAAACATAGTTAAGGAACGTAACGTAGATAACGTTAATTTTTTTTTAAACAAAACAATTATTAACAATGTCATCAATATTGGCACCAAAAAACTCTGTTATAGGTAAAACATGTTGTGTTTTTATATTAATTTACATCTTTATTTACCCTAGGTCCGTGGGGTAACGAGGCTCTTCGGGTTTTTAAAAAAATATCCGAGCGTCTGGTCGAAGCGACGCGTGACCCGAGAGCTGGTCAGTATCTGGCGCAGCGCATCAGCATTGCCATACAGCGGGGCAATGCAGCGAGCGTAGCGGGGACGCGACGACTGGTATTGATATGGATCAGTTGAGCTACCTGTTGACTGTTTGCAACCGTCTGCAGTTAGCTTAATTGTAAATACTATTTCTAATTTATTTCTATTATTTGATTGTAATTTTCTTTGTGAATAAAGGCTTCTGCCCCTTCTTTATTATGACTCATGTTTGCAAATAAATGACTTTTGAACTTTTGAGGGCTCACTAAAATAACAAAATCCTTATTTTCTATTTATATAATTTACGAAATTTTGCTGTGTTTTTCTATTTGTAATCCATCAGGCTCGTATATTTTGTAAGCGTGAGTTTTCCTATTTTTTTTTTGTAAATAATAGTACTTAATTAATAATTTGTTTTGTTTTGAAAAAACTAAAAACCGACTATAAATGCCTTAACACTTGAATAAATCTACCTAACTGGATATACAGGTTGTTTGGTATTGCGGCCGACATAATTTTTTCAGGAATTGGGGTGTAATGAGCTACATTTCTCCAGCCCATAACCTCCCCAACTCCTCAAAAAATTATATCGGTCGCAATACCAAACACCTGTATACAGAATGATAATGATGATTCAATAAGGTGAACATGTTACTCACAATAGCCAAAGGATGGTTTGACACCTCATCTGCCAAGTTATTGAACGGTGCTTCTAGGATGAGACCACTGGGTAAAGGCAGCGACTTGTTCAAACTCTTCTGAGATAGTTGGTCCAGGTTACCTAGTAGCGATGATGAGATACCGGTACCTACAACAAAATATTATCGAATTGAAAACTTATAAAACGCAATTTTGTATGAAATGATTAAAGCTTTTATTAATGACGAAAGCATAATATAATTAATATCTAACACAACTACACTCGCGTGCAACTGAATCGACTCAAGCCACACGTACATTGCACATGAATCTGATTTTTCGAGAAACGGCTTTTCCGATTTACATACAACTTTTTTTATTTGAAAACCTGATACTTTTTCTTTAGAATGACATCTTAGTATGTATCCTTACTTCCGTAGGTACGGCGGGTGGAGGTGTGGTCAAAACATGAGCGTATCGCAATGAGCTCGCTGCGGTACCCACTGGTTGAGAGACTAAATCAACTTGAAGGCTCAGGTGACCCATATTTCTAATCAGTAACTCATTAGACTGACAGTAGTTCACCGTCACCGTCACCGTCACCGCCTGGCTTCACTTTGCTCGAGAACACCTTACCTGACCATTGAGCAATGGAGCTCCGTCCTGCTTATTGACGAGAGCAGAATACGTCTCCGTGGTAACGGCAGAAGAGGCCGAGTACAATGACGTCCAGGGGAACGGTTTTCCCAATGCTGTTTTGCTGAATCTACTTTTTGTGCAAAAGTACAGCTTGAGTCGATTTAGTTGCACGCGAGTGTAGATGCGCCTCGCGGCTTCACCCGCGTGGAAGATATACAAATTTCAGAAGTTTATTGCACACCCCTGGTATACAAAGAGCCCATCACCTCGATTGAGCAGCTCTGTGAGCGAATACAAAGGGCGACCCAAACCATTGCCCAATCTGGGCATGCGCGCAAAATAAAGCGCTCTTTTAAAAGATGCAGAGCGCACTGAGATAGTGGTAGCCATTTTGAGCGCTTTTTGTAAGAAATTCCAATCTAATAAGCGAGTATCTTAATTGTATTTTTTTAAAATGACCCTTACCCATCTTCACAGTAATATTCTTTGCATGTGAAGTTGGAAATACTAAGTGTTATATCAATTAGGAATCTCGTTGAAGTGGGCAAGTTTTTTTTTGGTCACTCAGATGACGATACATTTTTTTCAAACTTTTAGAAAAGCAAAATCGAAAAGAATGGACAAGGGCAAAAACGTGAAAAATTTGGAAAATGTCCAATAACTCGAACTGTGAGACTTTTACTGGGAACAATTTTTTTTTTCTGAACAGGTCTGATGCCCCTACCCGTAGGTATAGTATTGAGCACTCTTTACGCCACACCCTGTATAGTACCCATAACAAAAGCTCTGCTAACTTTGGGACAGATAATTATGTCTGGGTTGTCCAGCGTTATTAATATTGCTGTTTTTGCTTTAGATAACCTCTGCGTCTGTAAAAGAGAGCTGCAGAGATAATGAAGCTTGGAACAACAACACGACAGACGATAAAAATAAAAAACATTTCATTGATATGATACATGAAAGTAAACAGTACAAAAATAACCTAAACGACTTTTATCAGGGCAAAGATACAAAGGTTACGGGTCCAATTCTTGCCCCGAGACAAAATGTTTAGCACGGGGATTGATGTCAAGGGTAGAATAGAAATTAGCTATGATCACTCTTTTTAAGATACAACAAGAACACATTTCAAAATTTTAAAAACCCCTTGACAGATTTTCATGAAACATGACTAAGAACACTCGGGATAAAATAATCTATGACCCAAAAAAAAGTAAACGAAAATCGGTTCATCCGTTTGGGAGCTACGATACCACTGACAGATACACAGAGAGACACGTTAAACTTATAACACCCCTCTTTTTGCGTCGGGGGTTAAAAATTACATCACATCGTCATCGAATGCGTAAAATATTTATAATCAATCCTTCAAGAAAATCAAAAACTCTTTATTTCCATAAATACAATAAATGTATTTATGGATTATCTTGGAAAAGGTCAAATTATAAAATTAAACACTGACACGGAAATAAAGTGATTGTTTTCTGTCGCTTCGGTGTGTAGATTAAAGTAAAGAAGCGACGAAGATACCATAAGCCTGTTAGTTGTTATTTTTCGAGTTGGAGCAAAACCCGTCCCTTATTTATCCTCTACATAATTATCTGATATTTTATGGTTAGCCTTTTTGCACAGGTTTTGACAATTTGTTTGAATTTATTTATTGATAATTTTTACAACCCACCGGGAGTTTTGATATAGAAGCGTATATGTACACACTTCAACTTCAATAAAATTTACGCAATGTATGACGATGCGATGCAATTTTTCTCTATTCTATCTTAGACAACAATTTCAGTGCCAGGCCTACAGATCTATCTATTCCTCCCATAGCAGGTCTTTCCATTATTTTTGCTTTCGTAGCTTTCGTGTCACTGCGGTCATGATATTGTGATCGCCATTTTGTGTGTTCAGCCTCGAAGCAGCGGCGGCGTACATAATTCGCCCCTAACCCTTGCTAGGAACTGTAGGATTTTCTTTGGAGTGATGTCTCTTAACTCGTCTGGGCTAAGCAGGTGCTTGCCGAGATGGATGCTACGTTTTTGCAACAGTGCTCCTCACTCTTTTAGAAGATGGAGAGGCGTTTCCTCCACCTCCTCACAGAATCTAGAGGATTGTGTGTCGCTTTGCCCCACTTTGAACATGGTCTTTCCCTTGCTCTATTTCCTTCTCTAGGATACAATTCGGTGACATCTTTAGCACACTCACCTGTTTGTTTATTAGTCCATGATAAGTTCTACGATGGGAGGATGACATCAAATGAACAGAGGGTACACATTGGGAGAAGAAAACACATGACTGACTGTTATGGAAGAATTAGGGAGAGGTTTGTGCTGAAAGGCAAAACAATCTGGATACCGACACAGAAAAGAGCTATGCTGTCAAAAAAATCAGGAAATAACCGACACAGAATCACTAGTTCTGAATCAATGTTTATAAAAGAAAGAAGAAGTAGAAATAAAAGTCTTACCTAAAGAATGCCCCCAGACGAACACAGGCGGTTTACTAGCACCATTCTTCGAGATGAGGTTTTGAAGCCAATTGTAGACCATCAGGGAATCTTCGACCACGCCGGCCTCGCTAGGGTTAACCTTCGTTGAGTCGCCGTAACCTGAGAAAATAACACTTTCGCTGTTTACATGTTTACACGCAGAGGGCATGTAATATTTTTTTTCTGCAATGCAGCCAGCGTCTTGGGGATGCTTCCGACAAGTCCGATTGGTGGATATGGATCAATTGAGCTATATGTAGATTGTTTGCAACAGTTTGCAGTTACCTCAAAACCCCAAAAGTAAATATCAGTTCTTATTTATTTCTAATTTTTGAATGTAATTTTCTTCGTTAATATAGATCCCAAAGTTTTTGTATTAATTGATGGCGCATTACAGTCGTTTATAGCGACTGTGCCAAAACCTTTGTAGGTACTCTTTTTTATACTATACTAGCTGCTGCCCGCGGCTTCGCCTGCGTAGTTTCCGTTCCCGTGGTAATTCCGGGATAAAACATAGCCTATGTCCGTCTCCTGGTTCTAAGCTGCCTCCCCACCAATTTTCAGCCAAATCGGTTCAGCCGTTCTTGAGTTATAAATAGTGTAACTAACACGACTTTCTTTTATATATATAGATTTATTACATATACATATATATTTATTACATACAAATATTTTGATAAATTTATTAATGAATGAAAATTCCTTAATCAAATGTGTTATCAAATTTTAATAACAAAGATATTATAAAATACATGATAACTAATAAAAATTTAATAATTTGGTTTCTAAACATTGCAGAGGTCTTTGATAAGGTCGCTTTCGTTTTTCAATGAGTAAATCGGGGTAGGACAGGGCTTTGCTTGCCTGATTTTATATCTAACTCATGTTTCTTAATTTAACTTAAGACTTTCTTGCAACCGGGCGTTCAAAGTTTCTTTTGCCCATTATCGGCCACCAATCAGTTACTGTTTTGATCCATCTATTATCCCGGTTGCAAATGATGGGTCGACGTACATAGTACGTCAATGGAGGCGGTTAACACAGGACCGTGGTGGACGGCACAAACTGAGGGAGGCCTATACCCAGCAGTGGGTAAAATTCGGCTGGAGATGATGATGATGATGAAGACTTTCTAGTACCTATTAAATTAAGTACTTTAAGTTCTTACCTCTATAATCGAATGCTATAGCGTGGAAGTCCATCTTCTGAAAAAACCGGTACAATAGTATTCTGTGCGCTGTAGCCCTGTTGTTAGAGTTTCCTGAAAGATTCAAAGAAAACGTGTCTTCAATTCTGGTTTTAAGCCCCCGACGCAAAAAGAGAGGGGTTTTATAAGTTAAACGTGTCCGTATATCTGTCAGTGGTATCGTAACTCCCAAACGGATGTACCGATTTTCGTTTAGTTTTTTTTGTGTCATAGATAATTTTATCTAGAGTGTTCTTAGCCATGTTTCATGAAAATCTGTTGTGGTGTTTTTTAAATTTTTAATTTTGTTCTTGTAAAATATATGTGTCTGTATTCATGTAGTCTTATGACTAGAAGATTAACAATTTATTCGTGACAATTTCTAAATTGTATAATAGCATAGCGTATTCAGCTTGCCGCATCCAGCCTCTGCCTGCAGTCTTTCGCATATCATCATCCCACCTGGTCGGAAGATGTTCTACACTACAAGCCAGCCACAAGCTGAAAACAGAGCGCTCTGGCGCTCATTAGGGGAGGCCTATGTCCTGCAGTGGACTAATATTGGCTGATGATGTTGATGATAACGAATTTAATATCCATACTTACATAATTTAGCCGTGAAGGCCTATTATTCGCTTTTTTATTGCTAGGTTCTTGTAACCTATTTTGTTTTTATAAAAGCTGTAGCCCTTCCTTAAAATAAATAAATTAATATGGATAAATTGTCGAACTTTAGAAAACAGTTTCATTATTGATCTAGGTAAATTCTAATCTCAAACCTCGATTACATTTAAATCTAATAATAATAATCTATCTGTTCAACCAAACAAAGATCACGTTTCGATACTATCGTCAAATGGACTCGGGGCTGGTGGGCACTACTACATGGGCTCGTATGTAGACCCTCATAAAGTGTTGATTTGCTAATCGAACGTGGCAGTGCACTACGCTTTGTGGTGCCGGCTTAGAATTAGCACCACCCCAACTCTTCCCACGGGTGTCGTAACAGGCGACTAAGGGATTTCCACCGGGGCTGGGCAGCAGCGCCCCAATTTTACCACCGAACTGCGATCCCCAACCCGCACGCCTAGCGTGGGGATTATGGGCATTACCCCCCATGAGATAAAAGCCAATAAGGCGCTTATCGGGGGGAGGCCTGCGTCCAGCAGTGGACCAATACAGGCTGTTGAGGTCGAGGTGACGTATCTGTCCAACCAGCTGCCAGCACTTACTGTCGAGTCTCAATAAATTGTTAAAAAAGCTTAAGCGATTCCCTTTATTAGTATTTTATATTTTTTGGGGTTCCGTACCTCAAAAGGAAAATATGAACCCTTATAGGTTCACTTTGTGTCAGTGTGCCTACGACACAGGAGGTTGCGGTTTCGATTCCCGCCTCGGGACAAATATTTGTACGATCTGCAAATATTTCTTCTGGGTGTTCTGGATGTTTTCTACGTATACAAAAAAAAATAAGTAACTATGTAGTGTATTAGATAGATAACTGGTATACATAATACATGTATACCAGTTATCTAGTACCCATAACACAAGCTCTGCTTATCTCGGGGCTAGGTAATGCTGTGTGAATGGTCCAGCATTATTTATTTATTTATTTGTTGTTCGTCTGTCTGTCTTTCTGTTTGTCTGTCCGTCTGTCAACCCTCCTTTCTTAGGAACGCGTGGAGGTATCGAGTTCGTAATCTCTTGAAGCCTCGATATAAATAAAACTTCTAGTCACGCAATCAAAAGTTAGTGCCATTTATGTCCAAATATTTTGAAATATTCAAGGAAACCATCCTATTTGAAATTGTCGTTTCAATTATTAATAACACTCCATAATACACTTCCACAGATTTTTGAAATAAATTTATTAATTTAACAATAAAAAATTGAGTTTAATACAATTCGAGAAACTTCATGAAGTAGGCATATTTTATAAGCTGTGGGCCACCCAGGTCTCGATACGTTCTTTTGATACAACAGGTGCTTATCCTTTATCATTTAAAAATAGAAAACACGAATTTCTATTTTTTAAAATTGTAAAACCAAACAGTTGCAGCTCGAAATATTTTGTAACGCGCGATAGCAAGGCCAATTATTTACGGTTATTCCCAGAGAAAATCAATTTATTACTGTTTAATTTGTAGCCGTAGTGCCCAATAATGCGAACAAAGGTACTTCAAAAAAGAAAATTAAAAAATCGTACACTGCTGCAGATACATTTTTTAAAATATTTTTTCCTGAGTTTCCGTGGTGCCCCACAGGCACTTGTAGGGGGCACCCCACAAGTGCCTGCGGGGTTATCCATTAATTACCGGACACCCTGTATATGTATAAGATGCCTCTGTGTTCGCTTACCATGAAAGTATATAACAATAGGCGTCTTCGACGTTGCCAGCTCTTCATCTAACAGTTTGTACAGTTCTTCCTTCCCTGTACCGTCTTCGAAGCGGCCTTTTAGCCGCTCGTATACTGTGGCAGGTAGGATATGCCATATTCCTTAAAATGCAGAAAAAAATGCTAATATTATAATTAAAGTCATATACATAAAACTAGGGAAAAAATAATGTACCTATCTTCTAAGGTTATAATAAATAAGGAGTTATTAGGTATAAGGAGGGTATTTTTCAAGGTTCAAGGAACCAAATTATTTGTAATAAATAACCTCTGAATCAAAGCGTAAGTCACTTCAATAGACCGCAGGGTTCCTGAGATCTCGACCAAATTATGTGCGAAACATTGCAATTTCATGATATTTTTTATAGCATTTTTCTAATTAAAGAACCGAAGAAAAAATGTTGAATTTTATGTAATTCCATTCGTTTTTTTCCTGTGAGTACTGAGATCTAGACCTAATTTGAAGACCAAACCCGTTAGGTACGCCTCTTAGGTTTTAAATTATTATACGTTTATTATAGACAAACAATACAAAGCGATGAGGTTTATAAAACCTCTCAAGGCTTTGGAAGTTTCCTGTAATGTTCTTGTGTAAACAAATAAATAAATTGTGCATTGTGCCCTCAATAAAGTATCAATCGTTTCTTATCTTCTGTAGACGTACAAAAGTCAGAATAAGAAAAAACATTTCTTTGTTTTTGCTTCAGATTTAAGTATGGAGGGAAATGTTCATAATGGTTCTTTTTAAAGATTAAGATATATAATATACAGGGAGTCCGGTCATTAATGGATAACCCCGCAGGTACCTGTGGGGGGCTCCGCAGCTACAAAGGAAAAAATATAAAAACAAAAACTACCCGTAATTACCGGACATCCTGTATACATTAAGATTTAAGGTATTGCAGCGGTACCACAAAAACCAACGTAAACACTGGTCTTACAAGCGTTTAGCTAAACACTGTTTAAACGGTTAGACATAGGTTTAACATGCGTTTAACTCTCGTTTAAACAATTTCTAAGCCGTGTGTGTAAACCTTCGTAAAACGCAGTTTAATGGTAACGCTCTTTAAAGTAAATCATTTTTACTGATTCGATTTCGGTAAATAGCTTACCCAAGCTGAGTTATTTGTTTATTAAGGACTCCCAATAAAAAGTCGCATAACATGCAAATATTATAAAAAGTGTTTACTTACCTAGCTTTGGTCAAGGCAACAAGCAAGAAGCTTGAACATCAACCAGATCCTAACTCTTTAGACTTCTTTTGTTGGGATTCTGTTGATTGGCTGCTCAACTCTAAATTGTAGGTATAAAAACTTTGTATTTTTATTTTATATTTTGACTTAGATTTTTTGCAAGGTTCTGTGTAATTTATGGGCAAAAGTCTGAATAAAGAAACTTTTCATTTTATTTTTATTTATTTTTTTGGATATGTGATCGTGGCATATCATTTATAAATGGATATTTACAATGATTTGAGTTCTGCCTATAAAAACTTACCTACTTCTTATTCGTAGCCTACTTCAGATATTCCGTGATCATGGTGCATGAAGGCTCAACCCCACAGCCGTGATTTTGAAGTGCGTCTTGTGTCGCGCGATTTTGTAGCGCGACTCCGCTGCGTTTTTGTAAGCGCGATTTCTAGACGTCGCGCGCCAAATGCGAAATCGCAGCAGTATGCATCTTAGTACAAAATGTACTGCAAACGAAAATCGCAACAAATCGCGTGACACAAGACGCGCTTCAAAATCGCGGCTGTGGGGTGGACGCTAGAAACTGTGCCGAAATATTGGAAAACTCAAAATTCAATAATGGTAAATATCCCGTTTTAAATGACTTTAGTGTTAATAACCATGACAGTTTTAAAAAGTCTCATCGTGATCGTGACAATCAAAATATAAAAACCTAGATAAAATACCTATCTTTATCGGCTTGAACATCAATATGATCAAAACTTACCTAGCTTGATCCTGCACTTGTCGACTTTAGAGTCATACTCTACACTTAGGTTCCGTGCCCCATTCAGACCCACTCGCGTTGTTTCTGTACTTACCTAGCTTGATCCTGCACTTGTCGACTTTAGAGTCATACTCTACACTTAGGTTCCGTGCCCCGTTCAGACTCAATCCTGTTATTTCTGTACTTACCTAGCTTGATCCTGCACTTGTCGACTTTAGAGTCATACTCTACACTTAGGTTCCGTGCCACATTCAGACCCACTCGCATTGTTTCTGTACTTACCTAGCTTGATCCTGCACTTGTCGACTTTAGAGTCATACTCTACACTTATGTTGCGTGCCCCGTTCAGACCCACTCGCGTCGGTTCGTCGTAGTTGAAGTTTAAAGGCCATTGGACTGGAATAGATGTTAATTAACAATAAAACAATTTTTACTTATTCATTATTAGTAGTCTATACAACACATATGTTGATAATTATCTTTAGTGGGTCACTGTATCTTTTAATCCACCCTACTATCATTTAATCAAGAGGTTCTTGATTAATGACTAAAGTGATTAATACCTAAAGGTTCAAAGTAGCACACAGTGCCTATATCTTTAAGCTAGAGCCTTATCTAGGGATTTAACTGATTACCTTGTATAGCAACCAGGATAACTTGATTATTTTGTAAAAACTAAATACCGACTTCAAATTCCTTAATAGTTACAATATTTTTAAATTTTTCGGGACACACGCTAATTTCTAGGGCATAAAATTTTTAAAGGACCAACTCCGGATCATTTTCCATACAATGGTGAAAGATATTTGAAATCCGTCCACAATGGGGTAGTGTAAAAATGTTATTCTGTTTAGTCTGTCAGTTAGATTATCACAAAATATCGGACATATATTTTTGTCAATTTTGTTTCTGTCCGCGGCTTCGCACCCGCTTTACCGGGATAAAAAGTATCCTAGATCCTTCCCTGTGATGCCGTCTACCTCCCTGCCAAATTTTATTAAGATCCGTTCAGCCGTTAAGGCGTGAAAAGGTAACAGACAGACAGACAAACAGAGTTACTTTCGAATGTATAATGTATTTATTCCTCAAAGAACATGATTATACATTCACTTCAGAATTAAGTTTTTCTTTAAAGATTTTAAATCTTTGTTTTTCTCAGTATCTATATTAGGGTTTCTTACCGAAATTAGCAAAGACCAAAGTCCTCCTAAATGTCTTCGAGTACTTGAAGATGATAGGCACTATGGTAATGTGGAATATGAACACAGCTGCTGTGGTCTGGGCTCCTAGTAGCAGCAGTCTGGAAGTTAATTATACTCATAAGGTTTTTGTTATTATAGTGCAACTAGGCTACACAAAATTAATGGGTCTTTTATAGGGAAATGTATATGGTTCTACAAAAAAAATCCTAGTGAATTGCAAAAATTATCAATAAATAAATTCAAACAAATTGCCAAAACCTTGCTGTGCAAAAAGGCTTACTATTAAATATCAGATTATGTTGATGATAAAAAATCTTGGGACGGGTTTTGATCCAACACGAAAAATAACAACTAACAGGCTAAAGGTTTCTTCGTCGCCTCTTTACTTAGTTTACATACCGAAGCGACAGAAATCAAAAATATCACTTTATTTCCGTGTCAGTGGTTACTTTTACAATTTGCCCTTTTGTAACTGTACATTTATTGTATTTATGGAAATAAAGATTTTGAATTTTGAGTGCGAACCAATCGTCACAGGCAAGTTCAAGAGCTGTGTGGAGCCAGCTTAGGGGGCGGGCAGCAGCGCCCCCTGCGCAACAATTCCACCACCGAACTGCGATCCCCAACCCGCACGTCCAGCCTGGGGATTATGGGCACTACCCCCCATGTGATAAAAGCCAATAAGGCGCTTATCAGAAGGAGGCCTGCGTCCAGCAGTGTACCAATATAGGCTGTTGAGGGGTTGAGAAGTTCAAGAGCGCTCGTCTCCGCTGGCACGCGTCGAGAGAATGCAAGAGCATCTGGCTGTCAAGAAGGCCTATGAGGGGAAACCATCGGGCGTAGATCAGTCGGCCGCCCCAGGTATCTCTCGATCTAAGAAGTTGAAGCCGATCCCCGCAAACTCGACGCCTATAGCTGGCGAGAGGCAGCTCAAAACCGAGATGCCTGGAGAAGTCTTGTGGAGGGAAGGTTGCGTTTTCAAGTCCCATCGAGTTCGAATGTTTTTTGGGATATCATGAATTTTTAATTATATTCATGTATTTGATAACTAGTTTCTGCTCGTGGCACGCACGCGTTGTTACTATGAAAACGTTTAAAGGTTATTTATATCTCACTAGAACTGATTTTTTGGATTGAAAGTAGCTTATGCGTTATTTCAGGTGTAGACGTAGGTCTAAGGAAAATTTCAGCCCCATCCATTCAGTAAACTTTCAGTTAGGTATCTTATTACGGGCAAGGGTTTTTTTTACCCTGCCACACTTAAACAGTTGCAGTGGGCTATTTAACACCAACCCAATGCTTACTTGTATTTGTATATTTAAATAGTGGTTGCCTGTGTTTTTAACCCCCAACGCAAAAAGAGAGGGGTGTTATAAGTTTAAAGTGTCTGTCTGTGTATTTGTGTATCTATCTGTGGTATCATAGCTCCCAAACAGATGTACTGATTTTCATTTAATTTTTTTGTGCCATAGACAATTTTATCCCGAGTGTTCTTAGCTATGTTTCGAAATCAGTTGGGGGTTTTTAATATTTTTAATTTTATTCTTGTTCGCTGTCTATATGTTATCTAGTACTAAGTAGTCTTTTTTTTCTATACAAAAGTTTGTTTGTGTTTAGTGTCCAATAAATAATTTTCTTTCTTTCTTTCTCAATATTAATATAGTGGAGAAAATACCTGTTGTTTTTGTTCTGCATTTAATGTATTGTTCTTACTATTTTCACCGTTTATTGGCTGCAATTAACTTTTAACATTTAATTAACACTAAAACATATTTTTGATTTCAATATGAATTCTTTATTTAACTCAAAAAACACAATTGTTATCTGACAATTTCATGCCTTGGTGGTACATGCTTATTTTGAATCATCTTTAAGAATAATAATAATAATTAAGACTTGTATTAAGTATAGGTAAAATATGGACAAGTCCAAACCAAAAAACAAATTCTTAATTATGTAATTTGGTATTGTATTCAAATTATTCACCTGCTTGACCTCTCATTATATATATGTGAATTAAACCATCTTGTTAGACAAAAACTCAATAATTGACCTTTGTACCAATTTCTACTGAAATATTATTAACTATTATTATTACTGTTGTGATTATCACTGAAGATATTTAATAACTGTTATTTATTCAGTTTGGTATAAAAGATAATTCATAAAATATATAGCAGAAAGTCATGTAGAACTTCTGAATGTAGGTCAGTGAGAGTTAACTACAGAAGAGAAAGTTAGTTTTTGTAATGAATTTCATGAAATCTGGATTACTACATTTTTTATATTTTTCACTAGTTTTTGTCAAGGTATTTCTTTTTACAAATAAATTAGTAGGTTACTTACCCTGCCGCGTAAAGAGCAACGGAAATATATATTCCCGTCAAATCAATCATTATAATCACTCCAAGAGCCTACAATCGAACAAAGTTAGTCAAATTATGAACAGATAAGATGTGAACTATGTATGGTAGTATACGTGCACTGAAAACTTGGTTACTATTACAACAAAATAATTTCTTCTTTGTGTGAAGAATGGTATTAATTTACCGGCTAATGGTTTTTAAATTACACTCAGCAAATTCAAGTCAACCAACGGTACGGTACGGTCGGTGTACGTACGGTAACAAAATTAATGAATGGATTACTAAAATAATTGCACAATACAATTGACGAAAGACGAACCGGACCTTCGGACTCTTGAAGACATTTGTTTGTTTTGTTTGTTCAAAGAGACCACTCGTTTTGTTTTGTTTTTTTTTTGACAAGCCGTCCTGTCAGATAGTAGAACTGTCATGATAATGTTTCCAGCTTTATTCATAATCACCATAAATAAAAACTGAGTAAAAGTTCACTGATTTCCAACTTTGACTACTTTCTACTCACAATAGGTAGGAAAGCAAGACTATTGAAATGTCACGTGAGCCAGAAAATCTCCAAATAAATAAGGTAATCACTACGGTAATCACCGAGTTTTTCACGGCTTTCAACTTCAACTTCTTATTTCATGGCTCGCTGTGTCTGTGCTGCCACAACTCTGCCAGTGTCCATGTCGAAAGAGTTATTTCTGGTAACTTTTAAACACAGATTAAATATAACCAGATGTTTGGCAAGCGTGTCGATGAGCAAGACCAAAGATTGCAAGGTGGTGGGGGGAAAGTGTTGCCATGCAATTTTATTACCCCGATTTTAGGTTTCTTATTTCATGTCTCTGTTGGTGGATTGGATTTGCGATTTTCCAGTTCATAAATTTGGGTGTTCAAATTCAGAACAGGAAATTCCACCAAACCTTGGTTGACCTTTGTAGTGAATGTTTTAAGTACTGGTGTGTTTAGGTCCTTACTTTTTGTTACAGCCTGCAGGTATTCCTCGGTCCGGTAGGTCTTATTTTATTACTTGCGCACTTACAACCTATTAATCCTGTTCTGCTAGGATTTAAAAAAAACTTTTAACTTTTTTGTGTATTTGGTTAAGTTTAATCGTTCCAGTTCCAGTAAAGTTATTAGTTTTCTAGTAAATAAATATATAAGTAGGTACTTAAATTAGGTACGAATGTGGGAATAGGTAAACATTTAATTTAACTAAGCCTAGAAAGGAAACAACGTTTAGTTAGGTACCTATCAATTTTGTTTTGTTATGTAGGTATAGGCACTTATTACGATACGAGTAGAAATAATTTTAAACACTAGAATATAGAAAAATAATATCAATAGTTTTATGTTAACAGTAATAAAATAACATTTTTATTAGGGAATTAAATTCTTACACGTTAACCAGGCTTAGCCAACAGACTTCGAAATCACATTTCTCCTAATAAATTAAATCTTACGGTTTAGATATTGCTAAGGTAACCTTTAATACGAAATTTAATGGCACTTTTAAAATTATTATGCAGCTAAAAAGAAAAAAGTGCAAAAACAACAAAATTAAATGACACTTTTACACCACAATATTACCAACAACCTGCCTACTAATCCAAATATTTATATTCTGTTATAATTAATAAGTATGTATAATCAGTCTTTAAGACGATTTTTTCAATATGTTCTTAATAAAATCACATAGTCTTTAGTTAAATAAAATTTATTATTTTTTATACTGGATTGCATTTCTTTTACATTCTCAGATTAAATTTTCTCAAATTAAATCTATAATATGGTATGGAAGAATATTGAATCATAATTATTAATTATGAATAATATACAGGTTGTAACAAAAAGTAAGCACTAAACTTTCATGGGTGGGTTCCGACTTGATTATAGAACCGAAGAAAAATTCCCGAATAGTTTCGAAAAAAAAGTAAACTAAATGTTGTGCTTGTTTTCAGGTAAAATAAACTAAAAAGGCCTACGTACCTCTTTACAACTCCTTTAAAACACAAAACACCTTCGTCGTGGGTCGTTGACCGTGGAGTTTAACGACCCGCGACGTCATCGCAGCGAACAACGCCTCTTAGATGTGATAGGTAGGTCTTACAAATGCATTTTTCCTCGGTTCTATGATAATAAGCAAATGACAACAACAGTAGTGATAATTTCGTTTTTATTTATTTGTTTTAAATTTTCATATTTTCCTGTGTTCTTTGATCGTAGCTAAAGTTTGGTCCTTACTCTTTGTTACACCCTATATAAAAGTAATACTACCCAATACTTAAATATTTTGATTGGTTATTTCTATATTTGTTTGGAAGTTAGATTATAATACAAAGTAGGTATGACAAACTTTCTCAGAGTCTTAAACAGACTTTCATTCTTTTTATATATATTACGTACCAGCCTTGAAACAGCATGAGGGAAAAGATAAGTTCGCTGTTTCATTTTTATTAATAAATTTTCATAGAAATGTTTACTACAAATTTTGGACTATATTTTGGGTCCCCAATCTTTGCAACCCGTTGCTTCTTTCCAACGCAAACGTAGATGTTTATCTGCAGGAAATCTGTAACAAATAAAAACATGACACTTAAATAATAAATGCGAAAGTTTGGATGGATGGATGAATGGATGTTTACCTCTTCACGCTACTTACTACTGAAAGGATCGGCTGAAATTTTGCATACAGGTATCTAATTCTAAAATACTTTTTATTCCATAAATCAGTTCCTATGGGATAGAAATCACACCCTTAAACGTTTCCATAGAAACAATGCGTGCGAAGCCGCGGGCATAAACTAGTTTCAAGATAATGTTTCTCGTTATGTACGTATTCAAAAATATTTCAACGCGCCATTTGGGGAATTTTATTGTCGAGTGCAGGCAACCCTAAATTTTCGCAATGTTAGGTTATATTAATTAAAATTTTCATAAAACATAACTTTTGAGCCTTGTACCTCTTAATTGTTCATGTAAATCTATGAATCTGTAAATTTTGAACCTTTTTGTAGTCAAAAGAACTTGTACTTACGAGTGGAATGATAAATTCGGCACTTTTGCTTCACTGTCACTTGTACATTCGAAAACACAGCACCGCACCATTGTTGCCTTTAGTTTTTATTGTTTTTAGGTGCGGGAATGTCCACAGGAACACTTTATTCACATTTATACTTAGAAATCAAAATTTTACAACAATTTCGATGATTCTCGTGTCGAGCTCCGTCGATGTGTAGGAAATTTGTTTAGCAACTAGAGTTGCTAAAAAATGAAAAAACCGGCACGCGGGAAAGTGATAGCAAGCCATTCGCTCTATCTCATTTCTTCTTAGGTTTTAGGCATATGTCGTTCTCTCTTTATGTGTGAATGCGATAGCATTTGCGCGTGTTCTATAGCATACTCTTTCTACGCTTTTAAAAGTCATTCTAAAACTTTATGTTGACACTGGCACCTGCACATGACATGACAGACGACTCATCCCATCGTATCATTAGGCCACAGATTAAATATAACCAGATGTTTGGCAAGCGTGCCGATGAGCAAGACCAAAGATTGCAAGGTGGTGGGGGGAAAGTGTTGCCATGCAATTTTATTACCCCGATTTTAGGTTTCTTATTTCATGTCTCTGTTGGTGGATTGGATTTGCGATTTTCCAGTTCATAAATTTGGGTGTTCAAATTCAGAACAGGAAATTCCACCAAACCTTGGTTGACCTTTGTAGTGAATGTTTTAAGTACTGGTGTGTTTAGGTCCTTACTTTTTGTTACAGCCTGCAGGTATTCCTCGGTCCGGTAGGTCTTATTTTATTACTTGCGCACTTACAACCTATTAATCCTGTTCTGCTAGGATTTAAAAAAAACTTTTAACTTTTTTGTGTATTTGGTTAAGTTTAATCGTTCCAGTTCCAGTAAAGTTATTAGTTTTCTAGTAAATAAATATATAAGTAGGTACTTAAATTAGGTACGAATGTGGGAATAGGTAAACATTTAATTTAACTAAGCCTAGAAAGGAAACAACGTTTAGTTAGGTACCTATCAATTTTGTTTTGTTATGTAGGTATAGGCACTTATTACGATACGAGTAGAAATAATTTTAAACACTAGAATATAGAAAAATAATATCAATAGTTTTATGTTAACAGTAATAAAATAACATTTTTATTAGGGAATTAAATTCTTACACGTTAACCAGGCTTAGCCAACAGACTTCGAAATCACATTTCTCCTAATAAATTAAATCTTACGGTTTAGATATTGCTAAGGTAACCTTTAATACGAAATTTAATGGCACTTTTAAAATTATTATGCAGCTAAAAAGAAAAAAGTGCAAAAACAACAAAATTAAATGACACTTTTACACCACAATATTACCAACAACCTGCCTACTAATCCAAATATTTATATTCTGTTATAATTAATAAGTATGTATAATCAGTCTTTAAGACGATTTTTTCAATATGTTCTTAATAAAATCACATAGTCTTTAGTTAAATAAAATTTATTATTTTTTATACTGGATTGCATTTCTTTTACATTCTCAGATTAAATTTTCTCAAATTAAATCTATAATATGGTATGGAAGAATATTGAATCATAATTATTAATTATGAATAATATACAGGTTGTAACAAAAAGTAAGCACTAAACTTTCATGGGTGGGTTCCGACTTGATTATAGAACCGAAGAAAAATTCCCGAATAGTTTCGAAAAAAAAGTAAACTAAATGTTGTGCTTGTTTTCAGGTAAAATAAACTAAAAAGGCCTACGTACCTCTTTACAACTCCTTTAAAACACAAAACACCTTCGTCGTGGGTCGTTGACCGTGGAGTTTAACGACCCGCGACGTCATCGCAGCGAACAACGCCTCTTAGATGTGATAGGTAGGTCTTACAAATGCATTTTTCCTCGGTTCTATGATAATAAGCAAATGACAACAACAGTAGTGATAATTTCGTTTTTATTTATTTGTTTTAAATTTTCATATTTTCCTGTGTTCTTTGATCGTAGCTAAAGTTTGGTCCTTACTCTTTGTTACACCCTATATAAAAGTAATACTACCCAATACTTAAATATTTTGATTGGTTATTTCTATATTTGTTTGGAAGTTAGATTATAATACAAAGTAGGTATGACAAACTTTCTCAGAGTCTTAAACAGACTTTCATTCTTTTTATATATATTACGTACCAGCCTTGAAACAGCATGAGGGAAAAGATAAGTTCGCTGTTTCATTTTTATTAATAAATTTTCATAGAAATGTTTACTACAAATTTTGGACTATATTTTGGGTCCCCAATCTTTGCAACCCGTTGCTTCTTTCCAACGCAAACGTAGATGTTTATCTGCAGGAAATCTGTAACAAATAAAAACATGACACTTAAATAATAAATGCGAAAGTTTGGATGGATGGATGAATGGATGTTTACCTCTTCACGCTACTTACTACTGAAAGGATCGGCTGAAATTTTGCATACAGGTATCTAATTCTAAAATACTTTTATTCCATAAATCAGTTCCTATGGGATAGAAATCACACCCTTAAACGTTTCCATAGAAACAATGCGTGCGAAGCCGCGGGCATAAACTAGTTTCAAGATAATGTTTCTCGTTATGTACGTATTCAAAAATATTTCAACGCGCCATTTGGGGAATTTTATTGTCGAGTGCAGGCAACCCTAAATTTTCGCAATGTTAGGTTATATTAATTAAAATTTTCATAAAACATAACTTTTGAGCCTTGTACCTCTTAATTGTTCATGTAAATCTATGAATCTGTAAATTTTGAACCTTTTTGTAGTCAAAAGAACTTGTACTTACGAGTGGAATGATAAATTCGGCACTTTTGCTTCACTGTCACTTGTACATTCGAAAACACAGCACCGCACTATTGTTGCCTTTAGTTTTTATTGTTTTTAGGTGCGGGAATGTCCACAGGAACACTTTATTCACATTTATACTTAGAAATCAAAATTTTACAACAATTTCGATGATTCTCGTGTCGAGCTCCGTCGATGTGTAGGAAATTTGTTTAGCAACTAGAGTTGCTAAAAAATGAAAAAACCGGCACGCGGGAAAGTGATAGCAAGCCATTCGCTCTATCTCATTTCTTCTTAGGTTTTAGGCATATGTCGTTCTCTCTTTATGTGTGAATGCGATAGCATTTGCGCGTGTTCTATAGCATACTCTTTCTACGCTTTTAAAAGTCATTCTAAAACTTTATGTTGACACTGGCACCTGCACATGACATGACAGACGACTCATCCCATCGTATCATTAGGCTGAGTACCTACTGAAACTAAATCTTAGGTTAGGTATGTACCTAACCTAAGATTTAGTTAAGATTTAGTCTCCCTGAAAACTCTGAAAAGTAAAGTAGGTATGTACCTACTTTACTTTTCAGAGTTTTCAGGGAGAGAGGAAATTACATTACATTTTAGTGCTTTTTGAATAGCTTTTTCTGCTAGATTTTAATGAACTTGATGGAGATTAAATTATCCTCTTTGTAGAATTGTGTCAAAACAAAACAAGACGCAGAGCCAAATACAAAAGAAGAAGAAGAAATTACATTACAAAGTTTAACAATTTTGTTAAAATTGTGAATTTCAGCCAGTATTTCTGCTGTTTCCAACAAAAAGTACTTTGTATCACGGGAAAGTTTCCAATTTATCTGCCGCCACCGTTGCTGCAGCTCGCCAGTCCAGCTCTGATTAACATACTTGCTCCTAAGATCGAGCTCCGAAGATGAATCTACTCGCAAAGATATTCAAGTTTGTCCACCTTTGTATCACGAGATACCTCCTGGCTACCGAGATGTTTATCGTGGAACCCTGGGAGAAGGTTTTAATCCGTATCCTTTACAAAAATAATTGAATTGGTCATGGCTGAACATGAGTCAGAAGGTTAGATGTGAAATCCATCTGAGTGTGTGCTACCTAAAAAGTTAGTACTATCTACAAAAACTACCATAATTGCGTACCTTAGACTTCCAACTCTCTCCAGCAACCGAATAAGACAATGTAGAATCACCCCAAGTGTATGAGCATTATTCCCGACCTAAATATTCGGCAGTTCTACCTTGAGTCATCAAAGATGGCAACGGAGAGAGATTTAGTGTTATGTCCCATAATTCTAATTTTAAGTTGGGGAACTGGGATCTGCATTGAATCTCGCATGGGAGTGTATTGTGCATTGTCTCCCTGCCCAACCATGCCCTAAAGAACCCAGCTCCTTGAAGTACCGGAGCAGGACTGGGGATTGACAGCTTCGTTCCAGCTTTTCTGTAGGTCTGGATGGGTTTGATGCCTCTATGAGACTCTGGTCCCGTTTTCCATCAGGCCTCCTCTTTTCTCCATAGAGGAGAGTATTTAAATGGTTATGTGCACCATCCAGACTGGGTTGTAATAAAGAGGAAAGGAAAGAAACTGGTAATAATAGAGTCTTTTGCCCTGATAGGACAGTGTGGTTACTAATAATATATAATTATAATGACTAATCTTGGCTTTGAATCACATTAATTATCATGATGAGCTAAAGATAATTGTTGTACAATCAATCTACAACTTTAATGTATGTGTAATTGCACAATTTGCATGATTTTGTGAAGGGCATTTATTATCATCACATAATAACAGCAGACTTATGATTTTGAATGTTTTCCACTCCAAGTCGTACAGGATGACTCAGACTCTCATTTTAGTATTGCTTGCAGAACGCACAAGATATTAAAAACTGCAAAAATATTTGAATTTAGCGCGTTGTAGAGAGTTATTGACTCGGTAGCAGAGATTCTGAATCTTGTAGGGCCCCAAGTTTGTTTTGATGAAAGTATTGAGACATCTATTTTTTGTATGGTGTTCGCGTAGTTTCATGCCTGCCCGCTTGAGGCACTATACCAAATCCCATGTTAAAATGGTTCTTTGCTTTTTACAACTTACTATACCGAAACCGCTGTACCGCTCCTTAAGAAAGTGCGGCGAGGTGGGGGGCGAGGAAAAAAGAGCAAGAGTACACATGAGATCGATATTGTCTGGCTGATGGTCTGTTGTGTTGTCTGGCAGACTGATGGATCGGAGCAACCGGTACTTCCCCTCCGTCTCGCCGCGCGCATACCTCAGGCGCGGTACAGCGGTATCGGTCAAACTATAGTAGGTACTTTATTTTTAAATTCATATTCATGCAGTACAATAATATTTTGTTTAGTTTTGCACATTTGAACATTATAAATAACTGCATGATGCTTTTTTCATTAATAGTTTTTAGATACATTCTAAATAGTCTAATTAAGGCTGCGCGAGTCGTCCGGTCCAACTCATCAGTGGGCGCGGCCTAAATGTATGCCATCTCATCTGACATAATAGACATTCTCGCGCGCTTGATGAAAGGAAAATAAATTTATTCGTAAAACGGCCTCGTAAAGAAATGCGAAAAGACTTAACACAAGAGTTATTTTATTATAGAAAACTTTTGAGAGTAGGTATAATTTCAAAATAAATTTATTTCAACTTTTGAATGACTAAACTATGTCGTACGGGTTTTATTTTAAAGTTTTCTTTCTCCATATATTATTTATTTTCGCCCAAAGTTGGGCAAAATCGGTGTTGAAATACGAAAGATTAGAAGCTTGTATTTTTTTAATTAAAACCATTTTACGGTTTCGGGTGCATACAGACATAAATAATGATGGTGAACATCAAACAGCGTTGTAGTTACCCTTCCACGTTTGTATGGAAAGATGAGCGACTCGTTCAGCCTTAAGACACAAATGATAGTTATTAAGAGAAGCCTTGCGTCCTGTAATACAGCTTAGGCTAGTTCGGGATCCTGCGGACTTAATATTATATTGTAAATATGTTACTGTGTCAGAAATAAATGTTTTGATTTGATCTGAAAATGGGATGTCTCGATTATATCATCAAAGGGAACTTAGGGCTCAGTTGGTACAGACTCCGACTGAGACCTGAGCGAAAGAAATTTACTGCTCTGAGTAGCGAATACCGCAGTTTAAATAGGCCTTAACGCAGATAATAATTACCAATAATAACTTTGACTAATAAACCAGATATAGTCGTAGGAATCGTATTCGGATACTTTTGGTACTTTAACTGGTGTGTCCTCAGTTACCTGGGCAGCATCCGTACTCCGACGAATTGGAAGCAAATTGTTTGAGAAAGCCTGGATCATCTCCTAGATCTAAGGGTCAACCGCCTGGCGCCGTTGTTGTTATAATGAGGATCAGTAAATTTATAGCAATTTCAATAGAACTGGTATCCACGTTATTCTTTATGACATCAGATTGATATATTTTTTAAAATTATCCATTTCGAACCATTACCTACGAAGTTATGACCAAATTACTAGCGAAGTTCACTGAGTGACCGCCGCGGGTGCGTGTGACGTCACTCGCTCCGTCGCCGCCCATTAACCGTAGGCAGATATCAGTTTTTAGTGATTTGCTCCGATACTGTAAGTTTAGGAAAAAAATTACACAACCAGATAGACTCAGTTTTGAGAGTCCCATCGAATATTTTTTTTTTTTTAATAATTTGACCCGCGGCGGTCACTCAGTGAACTTCGCTAGTAATTTGGTCATAACTTCGTCAACTTATGTCGTAGAACAAAAAAATTTACACTGTGTGTTATGGATTTCTTAGCTCTATAAATCTGCATTCTCTACTAAAAACTTTACGGATCCTCATTGGGTTTTATATTTTTCACGGAGTAGGTATGGGTTATTAATGCAAGGGTTGTTTAAATACTTATTTAAATATCAATTTGTGTTTTATTATTTTGTATTTATTACTTATTCATTTACAAGAATTATGAATTTGTTGAGATAAAATGCCCATAATCCCCACGCTGGGCATGCGGGTTGGGGATCGCAGTATTGTTCTGCAGGAGACGCTGCTGCCGGCCCCGTTGGATATCCCTTAGTCGCCTCTTACAACACCCGCGGGAAGAGTTGGGGTGGTCCAAATTTTAGCCGGCACCACACAGAAATCTTACCACCGAACTGCGATCCCTAACCCGCATGCCCAGCGTGTGGATTATGGGCATTACCCCCATGAGATAAAAGCCAATAAGATGCTTATCATGGGGGAGGCCTGCGTCCAGCAGTGGACCAATATAGGATGTTGAGGTGAGGTGAGTTAAGATTAAATTGATAAAAATTCTAGGGTTAACGAATGAAATACATAAGAATGAATGGAGTATTAAATATTATCAGACTTATGTAGAGTTTAAAATAATGATTTGGTAAGGTAAGCTAATAAAGAATGCCATTTATTTTTATTTTAACGTTAATTTAATTACTATAATATAATCAAATTTTACATCCAAATTATCGAATACCTGCTCTCTGTCATTGGATGAGAGCTAAGTTTACAAAAAGTTACGTGTAAGAATAAAAATTACGTTATTAGTATACATTGTAATTTTTTATCTATGTATAAAGTTTAATTATTTATTTATTTGTTGGTTAAATAAAATCCACAGCCCTTATTTAATACAAATATGTTACATATCAAGACTTACGGCCAATAACGGATTTACTTAAATTACAGTATAAACATTACGAACATTCAAACTGTTGACCTAAGTTAAATAAAACTAAATTTACTCCATAATTTTTACGTACCAATTTTACGTTTTATGTTGGTTCATGAAAGGAGCATTTTAATAATTATCAGATAAAGTAAAATAAATTAAATGTTTTCAGATATTTGTTATTTATGTAAATGTAAGGCCATAATATAACTTAAAAGGGCAGGAGCCTTTATTCACAAAGAAAATTACAATAAAATAATAGAAATAAATTAGAACTAGTATGTATTTACAATTGAAACAATTGAGCTAACTGCAGACTGTTGCAAACAATCTACAGGTAGCTCAAATGATCCATATCAATACCAGTCGGAAGCGCCCCCAAGGCGCTGGCTGCATTGCCCCGCTGTATGCCAATAATTATATATAAATAAATTATGTTGATGTGCCTATATAAATAAGTATATAACTCAGAACAATAAGAAATAGTTTAACAGTCAGTATTCTGTGTATATTAAATAGTGATAGTTTAGTATTGATACTTTTTTTTTTAAATCGTCCAAAATCATTAAAATGAAATAAATAATATACCTTCATAAATGCTACAATCAAGTATTTACAGTCAGAAGCTTTGTATTTTTTTGTACATTCTTAATATAGCTAATCATTAATATAAAAGTGGCTATAATTCCCCTTCTTCCAATGTCGTTTCTTAAAAACAACATTTAATTCTTCTCCAGTATCTTTATCAAAAACTTCAATCCTTGGATTAGTGTAGAATCTTAATTCTAAATACTGCTTTGTTACTATTTCGTTCCTTATCTTTGCTGCCTTCATGATATTTTCAATCGTTGGCGAGTAAAAATGATATTTCCCGTATAGATTCTCATAGTCTGTTATAATATTACCAATCAAATTCGCTATGTACTCTATTTCTATCAGCATCACTATTTTGTTTCCTGATAATTTGCTCTCGATTGTCTTACCGGATTTCAAAGCAAGAACGCCTTTACTGGCTCCGAAGGGCAAATTTATCGACTTTAAACCTTCATCCCTCCACTTCTCGTCGAAATTCCAGTCCGTAAACCCAAAATCTATATTAACACCAAAGAGAATCCTGTCTTCAGGCAAACCATCAGGTGACCATAGAGATAGAACAGTATTTTCAACCATTTGCATCATATCGGTTTTAGACTTGATAGTAACTGTAGTGTTGTTAATATGTTCATGAGTTTTGATCAGCATATCTTCCTTTAAAAACTCTATTATTTTAGCGCTTTTGACTGTTAGAAACCTTGCAACTTGTGGCCATTTGTATTCTTTGAATAGGTCTTCGTATGGTGTCGGGTCTCTTAGGAAGATGTCGTCTGGTACTCTACCCATCTCAACTCTGACTCCTCTGTTTAAATTTTCATGTGTAATATTAAATAGGGCTACTTCTGCATCGGTGATTAGTTTTATATCCTTTCCTGTAAATTCCACTTTAGTTCTGTTTAGATAATTCGATGTTTTAATGTTAATGTTTATTTTCGCATTGCACTCTATTAATATAACTGTTATTATTGTTAAAATTTTCATGTTTTGTTTGTTTGTGTGTTAAATTAAAACTTTAATCTGTACGTCTTATTTAAAAGATGATTTAATAAGAACTACTTGTTATTTCTGTTGTTATCGATTTATGCACTCATTATCAATGTTATAAGGTCATGGTCATAATTAAAAAGTATCTACTTACTGGATTTAAGATAAACGGGTCAATTCATTATGATTAATATTGTATAAACCCTGATAATTATCTAATATTTAATTAGTTCCTTCAAAATCAGAATAGCAAAAGGTTTGTTAGTTATCAGAGTCCTGCAATTATATGCATTTTTGTCTATTTTAATCGCCAATATAAATGTCTGGATGTCGTACGAGTTGTTTTATTGATCTAAGTCCCATTTTCTGTCCCACTTTTATAAAAATACTGGCTTCAAGCTCACTTTGCTCTAGTAGGTGCTTACCTAGGTCATATTTAGCACGTTTGGAAAATGATTCTGTCGTAATTATTGTAAGAATGGAAGGTCATCGAGAAAATCGAGTTCCGGAGATTTGAATCAGTCTAAAGAGTTTCTAGTCAAACTGACTCAGAGACTAGGAAATAATACCTGAGTATTTCTAATTTGTGTCATTTGAAGGGCTCTGTAATTATCTACCTACTTCTCAGCAATTTTTTATTGTGTAGTTACTGTATGCGTATGGAAATGCATACCTATTTAAGTAGATAGGCTACCTGAGTATTTCTAATGTATGTAAGTGATTTGGATTGTTCCTCGCATGTCAATTCCCGTAAAGTCGATTCTTGTAAAGGCAACCGCGCATGAATTCCCCTCACGATGATTTCGCTTTTTTCGCGGTGTAGGTACAGTCGGCTGCGGCTTAGAGTTTTAGGGTTCCTTATGGTGTCTACTTCTCTATATTTTTTTTTATTCTGTAAGTAATGTATGCAAGCAATGCATAGGTAGGTATTTGCTTAACAACGAAACCTAGTCAAGTCATAGTCTATTCCAAACTACCCAACCTTCGATTACCATATCCACTGATAAAAGCATCTCTATCTATTAAAACTTAAGGTTGAAAATAAGGTCATCTCTTAAAGTGCCTAATTTCAATCGTCATCAAATAAATGATCATTGATTGTGTGCCATGGATCTAATTTGATTGCGTCCTTGCTCTCGTTATACTTGGTGGCATAGTGGATATTTGGCCGACATTTGATCTAAAACTTCGCGGTTGGATAACCGACTGAAAAGTAGGTTTTATGTTGGTTGTCGCAGTGACGGGATTTTCCGCCAAAAAGAATTGATTTAATTTTTTTTGTTTCTGGCGGTAATGGCCTAAGAATTAACCCCTTCAACTCAGCCCGTGGATGTCATAGAGTCGATTAAGGATCAGAAGAAAAATATCTATTTAATTTCGTAAAAACATTTCTATGAGTAAGAAGTTTTATTTTAAATGTGTTTATTGGTAATTAATAATACTTGTAATATCATAATTTTATAAAATCAGTGCTACACAATTTCGTAGCAAAGCAACCGTGCTACACAATTTCGTAGCCAGATCGCTACTGTGCGTGTGCGTTACTGGGGCGGCATTTATGTAGACAATATCACGATGAATATACATATATAGAAAAATCAGAGCGCTGTCCTGTAATAGAGCCCCAAAAAATTAAATTTGTGCTCACTATGGTTTCAGAGTAATTCGAAAAAATAAGATGTTGCTGCAGTAACGTCTAAAACTGCATCATTATTACCTATAAGCCTTAGCCAAATTTAAAGTAGCATAAAAGATAGGTCATATTTGAGCACTTCTTCGACTGGAAGGACGCTTCCTGCTACGCTTTTCGTAGTTACTGTGCTACACTTTTCGTAGCTACCGTGCTACGCTTTCCGTAGCAACAAGTCTATGCTTTTCGTAGCTACTGTGCTACACTTTTCGTAGCTACCGCGTGCTACGCATTTCGAAACCATTTTTGCTACGATTTTCATAGATTGGACTACACTACTGTGCGACAATTTCCGTAGCAATCACTCTTCGCTTTTGCAGCTGCTATGCTACGCATTTCGTAGCAACCACGCTGAGCATTTTGCAGCTACAAGAACAGAAGGAGCATTGCAGAAAAGAACTTTATTCCGGTAGCTATTCTTTTCTTGCCTACACACACGATTAAATAGGAAAGCTTAGACCATGGATAATCAATTTTTCCGTGTCCTCGCACAAAAGATCACAGAAACCTTGAAAAATCGTTCTAAAGCAACCTGTCCACCACATTTACTATTGGGTATTCTTTGAGAAGATCGTGGTAGTCAGCTTCATTTGGTCTGGCACATGTTAAATGGATGATCGTGTCTACAATGCATAGTGAAGCTTTGAAATTATAGGTTGGTAGGTGAACTAATCTTTACATATTAGTTTTTAGGCAACATAGTCTGCAGTTAGCTCAATTGTTTCAATTGTATAAACTAGTTCTAATTTATTTTTATTATTTTATTGTAATTTTCTTTGTGAATAAAGGCTTTGCCTTTGGCCTTTGTAAAAAAATAAATGAATAATGCTGGACAATTTACACAGCATTATCTAGCCCCAAGCTAAGCAGAGCTTGTGTTATGGGTACTAGATAACTGATATACCTAGGTACGTAATACAATACACTACATAGATATATATTTAAAAGCAATAATTATATATATAGCTGGTATACTTATATATTTTTAATAATTTGTGTGTCATGTTTTTTGCTTTAACTAGGCACGTAACCTGTTTATTTTCTTATACATGTACCTATCAGCATAAAATACATTTTCATTTTATTTAACACTAGCTGCATTCTTACTACCCGTTCTCCTATTACCCGTTTTCCCGCAGGAATAAAGCATTTTCCCGCGGTAAAAAGTAGCCAAGTTCATCAGCCATCAAGCCTATGTTCATCAGGAATAATGTGGGCTTCTAATGGTAAAATAATTTTTCAAATCAGTTCAGTAGTTATGGAGCCTATTCAATACAAACAATCAAATCTTTTCTCTTTATATTATTAGTATAGATTTCGAGGACCTGACGTATTGGGCGAAGGTTAACCTGCAACGCAGGAGGTTGCCGGTTCGATTCTCGTCTGGGGACAAATGTTTGTCCGATCAGTGTATGCAGGTACAATTTAAGTATCTTTCTGTGTTACTATGTAATTTATTGTACATTTGTATCTATTATTTATACCTATAACACCAGCTCTGCTTAGTTCGGGGCTAGATGCTAGGCTAGATGCTGTGTGAATTGTCCAGATTATGTAACATGTTTTATAACTTTTGTTATGTAACACGTCCACTTTTTAACACAAAACATATCTTTGCTTTATGTTGCATGTTTTGTTACTTAATCTAGACGCACCGTAAGAGTCCTCTTTATTTATTTTAATGGTTCATCATCATCATCATCAGCCTATGTTAGTCCACTGCTGGACATAGGCCTCCCCTAATGAGCGCCATAGCGCCCTGTCTTCAACTTGCCGCATCCAGCATCTGCCTGCAGTCTTTAGCATGTCGTCATCCCACCATGCGGATTGATTGAGATTGGCGGAGGGGAGGATTTTAATGTTTAATCAACAGTTATTTATAGTTACGAGTTACACAAAGAACCTTAGTTACGCTGACTGAAATGGAAACACTCGATCTCCTTTTTTGGAGAGAGACAGATTTATATTGAATTCCTGTATTTGTAACGTATTTTTAATCTACGAATAAGGCGCAACATCCGTGAAAGTTTTCTCAAGTGCCAGACTATACCCGCTATCTGTACAAACTAGATCGAATGTCGACACGAGCCTATCAAGCGCACAATGCAAAACCTTACCACAAATGATCCAGCCGTGTCGCCTCTATTATCAACGCAATAAAGTGCAAATTCTCCAGGATTTGAAGGTGGAGAAGAAGATGGTATATCGTATTGTTGTTGTATTTAGTATAAATAGTGGTGAGTGTTTGACTGTTAGCATTCGGTAACTGACTCTTCTAAGTAACATACTTATCAGTTCAAAAGGTTTGTAGTAAAAAGTCTGAGTAATTAAAAAAAAAAAACGTCGGAACCTCTTTCGAAAACTTTCATGAGTGAAAATTGGAACATACGGTTCAACTGTTTTCCAATATAGTAAAGAATGTAAAATTAAAGTCACATACGGGATATTCACCATGATTTGAGTTTTGAGCTTTCCAATATTTCGTCACCGTTTCATGCGTCAAGATCACGGAATAAGTAAAAAAACTTAAATATAAATGACTTAAGTGTTAATAACCATGATAATTATAAAAGTTTGATATAAAATTGGTTGAAAAACAGCAGAAAAAATACTTATAATAGTGGTTTTAGTCAATTTTAAGACCCTTATTTAGTCACTTAACTTACTTACCTACTAACTTAAGCTCGCCTTTGCCATTATTTTTTTGCGATATGTTTTACTTGAACTACCTATTTTGTGCAATAAAGAATTATGAATTACCATATGGGTGGAAAGAATTTGATTATATTATGCCTGTGTGTGTGTGTGCAAGTGGCTTACTGGGTTTGGTTTTTTTCCCTGGCAATATTACAAACAGTTTTAATTTTTTACATTTTTTTTTTCAGTATAAAGAAGGAACTGAAGTCGATTCTCTTCATGCTTAAGGGGTAGCTACTACAGCGCATTTTTTGATCTCAAGGGTTCACTAGGTTCAATATGAAGGTATACTTAAATTTTGTCTGAATTTTTTTATAAACCTGCCCAAAAGGGTTTGAAGATTTTGGCCCTAAATCGGCTACCTGATCTTTTTTTCAAAATCGACGCGGATTATAACATTTGTATGTTTGGATAGAGAACACTTTATATCATTATTAACAAAGAAAATTACATTCATCTAATATAATTATAATAAATTAAAACTAGTATTTGAAACTTGAAACAATTAGGCTAACTGCAGACTGTTGCAAACAATCAACAGGTAGCTCAACTGATCCATATCAATACCATAATATACTGAGAAAATAATAATGATACTCGTATTGTCAGAAATAATAACTAACTTTCATAGTGTGCGGATGGTGCGTTGCATGTTGAATTAAAAATCAGTGTGGTAGCCAAAATTAGAGCCAACCTCCATACTAAAATCTCCAATTTATTTATTCCCATTACCTCTCCCATTTCCCTTGAAATAGTCATGTAACGTAACTTTTTAATCTAAGTTATAGAACATTTTCTAAACATTCTCATCCTTTCAGATGTTCATTCCACTTCTGTGTTTGTTGTCAATGGCGGTAGCTGAACCGCCGGTTGGGTAAGTAAATCCATCTTAATGAACCTCTAGGTCGCTGTGTGGTGCCGGCTTAGTATTTGCACCACCCCAACTCTTCCCGTGGGTGTCGTAAGAGGTGACTAAGGGATATCCACCAGGGGCGGGCAGCAGCGCCCCCTGCAGAACAATTCTACCACCGAACTGCGATCCCCAACCCGCATGCCCAGCGTGGCAATTATGGGCACTACTTTCCAAGACAAAAGCCAATAAGGTACTTATCAGCTGAGGTGAGGTGAACCTCTAGTTTCTATTCTCCCATTTATAAAACAGCGGAATAAATTGGCGGATAGTAAATTTTTGCAACGAACAGGTAGGTACCTACACTACATTAGTAAGAAAATAAACGAAGTTCTAAGTTCGATATTACGATCTGACAAAGGTGATAATGATTCAAAGTTTCTTGAGGGCAACATTTGATGAGCTTCTTTCACAAATCGCGTTCTCATAATTGTATTATTGTTTTCAGCGACGGCTACGCAGCATCCCGGTCATCCCATGACCACCACGATCACCACCACGACCATTCTGACCTCACCAGATCACCCTCCGAAGAGTATGGACCTCCTGCCTTCGGGTCCTCTCGAAACGGCATTTCTTTGGAATACGGGCCTCCGAGTGCTAGGAACAGCATTGATACTCAGTATGGGGCACCTAATGCAAGGTCTTCTGGTCTGTCAACTGAGTATGGTGCTCCAAATGCTAGGTCTTCTAGTCTATCCACTGAATATGGGGCCCCTAATGCGAGATCTGGTCTTTCTACTGAATACGGTGCTCCTAACGCTAGGAGCAGCGTTTCTGATGTGTACGGTCCACCCAACGCCAGGTCTTCCGGACTTTCTACTGAATATGGAGCTCCCAATGTCAGGTCTTCGGCCCCGTCTGCTGAATACGGCGCTCCTGCTGCCAGGAACAGTCTGTCTGAAGACTATGGTCCACCTAGCGCAAGAATAAGCTCAAGACAAAAGAACTTTGTGCCCCCGGCCGCCAGAACCAGCTTTTCTCAAACCTTCGGATCATCAAAAAGCCAGGGCAAGAGTCTATCTCAGAAATACGGAGTACCAAACGCGAGGAGTGGCTTATCACAGAAATATGGTGCTCCTAACGCTAGAAGTGGAGTTTCTGAAGAGTACGGAGTTCCCAATGCGCGTTCTTCGCTTTCCCAAGAATATGGAGCCCCTAATGCTCGATTTGGACCTTCTACGGAATACGGGACACCGAACGCTCGCTCTGGGCTCTCCCAAGAGTATGGAACTCCGAACGAACACTCTGGAATCTCCCAAAACTATTCACCAGCCCAGCGTTCTTTGTCCCAAGAATATGGTACCCCAGATCTGTCTTCTCGATCTTTGTCTACTGAATACGGTGTCCCTGATGCTAGATCAACGCCTTCAGAAGAATATGGGGTACCGACGGTAGCTAGAAGTGGCAAACCTAAAGCAAAATCTGCCAGTTCGTTCCGTAGCTCTCAAGGTTATTCCTCAGCCCGTTCTGCCTTCCAGAAGTCTAGTTCTGCTAGATCCAACGACATTTCCCAAGGGTATCCATCCAGTTTTGGATCTCGGAGTCATAAGGGTCAATCTTTCGCCAAATCTGCGGTGGAAACAGATTCTTATGCCCAAGAGTATAAGGCTCCAGTTGAATCGTACAGTGCGCCAGATGAAACCTATGGAGTGCCCAGTACAAGAGGAATGTCTCAGGGGTATGCTCCAGCTAGTTTGAAGACTAGTGCTGTTGCGTCTTCGTATTCTTCTGCCAGGTATGAAACCTCTACCCATTCTTAGTTTGTGTAGGCACTATATATTGAAGCCTTCTGCTCAATTCTTTTATTTTGGCATAGTACTTCGATAGTTACTGACTGAGATAGATTTTTAGGATTTACTATGGATTAACAGTGACTAAGGATTTAAGGAATCAGAGGCGATTCATGAATTATTCATAATCCCTTTAACTGTTAGTCAATGTGTGTATTTAGCAGTTCATATTATTAATGTAGCTACGTAGACCTTATTATTTATTTTTAAATCGTGAACTTCAATCAATATCAAGTTCCTAGAATTCTAGATTTGCAAGAAACCCTCATCACCATTACCAACCTTATAACCATAACTTCCAGATCCTCTCCATCATCGACCTACGGAGCACCATCAGCTCGAATGCCCTCAGAGCAATACGGAGTACCAGAGCAGTATGATGCACTGTCCAACCAGGGGTACAGCTATGGACGATCAGCTGACGAGGAAAACCAGGTTCGTCAAATATCAAATATCGAATTGTTTTATTTCCTTTAGACCTTACAAGACTCAGGACCTTACGTACCCTCAAATACTCTCCATCATCAGAATAAAAATTCCTTCCCTAGTGTAGGTGCAGAACCGTAGGGAGTGGTACAAGAGTTTGAAGGCCTATGAGGGAAGATTTATATGAGACCGGGCCATGCCCGGGCGTACCGTGTACATGGCCCGAGCGGGGCACGGGTTTGAAAAGTTACATACATTTTGTATGCAGCAGTTTATATTAAACAGTGCATGATCCGTGTCCCGTCCGGGCCCGTCTACTAACGTTCTCTTCGGCTCTGCTCCGGCCCGCCCGGCCTCGGCCCGGCCCGGACTCGGACCGGTCTAATATAAATCTACCCTAAACGGTGGGGCGAAGTCGGATTGTAAATGATGATGATAAATAGAAGGTAGATATATCAGGTTAAATCTATCAACTATCGTGTTTTACTATAACAACTTTCGTAGTTTGACGAATTCATTATGAATGTAAGCGGGTTAACTACGAACCTAGTTTGTGTTGGAAGAACACCAAAGTTTTATCCCTTAACGAGGAACTGCATTAGATTGAGTGCGGTTCGGAGAACGCGCGCAACTCGAACCTCACTCACCAAAATGTATAGTACATATTTTTGGAATTTGCATAAATACTGAGTAGTGATTATAAACTTTCCCCAGGAACCAGCAAACTACGACTTCGCGTACAAAGTAAACGACTTTGAGTCAGGCAGTGACTTTGGGCACACAGAGTCGAGACAGGAAAACCACGCTGAAGGCAGTTACTTCGTTCTTCTACCTGATGGGACTAAGCAGGTTAGCCACTTTGATTAATAATACAAAATACAAAATGTTTATTTCATTGATCAATCAAATATTACAATATACTATGATATGTGCTCAGAACCTCCATTTAAGTATGAAATACCTGTATATGGAGGTAACGCTCTTCCTTAACATACAGTATTAATATTCATTCACTTTGAGTAGCACATACACTTTGAGTAGAATATAATGACTTTGAGTCAGGCAGTGACTTCGGGCACACAGCGTTAAGAACCACGCTGAAGGCAGCCACTTCATCCTACTGACGGATGGGACTAAATACCAAATATCTCTTCACGCCTTACCATGCAATTTATTTATTTTATTTTATTTTACGAATTTTAGGAATACTTACCGCTGCTATGATATATCATTAAGGTCTTGGCTTAAGATAGCATGCACGAAACATGCATATAATGGTACTGAGGGTTAATTACAAGTTTACAATGCATCTACCTAACGCATGTATTCAGGCATGTAACCTAACGTTACATGCCTCAATAACTTTCAATCTCTTCTCTTCAGACCGTGGAATATGAAGCTGATGAAGACGGCTTCAAGCCCAGGATCTCTGTAGAAGCTGTGGAATCATCAGCTCGCGGCTACGACGAGAATGCCGCGGACTTGGCTAGATCTGGCGGACCTTACTGATGATGGAGAGCATACGATAAACTGACCAAGAACCCTACTGATTATAAAGAGCTAACGTTGAACTGACCTGGATGGAAGGCATTGGACCCTAAAGATAGGTTTAATATTAATATAGTACAAAAATACTTTAATTTAAACCATCATAAATACTTTACAAAAGACATTACATTCGACACAAATAAAATGGGCGTCCTTATTGCTTAAAGGCGATCTCTTCCATGCTCAAATATCGAGTTTAAAAATATTTTTTATATACCGTTCAGGACTTTAAACAAAAAATAACATTATGTAAGATCTGTACACACGATAATTAGACCTTACTCATTAATTATACAGAGATTAAGGTACACTGAGCACAAAACAGTGGATTTTAAAGATAGTAGAATTTATACCAAATTTTAAATGATGCTTACTGTTTTATTTATTTTTTGTAACTATATTTTTGTAACGGTTGATTCAGTTACAACTGACCATAGACGACTATCCGACATCAACTGCCGGTCGAAAGACCACCTACTCAGTGGACCAGATGGGTCAACCCAGTTCAGGGGAGATCTCCCTTTGTAACTATTTGGGGGAAATACCACCTTCTCCCCGAGAAGATGAAATATTGTAAATTTTTGTGAAATAAGTATAAGAAATGAATCGATCTTTCATAACGACTTTGAACGAAAACGGACCTTGTAAATAATTTATTTATTTTAGCAAATTGTAAAAAATACATAAAAATTGTAGACATAATTATTAAGTACTTAATTAGTTTGTAAGTTGCTTGTGATGTAGATTAAGTGCAAATAAATCAAGAGTTGATTTAATTACTTATTTTTTATTTACTTAGGTATGCCTTCTAATCTTAAGTTTATCAGGCCAATTTTTTCAATTTAATCAATCTTTATTAACAAAGACACAAAAAAAGTAAACGAAAATCGGTTCATCCGTTTGGGAGCTACGATACCACAGACAGATACACAGACAGACACGTTAAACTTATAACACCCCTCTCATTTTGCGTCGGGGGTTAAAAATAGGTAGCGGCGCGGTAGTGGCGGATGTATGCCTCACAATGATACATACATCCGCCACACTGAATCGAAAATAGAGTTTGGTTACTAGTATAGTATTATAATATCTGTGGTTTGGTGTAGATTTTAACAAGGTCGTAGGCACCACGAATGTCTAGGTCACCACTTCTGACCGTCACTGTACCTCCTTATAAACAACAAATTTTTGCCTATAAATATGTCCTAACGATTAAAACTGAACGGCGGCGTTAGATTTTCTCAGTGCAATAATGATTGTACGCGTCTGCAATACACAGAAGTTCAGGGCAATTGACAGGACCGTTTGCTATGCCAATTTAATAATGGACACGATTACCTATATTTTTTGAGGCTAGATAATGCTGTGTGAATTGTCCAACATTATTTATTTATTAACAAAAAAATTAAGATTAAGGCGTTGCCTCCCCTCACACTAGCGCCGCCACCTATTTTATCTAATTATTACGTTTAAGAAAGGAATTTCCATTTCTGTATTAGTTTTATTTTGTATAGCTTAAGCAGAGATACGAAGTTGCCCTTGGTGGTCAACAAACTCTATTTTCGCATCTATCCGACTTTTGATTACGACCTCCGTGGCGCAGCGGGTGAAGGTCCGCCTGCGACGCAGGAGGTTGCGGGTTCGATTCCCGCTTCGGAACAAATTTGTGCAAAATCTGCAGAAATTTGTTCCGTTGGTCTGGGTGTTTTCTATGTATAATAAAAAAATATCTATCTATGTAGTGTATTGTATAAAGTATATCAGTTATCTAGTACCCATAAAACAAGCTCTGCTTACCTCTTGGGGCTAGATAATGCTGTGTGAATTGTCCAGCATTATTATTATTATTATTATCATAAGACTGCAGGCAGATGCTGGATGCGGCTTTAAGACGGGCGCTATGACGCTCATTATGACGCTCACGCTTATGTCCAGCAGTGGACTATTATATGTAGGTTGATGATGTTAAAATAAAGGTCAGAAATTAAATAAAGTGTTTCACTGCGGTTTCTAAGGTGACTAAGTTATTTTATATTTAGATTTTATTTACTATTTATTGACAAAAAAATAACAGTCCTTTAATATAAATAAATTGAAACTAATAGGTATTTACAATTGAAATAATTGAGCTTACTGCAGACTGTTGCAAACAATCTACAGGTAGCTCAACTGATCCATAACAATACCAGTCGTCGCGTCCCCGCTACGCTAGCTGCATTGCCCCGCTGTATGGCAATGCTGATGCGCTGCGCCAGATACTCACCAGCTCTCGGATCACGTTTCGCTTCGACCAGACGCTCAGATAATTTTTTACCGCACTGGCATTGATGAGGCGCGCACACATGAATCAGTTGAGCTACCTGTAGTTTGTTTGCAACGGTCTGCAGGTAGCTCAATTGTTTCAATTGTAAATACTAATTCGAATTTATTTCTATTTTATGTTTGTAATTTTCTTTGTCAATATTTTTTTTTCTTCTTTATACGACACGACAGCGACATTCTCCTTGATCTGACTCATATAGCTAATTCTTGTCTTCCTATTCCTCGTCTTCCTTCTACCTTTCCTGAATAAATAAAATAAATAAATTAAATAACATCGCAAAAATTTACGACTTCGGCGGGACTCGAACCCGCATCCTTCCGTAAGTACCGGAACGTGCTAACCAACTACACCACGAGGTCGAGTGACGCTGGAGTCGAAAATCTTTGCGACTTTCTACGGACTGACTCCAGCGTCACTCGACCTCGTGGTGTAGTTGGTTAGCACATTCCGGTACTTACGGAAGGATGCGGGTTCGAGTCCCGCCGAAGTCGTAAATTTTTGCGATGTTATTTAATTTCTTAGAAATTTGCCAGAGTGTGAGGCTTACGCACTATAAAAACAAAAACTTTAAAATAAATAAATAATGCTGGACAACTCACACAGCAGTATTTATAGGTAGACCACACAACTGGCGGTCACAGTGGTACATCGCTGTGGAACCATGTCACAGTAACAAACACCAAAAGTTTGTTGGCGTTTGTTACTGTGTTTGTGTTTGTTTTCTTAGTGTGACAAGATTCTACAGAGATCCGCCAATTGTGTGATCTACATAGCCCCAAGCCAAGCAGACCTTGTGTTATGGGTACTACCCAAGTAACACATCAAAGCAGTATAACGGCCGTCTTACAGCATGCCTGTATCGTTTTCGCATTTTGAGTTAGAACTATAGTAGCATTATAAACTGCTATACGGCTACTGTAATGCTTATTTGGGCACAAATTATACGGCTTTAAATCCTAAATAGGTTCACAATAGTTGTATACTTGCATTACAGGCGCATTATATTAGCATTATTGTGGTCAAAGAAAATATCAATCGCATTAGAGAAGCATTAATGAGGTCAATGTAGTTGCCAATGGCAATACAGTAGCATTATACTAGCAATAATATTGATAATGAAGATATTAATTGCATTACAAAAGCATTAGACTAGCATTCGAGTGGTAGTAAGAGAATGATTGGAGCAATTTAAGTGTTCACAGTTAGAACTTAAATAAACCCTACATCTGCAAAAACTACTCTAATACCACGGTACAAATGATATAATTTGTTGTACAATATAATATGGACGGTGACGGTCAAGCAAGACTGAGTGAGTGGCAATTTAAAATAAAAATAGTGTGGAAATTTATAATACTGGTAAGTTTTTGACTCTTTTGGTATTTATGCCTTCAAATATTACTGCGCAATTTAGTTTATTGTAAATGTCTATATAAGTTTCATTGGCAATTTTCACGCGCCTTCGATATTTTATGGTTTTGATATAAAATGTTAGATACAGATATGTGTGAAATAACCTAAAAAATTGTGTATTCCTAGTAGTGAACGAATTTGGCATTATTAACATAATAGTAATGTTTGGACAGTATAATAACTAAGTTATATGTTTATTATATAGGTTTATGGCTTATATAAATAGGTCCAAATTATAATATTTTTTGGGTATAAAATATTTTCAAAATGGTGTCTGTCTATAGCAACCCGGTGAGCCTATAAACAGGCAAATTAATGCCGCCAGCACCATAAATACTCATACGTGAACAATTATGAAGCCAAAGGCCAGAGAGAAGGCTTTTGATGAACCACTGTAGTGCCATTGTCAATAAAGTAGTTCTGTACCGGTTCACCAGTATACCAGCAGACTTGATGTCGACTGAAATAATGCCATTAAATGAACACAATTTTAGGGATCCTTGAGCAAAACAATATGACCCATTTCAGAATTTTTGTACCACTTGAATCCGTTGATTAGATAGATCCGTGAAAGTAGATAGTTTCATTCGATTATGTCATTAAGATATTTTTCGCAATTAGTTTATAAAAAGGACCGTTATTTACTTCATTCTCGGTGTAGTGTAGGTAGTTAGGTACAGTAGCCATCAAATGTACACTTTAGGATGGTCAAAAACTTCAGAGTACGCACTAATATCTTTTTAATGGTTGATGCTTTCTAATAATATTTTTTCCTTATTTTCAGGTTTTTTGTACCAACCGTACAATGCCATACAAAATAGTACATACGATAGAGAGAGGGAAAAAATTGCTAGTTATTGTACCTTCTTTGTGGGAGGAAAACGATAGCTTGTGGTGGCCGCCTAAATAGATACAGTGGAAATTAATTAAAGATGAGCAATCTATATAATTAAATAACGTTTATATATATCAATATATAAACGTTATTTACATACTATATCATTAAATAATTTTTTATACTTAAATAACGGTGCATTAATGTCAAAACCATTTTTTTTTTATAAAAATTATAACATGCAAAAGAAATTGTTATTCTTAATTATTACTCTCGAATCTACGTAAATAAAAAAACTTAAGTACTAAATAATGTTTTTTATTGGTACGTACTACGTATGCAATAGCGGTATGAAATACATATTTTCATGATGATGCAAACATAATAATTTACGTTGTAGGTCTCTAGGATCAAGAACAATATCACTGTCATCTTCACTTTCGTCGGAGCTCTCAGTTTCAGCATCAAGCGGACAGGAATGAACACGATTTTGTTGAATATTTTCACTATTCGCTACAAAAGATTTTGTTTCAAAACACGAGGATTCCGTATCGTATTATATTATTCCGTATGATATTTTTATTATTCCGTATAATATTGACAGGTCCTACTAGATTTTGGCGACCTACGGAACCTTCTTTAATATCACTTCAACTCACTTCGCATGAATCGTTTTGTTGTGCATTGATCGGATTAGAAGACATCAGAAATCTTGCATGTTCCTTAGACATTTTTCGCCTGATACCTCCGGTTCTTACTCTTATTTTAAACGATGTTTTCAACATTTTGCGAAATAAAAACATCAACGTTATTTTTACCTATATTAATTACACGTACAATGAAATCAACTTAATCACGTTATTAGCATAACATTATCGTTATACACACACATTGTTAAATTAATAATATACCTATTATTATATCATACGTCCACTATAAAAATTGCTGTTGTTTTATGTACATTACATTCTTTTCTCCAAGACAATTGGTATTACAAATTCCGGAAAATTAATGTTTAACCAGCTTTACGCATTACATTAACTCACGTGTGTTTGATTTAAGAGCTATTAGCTGTACAACAGAATTCAGTTGGTCTTTAAAAATTCAAGCATTACATTGACTCACGCTTATGCTGTTTATCAATATTAGGCTTTTACTTACCACTTAAAAGTGCTATTACACAACAAAAGGCATTAAAACAGCTCTAAGCTGCATAACAGATTTGCGGTGCATTATAATGGAATAAGTTTATGCTATTAAGCAGCATTAAGCATTATGTTACGACTTAAAAATGCCATTGTAGACCCTAAGGCTCTAAAAACAGCTAAAAATTGTACAGCTGCTTTGAGGTTTGCTATACTAAAACTAAAGGCTTTACAAAAGCATTTTTATATGCCATTATCCTACCGTTGTACGGTGTACAGCATCGTAATGGTTTTCAAATGCCTATATAATGCGTCAAGATACTCGGTGAACTTATTTAAGATTTTATACGGACCGTAAGTTCTACATAAGTTTATAATTCGTTTGTTAAAATGCTTTCTGTGTTACTTGGGTAGATAACTGATATAAGTTCTAATACTATACACTACATAGATAGATATTTTTTTATTATTCATAGAAAACATCCAGAAAACCCTGAACAAATATCTGCAGATCGTACAAACATTTGTCCCGGGGCGGGAATCGAACCCGCAACCTCCTGCGTCGCAAGCTGACCTTCGCCCGCTGCGCCACAGAGGTCGTCCTTCTACGATGTTACTATTATGAAGTTGTCTTATCTACTCTACCCGGTATTAATAAATAATAAATAAATAATGTTGGACAATTCACACAGCATTATCTAACCCCAAGCTAAGCAGAGCTTGTGTTATGGGTACTAGATAACTGATATACTTAATACAATACACTACATAGATAGATATTTTTTATTATACATAGAAAACATCGAGAACACGCTGAACAAATATCTGTAGATCTTTCAAACATTAATATAGGTCATTTGCTTATTCTGTCCATTTGCGCAAAAAAATCCGATAACTAGATAATTTCCAATCTATCATAAAATGAGCGAATAATATTCGATAAATAATAAACGTCTATTACAATAGAATTAGCATAATTTCCTGGGACGTGCTATAAAAGTCATTGGCATGGTGGGATGAAAGTAGAGCACCCTTGGCGTTCCGGGAAAAATGTCTTTTCAAACTGTCTGGGTGTTTACGGCGATTATGTGAGTATTTATTAAATTGTTAAACAAAGTTTGATTTTATTTTGTCTTGAAAACATCTTTATCATATCATTCAAGAATCAAAAACTCTTCATTTCCTTTTAAACAATAAATGAGCACTTAGAAGAGGCCAAATTCTTAAAAATATACACTGACATGGAAATAAAATATCATTTTTTATTTCAATCGCTTCGGTATGTTATATATACTGTAGACATACCGAAGCGAAGAAACCTCTAGCCTGTTAGTTGTAATTTTTCGAGTTGGAGCCAAACCTTTCCCAAGCTTTTTTCCTCTAGATAGTCTTATAGTACATATGTAGTCCTTTATGTACGGAAGGTTTTGACAATTTATTTGAAATACCATGCCAGCAACCAATGAATCCATTTATGGATACTATTTCTTTTATTAAAATTACAATAAATTAGATTAGATAAACAATAGATGAGTGCCAGTCCCATTCAAATCTGAAGCACATACAATACATGAACGAAATAAGTCACTATTTACACATTTAAAATCAATAATATCATTCATTCAGATTTGACTTGGACCACTGTCACAGGCAATCATCCATTTTTCTTCTTATTTAATGCAAATTGATGAAACCTAATCCTACCCGTCCATGGATCCATTGATTTAGTGTAATAATAAGCTAGCTGGCAGGGTATTTTGGAAAAAATTCCAGAAATCTTCGTCGCAGGGGAAAATGGCAGTGAATTATTGCAATCAGGCGACAAATTGAATGAGACAATATTAGATAGATAGATAGATAGATAGATGTTTTATTCATGAACAATATTTACAATTGTATTTGAATGTTATGAGTAGGTCTTAAAATATAATTAATTAAATGATTAAAACATTAATTTGATTAAAAAAAAATTGAATACAAATGTCTCTTAAAATCTAAGGAATACCTACCATTAAAATCCAGATGTCGCTTACATAGTCAAAATTTAAAATTTAAAGTCATTTACTGAGTACAAGCACTTTTCCAACAAAAGCTTTTTTAATTTTGTTTTAAATATATTAGGACTATCAATGCTTTTTAAATCAACAGGCAGGGAGTTAAATAACTTAACAGCCTGGTACCTAGAGCCATGCTTCACAACATTTAACCTAGGCTGAAAAGGAGTGTCGAGATTTTTCCTTCTTTAATCTCCTTCTTATTAATTCATACATGTGCATTTTTTGCAGCATGGTTTGTGTCATCACTGACATGGTGGAAGCCCAGTATAGGTTCCCAATATACTACCGAATCGAAAGAAGATTTGAAGCAGAAAATCAAGGCGTGCAAGATATGTAAGTTGCTTGTTATAGTTATACTTATTTACTTACTAAAAACTGAGCGGATTTGCTTAAAACTTTGCTAGCTACTTCAAATTGGACATTTCAGCCCGATCCTCTGCGCGATTTAGAAAAACCACCCATCCTAATTTGACATTTGAAAACCCATTGAATGGCTTTCGTAATTAGCAATTGTATGGCGAAGGCCATTGAAATGGCTTTCAAATGTCACTTTATAGAATGGGTGGTTTTTGTGTAATCTCACAGCCGTACTATGGTTTCAGAGCGTAATTAGTCGTCTCTAAATTTTGTAACTTTCTCAGTTTTCTAAATATCTTAATAAATCTTTCGCAATTATAATCTTAGATAAATTGACTAATGAAACATAAAAAATAAAACAATTAAAAAAAATCACTTTCAAGATTTTTTCACGTTAAACTTTTTTGCCTCTGAGTCTTAATGGGGGAAATCGGGGGTAAATCTTTTAAATTTTTTTAATTCTATTTGTTTACGAACCAGGGAACGTTATTATAAAAGTGTCGGGAGATAGCGGTAAATATGAAAAGTCGATTTGAAATTTCCAAACCGAAAAAATAGTAGAGGACTTTCGAAAATTGAATGTAAAAGCTAACTTTATTAACTTTATAAGAATATGCCTCTATCATGGGGTCTCATTCCATAGAAAAGGTTTTTGGTTCAAAAAAATTACAATTGATGGCGTTAGGTGTATCACTTCGTTATCGAAGTTTGTATATACTGACAAAATAATATAGAATTTCATTACAAAAATGTTTGCACGCTTTTAGGAAAAACCCCTAAGTACAATATAATTGAATTTGTATGCCTTTAAATAAAAATAATCATAAATTTTATAAGTTCATTGGGATCGAAGTTCTCCTTGCGGAATTAAAATGAACTTATCAATTCTCATGATTATTTTGTATGATAGTAAATAGTAAGCGCTACTCCTCGACAGATGGCGAAACAGGTTTTTATTGAAATGCGTTTCGTCATTGGTTTGTTTTATTTTCTTAATAATTATTTGGGTCCACCGTGACCGAAAGAACCAAACGCAAACTAATTGTCAGTCAAGTGTCACGAGCGAGCGGTTTAAGCCTTTACCCCACAAACGCGATTTTGAAGCGCGTCTTGTGTCGCGCGATTTGTCACGATTTTGTAGCGCGATTCCTCACACACAGCTGCGTTTTTATAAGCGCCATTTCTAAAACCCGGGCGCTGCCGGCGCCCCCCCAGAATGCAAAATGCATGCGTCCTAAATACAAAATGTTTAAATTTAATTAATTATCGCAAAATCACAGGACGCGGAAACGCGCCGTCGTCAGTGTGAGTAAGATAGTATGCGTGTTAGTACAAAATGTACTGCAAACAAATATCGCAACAAATCGCGCGACAGAGAGACGCTCTTCAAAATCGCGGCTGTGGGGTAGAGGCTTTACTTTGTTTGTTGGATTTGATGTAGGTACTTCGCACTGTATCCGTCCTGCGTCCTGCCGTTTGTTAATTGAGAGTTTTTCAGTGATATTTTAGTGAACCGGCTATATTTCTAACTGAACTTGCATTTTTTCTTATTCGAACCATTTTTGGCAAGTTGTCGGACTTTTGCATGTCTTTATATTACAAATCACCTTCGGCTTATTAATTAATCATAATTCAGGGATAACATTAGCAGCACCATCAACAATGCAACGTTAGCTGCAGGAAACAAATTGTCTGCCAGGAAGCAATAACCAAATATTTGAATATACCTCTTAAAAATAAATTCGCAAATTAATTAATTATGGAGAGTTAGGTCTTGTGCTGTAGGTATGTTTTGAGTAAAATGGTTAATTTGTTGATTTATTAGAAGGAAATGAAGATTTTTGTGGTGTTAGTGATCGAAGTAATAAAGAAGCCAAATACGCTTTAGAATTTATTGCAAGAGGTATACAGGCTGGCCAATTTTCTATGAAAAATTATAATTCCTTGGTTCGATTCACTCAAAACTCGGTTTAAATAAACTATAAAGTATGTAAATAATAAATTGAGTATTTTTTACTTTTACAAAAATACCCCCAGGGTAAAGTGCAGTAAATTTCTTAAATTTGTATGATTTCAACGCGGGCGAAGCCGCCGGGCCCAGGTAGTTTACCACAATTTAAGATATACTCACTCGCAGTGCCCTCAGTTATTCCGTGATCATGGCACATGAAGATGTGCCAAAATATTAGAAAGCTCAAAACTCTAATCCTGGTACATAGGGTCAGTTTTTTTTAAGGCCACTGAGGCTCTTAAACCGTGAGAGTTATCGAAAAGTCATCCTAATAGTTACGTGCTCTATTTAAATAAAAAATTGAGGCCTTCATTCAATAGACATTTTTTTTAGTTTTAGTTATATTTAGGTTTTTCATTTTTGGGTTCTTTGTTCGATATTCAATAAATAGTCGTCATACATTATGACGACTATGTCATGACCAGTCCCAAAGTGGCTGGAATACCTTCAAAATAGTTTATTCACAAAGAAAAATGCAATCAAATAAAATAAATAAATTAGAACTAGTATTAACAATTGAAACAATTAAGCTAACTGCAGACTGTTGCAAACAATGTACAGGTAGCTCAACTGATCCATATCAATACCAGTCGGAAGCGTCCCCAAGACGCTGGCTGTATTGAAAATCTACAAAATCCTAAAAACAAAATTGATTTTATTTAAATTAAACTTTATTAATTCAGTTAATGTTACACGTTCAGATTAGAATCGGAACGTTCAAAAACTCACTTTATTAAAATAAAAAGAATTAAAACCAAAAAAACAACTTGACTTTTTCAAATGCAGAAGTTATTTTTTTCAAAATCGAGCACCGTGCAACATTTGATACTTTTCGATAGCTCACACCGTTTCTGACTTCTCCTCAGTGGCCCTAAAAAAAACTCACCTGTATAATCCGTTGTAAATGACTTGAGTGTAAGTATAACTTAACTATGATAGTTTTAAAGAAAATAAAGATTTCAGTATATTATAATAATACGAATATTTAGATTTAGTTGGACTTTCTTCTTAGTTTAGTCCTTTTAGTCACTAGGGATCTATTCTACGATGCGCACCTTAAGTAGGTACCTACCCCACAAAAGTAAGTGGAACTTGCTGTATTACTATACACTACCTATCTATATAGTACGAGATGAAAAACGTTATTCAAGTCTATGTTCTCAAATTAAATAAACCGTAAGTAGGTACCTATCTATTGTCGCTTTTTAGAAAATTATAAGCAAGTCTACTCACTACTAGATAGCGTCATTAAAATATCGCATATGTCGACATCTAGTAGTGGAAGGTGGTATTTTTTCTTTTTTTCTCGCGGGCCAAGTCTTACGCCATCTAGTGAATTTAAAACAACAACTAGTTGGCCCGCTCAAATCTCGCCCGAAGCGAGTCACATTTTTTACTATGAGATGAGGCATCTGTACTAGTATAGTATTATAATATCTGTGCCTCTATAATGAAGAAAGCGTAAACTACGACGATTTAAATGAAGTATGATGTAATAGTTTATTAACAAATATTTGTAAAAAATCGATCTGAAAGTGTCATATCACAAATTTTACTACCAATCATTCTATTCCTTGCATTCAAGTTCAAGCTATGGTTATTAAAATGTGATATTATTAAATATTTTGTTGTTGCTTAAGATTTGAATAATAGGATAATTGAGTAAGGGTCTACCCCGACCCAAGCGCCCCCACCTATTTCATCCTATTATTCTGTCAAACGAAGGAATTTTCAAAAACCGAATTGACCAGTTTGTGATGCCTATTATAAGCTCTTTTTAATGCCTCTGTAAAAGGTTTATTTTGTATAGTTTAGGCAGATATGCGATGTTGCTCTTTTTGGCCACCATGGTTAGTAATTTATGTATTATAGTACTATTAGTAATGGCGACTACCCCTGTCGGGCAGTCGAACTCAATTCGTTATTCGACGCCTCGATCAATTCGTAGAGGCATTAGTAATTACTAATTAGTAGTTGTCATTCGACTTTGAAGATTAGTATATTACTAATATTCAAGTCGAATGAGTAAATTAGTAGTTGTAGGACATTCGACTAGCCAGATCATTCGCAGTCGCGCATCTTTAGTTTTAATTTGTATAGGTACCTAGTGTAGGCAGAGATGCGAAGTTGCTCTTTTTGGCCATCACGGTGAGCAAATTCAAATATATACAATACAATAATAGCATATGCAGGTATCACAAATGTCAAAATCGATTTTTGAAAATTCCTTCATTTTACTTATGTAAATAATAGTATAAAATAGGTGGTGGCGCTTATTTGACTCGGGTAGCGACTAGGTGCTACCTCTTTTTGAATTTTGAGAAAAATGAAAAGTCCGGTTGAGTTAATTGTAACCGGACTACTGAGACTACACCATCGGGCTTACCCGAAAAGAAATTTAAGTTTCATCAATGTGAAAAATGACGATAATTACGCTCCTGACCGTTCGGTTTTCGCTCGAACGAGTTTCCTTACTTTTATTTGTGTTTTGTTTGTAAAAGGTTTGTAATTACTATGTGCAAGTAAGTAGGTTTATAAATAATTTAAGTTCCTACTTACATGGTGGGGTCCGGAATCACGCCCTTTTGGCTTTACGTGGCACCCAGCATCATTACATTACTTATTAAATCCTATTAATATTATGAATGATAAAAAAAATAAAGCGAAAGTTTGTGCCGTTGTTATTATTTACAGAAATTTTGGCGTGGTCTTCGCACAAACATCTTCATGTTTGTGCGAAGACCACGCCAAAATTTCTGAATGAATCTAGCTTAAATTTTGCCCACATTAAATTCTAAATAATGTTTAAAAGAATGCAAAGTTTTATGGAATGTTGTGTCCACCTATCATAGGTAGCAGGTACATTCACAATATATGGATTAAAGTCATCAAGCAATAGCTTCTAGAACTGACTTCAACAAGGCCTAAAGCCTGCGACCGTCAGACATTCATTATTTCATAAGAACTGAGAATAGAATAGAATATTTATTCTGCTTCTTATGTATAGTGGTGCCGGCTTAGAATTCACACCATCCCAATTCTTCCCGCGGGTGTCGTAAGAGGCGACTAAGGGATATCCACCGGGGGCGGGCAGCAGCGATTTCTACAGAACAATTCTACCACCGAACTGCGATCTCCAACCCGCATGCCCAGCGTAGGCGATGACACATCGAGGATATACCCTACCCAATAAAAAAAGAAATCAAAATCGGACTACTCTGTAAAAAGTTATGTGTAAAAACAAATATACGCGTCGACTTGAGAACCTCCGTTTGTCGTGGGCTACAAAAGCTCAATTTACCTAAGGGGGTACTTACGTACCAAAATGTTCAAAAGTAAATTGTTTTATTTTTCAGAGACGATAAAAGACAGTTACCATCACTAGAAACCTGCCCTGACGATAATTGTCGACAGATCCCGCGGACGTGAGTGAAATTTGAAAATCCATACGTTTCCATAATTACTACTACCACACTTTATATTACAGGGTGGTTTTTTGAGAAGGACGGTGATGGCCAAGTCCGAAACCACGAGAGTTAGAGAAAAGTCGTGAAAGGAGTTATGCCCTCGATTTATAAGAAAATCATAACTGCATATTTAGTTTTTAGGTTTTTGAAGATCGAAGATCGGTTTTAAAACCCTTATGGTCTCGCTTTGTCTGTCCTTTTTCCCCTCCTTAATAACTCAAAAACTACTGCAGCTATCAACTTGAAATTTAAAATAATAATACATTTCGTGCGCCTGTAGGTACAGATTTTAAGAAAAATAATTGAAAATAAATGAAAAATGAAAATGAATATTTTCCATACAAATTGTGATGCCGAAATTTTAAAAGATACCTACAGAGGGGTATGGGGTATGGGGTATCAAATGAAAGGTATAATTTTGTACATTTCAAAATATTTTTTGAAATTTTTGCAGGTTTCATACTTTTTAAAATATTTCGAAAATAGTCGAAAAAATACCCATTCCCCCCCCCCTATCTCCGAAGATTGCAGAGCGATCCATGTAAAATGTATGGAGCGTTTATAGACATAGATCTATATTTTACAGGAAAAATATAGAGAAGTTTGAAAAAAGAACACATTTTGAAAAATGGTCAAAAAGGGGGGGAATAATTTTCAAAAAGGGGAGCTACCTCACCGAATGGGGTATCAAATAAAAGGTATTGGTTTGGACATTTCAAAACAGTTTTTCAAATTTCTGTAGGTTTCATACTTTTTGAAATATTTTGAAAAAAGTAGAAAAAAAACCCATTCCCCCCCCCCCCCCCCCCTATCTCCGAAGTTTGCAGAGCGATCCATTCGAAATGTATGGAGCGTTTGTAGATATGGATCTATATTTTACAGAAAAAATATAGAGAAGTCTGTAAAAAGAACACTTTTTGAAAAATGGTCAAAAAGGAATAATTTTAAAAGGGGGGCTACCCCACCGAGTGTGGTATTAAATGAAAGGTATCGGTTTGGACATTTCAAACCAGTTTTTCACCTTATTTTATTACCCACCTTAACCGAACCACCCATTTAACCGAAGCATGCAGAGAGTCTGATCCATCTGAAATGTAGGTTGGTACCTACTATTCTTAGGTATTCGTTAAATTGCGAAGTCTCTAACCGGTACTTTTGGTACATATTTGTTGACAAACGTTCAAAACCCTCGGCGCGCGAGTTACACTCGCACTTGACGGATCTTGTTTTTAAACAAGTGTGTGGAAATCAAAAGACCGCTTCTCTGCACAGACAGTCGACGTTGCGTCTTGACGGTTCGTTGTGCCGCAGTACACAGCGTACTGCGTGATGATCAAGAGACAAAAGCTTAAGATGTGTTGCTACTTTAATGTCCATATAGCACCTACATACTCGTATTTTTATTATGACTGTACAAATAAAATACTTTAAAAATATATAAATATTCAAAATTATTTAGAAATTGATAAATTCAGTTTTTTTGTTATAAATCATTTTTATTTAGGAAAATCATAAAAGGTAATTATATTTACTTATAAGTTTAATTTTTCAGCCAAGATAAATACCCATCTGAAAATAAACCGCAAGAAGTACTGAAGGACCTATCCCGAGAAATATCGAGAAAGTGAGTGAATTTTGAAAATACATACTAGGGGTCCGGCGACGGATGAATTTACCATGCAAACGTAGTACCAAAATGATTTGTTATTTGAAAACATTTTCAGCATGGTTTGTTATTATTTGTATTAGAATAGTATTTATTTAGGTTCCTGTCACAAGCTTTTTTCAAAATACTTATCTACACAAATACTAAGAAAACATTCATTCCATAATGTAAAATGCGATTTGGTTTAATTTCATTTCAGAAAGGTATTTTGAAAAAAAATTGTAGCAGGAACCTAGATAGGTAAATACTATTTTAATACAAATAATAGCAGACCATGTTGAAAATATGCTCAAATTACATCATTTTGGTATTACGTTTGTATAGGAAATTCAACCGTCGCAGGACCCTAAATAATTCAAGGCAAATAATTGTGCAACGATTCGATATTTTCAATAACCGAAAACTGAATTCAAATATCAAAAAATCTCTAAATAGGGATAAAAAGGGTGTCGAAAATTTTGAAGTTTTTTAGTACATTTTTACCAGTGATCCAATTGACATTGAAACTTTCTGATTATACTAAAATTACCTACTATTGTTTCATTTTATTTTGTTTTTTTTTGGCTAGATAGTGCTGTGTGAATTGTCCATCATTTATTTATTTTTATATTTATTTATCTATTTATTTATTTATCCCAGGCCTAAAACTACCTGTATGCAGCCCGATCCGTTCTGTAATTTTGGCGTGAAGAAGTAACAAACATCCATACATCCCAAACATCCAAATTTTCGCGTTTATAACATTAGTGTGATGTGATGTGATAGTGTGATAGTGACGCCGTGTACGCCACGTTCGCTGCATACGCATCGATTCCAATCCGGTAGACGAACAGCTTTAATTTTTAATCAGTAATTTATTTTATTTTTCAGAGAAGATGGAACACCCTACAAAAGAGTGAATGGTGGGATTCTGTACCAGAACATTCGCAGGTGAGTGACATTAGAGAATACGTCATCATCATCATCCTATGTTAGTCCAGTGCTGGACGCAGTAACGCCAAAAGTGGCGTGACATGGTTCTACAGAGATCCATCAGTTGTGTGGTCTACCTACATACATCTAGTATAGTATAATTTTTAAATTATTATCTACCGTTATTTTTAAATTATTATTAGGTACCATTTTCTATGAACCCCATTTACTATAAAGTATGATATATTGTAGCTTTTGGTATTAAATTGATTTTTAGCAATGATGAAGCTATTCATTGCTCCAAAATTTGCATTAAATCGAAACTTGTTATAACATGGGTTCATAGAAAATGTTTTATTATTTATGGAAAACTTCTTTTCTGGTAGTTTAATTCCTTGCAGAACGCAGGAAATAGGTATTAAAAACTGCTAAAATAATTGAATTTTGATGATTCGGTAGCGGATACTTCCGAATAGCCCTGCTGCAGTGGTATGAATAATGATCCAGCATCCGCCGGCCGTCTTTCGCAGATCGTTATCCCATCTGAACATAAAGAACAAGGCCCGTATCTACTCGTAAAAACGAAATCGAAATTTCTTAATTTCGATTTAATTCGTTTTCGTGCGAACGCTTGTCATAGGCAAGAGTCATACAGTTTGTTTTGCACGAAAACGAATCTGACACTTCGATTTTCCTTTTCCGAGTAGGTCTCTATAGTACATACAGCCAACAACGCTATGCCAATAACGCGCAGGCAGCCAGAAAATAGTTACCCATACAAGAAAGTATAATATAATGATTTCCTTAAAAGAAATAAATAAATAAGATTGCGTCACTAATAATCGTATTTCGTTATTTATTTCAGACGTTCTCCTAAGCCAACATCTTGGAGACTTGAAGGGAACGAGGATAAAGAAAACTGGAGCGAGAAACAAGCAATAATCCAGCAATTCGTACGTATTGAACAGATATTGACGACCTCCATGGCGCAGCGGGCGAAGGTCCGCCTGCAACGCAGGTTCGATTCCCGCCTCGTAACAAATTTGTGTACGATCTGCAGAAATTTGTTCCGTTGGTTTGGGTGTTTTCTATGTATAATAAAAAATATCTATCTATGTAGTGTATTGTATTAAGTACATCAGTTATCTAGTACCCATAACACAAGCTCTGCTTAGAGATAGATGATGCTGTGTGGATTGTTCAGCATTATTTATTTGTTTATTCTATTACTTACTATGAATCGATTTAAAGTTTTCTTTTTACAGCTCCTGAAGTCTTGGACAAATTGGAATAAGAAAAGCAAGCATGGAAAAGACGATTTTAATCAATGAAACATTTTCCGGACTATTGGCGAATAAGAATTTAATTAACTATTGTAGTTACTTACTCATTTAAAAAAATCACAGCGCATAGCGTTGGAAAAAAATGTTTTCACTTACTTATATAAGTACCTACCTAGTCATATTTAAGTTTTAAATAAATGTGTTGTTGCTTTTTTGATTTCTGTATTTTTTCCATTAAACCCAAAGAAACGGAAAGACACTCATGACGCCTCAACCCAGTAGGTGCATCGATAGAATGATGTCCAGTCGAAAAAAACTTAAGCGTACTATTCACCTATTTTCCGAACACCTTTCGATTTTCCTCTCCTAACAAGATTTTCCAAGATAAATCATAAATTCAGGCGTTCCTTTGCCGAAATTCATTGCAAAATATGGGTTATTCCAGTTTTTCCCCTTGACAAATCCCTCTTAAGGGGGGAAATAAATAAAATGAGTTTAGTTTTTCCCCCTGACATTTTTTTGAAGGGGGAAAACTGGTATTTATTATTAGGACAAAAAATATTTAGTAACAATTCCGTCAATCCGTGGTAGAGTTGAATCTAGTAGAAGGTTTTGGGCGGAATTGTCACCAACTATTTTTTATCCTAATATTTTAAGATTTTCGAAACTTTATTATTTATTATTATTCATTTATTTCAGAACAAAATCCATAGAATATTATTATGCTAAAACTTAAAACTATACAAAACATGTTAAAAATAAATAAATTAAATGTCACCGTAAACTCAAAAATGAATGAAATAAAATTTTATACAAAATTGATTCACACACATAAGTTATACATAAATTAAAATTAAAATAAAATCAGATGGAGCCCATCACTATTTGCATCCACCTGTTCTGAATGGGGCAGTCTGTCCGGGATACAATCATCTTCAAGATGCCGTTTTCGCTGCCTCGCGCACGCTGGAGTATGGAAGCGACTTTCTTGCGAATAATCGCGTGAAAGCCGTCCGTGCGCGCCTCCGCGAACATCCCCGATGCGCTGCAAAAGCGAGGCAGCCGCATCAGCATCCTGAAGATATTGTTGTATTGGACTCGCAGAGAGCTGGCAGCCCGCCGGGTGTGGTTTATCCAGAGGCTGCTCGAGTAGAAGGACTGGCAGTAAGCCCTAAACAGAGTGATTTTCACTTCTCTCGAGCAGCGAGCGAACCTGCGTGCGAGCATGTTACCCCGGACTGCCAGCGCTCTGCGCTCCCTTTCAATGTCCTCATCATCTTTTAAATCTTCAGTGACAATGTGCCCTAAATATTTAAAACTTCTAACCACTTGTAGAGCCGCACCATTGAGCATAATTGGCGGAACATGGATTGGTCGAACTCTGCCACTCTTAAACACGAGAACTTCGCTCTTTTTAGAGTTATACGTCAATCCATGTTCAGCCGCATATGCCTCACATGTCTTTACCAGCTGGCGTACAGATCCCACCGACGGTCCCAGCAGCACCATGTCATCTGCGTAACTCAGGTTGTTTACGGCGACTCCATCCACAAAACATCCTGTGTGGGTGCTGCTGAGCTCGCCGATGAGATCATCAACATAGAGGTTGAACAGCAGAGGAGATGTTATCCCGCCTTGACGCACACCACACTCCATGCCGTATGCGTCGGACAACGCACCCGCCCATCTTACCTGGTTTCGCTGGCAGTGATACCAGTTTTTCAGAATGGAGACGATATCAGCCGGCACACCCGTTGCCCCCAGCCTGTACCAAAGCTTATCATACAGAACCGTATCAAAAGCCTTGGACAGGTCCAGGAAGCAAGCGTACACCGGCGTCTTCCTCTCCGTGTAGTACTTGACAGCCTGCTTAAGACATAAGATCGCGCTCTCCGTCGAGAGCCCAGCCCTGAAACCGAACTGGGCATCGTGAAGGTGGACGTGTCGCAGCATTACGTCATTAAGCAGGCTGTCTAGGATCTTTGACATTACGGTCGCTAGTGAGATGGGCCGATAGTTGTTTTTGTCCGACGCATCTCCCGTTTTGCATTTAACAATCGGTACCACTATAGTTTTTGTTAGCTCTACCGGTAAGTACCCATGACACAAACACAAATTGTAAAACATGGAGAGCACGTGCGGCAGATGAACACCCGCATATCTCAGATGCTCAATGCTGAGACTATCATGCCCAGGAGATTTGCCTCGTTGCATATTTTGAATAAGTTTTCTCACTTCTTTGGCTGTAAAACTCATGGTTCTCTCGTGCATGACAGTCCCAACATCGATCACCCCAGACGCGGTAGAGTTTGACGGCAGATTTACATTAAAGTGATCTTTAAAAAGATTAGCGATCACTTTATGGTCACTCACATCATTCACACTCACAGGAAGGCCAGACTTAGCATTCATTTTGTTAGTTTGTTTCCAAAAACGCTTGAAGTCTTTGGCCGTGTGTTGAGAGGCAAGAATATCCATCTTGATCTGTTCTTGTCTGTCTTGACACCACTTTAGTTGTTTTTTAAAGGATTTTCTGCTCTCACACATATCGTCGTAAACTCTACCGCTAATTGGCTTACCGGCTTCAACCCAGACCAAAAACTTCAGCCTGGCCTCTCTGTGAAAAGCTGCTACATGCTTGTTCCATCCCAGAACATAACCACCTCTCCTCCGCGTTCTGCCTCGCTCATAAGAAGATGCTGCGGCTTCTGTAAGGATACTAACTATCTTAACATACATATTATCCAATATAGTTCTATGTTCTAGGTCATTACAAAGTCCGTCACAACAATGGGAGAGCTGTGCTGGAAAATCTATTTGTTTCAGACGAGAGTTACATAAATGATGATAATAATCAATCTGACTAGTGTTACGCTCTCCCCATACAACTTTATTAACAAACTAGCTGTACCCGCGACTTCGTTCGCGATTGCCTTACCTGCCGACTAATTAAGTTCACATTTAACTATAGTCTCTCATATTATGAAACTGCGCCGTGCAAAAAATCGTGTAGGGTCTACGGGGGATAGCATGTTGTCATCTTCAATCCCATCCTCTATCCACACGACTTTTAGCTACGACTCGGCCAGCGTCAGTGTTAAGTGTCATACTCGTTTCACTTCTTACTCATGGTTCCGTTCAGCTGGGGCCCTATTCTGCTATACTAATCGCTTCACTATGACACGGGTATCGACAGTCGACACAGAATGACACGTTTTGGTATTCCACCTCAGATGAAAGAAATTATGATGAATGCAGATGGAGAGACGCGCGTCAAGTTTGAAACTATTAATTTATCACGCACGCACCATCTGGAGTTTTAATAATCTAAGGATTCTACGTGATGATTCTGCGACGATTCCATTGTCATACTAAAGCAATTGTATTGCAGAATTGGGCTCCTGATCCATTTGACTGGACCACCGTAATTTTTTTTTGTTAGTAGGTAGGTAAATTTGGCTGTGTACCACAGTAAAAAATATTTTTCTGAGGTCCAGTTAGTTTAATTGGACCACTTACTGCAATCAAACTTGGGTAGTAGGTACAGTTAACTGGACCAGCTAAACCACCATAAATCATGTAACCTAACTTATTTTTCCAAGACGCACCACCTTAGTAGGTAGGAACCTAACTAATGGGTGCGTCTTGGAAAAATAAATAGATAGGAACTTAGCTACCTTTTATCTACAAATTTTTTCTTCAATCTACTGATTTTCTACTCGACTTTCTACTGATTTAGTCAAATTCGATCTTGCAACACTGTTTCTAACAAAAAGAATGCATGAAATCGGATGACGCGTCGACCCCCGTCGTGATGCGCGGTTTAAGAATTCTACTTTTTCCTATCCCCCAGGGGAACCTTACTGAATTCCAGGATAAAATGTATCCCATGTCCTTCCTTGAACTCAAATCGTACCAATTGAGTCCAACTCATTCAGTAGTTTCGGCGTGATGCGCGGTGAAGGAATTTTACTTTCATCCCTTCTCCCAGGGGAACCTTACTAAATTCTGGGATAAAATGTATCTTTCCTCGTAGTATGAACTCAAATTATGCCGAGTTCCATTGGAATTCATTCAGTTGTTCCGTCGTGATGCGCGGTTAAAGCATTTTACTTTCATCCTCTCTCCCAGGGGAATATTACTGAATTCCGGGATGAAATGTATCCCATGTCCTTCCTTTTAGTATGAAATCAAATCATGCTAGGTTTCATTCCAACTCATTCAGCACTTTCGGCGTCATGCGCGGCGAAGAAGTTTTACTTTCATCCCCTCTCCCAGGGGAACCTGACTGAATACCGGGATAAAAAGTATCCTATGTCCTTCCTCGTGGTATGACCTAAAATCGTGCCGAGTTTCATTTCGATACCTTCAGTAGTTTCGACGTGATGCGCGTTTAAGAAACAGACAGACAGACAGACAGACAGACAGACAGACAGACAGACAGACAGACATGAATGAAAAAAATTACAGTTTTGGCTTCAGTATCGATAATAGAGTGCCCTACAAAAAAAAATTCGAAATATCTTCAATGTACAGAATTGGACCTGTTACAGTTTTATTATAAGTATAGACGATGTCAATTTTAAATCTATCTTAGCATATAGCTTACCTAAGTTACATTCCACAAAGAGTGGGAAATGGTCAGACCACTGCACCCCGTGCTCTACCCATACTCGACCGACAGAGGGCAGCGCAGCGCCAGTCACGACGCAGTGATCCAACCACCTCGCACACCCGTGAGCCTCACTTACAAAAGTATAGGTGCCTGACTTAGTGCCTAACAAATTCATGTCTACACACGACCAATTTTGCTCCGAACAAAAGTCTAGTAATTCATTACAAAATAGCTCCTTTGGGCGTGCATTAAAATCACCCAATATGTAGATAGCGTCCGTGTCCCTTGCATCTTCAATAATTGAGCTTATTTTACTTAAACATTGAGTAAAGTCCGGTAAGTTCTCGTAGCAGTCAGTCGGCATGTAGACACTAAATATCATCAAAGATCTATCACATAATTTAACTTTTATTGCTGTCAAACGCACATCATCGCACTTCACTACACTTACTGACCGAAATACACTTTTTCTCCACAGTAGAGCGACCCCGCCGTAGGGCCGTCCTCGTAGTAGACCGGCAGATGTGTCGACTGCAGAAGTCCCGGTGCCCCCGAACTCGTCAGCTATAGTTGTCAACATAGATAAATCATGCGGCAGCAACCAAGTCTCCTGCAGTGCGATAACGTCCGCCTGCCTGCAGAGACTTCGAACACCATCTATGGATCGCTTGAGCGATTTACAGTTGAATGAGACGAACTTACTGTAAGGCGTGCTACCCATTTTGAGCGCTATGAGATTGCCTCTCTCCAGCAGGCATCTGCTGGCGGTACTCGTTCGGCAGGTTTACGAAACGCCTAAACGAAATTCCTCTCGGCCATAAACTAACATCGAGAAATGTTTGCACGTTGTGTTTGCTAACAAAAAACTTGTAGGCGTTGTAATTTCGCTCCCTAACCATTTTTATTTTGATAGGCGACACTTTCTCTTGTGTTTTTGTCAAAACGTATTCGACAATGTCAGCCTCTGTGACATCTTTATGTACATTTGTAATAAATAACGGAATTTTAGTATCAGCAGCTTTAAATTTGCTATTTTGCTCCAAACTGGCCTTTCCCTTACTCGTAGTAACCTTATTTCTCAGGCGCTTTCTCTGTACTAATTTCCATTCTTCATCCCTTTCCGGTACATGCCATAGACCTCTTGCTCTTGCTGTCTCAGCAAACGAAGATTTACTTTTAGAAGAAATCTGCATTTTCTCTTTATCATTCTTCACGTTCACGCTTAAATTCGACTCATCTTTACATTGTGTCCCACTCGGTAATGCGGGCCCTGACTGCGACGAAGTTAACTCGTGCACAGCATCTTCCGTGGCGGCGGGGCGGCGGCGGCAGCGGCGCAGGTCGAGCCTAAGTGACTCACAAGCGGCAGCGCGCTCTCGCTGGGTGTAGCGACTATGTCGCGCGCTATGGTGCTAGCGCCGAGGCTTGTCGAGCCGACACGAGAGCGCTCCCAGCACGGTCGGGTCGGAGAGGGTGCAATGACCGGCGGCGGGGACAATGACCGCGGCGGCGGTGGTGGCGGGCTGGCTGTCTCGGTCATAGAGGCGATGGCCATCGGCCCACTATTTAATAGATTCGCGCCGCGCGCGCGGGTAGAGACAAAATGGTCGTAGCGATTGTGAATAGGCGTGTTAACTATAGAGTCATATCTATTAGAATGCAACTTAACTTCCAAATTATGTAGCTGGTCAGTAGTGACGTACGTGTTTTTGATACTTTCAATCTGCGCTTTCAGTAGAGTTATGTCCTTTAAAAGCGCAGAGCAATCCAAGTGATCAAAAAGCACAGGAGGCAAACGGTGCAATTCTTTGGCCACAAAAATTGGTATAGACTCGGGATCTAGACTTTTAAGAACTGTAATAATATCTTCTAAGTCTCTTTGTGTCTTCCCCTCGATTTTCTTCTTCCTCTTTACATTCCGTATGTCAGTAGTGATGGAGTCGAACAGAAGATTTTTCGACTTCTCCACCTCCTCCATTTTAAAAGCCGATACACAAATGCGCACTAGACTTTCTTCGTCCATAACATCAATTTTATTGGTAATAAACGCTAACACTTCGTTAATCACTACATTGCAACTTGCACATTTTACTGTGCTCGACGACATGATTACGATCGAAAAGTGCGCGACCGACTCTGTACACGACCGCTCAGTAGCAATGCGGCGCGCAGACTGACAGACTTTATCAAGCACAAGAACGTTTTTACCCCTCAAATATTCTATTTTAGAATTTACTTATAGATTAAGTACTCATTAGAACTAGTATTTACAATCGAAACAATTGAGCTACCTGTAGACTGTTGCAAACAATCTACAGGTAGCTCAACTGATCCATTTCAATAGCGTCTCCAAGACGCTGACTGCATTGCCCCGCTGTATGGCAATGCTTATGCGCTGAGCCAGATACCAGCTCTCGGGTCATGCGTCGCTTCGACCAGATGCCCAGATATTTTTTTTAAAAGCCGGAGTGCTTCGTTACTCTGTTACAGTTACAGATTTACAGATTGTAGATAGAATATAATAATCCAGGTCAGACTGGTAAGGCTCGATGTAAACGGAGCAAGGTCACGAGGAAGCTCGCCGAGTCGTGCTCTGACATCCTTGATGGAGATTTGGGGCTTTAGATGGCGTGGAGTAGTGTTCACACTAAAAACTTATGGAACTACGAGAAGAAGAACTACCTACTTTTCATGAGTTACAAACTATACAACATTTATTTAAAATATTGTGTACAATACAAACAAAATAGAGTAAAAACGAGCTCTAGCTGTGAAATATCTGTTATAGATAACAATTAAACACTTGATTTTTGACCAAAACAACAATTCAAAAATAACGAGTGCAAATTTATATAACATGACCTACCTAGGAATAATACCCTACTACGGCCTACGTATCAAATTGTAGAAAGTTTCAATTAATTATATTTTCTTGTTTCGGCACATCTGTGCAAAATATACCCCTAGGTAGAAACAAATTAGAGCTAGTATTTAAAACAAGGTCTGCCTGCAAAGCAGGAGGTTGCGGGTTCGAATCCCGCCTCGGGACAAATGTTTGTACGATCTGCAGATATTTGTTCAGGGTGTTCTAGATGTTTTCTATGTATAATAAAAAAATATATCCATGTAGTGTATTGTATTAAGTATATCAGTTATCTAGTACCCATAACACAAGCTCTGCTTAGCTTGGGGCTAGATAATGCTGTGTGAATTGTCCAGTATTATTTATTATTCCGTTTATTATATATTTTCCGCTCGCGGCTATGCACGCGTATTTTCGGTATATTAAGTAGCCTATTATCTAAGTTAGGCTTTGCCTTAAAATAACGTCAATTTTTTTTTTAATTTTTTTTTATAAACATTATCCTATGTCCGTCTCCTGGCTCTAAGCCCCACCAATTTTCAGCCATATCGGTACAGCCGTTCTTGAGACACAACTTTCTTTTATATAATATATAGATTTATTTGTTGCAAACAATATAGTAGCATTATTAGTAGTATTTTATTAGTTTACATTACACCGTAATAATCGGCTCGGTGAACTCTACCCAAATTTTTAGTCTCAACACCTCCACACCTTTCTTGTGCCTAATCCGTCTACACCTTGAAACTGTCAACTAGCTAGCTTTATTATATCACTAATGAGTGTCATTTTTCAACCCCTAACAGAATCTGTATATTGTACTGAGTATAAAAGCTAAGGTTCAGAATGGAGATGTATCATTCAAAGTGCTTCTTCTGTCTTGTGTTGTGTTTTGTTACAATTTGGATTTGTTAAAATGAAGGTGGGTTAAAGTTAAATGTGTGAAGTGATAAAAAAGTTCTTTAAGCTCTACGAAGTTAAATATTTTCAAAGAAAGTTCTTCTAAAAGTAGTTTGTTAATTTAATTCATTTTGTTTAGTTTTTTACCTTAATTTAACGGTGAACTTCTCTTCTTTTTTTACCATAAATTTAAGCTTAAATTACCTTGATTTTACCCTAAATTATCTAATGCTAACCCCAAGTTACCTAATTTTTACTCAAAATTACCTAGTTTTTACCCTAAAATTCGCAAATTTTTGTATATTAATTTCACCCTAAATTTTAGCGTGTCTTTAGAAAAAACGTCACATAAAAAAGCTCTCGCTTTATTGGCTCTTACTGCACATATTGGTTGCTAATTAAGAGATAATGAGAGTTTATAATTATGAATTTTAAAATCTTTTTTCAGTCCATTGCTGCATTTACCCTTATCGTTGCCTTTGTGGTGGCAGAACCACCGCCTTCTAACAGGTAAATACAAGATACTTTCACAATCATAGACCTGTAATAGACTTATGTCTTCACACATAAGTCCACATGCCTCCCTCAAACAAGGAGGGTTTTTATATTTATATTTGAGGGATAACCAAAGGCTTAAAATTAACAGAATTACAAATTGATAAATACCAGAATGATTATTAAAGGTTCTCACGGATAGGTGTTGGAATAGTACAACGAAAAAGACAAAGAACATGATGCGAACTAACTATGTTTTAAAGATGATGCATGTAGGTAGGTAATTATCGTACATTTTATTTGATATTAGATTTATTATGTATAACAAATTTCCGATACATTACAAATCTAAAGTTTTACCTTAGGTTGTATTTTATTAACAAAGAAAATTACTATTAAATAATACAAACAAATTAGAACTAGTATAACTAACTGTTGCAAACAATATAGTAGCTCAATTATTAGTAGAATTTTATTAGTTTACATTAGGTACACCCTAATATTCGACTCGAGTCTACATGCATCATCTTTAAAACATAGTAAAAAAAAGTTTTTTCCAAAATCACCACGCTTGGCAGGCGGATTAGTGATAGAAAAGTGTGATAGACGTTGTGGCACGGCGAAACTGTCGCCAGCGATACAGTCGCTCGTAGAGGTGGTCGCTAAGAGCCTTAGTAGCACTGGTGTTTTGAAAGGGCTAATCGCGGCGAGGTCGCTGTGTGCCTGCGGCGTCGTCGCGGCGTACTCGCTTTGAAATCGCTCGCAAATCGTCAGTGTGCTTAGGCTTTTACAGAGTCGAACGAACCGAGAGTTAAAGAGCCGAATTTAAGTCAATAAATTCTGACGATTTGACCGACATGGCGCGTACAAATGCTCGTTCACAAGAGTTACAATAAAAATATTGCATTATCAGAATCACCCTCTGTGCATCTGACCCAATTGCATTTCCAATATTTTACGTTTTTTAGTTTTACAGTACAACAAAAATATATTATATCTACCACCTCAATTCTGATAAGATTGTAGTAGATACACTAAATAAAAGACATTAAATTCAGCTTACGTTTTCTAAAACATTACTTTACAATAAATAATTGATTTTCAATTTCTTGTATCGAACATTATTAATTTATCTTGGTTCTTCTAGCTACCTCCCCCCATCCACTCGTGGAGGCTACCCACAGTCCCAGGTTCCGGCCGGCGCTGGTCTGCCGCAGGTGGTGGCTGCCAGGAGTCTGGAACAAGGCCATGGGGCCCAAGGACACGGGTCTGCTGGTGGATTCGCCAGGTATTTGTCATGCACGATCCTTGTGTCTAATACGGAAAAGTACGAGAAGGAAGAATCTCGACATTCCTTTTGACCCTATGTTAAATGTTGTGAAACATGGCTCTAGGTAACAGGCTGTTATGTTATTTAACTTAAAAAGTTTACATTGACAGTCCTAATATTTTTAAAAACCAATTAAAAAAACTTTTGTTAGAAAAGTGCTTGTACTCATAAGATGACTCTAAATTTTGATTATGTAAACGACCTCTAATTTTAATAGTATTCTTTAGATTTAAAGAGACAATTTATTTCATTTTCAAGATTTACTCTTAGGTAATATTCAAATACAATTACAATCATTGTTCATGAATAAAGCATCTATCTATCTATCTATGCGGGTAGAAGGCGAACTCGGCTAGCCGTCTCGTCGAATATCTTGGGTGCTGGTCCAGCCAGGAGTGGCACCATATACCCCACTCGTTGTCTCTCTTGAATTGTGACCGAGATAAGTCGAGAGCCTACGATAGACCCCGAAGAAACAAGAGAACTATTACACACCCATGCTCAGCTCGAGGTCTCGAGGAACAGCTACCTCCAAAGTTCTACTGCAAAAATGTAACAACTCGAAATCACATAAAATCATTGAAATGAAATGAAATGAAATGAGTAGTTCCTTTTAGTATCCGGTAATCCGGTCCTTTTAGAATACGAAAACTTTAAAGGTATTTTTTGTAAACTATGCGAAACTCATCTTCACCTCACCTCACTTCAACAGCTTATATTAGTCCACTGCTAGACGCAGGCCTCCTTCTGATAAGCGCCTGATTGGCTTTTAACTCATCGGGGGTAGTGCCCATAATCCCACACTGGGGGATGCGGATTGGGGATCGCAGTTCGGTGGTAGAATTGTTCTGCAGGGCGCTGCTGCCCGCCCCGGTGGATATCCCTTAGTCACCTCTTACGACACCCGCGGAAGAATTGAGGTGGTATCCGGCACCACACGGTGAAAATTCATCTATCAGGCGTCAAAGCATGCTTCTAATCATTATTATTCACAATCGGTTTTAAAATCTTGTACCTATTCAATGTCCACAGGAACAGCCCCGCTGCTTTCGGTGCTCAAAATCAGCACCAGAGTTCCAACGCCCGAGGCGCCCGCTACAACCAGGCTATCGACCAGAGCCAGGGATACCAGAAGGGATATGACAGCAACGCTGCCGGTTTCGCTAGGAACGGCTTGGACCAGAACGCTGTAAGTTAAGTCCACGAAGACTAAAGTCCACAGACGTAACTCAGTAATTACAAGCAAATAATTGAAATAAATTTGAACTAGTATTTACAATTCAAACAATTGAGCTAACTGCAGACTGTTGCAAACACTCTACAGGTAGCTCATCTGATCCATATAATACTAGTTGGAAGCGTCCCCAAGACACTGGCTGCATTGCTTCGGTCTATGGCAATGCCGATGCGCTGCGCCAGATACTAACCAGCTCTCGGTTCAAGCGTCGCTTCGACCAGACGCTCAAATATTTTTACATATTATATCCCGTTAAATTACCCGTGAAGCCGCGGGCAGAACTAGGTTAGTTAATCATATAATCTACTGAATCTACTACTGAATCTTTCCCAGGACCCAGCCAACTACAACTTCGGGTACATGGTGAACGATCACCAGGAAGGAACTGACTTCGGTCACCACGAGGCCAGGCAGGAGGAGTCGGCGCATGGGGAGTACCATGTGGTTCTACCTGATGGCAGGAAACAGGTTTGTACATAAATAATGCTGAAGTTCCGGGTTAAAATCCCGGGTCGGGTCAAAGTTATTATGGGGATTATTTTAGCAAAACCCTTCACAGTAGCAGCCCGAAACAGCGAGTTGGTAGTGTTACATCCCCATACCTCAAAAAGCACATTAAGTCGTTGGTCCTGCGCCCGACCTCTTCCCGTTCGTGCCGATTTGTGGTACCATTGCACTATGAGCGAGAGACAATATAGAGTGCACATGTGTTTGCACACAAAATTGCACTATCTCTGTTGAGACTGGCCTCCGAGGTCCGAAATTCAGTTAAGAGGACATCATCAATGCTTGACAATCCGCACAGCATCATCCAGCCCCAAAGACATCAGAGCTATAGTAGACATCTTTTCATTTCTTCTCTCTGAAGATGGTCAGACCTCATCACCTTCAACACAGTCTGAATCGCGGCGAGCTTTTCCCGGGATGCTGATATAAAGGCCGAGTTTATAGTACAAAGGCTATATTGTAGAAAACTACGGCTAATTATGCTGTTAATGAGTGCGGTGGAAATGACTTCTACTGATGCACTGACCTCCGTAGGCACCCGGTCCGCGCTCGCGGCACGAGTAACCTACTTAGGTCAAACTGCTGATGATGCTACCTACGTGATCGATGTATCGAACACATTCCACCATGATACTACGCCCACAACGCATCCAACTGACAAAGATGGCGGGGCATTGTACCAACAGCTGTTCACCAGGACCATTATAACCTCTCTGCTTAGAACGACTATGAAGAACAGTAAAATGACACGGCACATACATCTAGGACCGCTACCGCACAGTGGCAGAAATAGCAGCATTCAAATATGGACTTACTACCAAAAACCTTTAGATACGTTTTACAATACGGTACATTACCATTACCAAGCCATGGGGGTGGCGGCTTAAGAATTTACCCCACCAACTTGTAACCCGTGGATGTCGTAAAATACCACCGAAGGACCTACCAGAGGAAAGGCAGCGGCTTTACTTATGTGTAAATAAGTGGATCAGGGGATTTCTGGAACTCTTGTCCAAAAAATCCTATGTGTGTCTTCTCTCCGAGCCACCAGGGGATTTCAGGACAAAACGACGTATCTGTGCTGTTGAGATTCACTATGATCACAAAATCTGTCTGCCAAAGCTGGTTGCAGAAACCAAGTTTTGAGAAAGCCTCTTGACTTTGAATTACTGTGAATTTAATCTTATTCTTCTCTTTACAGACTGTGAGCTACGAAGCCGATGAGCGTGGTTTCAAGCCCCAAATCTCTTACGAAGATACCGAAGACCTAACCCGTTCTGGATACGACTCGAACGCAAATAACTTCAGGTCAAACGACCACGGTTACCATGGCAACGAGCAAAATGGTGCCCGCAGCAATGGCGGACAACCCCGTTCCGGTTATTGACTAGCTTATTTTATTGCGATCGGCTTTATATTATTCTTTCTATGATTTGATTTAGTAGTAAAAATCTAAAGTTATTTGTGTGACAGATTTTATAAATAAAATATTTTGGTTACACATAAATCATGTTGTTTTTGTACCATCAATATAAATTAGCTCAGCACGACGCGCGTTGAAATCTTTTGTATTGACGATTTGTACCATTATTAACTGCTTGTAACCTATTCAGTAATACTTAAAAAGAAGACAATGATGCGATAAAAACTAACCTATTTGACTTTCGGGCTTGTTAAAAACTAGCTTCTTCGCGTGATTTGATGAAGTATCTGTACCTAACGAACTTTAAAATAGGTCCAGGAAACCTACAAAAAAGTCTGACCACGACCAAGGCACTATAACTACGTGTAAAACTAAGGTCCTAATAATATCGCATTAGTTGGACCTTAATAAAACTAAGGACCGACTAATATCGCATTAGTTGGACCTTAATTTTCATCATCATCATCATCGCGGCCTGTCATGGATCCATTTCTCTATGTAGGCCTCCACTCTAGACGGTCTTGAGTCCTCGACATCCAATCATGGCTTGCGTGTTGTCGGATGTCGTCAACTCATCTTTTTGGTGTTCTTTAGATCTTAATTTTAGCCTATGTTTTATTAGATTAAAATTTAATGACAAGTTAAACGAACAGTCAACAACAAAAGTCGTTAAAAATGTCACTTTCACTGAGGTGTTTTAGGGTCTCTTTTCAAATAGGTAGGTATTTATTATGCAATCCTATGACAGTGTGAGAGACCTCAATTTAACTTTACGGTAAGTTAAACAATGATCTCAAAGAAATTGTTATTATTATTATTTTGAACAATTTTAAATAATGTTTTTTCTTGTCCATTGAACATGAATAAAATAAAAAAATAAATGACTGTCATGACAATAAATAATAAATACGTTAGCTATTAATACTTATGTATACCTACTTGGTGAACCTTATTAAATATATAAATAAATAAATAAGGAAGTCGCCTCCTTACTGTAGGTAAAGTACAAAATACCTAATAGACATTTTTTATTTTTTTATTTTAGTGGAAGATTATTTTATGTACGTACTTCTAGACCTGCATGTTTAAGGATTGCTAAAATTTTTAGTAAAAATTGCACAAGGATTTTTAAAAGTATAATCTTGTTTCAATGTGTATTTTGTTTGGTTTGAGATTTTACACTACCTACTAACTCACTCACTGAACGTCCAGTCTGATCACAATAATTTATTATTTGTCGTTGAGTGTACCTTATTCATTGAGCAGAAAATGAGCAAATATTGAACAAATGTCATCCTTTGTAGAGGTCATCATGCATAATTAGATTTTGTTTGCCTTTGTATGTTGATTAATTAGACAATTTCCGGTGATTACTAATTTAGCCTTACATACTCTGTCAGTTCTGGAATCCAAGATATTTTATGTCAACGAATACTTTTAGGAATGAAAACTTAACAAAAACTAATAAGTAATAACAATAACAGACAACAGAAAGGTAACAAGAACTAACCTTAATAACGCATAATTGCAGAAAAAGGTGCAAAAAAAACTTTGAAAACGGAAAAGAGACAAATTAAAGCAGTCTAAACCAACAATAATAGATAGATAGATACCTACCTAATACTTTATTGTACCACACAAAGACAGACATAACAATACAGAAATGAATACTAAGAGTAGAAGAAGTAAAAAGGTGGCCTTATCGTTATGAGAGATCTCTTCCAGGCAACCTTGGGATGGACTGGACATGTAAGAACAAAATAGACCTACACTCAAAAAAAAATAGAAAATAAGACTTGCACTACATACTATAATAGCTATATTTATAACCTAATAATAATACAATAAACTTACATAAACATAAAAATAAAGTTGTCTAACTTTGCAAGGATAGATAATAAACTTCGGCTTTGCTGCGATGATACTAGTGTCATTTATATTCTATAAAAATTTTCGTTAATTTTTCCCCCAATAAGTAGGTACCTTTTTTTTGTAATACTTTGTTTACAAAAAATATCCAGGATTCTGGAACCGGGTACTATAGTTGGTGCCTTGTTTTTAAATTCAAACATCTTAGATTGTGTTTTAACACACACCTATGAATGTGATCTATCAGAATCTGGGACTCTACAAAGCCACAACAAAGCACTTAATATCTGAGCGTAGGTGGGCTTATTACGTGAGCTTCGTGATACACTGTGAGCAACATCTTCACTTTCCATCAGGTGTGATTGCAGTCAAACGAAGAATAGACATTCGTTTGACTTATAAAAAAATAAAAAAGAGGCGGGGGATTTCGAGCCAAATCTCACCCAATCTCACGGGGGGAGAGGGGAGGCCGCGTATTTTTTTTTCTACGAATTTTATCAGTTTTCGTTTTGTGATGGCGCGAGATTCAAATTTGTAATAGAAAATCGATTGCGATGTACGGCTCTGTTCGATTTGTTTTATTCCTTTTATAACGCAGAAAAAACTTGTAACTCTCACCAAGTGGAGATCGAAAACTCGCTATTTTCCTTTATAACCTTCCGAAGCGACACCAAGAACAAGGACCAAGCATTTAATTCTTTACAGAGTTGTGTAGGTAGGAAACTTGCATTAATGTAGAGCAAAAAATATAATAGGTATTATTAATATTTGCATTTGGTGGCTTTTGTATCACTGCGGCCATGATAGGTCTATTGTGATCGCCACTTTATGTGTTCCGCCTCGAAGCAGCGGCGTTCATAATTCGCCACTAACCCTTGCAGCTGCTGGGGTGGAGTCTCTTAGCTCGTCTGGGCTAAGCAGGTGCTTGATGGATGCTACGTTTTTGCATCAGTGCTCCGTACTCTCCTAGAAGATAGAGAGGCATTTCCTCCGCCTCCTTACAGAACCTGCAGGATTGTGTGTCGCTTATCCCCAGTTTGAACGTGTGCTTATTGAGGCGACAGTGTCCAGTGAGGGCTCTTTTCATGATGCGAAGATTACTTCTGCTTAGACCCACATGGGCTTAATTGAATATGATAGGTAAGTAGGCAGAAGATTAATAAATATATGAATAGTAGGTAGGTCAACTGATGGAGTGTCAGTCCAGACGTATGCAGAATAGAAATAGAAACCTTTAGATATAACTCAAAGATACACAATTTTAAATTGTTCTTTTCTATTAATAATAGAAAAGAACATATAAAAGAATACAGTTTGCTAGAGTTACAAAACGGTCCTTGTCTCAGCAGGATGAATTGATAGAATTAAATTCGTTACAAGAGATCTTTATGAAGAGAAGATTAAAGATTCATTTGCAATAAATGTGGTTAGCATTTCTTTCTTATCACTTTATTATTTTGAAGCCTCCACCACACAGTCGCGATTTTGAAGCGGAGATCCCAAGCTCAAAACGACGCAGCTTCAAAATCGCAGCAGTGTTGTGGAGGTTTAAAGCTAAAATAAATAAATCGTTTATAACACAGACTTTGGCAGAATTGTGTCAAACCAGACGCAGAACCATCTACAAAGAAGTTGATGTAAAGAAGTTTATAAGAAACTTCTAGCCAGTTAGAATAGCGAGAGGAAATCAGAGGCGATTACCTATACTTAACCATGGCTTCCCAAACCCTTGACCTTGCCTTCTTTCTTAAAAGTTAAAACAAATGAAATTTACGGATCTTGTCCATCTGGCTTTTAAGTCAATATTTAATTAAACTATCAAGGTTCTGTTGATATAGCTAATTCAAGCGAATTTAATATATAAACCGGTGATCAGTTCTAATTATCATTCAGTTAAGTGCCTCTGAAGATCTCAGCAAAATGAAGGTAATTATGACATTTAATTTTATTAACAGTGAAAGTGTAAAAATATGTGAATCTCCTGAAAAAGTAGAGTAAGAAAAAAATTTCATTTTCACCTATCTTGGAACTTGAAGATTAAATATAAAAGATTTACTCAATCTTGAAAATTGGAGCAATTCAGCCAGTACCTTGGGGACGCTTCCGACTGGTATTTATATGGATCAGTTGACCTACCTGTAGATTGTTTGCAACAGTCTGCAGTTACCTCAATTTTTTCAATTGTAAATACTAGTTCTAATTTATTTCTATTATTTGATTGTAATTTTCTTTAGGAATTAAGGATTCTGATCTTGAAAACCGTTCTAGATAATGCTCATTATTTATTTCTCTATCTTGAATTTCAAAGCTATACCTTCTTACTTTAACTAACATAAATCGCGTACAGCTTGCGCAGTCTCGCAATAAGCAATATTATTATGCGTATCTCGCAATAATATTATGCATGTGACAAGCTAATTATTTTTTACAAATTGTTTATTGAAATAGAAATAAACCTATATATTTATTTTTGTATTTTTTGCTAAAACTTTTAATAACGGTAACGTTCGGTAGTAGTAGTAACGTTCGTAGCAAGAGACAAAAAATGAGGGTAGATTGTTAATATGCCAATAACAACTCACTCGCAGTGCCCTCAGTTATTCCTTGATCATGGCGCATGCAACTGCGCCGAAATATTGGAAAGCTCAAAACTCAAATCATGGTAAATATCCCGTTATAAATGACGGTTGTATTTTTTGATCTATTCATTGTGAAATTTAATCACTGAAAAGTAGATATGTATTTCAAAACTAAATCGCAAGATTTTTAAACGCAACGCCATTGGCAAGAGCGAACGTGACGTCGCACTTCACTTGGCAGCGTTTTTTCCCCAAAACTGAGTGCAGTTTTAGTTTTTGTTTAAAATTTTGTGGGTGTTATATTTTTTTCGGTAATGTACTTTAAAAAATTTAAAAAATTCTATGTATATCCTACTGCATGACATTAGTGAGTGACTCACTGCATTAGGTAAACTACACTTGGGGCATAAAATCTTCTATTTCTTCAAAGCTTAGCTAGAAGCTCATAAGACAGCTTAGATAGATGTAAACCTGTTGAAACGTCGGGAAAAATAGGAAAATAAACGTGATAAATATCCGTTTAATAATACTATTAATGTGTTCAGATCGCGTTAGTTTGAAAATATTTAAGTATAAATATAAATAAATAAATAAGTTAAATCATCTCAAGTCCTTCTCATAAAAAAAACTACAACAACAATACCATCCTCAGGTTATCGTAGCAGTGATTCTCGCTCTCGCCTCCGCATCAGCTATCGGCTCGGGACCGTACCTTCCAAGTGGCTGGCGGCCCCAGGGTCCTGCCTTCTATCTGCCTTCTGAAGATCAGGTGGGTCCCATCATCATCAGGTTATCCAGTGATCTTGACTCTCGCCTCCACATCAGCTATCGGCTTGGGCTCGGTCCTTCCAAGTGGCTGGCGGCCCCAGGGTCCTGCCTTCTGAACTCAGGTGGGTACCCCATCATAAGGTTATCCAGTGATCTTGGCTCTCGCCTCCGCATCAGCTCTCGGCTCGGGACCGTACCTTCCAAGTGGCTGGTGGCCCCAGGGTCCTGCCTTCTGTCTACCTTCTGAAGTTCAGGTAGGTATATTACATCTACCTTTCCGAAGGACTGCAGTCAATTAATAGACGCCTATTATACCTACTTACGTACCTACTCTATAGAGATCTATTATAAAATTGTGTGTCAAAAATGTATTGTCGCAATGGCAACAGCAATCTTTACGACAGCAATGGCAATAGCAATTGTTATGATTATTTGGGTAGATACCTGTCGTGATTGCTGTCAATATAATAAGTTGGTAGGTTATAAACATACCGTGATATTATAGCAAGTACCTACCTAACTGGCAGATATCTACCTACAATAAAAAGAGCCATCGATACTATGATTACCTACCAGAAATTACTGTACCAAGAAACCGATAACCGCTGGGGGAAACGTGTTCTTGAGTGGAAACCACGCCTCGACAAACATGGTGCAGGACGTCCTCCGGCAAGGTGGGATGAGGACCTGCGAAAGACTGCAGGCAGATGCTGGATGCGGCAAGCTGAAGACAGGGCGTTAGTGGACTAATATAGGCTGATGATGATGATCACTCTACCAAGAAGTGGCTTATTACCTCAAGAGCTCTCTCTCCCTTTCTTTCGAACACCCCAACTAAAAGTTACCTTATAATTTTCCAGAAGCCAGCCGATAACCCTCTCAAAGAAATCATCCTGATCGAGTCCGAAGCCTCAGGGTCCTAGGCTGATGATGATGATCACTCTACCAAGAAGTGGCTTATTACCTCAAGAGCTCTCTCTCCCTTTCTTTCGAACACCCCAACTAAAAGTTACCTTATAATTTTCCAGAAGCCAGCCGATAACCCTCTCAAAGAAATCATCCTGATCGAGTCCGAAGCCTCAGGGTCCGAAGGTCTCCGCGAATACGGACCTCCCCAGGTCGATAGCATCCAGGAGTCTCTGAACATCGTGCAGACCCTGCCAGACGTGGTCACTGATCAGGCGTTCTACGTGGCGGAACCATATGTAGTGAAGGTGGAGGAAACTGTAGAGAAGGTGGCAGAATATGTGGAGAATAAGGAAGAGCAGATACTAGCTGAAGGTATAGAATGTTAGTGTTTAGTATGTTAGCTAGATTAGATGAGGCATCTCAATCTCAACAGCCTGTATTGGTCCACTGCCGGACGCAGCCTCCCCCCGGAAAACGCCTTATACGCATGGGGGTTAGTGCCCTTAATCCCCACGCTGGGCATGCGGGTTGGGGATCGCAGTTTGGTGGTAAAATTGTTCTGCAGGGGGCGCTGCTGCTAGACCCCGGTGGATATCCCTTAATCGCCTCTTACGACACCCGCGGGAAGAGTTGGGGTGGTGCAAATTCTAAGCCGGCACCACACAGCTGCATTAGATGTCGCATAGGTCACATAAACCAAATATGTGAGCTTGTCAGCACATATATCTACTTCCACTGCTCATCATGCAACCCTAAAGATGGGTGTTTTGCATTAATTACCACACTTGGCCGGTGGCATTGTGATCACAGTGGAGGTGACAAAAACATAAACCTCCTTCTTGCGCAATCAGGCAAAAATACATAGAAGAGAGCAGCTGCCAGCCTTTGATAGGTCCCTTATTCATCTCTTCTCACGACATCCACTTGCCTAGTTGGTGGGGTCGATTTTTACGTCGTCGTGGCCGCCACGGCAACTAGCTATGTGATGTGTGGTGTAAAGTAAAGTCAAAGGTTTTTACAGAAGTAAAATGGCACTGTTTAAAGTTAAGGGTTACAACTGTGGTAAGTTATGAAATTTTTGAAAGTTTTTGTATTTTATAACATGGTTCATTCATACATAGGTGTTGATACCCGTGGTCGAGTGACTTCTCTTCGTACTGTTAATACTGTGTTACGGTAGGAAGTCTTGCTCTCCCCCTGATCACGCCTACCGCGTTATGATATTATGTAGTATATGCTTAACAACATAGTGCGATTTAATTATTTACCTATGTACATAAGTACCTAACCAAATTTTCATGAAACATAGCAAAGAACACTCAAAATTATCTATGACATAAAAAATAACTAAACGAAAATCGGTTCATCCGTTTGGGACCTACGATACTACAGACAGATAAACAGATTCACAGACAGACACGTTAAACTTATTATAACACCCCTCTCTTTTTGCGTCGGGGGTTATAAAAGGTGTGACTAAGCTGCTGGCTAGGCGTTGCAACTTGTTTTATTTTACGAACGGGCTAATAGCAAACCAATAATTTAATAGCTACCTAACACAAGAAAGTCGCGTCGTCCTTATCGTCTTTTGTTTCCTTTTTCTCTTCCCCCTAAATATTCAAACGCAACTGAGACTTCAACTTCTGTCTTTATGGCCCCTTAAGCTCGTCTCAAATAGTCTCAAACATGAACCTCTAACTAACCTGGACTGTGCAGACTGCACAATCCAGGTTAGTTACAGTAGTTTAGGACAGCACAGTGCAGTGTTTGACGAATTTTTGACAGAATTTCATTGAAAACTGTCAAAAGTAGTTGCTTGAGATGTACTTAACATAAACGCAGAAAGGATTGCTATTTTACCAGAGAAGGTACAATTTTTTTCTCCCTCACCGGGACGACTCGAGCAAGACCACAAATCCAGCGGTCAAGCTTTTTATACATTTTCTGCATTGCGCTGTAGGTATTTATTTATTCTTCCAGTAAAAGCAGAAACCAAAGCCGACGTCGTGGAAACGACAGAAGCAGTGACGGAAGTCACACTCACACAGGCTGAAGAATTGATAGACGCAAGGAGCCTGAATGTGGAAGTGGAGGCAGAGACCACTGCTGCTGTTATTGCTGAGACCGTGGCTGTCACTGAGGAAGTTCAGGAGGTAAGATTGGTAAACCAGTTGAACAAAAAGATGACTCAACTTCATCAGTCTATTTTAGTCGACTTTTGGACAAAAGCCTCCCTTTGTGAGCGTAATAGTCCTCTTCTTCAGCTTGCCTCATCTAGCATCTGCCTGTAGTCTTTCACAAGTCGTCACCACGCCGAGTCGCGGTCTCCATTCCATACCTATCTCGTTTACCCCAGCGGTAGACATTTGAAGAGATGACTAATAGTATAATGACTGTAATTACTTTGATTTTGAAAATCCCCCCTAGTTTGAGGAGGCATGTTCAACTGTGGACGTATACGTGCTGATGAGGACAGGTAATGAGCTGGTGAAGAAAAGAGACTAGATTGCTAAAGTGACGGGTGATTAACAAACGATTTTGTACTTAGTTAGGTAGGAGTGCCTACCTACCTAGGTACGTGGATAGGTATTGTAGGAACCGACAGTCTTGAAACTACCTATCATAAAAGCAGTAACGGAGGTGACTCGACTATTCGCCGTAAGGAACCTGAATGTATTTAAATTTTAAGACTGAGACAAACTGACTGACCAACTATTTCCTCCATTTTTGTGTAAAAGTATTCGCTACTTTTCAGGTGGAGGCTACAGCTGCAGCTGTTACAGAAGCTTTACAAAACATCGTTGAAGAAGAAAAAGTTGAAGAGGTCACCAAATCAGAGGAACTCAACAGTGCAACTCTTGGCAACCTTGCAATTGAGGTCAAGGCAGAGCAGGTAATTTCCGTACAAGAAAGGAATATTATCGTAGGTGGTAACATTATTATTTTGACGTTATGATTCAAGAACTTTTTGTATTGCCAGGCTTATGAAGGTTTTTCGAAATGTCGGGACTTATTACACACGTCACATTTTGTCCACAAAAACAAAGCTCGCTATGACTTTTTTGAGATTATAACATTTTTTAGATTATAACATTTTTATTCGTATGTAGGTCCAGCAGATTGTTGAAGCTGACAGTGAATTGAAAAATCAGGAAGGATCTGCGTAAGTTTATTTACAATAATATTCTCCGCATTGCTTGTTAGTGTTACCACAAGGCACTAGTTTATTTTTTAATTTTATTTAAGCTCTAAATGGAGTGACTGCAAGTCCATACACCCTATGGAATAATGCCCTCAATATAATACCTGTATTTCACAGGTCTGTGCAAGTGCCAGAAGGATTCCTTGAATACGGACCTCCTGGATTCAGGGAGTACGGACCACCTAAGGCTGACCAAAAACAGAGATCAAGCTTCGAGAACAACGAGGTTAGACGCCGAAGATTCTCCCCGAAACTCAGGTAAATACCTACCTATATCATTGAAATTGTTTTTTTTATAAACCTTGATAAACAGATAAACAGATAAACATTTTATTTATAATTTGTCAAATTATACGTCACAATTGTGTAAATATGATAAAGTGATATAAAAATAATAAAATTTATATAAATTTATTAAATTTACCTAGCAAATTATTCAGAGTTTAAAAATTCGTCGTAGGTATAGAACGTCTTCTCTACGAGCCAGTTTTTTAGTTTAGTTTTAAAATTTTCGAGACTCGGTGCGTCCTTAACTTTGTCTGGGAGCTTGTTGTAGGTAGCCGGTCCCATTACGTGCGTCAACTTGTCCGATTTGGCCAGTTTTCTTGCTGCAGGCACCAACCAGCCACTGGCGGCATTGCGAGTGTTGTAGCAATGCATATCCGCTTGTTTTGAAAATGAATTTATGTTTCGACGGACATGCAATGCTACTTGATAGATAGCTATCGATGGGAAGGTCATGATATTTAGCTGGGTAAAGTATGGTCTAACAGATGTTCTCCGCGACACGCGTACTATCGCACGTACGGCCCTTTTTTGCATTTTGAAGACGCGCCCTTGTTAGCAACATTATAGTAACGTAAATAAATGGTTTCTTAAATTGATTAAAATTGTTTAGTATCAATGTTTTACACTATTATTTTGTATTGTTTCAGATCGTCAAAAGTATTGAAACATTAATAAAGTGACAACTGAGATGGGAATGTGGCAAAATAATTCTGCTAGTCCAATGGATTAACGATTGATAGGTTCTACCTACTACTGAAAGATTTTCTTACGCGTTTAATATAAAGTTACTTTTAAGTAAGCGTTATCATTATCACTGCCTGAGATTTATAATACTAAGCATACTGCATTGTATAACCTAGGTATATCCGAGTGCAATTTATGGTAAATCCAATAAAAAACCAGAGGATTTTTAGCCTAATTTTGTGTGTTTCTGTTTCGAATAATTTCTAATTTCTTCCTGCCAGTAGTTAGTGTAGCATGTTGAATAAGTATGTTAAAGTTTTAACAATTTTATGTGTTATTGTAAGTTTTAAATAGGTTTGAAGATTTTAGTATGAAGGGTGGCCCTAACATAGTTTACTACCTACATATTATATAGGTACATAATATTATACTACTTATTTGCTTCCATAGTTTTTTTTTTTCAAAATTAATTGAAGTTATATATTTGGATAGAGGACACTGTAGCAAATAAAAAAAAATCTCTAGCATGAAGTCTCGTCAGTTTTCTGAAATCATAGGTTTTCTGAGATATTCACCGATGAAAATACCTTTGGCACTATTTTTTTCTTAATATATTAGGTTACAACACTGTTTTTTTTTTCAATATCAAATGAAAAAAAAAAAACAGTGTTGTAACCTAATTTGGGGCCAAAATCTACAAAACCCTATTTAAAACTTTTAATACTGGATGGCAAACGGTTGGTTGTTGGGCAAGCCTAATCTTTTATACCTCAGTTTACACGATTGAGAATACCACAACTTGTAGCTAGCAACCCCACAAATGTCATTCGATGACTTGCCGTTCGCGCACGCGTATCGACCGCTCCTCTCCTCCAGTTGCTTTGGTTTTCTGCCCCTCGCTCATGAAATGTTTGTTTACATTTTACACCGCAACTTTTTATCGTCGCATTCTGTTTACATTTCGTTATTTACTTTGGATTATTTAACTTCACTGTTCCCTGTGAACTAATGACAAAACACTGTGCAATAAATTGATCAAAGTGAAAATTTGTGTAAAGTTAGTCATCAAGAAAAAGTTTTGATTTTGGAATTTTGTGAGGTTTCGGTGAATTGTTTTTACTTGGAATTGTGTTATCTCCTAGTTTTACCAGGTAAGAATAGTTTTAAAAAGTTCTGTCTTTATTATGAAGTGAGTATATGACGAAAGTTAACTGGTAAAGTAACTTTTGGGCGGATATAAATCAAGAGAGTAACTGGTTTTTGCATCATTGCAAAATGATTTCTTCTGCTACCTGACCTCGTAACGTAACTCGTTGACAAGAACCTCTTTGATTATTGTTTTATTGATTTCTCTGTTCATGCATTATGGTTGTTAGGATACTTATACATCGCCGACGTTAAAATTAATATATTAAAATGTAAATGGCAAAATATGGTAATCTTTATTTTCTTTATCCTTTTGGATTTTTTTTTGTAAACTCGAAAAGGGTTATGACATTAAGAACATAAGCAGAATTGTGTCGTCCAGACCATGCTATAGAAAAGTTTTCAAAAGTTTTTTCCCCTTTATTAGTATTCATCTATGGTCCAGATGCAGAGCCATTAGGTAACCAAGAATTGAATTGAAATGGTTAAGTTAAAGTTAAGTACTTGGTACCTAGATTTTCACATAAATTTTAAAAAAGTGTTGGTTTGGGATTCCTCAATTTTTCATCCAATACCTAATTAGAGGTCGGCCTAGTACCTACCTACCTACCTTTAGGCTTAACTTTTAGACATAAAAACAATAATTACATAGGCAAAAGAAAGTATGTGTTGTGTACATGTTTGTTACCTATTAACCTTTCAAACCTTAGCTTTAAAACTTTTTTGTCAACATTGACAAGACATTTCAAATTGTAGTTCATTTCATTCCCGATCAAAAGTAATAAATAAAAAAAAAAGTTACAAGTGGCCTGTAGCATCGGTCCCGAAGCGGGATGAATTCATCTTGACGGTATGACAACAAGTCGGTCCCGGAGCGGGAAGAATTCTCTTCTAGCGGTTAAACAGCTGTTGGATTAACACTTAGGTGGTTAGACCATTGCATCCCTGTAAATAATATCATCTTCCCTGGTCATAATAATGTAACATAATTATGCTGGACAATTCACACAACATCATCTTAATAGATATAGGTATCTTCAACATAGATATATATTTTCTACTATACATAGAAAACTCCCAGAACATCCTGAACAAATATCTGCAAATTGTTCAAACGATTGTCCCGAGGCGGGAATCGAACCTGCAACCTTCTTTGTTGCAAGCTTTGCCTGCTTCACCACAGAGGTCTTCTCAGTCTCAAATTTTACCAAAACCACAGCAGGCCTTTTAAAAGAATAAATAATCTGTATAATGTGGTGAAAACTTGTTTTAGTAAATGAACATAAATTACATTGAGACTATCAATCTGACATTCACTGTTCTGCCGTAATGAACAGACAAAACATACATCAAAAATACTCGAAAGTTATATCTTTAAGAAACAGAGTACATTTTTGAATTGATTTTTGAATTGATAAGAATTACCACAAACCTGTTAAATTTTATCTAAATGTTGAGCGAAACCACATTGGTATAGTGCACAAAGAAAATGCTAGAAAGCTTAAAATTTCTTTCAAAAATTATGTGGACAGATGATGTGATCAAAATAAAACCTTATAGACTGCAATGTTTCCAATGACTTAGGCTGGTTGTAATGTTTAAAAAATTTGAAGTAGCGTCAAATGTAATATATAACGCTAAATGTAAAATAATTTAAAAGTTAAGATTGGACAAGGGCCAACCTCAAAATTAAATTCTACCTAGAAGGCAAGAAAATGGATCCGCAGGTCAAAATATAAAAATCAAAACTAAGAAAATAAATGTTCGAGCGCCAGACCCACGGATACCACTATAAATTGTGCCGGAAATGTCAGCTGATAACACTAGACTTCTAATCACAGGGCAGGGACCTTCAATAAAACAGTAGATTTAAAATTTAAAAATCTAAGTTTATTAAAATTAAGGTTAAGACTAGGCTTATTTAGGATAAAGGTGTACAATTACGGTTCTTAAAAGTAAAGTAGCGTTTCAATAAAATCTTACACTTGTTTTATTAAAAAAATTTGAAAATGTTCCAACTGAAAAAATGTTCCAGAATGGCGGCGTGAGAAAATTGGCAAAATAAGAAGCGCACGGGTCGCAGAAGGCAGCCCGGAGCTTGGTTTATCATTAAAAAAACAAAAATGTCTCACAACTAGGGCATGTAAAAACCGGGTTGTTTAAAAAAACCGGTTTTACGATTATTATTTTTTCATAACCGGCTAAACCGGTTTTTTCGGTTATTTTTCGAGTTTTTTTGTACATGGGTATCTAGGGACGAAATAACATAAAATTTGAATAAAAATGAACTTTTAATATTGCTTTTAAGCACCAATATAATTGCCCTTTAACATGGAGTAAACATTTGGTAATTTTCAACTCACTCTTGCTCAAATAAAGTTATAAAAATCTAAAATATAGTAATCCTAAAACATTATGATAAATCAGATCTAAAAGTTACTAACAAAATCAACAATTTATATTTGAAATAACATAATCTATGTTATTTCAAGCAATCTACTTTTATTTAGTAGTATTCAACTCTCTCTTATTCTCAAATAAACTTGAAACACGAAGTTTGGTTGGAGTAAGTGGTCCAATTAAACTAACTGGACCACAGAAAAATATTTTTTACCGTGGTACACAATCAACTGTACCTAACTACTAACGAAAAAAAAATGCGGTGGTCCAGTCAAATGGATCAGGAGCCCAATCCTGTAATACAATGGCTTCACTATGACAATGGAATCGTCGCAGAATAGTCTCCAGATAGTAAGTGCGAGATAAATTAATAGTTTCAAACTTGACACTTTGACGCGCGTCTGTGCATCTGCATTCATCATAATTTCTTTCATCTAAGGTAGAATACCAAAACGTGTCATTCTGGTAGTTTATTTGCACAACGACATTCAATAACCATTTTCTATGCGGTCAAAAGCAGCGCGCTTGACTTTGAACTTTGAAAAGATTTCTGAAAGGTGTTTGTTTGTATTTTTGTAATTTTAACGCAATAAATGTTGTAAAATAATTAGTTGGACACAAGACGCGCTTAAAAATCGCGGCTGTGTGTGCTGGGCTAGGCGAGGTTATAAATAAATTTGTCATTTATTAATCATTAAAAAAACCGAAAACCCGATTATTTTGACAAAAAAAACCGTTGAATGACCGACGTAAAATCAGTCGATTAATCGGTTTTTCGATTAATCGATTAATCGGTTTACACGCTCTACTAGGGCATGTAAAAACCGGGTTGTTTAAAAAAACCGGTTTTACGATTATTATTTTTTCATAACCGGCTAAACCGGTTTTTTCGGTTATTTTTCGAGTTTTTTTGTACATGGGTATCTAGGGACGAAATAACATAAAATTTGAATAAAAATGAACTTTTAATATTGCTTTTAAGCACCAATATAATTGCCCTTTAACATGGAGTAAACATTTGGTAATTTTCAACTCACTCTTGCTCAAATAAAGTTATAAAAATCTAAAATATAGTAATCCTAAAACATTATGATAAATCAGATCTAAAAGTTACTAACAAAATCAACAATTTATATTTGAAATAACATAATCTATGTTATTTCAAGCAATCTACTTTTATTTAGTAGTATTCAACTCTCTCTTATTCTCAAATAAACTTGAAACACGAAGTTTGGTTGGAGTAAGTGGTCCAATTAAACTAACTGGACCACAGAAAAATATTTTTTACCGTGGTACACAATCAACTGTACCTAACTACTAACGAAAAAAAAATGCGGTGGTCCAGTCAAATGGATCAGGAGCCCAATCCTGTAATACAATGGCTTCACTATGACAATGGAATCGTCGCAGAATAGTCTCCAGATAGTAAGTGCGAGATAAATTAATAGTTTCAAACTTGACACTTTGACGCGCGTCTGTGCATCTGCATTCATCATAATTTCTTTCATCTAAGGTAGAATACCAAAACGTGTCATTCTGGTAGTTTATTTGCACAACGACATTCAATAACCATTTTCTATGCGGTCAAAATCAGCGCGCTTGACTTTGAACTTTGAAAAGATTTCTGAAAGGTGTTTGTTTGTATTTTTGTAATTTTAACGCAATAAATGTTGTAAAATAATTAGTTGGACACAAGACGCGCTTAAAAATCGCGGCTGTGTGTGCTGGGCTAGGCGAGGTTATAAATAAATTTGTCATTTATTAATCATTAAAAAAACCGAAAACCCGATTATTTTGACAAAAAAAACCGTTGAATGACCGACGTAAAATCAGTCGATTAATCGGTTTTTCGATTAATCGATTAATCGGTTTACACGCTCTACTCACAACTGAAAAAATGTTCCAGAATGGCGGCGTGGAAAAAATGCCTTATTATGAAGCGCACAGGTAGCAGAAGGCTGCCTGTGGCTTTGGTAGGTCTGTAGGACCAGTAAACAAGAAGTTGAGTGTGGTCCGCTAGAAGAGCGAACTTAAAAAATTAAAATTAAGTTTTATTTCAAAATTAGAAACTAGGATTTACTACAAACGACACGCCAGTAAAGAGGCGGTAGCTAAGCTTAAAACTAGGGTGTAAATTACCACTGCATCCTTATAAAAAAATAAAGTTATGCAAAAGTGTGTGTGTTCCGAGGATGTTCAACGCTACAAAATAGAAAATATTCTGTTATTTCTGGAGAAAAACCAGACGTAGAACGTGTAAAGAAACTAGAATATGAGAAAGAACTCACTCCTAAACTAAAAGTTAGGTTTTAAACACTAATTTAAATTAAGGTTAGACCATGAGGTATTTTTGGATTGGGAAATTAGGCTAAAGGACAAAAACAACCAAAATATAGTAAGACAAAGTCTAAGACAACCACTGCTCAGAGTCTGGCGATACTTAGATCGAGTACAACGTTCCTTTTCATCGCGTGGAGCGGAAGCCTTGGTGGTCCTCAGCTAAAGGAAATGCTCGAACACGCGGCCACGCTTCCAAGGTGCCAAGAGACGATGGAATGTCCAATACGCCTTCGCGTCAGAGCGCCGAATAAATAAATGCCAGTCTGGGTCTCCTGGAGAAGAAATGAAGACATTAGCAGACATTCTGAGGAAGCGTCATGTCCAAAGGGGACAATTGAAATCCAAACTCACCGAGGAAGTGGCAGTAAATTTCTCCTACGGCAATGATCCCACGGCAGCAGCGACTCTGAACGCGCCAACTCACAGCAATACTTTCATGTTTTAATACAACATGGTAAGATAAAATTTTTTGATAAAACCCCTACATGGTTCTTTTCATGTCAGAGGTAAAGAGGAAAGTGCCTCCATCTTGAAATTAAATGTCAAATACGAAAGTAATGCCAACCTTGAAAAAGAACAAATCAGAGGTCATTCTCGATATGATCGACAAAACAAAAACGAAACGTCACTGTCAAATGTCCGCGACCTGTCAGATGGACAGAGAACCTAGCTAAAATCGACTAAAAATCGAACAAGACAGCAACAAAACATGGGGCGTAATATAAAACGTCACATGGTGTTCAAAAGATAACCGGACAATTAGGCAGCTTTGTTGGAAAACTTGCATCAAAAACATTGGTCACTTGGGGGTCTTAGTGTGACCTAAAGTTGGTTAGTCCGAAGTGGAGGGAAGGAAAACAAGTGCTCAGGCTTAGAAGAAGGCTGACAGCAGCAAGTTTTTACTCCATGTTCTCAGGAATTAAAACAGATACCTATGTTTTAGCCACAGAGACATGATCATCTCTCTTGCGCAGAGGGGAGAAAACGTGTTTGTTAATTTTAAGGCTCTTAATTATTCAGAAAACGCTTTTTTGAAGATACACAATCACCAGCGATTGTAACGCTGACAGTACCTACTGATAACTACAATGAGCTCCTTAGATACTGGATGAGTTAAGATAGAGCAACGAACAGTGGGTCAACGGCACACATGACGTAATCTTATGTATGAGGCACTATGATAACGAAATTTATTGTCTGCAACAGTTTATGTCGGAGCAGAATCAGTCCACTGCTGGACGTAAGCCTCTTAATAAACGCCTTTTTGGCTCTTAGGAGGCATCCATCATTTACGTGAGGTGATTCAGGCGATTTTTCGAACCCCTCGATGTCGTTACGTGAGATTGCGCTCGACCAAAACGAACAACCTGATGTAGGAGCTAACTAAAATTCGTGGAAAAAAAATACTGTTTGCCAAGAACCCCTCTCCCCCACGTCAGATTTGGCTCGACCCCCTCCGCCCTCAAAGCCACACGTAATTAATGGACGCCCCCTTATTGCACTATTAGGAGGTACTTAATGCCATAATCGCCTAGAAAACTAGCTGAAAGGGTTTTTTTACTCAGTTGACGAGTTTATCACTCGAATTTGATCTCGTTGGTCCCATATAAATTTTAAAAACTGTAAATATAAAAGAATTCAAAGTCGGATTTTAGTTACCACCGATGATAAAGATGTCATTTATATTCAAGTAATTCTTTAATCACAAAGAAAATTAAAATTAAATAATAGAAATAAATTAGAACTAGTATTTACAATTGAAACAATTGAGCTTTCTGCACACCGTTGCAAACAATCTACTGCAGGGGTATTTTGATTTGTCGGAAAGGCCGTCGGATTCGATATCGGAAGCTTTTTACGAAGAAAAACGTTTCCGATATCGAATCCGACGGCCTTTCCGACGATTCAAAATACCCTTGCAGGTAGCTCAACTGATCCATCAATACCAGTCGGAAGCGTCCCCAAGATGCTGGCTGCATTGCCCCGCTGTATGGCAAGTAAGTAACTTGTCCTTCAATAAATATCTAACTAAAGTTATCCTCAGTCAGTCCTCACTCGATGACATCATCAGACGTTGATTTGCAAGTATGATCGGCTAGGGCGTGATTGTGATCGACTCCACTGTTTACAAATAGGTCTATTACTATTATACGTTAGAAATAGTAGAAAGAACCGTATTCTTAGGAATCACCTTAGATCATAAACTTCAATGGGGCCCACATAGATAAGCTAGCGAAGAGACTTAGTTCTGCAGCATAAGCAGTCAAATAATCCGTCATCTTACAGACGTTGATACTTCTAGACTTGTTTTTTTCAGCTTATTGCATAGTATTTTGTCTTATGTTGTACTGCTGTGGGGGAACGCTGCGCAGATATTAACACCGTATTTGTGCTGCAGCAGAGGGCTGTTCGTGCAATCATAATATGGGTCCCAGAGAATCCCTATGTGATAAATTCAAAGAAATAAACATAATGACAATACCATGTCAATATATTTATGAAAACTTGTTGTACACTCATAGAAATATAAATCAGTTCCCTAAAAATAGTGATAAACATAATTTTAATAACAGAAATAAACATAAACTCGCTGTGCCCACAACTAGGCTACACAAAGTTAATGTATCTTTTAAAGGGCAATGTATACGCTTCGACAACAGAACTAGTGAGTTAAATAGTTGATAATTTTTGAAATTATCAGTATATAAATTCAAACAAATTGTCAAAACCTTGCTGTGCAGAAAGCTTACTATAAAATATCAGATTATCTAGAGGATAAAAAAGCATGAGACGGGTTTTGCTCCAACTCGAAAAATAACAACTAACAGGCTAAAGGTTTCTTCGTCGCTTCTTTACTTTAGTTTACATATCGAAGCGACAGAAATAAAAAAATCACTTTCGATTTTCAATTCGTCCGAATATATTAACTTCCTCCCAGCCGTACAAACCCCCGACGCAAAAAGAGACGGGTGTTATAATATAAGTTTAACGTGTCTGTCTGTGTATTTGTCTGTGGTATCGTAGCTCCCAAACGGATGAACCGATTTTCGTTTAGCTTTTTTTGTGTCATAGATAATTTTATCCCGAGCGTTCTTAGCCATGATTCATGAAAATCTGTCGGGAGGTTTTAAAATTCTTAATTTTGTTCTTGTGTGAAATATGAAGATTTTAGAGGTTTTCAACTAAATGACAAACATCCCGACTTTATAGCAAATGGCTTACAATATGCGCAAAACTTCTTATCTGGTATTACCTAAGTTACTTGTAGAACGCAGAAAATAGTAAAAACACGATTTTTTTCCAGCGTCACTATGCATTTTCTTTGCACTAGGTATCTATACTTAATATTATAAAGAGGAAAGATTTGATTGTTTGTTTGTATTGAATAGGCTCCGAAACTACTGGACCAATTTGAATAATTCTTTTACCATTAGAAGCCCACATTATTCCTGATGAACATAGGCTACTTTTTACCGCGGGAAAATGCTTCATTCCTGCGGGAAAACGGGTAGTAAGAATGCAGCTAGTCAACCAAAAACAAGGTATAGCGCTGTTTCGCACCACAGGTTCTCACTACAAATTCATTTCTGCCGTTTCGTACCAAAAATGTCAGCGTTTCAACTCACATACCTAAAAAAAATATTTTGAGGAAGTTTCTACCCCAAATTCGTTTCTGTTTCTCATCACAAGGAGATCAAGATATTTTGTACAGTCAGATAACAACATTACTAAACTACAGGTTATTTTAGAGAGCTGTTTGGTGCCGGCTTAGAATGTACCACCCCAACTCTTCCCGCGGGTGTCGTAAGGGGCGACTAAGGGATATCCACCGGGGCGAGCAGCAGCGCCCCCTGCAGAACAATATTCTACCACCGAACTGCGATCCCCAACCCGCATGCCCAGCTTGGGGATTATGGGCATTACCCTCATGAGATAAAGGCCAACAAGGCGCTTATCAGGCGGAGGCCTGCGCCCAGCTGTGGACCAATACAGGCTGTGGACGTTGGAGGAGATTAATTTAAAGCATAGGTTTATGGAATCTTACTGGTGGACAAATTTCATCTTCCGTCAACTCAATAGGTTTTACGTAGAAAAGAAAGTAATGCCATAAGTCCACACCACTTTCCATTGTGGACATTAGATTCACTTTCGTTATTAAATTTACCGGTCCATTTGAGAAGTTAATGACCCGTGTCATTGCAAATTGAACCTTCACTACATCTCATAAGATCTAGCTTTGGGTTTATCGGTAAAATCTATAGGCGGGTCTATAACATTTATAACTCTAGGTGTATGATCATCAGTGACGTCATTCTTCGAATATATTATAATCTTGCTTTTGCCCTCGGCTTTACACGCGTGATTTTTGGCAAACAGAATGATTATGTCCTCCCCGAGATAAGTAGGTATCCCCTTGCCAAATTTTGGTTTATTCCATTCATTCGTTGTGAAAAGGTGACAGAAAGACAGACAGAGTTTAATACTTTCGAATTTATAATATTAGTAGGATAAATTCGAAAGTAACTGTCTGATTGAAACGGCTGAACGAACCTCAATCAAATTTGGCAGGGAGGTAGATGTATCCCGGAAAAGGACATAATGTTAGTTTTTATCCCGGAAAAGCGCGCAGGAAGCCGCGGGCAGAAGCTACATATTGTTCTTAACGACTATTGAAAACCCCTGTGACGCGGCGGGCGAAGTTCTGCGACGCGGGAGGTTGCGGGTTCGATTCCCGCCTCGGCACAAATGTTTGTACGCTCTGTAGATTGTACAAAAATTGATTGTGTATTGTTTGTTCAGGGTGTTCTGGATATTTTCTATGTATAATAAATTATATCTGTGTAGTGTAATTGTATTAAGTTATCATTATCAGTTATGTAGTACCCATAACACAAGCTCTGCTTAGCTTGGGGCTAGATAATGCTGTGTGAATTGTCCAACATTATTAATTTATCCTACTAATATTATAAACTCGAAAGTTTGTAAGTATGGATGGATGGATGTTTGTTACTCTTTCACGTAAAAACTACTGAACGGATCTGGATGAAATTTGGCACAGAAATATATTATAGTCTGGAATAAAACATAGGCTATATTTTATCCTGGAATTCCCACGGGAACAAGAACTACGCGGGTGAAACCGTGAGGCGCTGCTACGCAAAAACTACTGAACGGATCTGGCTAAAATTTGGCACAGAGATAGATTATAGTCTGGAATAGCACATAGGCTATATTTATTCCGGAATTCCTACGGGAACGGGAACTACGTGGGTGAAATCGCGAGGCGCTGCTAGTTTTATCATAAGTAACTTATGTACATTACATACAGCCGAACATAGAACCTCTTCTTTTTTGAAGTTGGTTTGAAATAAACTTAACTTCAATATAACTAAGATTTTCGTTTCACAAGTGTAGCTATAATAATTTACATAACACTCAAATAACAAAGTACCAAGTCGAATAATAACTTGATAAGTACTTTGTGGAGTCTACAGTCTACATTTTACACTAGGTACAATGTACAAGTCAATTCCCAGAAGCAAAACATTCGAACTAAACATTTCTAGTGTCCGTATGTTTGTTATGTAATGGATTCTGCGAAACAAATAACAGAGGCAGATTATCAAATGTTCTAAAAGCTTTTTCTGAATAACTGACAGCGGAATTTATTACTACAGAAAGCAGACCAGCTAGGTACTTCATCATCATCATCCGCAACCCGACTTCACCCACTGCTGGGTATAGGTCTCCAAACTTTTGTGCCACTCCTAGGGTTTCCGATTTCTCGAGGTTTTTTAGTTCTCGGGTGTCGAGACTTCTCGAGCCTGATTTCTCGGGTCTTCTCGGGTTGTCGAGAAAAAATAAAATACGTCTAAATTTTTGTTTAATTAATAAAAAGAGTCTTTAATTTAACTGTGTTTATTTTACATGAAAAAAATCAACATAATTTTTAACAAAAAAAACAAGTTCTCAATAAAAAATCAGCTCAAAACAAAATTGCTAACTAAAAACAATCATACTTCTTCTCCTTATCATAACTAATCTCATCTCACTAATCTGTAATAAAAAACAAAATTTCTGTTAACAATCAGCTTAAAACAAACATCTTAACTAAAAACAATCATACTTCTTCTTATTATAACTAATCTCACTAATCTTTAATAAAAAACAAAATCTCTGTTAACAATCAGCTTAAAACAAACATCTTAACTAAAAACAATCATAATTTTTCTCATCATAACTAAAGATCACTCACTAATCTGCCATAAAACAACGTCTTAATATTATGTGTTTAGTTTAGAACTTTAGGCTTTTGTGGGATTATTACAACATCTGCAATATAAATGCAATTAATGAAATCGGTAAATATTTATGCACTAACAATTCTCTTATTTGATTAAAAACAAAAGTTTTATTTCTTTAACATACCTATTCATTTTAAACAAAAATATTATTTTGGTAATACAAAAGTACTTACAAAACAAAACAAACACTTGAACTATTTAAATAAATAATAACAATACTTACCTGTTTGTTCTGCGATTCTATTACTCGTGCGTCACTAAATAGTAAATACACTCACTATGCTGGGTTTATGATCCGACCGATCCGAACACGGCGGGAGTTGAAACACGAATGAACAAAATACAACTGGGGCCGCGTCGCGCTTGCGTTTGTCGGCAAAAACAAAGGATACCGATAGACACGAGCCGTGCTGTCAAAGGATGCCGCTGCCGCCTCGCATTTAAGTACAAAGAAAGCTAAGCGTAAAAATGTTTATTTAAACTTCTCGATGTCTCGACTTTTCTCGAGCTGAATTTCCCGGGTACGAGACCGACCGATTTCCCGGGAATTCCCGGGACGAGAATTCCCGGGAACAAACCCTAGCCACTCCACACGGTCCTGCGCCAATCTCATCCAGGTTCGCCCTGCGGTGTGAGAGATATCGTCTGCCCATCTTGCTAGGTACTTATATGAAAAAAATCCCCAGACGCATTTTTGAAATTGAGGGTCCGAGATGAAAACCGCCATGACATGAGAAAGACTGCATTTAGATTTGAGATTCATCAAACAGCTAAGAACACGTTGATAGAGTCACAATACAAACAACATCAAAATTGCTGAGATTTGAGATTCATCTATATCTTAAACAGAAGCCTTTATTCACAAAGAAAATTACAATAAAATAATAGAAATAAATTAGAACTAGTAATTACAAAAATATTTATTATATATTTTTTGATCTATATCTTTACTTATGATAGATTCACATTTCAAACAAAACAACATTCACATCTATCTATACTTATAATAAAACTGTAACAGGTCCAATTCTGTACATTGAAGATATTTTGAAAATTTTTTTTGGAGGACACTCTACTATCGATACTGAAGCCAAAACTGTAATTTTTTTCATTCATGTCTGTCTGTCTGTCTCCCATACGGGTAGTAGTCAAGAAATTGCCTTCTACCTGTAAAACAGAAAGAATAATTGAAGACTTAAAAAATAAGGGCTTCATGATTGAATCGGTAGTGAATAAATTAAGCTGGAAAACAAAAGAGCCACTCAACATGTTCATGCTCTCTTTCAATAATAATGAAAACACAAAGAAGATCTATGAAATTAAATACATTCTGGGATGTGTGGTTGAGATACAGCCTCTCCGAACCTCCAAACTGATCCCACAGTGTAAAAGATGTCAAGGGTACGGACATACACAAAAGTACTGCGCCAAGGTGCCAAGGTGTGTAAAATGCACCGGTAAACACCTTACCAAGGACTGCACAAAGCTCATTGCAGAGAAACCGAAATGTTTGCACTGTGGGGAGCCCCATCCTGCTAGCTACAGAGGCTGTATGGTCGCCAAAGAAATGCAGAAATTGCGAGACAAAGTAATGAAGAAACCATCTTCTACGAGACAACAACAAGCCTCGAGATGCAGAGAGCCGCCCTTGCAGCCTAATGCTACAAGTCGCGCGTCACATGCGCTCCCACCGCCAGCCTTAAACAAAAAGATATCTTTTGCACAAGCAACTGCTGGAAAACCAGCACTAAATATCCAACGCGCCGAGCAAAACATCGGCCAGAATGACAAACTTGACGAAATTTTAAAGTTAATGAGTGGTTTTGACGAGCGTCTTAAGAAAATAGAGAATAGCACCAAAACTGCTATCAGTAAGCACTCAAAATGATTGGAAACCTTAGAATAATGGCTTGGAACTGTAATGGACTATCAAAACATCAAAATGAGCTACAAGTTGTCCTAGATATTGAAAATATAGACGTGTGTCTCGTATCCGAAACACACTTCACAATTCAATCTCAAATCCAATTTAAAGGTTACAAAATCTATCATGCACTCCACCCAGCTAATAAAGGAAGAGGCGGCAGTGCAGTCATCGTAAAGCAAAACATCAAACACCACGAGAAAAATAAATATGAAGAGCCAGATATTCAATCTGTGGCAATTTGTATCGACACAAAAAGATACAAGCTTACGGTAGCAGCAATATACTGCCCTCCGAGATACACGATCAAAAAAGAAACGTATGTTACCTTTTTTCAAACCCTAGGTGATAAATTTATTCTAGGGGGTGACTTTAACGCCAAAAACACATACTGGGGCTCCAGACTAACCAACACAAAGGGAAGAGAGTTAATGAGCGCTGTGAGAGAAGATAAATGTGATATCATTTCAACAGGCTCGCCCACTTATTGGCCAACTGATCCACAAAAAATTCCTGACCTCATAGATTTTTTTGTGTACAAAAGCATAACTTCAAACTATCTACGTGCGACGCAGTGTTTTGACATGAACTCCGATCACTCTGCAATCCATCTAGAATTGAGCGAAAGTGTTTTAAATACTGAAAAAAAACCAACATTAGTAAATAAAAATACAGACTGGGAGAAATTCAAAATTGATCTGGACTCTAAAATAGAGCTGAAAGTCCCACTGAAAACTCCGGAGCAACTCGACGATGATCTAGAAAAGTATGTAAAGCTCATACAACAAACGGCTTGGGAAAATACACCTACCATTAAAACTAGACGAACTAAGAATGTCTATCCCATAGAAATTAAACAACTTATAGAGGAAAAGCGTAAACAGAAAAACCGTTGGCACCAGACGAGATCTCCGCAAGACAAAAATATACTTAATTTCCTTACCAAGAAACTGAAACGGCAAATCCAAAAACACAACAGTGACACAACAAACACTTACCTACAAAGCCTTACCAATGACCGTAGCTCAGATTACTCACTCTGGAAAGCTACTAAGAACATGAAACGACCTATTAACCAGATCCCACCAATAAAAAAAGGACCCGGAGAATGGGCCGTAAGCAACGAGCAAAAAGCCGTAGTGTTTGCAGAACACCTACAGAAAATCTTTAGCCCACACGAAGATCGAGAAAATTGTAACATTGACGAAGCCGAAATTTCCAATGAACATCTAGACATTAAGCTCGTTTCACCTAGAGAGGTCTGGAGTGAAATAAAACTAAAGATAAATGCAAAGAAAGCTCCTGGGTTTGATTTAATCACAGGAGCAGTTCTGCACAACCTACCAAAAAAAGCCTTGGTTAAACTAACTAATCTTATCAACGCTGCGTTCAGACTAAAATACGTACCAGATCTTTGGAAAATTGCGGAAGTAATAATGATAGCAAAACCAGGAAAACCACCACAGGAAGCAACATCCTACAGGCCAATTTCTCTGTTGCCTATAATGTCGAAGCTATTCGAAAAGCTATTTCTAAAAAGGCTTAAGCCATTACTAGAAACTAAAAAACTTATCCCAGAACATCAATTTGGATTCAGAGAACGACATTCCACGGTGGATCAAATCCACAGAATTACCACGTTAATCGAAAAAACACTAGAAAACAAAGAAGTCTGCTCTACAATCTTCCTAGATGTCGCACAAGCCTTTGATAAAGTATGGCATGAAGGCCTAGTACTTAAGTTAAAAAGAATTCTACCCATAGAATACGTAGAAATAATCAAATCATATTTAGCAAATAGAGCCTTTAGAATAAGACAAGATGAATTCTTCTCTGAAATAAAGGAAATAAAAGCAGGGGTGCCGCAAGGAAGTGTATTGGGTCCGGTCCTTTACCTCTTATACACTTATGACCTCCCAGAACCTGAAAACAGCACCATCGCAACATTTGCTGATGACACTGCTATAATAGCCACAGGAAGAACTCAAGCTGAAGCCGCCGAAAAAGTCCAAGTGGCAGTGAATAAAATACACAACTGGACAAAAACCTGGCGAATCAAACTAAATGAATCTAAATCTATTCATATCAACTTCACAAATAAAAGAGAAGACTATCATCCCGTATTCATCAACGGAGTCGTAATACCATATGCTAACACAGCGAAATATTTGGGCATGACCCTTGACGCCAAGCTACGCTGGAAAGCTCACGTCAAAAAGAAAAAAGAAGAGCTAGAGATTCGCTACAAAAAGATGTACTGGCTAATTGGAAGAAATTCTACTCTAGCAGTACAACATAAAGTTTTATTATATAAACAAGTCCTTATGCCAATTTGGACCTATGGCATACAGCTCTGGGGTTGTACTAAAAAGACAAATGTAGCCATTATACAAAGATTCCAGAATAAAGTACTCAGGGCAATCGTTAACGCTCCCTGGTATGTAAGAAATGGCGATCTTCATCGGGACCTGAAGATTGAATACGTCGATAGAATAATACAAAAATACGCAGAGGCACATGAACTGAGGCTTCATCATCATGTGAACGTCGAGGCTATCCAGCTCCTCGACAACACGGACATAGTGAGAAGGCTCAAAAGAACTAAACCTTTCGAGTTAGTGTAGTTTTAGTTATAGTGAAAGTGCATAAGTGCTAATTTTAAAGAACACATGAACCAAGTGTCTTCCCCTTAAATAGAGACAATAAGAAAAGTGCCGATGGACACGTTCTTAGTGTAATGTAATGTATGTATAAAATTAAGTTAAAACAAAATTACCCATTAGTCAAATCTATGGCTAGATTGTAATGTTATTCTAGTGTATTTAGAAATGTATGCTAGACTACAATAAAAAAAAAAAAAAAAAAAATGTCTGTCTGTCTGTCTGTCTGTCTGTCTGTCTGTTTCTTAAACGCGCATCACGTCGAAACTACTGAAGGTATCGAAATGAAACTCGGCACGATTTTAGGTCATACTATGAGAAAGGACATAGGATACTTTTTATCCCGGATTTCAGTCAGGTTCCCCTGGGAGAGGGGATGAAAGTGAAATTTCTTCACCGCGCATGACGCCGAAAGTGCTGAATGAGTGGGAATGAAACCCAGCACGATTTGATTTCATACTACAAGGAAGGACATATACATTTCATCCCGGAATTCAGTAATGTTCTCCTGGGAGAGAGGATGAAAGTAAAATTTTTTTAACCGCGCATCACGACGGAACAACTGAATGAATTCGAATGGAACTCGGCGTAATTTGAGTTCATACTACGAGGAAATATACATTTTATCCCAGAATTTAGTAAGGTTCCCCTGGGAGAAGGGATGCAAGTAAAATTCCTTCACCGCGCATCACGCCGATACTACTGAATGAGTTGGACTGAATTTGTACGATTTGAGTTCAAGGAAGGACATGGGATACATTTTATCCTGGAATTCAGTAAGGTTCCCCTAGGAGAGAGGAAAAAGTAGAATTCTTAAACCGCGCAACCCGACGGGTCTACGCGTCGTCCGTTATCATGCATTCTTTTTGTTAGAAACAGTGTTGCAAAATCGAATTTGACTAAATCAGTAGAAAGTCGAGTAGAAAATAAGTAGACTGATGAAATAATCTGTAGATTGAAGAAAAAAAATTGTAGATAAAGGGTAGGTAAGTTCCTATTTAATTTTTCCAAGACGCACCCATTAGTTAGGTTCCTACCTACTAAGGTGGTGCGTCTTGGAAAAATAAGTTAGGTTCCTACCTTACATGACATGGTGGTTTAGCTGGTCCGGTTATCTGTACTACCGATGTTTGGTTGGAGTAAGTGGTCCAATTAAACTAACTGGACCACAGAATAATATTTTTTACTGTGGTACACAGCCAACTGTACCTACCTACTAACGAAAAAAATATTACGGTGGTCCAGTCAAATGGATCAGGAGCCCAATTCTGCAATACAATTGCTTCAGTATGACAGTGCAATCGTCGCAGAATCATCACGTAGAATCCTTAGATTATTAACACTCCAGATAGTGCGTGCGAGATAAATGAATAGTTTCAAACTTGACGCGCGTCTCTCCATCTGCATTCATCATAATTTCTTTCATCTATGGGATTGAAGATGACAACATGCTATCCCCCGTAGAACCTACACGATTTTTTGCACGGCGGCGTTTCATAATATGAGAGACTATGGTTAAATGTGAACTTAATTAGTCGGCCGGTAAGGCAATCGCGAACGAAGTCGCGGGTACAGCTAGTTTCAAATAAAATCGCACCATCTGTTTCCGGAAGCTACGATGGGATGGGACTGACAGAATCACCACATAGACAACTTTAAATTATTACTTAAAGTAAGGCGTCTGGCGTCGTCGGGGCAAAAAAACAGCAAAAGTATTGGAATAGGCATGATTCACAGATAACCAGAAACTACCTACAGAAGAAGAGAAGAGAAAGCGAACAAAGATAGCCTGACATCATCACACCCAAACCACAACAAACCTAAAACAGGATCCGACAAGTTCTTAATCCTAAGCCATTGCCCATTTAAGCCAACCAACACACATACCACAATCACATACTCAGCTTAATCACAACTGTTTACAGTTTAAAATCCATTAACGCATGACGAAACATGGTGGCAGCTAGTAATTCGGTTAAGAGCAACGGAAATAACCTATTTAGTTCCTTTATCAGTGGCAAGACGAGATAATAGATCTATGACAAGCAAAAACAAGATAAAAGACTCAAGTCTATAGACTTTACCTACTTTATCTGGTTAGTTATGGTTGCGTGACTGAGTGACATTAAACGAACAGTCTAGAATACCTAAAGACGTTATTAGGATGGCTTCATTTGATGATAACACCGATTATGCTATTGCAGTTGTAGGTAATCTGTAAATAACAACACTTAGAAGACTAAAAACTCGAGAAGTGCATTGAGCAAAAATTTTGGGGTAAGCGCTAGGGTTTCGCTTTTATCAGAGTTTCAACCGAAGACAAAGAGGAAAACCGAAAAAAAGTCTAGAGTGCCTAAAAGTAAAAATCTTCGGTAATTCAAAGAAAAGAAAGATAAGAGAGGCACTTGCCCAGATAAGAGACAGTAACTGCTAAAAATAATAAATAATAGTGACGAGCTTGCTAAAAGATATGTAAAATCCAAAAAATCTGTCATTCGTAAGAAAATGACGTTAGCCACAGCGATAAAAGAATCCATCCAATCTAGTTTTCTAAGGCCATGGAATAGATATAGGTAATAGTCCAAATCATTGAGCGGCTGACCCTGACAATTATTGACTCCGTCTGTCTGGTCTAGAAACAGATTGATATCTATCTAACAAGAACACAGAACATTACATTAATGTCTTCTGTGGTACAGATAGGCCTTTGGACTCTCAATTAGCTCTCAATGGCTACAATAACAATCGTTGCAGATGTTATGAGTTTAGCAACTAACGTACTTATTGCATTGTAGATCATGTGAGACCAATTGTTATTGTGAAAGGATCTACCTACTACCTGCCTACTATGACTATAACTTTAATAGTGTGTTGAGAATTAACTGCTAATCTTGCGAAGTTTTCTTTCAGTTCGTATAAAACCGTATAGATAGAATGGTGGTCAAATCATTAATTTTCTAAAACAATCTATGGAATACTGGGTCGGATTTTCCTTTTATCCATTGGATATATTGTAGGTTGCTCGACTTACATTGCCCGCTAAATTAAAATTTTAGCGATATATTTTTTGTTCGTCAATATAATAATTATGAGATTTTGGACTAAGAACGTAAGAACCTATGGTAACTGAGAGACCCTAAAAGTTCCATTTAATCGAAAGTAAAAAATCGTAAGCCATGTAAACGCCCGTAAGAGGTTTCCAATCCTTTAACAACTACTTACTTTACTCATCCCTGTTCAGTCTTCTGTTACCGACATGCTATATACATTTAACATAACACTAAACAAAAACCATTGCTAATCGACCGAACGTACCGAGGCTAATATAAATATGATATGCCTCGTTGGTACGCAACACTTACATGAGCATACATTATGTGTTTCATATGTAATGTATGTTCTCCATAAATTGTCTATGATTCTGCTATGATTGCCAGCTTTCTAAAAGTATTGTTTGGATCAAGAAATCGAGACCTAAAGCGAGTTAAAATCGTTAAACATCAGAGTTGGCTTGCTTTAACCTTATGATCTGTCGTTTAGAATTTCAAATAGCTTTACGTCGCAGTTACGACTAATATTGAAACTTACATAATGATTAATGTAGGTTAAATAACATAGGCCTAAAAGAGACCCTTGTTAAACTCCAACTTGAAGCTTTGATTTTGCAACTCATGCAAGACGTAAATCTACGCTTTCGCTTACGCAAGTCAGTTAAAAGGAGGTATTGTTTTAAAGGCTCGTAACTTATACCACAGGCCAGTCATTACGAGGTGATTCGGCAGAATTTGGACACTGTGGTATTGGTCAAAGGCGTTAGTAACGTCCAAATATAGTAAGTACGGTTGGCTTAACTATTGGTTTCTTTCTTTGATTTGCCGTTCGTAATCGAGGATTATTATTGTGATACTGATAACAGATGCGGTGTAAAGGTGTGCCTTTGTATAATGTTTGTAGATTTTATCTTCGGAATGACAGACAATATTTTGGTCCATTACGGATGTAAGCGGGTTAACTACGAACCTTACGTATATTTGTGTTGAAAGAACACCAACGTTTCATCCCTTAACGAGGGACATCTTCAGGGTGTTAACCTGCTTACATCCGTAATAAATTCATCAAACTACGATAGTTTTTATAGTATTATATTTTGGTCATTCATTATCATTAGCGACATGAACTACTCACTCCTCTTGGCCTTATCTTCTAATTCCTTTGAGTCTTCTAGTCCCAAACTTATAATCAAAATTTTAAGTCTTATTTCTGTTGTGAGTTGGTTTCGGATAAATGGGTAAAAAAGCAATGCACTCATTTCTCTCCTCACCTAATAACACATTTAGGGCTCATTCTGGCAACATTAACTTTGATTTTATAGACACGGCCTGTTTCTTATACGTTATACTCGGAATCGAATCATGTATCTGTTCAACAGATGGTGTTTAATAGCTGAATTTTAAATCGCTGATTCATTCCATCTAGACGTTTACATAATTTGAGAAATATGTAGGTAATTGCTACCGCATTGTCGTCCTCCGCCGTTTTCGACCCACTTCTGGGCCTCTGATTATGTCACTCACCTGTAGGGCGATTTCAACGTCCGTAAAATTAATCATAATCACTCACGTAAGATGGCAATATCGAGTATAACCGCATTCATTGACGGACCAATGTTTAGATGATTTGCAGGTAAAGTACATATTTGTACCAACTCGAATTCTATCTGTAATTCTATATGCAGCTTAGCTTGGGTCCGTGTGACCAGAATTATTTATTCAACTTATGTTTCGGGTCAGTAAACTATTTTCACATCACACATTATTTTATTTATATATTCCTCGCCTCGCTTAATCTATCGATAATCTCTCTGTGTGAATGCAGCAATAAATATTATATCGCCAAGGCAATTACAAAGTTTATTTTGAGTTGTTAATTTTTTAATTTGATATTTTATTAGTTTTATCGCGTGGCTGTTAATTTTATCTATGGTTTTGAAATAATGTTGTGTAGTAAGCTATAGCTTTTCTATGTAGTTTCTTTCCTAAGACCGTATTTTGTAGAATGTTTCTAGATTTAATCCGCTTGCATTAGCCTAGGCTTGTTTCTAATCCGTACTTTTGACCTAATTTATCATCCACAGACCTTTTAAGCTCACATACTTGTCACCTCATCAGTTCGTTTGTTGGTATGAATGGGTAAAATCACAATGCATTCTGACTCTGATTCTGTACGCGAGGTCATTCCACCTGCATCCACCAAGGATTGCTCAATAGTTACTATGAGTGGGATATGCGACCATGCGACGACCCACACGGTGTTTGTGCCTACGCGATCTTGCCAATGTCAGCTGTCAAGTCATCAAGATAGTACGCGAAACTTAGGGACCACCTTAATGGGTTAGTGTCTCGCAGCAGTTGCGGTGTTATCGTGGTACTGTTTTAGAATATTTATTTATAATAATATTTATTTAAGTAATCCGACAGCGGTACATTTTACATAAACAGTATAAAGCGTGTCACACACGACGCAGATACGATAATATTTTATCTGCGTATAAAAACTTATTTATCTAATCAACCAACACTCTAAACATATACGAGACGATACATTCAATCAGAATCCTTCAGACTGAGTACACTTGTTTTTTGGTACAGATTGTTTTATACAGGGCGTTGAAACAAAATGAGTTCGCGTTTTACGGAACAAACGCGTTTATTGCTTTTTGATTTATTTTATTAGACAGCTCATCAGAAGATGATCAAAATTGGACGAATGAGTGAGCGGGAGCGAATGACCAGCCGGCGCAACCCGGGCCGGGACGTTCCCTCCCTTCTGTTTCACCGCAAACCATGCCCCTGATTCATCCTGTATCTACATGCAGATATATTTAACAATATTTGTATCTGCAGATGTTATCTGCAGATATATTTGTATACGCAGATAATAATCTCACTATATTTCCATATAATGTCGGTGCCCACAGATACTTTACGATAAAATATAAATTATCTGCGTTCATAGAAAATGTATAGAGAGCGATATTGAAAAATATACGCTCAGATACAGATATCTTACCGTATCTGCGTCGTGTGTGACCTACTTAAGACTTATGCTAAAATAATCCCAATTATAGGATTACATAGAAAAAGTAAAGATTTACAACAGAAAGGTGAGTGAAGTTGAACAAAACAAATAGGTAGTACCTACAGAATATATGAGTGTGTGTTGTATGTGTGTGAGTGATGTGTTGTTAAGTGCTCCTGAAGCAACAGTCTCGTTAGAGTCTGGACAACAGGAGACTGGATCTAAAATATTTTATGTCAACAAAGGCATCTAGGAATGAAAACTTCTCAAAAATGATAACAATTACAGAATACAACAAGGTAACAATCACACACATTTACCACTTTCACTGCCACCGACGCGCCCCTCCGCCCAGGTCGTCGTATCGCTGAAGGTTGTCAGTGAACGCTCTAAAGAGTTTTTGTAGAACTAAGTAACCCAATGGAGGAAGACGCTGATGGTGTAGTTATGCATGACCAAGCTTGGCTAGAAATGTTAGCCCAAAAGCGGACACTTAGACATCAACGTGCCGCTAACCCGTTGCTACCCACGGGATCTTTTATCTGTACAATATGCAACCGAAGCTGTCGCTCTCGAAAAGGTCTTTTCAGCCAGATGTGAAAGTGTGCGGCTGATTCTCAACCAAGTTGATGCCAACTACATCTTTCGTAGACGTTAAGAGGCCGATGGATGGATGGAAGTAACCCAAAGAGACTTTCCCTGACGATACCTTTCGGAATAATTTCCCACTGCGCATAAAGTACCATAATTAAACTAATGCCATTGCATTCAATTGTACTCGCTCTAATTCGACTCCTTTCCCAGACATAAACTAAATTAAGGTCAATTCGTGAGTGTTAAAAGTTATAGTAAATTAATTATGGCAGTGGGCCTTCCTTAGTAGGTCAATGCTGCAGTTGCGATCATAGACACATATATATTTACTTATTGTGTACATACGATAGTGTGAAATCGAAGAACAAGCAAATTACCTCAGTGCAGCGTGGGTTTGAGTTAAGCTTTGTATGAATAGCAGTCTCATTTATTTTACAGTTTGGCTAATGTATCAAAAATATGTACTATGTATATTGTTTGATTTTGTTTTTGGGACTTGGCTTTGCAAACCAGCTTAGGCAATTCCAGGTGTCGGCTAGTAATTCTACATCGTGATATCAGTCCGTGGACTTACCAAAGGTGGCTGATAGGAAAAATCAATGTGACCATTTTCGTTCCCATAGGTTTTTGTTATTATAGTGCGTAAGCCTTCCCACTCTGGGTAATTTCTAAGAAATCATATAATATCCTAAAAAAATTTTTGACGTGACTTGATCCCGCATCCTTCCCTCAGTACAGGAATGTGCTAACCAACTACACCACGAGGTCAACTGACGTAGGAGTCGAAAATCTCTGGGACTTCCTACGGACTCTAAGATGCGGGTTCAAGTCCCGTCGAAGTTGAAAATTTTTGGGATATTACTTGATTTCGTTCCTATAGTTTTACGAAATGGAATTTGAAATATCCATGTCCAAGAGTCATGTACAGACTAAAAGAAATGACTATGTCTTTTGACTTACTCTTTTAGCCAGACTACTCTTTTAGAGAACTTTACTCCTTTGGCACCAGCAGAACGTCCCTCCGCGGTATTGCGCACTAATTAAGGCCAGGTAGTCCTGCAGCAGGAGGCGTAAGGGAAAATTCGCGCTTACCAAGCCGCCGCGCTCGTGTTTTTTGTAGTTATTTAAACATGGTGATTAAGGAAATCATTTTATCAAGTCAGACTCTGCGAATTTGTTTAGAAATATTAAGTGTCCTTAGTTGAGTACAAAAAAAGTGTGATATCAGTAGTTCGCTTGTCATAGTATTGAAAAAACGTTAGAAAAAGGGGTAAGTTAGGAATTATTTTCTGTCGAGTGAAGTTCATTAGATCTTGTAACTGAATGCGACTTTGACTAGACTAGATCCTTAGGTAATAAATATCTTTTTTGAGAATTTTAAACAATATTTTCTAAGTCTCAGATGGTTTTCAAAATCACAAAAATGCGGCCTCTGCTGGCCTACCCAGCCTTAAAATAACACCCTATTCATAAAGAGTGTTATTTTAGTTAGTGATTAAGGATTCCTCTCTAGGACACGCAATTGTACGGCGCATTGCCTTGCCACCCTTATCTTGTGGATATTCCTTCCACTCGTATTACGCGGTTCTTCCACTACCGCTTCGTTCGTACCAATAAATCGCGGCCTCTAGACCTTCGTGATACATCGTCGGCCACATCGTCACTACCATCAGGTGAGATTGTGGTCAAAGGAAGGTCTATTCACAGTAAAAAAGTTCAATCAATCCTGTGTGTTACATCCAGTCTTTCATAATTCTCGATTATTGTATATTAAATCGAATATTACCGAAGATCTCAAGACGCACAAATTTGCAGGTCTCGACAGAGCCTACACATTTGCTCCCCTTGGAGTCGAGACCCTAGGTCCGTGGGGTACCGAGGCTCTTCGGATTAAAAAAAAAAATATTTGAGCGTCTGGTCGAAGCGACGCGTGAGTATCTGGCGCAGCGCATTATCATTGCAGCCAGCGTCTTGGGGACGCGATGATTGGTTGATATGGATCAGTTAAGCTACCTGTATATTGTTTGCAACCGTCTGCAGTTTGCTCAATTGTTGGAATTGTAAATACTATTTCTAATTTATTTCTATTATTTGATTGTAATTTTCTTTGTTATTAAATCGTAACCTTCCTCGAATCCAACAAAAGCAAGTTTTTCGAAAAAGGATATAGCAAACATGGTTAGATATTCAGCCCACCTTATAATTAAACTACATTGCAAAAGTTTATCGACAAATAAGGGAATACAGCGTCGCCTACAACGTTACCGCAATCTCTTTTCATCTCGTGTGTGGTTATTTTGATTTATTGATTTAAGACTAATCCTCCATTCGAACTCAAACAACATCCTACGCTGTATAAGCAATATTCTTAAATGCCTTAGAAACCATCTCCATCGGCGAGTAAACCGCTGATTATTAGGTGTATTACCTGGATTCAAATCCTGGGTCGGGCCAATAGTTGTTCGTGGGGTTTTTCTAGCATGGAAAATTCACAGTAGCAGCCCGGAGTCAGGAAGTTGACGGTGTTAAACCGCCTCGGAAAGCACGTTAAGCCGTTGGTCCTGCGCTTTCCCTCCCCGGTCATGTCGGTCTGCCGTCCCATCGAATAGAGAGTGCACCTGTGTTTGCGCACACACTTGTTCACTATAAAATGTCCTGCGCATCTGGCTAGTCTCGGTGAGACTGGCCGCCGTGGTCGAAATTCTGCAAGGAAGATATCAATGTCCAGCGCTGATCGCGTGATCCATATATTATATTTCTATTAAAGTCTGTGGCTATGCCTTATATTCTTCTTGGGTTACACTTATTATAAAACAGACTTGCAAGTTGCATGCAAGGCAGATTAAGCGGTGAATTTTGTTTTTTTTTCTTTCGCAATGCAAACCGGTCGTCTTTATACGGAATACGCGGTATAAGGTATTGGATGTCGAAGATCTTGCCCTGATAACTTTTTACTGCTACGAACATAAGGTTTTGTAAGATTGGTTTTGCAACAGATTCTTGACTGAATTCCAGAATGCGGGATTCATTGCAATTTATTACAAAAAAGTTATACAAGTCTTTTATGTTATATTATTTAAGTATGTATATGGCAGGTTGTCTGGCAGAGATCGCTCTTGAGCGATAAGACCGCCAATTGTGACTTAGGTTAGGTATAATTATTTCTTTTTAAATTGTTTCTTAGTTTTAAGTGTGCAATAAAAGTATTTTCTATCTAACTATCTATGTATGTATGTTTGTTTCCCTAATAAAACAAAACAAAACTTTGTCCTTCCCTTGCTACAGGAGCGAGTGTCTTGCGACGAGTGAAAATAAATATCGCCGCGCCACTCCAGCTTGCTAACTCTTTGGGCTATGTCGATAACTTTGGTTATCTGTCAGATGTATTCGTTACCAATAAAACCTACCCTTCAGAGCATTAGTCAAAAGAGGTCAAAAGCCAAAGTGGTTTTATTTCCATTTGACCGCAAAAAATATTTAGACACGTCAAATACTTCATGACACATTTTACTATACACCAATTCTCTTCACATAACCAGTCAAGTTAAAGTACGTAAGTTACTCTGTAACATTCTTACTCATCAATTATTTAATTTCTTATCTTCACCGGGCACCCCATTTCAACTCAAGTCTCAACCAACACCCAACAGATGGTCTTAACGAGTCTGATTATGCCGAGTGTTTCTGACAGTTGATTAAAATTGATATATGCCTGCTGCAATTGAGGTCTATCTAATTCAATAGACCCAATTTGGTGGCATATTTTTAGACCAGTCTTTGTTTTCAATCTACTTTATACTTCGTTTGATTTTTGTATTGTTCTGTTCAAACTTTGCTTCTTGGTATGCATCATGCATGTCTAATGTTAATTGATTTACCTATATTGATTGTAGTTTAGTCAATTAAGTAAGTAATATATTTAAGGGAAATTCAGTTGTCATAAATGAAGTCAAAAGCGGAGCGAGCCGGAAAATTGCGAATCTTTGCTGCAAACACATGTAACAGGAATAGTAGTGATCAATTTGAGAAACCATACTTTAGTAACTGTAAAAAAACAGATTTGTAACACCCAAGCCAAGTTGTAATAAAATGCTATTCTGAACCGGAAAAACTAACTCAAGCGAGTCTCATAAAAAAAAATAAGGAGTTCCGTAATGCCTATGTTCTATGTAAGTATGTAGATAACACAGGCAAGGTAAACTACAAAACACCATTTTAGGCACAATGTAACTCGTAAATCAGGTAAAACGTATCTCTACATGTACATACAACCTTCATCCGTGAATGTACGCGAAAAATCATATTCTTGTCACGTTCGTTTTGTTTTGTTTGGTTTAAGTTAAAAGTAGAAGCTACTTAATCATTAAAAAATTTTTTGTTGAAGCTACTTAATCATTAAAAAATCGTTTGCAGATGTAGCTGCTATACAGCCTCTACGACTGCGTAGGCTATGGCGTAGAACGGTCAACGAGAAATATGTACCTTAAATTTTTAAATTTTCTTTTTTAAATGTACATTTTCAAGGATGCATATCTTTGAGATATGGTATGCCGTACCTGGAGCTGTTCTTCAAAAACATCAACACGTATTACAAACGATTCTAGCTTCTCTGGGTGAGGTCGAGAATCTAGATATTAGTAACTTAGATCAGTCGTAGAGGCTGTATAGCAGCTACATCTGCAAACGTCTGCAGATAAAACCTTTACATTCTCAAAATAGACAGTTTGATCTATAATTTAAGATAGGTGAGAATAGTAGCTTAATGTAGCAAGTTAATTGTAAGTCTATGTAAAGTTTACAATTATGATAAAAATTTGGTAGAAATCCTGTATGACGTAGCACGTAAAAACTCTTCATAATAATGTCAAATAAAATTTATTATTATAACTTAATAGTGAAAACATACCTTGATCTTGGAAATCCATGTCACAAAACCACTCAAAAACAATGCAATTCCGAGAATTCACCGTCACAAAAACAATGCCTGTTAGTGAGTTACTGATAAGGCGAGTGCAACGTAATAATGTGTTAACTTCGGAGGTCAAAAATGTTGTGATTATTAGGTAAAATGGGTAGAATATTTATACTTTAGGGTAGCTCGTTTATCGGTTAATCGTTAAAGGTAGTTAAATTGAGGGTAGCTGACAAGTTTTTTTTTGAATTATGTCCTATGGGCGGTACCACTGTGGAATGGTTTGTTTTGTGTGTAACTTCCTGTAAAAACACCGTGTCTGTAAAACACTGTGAGATGAAATTAAACAGAAACAGAGAGACGTTTCTTTCGACACAATGCATAAGGAATATAAATACTTAGTAACTTAAGAATAAAATAGGAGTAATAAGAAAATAATCTATTATAATAAAACTGAAACAGGTCCAATTCTGTACATTGAAGATATTTTGAAAATTTTTTTTGGAGGGCACTCTATTATCGATACTGAAGCCGAAACTGCAATTTTTTTCATTCATGTCTGTCTGTCTGTCTGTCTGTCTGTCTGTCTGTCTGTCTGTCTGTCTGTCTGTTTGTCTGTCTGTCTGTTTGTTAAACGCGCATCACGCCGAAACTACTGAAGGTATTGAAATGAAACTCAGCACGATTTTAGGTCATACTACGAGGAAGGACATAGGATACTTTTTATCCCGGAATTCAGTCAGGTTTCCCTGGGAGAGGGGATGAAAGTAAAATTCTTTAACTACACATCACGACGGAACTACTAAAGGTATTGAAATAAAACTAGGTACGATTTTAGGTCATACCACGAGGAAGGACATAGGATACTTTTTATCCCGGAATTCAGTCAGGTTCCCCTGGGAGAGGGGATAAAAGTAAAATTTCTTCACCGCGCATGACGCCGAAAGTGCTAAATGAGTTGGAATGAAACCTAGCACGATTTGATTTCATACTACAAGGAAGGACATGGGATACATTTCATCCCGGAATTCAGTAATTTTCCCCTGGGAGAGAGGATGGAAGTAAAATTCTTTAACCGCCCATCACGACGGAACAACTTAATGAATTCGAATGGAACTCGGCATAATTTGAGTTCATACTACGAGGAAAGATACATTTTATCCCAGAATTTAGTAAGGTTCCCCTGGGAGAAGGGATGAAAGTAAAATTCCTTCACTGCGCATCACGTTCACGCCGAAACTACTGAATGAGTTGGACTGAATTGGTACGATTTGAGTTCAAGGAAGGACATGGGATACATTTTATCCTGGAATTCAGTAAGGTTCCCCTGGGAGAGAGGATGAAAGTAAAATTCTTTAACCGCGCATCACGACAGAACTACTTAATGAATTCGAATGCAACCCGGCATGATTTTAGTTCGTACTATGAGGAAAGATACATTTTATCCCGGAATTCAGTAAGGTTGCCCTGGCAGAGGGGATGAAAGTCGAATTCCTTCACCGCGCATCACGCCGAAACTACATAGGTAATGAGTTGGAATGTAACTTGGCACGTTTTGAGTTCATACTACAAGAAAGGACATGGAATACATTTTATCCTGGAATTCAGTAAGGTTCCCCTGGGAGAGAGGAAAAAGGAGTATTCTTTAACCGCGCATAACGACGGGTCTACGCGTCGTCCGATTTCATGCATTCTTTTTGTTAGAAACAGTGATGCAAGATCGAATATGACTAAATCAGTAGAAAGTCGAGTAGAAAATCAGTAGATTGATGAAACAATCTGTAGATTGAAGAAAAAAATTAGTAGATATAGGGTCGGTAAGTTCCTATCTATTTATTTTTCCAAGACGCACCCATTAGTTAGGTTCCTACCTACTAAGGTGGTGGGTCTTGGAAAAATAAGTTAGGTTCCTGCCTTACATGATATATGGTGGTTTAGCTGGTCCAGTTAACAGTACTACCGAAGTTTGGTTGGAGTCTTACTCCAACCAAACTTCGTGTACAATTAAATTAATTAATTATTGTGGTCCATTTAAACTAACTGGACCGCAGAAAAATATTTTTTATTGTGGTACACAGCCAACTGTACCTACCTACTAACGAAAAAAAATTACGGTGGTCCAGTCAAATGGATCAGGAGCCCAATTCTGCAAAACAATTGCTTCAGTATGACAATGGAATCGTCGCAGAATCATCACGTAGAATCCTTAGATTATTAAAACTCCAGATAGTGCGCGCGAGATAAATTAATATGTAGTTTCAAACTTGACGCGCGTCTCTCCATCTGCATTCATCATAATTTCTTTCATCCAAGGTGGAATACCAAAACGAACGTGTCATTCTGTGACGATACTGCCCTGTCATAGTGAAGCGATTAGTATAGCAGAATAGGGCCCCAGCTGTGAGTAAGTCAAACGAGTAGGACACTTCTTAACACTGATGCTGGCCGAGTCGTAGCTAAAAGTCGTGTGGATAAAGAATGGGATTGAAGATGACAATATGCTATCCCCCGTAGACCCTACACGATTTTTTGCACGGCGGCGTTTCATAATATGAGAGACTATGGTTAAATGTGAACTTAATTAGTCGGCAGGTAAGGCAATCGCGAACGAAGTCGCGGGTACAGCTAGTTTATAATAAAACTACACGTAAAACGATCTTTCTCTATAATGTATTTTGTTATGGCTAGTTCTAGTAATAAGAAAATAATGTATAATAGAACTACATGTAAAACGATCTTCCTCTATAATGTATTTTGTTATGGCTAGTTCAAAACGGACTACCAATGTTATATGTAATGTTGAGATGTGTGTTGTATAAATAAAATACAAATACAAATACAAAATGTTTTAAAATCTACACGACTTCTAAACACAGGAAGATTAACTCGGATCGCAGCAAGGTCTTCTCCGACTTACATAATGACTCACACCCATTCCCATTGCCATATCCACTGATGCATATAATGAAAACAAAACGTGCTAATGTAACTAATGAGTGAGTGTGAAACTGTTCAACCACAAAGTTGCTTTGAATCATTGCGGTTCGGGTTTGAATTGCATATTTACAGTCGATTATGCATTATGGAGTGATTGTGTGGGGAGTTTTTTGAACGTGAGGAATGTATTCTATCTATCTATTCGATTTAATTTGGAACAGACGATTTATAATTGTGTTTACCTTTAAGCGGTTTGTTCACATCAATAATTCATAGTTTAGGTACTTATATTATAATGTATTTATTGTGTAACTCTAATTTTTTTCACATGTTGATATTTATTTATAAGAAATATAGATGTAAGATCTCTGTGTATGAAACAATTGGTAAACCCAATAAAGAAAATTAAAATTAAAATCTTTTCTAGACAATATTCGTCGTGAAAATGATATTTTTATCTAACATCTATTCAAAGTCTGATAACTATTGAAATCTGACTATGACCAAATCAGGGGCCACAATAAAATTAAAATGCGTAACGCTAAGCTGAAGGGAAGTAGACATAAACCATACCGATATGTAACAGTGAATGGATATTAAGGACGAGTTAACGGTCGCCTTGACCTTTCAAGGATAACGTTATTGTTATGAATGAACGGGCCGATGAATTTATTTTACAGCTCTGTATGTTTCCTTATAATAATTATAGTAAAACGCAAAGGGGAAAACCACCATATTATTATGTAGGTGCCAACATTTAAAGAAAATCACAACATATTTTGAGCCATTGCAGTTAGTGGATAAAAATATTTACTAACAATTCCGCGCAAAACGAAAAGAACAAAGTAGCTTGTAGGAGAAAAACACCAACTACACAATGAAAAAATCTATTAAAGAAAATCGTCAACTTGTTTCGTCTCCACGAGACATCACCAGGACAACATATACTTTGACAACGATCACCGAGAATACCTAAAAAAATATATTGTATGGATTTCCGAAGCTACACCTGAATCTATTAAAAGAAAAAAAATATAAGGCTAAAGAAGCGTCGGATGCCCGATTCTGAGATGAATTGACAGATAATGCGTCGTTCGCGGAGTTCATTCAATTTGTATGGACATTACACACACCAAATCCAAAGTAAGAAGAGATTGTGCTTGGGAAACCTGACGACTGATCGTTAAAAGATAAACTAATTAAATAATTCATAATTTCAGTACCTATTTTATATATTACATTCATACAAGCGGGTCTTAGTGATAAGGTGAGTTTTATGATCAGTATTTATATGTAATGTACCCATTCAGGGTGTTGCAATGGAAGACTGGCTAGGTATCATGCCTTTAAGATGAACTTACTTAAGATTTATCTACGAGGTACTGTACCTATACAAATTTCCATAATACATTATTACGAATCGCTTAAAGTATCGTTGAAAAAGTCGTCAATTTCGTATATATTTTTTTATGAGGATCTCTTTAAGTTTGGTTTCGAATATGTTATTTTTCTCGACATTTTTCATGTTTCCTGGGATTTTGTTATAAATATATTTTTATCGCTTTCAGCGAGTTGGGAAGGATTGGTTTATTTAAATTTTGATGCAGGCGTCACCAGGATGTGTTTTAACCTAATTTGCTATCGGCGTGGCTGGTCATAAATTTTTTGCAGAAATTTAGGGTAATTCTAGAATGCATGCAATTAGCGCAAGACCATTGGTCCTTTAAATGCCACAGACTTTGGAAGGCCTACTATCCAGCAATCGGTAAAATCTGAGAATGATGTTGATGATTTCGTTTGATCAGTAGGTCCCTGACTCAGATCTCCCGTCTTTGACTCATCCTGTTCTAATTCAGATCCGATTCCCACAGCTGCATTTGACACGGTTATTTTTAACGCATGCGTTGCGTGTGATGAAATGTAGGAAGCTGGCACTATTTTATTTATTCGGGCGTTACCTTTAGATCATTGACCTGTGGTGAATGTAAATTCTGACCTTTTCGATGTCACAGGTGGTATGACACTTTCTTGTGAGTCAGATGACTGAGTAATTCATTGCTAGCTTTTGCCTATGGCTTCTACACTTCTTCTTATCCTTAGAGATAGATAGAGATAGAGAAACATTATTGACAAACACAACTTTGATACAGCACAGAACAGAAATAGTAGGTACATAACTTAAAACAATAAATGAACCCTGCAATACAGTTATACATAAATAGAAGAAGGAGTAGGTATGTACCTACCCACCCACTTACATAAAGGGCTAAAATTAACTGAACTAAAGAAAGAAAGAATCCTTGTACTCACACTGTTGTTACCTTACCCATGTCATCATCATCATCATCATATCATTTTATCCACATTATCTCGCGTAGGGTTGTTTTTGATATTGAAGATGTATGTATATGTATATTTAGTGTTTATGCATTGTTGGCTCATGCTAGCTTTGTTCTAAGTTATGTTGAGGACAACAGGCACCCGATATTCATCGGATTGTCTTAGTTTCTATTGTAATTATTCAAATATAATACCTAATAATTATAAAAATAGCTTGAAAGATTGTAACCTAAGTATTTCGATGAAATATACCTACCTAATAATACCTCTTATTGAACCAGGTGTGAAATCTGTCTAGTTAAATCTAACATAGGCTTTAAGACACTTCTAACCGAAAGGTAACGTTGGTTTTACCTGAATAAATAATTTTATTCTATTCTATTCTATCATGTCAGCCATAGGCTTACCTATGGCTTCTTTTATCGCATGAAACGTCTCACGTTCTCTTAGAGCTTTTGTGACATTCTGGGTCTACATTTTTTTTTTATTTTACCGTCAAAAAGTCAAACTACCTTTAGACTCTAGGCCCGTAATATGAAAGCTTTTCAGTCCTCCATTTATACTTGAGTAACGCCTTTGCCATAGAAAATTGTTACACAGCCATATAATGATGACGGAGCAAGGTTTTATAAAACGTGCCTTAGATCTTTTAGTGGTTTTGCTTGACTAAAAGAAACAAACATACATCTATCCTTCCACTTATATCTCGGAACAGCTAAACGTTTGTATTTATTTACATACGTCACATTATTTATTCATCTTATTCATTATGAATGGGCAATCACAACGGCTACCAGTAAATTTCGGACACTTCTCGTTTCATCGGATTCATAACTAAATCGAATAAATTCATATCTAAATCAATCGCATTCCAAAAGACTACATATCTCACGGGACGGCATACCATAAAACCAGTGGTATTTACATAATCTGTACCTACAGCGGACGACCTTGGTGTTACGTAATACCAAATAGCGTACACGAAATGTCTGTTAGGTCTATTCACAGGTATGGCGTACATATTTGCTAGATTTAGATCATAGGCTGGTTCTCACACGCATATGTAAAAGAATAAAAAAGGTTTTATTGACATATGACAGTTTTACAGACAGTAATGTAATAAGTCCATATACTCCTAAAATCCTCCTAGGAATACCTATAGCATACTCTAAATAATATAATATTTTTAATGCTGGACAATCCATACAGTATCTAGAGCCCCAAGCTAAGCAGAGCTTGTGTTATGGGTACGATACGAGATGACGACTACGATAGGAAATTTTAAGATTTTCTTTATCTTTAGTAGTTTAACCGAATGTCTGTCTTTGTACTTTTTCTTTATTTACAAAGAAAATTACAATGAAGTAATAGAAATAAATTAGAACTAGTATTTACAATTGAACTAACTGCAGACTGTTGCAAACAAGCTACAGGTAGCTCAACTGATCCATATCAATACCAGTTATAAGCGTCCCCAAGACGCTGGCTGCATTGCCCCGCTGTATGGCAATGCTGATACGCTGCTCCAGATACTCACCAGCTCTCGGGTCACGCGTTGCTTTTTCCCAGTAATACTTAATTTTATTTCACTCGTATAACAATAACTTTTATTTCACTCGTATAATTCATGTAAGGACATCAAGAGCATCAAGATACGAGTGGGTAACCATATCCTCAGTGTTTTCGTGATAGCATACCAAACCTACTGATTCATAACTTATATCTGTTTATCTAACACACATGATAAACCAACATGCGAATTGTAGTCCTAATGACGTCAGGGATCTTGGAATTTAGCTCTACAGAGATTATGATTGCGATCTATGTCGTTCAGCGTGTCGTCTCCGACAATAACAATCCTGGCTTTAATGTGTGTCGATGGTACAGGGTGTTCCAGGCGTCAAAAGTCGTCATCATCATCACCTGCATCGATCTTAATGACAATGACGTAAGGATCTTGTAATTTAGCTACAGAGATTATAATTGCGATCAAATTCATATGAGTATCGTCAACCATGTCGTCTCCGACAATAACAATCCCGGTTTTAATATGCGTCATATCATCGATTGACCCTCATGAAATGTTTAGTGATTTTGTACCCTTTTGGTGCTCCTTCCCAGGGCAACATCTTATTTGCAGGCTCGTTTTTTTGCAGAACCCCGTTTAGTAGTGTACGTGTTTCAATACGCTAGTACTGTAAGTAAACAGGATCCTGCAAAAAACCGATCCATTCGAATTGACATTCGGTTTTTCCACTACAAACTGGATCCAGTTGTCCAGTAAAAAGAGGATCCGGTTTAATTACACGTATAGTTTAAAGAAAGTATTCCCACTTCCTGCGTACCGTAGCTGTGTGGTGCCGGCTTTGAATTTGCACCACCCCAACTCTTCCCGCGGGTTTCGTAAGAGGCGACTAAGGGATATCCACCGGGGCCGGGCAGCAACGCCTCCTGCAGAACAATTGTACCACCGAACTGCGATCGCCAACCCGCATGCATAGCGTGGGGATTATGGGCATTACCCCCCATGAGATAAAAACCAATTATCGGAGCACACAGTTCGGAGCTTATCAGGGGGAGGCCTGCGACCAATACAGGCTGTTGAGGTTGAGATGAGGTGTTTTACTGGATGAGGTGCGGGGAGCTGGGAGAGGTGCTTCTCCCCGCTACCCGCACCCCATCCAGTAAAAACAGGATACGAACGACTTCATGTCTAGTGTTGTATGTGTAGTGCATTTTTGACTCTCCAAACATTTCTATAAATAGTGCAGTTCCGTAACAATAGAGTCCACCCACGTCTTGCAGTGCCAAATCGTCTTGGCATGTGATAGCAATTTTATTTCCACTGCCAATTTATTTGATACTACGTTTGCAAAGCCACGGCCTATGCCCGTGGCTTTGCACGCGTTTTTCTATACTAATATTATAAAGAGGAAAGATTTGATCGTTTGTTTGTTTGTATTGAATAGGCTTTGAAACTACCTACTGGACCGATTTAAAAAATTCTTTTACCATTAGAAGCCCAAATTATTCCTAATTAACATAGGCTACTTTTTACCCCGGGAAAATGCTTCATTCCTACGGGAAAACGGGTAATAGGACAACGGGTAGTAAGAATGCAGCTAGTCTGAGATAAAAAGTAACAGTAGATAATCGAGGTTTCATTTTAACTGTCGTGCAAAACCAACTCTTATGTCGCTTGCATAAGATTAGCGTTTGCACGAAAACGAATCAGAAACTTCGATTTCGTTTTTAAGTGTACGGGCCTAGGTTTTGAACGTATTCTTCGCAAAATTTCTGTTCCGTAAATAATATTCCTGATTCTGTAGCCGTAAATAGATAACACTCATTTATACATCAAAATCGCATAAAAGTTGTGTGATTGATGGTTGTGTTGTGGATCATACATTCATATTTTCATATGGCCCTTAGCAGCCAAGCTACCGACATTATGTGACCAAGCCTACGGCAATGCCGCCGGGCCGTGTGGATGCACCATTATAACCATCAGCTTTTGACTTGCTGATGGTCATAATTTAATGCCATGGTGGTAGTTCGAGAGGCACAAGTTAACGTTATTTTCTCTTTCCTCCCTAGAAATGATTCTACGCCACTGGAGGTGATGACCCTGACGTGAAGATGTCAGGTCTGCAAGCGAGAGGCGAGGACAGTATCAATGGAGTGGATGTCAGAGAGCAGGGGAATACATTGAGGTAAGTTCTTCACAAAGAAAATTACAATCAAATTCTAGAAATAATTTAAAACTTGTATTGAAACAATTGAGCTAACTGCAGACTGTTGCAAACGATCTACAGGTAGCTCAACTGATTCATATCAATACCAGTCGTCCCCAAGAAGCTGGCTGTATTGCCCCGCTCTGTATGGCAATGCAATGATAAAAAAAAAGTTTATTCTAACATTCCAACGTCATCGGCGAAACGAAGGCACATCGCATCCGCTGGCTCGGTCACTTAGAGAGGATGGGAGAGGACTGGAACGTCTACAGCTCCCAACTTGGTTGCCCCGTCGGCCGACAATCTGTGGAACACCCGCTGGTGTCCGCTCGAAAGATGTGGTGGAAGCACAAGAGAGTTACAAGCGGAGGACTGGCAGGAAACTGCGTAGGACAGGGAACAATGGCGAATTATTTTAAAGGAGGCGAAGATCCGTCTGTGAGGCAGGACAGGAGATTGCGAGTTCGATTGCCGCATTCCCGCCATGGGCCAAATGTTTGTACGATCTTCAGATATTTGTTCCGGGTATGCTTGGTGTTTTCTTTGCATAATAAAATATATCTATGTTATTATAAGCCTTCCGACCAGGTGGTATGACGATCTGCGAAAGACAGGCAAATGCAGGCAGATACTGGATGCGGCTAGCTGAAGATAGGGTGCTAAGGCGCTCAGTAGGGGAGTCCTATGTTCAGCAGTGGACTAATATAGATTGGTGATGTGATGACAATGATGTGATTATAATGTATTAAGTTTATCAGTTATCTAGTTACCCATAGCACAAGCTCTACTTATTTGGGGGCTAGATGCAGTGTTTTCCAGCGTTATTTATTTATTGGAATGGCATAGATAGATAAATCATCTGATAGTAATAGGCATGACAAGAACCAATTCCAACTGATAGTTGAATGTAGTGCCATTTTTAGCCATTTCACTGATATTAAAGTTACCTGGAATCAGGCAAACCTGGTCCGATGCCAACTTTTGTTTCCTCCATGATGCAACTTATCAAAACATCTGAAATTTCACCGTGAGATTAGATAATTCGATTACTACAGCATTATGCTATCAATTTACATAGCAATAAGTATTATATTCGTTTGAACTAGCCGTGTAGGTAGCCAGCGGAGCGAGAAATTGGTCAGATCTTTCCGTAATCGTTAGGAAATGTTGGGAAATGCAAAGTATAATAAACATATGCTAATGTTATTGTACGAGTAATTGCTAGAAAAGCCTCTAGAAAGATAATGTAAAAGGCTTTCATATATTACTTGACGGAATTTAATAAATCCTTTTGCTATAAAGCCGCCAATCCAAAAGATTCACATGGATTCAATCCCTATGACCAACTTTCAGTCTATGTTTAGATGTAGTAGGGCTAAAAGGACTCATTCGGGGTAGTATTTATGGCTTTTCTGCCAAGCAAAATTGCTGTTTTGGTTTGAAAGGTAATACAGAAACTAATCGAAAATAAAAGAAGGTGGAACGAAGACCTGAGAAAGACTGCGGGCAGATTCTTGATGCGGCAAGCTTAAGGGTCCGGCGACGGATGAATTTCCCATACAAACGTAGTACCAAAATGATTTGTTGTTTGAGAATATTTTCACCATGGTTTGCTATTATTTGTATTAGAATAGTATTTATTTAGGTTCAAATTAAAAATTTCAATTGAGGAGGAAATTCATCCGTCGCCGGACCCACATTATACTACGTAGATAGTTTTTTTTTTATCATACATAGAAAACACCCAGACCAACGGAACAAATTTCTGCAGATCGTACACAAATTTGTTCCGAGGCGGCCCGCAACCTCCTGCGTTGCAGGCGAACCTACACCCGCTGCGCCACAGAGGTCGCCAAATGAAAATTTCAAAATGAAATGTTCAGTATTATTGATTTACTAGTTTCTGCACGCGGCTTCGCATGCGTTATTTCTATGGAAACGTTTTAAGGTTATTTCTATCCCATGGGAACTGATTTATGGGATAAAAAGTAGTCTAGGTTTGATTCCAGGACTAGAATTACCTGTATGCAAAATTTCGGCCCGATCCGTTCAGTAGTATGACAATCCGTTGAGTAGTATTGGCGTGAAGAGAAACGACAAACATCAAATTATAAATTTACAAACATCCATACATAGGTACATCCATCCAAACTTTCGCATTTATAATATTAATGTGATTTATTCAGTTAACGCTTTACTCCAGTTACCATCTTTCGGGGCTCAATACGAAATCTTATTAATAATAAAAAACATAAAATAATAATAGTTAGTGATATCGTTAAAACTTAACAACATCATCACATCACAGAGAAGTAATTAACGGTAACCTTGAGCGACCAATTTACAAGAAAACGACCAGTTCTTCTGACCGTTGATTGTTCTATAAAGATTCTTTAATAGGATTTTAATGACTGCGCTGTTTATAGTGATTCTCGCGTGATACTGGTGCTGTAATCAAGAATAATGTGGTGTTTGGTGACAAAAAAAATAGTTCTGGCAATCTTTCTGGCAATCTTGTTAATGATTTACGCTTGAACAGTGTAGTAAAAACACCCACATAATAATAAATAAATAATGCTGGACAATTCACACGGCGGCGTTATCTAGCCCCAAGTTAAGCAGAGCTTGTGAAAACACCCAGAACACCCTGAACAAATATCGGCAGATCGTACAAACATTTGTCCCGAGACGGGAATCCAACCCGCAACCTCTTGCGTCGCAGGCGGGCCTTCGCCGGCTGTGCCACAGAGGTCGTCTGGGCCCGTAGTCATAAAAACGAAATCGAAGTTTATGATTCGTCTTCGTGCAAACGCTAATCTTATGCAAGCGGCATTAGAGATGGTTTTGCATGACAACGAAAACGAAACTTAGATTTTTCTTTTCCGAGTGGGGCTACTCGGAAAAGAAATACAAAGTTCCCGATTTTTTTTTGTCCTGCGAAGGGAATCTTGCGAAACTTTTGCTTCTACGGCGGCCTTTCACCACTGCTTTGCTGAGAATCAATCGTCAAATAAATAAATAATAAATATAATAAATAATGCTGGACAATCCACACAACACCATCTAACCCCAAAGTAAGCTACTCAAAGCTTGTTTTATGGGTACTAGAAAACTGATATATTTAATACATTATATACATAGATCGATATTTTTTTATCATACATAGAAAACACCCAGACCAACGGAACAAATTTCTGCAGATCGTACACAAATTTGTTCCGAAGCGGGAATCGAACCCGCAACCTCTTGCGTCGCAGGCGGACCTTCGCCCGCCGCGCCACGGAGGTCGTCAAATGTATGTATTAACTAATAACGATGGCACTAAATATATTTCTCTATTGTAGGGGTTCTTTCAGCACAATAGGTTAAAACAACTTTATTTCTCACAAAAACAGGGTCTACTTATAATGAGATATTTATGAACAAATTAATTTGGGTTTAACAATATTTAAACTAAACGAACTCTGGGACCTTAAATAAATAATAACTAAATATTATCTGTACATTATAGCGATCTGAGGGCTATTAATAAATTCCCACTTATAGAAAAAAAAAACAGATTCCGATAAATTAATTACTTACATTTTAATAACTATGTTATTAGTTTTTTTAAGGGAAACCTTTATTCACAAAGAAAATTTCAATAAAATAAATTAGAACTAGTATTTACAATATAAACAATTGAGCTAACTGCGGACTGTTGCAAACAATCTACAGGTAGCTCAACTGATCCATATCAATACCAATCGTCGCGTCCTCAAGACGCTAGCTGCATTGTCCCGCTGTATGGCAATGCTGATGCGCTGTGCCAGATACTGACCAGCTCTCGGGTCACGATATTTTTATATTTCATGGTTCGTTTCATCACTTTAAATAGATTTGTTTTACAGAAATATTTAAAACGGTGAGGACCGTATTGGAAAATTTACCGTGGAGCGGCCTAAACAAAAAGCTAATCCTAAGTAGCACTAATCCTAAATTACCTAGTACCATAAACAATCCGTCACTTGTCTTCCGACATTGTTATTTATGATCATTTCTCGGAATGCAGTAGCAGATGCATCAGTAATCCTTTATGCACTCTCCCTGTGTGGGCTGCGTCGCCATTTTTAGGGTTCTGTACAAAGAAGTAAGTACTACTCTTTAAAGTTAAAGAGACAGTCGTAAATTTCAAGCTTTAAATTAGGCTCTTAAGACCAGATAATGGCGAGAGAGGGACACCGGAGAGGGTTTTAGTATCTGGGTACGTCCTCAGGGCGTCCAGTCCCACATATTTCTGGCCCCCCTCCAGACCAGTTCATTCGTAAACGAATATCCTCGCTGAATAAAAAAAAACGGCTCTTAAGACCCATATATTAAACTTCAAAGTTAACCGACGGACCTGCCTAATTGTCCAATTATCTATTGGTGAACACCAGTCTTAGGGTGTACAAGAAATTCGGGTTCAGAGTTGATAAAAAAATTCCAAGAAAAGAGAGGGGTGTTATAAGTTTAACGTGCCTGTCTGGGTATTACTGTATTTGTCTGTAGTATCGTACCTCCCAAACGGATGAACCGATTTTCGTTCAGTTTTTTTGTGTCATAGATTATTTTATCCCGAGTGTTCTAAGCCATGTCTCATTAAAATCAGACCGGGGTTTTTAAAATTTTTAATTTTGTTTTTGTATTTTATTTTAATTTCAAATAAAATCTCATATAGCGCTCTACAATACTTAAGCATTCAAGAGTGAAAAAATATACAAACTTAATAGTTTTCAAGAACAACCGCCAGTTTTTCGTACACGGATGATCTCTGCAATTAACTAATCTATTATCAAAATATCTTGTCAACGTCTACACAGAATAACTATATAGTACTTCTAAGAAATCAAATAATATCGCAAAAATTTTCGACTTCGACGGGACTTGAACCCGCATCCTTCCATCAGTATGGGAATGTGCTAACACCACGAGGTAAAGTGACGTAGGAGTCGAAAATCTTTGGGACTTCCTACGGACTCTAGCGCCGTCAGCTCCACTAATTGTAACTTAAGTCTTTGAACAGGATTGGATGAACTTCAATGTTTCCCCTGTAGGTGGAAAATTTTTGCGATTTTATTTGATTTCTTAGAAATTATCCTTAGTGTGGGGTTACGCACTATTATAACAAAAAACCTTAAACTTACTTAATACGTCTATCCGGCAAAAGAAATAACTTTTTACTTCCGTCCGATATGTTTAATATTTAGTAACTCAGCATACCACAAATCATGTACAAATAAACACTCCTTTTTCATCATAGTTTTAAATTATAAAATTGGCTGAATGAACGTAATTTTTATGATATTAATGAATTTAATTAATTATGAAATAAGCCATAGACATGCGTCAATTATTAGCATGCTACTATAGAATAGCTCACATAACTCATAACATGAACCACCTTTTATACCATGTTTTATGCAATAAAAATATCATTTAATTTCAAATAACCGGAACCCAGTAAGTAATCGTAGAAGCTACTTTGTTGGTTGAAATAAACATGCCAACGTGACAATAAACTAAAGGGTTATTCTAATAGGGCTTCGGTAAACCTTGGTTGGAATGTTGATGTGCGTTATTGGATCTATTATGTCAGCATGCAGCAAGAGTACCTATTTTATCAGTAGGCAACATTGATGCATGGTGTTCTTCCAATACAAACAAGGTTCTTAGTTAACCCACTTAAATTAATTATGAACATCAAAAATGGGTTACAAAATAAAATCTGGGGGCCTACTCGGTCAAACTAATATCACCCACCCCCCTTTTTTTTGGAAATTCCTTTACGAATAAACTGGTCTAGGGGACCAGAATTATGTGGGACTCGACGCCCTGAGGACGTAATACCCACTAAAACCTCTCCGGTGTCCCTCTCGCCATTTTCGCCGAACCACGGGAACATTTAAAACCTACCGCGGTCCGACTGGCGTCCCCTCTTCCTCCTATACATGGCCGGCGAGCCCACCGATCCACACACTCGCCGACGACATTCTTCCGTCACCTTTCCTCCCCCGATTAGGACACAGACACGACAGACACAGTTGAAACCGTGATCACTGATCACCCACCCCCTAGTTTTCTTAGTTTTCATTTCGATAATAGTTTCCGAATAACATTTGGGTTGAATATAAAACTTCCATCTTCCCTATTGCCACAACTTCCAACTAAACTTTTCCTAGAAACGTTTTAGGTCATCCTCCCATAAAACGTTTCCACGCTCGATTCCCATACGAAACCGTAAATAAACAATACTGAACCGTAAATCAATCGGGCAGGAAGTCTTTTCAGACATCAAAGTCCGGTTTATAGCAAACCAAATAAATAAAAGAATATCTGGCCACTTATAAAGAGTTTTATAGCACTTTGAATAAGGACCAAAGAACTTGTAGGTACGGCCGTACAACTAGAACTTGGGCCAAAAAACGATCCGAGCGAAATATTAAGTTCACAGGCAATGCGGGATGCATTATGCCTGGAGGGCGATTACCGGGTGGTAAGGCACGGCATTACGGCTCAAACGTTAGCAGTTGACATCGGACAATCCGCACTGGCCCCAGCTAACGTTAGCTGGGGCCAGTGCGGATTGTCCGATGCCGGCCTGTGAACGCGCACGACACGACAACGGGCTGAGTCAGGAGGGGTCGATTCTTAGGCTGCCTTTCCACCATAGATGTGCAACGTTGCCATATTTCCAGCCGACCAATAGGCTGTGTCCCCAGTAGGTAAACTGTTAGCTCTAGGAATGGGTCGTCGACTTCTTTTCAGTCGACGAAACGAGACCGTTTACCGTCCACGATGAACTAGTTCATAAAACAGTCTACTGTTCGACCAGTTTATGCCGTTCAGTTCAGGACATGATCGATCGTTGAACGTTGATGCACAGATTGGTAAACGACGACGAGAATTAAAACGATCATAAACGCTTGCCAATCGACGACGCGACGTGTGAACTATTTTGACGACCGATGTGGTGCAGCCGGCAAAGGTCCGCCTGCGACGCAGGTTGCGGGTTCGATTCCCGCCTTAGGACAAATGTTTGTACGATATGCAAATATTTGTTCCGGGTGTTCTGGGTATTTTTATATAACTAGTAGTTCTACGAACAGTAGACATCGCGATCACTACTTTTTTTTCAACAATGAATTTACCTACCTACCTACCTAGGTACCATGTCTTTCGGCGTTAACTCGCTTGCAAATCACCATGCCAGTAGCCAGTGTGAAATAGCACGGAGCAATAGTGTTATGTTATCGTATCACTTATCAGAATACCTAAGCACCAGTTTATTATAGGTAGGCCTACCTTTAATAGTGGTGCTAAACTTGTCATAAGTAGGTAGGTATTAAAATGTAAGTACCTATCGGTGCCTCTTGCTTTTTGACGCGTCAAAAGAAAAATCCCATAGGTCAGTAGGTAGGTACCTAGGGAACCTACACTACCTACCTACCTTCGGGATAGGTACCTAGGTAGGTAGAGATAAAGCATTCTAAAAATGCACGCCAAGTAAGTAGGTACCTACCTATGACGTTTTATGAAGAGGGCCTGCATTTTTAGAATGGTTTGTCTCTACCTGGATAGGTGTGCCCGAAAATCAGAAATAAATAACCCTCCTAGGTACCTAACCTACGCTTGTGTGCATAGTGCAACTTACCTACGAAATTGTGTGCATAGTGCAACTTACCTACGAAATTGTGTGCATAGGGCAACTTACCTACGAAGATAGGTAGGTAATTGTTGAGTAGGTAATGTTATACTTAGCTAGCTCAAAAAATTAAATGATTTCCCTAATTTTGAAATGAAATACCTAGGTAGGTATGCACACTATGCAAGAATAGGTAGGCGTCTGTTTCTCCAGAATGGATTTAATTTTATTTGTAGGTAGGTAGGTACCTACGTACCTAGTAGATAACAAAATAAGTAGGTACTTACCTAGTACAATGCCTACTAATAGAATAATACATTGACATGCTATTGCATTGCAATAGAGTTTACTTTTACAAAACACCACTTACGCCGCCGCCGGTATACAGTCTGGCCTGGCGCATGGCGAAAGAGAGATAGTCATATTAGCGAAACCAGCAAGTGTGAAGAGAGCAGAATGCTTGATAGACGGGTGGCTAGAGAGCGAGAAACAAACAGTTTCGTCAACGCTCGACTTTGGACTGGGCGATGCAAATGTCGTTCACGAGTAAACTGGTTCATCAGTGGACTGTAAACCGGTCTAGCAGTCGACGGCAAACAAACAGTTTACAAAAACAGTTCGTTCATTCAACGACCACTACTAGTTAGCTCACATTCGCAGTTTGTACGTTACGTGCGCCGACTGTCTCAGTTTAGTGGCCGCTAACAGTTTGCCTACTGGGGCAACAGTAGGAGAATACAGCAATAGGATCGCTCCATTATCGCGTTATTTTTGTTAGCTATGAAAATTACGTGATAATGGCGCGATCCTAATGGTCGGCTGGAACGTAGCACATCTATGGTGGAAAGGCAGCCTTACGCTAAGACCGGCTATCGGAACAATACCCCCAGACAGAGTAAACGATTTATTTACCCGACTGCGTCGACAATTAAGCTCCAATTGATGCAACTATGCGAGGTCGACGAACCGTCAACTGTTATATTCCTGGTTCGTCAAAGATTAGATATGTGTAGACAGGGATGAGAAGTACCGCTCGAGACGGTTCGAATTCAAATTCATTTATTAATTGCAAATATGTACATAGATAGGCAGCTTAAGTTCTAATTACAGCTAGAGTTAGTACATACATACCTGTTGGGTGGGTATTTATCATTATAATTAATTAGTTTCAGTTGAGTTAGATACTCAATATACTCAATAAATTTATTGTTGTCACATTGCTAGGTAGGTAACTATCTATAAGTTATAAGAAATGTATACAGGGTGGTTTTTTGAGGAGGGCGGTGATGGCCATGTCCGAAACCACGAGAGTTAGAGAAAAGCCGTGAAAGGAGTCATGCCCTCGATTTATAAGAAAACAATAACTGCATATTTAATTTTTTCTATCGATCTGCTACGGTAAAAATAATAAAAAATTGCCTACACAGTATAATCTTATCTGAATCATCTAATTTATTCTATGACCTAGTGCAGTTTAAGTGGCATGACGAGTCATAATGACTGCATTATTATTAATTTTAATCCAGTTTTGTAACAAGTATGCAAAATGATTGATGAATCATCGACTTAATTCCGGTCTATCAACTAAATTTAATTTCACTATTAATTGACGACTGATGTGGCGTGACGCAGGAGGTTCGATTCCCGCCTTCGGACAAATGTTAGTACGATCTGCAAATATTTGTTTCGGGTGTTCTGGGTATTTTCTATGTATAATAAAAATAAATCTATCCATGTAATGAATTAAGTATGTATATCGTTATCTAGTACGCATAACACAAGCTCTGCTTAGCTTGGTGCTAGATGATGCTGTGTGAATTGTCCAGCATTATTTATTTATTTTATTTACTATACATATACTATACTAGCGGTCCGACCCAGCTTGTCACGGGTGGAGATTAATTTTGAACATATAAATATAGCCTATGTTACTCAGAGATAATATGGCATGCAAAATGTAATGGAACTTTTAAAATCCACCCGTTCTTTTTGTGTTTATTCGTTACAAACATACAAAAATACAAATCTTTCCTCCTTATAATATTAGTGTAGATGTAGATGAATTGACCTGACCAGCTGCGCAGTGTCCGCTCCCGCTCCCGCTGTGCACCTGAAACGCAGCCTTAAGTTACATTTAATACACCACCTCATACCACCCATATTTAATTTCTTGTAAGTTTACACCGATATCCATATCGAACCTAAAGTATTCAATTGCGGTAACCCTATAAGTGCAGTACACTGCGCTTGACTATGCACATTAATTTTTTACACCCATCATTGTTTCAGAATTAATAGTCGATACTTCGCCTAGACGTTCATCTATCCAAAATTCGAGGACGTCCGAGGAATTGAAACAAATAAATTCTGACTAATCACAAAATATGGACGACATTTCATGCTATTTCAGACAGAAATCAAAAATAACTTTGTTTCCGTGTCAGTGTTTAATATAATAATTTGACCTTTTCTAAGTATACATTTATTGTATTTGTGGAAGTAAAGAGTGTTTGATTTGATTTGATCCGAGAATTCTAACTCTATTCATACGGCTCAATCGATGCGTTCGGCTCGGAAATGTCACATTTAGTAAACTTTGACTTTGGAAAAGCTTAGTTCGAGTTATAAACAGTCGTCGGTTCGGTATTCATTCGTAGAAAGCAAATTAAATGTTCCAAGCACACATTCATCCAATCTCACCTCTACGTAATGCATATTTGTCATTTTCTGTCGTGTTTCTGTTGGTGTGCAATTTTATATTTGTATTGTTTTGTCTTGTCTCATCAGGTCATAATTATTATTATTATAAGCCTTTAGGGTCCCACTGCAGGGCAAAATCATCTCTTTCCTCCTTCCACTTTTTTCTATTACCTAATACCTAGATTTGGACACTCTTTTTAATATGCGTGTCCTTCCTACCACCACGCGGCCTGCTCCTATTTGGAGTCCATTCCGTAATACCCAGAACTCCTCCGGCATACGGCACACGTGTCCGGCCCAGTCCCATTTTAATTTACCACATTGCTGTGCTACATCCGCAAGTCATAATGCGCTTTATAAATCCCACCCTGTCTTCATATCTCAAGTGCAAGGGCAAGTGGTTCCTACTGTATCGTTAGCTAGTTGTTCAGTGGTTACAGTCGTTAGATCGTTATCAGAGAGTCAGGTGTGTTACTAATTTACTAAACCACAACGGGTGCTTTTACTATATGGTGCGTATTGTGTTTTAATACCCTTTAGCCATCGATGTAAGTAAAATAGAGGAGATTAGGTACTAGCTTCTCGAAAGAAGAAGTCTTAAATTAGGTTCAATTAGGTGCACCACCTCGGCCATAGTCAGACCGGGGCGCCGCCGGTATTCGTGTGTTTCGCGTGCCTATTGTTTTCTCGGTGAAACTTCAGGGGGCCTATTCGTAAAAGAAAATCCGAAGTTTCGTTTTTAAAATTTTCGAATTCGGCGGGACTTGAACCCGCATCCTTCCGTCAGTACCGGAATGTGCTAACCAACTACACCACGAGGTCAAGTGACGCTGGAGTCAAAACTCTTTGCGACTTTCTACGGACTGTAGCGCCGTTAGCTCCACCTACAGGGGAAACATTAAAGTTTATCCAATCCTGTTCAAAGACTAAAGTTACGTTTAGTTCGTTTGACAAGAGGTTTCTATGTATTGTATTGAAATGAAATGAAATGAAATGAAAACATTTATTGAAAAAGAAATACACAATAACAATGGTTAACTCAATGTTAAGCTAAAGTAAGGTGTTATCAGTTTCTCGTCAGGTAAAATTAAATATAAATTAAATTAAATTACAATTAAATTACCCAGTTTAAAATAGGCATGTAGAGATCAGGAAAAGGTTCGTCTTTGAGGAATTACAAATTGTTTATAGTCATTGACTAGGAATTCACTTACAGAGTATATGGTTTTATCGAGCAAAAGAATTTTCACATTATTTAAAAATGATTTTTCACAAGTTATGAGTCGAATACACAATGGAAGTTTGTTAAAAAGTTTAGGGCCAATAACTTCCGGCTGCTTTTTAGACATGTATCTGAGTCTATGAGCAGTTGACTCTAAGTACATTTGATGTCTATTACTGTATTTGCTTTGGCTTCCTCTTACCTTAAATTGAGACATATTTTGTATAACAAACTTTAAAATTTCATAGATGTATAGAGAGGCAGAAGTTAGTATTTTTAGATTTTTAAAATGTTCTCTACAGGAGTCTTTAAATTTGGCGCTAACCAGCACCCTAATTGCACGTTTCTGCATCTTTAATATTCTTTCGCAGTCGGTAGAGTTGCCCCACAGTATAATACCATAACTCATTATGGAGTGTATATATGAGAAATAAATATCTTTGAGATTTAATTGGGATGTCATAGGACGCAGTTGCTTTAAAGCATATATGCCTTTAGCCATTTTTGTACAGGTAGAGTCTATATGATTTTTCCAAGTTAGGGCTGGATCTAGTTCAAAACCCAACAGTTTTGTTAATTTTGCGCTACCTATTGATCTACCGCTTTTTAAAGGAATATTTAGTGAGGGTCGTCTAGCAGACACTGCATTAAAGATCATAACATTAGTTTTGTCCTCGTTTAACATTAGTCCATTCATTGAGAACCAATTTCCTAACGTACTAATTGTGTCGCTAATGGTATTCAATAGTCCATCCATAGTATCCGAAGAAACCACTATCGTGGTATCATCCGCATACTGTATTATCTCTCCGGTGATATTTACATGTGCAATGTCGTTTAAGAAGATTAAAAATAGAGTATTTCCAAGTGACGACCCCTGTGGAACTCCTATACTTATACATTGCGGCTTCGATCTAAGATGTTTATCATTTGTTTTTATTTCTATCGTCTGTTCCCTACTCTCTAGAAAAGATTTTAGAAGATTGTGACTACTGCCTTGCATCCCATAGACCTTGAGCTTCTCTAATAGTAGTTGATGGTCAACAGAATCAAAAGCTTTCGAAAGGTCTAGAAAGATGCCTGCCACTTGCTTTTTGTTCTCTAGACCTTTGTTTATGGTATGTATGACTTTTAGGGTTGCAGACGTAGTTGATTTGCCGGGTCTGTACGCATATTGGCAGTCTGATAAGAGTTTGTTATGTTGTAGATGCCTCATTATGGATTCCGACATGATTGACTCTATCAGCTTGGATAACGTGGGTACAATTGTAATGGGACGATAGTTCCTTACGTCAGAAATTTCACCCTTACCTTTATACAGTGGAGTTACACGTGAACATTTCAACATATTTGGGTAGGAGTCAGAGTGTAAAACACCATTTATAAGGAAAACGAAATGGTCTGAGAGAAATATCGTCATATCAAATAGTAAGGACCCCGATATATCATATAGATCTTGCGTATTTGAGCCTTTTATTTTGTTACTGGCAAGTTTATGTAACTCTTCATTTGATATAGAGCTAAATTCGAATTTGGTCTGCTTCGAAGTCACACTATGTATGAAACTAAGGGCTTCTTTCATATTAGGTGGGCACGAGACACGAAGATTATTTGCGATAGATACAAAGTAATCGTTTATGTAGTCCGGTAACTTATTTTGCTGGATGGGGACGTTAGACATTGTATCTACTAAGCTCCAGTTCCACTCGGTCACTGCTTTATTGGTCTCTTCTTTGATGAGAGCCCATACTTCCCTTTTCGGGTTTTTTGATTTAGTTAGCCTTTGCTCTACATATTCTTTCTTTTTAATTATTGCAATGCTCTTTCTATGCTCTATCTTTTTATTTAAAATACAATTTATATTAGGAATGTCCGGGTATTGTCGTTTTATTTGGTACAAGTCATGAATGTCTCTTTGAGATTTAATTATTTTGTCACTTATCCATGGACATGGCCTTGTCGTTTTTAATTTCGTTAGTTTTTTCGGGAAATGTATATCCATGTTCCATTTAATCTTATTTAAAAAGCTATGTAAAGTGTTTTCACTGTAGTTGGAAAACAATGTATCCCAGTCATAGCTTAGCATAGAGTTACAAAAATCAAGCATTTTTTCGGAATTTAATGAACGTTTTTCTACATACTTATATTTGGGCACCTTCTGTTTTTTAATTTTAATCGATCCAATTTGTGCGTCATGATCTGATAGCGCAGTAGCTAAAGGTTTCACGTCAATGTCACAAGTATCTAAATTTGTGACCAGACAATCTATACATGTTTTAGAAAAATTATCAATTCTTGTTGCAAAGTCAACAATATTGTTAAAGCCATAGGGGACCATAATGTCATTTAGTATGTCTTTTTTAGGTGAGTTCACTAAGAAGTCAATGATCCAATCACCTAATAGAATAGTCTTACTATTGTATTAAGTAAATCTGTTTTCTAATACCTATAACACAAGCTCTGCTTAGCTTTGAGCTAGATAATGCTGTTTGAATTGTCCATCATAATTATTATTATTAATTAAGATTAGTTATGTTGCTTTGACATAATTATCTGTTAATATAAATTGGAGAAGCCAAGCTCCTGAACCACAGTTTTTAAACTACTTCAGGACTCTATGGACTCAGATTGTCTGTTACACTACCTTTTGTGTCAATAAATAACATTTTTACTTTACTAGCTTGGAGCTAACTAGATGATGGTGTGAATTGTCCAGAATTATTATTTATTTATCATCTCGCCGAAAACTTTCGAAAAGTGTACCCATTCAACTTTAATAGACAAGACGCAGGATTTTCGATTTTATCACTCCCATAAATACTTGTAAGGAAGGCCAAAAATAGTTACATAATACGTTGCACGTGTTAAAGAATATGGGTTTTGATCTCAAATGTTATGTTACACTCCAAAGGTTCTGTCACTCGGGAGTCGGGATAAAATTGAAAATTCTACGTCTTGTCTATTAAAGTTGAATACACCTTTTCGACCCGATTGCGGAGAGATGATAAATAAATAATGCTGGACAATTTACACTCGGGTAAGGCTATTGATGACTCAAGTCTTTCGTCTTTTAGTTAATCAAGTATCCTATTAAACTCCAGTTGCAGAAGTCGGGTTTTGGATGTTGATAATAATGAGTGGAATTTTAGAAAACTAATTGAAATAGAAAATAACAATCAAATTATAGAAACAAATTAGAACTAGTATTTAGAATTGAAACAATTAAGCCAACTGCAGACTGTTGCAAACAATCTACAGGTAGCGCAACTGATCCATATATCAATACCAGTCGGAAGCGTCCCCAAGACGCTAGCTGCATTGCATCGCTGTATGGCAATGCTGATGCGCTGCGCCTGATACTCACCAGCTCTCGGGTCGCTTCGACCAGACGTTCAGATATATTTTTTTAAACTTGGAGAGCTTCGTTACCCCACGGACCCAGGGTCTCAACTCCAAGGGGAGAAAAAGTGTAGGCTATCACTTGCATATTTGCGCCTTTTGAGATCCTAAGAATTAATTGAAATTGACTTTTTATTTGATATCATTCACCCTTGTCCAATTGAATTGGAATAAATTTTCCAACTTCATTGTTTTCAAAAGCCTCAGGCGGACAAATGTTTGTACAAAGAACAGCAGATATTTGTTCCGAGAGAGAGTTTCTGAGTTTAAAAAAAACATAAAATATATAATCTACTATGCATGTAATGTATTAATTATATCATTTATCTAATACCCATAACACAAGCTCTGCTTAGCTTAAGGCTAGACAATGCTTGTCCTGTCCAGCATAAAAAAAATATTCTCGGAGTAGCCACCCAGATTCACTTAATCAACGGGGTTGGGATATATTTTGTCTGTTTTTGAAATTACTCCCAGATGAGTAATACACTCTTAAACATATGTCTTTCATCTCAGTTTATAGCCGTGGATTCAGTGGAAGTTGCAAGCGGAGGAAGCGACAGTCTATTTTCAGCGTGCAGTCGACTTGCCCTTTTTGCGGCTACGCCCCCTACTGGGGGCAGGGAGGGTTACCATAGTTCACCATACCATTAAAAAGAAATAAACCGGCCAAGTACGCGTCGAATAGCATCGCACACGAAGGGTTCTATACTATCGTTCGAAACTAATACCTATAGGACCTAAAAAACAGATTTTTTTTGATGGATCGTTAAAAAAGCAAAAAACCAACATGACGATGCGGTCACCCAGCCAAGTACTCATCACAACCTCGACCGCCTATATTGGTCCACTGCTGGACGCCGGCCTTTCCCTGATAAGCGCGTTATTGGCTTTTATCTCACGGGGTAATTTTATTTTTATTTTATTTTTATATTTTAGGAAAACTAACAGCTTATTAAACCATAATATGTTAAACTTATTGAGTAACTTAAGCCTACAGTTTCCACTTATGAGTACATGGTTATGTGTCCATTGGAAGTAACAAATATTTGGAGTAATATTGAAAGGCGTTGCGCCTAATCTTATGAGTGCTACAATATCAATGCCCAACCATTTGGAGCCTACTAAAACAATAGATTAAACCTTAAATAAATAAAATTTACCTTACATAAATAAATTTTTAAGCCAAACAAACCAACAGCACTAAAACAAAAAGACAAACCAACAACATTTTAAATTTTTTTAGATTTAGTCTGTAAAAAAGGAATTACTTATTTCAGTTTTAAAGCCATTTTTCTTCAGAGAGAATAAATCAACATTTTGGGCATAATCGTTATTGAAAAGATTACAAGTGCGTGCAAAGTAAGAGTTCCTACGATAGTTCGTGGTGCAGGGTGCGACATAGAGTTTCATAGCGTTACGGCGACTGATAGTACGGCGCGGAACTTGGATTTGGATCAGCGATAGAAGATCGGGACAATCTATTATGTTCAGAGTGAGGTTATGCATGAAGGTTAGGTCAGCAGCTTCCCGCCGTTTTACAAGAGGCAGCAGATGATGATGCTTACAGCTATCTAAATATTCAGGAGAGAATATTTTGAATTTAAAATTTAAAAATCGTATGAACTTCTTCTGGACCCTCTCCAACATATCTATGTAAATTCCGTAGCTGGGATTCCAAGCCTGTGACGAATATTCAAGTCGGCTCCTTACTAAAGAGCAGTATAGGATTTTTAGTGTTTTAGCTTGCCCATATTCCCATTTAGTAGCCCATTTAGTAATGCCCATATTCCCCACGCATGCTGGTTGGAGATCGCAGTTCGGTGGTAGAATTGTCGCTGCTGCCGGTGGATATTCCTTATTCGTCTCTTACGACACCCAGCGGGAAGAGATAGTATGGGCTTTGCCCTCCTTAATTATCAAGTTCATAGCCGTGGATTCAGTGGAAGATGCAAACGAAGTAAACGACAGTCTATTTTTAGCGTGCAGTTGACTAGCCCTTTTTGCGGCTACGCCCTCTACTGGGGGCAGCGAGGGTTACCAAAGCTTCGTAACTTTAGAGTCACTTGGAGACCTTTTTTTATATCTATCTTCTCAGCCTATGATCACACACTGCTGAGTATAGGCCTCCTCCCTCTCCATTACGCCATTCTTACTGGTCCTGTGCCATCCTACTCCACTCCTTCCCTTCCTTACGATATCGTCTGACCTACTTCTTTTTGAAGTCGTTTAAAAAAGAGTTTCTTGATCTCTGAATTTATCTTTAATGGGCACACGCACACCTGGATGCGAAAAAGCACAAAACAGATGAGGCTCGGATATTTTACTATGCAGACAAAAGTAGTAGTTTAGGTAAAAGCAAGTTAACCGAATGCCCAATAGCACATGATACTAGAAACAAATTTAAATGTGTGGAAGTGGAATCATCAAAACAGGAGGAAATTACCGTGGACCGTAGGAGAGCGATAATGTAAATTGGAACATGGTGCTGCTCTGCAATATTGTTTCTTGGGATTCTGAGGACACGCAATCATGCATAGAGCCCACAGGCGATCGGAATGCTGGCTTCTATTTCGAACAACGAATTAGCATTGCCATTCAACGTGGCAATGCTGCCAGCATTCTGGGCACTCTGCCTTCGCATTTCAGCATGGGTTTCATTCATTCGATTCGTTTCCGAATCGATCTATAAAACGCTATTTTGATTTTGTCTCGGGTTGATGATCGAAAATTCGAAGCGAATCTGTTGACTGAAGGCCATGTCAATGAGGAGGAGCTCCTTATTTCGATCATCAACCCGAGGCGAAATCAAAATAGCGTTTTATAGATCCGTCGGATTCGATTCGGAAACGAATCGAATGAATTAAAATACCCCTGCTGGTGACGGCTTAGATTTTAACGGAATTGTTAAAAGTGTAAAAATTAGTAATTGTATTTTGTACATATTAGTTGCCAATATTCTTGAAAATAAGTTACTTATTACTTTCAGGAATTATTTTACTGTCCTTGAATTTAGTGTGTCCACGAGACGCGTATCCAACAATCTTGACAACCTCACGGCCACCCTATTTCCCCATCTTGTGGTTTATTTAGCCGGGCACTATTAGCTTTCCGTTTATTTACACTTGTTTTATTAGAATCACGCGCAAATTAGAGATCTTGGGTCAAGATTGCCGTGATGGCTAGCTATTTATATTTTACTAGCTTCTACCCGCGGCTTCGCACGCGTTGTTTCTATACAAACGTTCAAAGGTAATTTCTATCCCATGGGAACTGATTAATGGGATAAAAAGTAGACTATGTTTGATTCCAGGCTTAGAGCTACACCGATGCAAAATTTTTGTTAAATGGTTTTGTACTTATTTGTATTTCATTTATAGTCGTCACCATATTATAGTCCATCGATGAGTGCTTTAAAACGGGTGGTGGATGGAAAGGTCGAAAGCAAAAGATTGACTTCGGAACTTTTGTTTTGACTAGTATGGAATAAACATAAAAAAAAAACGGGAACTTAAAGTTCCCGTTTTTAGCTTTTTACTTACATGTCGTAAACGATGCGTCATAGAAAATTTGGTTACCTGCACTAATATTATAAAGATGAAAGATTTGTATTTTTATATGTAACGAATAAACTCAAAAACTACTGGACCGATTTTAAAAATTCTTTCACCATTAGAATGCTACATTATCCCTGAATAACATAGGCTATATTTATATGTTTAATAAATAAATGCCCAGCCGTGCGAAGACGGGACGGGCCGCTAGTACTACATAATTACACCAGAACTTGATCAGCTACAAGCGCCATCAACACTCCAACCAGCTCACTACATCTCAATATGACTTCCACTTCCAGCACTACAAGATTTCTCTTTGTTTACAGGGTGGCGACAAACACTCCACATCTCGTGAGCCTGGGCACAGGGAGGCTCAGCACAGCCGTCACACTACATCCTATAAAACAAGGTGCGTTTTGTGTCTACCATGAAAAATTTACGAGCGTAGTTTAACTAAATCCACCTAGTACGGGGATAGTTGTCTAGGGTATAATAGAAAAGAATGACATCGCATTGTAATACATTGCGTAAATCATTGAAGTTGAAGGAATGAGTTTCAAATATATTACGCATTCGATGACGCTGTGTCGTAATTTTTCTCAATTCTACCCTAGACAAAATCCCCGTGCTAAGCCTACTGCTTGTGTTGGTGTTCTTCCAAACAAATTAGGTTCTGTGTAGGTTTAGCTTTGTTTATAAAGCGCGTGGCGAAAACAAGTGTGGCGCTCAATTAAAACAATTAGACATTCTGGTGTACCACGGGAACGATACGCCGAATGCCCACGCGCTTCTGACTTATTCCTAAAAGATTTCTCTCCTCTTCCAGGCCGCGTAACAATCGGCTCCGACCCAACATGCGACATCTACGTAGTCGGCAGCGGCGTGTCTCCGCTGCACTGCCGCGTGGAGAACTCTCACGGCGTAGTGACGCTGTACCCGGTCGCCGGGACAACGCTGCTGGACGCCCAGCCCGTGCACAAGCCGTGCAGGCTCAGCCAGGGTAAGGGACACTGGTGGAGTTTCATGTTTTCTTCTAAACAGGGGTCAACCACAGCTGGTTAAAGGCTGTTGATTTCGCGTTGCAGGGTAAGAAGGATTAGTGTCTTATAGTGAAGGTGGGTTGCAGAGTCTCGAAGAGCTGAGGTGTTCATCGTTGTGTTGTTTGTTTATGTGCTAAATATTGTTAAAGTAGACCGCAAAAGAGTGGTTAGTAAGTATGATGCCCTTGTCACTGTAAGGATCTCTGGGAATTTATGTAAGTTATGCCATTGATAAAATTCTCAGACACCATATGTTCTGAAGGAAACATGGTATAGCATAGATACGCAAGAAGCATGAACTGTGCATGTTTGCAAGTTTTAAATAGACAACCAATTCAATTTTCTTTAAAAACTTTTCATTGCCCTTTCTCAAACTTTTTCGATAAACTACGTATTTAAAGAATAGAATCGAAAATGACGTCATCGTTACGATTCCAATCTGAGCGGGACAGCATGAGCGATGACGCAATCCTCAATCCCGTTCTTTAAGTACGCAGGATATTTCAACATTCAAGCTGTTCTCCTTTGTTTCATGATGCCTGTCTCATTCACACTAACGTCGACATTGCAGGCAGCATGCTAACGATAGGGCGCGCTAACTTCCTCCGCTTCAACCACCCCGCGGAGGCGATGTTGATGAAAAGTGTGCTGCCTACTGCTACGAGGGACCATGCTTTGACTGCAGGTAAGAATAGAATGTCTTTTATACTACACCTGCTCAGAAATTTGCTTATTCCTTTTCCAAACATAAGGTAGAAAAGGTTTTTGTAATTATCGTGTGTAAGCCCTCACATACTGGGTAATTTCTAAGAAATCAAATAATATCCCCAAACATGTTCGACCTCGACGGGATTTGAACCCGCATCCTTCCGTCAGTACCGGAATGTGCTAACCAACTACACCACGAGGTCAACGGCGCTAGAGTCTGTGGGAAGTCCCAGAGATTTTTGACTCCTACCTACGTAAGTGTGAGCTTCATACTATGAATTTCGTGGCTCACACACTTGTGCATTATTCTGTTTGTACGAAATTCGGCTAGCTAGGAGAACATCATCACTATTTCATACCACTATTTCTTAAATTGGATTTCTGTGACTAACTCGGCTTGAAAAACTATGCTATCGGGCAAAACCTAACCACATATCCTCTGACGACCCCTTTACAACATATCTACTATAAACCTTATAATTCCAAGTATTTTTGTTACAGGCTACGTAAACGTTACCCACACCGACAACTCGCAATGTTACCAACCTAAATACAAAGACCTCGAACAAGTTGACCAAGAACTGGACATCTCCCTGAAAGAACTATCCAGAACGAAACCTCCAGTCGCGCCGAAAGACGAAAGAACGAACATAATGTCTAAAGTATCTAAATTCGAGTATTACGCTAAACAGAATAAGATCGGACGATCGCAGTTTTATACAAATGAAACAGAAATATCTCCTAAAGTATTCAGCGCAAATTCTCTAACGGTCAACACTCCAGCAAAAGACGTTTTAGGTGGAAAAGCTTTACCTAACTACATGAAAGATAAAGTGGTTATCAATGATAGTAAAGATCCGAAGAACTGTTCGTATCAGAATGTAGCCATCAGAAATAACACGAAAATCGGGGATTTAGTCAAAAACTTCGACGAAAAATTACCTAAGAAAGTCAATAATGATATTATGAATGACAGTGTGTACGGAAAGATCAACACAGATAGACAAGACAAAAATATAGATAAAATGGAGACGGTAGATTTTAGAAACGAAATCAAGTACCAAGAAGTTATTAAAAATCGTGATGAAGAAAGAAGTTATAAGGATACTAGCTTTGAAATTTCTAGAAATAATCAAGAAGTTAGAAGTAAAGAGTATGCGAGAACTAAACAAGAGTTTTTGAGAAATAATCAAGTACAAGAGAATCAAGACAGAATAAATCAAGGGAGAAGAGAAGAAACAAGAAGAGAAAACTTCCTTGATCCTAGACAACATTTTGAATCTTCAAAACCACAAAATAATCAAGAATACTCGAAAACTTTCCAAGAACGAATAACAGAAAACCACCAAGATTATAGAAATGTACAAAGTTCTTCCCGCCATATAGAAAATACAAACGAAACCCGCCATTTTGAAAACCAATCTGTGGAAAGTTCGAGAAGTCCAGATAGATTTGCGGATTCTACTCGAAATAAAGACATGACCAGAAGTGACAGTAAAGTTGCAGAATCTAGTAGAAGTAAAGAAATTCCTAGAAGTCAAGATATATTTGAACCTTCAAGAGGAATAGAAATGTCTAGAAGTGTAGAATTTTCTAGAAGTAAAGAAGATAGAAGTTATAATGGGTTAGGAATACCACAATATTCTCCTGTCTACGGTAACCAGTATGAGTGGGCTGAGAAAATGAGAGTTAAGGTATGTACATTTTAAATTAACCAAATCAGACCCAAACCAGCGCCACCACCTATTTTATCTTATTATTCTGTTAAACGAAGGAATTCTCAAAAATCGATTGACCAGTTTGTAATACCTATCATAAGCATTTCTGAATGTCTCTGTAAATCTTGTATTTTGTATACTTTAGGTAGAGATGCGAAGTTGCTCTTTTTGGCCACCATGGTGGCATAGAGCAACTTCGCATCTCTGCCTACACTATACAAACTAAAACATTTATAGAGGCATTAAAAAATTCTAGTCCGTTCACCTGTTAAATAGTCCAGACAGAAATATGTTGTTGTTGTAGCATCCATACTTCTTTCTACTTTCTTTCTAGTCCATACTGATATTATAAATCGGAAAGTACCTCTGTCTGTTACCTTTTAATCGACCTCATCCCGCATCGAGAATCGAACCCGCAACGCAATCGGGTTTCGCAGCTTTTCCTCAAGAAATCAAAAATCAAAATCTTCTATCTATTTCCATAAATACAATAAATGTACACTTAGAAAAGGTTAAATTATAAAACTGTACTAAAATTAACTAAAATTAGGTAGACGTTTCTAATCTTAGCTAAAATGTACTGCAAAGAATAGGGGTTTAGATGTTTTAACTAAGTTGAGTTGTTTTAGACCTGTCAACTTAATTTTAAACCTGTCAGTCTAATTTTTCAAACATAGAATAGCTTTCGTCTATTTGACATTCCTAAATCCTAATTTAACCTAATTTTAGCTAATTCTTAAACAACAGAATCGACACCACTAACACGGAATTAAAGTGATATTTTTTATTTCTGTCGCTTCGGTATAAACTAAAGTAAAAAAGCGTCGAAGAAACCTTTAGCCTGTTAGTTGTTATTTTTCGAGTTGGAGCAAAACCCGTCCCAAGCTTTTATATCCTCCAGATAATCTGATATTTTATAGTAAGCCTTTTTTCACAGCAAGCTTTTGACAATTTGTTTGAATTTATTTACTGATAATTTTTGCAACTCTCTAGGAGTTTTGTTGTAGAAGCGTATACATTGCCCTTTAAAAGATACATTAATTTGTGAGCCTCGTAAGGAAGTCAACAATAAATAAATATAACAAGAACTGTTATCTAAGGCCACATTACACTTTGATAATGAAACAATACTGTTATCAGATATCATTGACGTAATGATAACGTCTTCAATGCGGTATAATTAACATCTTAGTGCGGTGGTGTTTGAAAAGTAAAAAAAAATCTGAAAAAAAAGTAAAAAGTTGTATCTACTGATCATAGGACTGAATTTCGAAATGTCTGATTTCCGAAACCGATCAAAAATGTTTTTTCCTCTTGTTTAATATGGTGGCTTAAATGTGTAAAAATGGCAAGTGAAGTCAAACAAAATTTTAGGTACTAAAAAAGTGAATGTGATGAAATATGAACAAAAAATAATATGTTGTTAATCAAAAAGTGTTAGGTTTGGTTTCTAATGCTCTCCTGAAAATTGAAAATCTAATATGACAAACAAACAAAACGCGGCTGTACGTTTTCTCGTATTTTCCTTCTTTCATAAATAATAAAAATAATAATGCAGGGCAGTTCACACAGCAATCATCTAGCCTCAAACTAAGCATAGCTTGTGTTATGGGTACTGGATGACTAAATAAGTAACTGTTTATATAGTGATTCCAACAAAGTGTTTCCAGCGATTAATTTTAATGCTCAAAGTAGTTAAATTATTCTAGTTTTATGGCACGCCATAGGTCAATGTTAATGTTACTCTGTCATGTAACGACATGGCATTGACCAAAATAAAATTTATCAAATGCATATTATATGAGTACTATCATAAATTACAAATTTTAACGGCTCGCAACTACTATAGGAATTAAATATTTAACCCATCATAGTTCATTTATATATAACAATTATGTTACAGGTCACAAAATATAAATACATCTAGTAGAGTAATATCTTCAAAATACATCAATCATCATCATCATCATCATCAGACATAGGCCTCCCCTAATGAGCGCCATAGTGCCCTGTCTTCAGCTTGCCGCATCCAGCATCTGCCTGCAGTGTTTCGCAGATCGTGATCCCACCTGGCCGAAAAAAAAATTAAAATTAATAAATACATCAATAATAACATAAAATTGAATAATTAGGTACATTTTAAAGTCATAAATTCATTAATGTCATATAACGATTAAACTACCAGGCACTTTTTCAACCTAATCTTGAAGGATGTTATGGATTGTGCATCTACGAATACTCTCCTATAAATTACAAATTTAAACATCTGCAGTTAGCTCGACTGTTGCATTGTATATTTTGTAAATAAATAATAAATTTAAATTATTATTTTAATATATTAAATTATGAAACAATATCTGTGCCGTTGTGAAGATGTTTGGCCGATGACAAAGCCAAAAATACTGAATGGATCGAGCTGAAATTTTGCATACATAAAGATCTGGACCTGGAATAAGTGAATGTGAACCCACTTGCAAAAGATTGTTAAAATGTAATCTAGTGAAAACTACGCAAATTCCAACCTTATCTTCACAATCACAAGGTCGTTCGACTTCCAATATTAATTAACCCTTAAAAACTCATTCGGTTTTGTATTTCACAGTTGTAATGGCATCGATTACAACTCAAGGTTTACTTTCATTTTATCTGATTTTGGGTTAGTCTTAGTAGTATGCGTTGTGTAGGCCTCGATGATCGTTTTTATGAGATAAATCTGTAATGTTTAAAAAAAAGCAATAACATTTATGACCAGTGTTGTGACCAATTGTTTTTTTAAACATATTCAAACTGTTTTGCGACCAATTGTTTTAATGTTATATTGTTGCTTGTAAAACATACGTAATTAACCCATTCTTTGTCGTGAAAACTTAAGTAGATTACGTTGTCATTTGTTTAGTATTGTGATTGTTAGTGATTTAGATAAAAGTAACAAGAACTAAAATTCATCCTAAAAATATTATAGCATGTTGTAGATGAGATAATTAAATACAAGATAAAATTTACAAACAGTTAAATATTGACAAAGTTTTATAAACAGACAGTGTTGAGTGCGTATTTCTAAAAAGTGCGTCTGATTAAAAAGTGTCAAAAATAGTGCGAACGTAAAAACAAATTTAAAGTCAGAAATCAGTGTTGCAACCAGAAATAATAAAATGACAGCAAAATCGAAAAAAGAGCCATCTCAAACACAACTCCTAAAAATCTTCGTAAACTGCCTCAAGAAAAACACAGTAGCATTACAAGAACTAAAACACAGCCTCGATAAAAAACACCCGCAAGAAAACATCGACAAAATCATCGATATATCGACAAGTGTCAACGACAAACTCGACGTTGTACACAAACTACGAAACGACATAAAAATCTACAAAACAGTCAACACAATCCTAACAAATCATTACGTGAAAAAAACAAAAGAAAGTGAAAATGGCATCGAACGAAAAATCATAAAACTGGAGACGGAAATCCGCGATTCGTATGATGGTTTGAAAAAGGAACTGTCAAAGATGGCGGCTGGTGCTGCCATCAATAATGTTCAGTCGCCGGTGCAGAATAGCAATGTTTTTGTGCTCGGGAATAATGTTAATTTGAAAGATTTGCATGTTAAAAATGAGATTTATAATGGGATTATCAAGAAGATTGATAAACTGTTTTGTTCTATGGTAAGTTGAAATCTCAGAAAACTAACTGAGTGACAATAAGTATAAGTATAACAGTAAATATGTTACATAAAATTGCAACAAAAGTAAGAAATCTAAATATGACATTTCAAAATTTTATATTAGAGGTACTAGCAACCCTTCAGTTCTATCCAAACTAAGCTGGTAGTTCGCAAGTAGGTACCAGTAAATTCAATTATTTCCCGGTTTTTAATATTTTCTGCTACTTTGCGGAAATCAGTAATTTGATGTCGAAATCCATTGCAAAATATTTATATATTTTCTGCTTTCTACAAGTCATTTTGCTAGCAGATAAGTAGGTCACTTTTTAAAGGACTTAGCACATACATCCAGCACCGCTTCCGCAAGGCACAAAAATAAGCCTTCAAATGTGTTTATACTCGTTATCTTCAGATCTCGATTATTATCTGGACTCTATTTACAGTTGCTATTTACATTTACAACTGCTCACCGAAAGCTTCAAGCAAGTGGCCCGCGCACTGTCTGCTATTTTATGCCGTCACTGTAAAGTCCAAATGTTACAATTTAAGCCCATATTTGAATGCATATTTTTGTGCAGCGATGCAGTCTAGATCTGCGACACTCTTTAACCATCCATACTAATATTATAAATTCGAAAGTTATTCTGTGTCCACTTGTCTTTTCACCGTCCTTTTCACGTCTAAACGGGTGAACGGATCTCAATAAACTTTGGCTGGGACAAAGGCAGGGTAAATATACAATTTACCCTGCCTTTGTTCAAAGTTTATTGACGGGTGCCCGGGGCGGTCATAGGCTACTTGAAAAGCGCGAGGGAATCCGCGGGCAGCTGCTATTTTTCTATAAACCCATGCTGTATAAAACTTAGACATAATATACTGTTTCTATGAAGTCTATTGTTCTTCCACAGGCATACCAAGAGAGGGTAAAAGAAGAAGAAAAGAAAGAGGCTGAAATGGAGCGACTTGAAGAGATACTCGACATATTCACTGAATACCAAAAGCAGCTGAATACAGGTAATTCAAAATCACGGTCATATTTCATGAGCAATTACTTTAGGCACAGATATTTTAAATGTACGAGTACTAAAGTACTCATTCCTAAAGTTTGGGTTCCTTAGTCAAATTACTTAGGTAATTGAAGCCTTAAAAGTTCTTCTTGTCAGCCTTTCCGTCCGTCGTCGGTCAAAAGGCATGTAATTATGACATCACATAAAAAAAGTTGTTCAAAATCTAATCTTTTATTTATGTAGGCTTATAAAAGAAGCTCATAGATAATTCAAATTTTTAACTAAATTATTATCAAAAAGGAAATACTATGTTACTTGATTGTCTTCAATTGAATTTTTCTTTGTGTAGGGGACAAAAAAAATCTTTTTTGTCCACTACACACTTCTTTCACAGAAGTGAATTACTTTTAGTTGACCACATTGTAAAAGTCGCTGGATAAATATGATAGACGAAGCTGGGCCGGTTTCTTTGTACATTGTTTTTTACAAATATAGTATTTTATTTTATAGGCAATGCTTTAACGTGTTTTATATTTTCAGACGCTCGCCCCGGTATCCCCATAACGCCAACAGAGAAGAGGTCCCACAACAAGATAATAACAAACGGGTCTCTGCCTCGCAGCGTCGCATTCAACAATCCCAACTTTGTACAGACCAGCGATGGGTATTATAAGTACGTATATTATCATCGTCATCATTATTAGCCGCTTACTTGACTTAACATAACTGATGATAGCTGGAGCCGAGTAAACGTGATTCAGCGTAACCGACCCAGGCGTGACGGTTCATTTTCGTTCACTGTTCAAAAAGTGCGCGAAAGGAATTTCAAAACTGAATTAAATTTATCTTAAGAATATAAACGATGTCTTTGTTAGTCATTGATAATTAAGATGACTAAAAGTGATAAAGCCCGAATAAATACGATTCAGCGTAACCGACTCGAGCGTAACGAGTCGTTTACTCCCTTGCTTGCCGCATCCAGCATCCAGCATCTGCCTGCAGTCTTTCGCAGATCGTCATCCCACCTGGTCGAACGGCGTTCTACACTACGTATGCCGAGTCGTACGTACATTACATAGTACGTATATTATCATCATCATAATCAGCCAGATAAGCTGTTCATGGTTTTACAGCCAATTATTCCTTAATAATATTAAAACCGCTAAACCAATTTTCAACAAACATAGCTAGAAACACCTTACGCAAAGCACAGCCAAAATCTACTTATATTAAGTATTTTTAAGATATATTTTCAAAAGCAATAAAATTATCTTTCCTTTTTCCAGATTCGAAACTAGTCATAACCGTAACGAGAGCCTACCACGCAATGTATCCAGCTACGAAAACTTCGAACCTTCCCCCAAAACTCCAGAAGTTTCCTTAGAAAATTACGGACGCATGGACGAAATCGGCATTCCAGTCTTCGACGAACCCACTCCGAAATCTAGACCAAACAAAAACCCAGGCCGACCTGTAAACGACCAGAAAAACGACCAAACCAGTCCAATGGGAAGTCCGGATGCTAAAATTAACCCACATGGTAGTCCATACGAAAATGTTTACGTTAATAGACCTTTATACAATAATTTAAAACCAAAATCACCCAACACTAACAGTCCTAGAACTAGAATCAAAACTACATTCGCACACAAGAATCTACCCTCACCCCAGTATTTTATATTTCCGACACCGCCACCTACCGATAGAAAACCGAACTTTGACACCAATGTAGAAAATTCTAGAACAAACAAGAATGTAGAACCTAGTAATGAAACAGAAAAGACAGGCATAGAAAAGCAACTAAGCTTGGAAGAAGATATACCAATGATAGATGATTTAGATCTGGCAAACGACTTAGAATTCAGATACTCAACTATCAAAAGCGATACAGCCGACGAAAAAGCTAACAAAAGCTTCGAAGATGTCAAAAAAGAACTAATGGCTGACATACCGGAACTGGAAGCGTTTGAAAAAGATCTAAACAACAAACGTGAGCGACAAATCAAAAATATTACAAGTGACATGAAAAATATTGAAATTGACGTTGATTCGCTCCTGGAAGTTAATATAGAAGATCTGAAGAGTAAATATCAGAAGTTAAAAGAAAAGAGGAAGAGATTGGTGACTGAAATTCATGATGTTAAGTGCAGGATGACTGAAATAACGGCTCAAGAAGATGATATATTACGAGAGGTAAGATTTCACACTAATATGAAAGTATGTTTGTAACTCCTACGCTCCTCTCGATCTTTTATAGGATACATTTCGGAGAATGCTCACAGGAACCACATGACATCCCACCATCCTGCCACTCCAGGGCCGCGATCACGGTCTGCTTAGCTTGGGGCTAGATAATGCTGTGTGAATTGTCCAGCGTTATTTATTATTTATTTATTTAAGTGCGTCCACTGATCGGCAATCCGAATGACGTCATTCGCATTAAACGGAAAAGTTGCCTTCAAGAATCCTTGCCGGCATTATCGACAGTCCACTCCGTGCGGTACGGATCTTTTATGTCAATCCATTGACGGGGCCAGCGCGGATTGTCCGATGCCGGTCTGTGAAAGCGCACTCTTAACGTTTCAACTGCTAACGTTTGAGCCGTAATGCCTTGCCTTACTACACCGTGATCGCGGCCCGGGTCAAGCAGACGCACAGCGCGATACCATCCCTACTCGGTTTATATACCCTCCACTCGGACTAAGCGGTTTTCCTCCACCTTCATTATCCGTGCCGCTAAGGAATGGAACTCGCTTCCTGCTTGTTTTTCCATCCAATTACAACCTGGGTCTAGACATGGGTGAATAGGTATCTTCTAGACCTTCGAGATCGGCCTCATCTTCGCTTTCCATCAGAAGAGATTGCGGTCAAACGAAGGTCTATTCTATTGTCCATAAAAAAATACGCCTAACTGAACAGCCAACTATTTCCAAGCCAACTGATTTCCTACTGAGGTTGCAATTGTAATTGCTATCAGCTTTAAATGGCTTTTCTCTAAGGAACTACCTACAAAAGAAAAGCTATCCTTAGCTGCCCAAATAGCGTAAGAATGTATTATGTTAAAAGCCTACATTATGCAATTAAATGCAGGGTGTATTTACTTGCATATGTAGGATTTTAACAAGTTTTCAAATTGAACAAAACAGACTTTTCGCTGCCTAAACCAACAAAAAACGACTGGCAAACCCATAAGTTACTCACCTATTTTTTCATGTTGCAAAATATTTCTCAGTTAAGTAATTTCTTTGTGGAAGCCCATACCAATTTTTAGTGCTTTCAAATTAGGTACATTATAATTTTCACTTGCAACCAGTCTGCACCCTGATTAATGAAATAAAAATTGCTTTATTTGCCAATACACTGTGATCGATTACAAAATAAAAAAAAAATTTGAACTTAAAAAGGTTAATAGCGTTAGTATAAAATTAAAATGATCTGACTTCTAGTTTTTAGTGTAAAGACCTGCCGTGGCGGCGGTCCATGCATCCTGAATACACGCAGAAAAATAATCAACGGGTGGTGAAACAAGTCATAAATTGATGGATGGTGTACAAGCTGTAATTTACCTTTTGTTTTTCCAGTTGGAAATGGAAAAAGCTCTCATCAAAGGCGAATACGACTCCGAAATAGCCATCCTCAAGATAGAACAGAAGAAACGGACGGAGCTGAGCGAGCGAGCGAAGAGGATGGAAGATGATATCAAGCAGCTGAGAGGGAGACAGGACAGTCGGCAGAACGAGATGAGAGACAGAGTGGAGGTTGCTACTATGAAGGTTGAGAGGTAAACCCACGTCAAACTACTAAATCCTAATTTGTAAATGAAAAGTTTTATTATTCATTTTCAAATTTTAGGAAAACTTGCAGCTAGAAAAAATAATATGAAATATTAATACAAATACACGAAAATTACAACTGAGGGCTATTTATGAAGTTTCCACTGGTAGTAAAAAATATTATTGTTAACATTATTTCAGTGTATAACATTAGGATGAAACAATATTTAGTAACAATTCCGCGCAGAACCTCTTCCGACAAGATCCAACAAAATGTGATTTGTGTGTACCGCCCGCCCTCCCACAAATTGTTCCTACTTACTACATACTAAATATTGTTTCATCCTAATATTATACAATGGATTTCCGCAAAGTAACGCCTGAATCTATTATTTATTATTTCAGTGGTAATGTAAGACTAAAAAAAACTTGAAAAACTTTTGTCTCTCTTTTACGTTTTCACACACCTTTAAATGGTGGTTAGTAACGCTCGAAAAAAGTGACACACGGGTTTATACATCGATGTGAGTAAAATTAGAGAGATTGGGCACTAGCTTCTCGAAAGTGGAACGCTCAAATTGAGTCCAATTAGGTCCACCCACTTCAGTCACAGTCGGACCGGCGCTGCCGGCGTACGTGTTTCGCGTGTAATGTTGTCTCGCTCGCACTTCAGTCTAGATACGTCTTTTCATCATTGTCGTTCATTAGGTAGTAGGTCTATTACAATAGATTGGAAATAGCGTGTCTTTGCGTTTAGTTGTAACACAACACAGGCTATTTGTTGAGATAGCGCTGGGAGAACTTACCATATGTACAGATATGTAACTTACCATATGTATATATGATATTTTTGACAATTGTTTGAGTTTATTTATTGATAATTTTTGCAACTCACTAGGAGTTTTGTTGTAGAAGCCCTTTAAAAGATACATTTATCTTGTGTAGCCTAGTTGTGGGCACAGCGAGTTTATTCTTATTTCCAGTATTTATTTTATGTATGTCGCTATATTTAAGGAATAGCTATGAGTGTACAACAAGTTTTCATAAATATATTGACATGGTACTGTCATTATGTTTATTTCTTTGAATTTATCACGCAGGGATTCTCTGCGACCCATATTATAGATTGCACGAACAGCTCTCTTCTGCAGCACAAATACGGTGTTAATATCTGCAGCGTTCCCCCAGCAGTACTACCTAATGAATGCCATTTATATTACAGACTAGAAAAGGACGTAAAGAATAACGCTGCAACGTTAGAAGAGCTACAAAATGCGCAGGACATTCTCGACAACGAGTCCAAGATATACGAGGATCTGGAGTTCCAGCAGTTGGAGGAAGAATCTGAGCTGTAAGTGGCTATTATACTGTTTAGATCTAACACAAGCTTGTTTAATTATAATCCAATACCGCTACCTCAAAGCACAAAACGTGCATTTTAAGGCTGCAAGAGTCGTCCGATCCAACTCATCAGTGGGCGCGGCCTAAATGTATGCCATCTCTGAATCATCTGAAAGGCAAATAAATTTATTCGTAAAACGGTCGCGTAAAAAAATTAGAAAAGACTTTTAGCACAAGCGTTATTAAAGAAAAACTGTTGAGAGTATCTTTTCAAAATAAATTTATTTCAACTTTTGAATAAACCATGTCTGTAGTTTATTTTAGAGTTTTCTTTCTCCGTATTTTATTTATTTTCGCCCAAAGTTGGACTAAAATCGGTGTTAAAATACGAAAGTTAGAAGCTTGTATTTTTTAATTAATTCTTTTTTTACGGTTTCGGGTGTATACAGACATAGATAATGACGAGATAAATTGATATCATCCTTAGTTTTGGATGGTCAACATCAAACAGCGTTGTAGTTACCCTTCCACGTTTGTATGGAGAGATAAGCGACTCGTTCAGACTTAAATATGTCTTTACACTTGTTATATTTAGACAGGTACATTTACAGCTGTATAGTGCCAGCTTACAATTTGTACCACCCCAACTCTTCCCGCGGGTGTCGTAAGAGGCGACTAAGGGATATCCACCGGGGGCGGGTAGCAGCGCCCCCTGCAGATCAATTCTACCACCGAACTGCGATCCCCAACCTGCATACCCAGCGTGGGGATTATGGATTAGATAAAAGTGTAGAAGGCGTTTATCAGGGCGAGAACTGCGTCCAACAGTGGTCCAATATAGGCTGTTGAGATGAGATTGAGATTTTATACCGACAGAATGGCTTCGCACAAGTTTCTAACGAGTGGTTCACTAGCTGTCTGTCATCTGATGCCGTCAATATAAAATTCATCTTAATGTACAAAGAAAATTACAATCAAATAATAGAAATAAATGACAACTAGTATCTACAATTGAAACAAGTGAGCTCACTGCAGACTGTTGCAAACAATCTACAGATAACTCAACTGATCCATACCAATACCAGTCGTCGCGTCGTCGCTACGCTCTGGCTGCATTGTCCCGCTGTATTTCAATGCTGATGCGCTGTGCCAGATACTGACGAGCTCTCGGGTCGCGCGTCGTTTCGACCGGACGCTCAGATATTTTTTTAAAACTCGAAAAGCCTCGGTACCTAGCGTCTCGAATCCACATTTATGTTCTATGCTACAGCGGTGCTTTTCAGGTGTGCTACAAGCTTAATAGTTGAAATAAAATGTTTTTTAAAAAAGGTCACATAAAATAAGAGAGAGCAGATACACCTAAAGACCTCTGTCTGTGTGTGATCTCCTTTTAGACTAGAATTAAGTTTATTTCGTACATATAGCTAGATAATTATGATTTTCTATGATAAATTTCTGACTTACCTTGCTGTTCCATTTGTTTATTTAATATCGGTGTAATTCTTTTTGGCCTTAGTGTTCTATATATTTTAAGTATTTATATGGTAATTTTAATGCTGTGGTTTACCTCAATAAATATAAATAAATAAATAAATGGCACAATACGTTGTAAAAAACTATTTTATATATTGCCTAAAAGACAACATAGGAAGCGGCCAAATACTATAAAATACGGGTCGGGAATTTGAATCCACAATAATAATTGTCAGATTAATACCAGTGACTCACTGAACATGAATTCTCTTCAAATCTTCTTCTTGTCTGTACGTACATAATTGTACATAATTACAATCTGTTACAATTTTTTTTACAATTTTTACAATCTTTTTACAGATTATCAAGCCGAGAAGACATACAAAACGAAATCACCCTTCTCACCAAGAAAATCGACGCGCAAAAAACACGAATCCTAACCCTAAAGTCAGAAGCCAGTAACAACCTAACATCAGCATTAGACGAAACAAAAATACTGCACACAGAATACGTGAAACACCTTACCAATGTCGAAGAATTAACTGCGAAAGTACAAACCATAGAAAAAGAACTAAAACCAATCGTAGTAAAACTTAACGAAATCGAGCGAGCCCAAAGCCCAGATAGTGCTTTCTATACAGACCAAACGCGAGCAAAGTCAGGGGAGTTCGGCTACTCCCCGCCAAGTAGCGATGAAGACATAGACATCAAAATAAGCAACTTCGAAGAACACACGAAAGAAATCAAAGACAAGTTTAACTCTATAGACCAAATGTCGCAGTCTATGACTGTGGATATAGAGAAAAGAGTAACAGAGAATGATAGTCCTAAAGGAAAAGAGAAGAAAGGATTTTGGGAAAGGAATTTTGACTCGCTTAAACGGAAGAAGAAACCAAAATCTCCCGAGAAGGTAGAGAAAGTTGATATAATGTCGCAAAGTTTGAATGAAAACTTATTTTACAACAACGGTAGTATAGAAAACGAAACGGCTTTTGAAAGATTTGGCAGTTTGAGGAACTCTAAAAAGAATAATAAAGGTACTGGACCAATTAAAAGTAACTCTTCTAGTAAAATACCTACTTTCGCAGCGTTGGGCAAGATAATGAAGAAAGATTCATTCGGCAAAAAGAATGACGAAGAAAAACCAAAGTTAAAAACGAAACCAGAGAAATTCAAATCGAAATCCCTTTCTCCTGATAAAACGGATAAAATTGCTGAGGAAAATGAAGACTTATTTCAAACGACTAAAGTTTTGTATCGTAAGAGTTGCGGTGATGAACCGAATGTTAAAGATTTTGGGCAGATTTCTGATTCGGGGAAGATTCCGTCGCAAGATGATATTGACAGGTAAATAATGTTTTTTTATCTACACTAATGTTATAACATTCTACTTATGTTTCCAAAACTTGACCTATAATTACTACTGTTATAGCGCAGTTAGCAAAACACTCAATTTAAGCAATTTCACATGATGGTATAATATCCACATCGATATCGTAAAATCTCATTATAACATCAATAAAACGCGACCAATTAACCTGGCGAGCCTTATGTCAAAATCCTCGTACAAGTTGTATAAAATTTTGATATTAGGCTGGCTTTTGAAAACAGTTGGGTTATACGTGAAAACTTCGTCGAAACTACTAAACTTACATACACAAAACTCTTTGGTAAGATCTTGTGCCAATTAAATAAAAAAAGAACAGCGCGCGCTCGTTCCTGATTGGCCCTGCGCGAGCAGCTGCGCTCTCATTGGTTAGATATTAATGGCGGCAAGTTCACTGTGACAATACACGTACGCGTGAATTTAATGTTTCGCAATGTGTTTTGTTTTTAAAATCCAAATTAAAAGTTAAAAATGGATAGCGAGGTGGGCTAAATATTCTATGCTCAAGTCCACACTGAGTATCTACAACAATATTGATATCACGAAGTATTCAAAAGTCATAGCGTTCCTGAAACGCAGTTCAGAAGGACACAAGGGAAAAAAGTCCTTGACGTTTACATCAGGTCAAATAAAGATGTTCCTGGAAGATTCACAAGATATTTTGTATCTTTTTGAAAAGGTAAGTGTATTTTAGTTCTGTTATTTAATCTACCTAGTACTTACGTACTACACACGCAAGTTATCTAGACACTCCGTTTAAGCGCTTTGTGTATAAATTTGGTAGTAGGTACCTACACTTTACTACTTCATAAATCATAGTTTTTGCCTTGGCTATGTACCTCAAGCTTATTATATCGTTTATTGTTACAGGTTGCACTAATCTTCGGCATAATGGGGGCATGCCGAAGGCAAGAGCTATACAACATCCAGTTCGATGAAGTCTCTAACATAGACGACAGTACAATCATGGTGAAAGTTTTATATATTCCGACTCCGTCTACGAGCTCTACTGCTTGCCCCGCGGCCGCTACAGCTGCTGGATCAATAATTAACATTAACTTTCAAAATTGTACCATCCAAAATTTGAACAATTATTATAAATAAACTATTGTCAGCTTTTACTCTTGTTGTTTGATTAATTGCATTAGTGAAGATAAAGTAGTGTATGCAACTGCATATAACACGGGTATTAAAACACTCGTTACTATTATGAAACTCGCTACGCTCGTTTCATAAACTCGCACTCGTGTTTTAATACCCTTCATTATATGACAGTTGCATAAACTACTATTATGGTTGTATAACTGCTTTAAATAATGCTTTAAGCGTCATCTAGCCCTGAAGTAAGCCAATCTTACTGCTTAGACCCCGACAGTACTAATATTTGCCTCATTATTCGAAAACTATTTAATTATCAATGTTTAATATTCTAGCTTAATTATAAGGTACCCAAACGTAGACGCGCTCCGGCAAGGTGGGATGACGACCAGCGAAAGACTGCAGGCAGATGCTGGATGCGGCAAGCTGAAGACAGGACGCTATGGCGCTCATTAGGGGAGGCCTATCTCCAGCAGTGGACTAAATAATGATGAATATTCTATAATATTTATTTTATAAAATATTTCTACAAATTGTACACTAATTTAAACTTATTAGATAAATGATGTTTTTTAAACTAAGTAACTAGTGTAATTGGTTTTTAAAAATCGTGTTAGTTACTAAACAAATTGTCCCGTAGTGGGAAACGAATCCGCAATCATCTCTGTCTTAAGCTGGATACTAACTGGTGTTATGTACCATTCGCAGCGAGCATGAAACTTCAAATACCATCTTGTTGCTCGTTGTTCCTGCCTTCTTTCCCCGTACTGACTGCACGAACGCTCGCAGTGTAACACGTTACGCCCTGTAACTGTAACACCGGTCAGTTAACTGGCCTTAGACGAACCTTCTCCCAAAATATCCAGGGTTCAAATGTATCAAATACTGGCTCCTCTAAAAATAGTAAAAAATCTGTTGAAGAGAAAGTAAAGTTCTTTGAACCTATTTCGTGTAGGAACGCTAGTTTAGTAGCCGCCGCCGTTTAGTAGTTCAAAATGTTAAAATATAATTAAAAAAAAACCCTCATCCAAATATTCAAATAAATCAAATCCAATTTATTTATTGCATGAAATACATGTTTAAAGTAAAAGTTGTTATGATTATGTAATACTAGTTTCTGCCCGCGGCTTCGGACGCGTTGTTTCTATGGAAACGTTTTAAGGTTATTTCTATCCCATGGGAACTGATTTATGGGATAAAAAGTAGTCTAGGTTTGATTCCAGGACTAGAATTACCTCTGTGCAAAATGTCAGCCCGATCCGTTCAGTAGTTTTGGCGTGAAGAGGTAACAATCCATCCATCCATCCAAACTTTCATATATATAATACTAGCTGCTGCCCGCGGCTTCGCCTGCGTAGTTCCCGTTCCCGTGGTAATTCCGGGATAAAACATAGCCTATGTCCGTCTCCTGGTTCTAAGCTGCCTCCCCACCAATTTTCAGCCAAATCGGTTCAGCCGTTCTTGAGTTATAAATAGTGTAACTAACACGACTTTCTTTTATATATATAGATTAGTGTGATTAAACATGTTTTTTTTTCAGGATATCAAAATTGGCGGGAATTATTTTAAAAATAGTAAATAAAAACTGTTTTCGTAAGAGAAAGCAACGTTCTTTGATCCTATTATATCTACGACTGTTAGGCGGTCCAAATAAATTAAAAAAAAACCGTCATCCAAATATTAAACATGGTTTTTTCCAGGATATCAAAATGGCCGTGAATCTTATTTTGATAATTAAAAAAAAACTGGTTTCGTAAGAGAAACTAATTTTCTTTGATCCTATTATATCTACGCCTGTTAGGTAGTCCAAGTAAATTAAAAAAAACCGTCATCCAAACATTAAACATGTTTTTTTTCCAGGATATCAAAAGTGACGATCGACGCGCCTATCCTATCGAGCGATGAACTAAACTCTCTCGGGAAGAGAACGCTGGACAGCCTCATGGAGATTGAGAGAAGGAGAGTCGAGATGTTGGAAGAACAAGGTAAGATTCCCAGGTTTATTCAGGAAGCTGTCGTGATTGTTCGTTGAAATGTCGATTAATGATCCAGATTTCAACAGTAACGTAATTAGTAGAAAGTCGCAAAAATTTTCGACTCCAGCGTCACTCGACCTCGTGGTGTAGTTGGTTAGCACATTCCGGTACTTACGGAAGGATGCGGGTTCGAGTCCCGCCGAAGTCGTAAATTTTTGCGATGTTATTTAATTTCTTAGTAACGTAGTTATTAAGAATTTGTAATGTGCTGGACTCTACTGGATTTATTACTTTACTACCCATCCATTCCCGCCTCGGAACAAATTTGTGTACGATCTGCAGAAATTTGTTCCGTTGGTCTGGGTGTTTTCTATGTATAATAAAAAATATCTATCTATGTAGTGTATTGTATTAAGTATATCAGTTATCTAGTACCCATAACACAAGCTCTGCTTAGCTTGGGGCTAGATAATGCTGTGTGAATTGTCCAGCATTAATTATTTATTTATTTTATTTTATTATACAGCCGAAAGTTAAATCTAAATATTTGTCACCTAAGATCTCCAAAACTAATGAACAGATTAAGATGAAATTTAGCGTACGTTTAGAGCAAATCCTAACCTAGATCTTAGGGCGATTTTGAAAAATGTTAATGGCTAAATCCATACAAAAATATTCAAACCTTTTTGAGACCTAATTTTTACTTAATTTTTCAGGATGCCAAATGATAGAAAACGAACGCGAGAAGATTTCCGAACTGAAGCGACGCGCTCAAGACGAGACCAAGAAACTCTGGGACCAGAAAGTCAGAGAAAAATCCGTTGACAGCGGGGACTTTAGTTTGACAGATGACAGACGCAACAGCGGTCAAAGCATTGACTGTCAAGAAAAAGAAAAAGCTGACAAATCTGTCACTTTTGACGATAAAATAACTGACAATAATCAATCGGAAAGTGCTAACGAAAGATCGCCAGACTTTGACCAAGACAGGTCAAAGTTTGACCGATCGGATTATGACAGGAAGGAACGCTCCGTCAACTTTGACAGATCAATCGATTTTGATCGTTCGGGACAGTTTGATCGGTCGATCAATTGTTTTGATCAAGGCGTGGAGGATTCCAGCATGATTGAAGATGGATTTATGGTGAATTCTACTATTTTTGAGGAGAGGTAAGTGTTTATTTTTCTTTAAATCCTAGATCCTACTAATGTTGTAAAGCCAAAAGTTTATGAACTGTGTTTTTTTTTTGTTACCTAGGATCTCCAAAACTACTGAACAGATTAAGATCAAATATGGCGTACATTTAGAACATACTCAACTTAAATTAATCTATATTCACAATGAAAATTACAATCAAATAATATAAATAAATTGAACTAGTATTTACAATTGAGCTAACAGCAGACTGTTGCAAACAATCTACAGGTAGCTCAACTGATCCATATCAATACCAGTCGTCGCGTCCCCGCTACGCTGGCTGCATTGCCCCGCTGTATGGCAATGCTGATGCGCTGCGCCAGATACTCACCAGCTCTTGCGTCGCTTCGAACATACGCTTAGATATTTTTCCTAGGCCTAACGACTTGGATAATAGGATATTTATTATAACAAAAAATACGTATGCGAAGCCGTGGGCAGAAGCTAGTTTTCAATAAACCCCTTACTAACTCAGTCCTTTCTATAAATCGCTAATATAATAAATGCGAAAGTTTAAATGGATGGATCTGGATGGATGATGTCTCTTACGTCTTCATGCTGAAACTACTGAACGGATCGGGCCGAAATATTGCATGGATGTAGTTCTACCTCGAATAGCACATTACTTTGTCCCATAAATGAGTTCCTATGTGATAGAAATACAGACTCGCGAACTAAGGGTTCCGTATAATTGTAAGGCCTTGTGTCTTGCCAAATATCACGATTGACCTAGCAATGGGAAGTAGGTACCGTAGGTTTTGGTCCATGGCGGGAATCAAATTTTTTTTTGTTAATAAACTCGAATTTTCGTTTTACTTTTCCATATTCGTATAACCAACGCGTGCGAAGCCGCGAGCGGAGACTAGTGCATAAAATACCATTTAATACCTTCACTGCGATCACTAACCTGCCTGACAAGCGTGGTCAACATCATCATCATCATTCTATATTAGTCCACTGCTGGATATAGAGCAGCTGTGTGAATGCTGCCGGCTTAGAATTTGCACCACCCCAACTTTTCCCGCGGGTGTCGTAAGAGACTAAGGGATATCCACCGGGAGCGGGCAGCAGCGCCCCCTGCAAAACAATTCTACCACCGAACTGCGATCCCCAACCCGCATGCCCAGCACGGAGAATGGACATTACCCCCATGGGATAAAAGCCAATAAGGCACTTATCAGGGGGAGGCCTGCGTCCAGCTGTGGACCAATACAGGCTGTTGAGGTTGGACATGGCCCCCTTAATGACCGCCATAGCGCCCTATCTCCAGCTTGCCGCAAGCGTGTTCATTAAGTACATTTTCTTATCAATAAAAGTGTACTCAGCTGCCGTCATTTTCTATTTACTATGTAAATATTTTCACCTCTTTGCCAAGTTACACCTAAGCAAACACTTTCTACTGTGAAATAAGAGCTGTTTTAATTCGCGTCTATATTTACTTATTATACAGGGTTATTTTGAATAGAAGAGACTGGTTGTCAGTGAAATAAAAAATTATAATAATCCATGCTAACTCTATATATAACAAGATCCGTCAAGTGCGAGTGTAACTCGCGCGCCGAGGGTTTTGAACGTTTGTCAACAAATATGTACCAAAAGTACCGGTTAGAGACTTCGCAATTTAACGAATACCTAAGAATAGTAGGTTACATTTCAGATGGATCTCTCTGCATGCTTCGGTTAAATGGGTGGTTCGGTTAAGGTGGGTAATGGTACATTTTTCGACTTTTTTCGAAATGTTTCAGAAAGTATGAAAGCTACAGATATTTTAATAACTGGTTTGAAATGTCCAAACCGATACCTTTCATTTGATACCCCATTCGGCGGGGTAGCCCCCCTTTTGAAAATTATTCCTTTTTGACCATTTTTCAAAAAGTGTTCTTTTTACAGACTTCTCTATATTTTTCCTGTAAAATATAGATCCATATCTACAAACGCTTCATACATTTTAAATGGATCGCTCGGCAAACTTCGGAGATAGGGGGGGGGGGATAGGTTTTTTTTCGACTTTTTTCAAAATATTTCGAAAACCTATGAAACCTACAGATATTTAAAAAACTGTTTTGAATCGTACAAACCAATACCTTTTATTTGATACCCCACTCGGTGAGGTAGCTCTCCCTTTTGAAAATTATTCCCCCGCTTTTCGACCATTTTTCAAAATGTGTTCTTTTTTCAAACTTCTCTATATTTTTCGTGCAAAATATAGATTCATATCTACAAATGCTCCATACATTTTAAACGGATCGCTCTGCAAACTTCGGAGATAGGGGGGGGGGGAAATGGGTATTTTTTCGACTTTTTTCAAAATATTTCAAAAAGTATGAAACGTACAGAAATTTTTAAAACTATTTTGAAACGTACAAACAGATACCTTTCATTTGATATCCCACTCGGTGAGGTAGCCCCCCCTTTTGAAAATTATTCCCCCCCATTTTGACCATTTTTCAAAAAGTGTTCTTTTTTCAAACTTCTCTATATTTTTCCTGTAAAATATAGATCCATGTCTATAAACGCTCCATACATTTTACATGGATCGCTCTGCAATCTTCGGAGATAGGGGGGGGGGGGGAATGGGTATTTTTTCGACTTTTTTCGAAATATTTTAAAAAGTATGAAACCTACAAAAGTTTTAAAATATATTTTGAAATGTACAAACTGATACCTTTCATTTGATACCCCATATGACTATCTGGTATCTTTTAAAATTTCGGCATCACAATTTGTATGGAAAATATTCATTTTCATTTTTCATTTATTTTCATTTATTTTTTCAAAATCTGTACAGGCGCACGAAATGTATTATTGTTTTAAATTTCAAGTTGATAGCTGCAGTAGTTTTTGAGTTATTAAGGAGGGAAAAAAGGACAGACAAAGCGAGACCATAAGGGTTTTGAAACCGATCTTCGATCATCAAAACCCTAAAAATGAATTGCTGTTCATTTGTCTCGCTAAAGGCTTTCGCTACATGATTTTTAGTTATCTATATGTAGTATATTGTATTAAGTATATCAGTTATCATACCATAACACAAGCTCTGCTTAACTTGGGGCTAGATACTGTGTGAATTGTCTAGCATTATTATTATTATCATCTAGCCTCAAGCTAAGCAGAGCTTTTGTTATGGGTACTTACTACTTACTAGATGACTGATATACTTCATAAAATACTGATAGATATTTTTACTAAACATACAAAATACCTAGAACACCCGGAACAAATATTTGCACATCGTACAAATATTTGTCCCAAGGCGGGAATCGAAACCGCATTCACCTGCGTCACAGGCGGAACTTCGTCCGCTGCGCCAAATGGAATCCTGGGAACGGACATAGGTTACCTATTTGAAAAGCGCGTGCGAAGCCGCGGACAGCAACTAGTACCCAAAAATTATCACTAATTTTAGTACTGAGTGTCTCATCTCGTAAGTACCAAAACATTTTTAACATCTTTTAGATAACCCTGTATACTCAAGTGACACATGCTAAAACCGTGGCTTAAAATTTTACTCTCATCTAAAATGCACCTAATTACAATAACAATAGAGTTTGGTTTCTTCCAATTTAAATATACCTACAGACTGATAACAACCCAACATTTTTCTTGGGCCTAGTCCATTCTTGTATACCTTATGTCTTTGCAATAAGGTATACATTTTTATTCGAAGATAGCCTACTTAATCATACTTATTTGAAGCCATATTCCTTTGGAATAAGGTATACATTTTCATTTCATCGTTCCATGATATTAGTCCACGGATTGATTAGATAAAGTCAGTATATTCGCGTAATTCGTCGCGTTCGGAATTCCAATTTCGAATTTGAACTTCTTTGTTGTTGTTCGTTACTTAAAACATCTGAATTTAATGGAAATAGTGTGTACGGCCACCTCCGTTATTGGGTTCCGCAAAAATTAATGATTATTCGCGTAAAAAATATTTATTTATTATTTTCTAAGGGAGTGTTTTGCAAGAATCCACCGTATTTTAGTGCTATTATGGGATAATTCTATTCAAAGTCATAAATATTTATTATCTTTTTGCAATGTATTTTTGTCATCCTACATGGCATAATGGCCTTTTTTTCACCGGCATGAAAAATAAAATAGAAAAATAAAATAACGTAAAACAGCAGGTAGATTCAGAATTCAAATTAAATATTCATACTATTTTCGCCACCCCTTTGTTCATTTTCTTTAATTTTTTATCCGTAACCAAATTGCAACAAATGATACACTCACGAATACAACAACTAGGGCCGCGATCACGGTGTGGTAAGAGCAGTTATCTATTGGCATTACGGCTCACACAAACAGTTGAAACGTTAGGGGGCCGGAATCGGACAATCCACTGACAGGTGCGTCCACTGTTCGGCAATCCGAATGACCTCATTCGCATTAAACGGAAAAGTTGCCTTCAGGAATCCTCGCCGGTATTACCGACCGCTCCGTGCAGTCCGGATCTTTTATGGCAAATCATTAATGAGGCCCCAGTGCGGATTGTCCGATGGCGGCCTGTGAACGCGCACTCTAACGTTTCAACTGCTAACGCTTGAGCCGTAATGCCAATAGGTAACTACACTTACTACACCGTGACCACGGCCCAGCTGGGTTCTTAATAAAACGCTTGTCCGAGAAAGTAGGTACTACTTTGCTCGTCTCGTGAGTTAGTCATCAATTCAATAGAAGAATAGCATTGACGTAATAGGCCTTTGTAGAAATCAATCATTTCGACCTTTATCTAATCAACTCGACTCGTGAGATAAACTAGCTACTGCCCGTGGTTTCGCTCGGATTCTGCTTGGCGCAAGACAGATATCAGATTGGAATTTTATACCATTTTACTAATGAAATGTTTTAACACTAGTACTGTCCATAAATTATGTGCACCTAATCTTTAGTTTTGGTTCATGTTCTACCTTAATGTTTAGGGTTTCCATACCTCAAAAGGAAAAAGGAACCCTTCTAAGATCATTTTGTTGTCCGTCTGTCCTTCTGTCAAACCCCTTTTCTCAGGAACGCGTGAAAGTATCGAGTTTATCAATATCGGTAGAATCCTAAATTCACTAACAATGGGAATTTTCACTATAAATGTAAGCGGGTTAACTACGAACCTTATTCGTGTTAGAAGAACACCAACATTTCATCCCTTAACGAGGGACTTATCCAGAGTGATTGCGGTTCTAGTCGCTAGCGAATAATGAATTCGTGAAACTAATACAGGGTTTTTTAAATGATGATACAAAGAAAAGAGCAAAGCTTAAAAAAACCCAATATAATTGAAGTAACTATTATCTCATACTACAAGTAACACATTACCTAGAAGTTATTTATTTTTTGTTATCATTATCACTGCACTTCAATGAACTTGACTTTACTTTAAAAGCGTGTATTATATTACTTGTTTTAAAAAACTATAAACCGACTTTAAATTGATCTACATAGTTAAAATTTCCCATAAAAAAAGAATTATCAAAATCGGACTACTCTGTAAAAAGTTATGCGTGTTCAAACATTACTATCAGTGAGTGAACAATCAATCATCCCCTGTTTTCCTACCCTTAGGATTGGATTTTTCATTTCAAATTTCAATGGGACCACCTGCGTGGTATACCCTTTCCAATAAAAAAAGAATTATCGAAATTGGACTACTGTGTAAAAAGTTACGCGTGAATAAAATAAAAGAAATTTATGACTAGCTTCTACTCCTAGTTTCGCTCACGTGGTACCTGGACAAAAAAATGCTTATATAACTCAAGGTTAATTTATCTTACTAAAAGTAAAAGAAATTACGAAATCGGACCAGATACATGGTGTCCTGAGAAAATTCGGATTTTAAATTTGGATATTTCAAAAACCGTTGGAAAAGCATTTGCAAAAGCAGCTTCCAGTTTTTGCAAAAAGGTAGATAGATAGATAAATGATTTATTCATGAACAATGTTTACAAAATTGTTCATGAATGAATATTTATTTATTTATTGTAAGGAAAACCAGTTGCATGTATGTGACATACAAATTATAAAAAAGAAATATTATGAGTAGGTCTTAAAATATAATTAATTAATTAATTAAACGATTAAAACATTGATTTGATTATAAAGAAAATTGAATACAATGTCTATTAAAATTAGAGGTCACTAACACAGTCAAAATTTAAAGTCATATAATGAGTACAAGCAGAAAGCTTTCTTAATTTGCTTTTAAATTAAATATATTAGGATAATTAAAAAACTTTTCCAAAACTACAATTACTATTACTATTATACTACTATTTTTCTCTAGTACTATTATAGAGTATAAACAATGAGTTTCTCGTTTCGGTCTAGTCAAGCGATGAATTAATAAACAATCACCGTATTCAGAGCGGCCATATTGGATGCTATGATACAGGCTGTTTCGACATCATTTTTGGTTTGGTGCTAGTAAGTGATTGTTATTAATACATGCTGGACAATCCACACAGCACCAACTAGCCCCAAAGTAAGCTACTCAAAGCTTGTGTTATGGGTACTAAATAACTGATATATTTAATACATTATATACATAGATAGATATTTTTCTTATGAAGTTATGTTATGATACATAGAAAACACCCAGATCAACGGAACAAATTTCTGCAGATCGTACACAAATTTGTTACGAGGCGGGAATGGAACCCGCAACCTCTTGCGTCGCAAGCGGACTTTCGCCCGCTGCACCACTGAGGTCGTCATACAGTGTGAACCTAGCGGGTTTTGCGTCTCAAAATAGGCCTAGATCTCAGATACTCACGGAATCCCCGTGGTAAAAAAAACTAGAATTACATAAAACTCAATATTTTTTCTTTGGTTTCTTAATCGTGAAAACACAGTAGTTTAAACAATGACACCGTCCTCCGTTTTAGTCTAGTCAAGCGATGAATTAGTAAGCAAGCACTGTATTTAGAGCGGCCATATTGGATGGTATGTTACAGGGTGTGTACATCCGCCAAACTAAAATGGTTTGTTGCCATAGTGATAGTAATTAAATTTATTGGCTTAGTAATTAATCCCAATAAAAATCAAGTTCGAGTTTCGTTTAAGTACTGAATAACTTGGTTATGTTCTTCTATGAAACACAGCTATACATAATTTCTTCCTTGCTCCTGTTGTGTATCTGCGACCCAAAGTGGTCATTGGCCATGTATGCAATGCAAAATAATAAAACTATCCCTAAAGTAGAAGTACCTAGTTTTCTCTAGTCCTCTGGAGTATAAACAATGACATAGAATCCCGTTTTGGCCTAGTCAAGCGATAAATTAATAAACAATCACTGTATTTAGAGCGGCCATATTGGATGCTATGATACAGGGTGTGTGAATTTATTTTTCTTTGAGCTAGTAACTTCTTTTATGCATTGTTGAAGGTTGAGCATCATTTTAATTAGGACGACCTCTGGCGCAGCGGGCGAAGGTCCGCCTGCGACACAGGAGGTTGCTGGTTCAGTTTCCGCCTCGAGACAAATGTTTGAACGATTGCAGATATTTGTTCCGGGTGTTCTGGATGTTTTCCATGTATAATAAAAAAATATCCATCTATGTAGTGTATTGTATTAAGTATATCAGTTATCTAGTACCCATAGCACAAGCTCTGCTTAGCTTAGGGCTAGATAATGGTGTGTAAATTGTCCAGCATGATTTATCATTTTATTTTGATAGCTATGTAGACAATGAGAACGTGACTACTGGCACCTTCGGTAAGAATTTTATTTGAAGACAAATTTTAAATTAACTTTCGTAAAAAAAACAAAGTTGGGTTTCAGATTTTTATATTTATGATAGTTATAAGTCTCAAACCTTACTCACTCTGAAGAGATCCCTCGTAAAGGGATGAAACGTGGGTGTTCTTCCAACACAAATTAGGTTCGTAGTTAACCCGCTTACATCCGTAATCATTTCATCAAACTACGATAGTTTTATAGTAAAAAAAGTCTTATATCTAAACTTTCTTCGTTTTCTTGGTAGTTATAACTCCATCTATAGAAACATGTCTCAGGCACAGTTCGGCTAATATTATTGAATACATAAACTCCAGTTTTGAAACACTCTGTATATCAACCGTGTCAACGCATATTAAAACATCCTGAGTATAATTGAGTACACAGATGTTTTCATTCGACGTCGGTTCGTGCAGCACTAGTTCTTGCTAGTAGTCTATCTAGGAAGATAAAATTTTCTTTTTTTGCATTTAGTCATTTCCTTGCTGAGGTGGGATGAAAATTTACGTGTTACACTCGAATTGATTCCCTCGCTAACGCTCAGGATTCTAATTTTTAGGATCCTTCGCTTTCTCGGTCATCAAAATTGAGCACGAGGTTAAAAAGCAACTTTGCACTCTTGTATAACAAATAACTATTAAACCCTTTTATAGCTTGGGTCTAGACTAGATGATGCTATGTGAATTGTGTCTAGCATTATTTATTTATATATTATGTACCTTCATTAGGTGACTTTGATACAGACACAATAAATACTAAATCAGAAGTAATTAGTAACTTAAAATTAAACAAAAATCAAGGTGGTGTTTTTTATAATAGAAAAAAATCATGGTACTTCTCTAAGCAGGAAGGTGCACAAAATTGTGAAATGTGCGACTTGTGAATAGTGAAATATAAGTAAACATGTCTAAATCCAAAGAGAAATCGTCATTATTATGCTGGTAAGTTTACTATCTCTATTCTAAAGTTTTTTTTTTTTTTGTTTTTATAGTGCGTAAGCCTCACACTCTGGCAAATTTCTAAGAAATTAAATATCATCGCAAAAATTTACGACTTCGGCGGGACTCGAACCCGCATCCTTCCGTAAGTACCGACCTCGTGGTGTAGTTGGTTAGCACATTCCGGTACTTACGGAAGGATGCGGGTTCGAGTCCCGCCGAAGTCGTAAATTTTTGCGATGATATTTAATTACTATCTCTATTGTGCTTGTGTGGAGACAGCTGTTTGGTGCCGGCTTAGAATTTGCACCACCCCAACTCTTCCCGCGGGTGTCGTAAGAGGCGACTAAGAGATATCCACCGGGGGTGGGCAGCAGCGCCCCAGAACAATTTTACCACCGAACTGCCATCCCCAACCCGCATGCCTGGCGTGGGGATTATGGGCATTACCTTTATGAGATAAAAGCCAACAAGGCGCTTATCAGGGGGAGGCCTGCGTCCAGCAGTGGACCAATACAGGCTGTTGAGGTTGAGGAAGTTGAGGAGACCGCGACTCGGCAAATGTTGTGTAGGGCGCCCTGTAACCAGGGGCCGAACTCCAGTAAACTATTCAAGCTTCATAATAACAATGGTATCGTCTATGACACATTTTGGCAAGGTGAAAACCTTTGATGAAAGAAACTACAGAGACGCGTGTCAAGAGTGTCAAGGTTGAAACCAAACTATCAATTTTGTTCTGACGAACTCGTGCGTTCCGGGGCCAAGGGGACTCAGCGGGGCCCCGAGCCTTTCTGTGGCATACCGAAAGGCCTGGCTCTCAGAACCCTCTTGGATTCCTGCTACGAGGAATCGTCGAAGCTCTGAAAGAATTCCTCGGGCATGAGCCACTCAAAATCATTGATGAAAGCCTTCGATAAACGGTACAATAACCGTATCCTAGCGCTAAGCAAAAGCAACCTTCGCATCATGACAAGAGCCCTAACTGGACACTGTCGCCTCAACAAGCACATGTTCAAACTGGGGCTAAGCGACACACAATCCTGTACGTTCTGTGCGGAGGTGGAAGAAACCCCTCTCCATCTTCTAGGAGAGTGCTGAGCACTGATGCAAAAACGCAGCATCCATCAAGCACCTGCTTAGCCTAGACGAGCTAAGAGACTCAAAAAAATCCTACAGTTCCTAGTAGCTGCTAGGGTTAGTGGCGAATTATGTACGCCGCTGCTTTGAGGCGGAACACACAAAGTAGCGATCACACTAGGCCTGTCATGGCCGCAGTGATACGAAATCCACCAAACGTAAATTAAAAACAAGATCCGTCAAGTGCGAGTGTAACTCGCGCGACGAGGCTTTTGAACGTTTGTCAACAAATATGTACCAAAAGTACCGGTTAGAGACTTCGCAATTTAACGAATAGGTACCTAAGAATAGTAGGTACCTACATTTCAGATGGATCTCTCTGCATGCTTCGGTTAAGTGGGTGGTTCGGTGGGTAATGGTAAATTTTTCGACTTTTTTCAAAATATTTCAAAAAGTATGAAAGCTACAGAAATTTGTAAAACTGGTTTCTAATGTCCAAACCGATACCTTTCATTTGATACCCCATTTGGTGGGGTAGCCCCCCTTTTGAAAATTATTCCTTTTTGACCATTTTTCAAAAAGTGTTCTTTTTACAGACTTCTCTATATTTTTCCTGTAAAATATAGATCCATATCTACAAACGCTCCATACATTTTAAATGGATCGCTCTGCAAACTTCGGAGATAGGGGGGGGGGGGGGGGGGAATGGGTATTTTTTCGACTTTTTTCGAAATATTTCAAAATGGATGAAACCTACAGAAATTTGAAAAAGTATTTTGAAATGTTCAAAATGATACCTTTCATTTGATACCCCATATGACTCTGTAGGTATCTTTTAAAATTTCGGCATCACAATTTGTATGGAAAATATTCATTTTCATTTTTCATTTATTTTCATTTATTTTTCTCTAAATCTGTACAGGCGCACGAAATGTATTATTATTTGAAATTTCAAGTTGATAGCTGCAGTAGTTTTTGAGTTATTAAGGAGGGAAAAAAGGACAGACAAAGCGAGACCTTAAGGGTTTTGAAACCGATCTTCGATCTTCAAAACCCTAAAAAACTATCAATTTTTCCTTGCATATAGCATCTAGAGTTTCTTTCATCAATTCGCACGCGTTGTTTCTATGGAAACGTTTAAATGTTATTTCTATCCCATGGGAACTGTTTTGTGGCATAAAAAGATAGCCTACGTTTGATTGCAGGCTTAGAGCTAAGTCTATGCAAAATTTCAGCCCGATCGGTTTAAGTCTCTTTGGCGTGAAGAGGTAACAAACATCTATCCATCCATCCAAACTTTCGCATTTATAATATTAGTGTTAACTGTGCTAAGTGTGATTCTGCGACGAAACCACTGTCATAGTAAAGCGATTGATTAGCAGGATTCGGCTCTCGTGGGATGACGATCTGCAAAAGACTGCAGGCAGATGCTGGATGCGACAAGCCGAAGACAGGGCGCTATGGCGCTCATTAAGGGAGGCCTATGTCTGTGTTTTTAATGTTTTGTGGGTCAAATATTAATCGCGTCTCTCGAAAATAATTTTTATGGGAACATTCTGTACAATAACATAATATTACATTATGGTACTAGTTTGTAACATTGGTGATTACCGCCGAGGTGCCAGTGAGACCCGAGCCGTAGGCGAGGTTCTTAAGAGAGCCGAAGACGGTAATCATCAATACACACGTGTATCATACGAAGTTTTTCAACACACTTGTGAATAAAATAACAATAAAAACTCATTTTGTTACAGAGAAAACAAAAGTTATATTTGAGTGAAAGTTTTATTTATTAAACAAGTACGAGTTAAAATTATCTATTTAAATAAGAAGTTGCATGAAATGAGCAAGCAATAGGAATATTAATTTATTTGTTCTATTGAACACGATCTTTTCTGAATAAAAACTTTTTTAAGAACAAAGCAACTCAACCAATAAAATTAAAAAAAATCTAAAAGTCACTAGTGAGTTAGCAATGAAAAAGTCACAGTTTGATTATGGGTGTCATTCTGTGCCTAATTGCGGTAACCATAGAGCCACTTTATGAGCAAGTGTGTTAAAAAATCTAAATCAGTCTATTGACGGAGTAATTCGCAAATATTCATAAAAAAAAATATATAAAAATATGTATCTGAACATAGAACTCCTTTTCTAACGTCTCGGTTAAAAAAAGAGACATCGTTTTTAATGCTATCCTTATCTGCTTACTTTTCTCTTTTATTCTTATTTCTTTGCATATTTAAATTTCTTTATTGTTTCAGTTCCGGATGTTTATCATCGTCCATCGAGGAGGTAAGCAATATTAAGTAATTTTTTTTATGCATTGTATTGTCCCAATTTTTGTAAAGGGTCGAACCTAGCGGGTTTGGTGGTCAAACTAGGGCTAGATCTTAGTACACACGGGATCCCCGTGGTAAAAAACTAGAATTACATAAAATTCAAAATTTAATCTGCGGTTCCTTAATTGTGAAAACAAGATTGAAAAAGACGTCAAAAAAAAATCGCGCAGCGCTTTTTATTCCCTATCTTTAGCTACACACTGAACACAGATTTTCTTTGTGCATGCCAAACATACCGGCATCAAAAAGCTATGACACAGGTATACTGTCTTTCTTTTCAGGCGACCGACTGTTTGAAGTCATTTTTTCCCTAAAACATAAAAATAACATTGAAAAAATGATAACATTACAATGCAGCAAAATAATATTTTTGTCACACAAATACCCCCATGGAGTCCAGCGGACTCTATGGACACACCTTTGCACGCGGCGTAGGCGCATGTCCTGTTCACCCCGTGCGGGGGCCGTTACTGCAGGAAGGTGCTGTGCTGGGACGCGCGAAAATAAAAACGCGGTAGTTAAGTTTTTAGACCAAAATAAAACTTAGCGTGGGTCCCTGGGACCTAACAGATAAGTTAAGGGTTAAACCTACTACGGGACTTATCAAAAAATATTAAAAATATATTATTGTTAGATACTAGCGCATAGTAAGTTCTATAATGTATATTTATTCTGTGCTATCGACGAAACTTCTTACTATAACTCGTCGAGTCCTATAAATACCTGTGGATACGGAACCCTAAAACTGCTCATAAACCACGAATAGACAATGGAATGCGTGTACGTCAAACATTAATGTAGCGCGAATTTAGCGTAATATGTGAACGTAAACAAACAACACACAAAGGATCACAACACAAGATCTCAGAATCCTATCGAAATCGACAGGAAGTTGAATACAAGTATCTATTAGTTTTTGAATGAAAGGGAAGAAAAGATAATAAATAAATAATGCTGGTCAATTCACACAGCATCATCTAGCCCCAAGCTAAACAGAGCTTTTGTTATGGGTAGATAACTGATAAAACTATAGATACTGATGAAACATGCCAAATCCCTTCCTATCTTCAAAGGTTTGGTTTATCAGCACTATCTGTCCACTCATAATATATCTTCATAATAGGTAAAATCAATTATTTTTATAGTCCTTGTATTTTTATTTTTTATTATTTTTCTAATTTAGTGCTTTAGTTTTAGTTTTCTTAGTATAGTTTCTGATCGTATGTCATTCCAATTATATTCTCTTTCTGTTCTAATTTCTAATTCTAGCCAAATATTTATTTAGATTTTTTGTAGTATCATATACCTACGCCACCGTCAAGTTCTATACTTACCAATCCTATCCATCCAAAGGTTGCCTGGAAGAGATCGCTGTCAGCGATAAGGCCGCCGATTGTGCCATACTCGATTTAATAAGTAGTTTTTAAGATATTTTATAAGTATTAATGGTACAATAAAGATATTATCTATCTATCTATCTATCTGATAACTGAATAAGAATTAGCAATCGAAAGTGGCAGTGGGCCGGCGACAACTCGCGGGGAACCAATAACCGCTGGGGGAAACGTGTTCTTGAGTGGAGACCACGACTCGGCAAACATAGTGTAGGACGCCCCCGGCAAGGTGGGAAATACTGCAGGCAGATGCAGGATGCGGCAAGCTGAAGACGGGCGCTATGGCTCTCATTAGGGGAGGCTTATGTCCAGCCGTGGACTAACATAGGCTGATGATTATGATGATGATGATGATACACTTAATACAATACACTACAGATAATTCCATTTATCACGTTCTGTTTTTTCGCATTTTTTTAATCCTCCCTCGCCACTGGTGACATTATGGTGAGGATTTAGCCCCCCAAATCACGTGCATTTTAATAATAAATGGGGTTCCGCTTTTCATTCTTACGTGCGAAACCCCTAAGAGTAAAGTACCGTTTGAGTTGATGCTATGAAATATGTACACACACTAAATTCGTTACTTAATAAATTTTAATAAAGTTTTTGAATACAATGCCTTAAAATCACAATAAAAGACACATACAAATAAAACATATACATTTTAAATGTAAAAAATCTACTCACCTTAAAACTAACATATAATCTCTTTCAAAATAAAAACTTCAAAGCTTGCTTTTTAAAAATACAACCCAAATTAATAGCATCCTGGAAGGAATCCTGGCTATTTTGGGAAACGCGGGGAACTGACATCCACTCAGGAAGTCATCGTTTGATTACTGAATGGATTCGGATAAGACAAAAGAACTTGATTTTTTTCTGTAAAGCCTTGGTGTCTCATTCATCACGCAGTACGCTGCAGCATGCGCTATGCGGTGCCGGACACAGAGCCGTATGATAAACGTCTAGAATGGACTTTTGTTCCGTCGAAGAAGGTGCAGACACCTCACAAAGCCCCTCCCCTTTGTGGTATTTAGTGACTTTTCCCGTACCATTGTGTGGTCACTTGATCAACATGCACCAATGCAGAAAGCAAAATCATACTTCTCGTAGATTAGATTTAGAGGTCTACATCTGATCGGTTTATTGCTCTATATCCCTTCACAGACACCATAAACAAAATGGCAGTAAATCCATTCATGGACGATATCCATCCATCTAACCGTTCGCATCCGTGCATCCGAGAATATCCTAGAATCCATTTATAAAACAAATGATGATTTCCTGACAGGATGTCCTCTAGGTTGCCAGAAATAGCAAGAATTGGTTAAAATTTTGAAAGATGGATGCAATGTTATTAGTTTATTCGAAGCTAGCTTTAAAATTGATAGGCACAGGATTCAGTTTGTTAATTTTCCAACTATTTAGTAATAAAAACTGTTCGCGTAACGTAGCTGCGTATTATCAGTTGCGCGAGGTGCAAGCGACCTCCCGTTTGGGTGGATGGATGTTTGTTACTTCTTCACGTCAAAACTGCTGAACAGATCGGGTTAAAATCATCATTATTTGTTTTCTTTTTTTTGTTATTAATAGGTTTAGGATATGATAGAACTGACATACTTTGCAAAGTATAAATGATTAAAAAAAAGTTTCCCGCTGTCTGAGGTAGCCTTTGTCCAGTAATGGGATGAAATAGGCTAATGTAATAATATGTAGAAAATACTTTATACATATATTTGAGTTTTGACAATAATCATAAGAATCATTTTTGAGTTCAGCGCGTCACGTCGGACGCCTGACCATAGATCAACTGATGCTAGTTTACTAATTTAGAATGGTTTCAACGTCTTCACTCTGGACGCGCGTCACCATCTGGTTATTCTGTAATCTGTAGTCTAGGCCTGCAATGAAACAAAGGCAACTTTTTATCCCATATATCAGCCCTTATGGAATAGAGTAGAAATAACTGACATGTATTTATATATTTGAAAATTGTAAATTTATCCGAAAATAACCCAAATTTCCAAAAAAACAGCTGATCAACCGCGACGCTATCCGACTAGGTTTAAGCATAAAATTACACTACCCCGAGTCAAAACTAAAAATGCAAAGTTCCGGGCCAAAAGCAATGGCATCTAAAATCTATAACAAAATACAGGATATACTAAAAGACGAGGAAAAAGACCATATATTTGAAAAAAAAAATTAAAACAATACCTTTTACATAAATGCTATTATAATTTAAGTGACTTCTTCAACGACAAATTAAAAAAAAACTAAAACTTACCAATTTGCATTATGAATATATACATTGCTACCTATACAATAATATATAAAAATGTAACTACAAAAGTTATTGAATTATATTTTTCCGCTAAAACCTAAAACATAACTAGAGATTCTTATAGAAACCCGGTCCACCTCCACTCTCAGTAGGGGGAAGTCCCCTAGTGACGGACACCTAAGGTTTTTAGGCAATAAAAAAGAAACTGTTTTCAAAAACGTTTATTTATTTATTAAATAAGTAAGTCAACAAAGTTTAAAATCAAAATAAATTAACATAAATGCAACCTCTACATAAACATTAACTAAAACTTAAATCAAACTTTGGTAAAGAAAGATGCTATCATTGCAAGTGGCACCTAGTACCGGACGGAACTAACGTCAAACCCCCACCACCATACATCTTAAAAAAATCATGCAGCTATCGCATACGTGGGCTTCTGAACATTCAGGGATGTCAGCCAAGCTTCGCGAGACCACTTACGGCAGCTGGAACAATGTATCCAGTCTTTGTCATGGTCTTCTAAGCACACTACGCAAGTAGTTCTTGTATTATTAATTTCAGTTATCGTTTCCTTTTTCTTTGCTTCATCTTCACTTTCCTTCGACCTTTACATCTTTTGTTTATTCCCCTTCTCTTCTATCGCTATTTTATAGATATTTCCCATTTCTTTCTTTTTGTCCTTTGCGTTCTTCTCATTTCCATCATCCTTTCATCATCATCCTTTCTTTTTCTTCTCCTCCATTTCAATTTATCTTCGTTTTTCTAGTATATAAAACAACGTACAACATCTGGCATAAAAAGTATAAATACCTACTTATGAGAAAATACAATTTATTTTTTGTCCGGCGTTAAGGGACGACTTTGTGTCCGGTACCACGGGACAGAAACTCCCCAAAATTACGTCATTTGTGTCAAAACTTCTTTGCAAATGAACAAAAACTTTTATAGATATCAAATATCAATGAATCACTTAGTATAATAACAATAACTATAAACAAATAAACACAAACACATAGCAATAACACTCACTTAGATTTTATGTGACGCACTTTAAACCCGCCAAAAGCAAGAAACAACCTCTCCCAGCTTGGCTACGCGCGTCCCTGGCATATCGCGTCCCGCGGCCGGGCATCGATATGCTCTCCCGCGCCCCTTTCACCGGTTTTTGAATCGAACGTGTTGCAACTTGCCGAGATAGTACGAGTGTCCGAAACTAGGTGCCGTCCGTGGTTACGGGAACTCCCCCTACCTATTGCCACGCCCTGCTAGGGTACCATTGTGCCTCATAAACATTACTTATATACTAAGACCTAAAAATGTACACAATGATTGCAATAAATATATATGAATATGAATATGAATAACCTTAAAACTTTTCATGGAAACAACGCGTGCGGAGACACGGGCAGAAACGTTAGTTTTATACTAGTAGGTAGACTACACAACTGGCGGCTCGGTGTAGAACCATGTCACAGTAACAAACACAAGGTTCTACAGAGATCCGCCAGTTGTGTGGTCTACCTACAGAACGTCATTCATTATCATAGTGTTCTACTATCTAATCGTGACAAATTTATCTAAATTGGCCGGTGGAATTCAACACCAGTAATCTATTACTCGATCAATATTTGATAAATTTGCCAAGGGCGTGTCAGACATTCTTTTGAAAGGGTTCTGTACAAATCAATATTTTTAAGGTAGGTTGTTTGTAACAGGCCACGAGTATAAATTACAACAACTAGGTACATACTTTATAATGTGACTTTCTAGGTACTGTTTATATTAGTGCAATTGAATCTCAGGTGATCCTGATAATAGAAATAAAAGAAAATACTTAAAGTTCTAAAAAAAAATTAAAAAAAAAGTTAAGTCTTAATCATAATAACCCTGTAAGAAATTTAACTATTTAATTTCAATTATTAGTAGGTATCACTTTTTGCAACAGTATGCAGTTTGCTCAATTGTTCTTTGTTAATAAAGTTCCATTATTAGTAGTCGGTAGTATTTAATATTGATTATTTTTCATATTAATCAATAACGTACGGAACCCTGTTCCGCGACTTATACTCGCGCTTGACCAGTTTTAAATTTATGAACAAAACATGCTTCTAAATTATAATCAAACTTATTTACTCATACCCCCTAGTGTTGCCAAAACATTAGATCAAGAAACTCATAATGAATCTATACAGTTTTAAGTCCAAGATAAATAATTTAATCGTTTTATCTAATGTGTACAATTTCACACGCGCCCACGCAAGATGTTTACTAAAATAACACTTTTAAATCTGTCTCTGAAGCATAGAGTTAAGAATTGGTTGTAGAATAGAGTTGACAATCATAAGAGCGCAACCGTTGCGGCGAACGCGGCGACGACAACGACGGCGCGACGCGGGCATATTTTGACTAAGTATTATAGTTTTTGTACTATTCGTTCGAAATCAGACCAAAAGACATACTAAAAATAGTAAAACATTTCAAGTTATATTACTTAACTAATTATTTTAAAAGATACTAAATGCAGAGAACCCTAGTAAGATAAAAGGATTAAAGACTATTAAAGATAATTTGTAAAATAAGCTGATTAAAACACGTAATATGTTATTGATAATTTTACCTATGAATAAGTCTATTATGGACTTTCCATATATGTTAAATAATTTTCATGGGTGTTACTTTAGGTAGGTAGTCAGCAGTTAGCTCAATTGTTTCAATGTTTAATACTAATTCTAGTTTGTTTCTATTATTTGATTGTAATTTTCATTGTTAAAAGATTTCTTTACGGGAAACCATTTTAGAATATCCTATCCCAATAGAAATTCAAAACTAGTATTTAACGCAAACCAGCAATCTTCCATAAACATTTCTACATAACACCTCTATGGAACGGAGCTTTTTATAGCTCTACGTAAACTTTTAATTCCGTCTCCCCAGCTTCCGAATCTTGGATCTCTCAGTACAAAACCCGCAGTCTACCGACACGCGCTTTACAACGTTAATGCGTTAGCCGTTATAAAACGTTCACGTTTAATAACGTAATTTTGATATCCGTGCCGTTAATAGTTTTAAAATACGCAGCAAAGTTATATATAGTTTTAGTGAATCAGTGTGGTAATGAAAACTATTTTGCATCTGTAGGTACAAATGCATAAAAAACGTTTTTAGTGAAAAAGTAAAAATAACATTGCTAAATTAATTCCTAATCGTTTATCATAAACTACAAAACGCGTTCTCTCAAAAGAGCATTTTGTGTGGAAAAGTTATGTAATTTTTGTATGGATTTTAGATGTTTATGTCTCTGTTTATGCCTCGGGACAAATGTTTGTACAATCTGCAGATATTTGTTCCGGGTGTTCTGAGTATTTTCTATGTATATTAAAAAACGTCTATGTAATGTATTGTATTATGGGACAAATATCTGCAGATCGTACAAAATTTGTATTATGTATGTATAATGTAATGTATTATGGGACAAACCAAACGGCAAACCCGTTTGGTTTGTCCCATAATACAATACTAGACCATAGAATCGTTCTAGGCACACAACAATAGGCATTTGTAACACTATCATACGTTTTTAGCCTCATTTCTAAACTGGACTATAGTTGGAGGCAGCATAAGCAAGAATGGTCCAACATAAAATAAAAAAAATAAAAATACTATATGCGTTTAGATTTTTTTCTATACTTTATGATAAACATAAGTCTATTAAGTACACAATTAGTACTTTTCTTTTACTATTTCATAAAAACTTTAAAAGATTCATAGTAAAAACGTTCAGATTGCGTAATTTTCGGCAAACCCGTTTGGTTTGTCCCATAATACAATACATTACAAACCAAACGGGTTTGGTCATCAAACTAGGCCTGGATCTCAGTACTCACGGGATCCCCGTCGTAAAAAACTAAAATTACATAATATTCAACGTATTTTCTTCGGTTTCCGATTCGGAAAAAAAAGTAAAAAAAAAACATGAAAGTGCACTGTTTTGCAGCTAATTTAGTCGAGACCTCAGGAACCCTGCGGTCTATAGAAGAGATTTTTATTTTTATTCGTATGTTATTACTAATTCTTTGGTTCTATAATACAGTTTCTTCATAAGTTGTGTAGTTTTCTTGTAAATAAGCAAACGCATCATTTTTGCGCTTACGTATGCTCTGTCCCGTTCCTATGAACGCGAAATCCTATGGCATCCTTTTCACATAATGGCGCGCAATACGCCTGGTTCTTAAGTACTGGGTGTCTCAAAAGAAATTTTACATTTGTTTTGGTTATTGCGTGAACGCAACTATTCTGAGGGGCGCGGGGGGGAGTGTGTCAATCGGCAGCCTAGCTTTTTGGAAGTTAGTTGCTATGGAGCGTTTCTCGGGAGAGGACCGTGCGTTGTGCGTACGCGAGTTTTATAAAAACGATTTCTCCGTCAATTATTAAATTATTATGGACCGATTTTGATGATTCTTTCGCTACTGTATAGAGAATGATCATTGATTATTCACGAGGGACGAACAATTTGAAAAACATTGTAAATATTAAAGAATTTGAAGTCGATTTTCAGTTTCTCCAACGTATATCTATAAATCATAGAAGTATATATCCCAGAGTGATTGTGAGTGATTTTATTTGATTGTAATTTTCTTTGTTAATAAATTTATCCCACAGTGGCAATCAAGTCTGCAACCCTCTGCGTTTTAGAGGAAATATTTACATCCCTATAAACATAACCATTAAAACTATTATGACCTGCATACTAGGGATTCCAAAATCGGGTCCTTTTCGAGGAACCGGGAATCCCGGGAAGTTTCAAAGTCGGAACCGGGAATTCCCGGGAAATTTCGAAAAAATATTTTTACTGCTATACCACTACCGAAATAAGATAATTTAATATACTTCACGTCCTTTTTAGGCATGATATTAGGTACCTATGCGGTATTAGGTATGTTACTTAAAGCTGTATTTCTTTTCAGATGTTAATAAAATGAATAACAAATTCTTAGGTCCATGTCTTTTGTCCCCTCGTTCGACAATAAGCCTGAAGGCTTTTCGTTCTATAGAGTCTTGACTGAAACCAGCATAACAGATTCATTTGCTGTCATGTTCCGCAGCAAAGTGCTTTGCTGATACTCCATGAGGCCGGACTTGAGCTATCCTTGTGTGAAATATCGCCTGATCTCGTATAGTATGAGACGCTTAGCTTCGTGGCCACCGTTTTAGCTTTGATTCGTTTCTTCATTTTAATCCAATGAAAGTACAGAAGTTCAGAGTTGTTGTAAGAGTGACACCGAGGAGCTCCCGTTGTTTTTCGAGTCCTCTAAGCGTAAACATCAATCTAAAAATACCTTATTACGTAACGTACCCACATAATAAACAATATAATGTTCTTCTATCCAAATACTAGGCCACGGTGGCCAGGCTCAACGGAGACAAATATAAAATTGAACTAAGTGTTCTTTGTTAGCCCACGGTATTAAAAAAGTAAATTAACGTGGATTATGACTTCCATTCGTGTCGGTCGTCATTGATGACTGTTCGTCTAATCAATTGGCGATCAACGTCGTCGGGGTACTTCAGAGGTCTCTTCCTACTATGCATTTATTTCTGCCAGCCGTAAACGGTCGATTCGTTGTGTTCGAATACATTTGAATTCTCTACCTGATACCAGATGCTGGTATCTGGTATTTTTACCTAATAATACCCACGCAGGCGATATCATCGCGCTTTACAGGTTCAGAAGTCAGAGCCGTAACATGCACAAAGAGGATAATAAATTGCAGCAATGCACTTGACTCTGGTACTTTCTCTTTGCCAAGCTCAAGTCCAGCTTCATGGAGTATTGCTGTCATGTTGCTCAGCAAGGTAATTTGCTGAACAAGATGGCAGCAATCGACTATGTAGAGCTGGCTTCAGTCACGGCTCTATAGCAAGAAAAGCCTTAAGGCTTGTTGTCGAACGAGGGGACAATAGACAGGGACCCAATTATAATTCATTACGGATCAAAAGTAATATAGCTATAACTAACATTTCTTAAAACAGGTTTCATAAAAATCATGGTTTAAAAAAGAAAATACGATTAATTTGATTAAAATCGGAATTATTTAATTTAATATTTTTTTTCTATCTTAATCAAATCAAATCAAAAACTCTTTATTTCCATAAATACAATAAATGTACACTTAGAAAAGGTCAAATCATAAAACTAAACACTGACACGGAAATAAAGTGATATTTTTGATTTCTGTCGCTTCGGTATGTAGACTAAAGTAAAGAAGCGACGAAGAAACCTTTAGCCTGTTAGTTGTTATTTTTGGAGCTGGAGCAAAACTCGTCCCAAGCTTTTTTATCCTCTAGATAATCTGATATTTTGTAGTAAGCCTTTTTACAAAGGATATGTTTGACTATTTGTTTGAATTTATTTATTGATAATTTTTGCAACTCAATTGGAGTTTTGTTGTAGAAGCGTATACATTGCCCTTTAAAAGATACATTTATCTTGTGTAGCCTAGTTGTGGGCACAGCGAGTTTATCCTTATTTCTAGTATTTATATTATGTGTGTCGCTATTTTTAGGGAATACATTGATATTTCTATGAGTGTACAACAAGTTTTCATAAATATATTGACATGGTACTGTCATTATATTTATTTCTTTGAATTTATCACGCAGGGATTCTCTGGGACCCATGTTATAGATTGCACGAACAGCTCTCTTCTGCAGCACAAATACGGTGTTAATATCTGCAGCGTTCCCCCACAGCAGTATGCCATAAGACATAACACTATGGAAGTAGCTGAAATAGACTAGTCTAGAAGTATCAACGTCTGTAAGATGACGGATTTTTTTGACTGCATACGCTGCAGAACTAAGTCTTTTCGATAGCTTATCTATGTGTGGGCCCCATTGAAGTTTACTATCTAAGGTTATTCCTAAGAATACTGTACTGTTTACAATTTCTAACGTTTCTCCTTTTACGTTTACATCAATCTTAACGTGTTTTACATTAGGTAGAGCAAATTTTATACATTTCGTTTTAGTTTCATTAAGCAAGAGATTATTGACACTAAACCAGTGTACTACTTTTGAGATTGCATTATTCACATCGTCAAATTTTATATTTTGTCGTTTCATTTTAAAAATTAATGAAGTATCGTCAGCAAACAATACAATCTCATGATTATTCTTTACTAGGTGAGGCAGGTCGTTAATATAAACTAAAAAAAGGAAAGGACCGAGGATAGAACCCTGCGGTACACCCATTGTAACTACAGACCCCGTAGACCGTTTCCCATTAATGTCAACTCTTTGTATCCTATCGCTTAATCGCTTAATCGCTTTGGTCTATCCAGTTTTAAGGTTTTTATAGGTTGGTAGGAAAGGTAGGTTCAAAGGTTTAATCACACGAAGTACTAGCAGAAAGGAAAGACACCAAGATTGAAACATTTTCATTTCTGTCTTACATGTTTGGTTCAAGTTTTTTTTTTTGGTGTCTAAGTCCGTTTATCACACTTCCTACTAATATTATAAATGTATGAGTTTTTGTGAATGTTTGTTACCACGTATCTCAGTAACTAGTTAACCGACTTGGTTGAAATTTGGTGTGTAGATAGTTTAAGTTCTGAAATAACACATAAGTTAATCTAATTTGCAAAAAATAATCTCAGGTGGTTAAAAAGGGTGGTTAAGTTTATATGGATAATATTATTATTCCTTGGTTAGATTCACTCAAAACTCGATATAAATAAACTATAAAGTATACAATGAATTACGTATTTCTTATTTTTACAAAACGACCTACGTTATTCATTGCAAACCCCCTGTTGTGTCATAAATAACTGAAATTTAGACGCGGGCGAAGCCGCGGGCGCAGCTAATAATATTAAAATATATTATAAATATGAAAGTTTGTACCGTTCCTTCTTCACGCCAAAACTACTTAACGAATCGGGCTGAAATTTTGCACGTTTCCATAAATAAATTTTAAACGTTTCCAATAGCGCGTGCGAAGGTGCGGGCAGGACGTTACCGGAGTACTAGTTATTTATACAAATTGTAAAACAGATATGACTTGCCGCAAATATGTTGGCTAAGCATCTTTTTTTCGACAACTCGCATTATTTGAACTTTATGGCATTATTAATTTCGGAGAATTTCCTGAATCCTCAACCAATAAAGCAGGTATAGGTACATTGTGCATGTGTACACGGAAGCTCAATTTTGGGCACTCTCATACATTTTTGACTGCTCTCTGTTTTCATTGCAGGGAAAATATCAATTGATTTATATCAAGTGATACAAATTATGTCAACCGTACCTAATACCGCGTAGGTTAGGTACCTGATAATGTGAAATGCTATAAAAGGAAGTGAAAATGTTGAGTTACGTTAGTTCGGTAATGCTATAAAAGTAAAAACATTTTTCCCGAAATTCCCGAAATTTCCCGGGAAATGATTTTGGATTTCCCGGTTCTTAAATCAGCCAAAAATTTCGGGAATTCCCGGGAATTTCGGGAACGGGAATTCCCGGGACTAATCCCTACTGCATACCATGCCAGTACAATGAGCGAGAAGTAAACAACAAGAGAATGCGTCATTACTATCAACACATAATTCACGGTAAACGCGTTAAAATTGTATAATGAATCATAACGGGGCTGAATGCATTTCTGAATCTTAAAAGCAAATAAATTTGTAATATATAAAACAACTGCAATGCTTGAAAACGAAAGTTTTCTTGCAATCAGTACACATAATTCACGGTAAACGCGTTAAAATTGTATAATGAATCATAACGGGGCTAATGCATTTCTGAATCTTAAAAGCAAATAAATTTGTAATATATAAAACAACTGCAATGCTTGAAAACGAAAGTTTTCTTGCAATCAGAACACATAATTCACGGAAAACGCGTTAAAATTGTATAATGAATCATAACGGGGCTGAATGCATTTCTGCATCTTAAAAGCAAATAAATTTGTAATATATAAAACAACCGCAATGCTTGAAAACGAAAGTTTTCAATCAGTGTGTTCTACCCGTCATGACCAACAGAGCTGAGACGTGGACTCTCACGGTAGGGCTGGTACACCAGTTCAAAGTTGCTCAGCGAGCTATGGAAGAGCTATGCTCGGAGTCTCTCTGAAGGATAGGATTCGTAAAGAATACATCCGACGAGAACCAAAGTTATCAACATAGCCCAAAGAGCAAGCTGAAGTGGCAGTGGGCCGGCTATGTCGAAGAACCGACAACCGATGGAGTAAACGTGTTGAGTGGAGATCGCGACTAGGCAAACGTAGTGAAGGACGCCCTCCAGCCAGGTAGGATGACGATCCGCGAAAGATTGCAGGTAGATGCTTGCACATTAGAGGAGGCCTATCCTATGTCCAGCAGTGGACTAGCATATGCTGATGATGATGATGATGATGATGCCCGTAAACAATGTGCCCAGGCATTTCATAAAGACATCACATCAGTTTACCTAATAAATTATTTTCCCTTACCGTAGTAAGTAAACAATTTCAAGGTCCAATGAGAACAGTGAGAATAACCCATTTATTTTCGTTTATTTTCGTGTTTTCAATGTCAAAATAAATTAGTCTACAAACCTATTTAAAAACAAGTTGTCATTCGTGATTGGGCTTAGCCGTGGAAAACTAAGTTTGTCAAATTGCATGTCAATTATACCAAATGTCGTCGGTAGAGGCGCTTATTTTTTACATAGACTCATGCAAAATTTATTTATTGTAGAAGAGGCAAACTTCTGTTTTTTTTGTTGATAGCACACTCACAAGGTAATAATGTAATGATAACTAACATTTGCCCGCGGCTTTGCTATTGTTGCATGTAAAGTACCTTAATAAAACCTATGTCGCTTATTGTAGTATATATCAATTATAATAAAAATTACATTTCTTGATAGTTATTCATAGAAGTCAGAAAAACCTAAAATAATAATATCATCTCCATGCGTGTTAAAGTACCGACAATATCACCGACCATTATGATAATACTTTATACATTAAAAAAATATACTAATTTGGTCAAAATAACTGAGGACTAAATGGATTACAAAAGTGTCAATCGTTGAAGATATTTCGATTTGGTTTTGCAGGGCTTTCTCAATTTTTTATTAAATATAAATAATGCTGAACAAGCCACACAACATCATCTAACCCCAAAATAAGTAGAGCTTGTGTTATGGTATACTTATTTTGATATACTTATTAAATACACTACACAGATAGATTATTTTACGAGTATTTACTCGTAATATGCATAAGACATTCAGAACACCTGGAACAAATATTTGCAGATGGTACAAACATTTTCCCTGAGGCGGGAATGAAATTAACTGTAACCTCCTGTGTCGCAGGTGCACCTTTCCTTTTAGATTTACTTCTCACACAGTCAGGAAAACACAGGGAACAAAGTCGTAAGGACCTGTTACGACTATTTCAATGTTTTTTTCATTTTTGACATCCTTAGATGAGTATCTCACCTAATGACAATTTTTTTAATTTTTAGCAATGAAAAATATTCATAAAAATACGTGAATGTTTGAATGATGAATGATGAATTCCACGGAGATTATTTTGTACACAATCTCAGTACTACTCGCTTACATAATTGATTTTACTTTCCGGAAATAAAAAGCAACAATCATGAAGATAGTTTTAGTTTAGATTGTAATTCTACAAAATAATCATAAAAACCACGACAGACCATGCCTTGCTATCCAAATTGATATTCATACCGATATAAAGTATTCTTTAATATGTTGCTACCTTCCAAGAACTCGCTGTGTTTCCACAGTTGACGACATCTCAAAGAATACGTAAAAGGTACAAATAGACAAAACCAAATAATTGTAGTCATAATACAGGGTGTTAGGGTAAACAGTCTTATCCTTGAAACCAGAAGTTCAGAATCATGAGCAGTGGCATCATCATGAGGGATGTGCCGATTTGTTCGCGTATTGTGTTAAGTAGAGAAGTGACGATGTCGTTCACAAATGAACAGTGGACTGAAATGGTGCGAATTTATGCCATCGCGGGTGACAACATGAACTTGGCTCGTACGATGTACGCAGAGCGGTTCCCAGAACAACGTGTGCCGAGCCGGGAAACGATCCTAGCGGCTACACAAAGGCTACGTGCCTACAGCCAGTTCAAAACATTTTATGGCTAATGTGAGTAAATCAAACTGTACATAAAGCTGTAAATTTTAATTGAATTGTACATAAAACTTGATTGATGATGAACTTTTTAAAAACGCCAAAAGTAGGTTTAGCCAAGGTACTTACTAGCAAATGTGTTAGAGTAGCTATTTTTGCCTGTCCTAAGCCAGGAAAAGTATGAAGGGAAAGTTCCATCACAAGTTGTAGGTACCTACAATTCGAGTGGTTCGATACCTACACCACCGGCCGGCTACAGGCGAGAGCGGGCGGCGCGGCGTGATAAGGTCACTAGGGTGTCCATGAAATCACGTAGGATAGCAGAGAAATTAATTATGAAATTCCATCGAAACTAATTGACTTTTATTTTTAAAAATAACTTGTATCGTCTTATATTAGGGGTGTACGTACATACGTGGTTTCAAGGATAAGACTGTTTACCCTAACACCCTGTATAAAGAATAATTGCAAAAGCCAAATGGCTATTAATTTTGGGCAGTCAGTCTAAGAACTTTTGTCGAAATTTCTAATTTTCTCATTTAATGAATGAAAAGACTCATCAAGAATTGGTGAACCAAGGAGTCGGAATTAACATTTAAGTACCTACAATTGGAATGTCAACTATTTAATTTTATAATGATAAATGGAAAATATTAATATTAATATTAATAATCTATTTCTATTATTCATTGTATTTGTCCTTTTGAGAATCTGTCTTCTTTATGAGAACAAACCGATAACTACGAGTAATTTAAATTTGCCTGTGGTTCTACTGGTAGAACTACGGGCAAAAAATATGCACATGGTTGGTCCTAAGTAAATCAGTTATCTAGTAAGTACCCATTACAAAGCTCTGCTTAGCTTCGGCCTTGGTGATGATGTGTGAATTCATCAAGTCCACTGCTGGACGTGGGCTCCTATTTTAATTTTTCAGCATTGTTTATATATTAAAGTCATCAAAATCGCCCTACCTTCTTAACATATTTTAACTCGACCAATACTTTCCGTGCTGTAAACATGTTGAGTAGTACCTACCTATCTAGCTACCTGAGATAAAACCACTACAAACCTATTCTACTTAATTGGTAGGTCTGTCAATGAATAAAATTCCTGCAAATTTCTTTTAGCTTAGCTTCAATCAAATATAGACTTTATGTCAATGACAAATGAACCATAAAACCCGCAAAACAATAGTTGTCGAAAATCGTAATTCGTACGTCGAGAACAGCTGTCATCTCGAAAAAAGTTACATAACCTCACGTCCGTCCGAGAAGGCATCCAGCCTTCGAATGAAGGTAGTGGAAGCTATTTTGAGCATATATTGAAAGGGATGTTTGAGTAATAAGGTTTAAATTCTTTTGGCAAAATATTATCATTTTTGCAATTACTTTGCAAAACGCCTTACAAAAATGTGTTTTTTGGGATTTATTATTATTGTATTACATCCTATAAAAATTACGAATATTTAATGGAAAGATAAAATATTGAAGTAGTTGTTTTAATATTTTTAATTAATTTGGAGTCATTATATTTTCTGTGAGGCCTAAAATGCCATGCTTTTTAAAGTGTTTTTCTCCAGTGATTTATTTTAAAACTACACCAATTATCGTAAAATGAAGGATAAACTTTCAAAGATCAGTTCTTTGTTTACACAATGTGATATTTTTCATCACATAAATTACATGCGCTTTAGAGAAACCTTAAGGACGGCAATGTATGTCAATGTATGCATGGCATTCTTGTAGCCCCTTAAAGCTGAGAGATATTTGGCAACACCTATGCATTAGGTTCGCATGAATGAATGACGAAAATCTTTACTAAAATTTCAAGCATACAGGTTATCTTTTATCATAAGTTCACTAATGAACATGCATTCCCAAATAAAACTTCCTTATTGTTTGTATTTTATTTTTATCTCTTAGGGATAACAAACAATCATGCTTAAATGTTAACAGATTATTTTAAGTAAACTAAATAGGTACTAAAAGTATGACGAAGTATGATTAAATGCCTACAGTAGGTATTCTAAAGTGATATAGTGCAATTTATTGTCACTTAATTTTCAGTTATTTGGTTGTTATTTGTGTTTTATGTAGGCTGTGCGTTTTATCCAGACGTACAAAGCAGCCGGCAGTAGGTAGTTCATTATTATTCAGTTGAATATACTCGCTTCTAAAAACCTAATATTTTATTTAAACAAAGACATTTTTCTTTGATAATTTAACATAAACTTATAACAATAACAGAAAACCAAGAGAACAGCAAGGTAAAAACTAGGACAAAAACTCTACAACGAATAATAGCACACGCGCATAGAAAATGGTTCGAATTCGAGGTTGTAAAATGAAGAGTGACGTATGAAATGATAAGTGAATGCTTTCGAATTTGCTGAGATTACAAGCAGACTTACTTCCTTTGTTATCATTATAAATCTCAGGTGGAAAAACAGGCATATTTTACATTGTTTACATAAAACATCTTTCAATGTTTACCACACAGCAAGTTTTGGTATATTTAGAACAGTTCTTGAGTAAGTGTCCATTACCTCAGACGACGACCGGAAGAACTGCAATACAACAAATATTTTTACAACGTGGCTTGTGGCTTTGGTAAAGATTTAGTGATGTTTGTACTTCACAGAGAGTTCTTCTGGGTAACCTCGTGTTATGTTGAGTATATCCGGCTACCATTACTTAAGAGAATCCCTCACAACAACAACACCAGCCTATAACAGTCCACGCTGGACCTAGGTCTCCCTCTTAAGGCCGATTTTCAACTTCAATAAGTACAGTAGCAAGTTAAGAAATTGGTCAGTTAAGTAGCATTACAGCCCGTAACACCGATCCTGGCTAGTGATAATACCATAATCCCCACGCTGAGCATGCAAGGCGGGATTCAGGACAAAACTTTTTTTTCGCACAAGTTTGTGAAAATCTCTCCATTCTTTCTCCTTTTTGACTTATCAAGCAGTTTTGATATAATTAATGGATTTTTCATTTCATTTGAATTCATTCAGTAGTTTCAGCGTGATGCGCAACCAAGAAATTAAACTTTTATCCATTCTCCCAAGGGAACCGAACTGAATTCCGGGATAAAATTTGTTCCATGTCCTTCCTCATAGTATTAACACAAATCATGCTAAGTTTCATTTGAATACAATCTGTAGTTTCGGCGTGATGCGCGTTCAAGAAACAGACAGAAAGAAAGACAGACAGACAAAAATTTAATAAAATAAGTATTGGCTTCAGTAGCGACAAGAGTGCCACCGGACCGCTGAATATCGCAGAACTTACAGGGGGTTAAATCGATAGGTACTGAGGACGCACCCCCCAGCCACCGATGATCCATCCCTCTTGTTACACCCTGTATAGATATGGATTAGTATGTAAAACTATTACATAATTGGCGATGCTTATTCACAAGCATATTGTTTTTATAAAAAGAATAGCTATTTTGATTCACGACACTGTTTTATAAAAATCGCGTGAGTTTTAAAGAAATATGACTCCAGACAGAAGTAGACTTTTTGCCTGCGCGCGAGTTTACAGGCGGTTTTGTTCCTGGTTCTCATTTAAAAAATATTCTACATACTTGTTTAAGTACTTGTACGTCTTAAAACGCTATTGAATACTATTACGGACTATTCAGCTAATTGAATTGTCTATTCCCTATATATTTTTTTGCAATTACTGACAATCACTGACTCACTGCTGGACAAAGATCTCCTTTTTCTCCTTCAACTCCTCGTGATTCAACGCAGTAGGTACCTTTCTTTAGTGAAATTGTGGTCAAATTCTTTACCAAACCCAATAAAAAACAATTATAAAATGGTCATGTGCGTCAAACTCATCACTGTTGACTGCAGCGATAGGAAAAATATTACGAATATATGAAAATTCTCTACAAAAAGTGACATATACCTACGCCAATAAATCTATACAAATATTATAAAGAGGAAAGATTTGATTGTTTGTTTGTATTGAATAGGCTCCGAAACTACTGGACCGATTTGAAAAATACTTTTACCATAAGAAGCCCACATTATTCCTGATGAACATGCTACTTTTTATCCCGGGAAAATGCTTCATTCCTACGGGAAAACGGGTTATAGGACAACGGTTAGTAAGAATGCAGCTAGTAGTCATATAAAAGTTACACCCAAAAACCTCTGAATTCAACATCAATCAAATTACAGCTAACGTTTCAAATATAACACAAACAATAGTAACTGTGTAAAACCAGCCTATATCAAACAAAAGTGATTTGTGTATATGTCAGTTCTATATATATATATAGCTTGATATGTCTGTCTGGCTGACGCTCATAAAGAGTTCGCATTGGGGCCTTGGATGCAACCCTCGTCCTGTTTTTGTAAGTATTATTGTTAGTTCAGCTGGGCTCTGGAGGTCTGCTTTGAAAACTGAACAAAGTTAACGGATGATATAGGATCGTCAAAACGAACAACCTTACCACTGAGTTGCTTATGGCGTGTCACCATCTGACACCTTTGGTTTGTTTCGCTAGGAAATAAATCTCAGAATCAGTTACGTAGTAAAGTCGTCGAAAGAACTGATGGGCTGTCCTTTGTTTTGTGCGATCCGACGTCATCTATCGACTTTGTTTTGTTAAAGTAGACCTCCAGGCCATCCACGACTTACAAAATCAATAAAAAAGATTCATCGATGAAATATGTCACTTTGCAGAAGAGTCAAACTTGGTGTGATAAAACTGTAAGCAATAAGGCCGCCCGTCTAATGTAGAGTACATGGCGTACAGTAAAAGATTTCTGTATTTGTTAAAAAACAGTTCCAATTAAAGGTGATTTTTCGTCCGGCGTTTGAAATGAACTAAAGCGCAAAATCCTTGTGCATTTCTAAGAGGCTAGAAAATGACTAGAAGCAATATTATAAAAACCCGAAAAAATATCTATTTTATATTCCTAACATTATTTACACAGCCTTTTTCTATAGAGTTAAACTCTTTAAAGAGTATCATACGTCTTTATAAACACATGTTCCTCTTTACAGCTGCAAGTAAGGAACTCCAGAACCGAATCGACTGAAGATGAGAAACGTAGCGACGATAGCCGACCTCTCAGCCATGCTTCAGACTTCAGCCGGGATAATATACGTGAGTTATAACCTGTTTCTATCTTTCATCATAATTATCAACCTATATTAGTCCACTGCTGGTCATAGGGCTCCCTTAAGGCTAAACAAGTCGCTCATCTTTCCATACAAACGTGGAAGGCTAACTACTACGCCATCCAAAACTAAGGATAATCTCAATTTATCTCGTCATTATCTATGTTTATATATAGAATGGCTTCATAACCAAAACTGTAAATGAAAGTATACATTCTAAAAATACAAGCTTCTAAACTTTCGTATATCAACACTGATTTAGCCCAACTTTAGGCGAAAATAAATAATAAACGGAGGAAGAAAACTGTAAAATAAAGCCCGTACCAAATTCATCGAAATTCAAAAGTTGATTTAATTTATTTTGAAAAGATACACTCAATAGTTTTTCTGTAATAACCTTTGTGCTAAAAGTCTGTTCCGATTTTTTACGCGGCCTTTTTATGAATAAATCATAGTGCATTTCATTCTAGCGCGCGGGTATGTCTATTATGTCAAGTGAGATAGCTTACGTCGTCAGAGGCTGCGTCCTCTGACGACTCCGCCCCGACGACTTGTGTAGCCTTAATGAGCGCCATAGCGCCCTGTCTTCAGCTTGCCGCATCCAGCGTCTGCCTGCAGTATTTCGCAGGTCGATTTCTATCTCTAAATTTGCTAAATTTTGGAATACTACATCTCTAAAATATTAATTATTATTCATTATTAATGTAAACGGGTTAGCTACGAACCTAGTTTGTGTTAGAAGAACACCATGTTTCACCCCTTTTCGGGTCTTCATCAGGGTGAGTGCGGTTTACATTCAAAATGAATTCATCAAACTAAGATAATTTTATAGTAATACTTATTTAATCTAGCGTTAATTTAACATCTCACTAATGTTATGATTGTGAAAGTTTGCTCTTATGGAATACTAGCTTCTTCCCGCGGCTTAGCACGCGTATTTTCGGTATAAAAAGTAGCCTATTATCTAATTTAAGCTATGTTTTAAATGTACGCCAAATTTCAACGTGATCTATTCAGTAGTTTTGGAAATTTTAGGTAACAAAAATTCACATTTCTCAAACTTTAGGCTTTATAATATTACTAGGATAATTTTACTAGGATTGAATGCAATCGAGTTACCTACTTACGAACCTAGTTAGTATTAGAAGAACACCATGTTTCACCCCTTAACGGGACTTCATGTGACTGCGGTTTACATTCATAATGAATACGTCAAACTAAGAAAGTTTTTATAGTAAATTAATATCTTAAAATCTATCATTGACTGTAGGTACATCTCGACCTCTGTGGTGCAGCGGGCGAAGGTCTGCCTGCGACGCAGCAGGTTGCGGGTTCGATTCCCGCCTCGGGACAAATGTTTGTACGATCTGCAGACATTTGTCCAGGGCGTTATGGATGTTTTCTATGTATAATAAAAAATATCTATCTATGTAGTGTACTCTATTAAGTATATCAGTTATCTAGTACCCATAACACAAGCTCTGCTTAGCTTGGGCCTAGATAATGCTGTGTGAATTGTCCAGCATTATTTATTTATTTATCTCACTGATGTTATGATTGTGAAAGTTTGCTCATATGGAATATGGATGGATGTTTTTCATATTTGCACCTTAAATAACTCAAGGCTGGTAATGAAATTGGCACAGATGCTTGGTAAAAAAAATCTGGAATCACACAATTTAATTTTTGTTGTAGTTCACGGGTTTTAAATCGCTGTAATTCTGTCTAATAACAAAAAAAATACTGGCAAACTTCACAGTTCATCTGCAAAAAATGTCATAAAACTATATTTTTAAAGTCCACTTGCCTACGTTATAAAAATCTTTATTCATTATTCCTGTGTCTTCAAATTTTTATGTATTTTTAATGCTACGTATGTAAACTAGATTCGTAGTTGCATTCATATGAATGCAACAACGAATCTAGTTTGTGTTGGAAGAACACCAACGTTTCATCCCTTAAATATACAAATATTTATTCAAGTAAACTTAAATTAATTTACATAGCATGGGTTTGGAATCCTCTTTTAAGTATAGAGATACCTGTATTAGAGGGTTCAAGTTAAAGTCGTCACACACTGAAGCCGGAGGCGGAGCGGTGCCGGACGGTAGCCGTGGCGTTCGCGGTGCGGATGTCTTCACATTGCAGGCGTGCGAGAGCCGCCGTGGCGTTTCGGAAGCGTTTTGGAACAATGTGTGTGTGTGTGTGTCACGGCGTCGCACAATTGTAAAGATGTCCTTATTTTATTTTAAAGATGTCATTTTTATAATCTTTTATACGGCACGCTGCTTGTTGATGCTGTTGAGTAGGAGAGCCAACTTCTCGCGGAGATCTCATCGTGGCACTAGGTTCGTAGTTAACCCGCTTACATTCATATTGAATTCGTCTAATTACGAAATTTTGACAGTAAAATATTTTTGGTTAATTTTTGTGAATAACTCTACTTCGGCCAAGTCTTGGCTATGACAAATTCATAATTTTCAAAAATTTCAGACAAACTAACAAAATTTACAAAAACAAACAGCTATAACTTGAACAGTTGAACGAAATATAACGTGCTTTTGAGACAAATTTGGTTTATCAGGCAGTCATTTAGTTGTATTTTTCGCTTTTTTAATAATACATAATTTAAAAAAACCTTTAGAATAAGAAGAATATTATCAAAAAAAACAATGTCCATGGAGGTGGATGGCTTTAACCTTAGATAAACCTCAGTCTAGACTTCGACTGCATCATGATGATTGACTAGTTTTTGCTCTTGGCTTCGCACGCGTTGTTTCTATGGAAAGGTACAAAAGTTATTACCTACTGTCCCATGAAAACTGATATGTGGGGTAAAAAGCCTAGGTGTTATTCCAGGTCTACCTACATCAATGCAAATTTCAGCCTGTTACGTTCAGTAGTTTTGGCGTGAAGAAGTGACAAATATCCATCCATCCATCCATCCATTCACCCAAAAGTTCGCATTTATAATACAGGTATTTCATACCTAAAAGGAGGTTCCGAGCACGGATCATTGTATATTGTAATATTTTACAATGGTATAAACATTTTGTATTGAATTTTTATAATATTATGTGATTATGATGAGATTTAATATACGACGTTTTCTTCCAGTATCGTTATCCAACGCGCCCCGCCGCAGCCGACGCGGCGTGGCGCCTTACAGCGAATCCCAACGGCCGCTCACTCGATACCTACCTGTTGATAGAGACGACTTCGATCTTCGCAGGCATGTGGAATCCGCAGGTAAATATGAAATCCCTCTGGCTACGCCAAACAAAAAATTGAAATTGCTCGTCTAAGATCCAAGTTCACCAACACGCAAGTTTTCATACTTTAAACGTCAAAGTTAACCGACGAAGCTGCCGATTATTTTTTGGTGTACACTGACCTTAATATCCTCCTGGCTGCGCCAAATTCAGACGTGTTGCGATTCAGGCCACGACAGTGACCGGAGGCAGACCGAGATATGTCTCCATCTATCTCGCTATGGTCTCGGTCTCATGCTTCGGTTCTTATAACGAGTCCGTCTGCGACGCAGGAAGTTGCGGATTCACTTCCCACCTCGGGACAATTGTTTGTACGATCTACAAATATTTATTCCGAGTGTTCTATAATATGTGAGTAGTTATACTGTGGTAGTGTATTGTATGTATTAAGTATAACAGTTATCCCTACCTATAACTTAAGCTCTACTTAGCTTGGGGCTAGATAATGCTGAAAGTGAATTGTCTAGCATTATTTATTTATTTATTCATAAGTCCCCGCTACGCTGGCTGCATTGCTCCGCTGTATGGCAATGCTGATGCGCTGTGCCAGATACTGACCAGCTCTCGGATCACGCGCTCAGATATTTGTTTTTTTTTTTAACCCAAAGAGCCTCGGTTTATTACCTAATTGTTTTATTTATCTAACAATTTGTTATCGCCCGCAGGTCACCAGATTGAGTTGTGCCCCTACGTGACGGTGACTTCCGGCTCGTGTCGCGGGTACCTGCACAAACTGGGCGCTAAGTTCCACACGTGGTCCAAAAGGTGACACTTATTTTATAAATTCTACCTGTAATATGGTTTCGTCGAGAAGAATCGACCAGAATCTTTCTTCGCTCCAAGTTCTTTAAAAACATAATTATAAATGCTATTTTTAACAGACTTCGAGAAAAGGAGGTTCTATGTTTTAGTACGCCGAACATTATGATGATTCTTTTGCGTTTGGCGAGGAATCTTCGGATGTAGACGTATGTATGCTGATCGACAAAAAACAACCAACTCATGCTGGGACATTCCGTTTTGAGACTCGAGCAAACTGTTATATTTTATATTACGTTCATTTTTATGCATTAATAAAAAAAATTGATACAGGCGCTACTTTGCGGACAGAAATTTTTTGATAAAAAATATTTAGTAACACTTCCGAGCAAAACCTTCTCTGGTGAGATTCAACAAAATGCATTCGAATGCACCGCCCTCCAACCCATAAATTGACATGTCATACAATCAGAGACGGTGAAAAACAGACTTACGCAATATTAAATTGTCAAGTCACTTATCTGTCAGTGTTACTAAATTGTATTATCCTAATATGTTTAACCCCCGACGCAAAAAGAGAAGGGTGTTAAAGTTTAACGTGTCTGTCTGTGTATCTGTCTGTGGTATCGTAGCTCACAAACGGATGAACCGATTTTCGTTTAGTTTTTAGGGTTTTGATGATCGAAGATCGGTTTCAAAACCCTTATGGTCTCGCTTTGTCTGTCCTTTTTTCCCTCCTTAATAACTCAAAAACTACTGCAGCTATCAACTTGAAATTTAAAATAATAATACATTTCGTGGGCCTGTACAGATTTAGAGAAAAATAAATGAAAATAAATGAAAAATGAAAATGAATATTTTCCATACAAATTGTGATGCCGAAATTTTAAAAGATACCTACAGAGTCGTATCATTTTGTACATTTCAAAATATTTTTTGAAATTTTTGTAGGTTTCATACTTTTTAAAATATTTCGAAAAAAGTCGAAAAAATACCCATTCCCCCCCCCCCCCCCCTATCTCCGAAGATTGCAGAGCGATCCATGTAAAATGTATGGAGCGTTTATAGACATGGATCTATATTTTACAGGAAAAATATAGAGAAGTTTGAAAAAAGAACACATTTTGAAAAATGGTCAAAAAGGGGGGAAATAATTTTCAAAAGGGGAGGCTACCTCACCGAGTGGGGTATCAAATGAAAGGTATCGGTTTGAACATTTCAAAACAGTTTTTGAAATTTCTGTAGGTTTCATACTTTTTGAAATATTTTGAAAAAAGTCGAAAAAATACCCATTCCCCCCCCCCTATCTCCGAAGTTTGCAGAGCGATCCGTTTAAAATGTATGGAGCGTTTGTAGATATAGATCTATATTTTACAGGAAAAATATAGAGAAGTCTGTAAAAAGAACACTTTTTGAAAAATGGTCAAAAAGCAATAATTTTCAAAAGGGGGGCTACCCCACCGAGTGGGGTATCAAATGAAAGGTATCGGTTTGGACATTTCAAACCAGTTTTTCAAATTTCTGTAACTTTCATACTTTTTGAAATATTTCGAAAAAAGTCGAAAAATTTACCATAACCCACCTTAACCGAACCACCCATTTAACCGAAGCATGCAGAGAGATTTATCTGAAATGTAGGTTGGTACCTACTATTCTTAGGTATTCGCTAAATTGCGAAGTCTCTAACCGGTACTTTTGGTACATATTTGTTGACAAACGTTCAAAACCCTCGGCGCGCGAGTTACACTCGCACTTGACGGATCTTGTTTTTTGTGTCAGAGATAATTTTATCCCGAATGTTCTTAGCCATGTCCGTCGGGGGGTTTTTAAAATTTTAATTATGTTCTTGTTCATTTATATACTCTAAAGATTTGTTCGTTTTCAGGTGGTTCGTTTTCGACAGAGAAACGAAAACGTTCGTTTACTACTGGGACAAGAGTGAGAAAAAACCGCGAGGTGGCGCTTACTTTCAAGTAAGTTCTTTTCATATTACCGTCTCTACTGCGAATTTCGTCGGCAATAGCCACTTATACTCGCAGAAATAATCGTTTTCCACACATGCAGTTTAAGCGCTAAGCGCTACTCCGACCCAAATCAGCGCCACCACCTATTTTATCTTATTATTCTGTTCAACGAAGGAATTTTCAAAAAGCGATTGGCCAGTTTGTGATACCTATTATTAACTTATTTTTAATGCCTCTTTAAAAGTTTTAGTTTGTATAGTGAGAGATGCGATGTTGCTCTCAAAAGAGCAACAGCAACAGCTTCAGTCCAGCTTTTGAGTTTAATACAACTATGTTTTAGTACAAGCACAGATATTATAATACTATAGGTACAAGTAATCGTGGCTTGTCATCTAAACTCTTTTGTTTAAAATAACGACTTGTACCTTTAGACACCTAGTCCGGGAACCAGATGAATGAATGAATGAATGAACACTTTATTGTACTCGTAAATAACATTAATAAAAATCTTATATCTAAATAAAATAAATATAGTACAAAAGGCGCCCTTATCGCTGAGAGCGATTTCTCCCAGGCAACCTTGTCATCAGTGTCAGATGGTTTGTCTATTGGTGCAATCTGACTATACTACGTTTATAAACTTAACTAATTTATCATAACAATTATGCTCACTATTTCTTAGAAAAAATAAATATTTTTTACTTTTTTTCTTTTATCTCTGCTTAAAGTATACAAGATCAAACTTTTATAGAGGCATTTAAAAAAAGCTTATAATAGGCATCACAAACTGGCCAATCGAATAGGATAAAATAGGTGGGGGCGCTTTTTTGGGTCGGGGTAGCGCCTTAAGTGAAAACCCGTAATAGTGTTGCTACATGCAGACTACTAGTGCTTGCATGACGAATCAAACCGTGGACGAAAGAAAACGCCAACCAATGTAGATTTACAATAAGTTCTATAGTATTTTGCATCAATGCAATGCATTTGCAAGACTCTTTCATAACTTTATGATATTTTTTTTAAATTGAAAAAATTGCAAAGAAAGAAAAAAGAAAAAAAAAACAGATGCAAAATACTAACTCCTGTGGCCAATCAGGATTTGAAAATCATTTTAAAGCAAAGCTCAGTATTTAATATTAATTGTGGTATTAATTGCTCGATTGAACATGATTGATAGGTCTTGATTTTGTCATATCACTATTACACACATACTAATTTTTCACCAAAATGTGGCAGGCCACCCACGAAGTGTCAAAGATAAAATAAATAATGCTGGACAATTCACACAGCGTTATCTAAGCCCAAGCTAAGCAGAGCTTGTGTTATGGGTACTAGAAAACTGAAATACTTAATACAATAAAATACATAGATAGATATTTTTTATTAAACATAGGAAACATCCAGAATACCCTGAATAAATCTGCAGATCGTCATCAGACCGCAATCGAACCCGCAACCTCCTGCGTCGCAGGCGGACATTCGCCCGCTGCGCCACTGAGGTCGTCATTGAGACGACCTCATGTGTTCGGTTATAGTATTAGTACAAGCTTCTGTCCGCGGCTTTGCTCACGTAGTATGAGGGTAAAAAGTGCGTGTATAAATAGCATTCAGGAAGAATGTCGCTATCAGCATATGGCATATGGCAGTGAAATAATTTTTAGATTCGGGGCCTTTTCGGATAATATTACCCACCCATTACAAACTATTTTTCCTAAGTTCCTCCTTGTTAGTATAGTTAACAACATTATACATGAACGATACTCAAGAGAAATATTTGTACATCAGTTATCAAGTACCCTTATCAAGAACTCTGCTTAGCTTGTGGCTAGATGATGCTGTGTGAAATATCCAGCATTATTTATATAATTAAGACGACACACAATTAATCAATAAAATAAAAATATTGATAAATTTTACATATATATTTTTTTATAATGCTGGATAATTTACACAGCATTATCTAGCCCCAAGCTAAGCAGAGCTTGTGTTATGGGTACTAGATAACTGATATACTTAATACAATACCTTACATAGATAGATATTTTTTTATTATACATAGAAAACACCCAGACCGACGGAACAAATTTCTGCACAAATTTGTTCCGAGGCGGGAATCGTATCCGCAACCTCCTGCGTCGCAGGCGGACCTTCACCCGCTGCGCCACTGAGGTCGTCAAAATTATATAATAGTCTACAATACTGTTTATTCACAGGTAATAGAAGAAGTATACCTAGACCACGGCAACACCTCCAAATCCCCCAGCCCACAGACCACCTTCATAGTCAAAACCAGACAGAGGCGGTATTACCTCATGGCGCCCTCTGGCGAAGCAGCCAGGATCTGGATAGACGCCATCTTCACCGGCGCGCAGGGATATACCGAATACTTGGAATGAAGTCTAGCTGAAAATTTAGAGAGATATAACTACATAAATGTCAGTAAAACTCTTGGTCTGTTTTTTTGCTGGATTCTACATCATTTTTTTCCAAGATAAAAGTGTCTTGATACCGGTTCTAGACAATTTGTGAAGCGTGTAGTTTTATGCTAACGCCATCTAGTATACAGCAGGAAACCTACTTATTTGAGTTGGTAAAACAACGTCTGTTTTTACTGAATGTATAGCGTTTGTTTATGGAATAATAGTGTTATAATAATACGAATAATCGAATACCTACATGTAATGTTAATACAACGTATCTTTACAAGTTACGTTCGTAGTCAAAACCAGACAGAGGCGGTACTATCTCATGGCGCCCTCTGGCGAAGATCTAGGACCTGGATAGACGCCATCTAAGAGTATTTGACGTGAAAAAAGCTGGATGTTAACAGCTAATATACTTAAAGACTAGGAAAAACCTTATTTCTGTTTTTGCTGGGCTAAACAGCGTTTCACGCGAAAAAAGTGTCTAAAAATACCTATTCTACATGATTTGTAGATCGCTAGAATTTTGACTGCTAACGCCCTCTATTAAAGTACGGAGTACTAGCGACATTTTCAGCTAAATAACTTAAGTGAAGGTAACCTAAGTTATCGGTTATTGATAGTGTTTTTTTTGTATACCGCATTTTTGTAGAGCCTAGAAAAGTGTCTTATACTAATTCTAAACAATTTGTAAAGCGTATACGTTTTACTGCTAACGCGATCTATCACAGTTCAGGCTTATAGTATTCCTGTTATCCGCATTTTCGCGGGTAATTTTGTAGCAGCTTCGAACTTTTATCATGTAAGGTACAATTTCTTTGCGGTTATGTTAGCTAGATCATTTATTTTTTCAGAATCTTTTTGCCTAATGTTGTCTAAAAATGCTATAAACTAGTACTATTACAAAAAGTACACATAGTATTATTATGTACTTTTAAACTATCTACTTATATTGTAGATTATTCGTATAGGTAGTGTTGTGAAAACGATTCTAAAATAATTTTATAAACTACTGCACTAATGTTTTTAAAAGTTGTTTTGCTAACGCCATCTAGGGCGCCATAAGTAAACCTTTATCTGAACCGCAGCTCTAGGAATTTACAATTTAATTGAGGGTAGATGATAAGTAAGTAATTTAAACAGCGTCATCCGTGACTGAATGAAAGAACGCAATATTTCATAGACTCTGTTTTTAAGAATAGTGATGTGCGAAAAATAACGAGAACTTCGATATTTACAAAGCTGACAGATTACGTGAAATTGTATTCTTTCATTAAGCCAAAGAAAATAAATACGTGGATGAAATAAGTTATACAAAACGCTGGATAATTATGAAGGAAACTGCCATGAGTATCATATAAGGAAATATGCTTGAATTTAGATAGGTACTTACATAAATAAAAGTCCAAAGTATTTTAGAAGGAAACATATATAATCCTTATACTTGCTATAATGCAAAGAATACATACTTAATATTAATAAGTAATCTTAATATTAAAATAATTACACTACTACATGTATACCGAAATGTGATGATATTAGACAATATAAAGTGCCAATTGTGCTAGCTCTACAAGTTCTTAAATCAGATTTTCAAATATTGGTGCCTTTCTTAAGACTGAATATACAAAATATTGTATCATTGGTGTTGCAAGCAAAAAATATCTAATAATGATGAACTTGATTTTGTATTTGCATTAATGCAGTTATTTGAATTACGATTCTTCAATAGATGATAGATTTTTCTTTAAGATATTTCACTACGGCTATGTTTTATCACTTCATTTACAATGGCAAGACCTTATTTTTATAACGCGGTAGGTAGCTACAATAATATAATTCACAAGAATAAAATGTTTTGTGAAAACAATGTCATTTACCGTATCTATATATTAAATAGAATATTATATTGGATGCTTACTTTTGTATACAATATTTATATAAATACTTTTGTAATGTAGAATATACATTTAACTATATTTACATTAACATAAACCTGTAATGCATTTACAGAAGGTTTAATTTTGAATGAAAAATGAGTTGTGATGAAAGTATTGATTTTGAATGTTACCATTTTATTATATTTAGCGTTTTTTTAACGCTTACAACTTGTCAATTAAAATCAAATGTTGTGTTAAGCTAGTAATACATTTTTTGTGCTAGTGTTACCAACTAAGAGAGTTAAAAATCTGTAAAAGTGGGGTAATTTACGTTTATTTGGAAACATTTTCGTCAAATTATATTATAAACTGGGTGATTATTTTTACTTTTGGCAACTAAAAAGTTGTCGAGTTTTTTTATAATTATAAGTACAAAAGATCATGTACATACCAGTGTATGTAAGTTAGCATTGTAAAGCATCATATTTTATTTTAGCCTTATTTTTATTTTGAAATGGCTGATACCAATTTTGAGTTTAGATTTAGGTCACAATGTATTAACCAGGCGTAATAAAGTTACTATACGAAATTAAACTTTGGTTTCTCTTACCTCAATTCCATTCCCTTTCATTATAATCCAGAAATCAATAATATTATTAGAAATACTGAAAATCCACATACCTAGCTAGAATAAAACAAATGAGATCTTTCATGTTTGGACCCAATACCATACCATTACTTTTGAAACAAGATCCTGCAAAATATAAATGCGAAGCGATAGTGCAGATGATAATCTATGATTTCCAAAACTACTGAACAGGTCTAGATGAAATTCGGCGTAGACTTACACGTAGAATATAATCTGACTTTTACATGGAATACGCTTTTCTGTATCCAGGAACGATCAGAGGAGTGTCTATTTGACGTTGGTAAAGAGACATGTGCTGATTTGGAAATCCACACGAGAGGCGCTGTACCAAATTGTATGGAAAAAGGAGACGTGACTGACGATCATGTCTCTTTACCATCGTCATGGGGTCTCATTCCATAGAAAAGGTTTTTGGTTCAAAAAAATTACAATTGATGGCGTTAGGTGTATCACTTCGTTATCGAAGTTTGTGTATACTGACAAAATAATATAGAATTTAATTACAAAAATGTTTGCACGCTTTTAGGAAAAACCCCTAAGTACAATATAATTGAATTTGTATGCCTTTAAATAAAAATAATCTTAAATTTTATAATTTCATTGGGATCGAAGTTCTCCTTGCGGAATTAAAATGAACTTATCAATTCTCATGATTATTTTGTATGATAGTAAATGGTAAGCGCTACTCCTCGACAGATGGCGAAACAGGTTTTTTTTATGGAAATGCGTTTCGTTTTTTGTTTGTTTTATTTTCTAAATAATTATTTGGGTCCACCGTGACCGAATGAACCAAACGCAAACTAATTGTCACGAGCGAGCGGTTTAAGCCTTTACCCCACAAACGCGATTTTGAAGCGCGTCTTGTGTCGCGCGATTTGTCACGATTTTGTATGGCGATTCCTTACACACAGCTGCGTTTTTGTAAGCGCCATTTCTAAACCCCGGGCGCTGCCGGCGCCCCCCCAAAAATGCAAAATGCATGCGTCCTAAATACAAAATGTTTAAATTTAATTAATTATCGCAAAATCACAGGAAGCGGAAACGCGCCGTCAGTGTGAGTAAGATAGTATGCGTGTTAGTACAAAATGTACCTACTGCAAACAAATATCGCAACAAATCGCGGACGGAGAGACGCTCTTCAAAATCGCGGCTGTGGGGTAGAGGCTTAACTTTGTTGGATTTGATGTACTTCGCACTGTATCCGTCCTGCCGTTTGTTAATTGAGAGTTTTTCAGTGATATTTTAGTGACCCGGCTATATTTCTAACTGAACTTGCATTCTTTCTTATTCGAACCATTTTTGGCACGTTGTCGGACTTTTGCATGTCTTTATATTACAAATCACCTTCGGCTTATTAATTAATCATAATTCAGGGATAACATTAGCAGCACCATCAACAATGCAACGTTGGCTGCAGGAAACAAATTGTCTGCCAGGAATCATTAACAAAATATTTGAAAATACAGTACCTATTGAAAATAAATTCGCAAATTAATTAATTATGGAGAGGTCTTGTGCTGTAGGTACCTATGTTTTGAGTAAAATGGTTGATTTGTTGATTTATTAGAAGGAAATGAAGATTTTTGTGGTGATAGTGATCGAAGTAATAAAGAAGCCAAATACGCTTTAGAATTTATTGCAAGAGGTATACAGGGTGGTCAATTTTCTATGAAAAATTATAATTCCTTGGTTCGATTCACACAAAACTCGGTTTGAATAAACTATAAAGTAAATAATAAATTGAGTATTTTTTACTTTTACAAAACTACCCCCAGGGTAAAGTGCAGTAAATTTATTAAATTTGTATGATTTCAATGCGGGCGAAGCCGCCGGGCCCAGGTAGTTTACCACAATTTAAGATATACTCACTAGCAGTGCCCTCAGTTATTCCGTGATCATGGCGCATGAAGCTGTGCCAAAATATTGGAAAGCTCAAAACTCTAATCCTGGTACATAGGTGAGTTTTTTTTCAGGGCCACTGAGGCTCCGTGAGAGTTATCGAAAAGTCATCTTAATAGTTACGTGCTCGTTTTAAATAAAAAATTAAGGCCTTCATTCAATAGACATTTTTTTTAGTTTTAGTTATTTTTAGGTTTTTCATTTTTGGGTTCTTTGTTCGATATTCAATAAATAGTCGTCATACATTATGACGACTATGTCATGACTAGTGTATGACTAGTCCCAAAGTGGCTGGAACACCTTCAAAATAGTTTATTCACAAAGAAAATTACAATCATAAAAATTAATAAATTAGAACTAGTATTTACAATTGAAACAATTGAGCTAACTGCAGACTGTTGCAAACAATGTACAGGTAGCTCAACTGATATTGATGACTCAATACCAGTCGGAAGCGTCCCCAAGACGCTGGCTGTATTGAAAATCTACAAAATCCTACAAAATTGATTTATTTCAATTCAACTTTATGAATTCAGTAGAGGTTACACGTTCAGATTAGAATCGGAACGTTCAAAAACTCACTTTACTAAAATAAAAAGAATTAAAACTAAAAAACAACTTGACTTTTTCAAATGCAGAAGTTATTTTTTTCAAAATCGAGCACCGTGCAACATTCGATACTTTTCGATAGCTCACACCGTTTTTTGACTTCTCCTCAGTGGCCCTAAAAAACTCACCTGTATAATCCGTTGTAAATGACTTGAGTGTAAGTATAACTTAAATATGATAGTTTTAAAGAAAATATAGATTTCAGTATATTATTATAATACGAATATTTAGATTTAGTTGGACTTTCTTCTTAGTTTAGTCCTTTTAGTCACCAGGGATCTATTCTACGATGCGCACCATATGTAGGTACCTACCCCACAAAAGTAAGTGGAACTTGCTGTATTACTATACACTACCTATCTTTATAGTACGAGATGAAAAACGTTATTCAAGTCTATGTTCTCAAATTAAATAAACCGTAAGTACCTATCTATTGTCGCTTTTTAGAAAATTATAAGCAAGTCTACTCACTACTTGATGGCGTCATTAAAATATCGCATAAGTCGACATCTGGTAGTGGAAGGTGGTACTTTTTCATTCGTTCTTGCGGGCCAAGTCTTGCGCCATCTAGTGAATTTAAAACAACAACTAGTTGGCCCGCTCAAATCTCGCCCGAAGCGAGTCCCATTTTTTACTATGAGATGAGGCATCTGTACTAGTATAGTATTATAATATCTGTGCCATCGTCAAATAGACTCACTCCTCTGATCGTTCCTGGATACAGAAAAGCGTATTCCATGTAAAAGTCAGATTATATTCTACGTGTAAGTCTACGCCAAATTTCATCTAGACCTGTTTAGTATCCTTCTACGCAAATCCCCACTAAAAAGGAGACGTGAATTACTTCTCTCTTGGTACTATCATGGGGTCTCATTCCATAGAAAAGGTTTTTGGTTCAAAAAAATTACAATTGATGGCGTTAGGTGTATCACTTCGTTATCGAAGTTTGTGTATACTGACAAAATAATATAGAATTTAATTACAAAAATGTTTGCACGCTTTTAGGAAAAACCCCTAAGTACAATATAATTGAATTTGTATGCCTTTAAATAAAAATAATCTTAAATTTTATAATTTCATTGGGATCGAAGTTCTCCTTGCGGAATTAAAATGAACTTATCAATTCTCATGATTATTTTGTATGATAGTAAATGGTAAGCGCTACTCCTCGACAGATGGCGAAACAGGTTTTTTTTATGGAAATGCGTTTCGTTTTTTGTTTGTTTTATTTTCTAAATAATTATTTGGGTCCACCGTGACCGAATGAACCAAACGCAAACTAATTGTCACGAGCGAGCGGTTTAAGGGGGTACCATACCTCAGCCGAAAATCGAATTTCGTGTCAACTCGGCGCGGGCGCGGGGCGGACGGCGGGGACGGCGCGGCGCGCTAAACTTCGCGCGCAAAATTAATTTGGGTTCGGGTTCACGCCACACGCTACGTCAAAGAATCTTATTGAAGTTAGGTAACTCCAATATTTTTGTCTAAAAGGTAGGTAATATATTTAGATGCCTACCATAAAACGAAATTATCAAATAAGTAGGTACCTTATGATTTTTAGTAAGTTTGTAACTATTTATAAGGTAATATTCTGATACCTTCCTAGTAGGTAGGTATTGATGGATACCTTACTACTTACCTACTTACAATTACAAAACTATATTTTATTGTATTGTTTTTCAATTTAGTTCCCAGCGGAGGCGTTATTATCTGCTCAAACACTAGACAGGTGTGAGTCGCTATAGCGCTGAGGGTTCCGAACATTATTTTCTCTAGTAAGATAGTGTTTTGCGAAATTTAATATTACTGATGCCTAATAAAAATAGCAATCTAAAAATAGGTAGGTAGTACTAATATTTATGCTGTGGTAGTAAGGTAGTAAATAGGTTTTTTTATTACAACACCTTGTCTTCGAAAACATCTAACTTCTCGAGAGTCCTAAGTTTAAAAATAACCTTAGTAATATATTATATAGTTGTTTTTTTTAAACCCGTGTTAATTTTAGATTCTTTTTCACTTTTTATTGTAAGTAAGTACCTACCTATGTTTGTTGTATTGTAGGTCCCTTTGGACAAACTGTGAAACTTGTACTACTATTGTAACATCAGATTGTAGGTACAATACAAACAGTTTACAATAAAAATATTCTAAATTCTGAAAGAAATAATTAAATAAACGAAGATTGGTACCTAATATTGGTGACTCAATGAAATAAAAAATACGTTTATGTCTACATAGGTGTAATTTTCTTTTTAAATAAATGTCTACATAGCATCGGCTTCCGCACATTGGTTTTTGTAGTCAAATTTAATTTTGCTAAGCAAACATTGTGTGGAAATAGAATATTAATAACAATGTACAGGAATATATTTTCATAAATTAAAATATCGTTCAAATTTAAAATATATCTATAGTAACTATATTATCAAGTCACAAATTATTTTAATTCATTTAAATCTCTAATAGGCATGTTTCGAATATGCCTGGGATCGCATAGCTCGGGTAACAAATATGTTAAATAAAAATGCTTTAATTTTGGTTCCATCAGCTGTTCCCAAAATTGGTCATCTTTCTCAATTACCTCAACTTTCATCTGAAATTAAATTGTATTTTATTACTCAATATGTATTGTTGTAAAAACTATAATTGTAATGTCAATATAAAGTCACACACATTTCGCTTATAGTATTATAATAATAGTATGCATACTAATCAGCAAGTGTTTTTATATTTAAACTTGGTAAGTACCTGTTTATCGCATCCAGACCAAACCGCGAAAATACATTTATTTCTTCCAGTTATATGTAACTGTCCTTGGACTTGTATGTACCATGGGTGTTTTTTATTGACAAGTCCATTTTCCCCCTTTTTCCAAAAATTTACCTTCCCTTTTTCTATAGCTTCATCTAACGATGTTTTGTAAGCTGTTATGGGGCATTTAATTTCAATGATAGTATCATCTCCTACAATTCCGTCCGGAGTTGCACCCAGGTAAGGCAATTTTTTATCAACAAAGAGACCACATGGCTCTATGTTGATTTTTAGCTGGGAAGCTAGTTGTTCAGTAGCTCGTGCCTCGTTTTCAATACCATGTTTTATAGATAGCACATTGCTCAATTGTTTTGGGTAAATTAAGGTCTTTATTAAATTTGTTACGTTTGCATTAGGACGCCTATTAACCACCTTCGCAAAATTAGACGCTGTTATAAGTTTTCTTCGTAATTCTAGCCACTGGCTAGAATCACGTTGGAGAATTGTAGCTCTTTCTATTTGTTTGCGTTCATCATCGGTACACTGCAAATCTTTCAAAAAATTTGTTTTGCATAATGTGAACTCTAAGCTTGGCATGTCGGGCCTAAGGCAATTTTCCCCATAATCTTTATCTTTTTTCCCTGCAAGGAACAGTTTTCTGCCTTTTCTTAAATATTTAGATTTATTTTCTCGTCGTTTCTGTCGTTTCTCCTCTAATTTCTTAACGAGCTTCCTAGGACTTCTTCCTGAAACAGCGCGGTGTAAGGTGGATAGAGGGCGCTTTGTGTTGAAAGATACAACAGCAGCGTTGCATCTTGATTGGTAGCCCTGACGCATCGAAAAGTTAATTCGCTTTCCGCCGACAAATTTTGCAATGATGCTGTTGAATGATTCAAGCTTATTGCTATCACAATTATGCATTAAACTTCGTGTTTTAGCTGCTACAGTGTTCACTATGAACTTTATTCTATGCCATACAGCACACGTCTTCAAAATCAAGGTTACATCTTCGCTATTATTTTGGGTAGTGCAGTAATATGGCTGACAGTTTTCATGATGTCCGAATGCATGGTTGTAAGAATTATTGATATCTGTATATAGGCTGTTTACTTTTGTGTCAAAGTCTGTGTCCTTACTGCTGTTTTCACTTATGGATGCACAAATGACTTTTCGAATAGCCAAAATTCTTTGTGTTGTGATTTTTTTTCTCAAATTTACAGGATATTTAGTTTCTGTTGTTATATTCTTTAGTTTTTTGCACATGTTTCGGAAAATGTGATTCTTACATTCGACTTTTTCTACGGTGCAATTGCTGTATGGCCGGCCTTCCAAAATCTTTTTATAGGTACTCGAGTCACCGTCCGCCACCATACGTTCGTAAATGATGTTGTGCATGGGAATTGACTGTTTAAATCCTTCGAGCAATATTTCTGACTCCATACCAGTAGAAGAACCGCTATAATTTCTGAAGCATACATGATCTACTGGGCTGATACTTTTGCTTTCGGCTCGTGCACATATGCAGCAATATTTGTTCTTTATTCCGATAAATAAAACCTCGCCAAATCTTTTGCCAATTATAGCGGCAGCTCCAGACAGGGCTGAAAAATTGGTGCTATATGAACGTTTGGACCAGGCACCATCTGCTATAACATCTATGCAAGCTATACCATTTTTAACACGGCCTTCCTCAATAGCTGCATTTCGCTCTCGTGTTGCAGCTGCTTCCATCACACATATAGCTGTTTTTTGCCAGTCATCATATGTCTCATTTTGGACTTTGCGGTAATGTTTTTCAGAAAAAGATGGACAATCCATTGCCGCACATAGTTCACTAAATTGGGAATAGCCAATTCCTGAAGACATAATGCCAGATGTCGCGGCTTTGTTCAAATCTAGTGTTGTTTGAGGCTCGGAATCAAGATAAAATATCATGTTGCACATGTTGCAAGACAGTTTGTATTTAGAAAGTAATCCTTTTCTTTTTTCCGATATGATTTGAACATTGCTCAATGTACATCCAAACATTTTATTATGACTGCATATTTCCTGAAGCCTTCTATAAAAATAGTCGAAGTCGATTATTCTTCGTCCTTCTACTGAATAACGATTTTCTACGTTTACTGGGCTATTACTAATTTCGTACCTGAAATAAATAGTATTACATTTGTTGAAGAATGGTTGTAAAGTTAAAACTGTAATTTATTGAAATATAAATAATTTGTGCAATTACCAATCAGTATTATCACCAGGTTCATCAAGTAGACTACTTTGTGTACACTCCGACACTGATTCTAGAGAGCTATGTGTTTGTCTGAAAAAGGAAGAATTTAAAACTACAACACAGTCATATTTATAATCTAGGTAAAAACTGATTTAGGTGCTGGTAAGAAAAATCGCTATCTTCTTGAACTGAAAGTAGAATGGCGTGTGTTCGTAAGGTAGGAATAGTTCTTGACTAAATTATTACAGAACCCTAAAATTCGCAAACTCGTGAAAATGTTAGGAAATAATGTACACTATAAGTAATTAGGTATATTTCAGTAGATATATAAGTATCTACTTACAATTCAACGTTTTGTAATTGGTGAAGATTTGTCTTGTCCGGGTTTATTTCATTTGTCCAATCATTCGACGTAACTTCCATCCTGTAAAAGTCACACGTGCCAAGAAAATAGGTAACATGTAAATATTTATGCCTACCTTAGTAATATGAATGATTCATAATGAAGAAATAATAAAGACCCCCGTTCAGGGCATAATCCGTAAAAAAGTGCATTATTACCCAATTGGTAAGAATAAAAAAAATATACAATACAATACAATACAATACAAAAATACTTTATTGTACACCAACAAAAATACAATAAAAGAGACATTAAATAAGAGACAAGTACAATGGGCGGCCTTATCGCTTAGAAGCGATCTCTTCCAGGCAACCTTTGGATGGAAAGAATTATGTGAATTTAAGAAAGGCAGGGGTGTACCAATTATAAGCAATCATAATATAATATAATATAATAATAAATATTGACAATACATATTATAAATACATAAAAATAAGAACAACTTAAATAAATACTCAACTATATACATAATAAACATACACATATACATACATACATACATACAAACATACATACATACATTTAAGGCATATAGGTAGGGAACAAATATACTACATAGATATATAATAAATAGATAGTACCAACATTCACTTTTTTGATAGGAAAAACTCCTATATATCTTCACCTTCGTAAACGAAAAGTAGAAAAGCTTGTGTTCATAGTTTTTGACTAAATTATTACAGAACCCTAAAATTCGTGAACTCGTGTAAATAATAAACACTATAAGTAATTAGGTATATATCAGTAGATATATAAGTTCCTACTTACAATTCCACGTTTTGTAATTGATGAAGATTTGTCTTGTCCGGGTTTATTTCAACTGTCAAATCATTTGACGTAACTTCCATCCTGTAACAGTCACACGTGCCAAGAATATAGGTATGTATATTTATGCCTATCTTAGTAATATGAACGAGTTATAATGAACAAATACTAAGAACTCCCGTTCAGGATATAACCCATAAATAAGTGCATTATTACCCAATTGATAAAAAAAACATAAAAAAATATCTTCGCCTTCGTGAACTAAAAGTAGAAAAGCTTCCCGCTAAGCAAGCAAAAGTTGCAATAACATTACTGAAAGTAACATCAAGGAGCTTGTAAGTTACAAATACAAGGTTGCAACGTTCATGCAAGCTTAGAGCGAGCTTGAAACGAAGCGCTAACGGCCGCGCTGTAGATAAACCCCGTAACTTACGCATAGCTGATCAGCAAAACTTATTATAACTTTAAAATATTAAGTTGCAGTAACATTACACCTGTAACATATTTGTAAATTGTAAAATTTACTTTCCGTAAGTTTTAAGTTTAACATTTCCACAACTTTTCTTTTGAAAGGTAAAGGTTACATAGCTCAACTATATTGCTTAAACGTTGCAAATGAAACTTACATGTAACTTGCATTTATTTAATTGTCGCAAAGGTACATTTGCTTGGTTTCGGTAAATTTAAAATGAATCCTTGCAGCAAGGTTGAAGATGGAACTTTCATGGAACTTACATTTATTGAGTTGGCGTAAAGTTACCTTTGTAAGTTTTAGGCAAGTTTAAAATTAACCCTAGCATAAAAGTGAGACCTGAAACTTGCAAGTAACTAACATTTATTAAGTTGACGCAAAGTTAAATTTGTTAGTTTTTGGTAAGTTTAAAATTAATCCTTGCAACAATGTTAAAAATGTAACTCGCACTTTACTTGCATTCAGCAAGTTATCACAAGGCTGAATTTGTAAGGTTTCTGTAGGTCTCAATTTATTGTTGCATTAATGTTACCTACGTACCTAGCACCTAACTTACATTATGTAAGTTGTCTCAACGTTTCTCCTATAGGGTTCAAATTAATTTGAATTTTGTCTTTGTAGTAATGTTGTAAACAAACGTTTCATTTAGGAAGGGCCCTCTAGTATGACATACCATAGGTTGCATAGCTGCACCCTTATTGCCAAGAGTAATGGTAGGTAATGGAATTCAAAAACTTGGGTTTACTAACCAAAGTTTTTGAATTCCATTACCATTTACACTTGGCAATAAGGTAGTAGGTGTATGATATAGATGCAACTTAACACTAACCTTTAATTACGATACCTTGCATCTAGGTTTTGTGTTTGGCACCCTCAAATTTCGGGTAACTTCATTTAATGCACACAAAGAGATAATAAATTTAGATTTTTTGCAATTGAAAGATGTTAAGTTCCAATATAACACACCCACTGCAACCATTAACAATGATATCATAAATCGGTAGGGCCTTACCTAAACAGATATAGGTAAGAGTACATTAATAAGATAATAAAAAATATATAATGAATTTAAATGCTAACAAAATTCAAATTGAAGACACTCCATCGAGTAAAATAAATGAAAATTCAACAAATATAATAGATATTTAACATTTTATTAAGGCTACAGAACAATTAAACACAGGTACTCATAATTAGAATCTCAGCTGTGCACTTCACATAGACAGAAAAATAAAAATCGACTACAAGCACTTTATCCGGATCAAACACTGTGAGGTGCATCGAAGGGACTCTTCATACATGAATGATAGAACACTTAGGTACATATAAATGTTTACTATTCAGTATAAAAAATAATAAATTATTATACTTATTTCAAGTTTTTTACAACTTGCTACACATACAAAACAAACAGATCGAAGTTATTGGTTTGTACGAGTAGCAAGTTGTACAAAACTGTGGATCAATTGTAAATGACATTTTGCGAGGTGATCCCCTTTGATCCGAAAATATATAACAAAGTTGTAAAAATTGGGAATAAGCTTACCTACTGTTTAAGCTATGCATATAATACAGGTATTTTAAATCAAAACGCTTCTCACAAAGTGCTTAACAACGCAACGGTAAATTCTATAAACAAAACAAACAAGTAGTGAGCAAACATGGTATTCCTATCATAATAAAACAAACATCTTTGTTCTAGGCGCATCTAAAATAAATTATACAATTTCAAATGCACCAAGGAAGAATCAAATGGGTTAACAAGATATTTAGAATTCTAATAAAGTTAGTAAGAGCATTTTAACTTTATGTATCAGCTCAAGGGCTATTTTACGAAGGTCACTTTCGTTTACACTAAGTAGAAATCCATACTACCTATTACATAATTTAGGTACATTAGCTACCTACCTACTACAGGGAAAGTGGTCATTATAAAATTCCGTATAGTTATAGTTTTACGAAAGTGGTAATTACTTGTAACAACGAATATAATACCTTTATATTTTTACCTGTCTCTCGGAACTAAAGTCAATTGTCGTCAGCCTGACTAAAATCAATTTAGACGTTTGAGTCTAGTGGTTGCATGTTGAAACCAGCACATTACGTGTCTCTCGAAGCTTTCGTCGGTTAAATTCTGAAATGATTGCTTGACTGCAACTGTAACAAAAAAAAATAGGTTACGGTATAGGTAGTAGGTATGTATGTAAAAGAACAAGATTCTATACTAATATTATAAAGAGGAATGATTTGTATGTTTGTTACGAATATACTCAAAAACTACTGGACTGATTTCACTAAGAATTTTCCTAATCGGTTCATAAACGACGGAGTTATGCGATAACAAACATAATATACCTCAATAAACATAAAAAAAAAATAACCTCCTTCATTTATTGAATTCGGTTAAAAATACAGTTGAACTGATCCTTTTTTTGAAGTCTGTTGAAAATAAATATCCATCCGTGCAAAGCCGAGACAGGCCGCTAGTGCTTCTAAATACCTAATTTAGGTACACCAGCGGCCGTCCCGGCTTTTAAGGGAACGAATAACATCAGACAGTCACAAACTTAACTTACGTTTTATTGTTGTCATCAATTTTAGAGATGACAATTTGAAATTGTTTTTCTTCCCGGTCCATGAACAGTATTGTCCCAAATAATTGGAGAATTTTTTTTCCAAGCAACGATTCACACAATCGCGCTCTTTGCTGCCGCCGGTGTGTCTTAACATGTCGAACTAAAAATTAAAACACTTTAAAAATTAAAGTTGCATGGAACACTAGATTCAAATATGCATTTAATAATATTATCACATGTGGGACATTTCACACAGCGCCATCTAGGTCCAAACTAAGCCAAGCTTGTGCTATGGAAACCTTTTTGGGAGTAGGTAAATACATACCTTCATAATACATTATAGTTTATATCACACAATACATGCTAACCCATGTCAATTTATCTATCCGAAGTGGAAAGTAACTGCCATGATTGAAGATATAAAATATGAATACTATACCAATTCTTTCTGCATTTTTTCATCTCCGAGCTTGTCCTCCAGGGACTGAAGTTGTGCCAACTCCGTGAGAGGAAAATTAGGCAACAGCGATGGTTTGTTTTCAAATGGCAAGTTCAGTCTGTTGAGGCTTAATTCAATGGCTTCCACTTTACGCATAGTGTAAATCACAAATTTATTTATTTCTCTAAGCTCTGACATAATTGTATCTGCAAAGAATACAAAGAGAAACATTTTTATATAATAATAAATATATATATATATTAATAGTTGTAATGTATATAATAGGGCAATATTGTAGTCGCTAAACAATAAAATCTAAGTACCTAAATAATTTTTGCCTGAATGTAGTATATTTATAAACTTATTTCAAACAGCCAACGAGTGACTTGCCTTCCTACCAACCATCCTATGCAGTTTAAAACATCTTTCGATTTGCCAGTCAATCTTTTATGAACAGATCGTCCCATGTTGGGCAAAGGCTTCCCCCCAATCAGTAGCCAGTCCTTCTGAAAAGCGTCCAGCTCATCCCGCCACGGCGCGCCACGCCGCCACGCTGTCTCAGGGCTCCACAATGTGGGAGGCCACATTGTGGAGCCCTGAGACAGTGCGTCAGACATGCAGCAGACGTGGCCGCATCACAAATACTAGTACACAATCTATTAGGTACTCACTAAACCCAAGGTACAAGTAGGTTACGTGTTTTTTGATATCATTAGGTTCCTCATGCAAAATTCTTAGCACTAAAACAAAATGGCTGAAGGCAGGAAACGCGCCAACCTAATTCTAGGTCTAGGCTATTCTACGACTACTTCAATAGGTAAATAATTACATAAATACTAATTTCGTATATTATCACATACCTCGTCACAGTTCTTTTCAGCCATTTTTCTGACTGGAACCCAATGGAACCCACGCCACAAACAAATTTAGCTGTTAGCCCTCACACGTCACAAACACAAAAGAAAGATTCAAAATAGGGTTGCCAGGTGTTGCTCAATGAAATCGCCAAATTTTCTGTTGAAAAGTAGCCTAAATTCGCCAAATTTTTTTAAAACTAATATAGTCTAAAAATAGGCCAAAATATTCAACCCAAAAGCTAAATAGCAGGCTTTTAACCGACTTCGAAAAAGAAGGAGGTTCTCAATTCGTCGGAACCTTTTTTTATAGGGATGTTCACCGATTTCTCCGTCAGCCGTGGACCGATTTTTTGGAAGAGTATTCTTCACCAATGGGGACTATTAAATAAATTTTATTTCTGAGCGATTGGTACTCTTCCCGCAAAACTCAAAAAACTTGATCCCCACTTCTAATTTTCATTCGATAATACACTGACGGGTCGCGATCGAATCTCTGTGATTCGATCAATCACGATCGACACAGGTCTAAGAGAAAGTTATCTAGGCATAAGACTGGACCAAAGGAGTTTGAAGATTTTTGTATGGTGGCCATCGATATAAAGAAAATACGATGGTGGCCCTAAAATTTTACTATTTTCAAAATCGCCGCGCACAATGAAAGTATTTGGATAGAAGACATCAAAACAAATTAAAAATGGTCTCTAACATAATGCCATATAGCGTCAGGTTTCCGAGATATTCACATAAAAAAAGAAATTATTTTGATCTGTGAATATCTCATAAACCTGACACTTTAGGACGTTAAACTATGGATGTTTTTATTTGGTTTGGTGTCTTCTATCCAAATATTATATAACGTGCGCGGCGATATAATAAAACAAAGTGGTTGCCGATGTTAGGGTATAAAATCTCCAAACTTTTTTAACATCTATAGACACTGCGTTTTAATGGTTGGTATAATAAGTTACTGACATCAAGGTCGCCTATATCGAAAAATAAAACTAGAGCTGAAATCATTTAGGGGAGAAGGATGTAGCTTAGGACAGGGGCACCTTTGGACATTGGAGATTTCTCCAAAACCATGGATATTTTTTTGGCAGAAATTGCATTTTTAGTATGGCAACACCAGTACTACAAACCATCATAATTAAGTCATTCGCCGCGCTGTCAGCTGTCAAACTGACTTATTAGCAGGTCGTTATTTTCGGTGGCTGGTGTAAAAAATATTTCATCAATGAGGATACAAATACTACGTGTATTTCATCTGGCTGGACTACGTAAGTGTTTATTTGCCTATTAAAAGAGTGTAAATTATATGTTTTTTATAGTTTCTGTTAAGTTTGGGTATCTATGCATGGATAAAGCCAAACGTTTTAGTTTTAAAATAAATACAAATTGTTTTGTGACACAAAGTTTTTTAAATGATGCCTTGGGGCAGGTTAGGACCAATATTAGGGGGCACATTAGGACATGTCCTAATGTGCCCCTTTGGAAATATCAAAAGTTTTCATTTGTTTCAGTTGCATGCAAAAATGGTTCGCAAGTGTAAGAAAAAGAGGGAAACCGTAGTCAATGAAGAGGATATTAAGAAGGCAATCGATTGTGTTCCAAATCAAACCATACATTAAGAGGAGCTGCCGCTATATTTGGTATTACTAAAAGCACTCTAGGATATCGAATGAAACTATTAAAAAACGATATTTATTTTTTACTAACTTAACGATATTATATTTTTTTTATATTGCGCCCGAATTGAGAATGGAACTCATAAAACCTGGATTTTTACTTAATTCAATGCGCGTCAAGAAATATGGACAGAGATTTGGCTTTTGTAGCCAAAATAGAAGAAAAAAATGAAAATGCACTGACAGTTAATGTTATGAAGAAAAAGGCAGGGTTCAATAAATTTTTCTTTCCCGAAAAAGAAGATAAGTGGACAATATCAATATTGGACATGATGACAGACTGGCAACGAATCCCGGATAGGCCCGCATGGTTATGGAGTTAGGAATCACAGGGGGCAAATGCTTGTCAACTTCCTTGAGAGGGAGGGTCTGTTCTTAATGAACTCCTTTAAGAAAAAGCCTCAAAGGAAGTGGACATGGCAAAGCCTCGACACTGTGACTAAAAATGAGATCGACTTCATCATGACGGATAGCAAGCACATATTCAGAGATGTCTCAGTGATCAACAGGTTCAATACCGGATCCGATCACCGACTTCTCCGAGGCTCTCTGAATATCAACTTGAAGCTTGAGAGAAACCGTCTGATGAAGTCCACGCTCCGACCTAACCCAATCTAAATCATGGCGGGCACCGAGAAGTTTCAGCAGCTTCTCGGGGATAGATTTGTTACCTTGGAACCCACTGATGACGCTGACGAGAGCCTACTCAATCTGGTCGAAACTCTGAGGGACGAGGGCATCAAGTTCTGCAGAACGCAGCGGACTGGCAAGAAATCCAAACTCTCGGCTGAGACTCTCGGGTTGATGACAAAAAGACGGGAAACGACCCAAGCGACTTCGTCGAAGAGGTCAGACCTGAACAAGCAAATTGCGAAGATGGTACGGCACGACCTTCGGAGCTCTAACACACGCCTCATCGAAGAGGCGATAGAGCAAAACCGAGGGTCCAAAGTATTCACTCAGCAGCTTGGCAGGAGCCACCTAACGAAGCTTAAAACGCACGATGGGCGGACTGTTTTGTCAAAGCCAGAGATATCCGCCGAGATAGAGGATTCCTATGGCCGATTATACGCTGCACATGCCCCTCACTCCCGACGAGATGGCCACGATTCCAGAGCCACCCTGACACGCCACTACACCGACGAACTGCCTGACATCAGTCAAGACGAGATCGTGTTGGCTCTGAGGCAGCTTAAAAATGGAAAAGCCCCCGGTCTGGACGGAATAACATCAGAGCTTCTGAAAGCTGGAGGAGCCCCTGTTATACAGGAACTACAGAACCTCTTCAACGCCGTCCTTCACAGTGGGAGAACTCCAAAGGCGTGGAGCGGGAGTTTGGTGGTGCTCTTCTTTAAGAAGGGTGACAAAACCCTTCTTAAAAATTAGAGACCCATCTCGCTCCTGAGCCATGTCTAAGCTGTTCTCACGAGTGGTCACGAATCGTCTCGCCAGGAGACACGACGAGTTCCAGCCGCCAGAACAGGCCGGGTTTCGCGGAGGATATGGCACCATAGACCACATTCACATGGTGAGGCAGATTATACAGAAGTCCGAAGAGTATAATCAGCCCCTGTGTCTGGCCTTTGTGGACTATGAGAAGGCCTTTGACTCTGTCGAAACCTGGGCTGTTATGGAATCCTTGCAGCGATGCCAAGTAGACTATCGTTATATCGAGGTGCTGAGATGTCTGTACGAAGCCGCCACTATGAGTGTCCAAGTACAGGGCCAGCAGTCTAAACCGATCCAATTGCGCAGAGGAGTGAGACAGGGGGATGTTACTCGTATATCCCCGAAACTGTTCACAAGCGCCTTGGAAGATATGTTTAAGACGCTGGACTGGAAAGGAAAGGGCATTAACATAAACGGCGACTACATTTCACACCTACGATTTGCAGATGACATAGTCTTAATGGCGGAGTCGCTAGAGGAGCTGAACCAGATGCTGGATGGCTTAGCTTCAGCCTCGCGACGCATCGGTCTTAGCATGAATTTGGATAAAACCAAAGTCATGATCAATGGCCACATTGATCGAATACCGGTCGTCGTACATGGTCACCGTCTCGAAATTGTTTCCGAATATACTTACCTCGGACAGATTCTGCAGTTAGGTAAAAACAATTTCAAGAAGGAAGCCAAGAGGAGTATCCAGCTAGGCTGGGCAGCGTTTGGGAAACTACGCCGAGTGTTTTCGTCATCCATACCGCAATGCTTGAAAACTAAAGTTTTTAATCAGTGCGTCCTACCCGTCATGACCTACGGAGCCGAGACATGGACACTCACGGTAGGGTTAGTCCACCAGTTCAAAGTCGCTCAGCGTGCTATGGAGAGAGCTATGCTCGGAGTTCCTCTGAAGGATAGAATTCGTAACGAATACATCCGACAGAGAACCAAAGTTATCGACATAGCTCAAAGAATTAGCAAGTTGAAGTGGCAGTGGGCTGGCCATATCTCGCGAAGAACCGACAACCGCCGGGGTAAACGAGTTCTTGAGTGGAGACCGCGACTCGGCAAACGTAGTGTAGGACGCCCTCCGACCAGGTGGGATGACGATCTGCGAAAGACTGCAGGCAGATGCTGGATGCGGCAAGCTGAAGACAGGGCGCTATGGCGCTCATTGGGGGAGGGCTATGTCCAGCAGTGGACTATGATAGCCTGATGATGATGATGAAATGATGATGATGATGATGAACAATAAGCATGTTTTAAAATAAAAAAGTTTTTATTACTATTATGGCCATTTAAATCATCAGTCCTAAACTGCCCCAGTATCGTCCCAAACTGCCCCCCTTGGGGGGCAGATTGGTTAGATTACTTACTTAGCCTGATAGATAGATATTATTATTATTATACATAGAAATAGCCAGAACACCCGGAAAAAATATTTGTAGATCGTACAAACATTTGATTGGCCTTATGTAATGTATAGTAACTAGGTATGTACTAAATAATGAAAATAATTATCACAGGTACCTGTGATAATTATTTTAATTTTAATAAACACTTTCTGAATCAATAACATTTGTTTTTTTTTTTCTTTTCTTGTAAGGCATATGCTTCACAATATAGTACGTATAATAGGTAGGTAGGTACTTACTCAAAATCATCGAATCGGTACGTTGCTAGGTAACATGAAAATAGTCAACATACCTACTCGTAAATAAATTCATTAGAGCAATAGTGATTTTCATCTGTGAGTATCTCAGGAACCGGACGCTTTAGGACATTATGTTATAGAACATTTTATTTTTATTTTAGTGTCTTCCATCCAAATATATATTTTTTATTGTGCGGCGATTTTGAAAAACAATCAAAATGGCGGCTGATGATAGGGCCAACATCTTCAAACCCCACAACAACCCATTCATCCGATGCGAGTCTGAATTTTTAGTCTTACTTTCAATTATGTTACGGATCGTCATTCCACCTGGTCGGAGGGCGTCCTACACTACGTTTGCCGTGTCGCGGTCTCCACTCAAGAACACGTTTACCCCAGCGGTTGTCGGTTCTTCGCGAGATATGGCCAGCTCACTGCCACTTCAACTTGCTAATTCTTTGAGCTATGTCGATACTTTGGGTGACCTTAACGGTGAACATTTTAACTAGGTACTTACACATTCGAAAATCAAATTCCAGTAACATAACATAAGCTAAGTACTCTAACTATTATAAAATTAGACCGATTCAAGTTTGCAGTGACATGAGCTGTAAATATTACAACTACTTATGAAAATTTAATTCCAGCAACATTACATAACCTATGTAAAGGACAAGACCAATTCGTAATGTTGTAGTGAAGTTAAAAAAAATATAACTTTTAAGATGCATTGCTACAATGTTAATGTAAAACATTTCAGTAACTTTCATTTGTGAGGTGCATGCAATGCTAGGCAATGAAGTTTATGCACTGATATTGCTGCAATGTATTATTTGTAACATCCCAATTGTAATATTGCAGCAATGTTGGTTATTTACATTTAAATAAGTTTAGGAAGTTATAATCCTCCAAAGTTGAACTGGAAACTTTCATGCGAAATTTAACAGTAACGTTAGTAAATAACCTTTAATAAGTTTCAACCTAACAATAACATCTATGTTACTGGCATTTTCCTGTTACATAATATTTGAAACTTACAAATATGCGATACACAAAGTTATTGAAACTTATTGTAAGTTTCATGCTTAGTGGGTTGTGTTCGTATCGTAACGTAGGAATAGTTCTTGGCTAAATTATTACAGAACCCTAAAATTTGTAAACTCGTGAAAATGTTAGGATATTATTATACACTATAAGTAATTTGATATATTTCAGTAGATATATAAGTATCTACTTACAATTCAACGTTTTGTAATTGATGAAGATTTGTCTTGTCCGGGTTTATTTCTTTTGTCAAATCATTCGACGTAACTTCCATCCTGTAACAGTCACACGTGCCAAGAAAAATATTCACAGAATGATTTTATCTGCACTTTCTTTTATTTTTATATTCTAACGACAAGGAACCCCTAAAACACCTATAATGCTGTAGATAAAAATAATCACAGAAAAACTTTTATATTCTAACGATAAGGAACCCTAAAAACACCTATAATGCTGTAGATAAAATATTCCACGAAAAGAAGTGCACTTCTATATTTTAGTAGGTAGGGTCTTACCTAGACTCTGGAATAATGGTGGTCTCTGTCGTAATCTCGTTTTCGTCAAAATTCTGGTTTTGTAATCGACGGCTTCTGAAAATGCAGATATGGGTTCCTAGGTAAGTAATTACAAATTCAAGACTAGGTAAACTAGAGTAGAAAAGAAATCGATAGGATAAAAAGAAATAGGTAGATTTATGACGTTATTACTTACTAGGTTAGGTCCCTATCTAGGTACTATGAAGGTAACTAGGCACAAATTTTTTACTTACTTCATCAAATCGTTCATCTGTTGGGCATTTTTCTTCCGCCACGTAATTTTTTTGTTTTTATTCGGCATGTTGGAAGTCAACTTTCTCAAATAAAATGTATTTATTGTAGTACCGTTCAGTGAGAGCGCAAGCGACACAGGTATCCCTTACGAGAGCCGAAGCGGTACTGATAAATGAGAACGCTCGGTGGTTCGTCGCGCGAATTGTAGGTATTTTCTCCTTAAAAAGAATATAATAGTTTTTTTTTAAAAACGCAACATATAAACTGTTCTTTATACTTAGTTCAATTACCATGCTTAATCTCAAGATCGTAACTTCTGTATTTATTGAGAAATGAACGTTTTAGTAAAAATTTAGAGGTAACTTTGCGATTTTTTTCTATCGAGAAAATTTTATGGAATCGTGTTTTCGAAACATATGATGGATAGAATAAGTCCTGAACTTTACCATATATCAATTTCAAAGTTAAATATTCAGTAGTTTGGAAGATATTTCTATCCGACGGAGTTGAAAATAAGCAATTTGAGGTACTATACCCCCTTAAGCCTTTACCCCACAAACGCGATTTTGAAGCGCGTCTTGTGTCGCGCGATTTGTCACGATTTTGTATGGCGATTCCTTACACACAGCTGCGTTTTTGTAAGCGCCATTTCTAAACCCCGGGCGCTGCCGGCGCCCCCCCAAAAATGCAAAATGCATGCGTCCTAAATACAAAATGTTTAAATTTAATTAATTATCGCAAAATCACAGGAAGCGGAAACGCGCCGTCAGTGTGAGTAAGATAGTATGCGTGTTAGTACAAAATGTACCTACTGCAAACAAATATCGCAACAAATCGCGGACGGAGAGACGCTCTTCAAAATCGCGGCTGTGGGGTAGAGGCTTAACTTTGTTGGATTTGATGTACTTCGCACTGTATCCGTCCTGCCGTTTGTTAATTGAGAGTTTTTCAGTGATATTTTAGTGACCCGGCTATATTTCTAACTGAACTTGCATTCTTTCTTATTCGAACCATTTTTGGCACGTTGTCGGACTTTTGCATGTCTTTATATTACAAATCACCTTCGGCTTATTAATTAATCATAATTCAGGGATAACATTAGCAGCACCATCAACAATGCAACGTTGGCTGCAGGAAACAAATTGTCTGCCAGGAATCATTAACAAAATATTTGAAAATACAGTACCTATTGAAAATAAATTCGCAAATTAATTAATTATGGAGAGGTCTTGTGCTGTAGGTACCTATGTTTTGAGTAAAATGGTTGATTTGTTGATTTATTAGAAGGAAATGAAGATTTTTGTGGTGATAGTGATCGAAGTAATAAAGAAGCCAAATACGCTTTAGAATTTATTGCAAGAGGTATACAGGGTGGTCAATTTTCTATGAAAAATTATAATTCCTTGGTTCGATTCACACAAAACTCGGTTTGAATAAACTATAAAGTAAATAATAAATTGAGTATTTTTTACTTTTACAAAACTACCCCCAGGGTAAAGTGCAGTAAATTTATTAAATTTGTATGATTTCAATGCGGGCGAAGCCGCCGGGCCCAGGTAGTTTACCACAATTTAAGATATACTCACTAGCAGTGCCCTCAGTTATTCCGTGATCATGGCGCATGAAGCTGTGCCAAAATATTGGAAAGCTCAAAACTCTAATCCTGGTACATAGGTGAGTTTTTTTTCAGGGCCACTGAGGCTCCGTGAGAGTTATCGAAAAGTCATCTTAATAGTTACGTGCTCGTTTTAAATAAAAAATTAAGGCCTTCATTCAATAGACATTTTTTTTAGTTTTAGTTATTTTTAGGTTTTTCATTTTTGGGTTCTTTGTTCGATATTCAATAAATAGTCGTCATACATTATGACGACTATGTCATGACTAGTGTATGACTAGTCCCAAAGTGGCTGGAACACCTTCAAAATAGTTTATTCACAAAGAAAATTACAATCATAAAAATTAATAAATTAGAACTAGTATTTACAATTGAAACAATTGAGCTAACTGCAGACTGTTGCAAACAATGTACAGGTAGCTCAACTGATATTGATGACTCAATACCAGTCGGAAGCGTCCCCAAGACGCTGGCTGTATTGAAAATCTACAAAATCCTACAAAATTGATTTATTTCAATTCAACTTTATGAATTCAGTAGAGGTTACACGTTCAGATTAGAATCGGAACGTTCAAAAACTCACTTTACTAAAATAAAAAGAATTAAAACTAAAAAACAACTTGACTTTTTCAAATGCAGAAGTTATTTTTTTCAAAATCGAGCACCGTGCAACATTCGATACTTTTCGATAGCTCACACCGTTTTTTGACTTCTCCTCAGTGGCCCTAAAAAACTCACCTGTATAATCCGTTGTAAATGACTTGAGTGTAAGTATAACTTAAATATGATAGTTTTAAAGAAAATATAGATTTCAGTATATTATTATAATACGAATATTTAGATTTAGTTGGACTTTCTTCTTAGTTTAGTCCTTTTAGTCACCAGGGATCTATTCTACGATGCGCACCATATGTAGGTACCTACCCCACAAAAGTAAGTGGAACTTGCTGTATTACTATACACTACCTATCTTTATAGTACGAGATGAAAAACGTTATTCAAGTCTATGTTCTCAAATTAAATAAACCGTAAGTACCTATCTATTGTCGCTTTTTAGAAAATTATAAGCAAGTCTACTCACTACTTGATGGCGTCATTAAAATATCGCATAAGTCGACATCTGGTAGTGGAAGGTGGTACTTTTTCATTCGTTCTTGCGGGCCAAGTCTTGCGCCATCTAGTGAATTTAAAACAACAACTAGTTGGCCCGCTCAAATCTCGCCCGAAGCGAGTCCCATTTTTTACTATGAGATGAGGCATCTGTACTAGTATAGTATTATAATATCTGTGGTACTATTAACGTTAAATCATGAATCTTTATGTAAACCGAATTCATGAGTTAAATAGACTCGCCCCTCAGAACGTGAGAAACCGCGGTCAGAAGCTATTAAATATTTCATATTGATATTTACAAAATATGAATAATTTATAAAGGCCTGCGCAGACCGGGATGGCACGGAAAGGGATTTAAATTTTTACCAATGGATATTCAAACCTATTGATATATAAATACTACATAAATTGTTATGCTTTAAAATGATGCCCTGGCATCGAAAGGGATTTAATTGCATACGGGCTCCCGCTACAGGATGCCGTGGCGTACTGCGCTAGGCAACGAACGGCATGCCGTGCCGAGGAACGTGCCGCGGACGCCACCGGCGGCGATCGTTGTGACATACCGCGGTGTGAGGCGTAATCCATTCTATGATAGTCATAAAAATTTTGCATATCATATCTTAAATTATTGAATTCAGTCTTTGATTATCTTTCTTTCCATAGATTTTCAACCCAAAATCTTCTTCTATACCTATTATAAGCCAGTGCACCTTCTTCGTTTGCAATAATCGCTATTACCACCAAATCCCAATCTACCATTTTAAAACTGAGGCAAGCCAACACTCGATCAAACGCAACTGAAGACTAAAATATGTGAATCGGGCAGCAGGAGTTGTCGAGGCATGCTTTGTCGTGCCATGGCACGCCGTGGCATGCCGTGACAAGGCGCTGGAACGCTGCGGTATCTAAACGGCAAGTGCGTGCTCAGTGCTGACTGACAGCAAAGTCCTTTGCCATTCCGGTCTACGTTGGCCTTAAGTTTGCAGTGACCAGTAGTGACATCTAGTAGCTTAAAATTAGTAAAAGAAAGCACGGAAAGCGACATCTATGACTGAAGGCAGAAACAAGAACACCGCTGGTGTTGCTTGGTCTAGGTTTTCATTGGAGCCAAAAAAAAATATTAAGTGTTTTTCGTTTCGCTTCGAACGTTTTACGGCTAATCAAACAAATGAACATTAAGAACAGATTTTTTAAAAAATATGTTTATATAAATAAATTGCAGCAAAATGCTATCTTAGTAGGTATTTGTTAAATCATTTTGTATAGGTTGTTGTGGCACACAGTATAATGTATGTTCCTTGTGGCAGGCATGGCAACTTCACAAAATGTCCGACGGTAAACGTGAAACAGACGATTTGGAATCGCCAACTAGTAAAAAAATTAAAATTGACAATGAAAATGGGAATAGTGTGAGTGAAATTGAGCTTGAATTAAAAGATTTTACTGTTGAAAAAATATTGAACAGCAATACCAACAGGAAAACCGTTGGTTTACAAGGAAAATTCAAGAACAAGAGTGGCGTGGCTTTGGTTATTTTGGAAAAAAATGCTTTCAAAGAAGAAGATCTAAATGAGACGGGCTATTTTTCTGGAAAAACAGAACTCCGTACGTTCTTCCAGAACGATATTTATTGGAATTGCGAGTGTTTTCCGCCTTCCACAATCAACGGTAAGTTTTCAGGCAATGCAACCAAAAACAAAGCCAAAAACAACAACACTACTTCCTTCCCGCTTACTTTCGAAATTTGCAACTTCAAGGTGATTTGATTAGTCATCACTTCTTCGTGATCCAGTGCGAAAGTGTTTTCGATATTCTCGTGAGTGTTTCATTTTATATTATTTACTGACCCTCACAGAAACTTGTCTGATTTATTTTCAGCAAACTCGTCGTAACATTATCAATAAATTACGTCACTCGAACATATGTTTTAAGAAACGTAATTCTTTTGTTTGAATTACACTCAAGTCACTAGATAAAGATATCATTCTTACTTAGAACTAATTATAGAAATCAACTTTTAATTCTACTATAGTTTAGCTTACCATAACATAACAACTTATTTGAGAGTGCTGAGAAAACTGGTTTACTTTATTAAATAAACCAATGTTTTTTTTGTGGAATTGTATCTTGCAATTTAATTACAAAGAAATTCAATATAAACAGGTAAGTACACCAAGCCAAAGAATCTGTCTTCTCACCGATTAAAATGCAAAGTGAAAGTTTGGGTTGGAGTGGACGGGACATAGCCTGAAATTATGGTGATTGTGATTACATAGCTTCACTATTCTTGACATATTTGTAGACAATTTCACATGATTGACCACCATCAATCATGTGAAATTGTGGTTATTTAAGTATTATTTATTTATTGAAATTTAATCAAAACATAGGCCTTCAATTTTCATTTACCATGCTGCCAGGGTTAATGTAGAATACCAATCAGGGTAATAATTATTAACTTCTTGGTAAAATGTAAGTCTCAAACATCACTGCAAGGTGGCTTCTTTTGTAGGATACATTTCGGAGAATGCTCAAAGGAACTTCATCACAACTTGATCCCACCTAGGACAAACATACATATGGCACATTACCACCCTTATCTTATGGATATTCCTGCCACTTGTATTAAGTCGTTCTCTTCCACCTTTAGGACTGGAACTCGCTGTGTACCTCTATTTTTCCCACCAATTACAACCTGAGTTGTCTCAAGACGAGAGTGAATAGGTGTCTTCTAGACCATCATCGTGGACATCTACGGCTACATCGTCACTTCCCATCAAGTGAGATTGTGGTCAAACAAAGGTCTATTCACATTAAAAAAGAAAATAAATTTTTCTCTGCACCTGGTCTGACACAATTCTGCTCACATGTCTTTTAAGAAGATAGAGCAGATTCCGCTGAAAAAAAACCTCCCTCAAATTGATGTAGAAGAATACCATAAATAGAGAATCAACTTTAACTTCCTTGTTCCAGGAGTGAAAACCTCAATAGTATATCCTGCTACAGAGAAGCACATAGCCAAGTTCAGTCAACAGACCATTCACATAGTTCTTGAGACACCAGAACTGTATGAGAAGTTAACGCTGCCGCATATTGAGAAGGAGCAGTTTACATTACAGGTGATGAATGTTGATTGATACCAATAAATTAAATTCTATGTGGATAGTTTTTGGGGTTCTGTTCCTCAAAAGGATAAAAGGAACCCTTATAGGACCACTTATAGGACCACTAAAGTCATTTACAACGGGATACTTACCATGATTTGAGTTTTGAGCTTTCCAATATTTCGGCACAGTTTCATGGTAAGTATCCCATTGTAAATGACTTTAGTGTTATTAATGATGGATTTTTGGACATGGACCAAAACCAGACAAATAATCCTGTTGACTTAGAATCATAAAAAGGCAAGAAGCAAGGTCATAATAGCACAAGTAAAGGGAAAAATCCGAAAACGAAAGAGAAATTTTGTACTTTACTAACAAAAAAAAAATTATACTCGCCATGGACCAAAACCTATAGGGTAGGTACCCTACTACCCGTTGACCTAGAATCATGATATTCACGTTTTATCTTAGTAAAACATATATTCTAGGAAAAGAAGTCTAAGCAGAGACACTGCAATCTGCTCATTTCGATGATGAGTTAGAAAGATCCTCTTCAGAGTCCTATTTACTATTGTACAACATGATCATGAAGAGAATAAACAACCATTAATTCAAATTCCCTTCCAGTGGGTATACAACATCCTAGAAGGCAAGAGCGAGCAAGACCGCATCATCCACGACAATAAGTGTGAACGGGACGGCTTCGTGCTGTTGCCCGATCTCAAGTGGGACGGCATTACCCGGGAGACCTTGTATCTGCTGGCCATCATCAGGCGGAGAGGGGTCCGGAGTCTACGGGACTTGGATGGAGAGCATCTACCTCTGCTGAGGACAGTTAGAGACGAGGGAACGGTGAGGATTTTAATGATTTAATATTTTTTCCTTTTAATTTCGAAAGTCACCCTACAAAAGTATACACTATCCAAACTCATAAATATAATGTTCACAAACCGCCCATACTTAACTTAAACATTAATTCTGTTGCCGCGTCTTGTACGCAATTTAGATTACTTTTCGATTTGAGATCCTTCCTGCAATAAATATTTCTGACAATTATATCTGAAACTCGACGCCAAGCAAGTGAGTTTGAGTTATTTGTGTCTTTGTTTTTTAACAAACATTCTATCATCGTGTTTGGCTTGTGTATAGTGTAGGACGCCCTCCGGTTAGATTAGGTGCGATGACGACATGCTCATGCGATGAAGACAAAGACTGCAGGCAGATGCTGGATGCGGCAAGCTGAAGACAGGGCGCTATGGCGCTCATTAGGGTTGGCCGCCTTCCAGCTTTGAACTAGACTTGCAGACCCTAACACAGGTTCAGGCTTCAAAGGCTAAGATAATAACATATATATTGTAAATTTTAATAGTATATTAAGTAACTGTAAGAGGCGCTTAAATATGGGTCTCGACAGAGCCTACACATTTGCTCCCCTTGGAATCGAGAAGGTCCATGGGTTACGGAGGTTCTTCGGGTTTTTGAAATTATCTGAGCATGAGCCCAGAGCTGGTGAGTACCTGGCACAGCGCATGAGCATTGCCATACAGCGGGGCAATGCAGCCAGCGTAGCGGGGACGCTTACGACTGGTATTGATCAGTTGAGCTACCTGCAGATTGTTTGCTGTTAGCTCAATTGTTTCAATTGCAAATACTAGTTCTAATTTATTTCTATTATTTGATTGTAATTTTCTTTGCCAATAAAGACCGCTTATCAAACCAGCTGGTAAATCCACAAATACTTCGATGGCCCTACAGCTGATAAGCTACTTCTTTACCACGCCACCCTTGACAATGTGGCACCCACAAGTCAGCGCCCCAAATAAGTCCATACTCGGTTCCAGTATCATAGATATTCGTTGCAAACAAACGGGTTCCCTACAAAACCAAAGAAATATTGTTGGAAATATCTTACGACACACTGGTATCAACTCGGAGTATATCGCAAAGTGGAAATAAATTTTTTTGGCTTTAAAAGATTTTATCATTTCGTGTCTTCTCAGTTTTCGAACTCGAATTTACCTACACCTGTTTCGTTGCGTGTCATGCATTGTTGAAGGTGTTTTGTTTTCAGTGATAACCTTGTTGTTTTCTGTTATTGTCATCAGTATATTCATAAGAGGGTACATTGCGGTGGACCTTTTTGTGACAAGGATAGGATTTCGCGTTCATAGGAGCGGGACAGAGCATACGTTTTTGGAACGGCGTAAGCGCAAAAATTATGTTTTTGCTTATTTACAAGAAAACTACACAACTTATCAAGAAACTGTATTATGGAACCAAAGAATTAGTAATAACCTACGAATCAAAACAAAAATATTTTCTATAGACCGCAGAGTTTTTGAAATCTCGACCAAATTAGGTAGGTGCAAAACAGTGCACTTTCATGATTTTTTATGGTAATTTTTTTTCGTAATCGTGTTTTGAGAAGAAAGAATAAATGTTGAATTTTATGTAATTCTACTGAGATCTAGGCCTAGTTTGACAACAAAAACCCGCTAGGTTCGCCCCCTTAAGTTTTTATTGACGACCGATGTGGTCGGGCGGGTGATGGTCCGCCTGCGGCGCAGGAGATTGCGGGTTCGATTCACAGATAAGTCGTACCCAAACTCTCTCTAGATGATGCTGCGTGCATAGTCCAGTATTGTTTATTTATTTATCTTTTTAAATGTCTTTGTTAACGTAAAATATCTTAACATTGATTATAACGGAGCATTACCTCGCCGGGCACTCACGGAATACATTGTGTACTGGAATACACTGCCTCGCGCCCGTCAACCACCATTTCTTATACCCATTCTTTCTTTTCAGAAAAAGATCCTCGAGAAATACGGCGTCCCAGGCTCCCAGCTTCGTATCTACCTGCACTACCAGCCCTCATTCTACCATCTCCACATCCACTTCACCTTCCTCCGACACGAGGCCCCGGGCATCTATGCTGAGAAGGCCCATCTCCTGGACACGGTCATCAGCAACCTCGAGATGATGGGAGAATACTACAAGAAGGCCTCCCTACCATTCACTATTAGAGAAATGGATAATATCTTCAATTTGTACGAGACTAACGGACATGTTCAGAGGATTAAGACAGATAAATAGTTACGGAGGATTTTGTAAAAGTTGTCGTGGCAACACTTTGTAGCAAATTGAAGTGATAATTACACAGCTACCTGTGTTGTAGGGTAGATTAAGCAGTCTGTACAGGCTTTAAAATGCTAGTTAAAAGTGTATTTGTGGAATTGAGGTCACGCTTGAGAAGCTGCAATGTTTTCATCAAGACAGGGATAAGCTTCAGCAAGAATTGTAACTTAAAAGTTAGTATACAGAGCAATTGTATAGTTCTTAACTACTACGGTGATGATAGGAAGGTTAGAAGAGACAGTTTGTCTTCAATTGAGAGCCTATCAGACTGTTCGGAAGATGAATCAGTAGAAGAATCTTCAATTATATCCATAAGAGAGTTCTGCCAAATTATACCAAATTCAATGTCCTGCCTGAAGATTGACAAAGACACAATCTCTTTCAGGCTTCTAACTGAACCAGAGAATGGAGGGAATTTCTACAAAGAAGTGCTATCACCAAAAACTGTTGTAAATATTAAGCCGAGTGACTTGAAAATTAATGTGAAAGCTGATTGCGGAGTTAAACTTGTTTGTGGTAACTGTTCAAATGTTATATCGAATGATGTCATAACATTTTCAAGAGTTTTGGAGTTACCTTCAGAAAATTTGGATATGGCAGAGTGGTTTTGCCACGGACACTGCCATGGGAATTCTACTGAAGCTGAAATAGAGCTGAAACCTAACAAAACTGATTTTTTATACAGGCTTACATACTTTCTTATAAGCAATAGCCTTTTATCCGAGAAAAGCAATAGTTTTAATGCTAAAAGAGATGTGTACCATTGCAACAGATGCTTGGCTTGGTTGGGCTTGAAAAGCAAGGATATGATGAAGCTATTCAATTCGGAAATTACCCTCGAAGATAGTACTGAAAAAACTGCATTTTCATACAACATTTCATATGGAAACCAATCTACCAACGATTTTATCTACACCGTCGAAAGAATCATCAAAGAGTTCGATCTAGGCTTCCAATATTCAATAATGTGTAAGATAGTTCTTGAATGCAAAATGTCGTCTTCAAAAAAGCATTATTTACTCGTTTGGGTAATAGATAAAGAGTTGCAAGTTTTGAGAGAAAAAAGTGTTGCAGAGAAAGTGATACTGCAATCAAATTTCGTGACAAAATTACTGTATAAAATTGAGCTATCTCTTAATAGTGAGGTAGAAACTTGGTTGGAAGATCCCAGCGTAGTTTCAACTGATATTTCTAAAAGTATGTACAGTAATGGAATCAAACATTTGGAGAAAATGTCGCTAAAAGTTCCAGAGTCGTTTCGGCATACGAACGGGTTTTGTGTTAGCTTTTTGAAAGTTTGAATAAAATGAAGGTTATCTGAACATTTTCTTTTATTTGTAACTTTATCATCAACTAGCTGCATTCTTACTACCCGTTTTCCCGTAGGAATGAAGCATTTTTCCCGCGGTAAAAATTAGGCTATGTTCATCAGGAATAATGTAGGCTTCTAATGGTAAAAGAATTTTTCAAATCGGTCCAGTAGTTTCGGAGCCTATTCAATACAAACAAACAATCAAATATTTCCTCTTTATAATAATAGATATGTTACAGTTGTACTTAAAAACTATGTTAAAAATTAGGCTCAAGTTGTAAGAACATTATGTTAGGTAGGTAGGTACTTAAAAGACGAATAAAATTTTAAAACGATTATAACAAGATATGAGATAAACAGTTAAGACCTTGTCTTAATAATAACAAAAGCACAATCAACGTAAAAAGTTGGATTTTGTTCGCTTGAAAACGCGTTAGGTTTTAAGTAGTTAGATATATTGGATTTTTTTAATTATCTACAAAAAAGATAAACAATCCCGCCTTATCCTAAAATTAAAGTTCTTGTTGATTTTTAAGCACAATATACACAATATAATTTTAACAATATCACAGATATTATAATACTATACTAGTATAGTTATGTTAATATGTGAGATTGTTAATAATTACTATACCTAATTATCTTTATGCATGCATGTGAATTTTTGGCTTTTTTTTTATACGGATTTATTGGCATAACTTGCAGATTGACTTGCAGATAACTAAATACTAAGACCGAATAGCGATTTTTGGCGTTGATTGTACAAAGTTTCAAGTAGGTATAACAAATCAAACATTAATCTTATCAGAGAAGAGTTTAGGCAGCTTCTGCCAGCATTCGTAGTACCTTGCGTCCAGCTTCTGGCAGGTCTCGGCGCCCCACTTCGTAATGGCCATGCTTAGAGATGACTCAAACATAAAGGCCTGTGAACAAACGTAAATTTAAGTACTAGTGTGAAAGCCAGTTGACGGGAATCGAATCTACTCCTAGGGTCGTCGGTTGACCCTAGATTTGATCCCCCCATGGTCAGTAGGTATCTCAACCTGAGAATTGCGAGACCTAGGTACTCACTCACCCATGCTACAAAAACTGTTTTCGGCTTTAGTCTCTTTGCAGAAAACAAGATCAGTCAAGTGCGAGTGTAACTCGCGCGCCGAGGGTTTCGAACGATTGTCAACAAATATGTGTACCAAAAGTACCGGTTAGAGACTTCGCAATTTAACGAATACCTAAAAATAATAGGTACCAACCTACATTTCAGATGGATCTCTCTGCAAACTTCTTCGGAGATAGGGGGGGGGGGACTGGGTATTTTTCGACTTTTTCAAAATATTTCAATAAGTATGAAACTTACAGAAATATGAAAAACTGTTTTGAAATGTCCAAACCGATACCTTTCATTTGATACCCCACTCGGTGAGGTAGCCCCCCCTTTTTAAAATTATTCCCCCCTTTTTGACCATTTTTCAAAAAGTGTTCTTTTTAGATACAGACTTCTTTATATTTTTCGTGAAAAATATAGATCCATATCTATAAACGCTCCATACATTTTAAACGGATCGCTCTTCGGAGATAGGGGGGGAATGAGTATTTTCTCGACTTTTTTCAAAATATTTCAAAAAGTATGAAACCTACAAAAATTTCAAAAACTAAGTATTTTGAAATGTACCAACTGATACCTTTCATTTGATACCTCACATGACCCTGTAGGTATCTTTTAAAATTTCGGCATCACAATTTGTATGGAAAATATTAATTTTTCATGGAAATTTTCATTTATTATCATTTACTTATTTTTCTTAAAAACTGTACAGGCGCACGAAATGTATTAATATTTTAAATTTCAAGTTGATAGCTGCGGTAGTTGCCGAGTTATTAAGGAGGGAAAAAAGGACACACAAAGCGAGACCATAAGGGTTTCGAAACCGATTTTCGATCTTCGAAACCCTAAAAACTATCCAACCTAAAACCATGGAATAACCCTTTAATAGGTGATTTTAATGAACTTACTACTAACGCCATCTAGTTAATATGGTAAAACTTAAGACATGGTTCAAGCGGGCAAAAACGATTAGAATAACATTTCCAGGGCCCGAAGAAAAATTTAAGTTTCTGATTCATTTTCGTGCCAATGAAAGGTATCTTACGTAGGTGACTTCAAAGTAGGTTTTGCACGAAAAAAATCAGAAACATCGATTTTCGTTTTCCGATTAGGTCCTCTGAATTCTCCCAGAAACGTTTGGTAGGTGCTAAGATGTTATTTATTTCTGCTAAAAACAAAAGTTGTTAATAGTGTATTCTCCCGCGTGAAGGCTCAAAAGTTCTTCATACCTGTGTCCCAACAGCAATCTTCTCCGGCCTTAGCTGCGCGCCGCTGGCCGCGTTGAAGCACGCGTCATCCGGCCCGTGCGGGGTCATCATGGAGTGCAGGGAAGCGCCCCCGGGGAGGAAGCCTCCTTCCTTCGCCTCGTATGAACCGAGGATCAGGCCCATGAACTCGCTCATGCAGTTTCCTACAAAGATAAAAACAAGCTTTTAAATCTAACGCCGGGTAGGGACTGACCGGTGTTACGGAGCGTAATGCCGCGATTTTGAAGTGCGTCTTGTGTCGCGCGATTTTTTGCGATTTTATAGCGCGATTCCGCTGCGTTTTTGTAAGCGCGATTTCTAGACGCCGCGTGCCAATGCGAAATCGCAGCAGTGTGTAAGATCGTATGCGTCTTAGTACAAAATGTAGGTACTGCAAATAAATATCACACACACAAGACGCGCTTCAAAATCGCATCTGTGTGGTGGAGCCTTCAAGCAGTAGGTAGGTACTATGTATGTAGGCCCTTATGTATATATGTTAGCATGCCACATTGCCCACTCATTAATTTTATAAAAACTGACAAAATAAAAATTTCGCTGAGGACAGGATTCGAACCTGCGCGGGTAGAACCCATTGGATTTCAAGTCCAACTCCTTAACCACTCGGACACCTCAGCTGTTGTAAGAGGCGGCGAAAAAAATATCTACAATGAGTAACAAGACTATAAAGGCACAGATATTGGTCCTTGCCATAAGGATTGCGCACAATCAAAATTAAACCTTTGTCCGATAAGAATAGAGGTGAAATGCGATTCACAATACCCAAGTACGAGTAGGTACATGTAGGTACCTACCTATGCCATAATAACAAACTCATTGTTAGAAATTATAGCTCCATTTGTCGTGATCGTGAATCATAAATAAGCAATAATTGAATTTTACACTTGAACAAATAAATTTAATCGGCCAAGTGCGATCTTACTTTCAAAGACCGGGTTCCGTTTGCCAAACATTCCATTCGACATAAAAAATAGATTTATGCTGTGTCCCCAGTAGGCAAACTGTTAGCGGCCACTAAACTGAGACAGTCGGCGCACGTAAAGCTGCAAACTGCGTAAAGTGAGCTAATAGTTTGCCTACTGGGGACACAGCATAAAACTCATTGAACGAAACTGCAAAATGGATGTCCGTCCATCTCCTATCAAATAAACCTTTCATTTAATTTTTCCTGAGGGTGAGTTGGAATAGGGAGAAGTTCTTAGGCAAAGACGCTTGCGATCATTTTTATGTTCTAAGTTCTTACAATAATACATAAGGTATAAAGGTATATAAAATAAATAATGCTGGAAAATCCACACCATCTGCCCCAAGCTAAGCAGAGCTTGTGACATGTGTAGGTATATTACTACCTACTTAGATTAGGTACTTACTTAGTACAATTTACTTCTACATAGATAAATATTATACTTGCATAGCGAATATACACTGGGTACTGTACTGGCCACATCGGTAGTCAAAATGGTACGGAACCATAAAATAACATTTTATAATAGCTACCGTTCTAGTTATTTCAGGGTTTTTAATAACAGCTGAGGTGTCCGAGTGGTTAAGGAGTTGGACTTGAAATCCAATGGGTTCTACCCGCGCAGGTTCGAATCCTGTCCTCAGCGACTTTTTTTGAAATTCAACCTGAAACCTGACTTCTTAAAATTAAGTGCACTAACACCAACTTATAGTTGAGTGAACGTGAAATGAGATATTTATGTTTGGGAAAAAGGTAAGGGTCTGCCCACCAGTATTCGATTTTCGCGTTTTTTCGCGTTACACGATAGTTGGATTTGTTAGCAATTCGTCCAAAAAGCGATTCGTCCAAATCGTGTTTCGTCCAATAAGCGGTTCGTCAAGAATCTAGTCCTCTACCGCGTGTCCAAATAATTTACAAAGATTTGTTAGCATAATTCATAATTATTTCTTGCGTATGATCCTATAATTTTTGCCAAATATCCTTTTTGGTTAAGTTCCTATTTGGCAACCTTAGCAATAGACTATTATTTATATTACTTACTATGATAATAAGGAGGCCTGAAGGTATTCTCCTGGACTGACCAGCGAGGCGGGAAGATCACGAAGTCAGCGATGGCGACGCCTGGCTTCGTGGAGGGGCACGTTAGGACTGTGAAGATGGACGGGTCCTGGGGAGTTAAGATAAGCTAAATTAATAAAAAAAATCACACAGCAGCATCTAGCCTTAAGCTAAGCAGAGCTTGTGTTATAGGTACTAGATGACTGGTACCTATACTTACATAATATAATACATTGCATAGAAAAATATTTGTTGACTAGCTGTAACCCGCGACTTCGTCCTCGTTATGCGTACTAGTCTCTATACTAGAATACACACATTGGATATCGGGCTTTGTGTTGTCTTGTCTGTCAGTGAGTCAGTTACTCCTCTATACTCTTGTTGCTAATTGCTCCTTGCCACTCTTGCTTGACTTGCTTGACACTTGAGTTCTTGCTTGAGTGCTTGACGCTTGAGCTTGAGTGACAAGCTCAATTTGGTGCTTGAGTGCTTCGCGTGCAATTCGCTGAGTGCTTCGCACGCTCAATTCAAATTGCAAAAAAATTGCGCTTGAGTGCTTGACGCTTGAACTTGTTAATCAATTAGCAGCAAATTGTATTGATATAGATACCTACATAGAAAACACCCGGAACAAATATTTGCAGATCGTATAAATATTTATGCCGAGGCGGGAATCCAATCCGCAGCCTCCTGTGTCGCACGCAGGCGGCGACGCAACCTTCACCAGCCGCGATATATCGGTCGACTACACAAAACCACAGAAATATATATTTCTGTGCACAGAAATATATATTTCTGTGCACAGAACTATGTCGACAACGACTACGAATTGCATACCTACTAACTTTTTTTTTTTTGCTACTACGAATTTTCTGATATCCAGATCTAAAAATATTAAATAAATAAATAATGCTAGACACCCATAATGTAGAAACGGTTTAGAAGGTAAGGTAGGCATTCTAATTCTAGCGCTAGTTAGCGGTACCCATAGAGTAGGTAATAACTCGCTGCTATTTAAAATATCATTGGCTGTCTCAGGCAGTACCTACAATAGAAGATTCTAGAAAAGAAACTTACGCAATGGTCATAGAGCACAGCGTTGATGACCATAAACTTGCTGAGGTCGTACTTGTACGGCACGTAGTTTCCGTGCCAGGCCACCACATCGAAAGGACTGTGACGCTGGGAGGCCTCGAACAGGCGGCCTTGGTACTTGTTTATTATTTTGAAGTCTGGAAAATCACAAAGAAATTACGGGCATACTTCAGACCATTTACTAAAAAGTCGCTGCTCTCTCAGCTTCAGACACACAGAAAAAGGCACGATTCAGTCAAATGTATTCGTGAATATGTGCAGACTCACGTAAATATATGCCAATGAGCGGCAAAAATCATTACCTACTTACTATTTTCCCGCTAGTTGACTACAATTTGATTACAAATAAAATTAGAAGAAAATTAACCAAAGAGCGGCGAATGTACCTAACATGAGTGATATATTCACAAAACATCTTATTAACAGACCAGCTGACGTCGAACCGAATTTCAGACTCAATCCAGGAGAGGAAAATGGCAAAAACTTAAAGGCTCTGGCCAAACAGTGGATTGTCAACGGCTGACATGACAATAGTTAATAGGACACACTGAATTTTGTCTAAGCATTGCTTGCTTAGGTATAATAGTCGACTTTTTATTTAGCAAATCATTGCCGGCGTATAGGGACGATACTATTATAGCATAAGGGGAACAACTGAAGTTAATTTCATACTGTGAAAACTCACATGACCACATAACTTATTACACCGATTTACATCACACACATAACGTAAGGCGTTAGACAAAATCGATCACAATATTCTTTCACATTGGTCAAACTATCTAGACTAGGCGTAGCCAGCATTTTCCTAAAGTGGATACCCTCCTATCTTCACAAAATACAAAGATCAGTGGCTATCTCAAACAATACTAAACTAGCTGCGCTAGTTCTGAGGTCCCCCAAGGTTCTCACTTGGAACCAATCTTATTTGATGACTTCATCTTCTGCTTCCACAAAACCATGTTTTTGAAGCCAATCTTCACACTCAATCAAAATGTAAGTAGGTACATATGTAAAAGAAAAATAACATTGAAATAATTTCTTCTCATAGAACGCAAATAGGTAGGTAGTTATAAAGTACATTGCTTGTGACATAGGTACCTTCAACTTCTTCATCGATATAATGAGCGACAGGAGTCAGGAAGTCCCGAGGGTTGGCCAGCCCGTTGGCTCCGATGGGTCCCAGGTCCGGCAGCTTGAAATGACCGTCGAATACTTCTAAGATGTAGCCCCTGAATAGAAAGGATAGATGATTATTTCAATGCACTTTTGATCCATCTATACCTACTATTGACAGACCTCTAGTACCAAAAGTAATAATTATTACTTTTGTAGTGGCGGCCTTCTACTCGACAGGCAGGGCCGCTTCATTGGCCGCTGATTTAACATAAAAATGTGTAAGTTTGGGAAATCTTACCGAGTCGGTCCCTCTACATCAACTGAAAACCTCATGCCTTGCTGGATGGCTGCTATCTCGTTTGGCGCTACTTTCATGATGCCAAATTCTGTTGTAATCTTCAGGGATCCTTGTTGGGGGACTGAAATCATTTAAATTAAATATCAGCTGGATCAAGCGAGATTTTTGATCAACCGGCTGTAAATCTGTAAAAGTATCCCCTAGCTAAAACTACAAAACAAATTGGGTATAAAAGCGCTGTTCTCCATGGAAACATTACACAGGTAGACAAGGATGGAGATGTCATGCCATGAGCGAGGGTCATCGGCGCCGCAAACCGTGTGGAGACTAGACACCAAGTCTACTAGGGTGGATGTCAAGAACAGCCTTGTCGAGGGGTAGCCAGCAGAACTGGTAGCTTCCCTTGGACTGGTAGTTAGGTAGGTACTCTCTTATTGTTTATACAGGCCATAAAGTTCTATGATTGTAACGGTTGCAGAGAATCGATGGTTGGTGGCGGTTTAGGATCGATATTTGTGGCGTCGTCGTCGTTTCGTCGTTTTGGAGGCAAGGCCTTTGTCCAGCAGTGAACATTAGTGGGATGATCAGATTATATTATTATAATTATTTACGGGTATTTATCGCGTTTATTTATAAATACCCGTGAATAATTTTAATAATGTGTTCTGATCGCGTAAGTTTAAAAAACTTGATCAGATTATGATGATAGAGCAGACTGAATTTGAAGTGGTAGATTTTTTGATGTAATTTTTCTACAATTGCTTCCTTACCAATAAGAAAATCCCCATCGCTGTTATAAAAAGCGCTGTTCTCCATAGAAACATTACACAGGTAGACATGGATGGCGATGCCATGCCGGGAGCGAGGGTCGCCGGCGCCGCAGACCGTGTGGAGACCAGACGCGAAGTCCACTGGAGTAGACGGGATGTCGAAAGGTAGCCAGCGGGACTGGAAAAAAATGTTACATGATGATGACATACTTGAAGCCTATAGAGAATAAGGAGGCGCAGACGCCTTTATTCATCACACTAATAATATAAATGCGAAAGTTTGGATGTATAGATGGATGTATGTTTGTTACTTCGTGACGACCTCAGTGGCGCAGCGGGCGAGAGTCCGCCTGCGACGCAAGAGGTTGCGGGTTCGATTCCCGCCTCGGAACAATTTTGTGTACGATCTGCAGAAATTTGTTCCGTTGGTCTGAGTGTTTTCGATGAATAATAAAAAAAATATCCATCTATGGATATAATGTATTAAATATATCAGCTAACTAGTACCTACCCATAACACAAGCTTTGAGTAGCTTACTTTGTCCAGCATTATTTATTTATTTTATTTTATTTACTTCACGATAAAAGTAATGAACGGATCGGGCTGAAATTTTGCACACGTGTGAGTCTAAACCTGGAATAACACTTATATAACTTTATTTTCATCCCACATCTAAATGGCTTTTATATAACCTTTAAACGTGAGTTTTAAAAACAGGCCAACGAAATACCTTGCGATTGACAATTCTTTATTCATATTTTTTTGTACTTGACTGGAATTCTTTGTTGATGGTAACTTTTTTCTAGACGTTACGTTGGAACTGAACGAATAATTAGATGGATAGATAGATAATACTTTATTGTACCACACAAAGACAAATAACAATACAGAAATAAATGCTAAGGAGTAGACGAAGTACAAAGTCGGCCTTATTGCTATGAGCGATCTCTTCCAGGCAACCTTGGGATGGACTGGACATTTAAGAACAAAATAGACGGTGGCACCCGAAAAACAAGAAAATAATACTTACACTACAACTATTAATACTCATAATAACGTACAAATAATATAATAAACTTGCATAAAGATCAAATAAAGTTGTCTAAATTTGCAAAGATAGATAATGCTGATGAAGCAGTTTTTTTAAAGATAAGGAGTGATTTGGCACGTCTGATGGATTATATGATAGAAGGTAAATAAATAAATAAAAAAATGAATAATGCTGGACAATTCACACATCATTATCTAGCCCCAAGCTAAGTAGAGCTTGTGTTATGGGTACTAGATAACTGATATACATAATACAATACACTACATAGATTTTTTTTTATTATACATAGAAAAACATCCAGAACACCCTGAACAAATATCTGTAGATCGTACAAACATTTGTCCCCAGGCGGGAATCGAACCCGCAACCTCCTGCGTCGCAGGCGGACCTTCGCCCGCTGCGCCACAGAGGTCGTCAAGAACGAAGGTAAGAACGTAGGTACCTATTATTTACCTGGTTTGGATCGGGCTCTTGCTCATCCCAGCTGTGCGTGAAGTGATTTGCTACATCCAGCTTCTTGAATGGCTTGTGGATAACGGATGGACGAATCCTAAAACAAATAAATATTGTATTTAATTCCAGAACGTTCCAGCCACGGCCAGCTAACAACTTAGTCAACGACTACTTCAGCAGGGATATTCAGACTCACCGCTACCGAGTTGTCGACACGGAATCCCACACAGATTCGCGCGAAATTCAAATATTTAGAGGTTTATAATATTTTCTGAGTTCTGTAAGGAACCTAACTCACAGAAAAGTAGTTTATCACAAATCGTAGACTATTTTTTATGAACCTACGTTACAATAAAGTGTGATATAATGTTTTTTTTGGTATTACGTTGATTTCAAGTACTAAATCTCTAATATAATTGACAGACCTCTAGTACCAAAAGTAAAAGTAATTGCTCCAAAAGTAGCACTAAATCCGAATTTCTTAAAACATGGGTTCATAGAAAATGTTTTATGATTTATAGAAAACTACTTTTCTGCTATTTTAATTAGATACTTGCAGAACGCAGAAAATATTAAAAACCGCTAAAATAATTCGCGAATCTGTGTCACATCACATTCCGTGTCGATGACTTGGTAGCGAAGAGTCTGAATAGCCCTGCTGGGGTGCGGCGGGCGAAGATCGACACAGAAATGAGGGTTCGATTCCCGCCTCGCGACAAATGTTTGTACGATCTGCAGATATTTGGTTGGGTTGTTTTGGATGTTTTCTTGGTAAAATAATTTCTGGTAGCTCTCCGGTTGGCTCAGCGAGCGCTGAACATTTTATGCTCAGCGTTGTTTTTCAGCCGAAGACCTTAATACTAATTGACGTTACGGACGGCAATTTGGTGACAGAAATAATTGAAGGTTAAACAAACTTACCTTAAGTAAATTAGAATAAAATAATAGAAATAAATTAGAACTAGTATTTACAATTGAAACAATTGAGCTAACTGCAGACTGTTGCAAACAATCTCCATGTAGCTCAACTGATCCATATCAATACCAGTCGGAAGCGTCCCCAAGACGCTGGCTGCATTGCCCTGCTGTATAGCAATGCTGTCACTTCGACCTGACGCTCAGATAATTTAAGTGAAGTTTGACCATAATTACAAAAGTCGCTGCATCCGGAGAATATTTTCTTAAATATTATTTATCAACAAATAAATTAAAAAAAAAACATGTTCAGTAGTTGTCTTAGTTAGAGGTATACACGTACCTCCGGTAAGGAGGATTATACCTGTACAGCCATGATCGCTTATTCTCGCTCCTCGGGGCAGTGAAGGCAGTCCCCGAGAGTTGCTCCGCATAGAGTCCGTAGGGGCAGCGCTGGGGGCTATTCTGGCCTTCTGGGAGGGCGCCTGGCCTTCGCGGGTCCTCGGAGGAGAACTCTGAGCCGAAGCCAGAGAGATACTGGAAGAAAGAACATAGGAGCTTAAAGAGGGTGAAATGAAATGAAAAGAAAATAGATTTATTCGGGTATAAGAAAATATAAAGGGCCGGTTAAGTATTGGAGTTTGCTAGAGCAACAAACACGACATAAGACTTAAAAAGGTAAAGATAAGTACAATAATATGTACTTAATGCAATAATTAAAAACTGCATTTTACATAGCAGAGCCAGTTTCTTTAAAACGAAATTTTCTTTCTCTAAATCTTTAAAACTACTTAACGGATTTTGATGCGGTTTTTTTATAGATAGAGTGATTCAAGAAGGTTTATATGTATAATACATGCATAAAATAGTAGAGAAACAATGATAATTTAAGAGGTTTATAATGTGACTTCGTAAATAAACAATTTTTTTTGCGCTTACATTGAAAACGCTGGCTGAACCCTACGAGATAGATCAAAATAATGTACTACAGTATTGTACACCTTAAAAAGGTCTACAAAAAAGTCCCCGAAGGTAATTCTATCTCTTAGGGATAACCCAAAATAACCGTTTTATATCCTTTACTTTTTACGAGAAATAATGGCTTAAGTATTTCCGAAGCGATTTTAAGCAACACAGCATCAATACTTATCCAATTAAGTAGGTTCCTTAAATACAATGTGCATTTAATATAGATCAATATGGCCCGTTACAGTATGTAATTCAAATGAATATTTTCGAAGATAACACAGATTTAAAATGTTGGGACACAATAAAATGCGGTTGCAGCGGTACCGGCCGGGGGGCCGATTCTGGTAGTATATTTAGTATTAGCATTGCACACGTGCGAAACCGGGGCGGGTCGCTAGAGTATAATAAACATCAAATTAACATTGGAATATTTAATTAATCTGAAAACAATCCTAGAGTCTGAATCAATCGAGATGCGATTTTATACTGAGTGCTTAGTAGGTATCTACCTACTTAGGCACTTTAATATGTAATGGATAGGGTATGTAATGTAATGTATACCATGATTAGGTTGGGCACGTACCCCAGGTAAATAAGTAAGTGGGGAGCAAAATAGCGAATTCTCACCTTCAATTCAGCCATCGAAGAAGTCACAACACAGAATGTAGATATTGCTGGAGCTATCTGAGTGTCTTGTATGTAAATACGGTCGATATGTAAGCTGTTTAACAGGTTTAGGTATTTACCCACCCAGATACCAGATAAACACCTCGGCTCTGGTAAACAACTTGACATTCATAAAACTACAAAATAATATGTTGATAGGTAGGTATCGAGTCCCACATACCTAGGGCTGCCATCTCTAACATTTGGCAACTAGGACAAGACGCGTGAAAACCCCGGATTTTGGAGCCCAGAAACCGGGCATGTCAGCAGGTTTTTTTCAAACATACCTAGTCAGTATAATAAATAAATGTCAAGTGCGAGTTGACTAGCACATCGAGGGTTCCGTATCAAACTTCGTATTCCTCTGATCGATAGACCTCGACATGTATACTCGCTGCAAATATCTAAAGTATACCTACTACACCAAGTCAACGATCGCCAGCGGAAGGAATGTATTTTTGTTTTCGTTTTATTAAAATTTTCTGTGTTTTATTTTCTTTTTATTGTCAAGTAGGTATTATTTTCACTTTCAACATACTTATCCTACCTACCTACTAAAAACCAACCTTTTTGTCCTATGGACACAATTATATTATATAAACTGAGGTAAAATCTCATTGTATGGACACACGTCCTACGTCATTTATTCTAGCCTGTATATTAGGTACCCTCATCTTCTATATGTATAATATAAAGTACCTAATCGGAGTGGGCTAAATCCAGGATAATTATTAAGTATGGTTGAATTTTCAGTATCGTCTCGGTCGAGCTGACTACATAAAATAAAACTACCTATTTCGATCAAATTAAAATATTCTCACTAATTTATTGAATTGACCTTCAAATTGTACTTCTCTTCACGCCAAAACTACTGAACGGATCAGGCTGAAATTTTGCATACAGGTAAGTCTAAACCTGGAATCAACATAGGCGACTCTTTATCCCATAAATCAGTTCCCATGGGAAAGAAATAACCTTAAAACGTTTCCATAGAAACAACGCGTGCGAAGACGCGGGCAGAAGCTAGTAACTTTATAAAATCCGAACCAGGATTTGCTGATCTTTTTCATTAATTCAATGCTGCAGTATCATTTTAAAGCATACATTTTTAGGCTGCCCAATGTCACATTACTTGCTGACCAATGTGGCTTGTTTCATCTTTGAATAGATGGGCGCGTAGATGATTCTTCTTATTCTAAGTTGTCGACTTTCCATAAAATAGTAAATCAAACACAATTTATTAACGAATTTGTTTATTGATATTACCAACTAATACACTACACGACCACTAAGAAATACAAAATGTTTTTAGTCAAATTGTTACGATTACATACAACTACAATACAATAAATCTAAATGCAAATAATTCTTTTAAGCCATGTCTTATGTATGTACCCTGAAGGTTTATGAAAAGTTTTAATGTATAAAAAAAAATATGTTAAAGTTTTAAGATCACAGACAAAAATTACTATGAAGTGGTGGGAAAGTTATCACACAACATATTTATGCCAATAAAATATAGATTATTTGTAACTTTTGTTGTAAAAGGCGGGTATTTCAACAAAAAATGGAAAGTCTTCACTCATTTGCGTTTGGAGCTCCTCAAACGCATTCGATTTGCGATTGAAACAGATGATTTCTTAGATGCCGACTCTGAAACGAAAATAATATATATTATTTCAGTTGTTTTTCCGTATGCGAAAAATATTGAGTTTGATTTTTTCTGCAAAACTTAATGAGTAAAGGTATAGCAATAATTTTTTTTTCAATCGATGGGTCTCCAAACTGAGTCTATCTGGTTGTATTTTTTTTCCTAAACTTATAGTTTCGGAATAAATTACTAAAAACTGATATCTGCCTGCGGTTAACGGGCGGCCTCCGAGCGAGTGACGTCACACGCACCCGCGGCGGTCACTCAGTGAACTTCGCTAGTAAATTGAGGAAGTTATGACAACGTCCTCAATTTTTGTCGTAGAACAAAAATTTATGCACTGTGTGTTATGGATTTCTTAGCTCTATAAATCTGCATTCTCAACTGTTCCGCAGGTAGGTAATAAACTGTACTATAAGATTTCTCTGACGACTCTATGGCGCAGAGGGTGAGCGACGCAGGAGGTTGCGGGTTCGATTCCCGCCTCGGGACAAATGTTTGTTGAATGTAATACTCACTTTTAACGATTGTAGTTACTGGCAGGGCTGATTTATCTTCAATGATTTTAATTAAACTTTTATTTCTCTTTGCATTTTCCTTAGACTTTGTTCTGATATTGCTCTTAGGTGCTAATTTTGATTTCGTACTATCTGCACTTGCTTTTTGTCTTGTGACTCGCGCGGACGGCTCTACAGATTTTGATGTTCTGATTTTCTTTACTGTCTCAACTGATTTTGTAACTGTTGTGGGCTCTGATTTTGTAACTTTAGCTTTCTTTCCTTCTACATTTCTTGCATTTTCTGGTGATGTCTCTGCCTTTGTTATTTTATTTTTCTTTACTGTTACTTCATTATTTGAACTTTTCTTTATTGTTGATACATTTTTTGCACTATCCAGACTAACTTTTTGTCTTGTAACTCTTGTTGATTGTACAACTGGTTTCTTAGATCTCGTTGATCGTTTAATCTCTTTCTTTGCAGGAACTAATGCTTCAAGTTCTCTCTCCTCTCTTTCCTGCTTAGCTTTGAGGACTTTGACCATGGCTGGTGTATATCCTTCAGGGATTACTGTATCAGCTTTAGTGACAGAATCTTTATTCTTCAGTATGGCAACCACGTCTTTCATAGCGTCTGTCGGATTCAAGCCATCCAGATAGTCTTTCTGGAATATTTGTGACTGTCCACTTGAATGACTGTTGTCTGATGCGTTGGATAGTTTCCTGATCCTGTATTTGCAGTCATCGTCATCATCATCGTCATCGGTCGCTGCGTTCCGTTCTTTGCGGATGATATCCTCTGGGTTTCCAGCTAGTATCTCGGCCCAAGTGAATTGCCTGGCGGAACCCATAAAGTTTCCGAACTTTCCGATGCTGTTGCGATGCCGCCGTACGCTCTTACGCTTCTTCATTTGTTTCTGTTTTGAACGTAGGTTTTTGGGAGACATTTTCTTGCTGATAACCCCGTGCTGCATGAGAGATTTCTTCAATCTGGCGACTAGATCAGCATCTGAAACGAAGAAGTTTCTAGATGCGCAAGGCTTGCGGAAACCTTCACTGGAAATATTCAAGGTATGCCGCAACAGTTCCAATTTCAAGTCATTTTCCAATGAGCAAACATTCTCTCTCTCAACTGATTTCTTTATCCCGTTTATAGCCAGGAAATTTGGCGGAGTATTCTTCCTTCCGAACCTTCTGGCATAACACAACTTGTTACGGTTTACCGGCGACATTGGCGAATCAACGAAGTTTATATCAGATTTGTTCCCTATCTTTAACAACTCACTTCTAAACAAACTCCTACAGTAATCATAATCAGGCTTGTCCGTGAAATCTAGACTTGTGACATATTCTAGAAACTTCTGTATAAATTGCGGGTAGAATTCAGTCTTGAAGCAAGTCTTTAGGAGGAGCTTTAGATCGCTCATGTAGTTTTTCTTTAGCGCGTGCACTAAATCCGGCTCTGCTAAGACCTCGGCAGTTTTCCAAGGAAGAGTACCAGTAATCCAGTCTAAGATGTTATAGGCTAAAGTTTCTAGGTCAGATCTTCGGGAATGGGCTCCGATATGAGAATCTCTTGAACTGTATTCCAAAGTCCCATCGTGAGCCTTACGGGCGTCCTCGGCAAACTCTTTATGCTGACCTTCCGTGTCTAGGAACTTTGAAGCTAGACCGTAATCTAGGAGATAGATCTGCCCATTTGATTGAGATAAGACAGCCTCTTTATAAACCTCACTATCAGTCTCAGTTTTCCCTGTTACCACCTTTCCTGCTCCGAAAATCTTCAGGTTTTTCTTCTCTTTTTCTCTCTTAACTTTAGATTCTTGGAATTGTTTTGTTGTCTGTATTATGCTTTTATGCCCGAAGTCATCAATCAATTTTTGATAGGACTGATCAGAGCAAACGGAGCTGTTCATGTCCTCGTAATTCACGTAACTTGTCAGTTGCCTTAAGTTGAAAGCATGATGTCTATGCAGTGTCCGAGTTTCTTTATCTGTGAGTATTCTTCGCAGCTTCTTCTGAACACTCGCTAGTCTTTTATCCCCATCACTAGAGGGACTTTTATAATCTTTTGCGATGAAATCCTCATCTGTGTAATAGTTTGTCGAGGTCCTAGGTTTAACTTTCCTTTTCGAAGACAATGCTTCCTTGATTTCTTTCTGTAAAGACGGAGTCAATCTGACGACAGGTACTTTGCCTATTTTAGAGCCATCATAGCCGAGCATTAGATTGGAGCTTTTGATGTCCGAGTGGGTATATCCCTCGCTGTGTAGATATTCTAAGACGTCCAGTATCTGAATGGCTAGAACAAGTACATTTTTGAGTTCTAGGGTCTTGGAGCGGGTTCTGGCTATGATCTTGTGGAGATCTATGTCGTAGCGAGGCAGTACTAAGAAGCGGTACTTGCTGCCCGAGCTCTCGTCTGTGAACGAACCGCTGGCGATGTAGATCGGCATGCCTAGACGCTTTTGGTTGTGTTGTTGCCGCCATGCTTTCACTGGAATTGGACAAACGAAAATTATTAATAAATAATGCTGGACAATTCACACAGGATTATCTAGCCCCAAGCTTAGCGGAGTTTGTGTTATGGGTACTAGATAACTGATATACTTAATACAATACACTACGTAGTAAGAAATTATTTTCATTATACATAGAAAACATTTAGAATACCCTGAACAAATATCTGTAGATACAAACGTTTGTCCCGAGGCGAGAATCGAACCCGCAAACTCCTGCGTCACAGATGAACCTTCGCCCGCTGCGCCACAGAGGACGTCATTAGATAGATAGATAGATAGAAAACACTTTATTATACCACACAAATACAGGAAACAATACAAAGAAAATGCTTAGAAAAAAGGAAGTATAAAGGGCGGCCTTATCGCTAAATGCGATCTCTTCCAGGCAACCTTGGGATGGACTGGAAATTAAAGAACAAAATAGACGGTGGCACTGAATAAATATATAGATAGATACCTACTTAAAGAAAAGGAAACAAATACACTACATACATACCTACCATAATACCTACAAAGATTAATAATAAACATACATAAACATAAAATAAGGTTGTCTAACTCTTTACAAGGATATATAATGTTGATGAAGCAGTTTTTTGAAAATAGGGAGTGATTTTGCACGTCTGATGTCCAGAAGGAGAGCATTCCATAGATGGGTAGCTTGTACAGTGAAAGATTTGTCATAGAAAGAGGTAGTGTGAGCAGGGACTTTTAAGATGAGGGTTTCAGAGGAACGCAAAGAGAGCGAGTGAGAGTTTGAGAGGAATTCGAAGCGCTCCTTGAGATAGGAAGGGCTCGGAGGATAGAACAAGATACTGTACAAGAGAGATAGTATGTGAGTATTCCTGCGAAGTCGTATGGGTAACCACTTGAGTTTAGCGCGATATTCGGAAACATGGTCATATTTGCGTAATCCAAATATGAACCTGATACTGAAATTTTGGAGGCGCTCAAGCTTGTTTAATTGATCTTCAGTGAGGTCGGGATAGCAGGCGTCGGCGTTATCGAGAATGGGAAGCAAAAGGGACTGAGCAAGAGTAACCTTAGTGGAGATCGGGAGAAAATTGCGCAGTCGCCGCAGTGAGCCCGCCGATGCGAACATTTGTAGGTAGTAGGTCATTAATAGGTAGTAGGTACCATTTGATGAGGACAGCAGCATGAGACACACATAACTTTAATGCTGATAATACCTCCCTAAAACTAGGGGGTATTGGCAGAAAAACCATGCTTGGCAGGCGGATTTTTGATCACAATTGTAATGCTAAAAATACACAGAAAGCTGCTGTCCTCCCCAGTCATTACTTAAGACATTCAAGGGCTGGAGAGACCGTTTCTAAGCAGGGTTGGGCAGTATTTGAATTACTTGTAATCAAAATACGTACTTAACTGAAATACAAATACGTATTTGGTATTTCCTTAAAATAATGTAATTTGTAATTCGTATTTCAAATACCTGACGCCAAGGATTTTGTAATTAGTATTTCAAATACTTGAGGCTTCAAAATACATTTTAACATTAAAATACATTTAACCTATAGTTAGCCATAAAGGAAAATAACATTTGGCGAGTGTGAGTGCGAGGCGAGAGAGTTGGCAACACTACACCTGTTTATTGTACGCTGCCTATGACTGCACGTCAAAATTGGCCAAGAAAACTGAGAAGAAAACGCAAAACAATGTGCGTCAAATTGTCAATATCAAGCTAAGATGTCAAGTCATAACATAACGGTTTGTTTTTTGTTTTTTCACGGATTAAATAAAGCTTCTGTTCTGTGCAGAAAACAAATTGTATTACTAAAGTTTATCGCAATGGACGATCAAAATCCCTCTGCAAGTAAAAAAAGGAAAAATATAAAAAATGTGTTCATACAATTTAACCAAGTTTGTGCTCATCAGGACCTGTAGAAAGATTGTTTTCTTTAGCAGGTTTTATTCACTCTCCAACAAGAGGCTGTTTGTCTGACAGTACATTTAAAAATGCTGTCCATGCATGGCCTCCTACCTGGACATAACCTGCCTACTAGAATTGATAGCTGCCTAGATCACGCATTAATAAAAATAAACAAAATGTTAAATACTGCCGTGGTCGCCGTACTACAAACTACTATCACAGATCACTTAATGGTACTCGTATGTCTTTCAAAGATAAATATAGTGAACAAAGTCAGATATTCAACGATAATTAACTATGATAACGCACTGGAAGATTTATCCAAACAAAATTTTGCATTATTGCTCGATGAAAATGACCCGAATACTCTCTGTGAGAAACTAATTTTAATGTTACAAGAATGTCTCTATAATAATACTACAACACGATGTGTTCCCCGAAGTAAACAGACAATAAAACCATGGATAACGCAGGGTGTCTTGCGTTGTATAAAGAATAGGAATAATTAACAGAAAAAATTACGAACTAATCCCCATGACGATATATTAAAAAGAACATATCGAAGATATAGGAACTACTGTAATAATTTAATCAAAAAATTAAAGCGAAATTACCATAAAGACCAACTTAGTAAATCATCTAAAACAAGTAAAACCCTATGGAAAACTATTAACAACATAACTAACTATAAACCAGTAAGGACAACAAATAAAGAAATACTTAATTTGAAAGCTACACCGATAGAGTCTGTTAATTATGCAAATTCATTTTATTCAAACATCGGCAAATCTCTTGCTGAACAAATTTTAGTGCGAAATGGTAGAGACAATACCTGTTCTTTGGCTCTACGATCCAACCAGAACTCATCTTTTGTATTGTTGGAGACTGACCCACATGAAATCTATAACATAATCATAGACCTTAAAACAGAAAGTGCACCAGGTATTGATAACATTACCTCAAAATTTATAAAATTATCCAAACATATATTAATTCCCATACTATGTCACCTCACTAACTTGTGTTTTAAAAACGGAATTTTCCCTAATGCCTTAAAGAAGTCAAGTATAACGCCAGTATATAAGAATGGACAAAAGGAAGATATAAATAACTATAGGCCGATTTCCATATTACCATCTATCTCCAAAATAATTGAAAAACTAATAAACAAGCGGCTGCTAAATTACCTCGCTAAGTTTAACATTTTATCCGACTCACAATTTGGCTTTAGGCAAGGATTGTCTACTGAGGATGCTGTGGCAGCAATCAGTAACCACATTGTAGAGAAAATATTACGACATACTGCTACAAAAGAAATTATCGACCAAATTTATATGAGCCTGGCACAATCAATATTAAAATACTGTATACCAATATGGGGAGGAGCTGCCAGAACAAAATTCCTTGAAGTAGAGAGAGCTCAAAGATCCTTGATGAAAGTCATGTATCGTAAGCCGTTTCAATATCCCACAAACGTACTCTACCAGGAGTCAGGAATTCTGTCAGTAAGAAAACTCTACATTCTGGATACCGTCTTAAAATACCACAAAATATTAGGTTTTGACCCTAATAAGACAAAAAAGCGACGAAAGGATAAGGTTGCGGACAAAGTTACAACTCGTTCCAAATATGCATCCCGGCAGTATGCCAAGCAGTCCACACACCTTTACGACGTTATTAACAAAATTATTAATATATACTCTTTAAACAGTCATTCCTGCAAAATAGCACTTAGTCTATGGCTGCCGACATTAAGCTACGAAGATGCAGAAAAACTTCTGGAAACCTTAGCATAATAGTAATAGTTAATTTAAATTAAACCACCACACCACACCTCTAGCACATTATACAAACTCATACACACACACAATAGAAACTCCTGTTGCCCGGACTCTTAGGAGATCGGTGTCCTCAGGAGCATCACACACACATACACTGGTAACTCCTGTTGCCCGGACTCTTAAGAGACCGGTGTCCTCAGGAGCACCACACACACATACACACACCCTCACACACGCCTACACACACACACACACTTTCACATATGCATAGTTAGAGTAACTGCAATATTCATACATTATACCTACTTTTAATTTAATTTTTGTTCAAAAACGCTCATAGTTAGGGTACCTATACATAAAATTTTGAGGATATTAGGTACATACTTACATTTATTTTTATTTTTAGAGAACTAGCACAAATTAAGATAAAATCTTTGTTAAACTTTTGTAAACAATTGATTCTCTGGCATTTAAATTGTTTCTATTTGTACTTTAAACGAGTAAAATGTTTTTCGATTTACCTAAATTTAAACAATTAACCATAAAATTGTTAATTATACTTAATTATTTATAAGCCGCGCTGCAGAGCGAGACCCTCTAGCACAGGTATTTTATTACTTAAAAGAGGGTCCCACACCACTGAAATGTATTAGATTAAGTAAAAGAAATAAACAATTTTGAATTTTTTTTTTGAATTTTGAAAGTGTTCATGTAAGGAAACTTTGGTTTTACTGATTAATAAATTGTTTTCCTCTACTTTTCAGCCCGTGCTGGTCTAGATTACTTATTTTGTATTTTGTAATTTGTATTTCAATTAAAAATAGCTAAAATACTGTATTTTCAAATAGCTTACTTAAACATATTTTGTATTTCGTATTTTAATTACTTGCGATACAGTAATTTGTAATTTTTATTTCAATTAAAGCAATGCATGTATTTTGCCCGGCCCTGATATTGCAGACGTCTATAGGCTGCGGAAACCCGCTTTCCATCAGGTGGACGGCATGCTTGTTTGCCACTGCCAGGTAACATTGACCATCTCTCTAGATATTCCACCTTCTTCTACAACTCAAGTTGTTGAATAAAATGTTTCTCTATCTCTATCTCTAAATCAAAGGTGTGAACAAAAAACAACAAAAATATAATTCTCATTCTCTCCAACCCAGATTATCGAATACAAAATTTGAATATCAATATTACTTGTTTAATCAACATTACAAGGAAATTAGTAACTTAACATTGACCTACATTCAAACCTGGTAAAGCAAAGCCGACAATTCTTATCACTGCAGTACTTCTTAAGTAGTGAATAACGCTAAGACAAGGAGCCTAGATAAAAAGGTAGCATACGCAATAATGTTTTAAATAACTGTTGCCATTGCGGTCGTGGCTTAAAATGCTCTGAGATGCGAAGTTGCTCTTGTTGGCCATGATGTTGAGTAAAAAGAGGAACTCCGCATCTCTGCCTACACCATACAAAATAAAACTTTTAATACATTTTTACTATACTTTTAACAGAATTAAAAATAAGCTTGGTATCACAAACTGCAAAATCGATTTTTGAAAATTCCTTCGTTTAACTTATTAATAAGTTAAAATAGGAGGTGGCGCTGATTTGGGTTGGGTTACCGGTGGTGTAAATTGCTTAAAAAATACGCGGCAACAGAGTGAACTTGAGTTTAGTACGGGTAGTTTGTTTACAAACATTCTACATTGAGTGTATAATATGGTGAATGTCTTCTAGATCTTATTTTTTATCGTGAATAGACTATCGTCGGCCAAATCATCACTTACGATGATATGATTGTATTCAAACGAAGGTCTATTCACAATTAAAAAACTTCTTTTTATGAGGCCTATGCTCAGCAGTGCTTTCTTTTTTCAGTGGACATTATATCAGCTGATTGACGACTTCAGTGGCGCAGCGGGCGAGAGTCCGCCTGCGACGCAAGAGGTTGCGGGTTCGATTCCCGCCTCGGAACAAATTTGTGTACGATCTGCAGAAATTTGTTCCGTTGGTCTGGGTGTTTTCTATATATAATAAAAAAAACTATCTTATGTATATAATGTATTAAATATATCAGTTATCTAGTACCCCTAGTGAACATCAAGGCAGGTAAAATCAAGGCTTCTATTAGTGGTTTCAGTTTTTAAAGTGTTATCTCTTACCATTGCTAGCCTGAGCGGTACGTATCATGCAATGCACCTCAACGAACAGAGGTCCATTGGTGTGGGGTTCAATCTTGATGACGTAGGGGGCGTTGAGCTTGGTCACATCTTGGTCTACGTCGTCTGAAGCAAGGTATATGCGCCCGAAGCTGCCTCTTCCTGGAAAATTAGTGCAGAAAGGTTGGAGTGGAACAAAATTTTGGAGATTGTTTAGATTAGTGTTTGGGCAGAAACACTATAATAACAAAAAACTTTGAGTCATAGAGTACATAGGTGATCGGAATGCTGGCTTCTCTTTTGGTCAATGGCATTGCCATTCAATGTGGCAATGCTGCCAGCATTCTGGGCACTCTGCCTTCTAGATGATGGCTGAGATTTTTAAGAAATAGAATTGTAATTACTTATTGTAATTGTTTTAATATACCTATTATTGTCATTTGCTAAATAAATGTATTTACTATGTACAACAAAAAACCTTAGATTTTTAAGAAATAGATAAAAGTGTATATTTTAGTTGTAATTGTGTTATACTGTTATGTAATTTTCTATGATTTCTGATAAAGGTTTACCTTAGGTTTAAAAAAAACCTCAGTGAATACTTGATTTTGGAGAAGGTGCAGAAAGTAGTTATTCAGCAGTAGCTATTATTGATTCTTTCTAGTTGTTCTTCTTTAATGCTGTGTACTTTTTTTTTTTTTTTACAATTCACACAGCATTATCTAGCCCCAAGCTAAGCAGAGCTTGTGTTATGGGTACTAGATAACTGATATACTTAATACAATACACTACATAGATAGATATTTTTTATTATACATAGAAAACACCCAGACCAACGCAACAAATTTCTGCAGATCGTACACAAATTTGTTCCGAGGCGGGAATCGAACCCGCAACCTCCTGCGTCGCAAGCGGACCTTCGCCCGCTGCGCCACGGAGGCAGTCACTTTACGATACAATCATATTATTGTCTTTATGTTTTACTGTTTGATTGTGTTCTGTATTGAGCGCCAAATAAATAAATACATATAAATAGCATCATTTTGCCTTAGAAATGGATTTATTCAATGATTTGTGACTTGTGAGTGAGTAACTTAATGACTTATTTAACAAATTATTGGATATATTTCTCTATTATCCTAATATAACCTTTGGCTATCTATTCTACATCATAAAACATAAACAACTAAAGGTTTTATTTAAATCATAATTTGACCTACCTATTGTAAGAAAAATTTGTTTATTACTGCAACACACAATACGAAAAAGTGAGTCACAATAAAAGGAAAATAATGCAAATAAATGTTTTCATCATCGATGGATGGTTCAAAATACTCAAGTTTAATAGAAATAAAAATACTTTTACTATGCCATCTTATAAAAACCATGTATACTTAACACTATTGTTGTACTTTTATAATAAGAAACAAAAACTTTAAAAAAGGATAAAAACAAGGAATAGGTTGGACTGAAGTTAGTTAAAACTAACTTCAGTCCAACCAGTTCAGTTTAACCATACAGAAGTGGTCAAACTACTTTTGAAACAAGTTTTCTCTTGGCAAGTGTATTATTAACAACCACACATAATAAAACTAGGTGAAGTACCTACATATGAGTAGGATTTGATTATGCTATGGCTTTGCTCTTTAATGACACTAGCTTATGCCCGCGGCTTCACACATGCTTTTCCAGGGTAAATAGTAGCTTATGTTGTTCCGGGTTCAGAACTTTATGCATGCCAAATTTTAATATGATCCATTCAGTAGTTTTGGTGTTGTCTTTGCCCAAAGATCTCACAACCTGACAAACTTCCGACTTTACTATATTAGTAGGATTAACTTCTGCCTGCATCTTAGCAAGCTTTTTCCAAGATAATATGGAAGTTCATGACAACTGCTTAGATAGGTATTAAGGTTTGAGATAATCCTATGACATTTTTGTGTGGACAGACAATGAATAATTTATTTAACAGTTTATAAACTTACTAGGAAATTTCATAATGATTTGTCCGCAAGCAGGGTGGGCAAGTACTTTATAAAGAAAATAGATGATTTCACTCTACGATTGCTCACATTGTATCATTTACTTACACAATGATGATAAATGTGTGTAAACACAATAAAACCAACAGATGATTTCATAACAGACTATATGAATATAAATTACCTAAATTTTATGAAGTAAAAGTGTTTCTACATACCAATTGGCTTCCCGATTCGCCATTTCTTTTGCTGAATATCAGTGAATATAATGCCAGGAGTTAGAGCTTCATCATCACAGAAACTGACGTCCAAACTCGGAGTAGAAGGTGCTGGGAGTTCTTCTATGACTTTGGCCTTCTTTTTAGTGGGTAATGAGAAGTGCACAAGTTCATTTCCACGGCGGGGCATTGCAATATCGAACAAAATACACGAGCCACGGCTTCATGAACAAAACATCACTTTCCAGATATTATACGGACTGTAGAACTGAAGCAGGAGGAAAATACTGTAGATTACACATATAAGTCTTCGTAAATCTAATAAATAGCAACGTGAGCGGTAATGTGACTGAAATAATCGGAATTATCGGTTAATCAATACGGTGGCAAGTACGTAGGTAATTAATAAGTAGAAACAGTAATTTTTCACGTACTATGATTGTTATAGGATTGCTATCAATTTATTTGCAATGCCAACGGCAAATGATATTATTATTACCACAAATCCAAATTTCTGAACCGAAAACTGACTGAACGAACGAATTACAATCAACTGATTACAAATCCGCCATGTTGTTTGTGTTTTTAGAGATTGCCACAATGAAATTTCCAAGAAATCGACTAGTCGATTTTAGACATTAGTCGATTTTTCGATTCAAGCCAATTTCGATGTCAATTTTGTTAATTCTTTATAAGTTATTTGTCAAAAAGAAACAAAATTTAATATGTTTAGGCGCAAATTTTCACTTTATTAACTTCTTAACTTAAATGAAATTCATGTGCAGTGGGGTTAAAATTTCTAACCACCGAAAATTTTCATTTCCCGTGCAATGCAAATCGGTCCACCCTAAAACGAATCACCAAGATGCCAGGCGAAGTGTGTCCTAATTCGAATGTCTCAATTATCTCATTCCAAATAAAAGCTTTAACATCAAAGCGACAAAAAAAAAGCTTTTGTGCAAAAATCGAAGCAGGGGAATTTAGGAACGACATTAAACATCGAGTCGATCAGCCAGCTCCATATATTTTGCTAGCCAAGGTTGGTAGTAAGTTTTTGTTTGGATTATCCTGTGTTTGGAGTTGCCGGTATGGCGCATTACGCGCCATACCTGCTGCCTTAGCTATCGCAAAAATAAGTTGTTTTTCGATAGGTAGGGTAGGTAAAAATCTGACGAAATACCTTTCTCTAAAGATCTTTGTGGGTACAAGCAGTGCCAGATTAAGACTTCTTGATGCCATTTGCGGATACAGGGGGGGGGGGGGGGCTGGCCATGGCCCATCAGTCGCTAGAAATTACGCAAAATTTTAGCCTCTCGCTATCCTCGCCATTGTTTTTGCTTTGGTTTTTTTTTTCTTTCTAAAATTTTTCCACCGCCACTAGAGTCTAAGTAATTGTCGCGGCTCACACAGCTTATCAGCGTCGTTATATCGTATTTTCTTCTTTTTCTATCATAAATTTCCCAACCGTCTCTAAAAAGTATTCAAAAATTCGCCGCACTGTTTTTATATCGTCTTTTCTTCCTTTTCACTCACAAATTTCCAAAATATCGCAAAAAAATCTTAAAAATTTCGAAGCTCCAATTTCCCAATCGTCGCGTCGCTAAGACTTTAATATTTTCGAAGTTTGCTCCGTTCGCCTTTTTATATCGTCTTTTCTTCCTTTTCAGTCACGAATTTCCAAAAAGTCACAAAAACAATCTTCCGAAATTTCGTGGCTCCTTCTGCTCGCCGTTTTTATATCGTCTTTTCTTTCGCTAATTTCCTAATCGGCGCTAAGACTTCAAAATTTTCGAGGCTCGCTCCGACCACCGTTTTTATGTCGTCCTTGCTTTCTTTTAACTCACAAATTTTGCATTCGTCGCTAAAACAAATTTTAAAATTTCTCCATTTTTTTATTCACATTTGCAATGAACTTATTTAGGGGCTCCGCTTCGATGTCCAAAAGAGTTCGTCACTAAAAATTTTCAGAACCGCTGCTCTATTCAATTTAAAACGCGCGGATTTTCAAAAAGCCTTGCCTGTCTTTCATTTGCCAGCAAAGTTTTTCTCAGTTTCTGGTGCCCCCCAACACGTGATGCGCTAAGCAATTGTTTAGTTTGCATATAGGTTAATCTGGGTACAGGAGTTGAATTTAATGCTTACTGACATAAATACAAACCTTCACAGCCTTTATTGCTATTAAGATAATGAATTTGATCCTATCCCAAAACAGGAAAACAAAGAATCAAGTCCATTCCTTATATGGTTCCGAGCCGGCCGAAATTCATACCTACTTGACGACCTCCTGCCGAATTTCGGCCAAAGCGGCGGCCACTCTCAACGGAGATTAGCCATGGGCGCAGGAAATAAATATTGTATTTAGTAGGTTCTGTAATCTATGATACCTAATGTATGAACATATAACTAACCTAATGTTGGAGATCAAAAATTTAGGATCAAACCCTCTGAAATAATTTACCTGCCTACCTAAATGGGTAGATACCGTACCCTCACCTGCCTAAAACAGGTAGGTACCTAGTTCTTACCTACCTACTAGAATACTATCAACACAGTACATAAATGTATATATTTAAGTACTGTGCTACCCTTCAGTGCCACCCATACATAAGTACCGGAAAGCGCTCTACAAACTTCAAGTTTATGCTACAGGCAGCCCTAGATTGCAGCGCTTTGCAATGCACCGAAACAAAACTTTTTATTTCGTTCGCTTCTCATTCACGAGTCGACTGCGAGGCGAGAGCCCGTGCGTGTGACCGCTTCGTACACACGAGGCAAATCGAACGCGATGATCTTTTGTTTATCAACAAATTCTCTACCATTACGTGATCTGTGACATAAACCAACAAAGCAGTGATGTTCTGTAAGTTTTTATAGAATATTTATGGAAATCATGTTGAGTTATCGTTGAGTGCACGAAGATGGAAGGTGCGAACGCTGACTCAGATCATTCTATGACTTGGGAAGACTTTTTCGGTAAGTAGGTCTAATTAATAATACACGCCAGAATAGATTTTAATAAACATTTGCTGGTTGTTTAAAAATTGAGAAGAACTAATTTAAAATTCTAACCCTGTAAGTACCTACATATTATATACTACTCCCACAGTGGGTTAGTAAAAAAAAACAAAAAATGTTGAATCGATAAAAGTGAGTCCATAGAAATATTAAATATCGATATTAAAATCGTGAATTTCCCGGGGCGAGTCGTGATAGGGACGGGCTAGCACCGCATTTCCACCGTCTATGGTCAGGCAGGGGCAGCTAGTACTTGCATAGAACGCATGTTGCGTTCATTGCCTCCCGAGCACATGCCATATTCCATGCATGCAATTTTCTCGAATACTCGAACACGCCCTCCAGCCAAGTTTTGATCTCACGCTTTTGTTCAATATTTTTTACCGATATATTTACTAACTGACAAAAAATTACAATCCTTTGGTACTATCAATGTGTTTGTAAGCCCCGGTCTTGACGTTTGGTGCGGTAAATACCTAACTAATCTCTTAAGTAAAGAATGTCGGAACTCGGAACAGAGATAAAAACTGAACGACTCTCATTTTAGAATAGTAGGTAGCCATTAGGTAGCTAGGTTTATTAAAATAAAAACTATGTGTGTAGTGTGTACCTACATTATTATTATTGAATAAGCTCGCTCTAACCCACGAACGAAGCTAGTTTAACAGTTTACCGATAGATCAATCCTGGTTGTGTTCTTTTCTAGAAAATTATAATCTTTGAAATCAATGCTGCTAATGTACGAGAAGAGAATTAATGAAGTGCACTTCCGGGCATCGCGACCGGATGTTCCAAATTTAAATTCGACAGTTAGCGCCGAGAAGTGTTGCTATCGAACTACGTTCATTTTGGATTTATTTTATCGCCACTTGGCGTGTAGGCGGGAAATAAAAGGCCATTTTGGGATGAATAAATTATTTATTGGGTATCACTATGAAAATACATTCCTAAATGCCATCTGGGCTGGGTCTGATTTAAACAGTATTAGTAGAATGTCTGGTGAGAAGCCAGTTATTTTACAAAAATTCAAAATCTGTCGCGACGGTTTTGCCATGAAATAGGTATATTTTATTAAATTTCAACTTTGCCCATAAATACAACACTTTTAAGCTGCGTAGGCATTGAATGTTCCACTAATAACTAATTTAATTCCAAGTCAAAAGCACTATCTTCAGATACTTTTACTACCTGCCACTCCTTTAATTTAGCTGGTTTTAGTGAGATTAAATTAAGTTTTTGCACGCAATTTCAGCTCCTATTTTTTGGTGATTTAAGAACTAGCAACCCGCCCCGGCTTCGCACGGGTGCAATGCTGATACGGACTTTTTTGTAGACCTTTTTAAGGTGTACAATACTGTAGTACATAATTTTGATCTATCTGGTAGGGTTCAGCAAGCGTTTGCAATGTAATCGCAAAAAATGTATTTATTTACGACATCACATCAGAAACCTCTAAAATTTGCAGTGTTTCTCTACTATATTGCATGTATTATACTTAAATATAAACCTTCCTCTTGAATCAGTCTGTGAAAAAAATAGCTCATCAAAATCCGTTGCGTAGTTTTAAAGATCTAAGCATACATAAGGACAGAAAGACAGCGGTAAGCGACTTTATTTTATACTAGGTATGTAGAGATTGTAGACGTAAATAACCATAAGATCTGAAGATCTATTACCATATTTTTATTCAATAAGTTCAGCCGTTTGGGCGTGAAAAGGTAATACACTGCTAGAGTTCTACTTTAGAATTGAATAAAATGAATTTAGTGCTAGCATGAAATCCATTCAATCCTATCCATAACTCTACGTTAGAGATAGGTATAGGTACCTAAACACTGTATTTGTCGGTCGACTGGCTTCACCGGGCGGCGCCGGCGCCGCGTTGCGGTCGCCTGTTGCGATATCTCTGTAAGGCGATCTGCTTCTAGGAGTGGTCGTTGAATGAACGAACTGTTTTTGTAGACTGTTTGTTTGCCGTCGACTGCTAGACCGGTTTACAGTCCACTGATGAACCAGTTTACTCGTGAACGACATTTGCATCGCCCAGTCCAAAGTCGAGCGTTGACGAAACTGTTTGTTTCTCGCTCTCTAGCCACCCGTCTATCAAGCATTCTGCTCTCTTCACACTTGCTTGTTTCGCTAATATGACTATCTCTCTTTCGCCATGCGCCAGGCCAGACTGTATATCGGCGGCGGCGTAAGTGGTGTTTTGTAAAAGTAAACTCTATGGCAATGCAATATGCATGTCAATGTATTATTCTATTAGTAGGCAAGAGAGCATTATTACATTTATTAATACAGTACCTACAATACAATGCCACCATTTGGTTAAAAAATACCTACCTAACTACAACAATCGTTCCTCAAGTGAAGCGAACTGTAATAGGTACCTTTCGAAGTGTCTAAGTAAGTAACTTAACTAGGTAAGTACTTAATTTGTTATCTACTAGGTACCTACCTACCTACAAATAAAATTAAATCCATTCTGGAGAAACAGACGCCTATTCTTGCATAGTGTGCATACCTACCTAGGTAGGTATTTCATTTCAAAAGTAGGGAAATCATTTAATTTTTTTGTGCTAGATAAGTATTACATTACCTCCTAAACAATTACCTACCTATCTTCATATGGTACCTAGGTAAGTTGCACTATGCACACAAGCGTAGGTAGGTTAGGTACCTAGGAGGGATATTTATTTTTTATTTCTGATTTTCGGGCATACCTATCCAGTTAGAGACAAACCATTCTAAAAATGCAGGCCCTCTTCATAAAACGTCATAGGTACTACTTACTTGGCGTGCATTTTTAGAATACTTTATCTCTACCTACCTAGGTACCTATCCCGAAGGTAGGTAGGTAGTGTAGGTTCCCTAGGTACCTACCTACTGACCTATGGGATTTTTCTTTTGACGCGTCAAAAAGCAAGAGGCACCGATACTTACATTTTAATACCTACCTACTTATGAAAAGTTTAGCACCACTATTAAAGGTAGGCCTACCTATAATAAACTGGTGCTTAGGTATTCTGATAAGTGATACGATAGATAACAGAACACTATTGCTCCGTGCTATTTCACACTGGCTACTGGCATGGCGATTTGCAAGCGAGTTAACGCCGAAAGACATGGTACCTAGGTAGGTAGGTGTAGGTACCTAGGTAAATTCATTGTTGAAAAAAAGTAGTGATCGCGAGGTCTACTGTTCGTAGAACTACTAGTTATATAAAAATACCCAGAACACCCGGAACAAATATTTGCATATCGTACAAACATTTGTTCTAAGGCGGGAATCGAACCCACAACCTGCATCGCAGGTGGACCTTTGCCGGCTGCACCACATCGCGCAAAAAAGTTCATAGGTACGTCGCGTCGTCGATTGGCAAGCGTTTATGATCGTTTTAATTCTCGTTGTCGTTTACCAATCTGTGCATCAACGTTCAACGATCGATCATGTCCTGAACTGAACGGCATAAACTGGTCGAACAGTAAACTGTTTAATGAACTAGTTCATCGTGGACGGTAAACGGTCTCGTTTCGTCGACTGAAAAGAAGTCGACGACCCATTCCTATCTGCTTCTGTCTGCTGCAATGTATCGCCTTTGTAACTAATCACGTGCTTATGATTATGGTAGGTAATAGTTGACTATCGCAACTTTACTCGCACTTCTAAACAATATCTTCTACACGCACGCTGAAAAGTACAGAAAGTCTGTTTTGTCGAGTTTTTACTTCTGGCCTGGGTTTACTGTTCTGGTAATGTATGTTTTGTTTGTGTTGCCAGTTCTGCCAAAAAATCGTCTGTTTAACCCACTAATATTTATTCAGGTATGTAAGTAAGGTTTAGTTTACCTTACATACTTACCTGCACTTTTACCTCCCAGCGTCTGGTATCTACTCCAATGACTGGATATTAGTGCAGAGACGTTAGATAAAGTGTCTATAGCTGTGCCTTATCTTATCGTGACGATGCCTGCTTATGTCTGGCACCGTAGCCAAGCTTATACCAGCCAGCACTGTTCACAGTGTTCAACTTCAAGAGAGTAGCGGAGTGGCGCAATGACTTTAATCGTAGTGTTGTAACAAAACCCGTCGTGCCATCTGGGGACCGAGGTTGGTGTCATTTTGGTATGTTATTAATACGTACTTGTAGCTACTTACTAATAAATCCTCTATAGGCCCTTACAGCATGCAATTAGATCAAAGAATCAGGCAAGCAAGGCGTCACAGTGTTCTGTCGCAATTGGGAACGCATCTGTTTTCGACTACCAAGCGGAAGGATAGGATTCGTTTAGTTCAAGTCTTGCTAGATTAATTTGTACAATTCACACGCATTTTCATTAAATAAATAATTTAATAAATAAGTAACTTTGTTTAGGACATTTAGGACATTTTCTTACTAAACTCCACAATTATCAAAAAAATTACACTCCACAATTATTAAAAATTAGCAAATGTCACAATTTGACTCATAAATAACCTGTGTCACACTGACAGGCCGACAAAAGGCGCCAAATTATTCCCGGCAAACAATTGACAATAATGCACAGTCATAGGCTGCGGTTTTGTAACATTCGCCCATTACCATAATGCAATTCTGCGATTTGTTATGTTGGCAAACCTCATTTTTGTGATTGGAAGATCGAAGCTGAATTATTTTGAAATTGGCAAAGTCAGTAGCATTTGTAGTTTTTGTACGTTGCATGTTTGAAATTGGAAATCCGAAATTTAGAGGGATTGATTTTTTGAAATTACCATGGGTAAAAAAATTGGTAGGTACGTATAAAACAGCAGTACAGCATACAAATGGCAATCGGCTAAATAAATCGTAATAAAATTTGGCCAGGAAATAATATGCTGAAGAAGGACATAAAGCTACATTTAATCCAGGAATAAGTCGTGCTAAGCCGAGAACAAAGCTAGTTAAAAAACCAATAGCATAGCAAAGTAAGCCACAACAGGCTTACCCATAGGTACCTACTTTTACTTTCTACATACTTACACTTACTTATACTAGCTTAAAAATAAACCTAGGAAAGCTGAAATAGTGCTGGTGCATTGAGGATCAGTCACATAACGGGAGAATCCAATTTTGACTATTACATTGCATGTGTTATGATTTTCTGAGTACACTACTTTTTGATTTTTTGAAATCCGTTCATAAATGGCAAAGTTATTTAATATTTTATCGGGCTTGATTTTAAAACGCGCGCCTCCCGCCCGTGGATACCGACGACGTCATCACACACAGACCCCGCGCGATCGCAGTCGTCCAGTACGCACATTCGTGATTAGTAGCGAACACTCGGTTTTTTTTCAAGTTTTATGCATTATCGGTTTATTGTTTCGGTGTTCTGTAATAATGAGCAACAGATTGGAAGATGGATTCGAAAAAGGACAGTCAGATAATCTACCTAAAGTGGATTCTTTCATTGTTTTTGAATACTTAAACAATCATGTGAAGTATACCAGCGCTGAAATCCGAGGTTGGAAGCTTCAACGGTAAGTACCTACCAAATTTAATGTGTTAGTTAGTGAGTTTAGGCCTAGGTACTTTTTTACATGGCCGTTGCGGTAGGTAATGTGAAAATAATAAAATAACCTGGGTAAAAAGGTACATGAACAGCATAACCTACTCCATCATAAAAAACGTTAGTCAAGTCAAGTACCTACATTATTTCTTTCTACGGAGTTCGAGTTGATGTTTTTGTAAGCAGGAAACTGCAGGCATGATTTATTGCGATTTAGTAAGTGCCGGTTTCTAGTTCACCTAAACAATAAAGACCGGGAGCGCGCCGTAGATTAACTAACATTAGCGGATACCTACCATGTTTTTTGTTTCGATGCACTTAAATGATGCAGCCGCATGAGGTGATGTGATGTAGGTATTTAATGTTGTATGATTATTACAGGTCTGTACGAGAGTCATATGGCGACGATGCCGTAGGGTATGTCCAAGTCCAAAGAAATCGAAATGTGTGCACAGTAAAGGCAAGAATAACACCGGAGCATAAAGTAAAAACTAAAGGTTATAGCTGCACTCTCAAATGTGAAGAAAATGACAAAACTATTATTGATGTTACTTGTCATGATTGTGCTGCACAAAAAGGAGGTTGCAAACATAGTGTACCTTTTCTTATAAAATAGTTTAATATAATAATAATATAATAAATAATAATAGTTTTAGTTTTAGTTGTTTAATATAATAAATAATAATAGTTTTATATATAATAAAATAGTTTTCTTAAAAAATAGTTTGTCCGGCGTACTACTACTTGTACTCTTGCACTTTGGCACGACACAATATTTGTAAGACATTTTTAAGGATATTGATACACAACAATAAATCTATAACAAAGCGACCGGGACAAGCACAGCTCAAGAACTGCGCGGGAAACGGAGTACATCTACAAAACTGAAGAGCGCGCGCGGGGTCGCGCCCCGGGTATGTGTGGGATGACGTCACGCGCTCGCGGCTGGTACTGGCGGGCGTTATTTGAACTGCTACAGTAAAATTGCTGTACCTTCGTCATTTCTTGTCCGAATTGGATATTTTTTTCACCATAAGTCATGTTTTTTTTACTGTCATCGATCTACATACTTAACAAAAATCGTGACTGATCCTCATTGGCTTTCCAAACAGGATGTTATATTATTTACCTACGCTTTTGTGGAGGAAACTGTGTTCAGTGATTATAGGCAACTAAGTTCTAAATATTAGGTCCTTACATATGAAATTGGCGTTTTGTATAGGAGGAACAAAAAGTCGAATATTTTTTAATATAATATATTTAATTAATCAAAGTATGAACCATTATTTTCTATGCACTTTTGCCATCTTATAGGTAGTTCATTGATCCCTTTACTAAAAAAACCAGTCGGACGGGAATCAATAAAATCTTTGAAGGCGATTTGGACTGCCCCATCGGAGTTGAATTTTTTCCCTTGCAAGAAGTTATCCAAATTTCGAAAAAAATGGTAATCTGTTGGAGCAAGGTCCGGGGAGTACGGAGGATGTCTTAGACTGAGAATGTAACGCAGCAGTCGACGCGCGTTTGCCGGTTTGCTTCAGTCAATTCGTGAGGTACCCACCTTTCAAGCTTTTTAATCTTCCCAATTTGCTTCAAGTGAATTAAAACAGTTTTATCACTAACACCGCAGCCTGCAGCTAACTCGGACGTGGTTTGCGATGGATCCGCTTCCACAATAGCCTTCAACTCTTCATTATCAACTTGAGTCTCAGGCCGTCCACGGGGCTTGTTCTGCAAGTCGAAATTTCCAGAACGAAAACGTTGGAACCAAAAACGAACTGTGTTTTCTTTTGCAACACGACCGCCATACACATCATTCACCCTTCGAGTTGTTTCCGCAGCACTAGTGCCACGGCGGAACTCGTACTCGTAAATAATGCGATATTTTAAGTTTTCCATTTTGTAAAATGAGTGACGCAAACAGAAAAAAACAGAAGAAAAAAAACAAATGAATGACGATCATCGAAGCACAAATACACGAGTCTATAGCTGTACAAATTTGAATTTGGAATTCCTTACCAAAGAGGAGAAATTTGTGATTAAAGTGGCCAGTACGAAAAACGCCAATTTCATATGTAAGGACCTAATATTTTCTTCCGTACATGCGCTTTGGCCACAGGCATTTCCGAATTTTCATTTCTAATGCCGATTAAAAATGTTATTTTGTTTATTTTCTGCAAGAGATTGAATATAGCATTGAATCACACATGTGTAACAAACAACTGACTGACCATAATCTCTGCAAGCTTAGTTTACTAACACGTTCAGCCGAGCGCGTAATCTTGCTTCTTTACGGAACAGCGAGCAACATTGCTTGCTTAAATGCAAGTTGATGTTAGATTTTCAGCTCAAAGCTGCTAAAAATACGGTCTAAATTGCTAAGCATCTTTTACTGCGCAGGGTTGTAAGGGAAGTATCGATAGATTTTCAATTCAATGCTATTATAAATAGGGTTAGTTTTACAGAGATAAGTATCATGCCGTGTGTGTAACCCAACAACGCTACATGTGTTGATTTTTTTAATTGGTGACTGTTAAGGGGTAATTTTCGCGTTCGCACGCTATGACGTCAAATTATGTGTGTTGCTAATTTATTATGATTATCGAGTACAGAGATCATGCATGTATGGCCTTGTATGATGAGTAGAAACAACTCATGAACGGTTACCCTTGTATTTAACTAGATTAGGTATCAGTAGGTATGGGTTGAGTTAGTAATGTGCGTAATGGGTTATTGAACGAATTCCATGTTTTCCATAATGTGTATGTGTAGATGTAGGTGCCTTCATAGTTTTCATACCCATTGTATTCCCAAAAACAAGGTTTTCAACATTATGTAGCAAAAACCTAACGAAGGTTATAAATAACTAATACCTAAGGAAGGACAACAAGCAACCAATCAGTTGTGTTTGTAATTTTTAGTAAGTTTAATTTATTCGTCTACAAACATACGCAACTCAAAAAACTTAGATACAGTTGAAAATAATACAATAACAACTGAAAGTCTATGGTCTCGATATTGGTCAAAACGTCCGTTCTACAATATCAAGGCACGCACACAAAGGAAGTTTTATTTTTAAAATTCGAATTCAAACCGAAGGAATGTCTAGGTTTTAAGTATTGGTTAAATCATAGAGTAAAAACTCGCTTAATAAATTCTATGGTTGAGTGAATTTCAGGGAACCAATGCTTCTATTTGATCAAATATTTTTCCTTGCCCACTTGACTCCCAGAAGTGCATTTACTATGCATGAATGAAACGTCGAATTGTTATGTAAAATACCAATTTCAACGCATGCGTGGACCCAGACTGTGTCTAGACGGGGTGGTTTTACGACCAGCCTATAAAGAACCCCCCGTTTTGACTCGACCCTTTCATTTTCTATAAATTGTATTGCACTTGGGGGGTCTATGGTTAATAGGTAGCGAGAGTAAAGATTTCGCTAACCTTGGCGATGGGCCAGATTTATTGTTTCAATAAGGTTGCAGAAATTAATTTAGACTGGAAAGTTGAAGGAAATGGTATTGTGATAATAAAAAAGAAACAGCGTTTTTATTTAGGGTTCTGTGGCAAAATAAGAAAAACAGGATTCAAATCAAGAAAGGAATAAATTAAACCCATGCCAGACATTAAACATTTTCGGTAACTACCACCTTAAATATTTGAACTCTGCTTTGTGTAGGTACAAGCTCAGCTTTGTATCACATAATTTGCACAATTTTTTCAACTTGAAAGTTCTATGATCAATACCTTTCCTACTAGGGAGGTACATACATCGGCATATTTTCATTCAAAATACATTGTAAAAAAGTATCTCGCCTGCAAAAACTTCTTTCACCAGTTCGATACTAACTTCAGATAAAATGCAGTTATACAAAATAACACACACAAGTGTGTTAACATTTAAAAGTCGAACGCACAAACCATCGACAAACTAGCGGAACACAGAGCCCGCTATCGTATTTAATCTTTACGTTCTTGGCAATGAAATGGGGTCCTTTTATTATCAGGGGTGCGAAAGACATTCGCCAGGGTTGCCACTTTCACATGTCACTGGTAAATAAAACGGGAGTTTTTTTTTCTGACAGGTTTAAAAGAAAACAGAACACCCAGAAAAAAAATCGGGCAAAATCTTTTGCTTGTTGACAGAAATCAAACAGAAATGTTTTTACTTGTTACGCCACAAACAGACGTTTGACGGTCATCATTATTAGCCCATGTAGGTTCAATACCCACGCCTAATACCCACCAGTGGACTATAAGTTGTGTAGTCGACTGCTGGGTATTTGGCCTCCGGAGCTATGAGGCCCGTAACATAGCGCCCTGTTTTCAGCTTGCCGCATTCTAGCATCTTTCTGTGATCTAGCACCTCTATAACTATGTAGATGTTGCTATTAGAAAAATATGAAATTTTATCGCGCTATCGCAGTGTTCCATGTTTCCAAATAATATTATTTAGGAATTTGAACGTAGATGAACGCTATTCACCGGAATTTACCAGTAGTTGGTTGATTTTTTAAAAACTGCTTTTTTAAATCCTGCATAACTCGCAATACAAATTGTAGTGGCTCCGGAGGGTTTTAATTATAACGGACGACCAGCGCTAGATCTCTTACAAGACCTCAGCCAGCATTATACTGTGTTAGGGCCTTTTTATAACTACTTTATGAAGCTACGTATGTTCTAGTGTGTCTAGTTTTTAACGCTGTTCCCATTGTTGTCTTTCTTTTTCTTCTTCATCTGCCAGCGGTCTTTCGCAGTTGATTTTCAAATCTCAAGTTAGACGACATGATTATTCTCTCGTTTGTCCAGAGTTGGGGCCCAGGTTTCAATTAGAGCGTTACCCCCGTCTGGGGCATTAACTTCAGACAACAGACGTTCTTCGAAAATGTCTCGTTTGTTTTTAATTTCAGTCATTATCTGTCAACTGAGGATGAAATATTGCGGCTTATTGGGTGACAGGGACCGTTATGAGAGAAAAATTACTTTTTCAGGAATGTTGTGGAGCTGGTTTTATGTAGGAAATCAATAAAATCACTACCTAACTTTAAGTAACTATAGGATCTTATCTCACAAAGCAAGGGCTAAATAATATACCTACAGGGTGTTCGGCACAACGTTTTTCAAATCAAATGTTAATTTTAAAGACGTAATTTAAAGCCATATTATGTCGTACAAATAAAATCATATGACTATTTTGTGCAAATATTCAAATTTCGGAAAAAGTAAGACAATCTTTAAAATAATCTGTCAAATAGCCGAGAGGTTTTTCCGGTTTAAAAAAGCCTGGAAACTATTGCACCGGTTCCACCTATCCCCAGTTTCCATATGATAAATGTTGTGCGGAACACCCTGTACCTTAACACACACTAGGTACACTACCCTGTTGTTAAGATTTTCTGATGTGCGTGATACTGCATACAAATTATAATGAATGCAATTTCTATTCAATTGATATGCAATGATGGGGAACTTTTATCATCTAGGTACTTAATGAATAAATTTGAAAATAAATAAATAATAAATACATATTTCCACTGGTTTGCACGCTGTGTCGAGCATGCGTGTTGGCCTGCTAGGTATGTAAGGTTGGCGTACCAGGGTAGGGTATCTTCATACCCTTAAATAAAAAGTACTAACCTACCACAGGTTTATCTAGCCAAGTTGTTAAAATATGTACCTACTTAATTTCAGAACATTTTTTTTGTGACAACCCTATCTATTTGGGATAGGTCGGCATCGGTCGATATCACCCCTAGCTTTGAGTTTTTACGAGTTACGTGAACCTATGCTCAGCTGAGTTGAGACCACTGACATATGCTTCAGACAGACCTAGATAGAAATTCATTAGATGTTTTGATTTTTGAAATAAGAATAAAGATACTCACTGCTATTGCATCGCCCGTTTTTTTTTCGAACTTTGTTGACGCCATAGAGTAAAAACTAGCTGCTTTATACTTCTAAGGTTGACGGTTTTCCGCATTCGGACTACTTTGGTCCGAACGAAGTGGGGCGAATGCGGAATAACTCGCCCGTCTCAATACGAACTCTACCTAATGAAAGTTCTCTACATTTTCATCCGACTTTAAAAAAGGAGGTTCTCAATTCGGCTAAATGTTTTTTCTATGTAGGTATGCTTGTTACTCGATGTCATCGATAGTTGTTATCCGATTTTGATGATTCTCTCAATTTGGTATAGAGAATGATTCCGTGGTACCACTTAAGTTTTATTTTTGAGGGATTACTATTTTTCCCGTAATACTTAAAAAACCGAGTAAATATTCAAGAAATGCAAGTACATTTTTTGTTTAAAACCTAAAATTATTATTAATCTTCAAAAAGATATATTTCAAGCATTAGTTTCTTTTACGAATTCCATTAGTTGTAGAAAAAAACCCCTATAGAACTAGGTATGTATATAAGTATGAAAAATTAGAAACTCTATTTTTAGTTTTATAAATTGGAAATATTGGCATCCTTATGTCAAAATAACAGTAGGTAGTAACTTTTTACTAAAATTATTTTCTATTCTTTTTGAGTATTTTATAAACGCGAACCCGTATTCATAAGTAGGTAACTCACATAAAACAAAATTATGGCCAAACAAATTACAAACCCCATGTTTTAACTCAATTTAAATAATGAAAAGCCATCGAACAATAAAATTAGCCTGGGAAAGGATCATTTTACTGATTTATGGTAAAACACCCCATGAAACCGAATAATGGGTAAAACTAGGGATGTACCTAACGCGCTATTTGCGCTATTTTGTAACCATTGTTGGGGACAATTTTTAATCATGGCATACTGTCGGCTAAAAATGCATAAATTTTATAAAATAAGTAAGGACCTAGGTATACAAAACGTCCCACAATATGTAGTTATTAAGCCGAAAGGTAGTGATTTTGGACCCCAATAGGATACACTTTAATTCTAACGTTTTTTAATTTTTTTGAAACCTATCCACACAGACCTATCCATACAGACACTATGGTTTCAATTCAGATGTCGCTAAAGCGAAACAGCGAAACTATTAATTTTATCACACTATTATTATAAATGCGAAAGTTTGGATGGATGTATGGATGGATGTTTGTGACCTCTTTACGCCAAAATTACTGAACGGATCGGGCTGAAATTTTGCATACCGGTAATTCTAATCCTGGAATCAAACATAGGCAATTTATCCCATAAATCAGTTCCCATGGGATAGAAATCACCTCTAAACGTTTCCATAGATACAACGCGTGCGAAGCCGCGGGCACAAAGTAGTTATTTAATAAATTGTTTATTCCACTTTTTAATTAATAGTTTATTTATTTTTTAATAATTATGACACCATCAGAATGTTACCTTTCCTTTCATATTAATAGAAATAAAAGCATGGCATCATTTTAGTTGTGTCTAATTAGTTTTGTTTTGGCGATATCTGTATTGTTACCTGTCTTTAGATTCGTGTTCATACATGTTCATTACCTAGTAGATTTTTTATTTGACCAAATGTAACAGACCCTGGCCTCCGTGTCTGTATGAACACCAGATAGTATGTACTAGTAGCATCTACAGCATATCTTTTAGCTTGTAGCTTAGAAAATAATGACCTTAAAGCCTCCACACACAGAAACCGTGGCCGGGCCGGAGGCGAAGGCGTGCGTAGTCTCTCATATAAATTCGTATGATACAACCCGCACGCCTTCGCTTCCGGTCCGGCCACGGTTTCTGTGTGTGGAGGCTTTTAGATAGGTACGCATTCGGAACTGCCGTCTCATCAAATAAAAGAAATCATTCAAATACCTTGACATTTCCGAGCGCGGTAACTGTCACAATACGTTATCTGTGACATGTCGCACAATAGTGCTGGGACACGATATCGATTTCATCGCATAGCATCATTAGCAAGACCGCATCGGCATGAAACGATGACAATGACTAATTTGAAGAAAGTATTTTTATAACTTTCTCTATTCTTAACTTCTTTAGTGTGGAGACGGATAGGTTTAAGTTTCGATTTGAATTTATTGCAATTAGGTTTGATTTTAATTTTCCAGTCAGTCCGTTGCTAAAATCACTTCCGAATAAAGCCATTTTTCTTCGTCTATGCACTTTCATCCCCAAAACAAAGAAATTGCAAAATGATTTTTACGTACCTATTGAATTAAAATACTGAATATTATAGTATATTATAGTATAGTATTATCGATCAGCCTACTTAATTCTTCTTACAAGTGATGCTTAGGTACATAGGTTCGCGATTTCACTCGCGTGGAAGGTTCAAGATTTATTCTTCTTTTGGTAAATTTTTTATATTCACTTTCGAAGGATAGGTACACTCTATCTAATTGCAATTTTTTATTGTACTGATCAGTCGTTTATCTGTATAACATAACGGACAGATGAAATTAAATTACTTTCACAGTTATCGAATAAAAACCACTTAGTTATCGAACCTTAGTTATATATAAAGACCACTTATTTATCGAACCTTAGTTATATTTAAAGACCACTTTTTTATCGAACCTTATTTATATATAAAGACCACTTAGTTATCGAACCTTAGTTATATATGAAGACCACTTATTTATCGAACCTTATTTATAGGTATATAAAGACCACTTAGTTATCAAACCTTAGTTATCGAATAAAGACCACAGTAGTCGAATAAAGACCACTTCCTAACCGAAGATAGCATCCACAAATGTATATGTTTATACTCCAAAGAGTATGTGATTGTAGAGGCGAAGGCGAGCTATTTTTGTGGACTTTCTCCAAGTCCGTCCGAATATGGCGGATCGTGCTATTTCCGCCGCGGGCAAAGACCCCGCTTTTCGAGGAGTTGGATAATGAGGGATGGCGAAATGCGACTTAGTCTTGAATTGATGCTTTGGGTCACACATTATAAATAAATAATAAGAAATAATACAGGACAAATCACACGGGTCATCTTGACCCGAGCTAAGCAGAGCTTGTGTTAAGGTTCTATATAACTGATATACTTTAACAATACATTACATAGATAGATATATTTTTTGACGACCTCCGAGGCGCGGCGGTCGAAGGTCCGCCTGCGACGCAGGAGGTTGCGGGTTCGATTCCCGCCTCGGGATAAATATTTGCAAGATCTACAGATATATGTTCAGGGTGGTCTGGATGTTTTCTATATACAATAAAAAATATCTAAGTAAGAATAAGAATAAGAATAAGAATAAGAATAAGAATAAGAACATCTTTATTTGTAGCTAAGATAGGTACAGTATTTTGTAGTAGATACATATGCATTTAGTATAATACAGATATAGTTACTACTAACTAATACCACATATTCGAACTTATAAATTGAACTTGTAAATTAAGAACTTAAAACAATTACACACTATTTTGACTTACATTAATGAAACTTAAAGCTACAAAATGGCAATAAGTAGTGTATTGTATTATGTATATCAGTTATCTAGTACCCATAACACAAGCTCTGCTTAGCTTGGGGCTAGATATGCTGCGTGAATTGTCCAGTACTATTTATTTATTTATTTCTGTCATAGGTACACGCAATAGTTATATTTATATTTATTATTACTTCAACTTTACTTATGGGTACTGTACTGTGTGTGATTTAATACCTAGGTTATATTATTAAATTTTTAAATGGGAACGTAGGACAATTTGGTCAGTGTATTTCGTGATTTCGTCCCACTTCTGAGTAAAAGCCTAATTCCACCTGTCACGGTCAGGCCCACTTTTAAGCCAAATTGGGAAGATGCGTATATTACTTACCATAACCCAATAAATAAAACACAGCTACTCAAAAAAAAAAACCAAATATTTATTCAAATAGAGAAAAATATTTTAAAAAATTCCGACCAAAATTACGATAATTTTCGGGATTCAAGACTGGTTTTCCCATCACTAATGTTAGCAACGCCAGACCACATCGCGTTTAATCCAAGGTTTATCAAAACAAATAGCTAACTACAGTTAATTTTGCATTCAACTGATCGTAGTACTCGAAAAGTAAACATAAACAGAGGAAGTCTTGCAAATAGAAAGGGGAATGATCAAACAATAATCCTGAACTAACGAAAGCTTTATATACTAGCACTAGCTTCTGCCCGCGGCTTCGCATTTCCGGGATAAAATGTAGCATTTGTTCTTCCCTGGGATAACGTCCACCTTTATGCCAAGTTTCATTAAGGTCCGTTCAGCCGTTAATGTGTGAGAAGGCTACAGAGATACATTATTATTAATATTATTTTCGCTTTTAGGATAAAAAAATTAAGGATTTAGGGGTGTGGCGGTGTTTCGCACCAAATTGTTCGCACCACAAGCTAAAAGTAATAATAATTGTGTCGTTTCTCACTGGCCGTTTTTAAGATTGTCGTTTCAACCCACAAATTTATAAAAGAGCCGTGAACTACTATCACTTCCTAAGTAGGTACATCTCAACCTCAACCGCCTGTATTGGTCCACTGCTGGACGTAGGCCTCCCCCTAGTAAGCGCCTTATTGGCTTTTATCTCTACATCTGCTCGAGTTAAATTTAAAATAAATAAAATCTTAAAATCTCAAGGAAATTTCGCAAAAGTTACTTATTTGTGACTTTACATTTCTGTGGGCCATAAACATACATGCAATAGGATTATTTCGGAATATACGAATAATATCCACAAATAATCAACCATAAAATGGTCTAATAATAAAGTTAAAATGCTCTTTTTCAGGGGCTTTCTTCTTTTACCTGCTACTGTTAAGGCGCTGCGTGTCAACGGTTGCTCATTTTCTAGAAGAAAAAATAATACTTCTGAACAAGCCACGTCTCCAATTTTATACATAAATTAGACAGTAAAGTTTGGTAAAGTTTGGCAGTAGTACGGTAGTATAGGTATATAATTATATAGGTACATATAATAGGTGAATATAGGTAAAAATGTATAGTATTACTACAGGTTCCTACCTAGACTAGCTAAGCTGAAATCATAATAGCAGAAACTTTTCTAGACAAAGATATTTTAAAAAATGAATACTATTTACAATTTAAAATCATAATATTTTGATAACTACAATATCAAAGAAAAGTTCTATTGTAAGTGAAGTTTCTATTTCTATTAGCAATATATTTGCATGCCGCGTGATTTTAATTTATTAAAATCTGGGTGCTACATAAAACCCACAGCTGTGCCGGGAGCGGCTGATAAAGAATAAAGTTCAAGGTCAATGACTTATCGACCAGCCCTTCGGCGGGCCCTTCGGCACAGAATATATGGTACTCAGTGCCCTTGTGGTAGATCCATAGGGATGGGGTAGATCGGCCCTAGGACGAACTGATGGTAACTTTAGAAAAAGCTCGCTATTTTTACGTTTTTGACGCGTTCTACTTCAGTCTCGCTAATCTGAAAAAGGACGCACGAATTTTGATGGCATTTTCATTGGCAGATAGCTGATGATATAGCAGGAAATAAAACTATAACTTTATTTTAGAAAATATTTAGGTATTCCGCGAAAATAAAAGTCAAACCCATGAAATTGTGAATTCTACGCGGGCGAAGCCGTGGGCACAGCAAGTGTAATAGAACGATGACGATGATAATGATAATTTCAACTCGATACCTCCACGCGTTCCTGAGAAAAGGGGGCTGACAGACGGACAGACCGAAAGACAGACAGAAAGACAGACGGACAGCAAACTGATCCTTTTTTCCTTTTGAGGTATGTATCTCTTAAAATGCTAACTTACGGTTTTAGAAATGTATTTCGAAAAAGAATATACATTCACTTATAGAGAAATACAGTATTATCTTAATTAAACATGCAGAGCGGACATAAGTAACTAACAGTTGATGATGTTTTTATTGGTACGTGACTTACTCCTTTCAGTATCTAAGCAACACGAAAAAAACACACAGTATAATATAAATTTACCTAAATATCTAAACTGTATAGGAAATTCATCCGTCGCCGGACCCTTAAAGCAGCTGTCAATTTAAGGCATTATAGTCTGAGTTTATATCACTATTTATTAGGTAAGGAAAGTCGGTGATAGTCTCACAGTCAATATCGGTGGGTCAGCTATCTGCTAGGAAGCCGGGAGTCGTGGACTAACAAACAGCAATACATTCAGAACATTGCGTATTGAATGTAAACTATGCTTAATTTACACTTGCTGTTTCCATTACCGACTTACAGGCGAGAGGAAAAGTGTTCGGGGATTTATTCACAGCGCCTGCGGTCCCGATTGTCGCCGCGGGACAGATAAATAAATAAAATAAATAATGCAACATCATCTAGCGGCAGAGTTAGCTTAGCAGAGCTTGTGTTATGGGTACTTGATATCTGATTTACTTATTACAATACCTACTTAATACAGATAATTTTTTTTGATGATACTTGGAAAACACCCAGAACGCGCGCAACAAATATCTGCAGATCGCACAAACATTTGTCCCGAGGCAGGAATGAAACCCGCAACCTTCTGCGTCAGAAGAGAACTGTGCCGGTTGTCATATGTTTGTTTATGATCTGCAGATACCTATTTGTTCCATGTCTGGGTGTACATTATGGATGTACTTAAGTATTAAGAATATCAGTCATATCATAGAGGCTAAATGATGCTGACTGAAAATATTAGATAATATTCGATGATGGATAGTATATTTATGAGTCAAAAAAAGCAAAAGTTGGTAGAGGAGCTGATCAAATTCTTTGCGCTATCAAAATCAAAAAGTCCCTGTTTTTGGAAAGAAATAAACTGAACGACTTCTCTGGACCACTGTACCTACCTTAATACTGATAAATTCTGCTCTCACGCAAAAACAGCGCCTCTTTAGCGCTATCGGAGAGCCGGCAGTTTGCGTAACGAAAGCGTTTTCTGCCGGATTGTACGTGATGATACTATTAATGTTTTGTTTTGTATTTGAATGTACATAATTGTATAGATTATCCGCACCGTTACCGCATCATGATCTATTAATATTATAAAGGCGGTGATGATGTGAAGATGTTTAAATTGTTGAACGATTAAAGTTCTACAACGTCATTTAGGCAATGAAATTAAATCATATCAAATTCCCATAAATACAATAAATGTACACTAAGAAGAGGTCAAATTATAATATTATGCACTGTAACTGAAATAAAGATATATTTTTGTATTCTGTCGCTTCGGTATTGTAGAACAGACTAAAGACGCGACGAAGAAACCTTTGGCCCTGTTAGTTGTTATTTTTCGAGTTGGGGCAAATAATTAAATATTCCCAACAAATCAGTGTTCGTTTTGTAAGCGGCCTAGCCATTCTACAAACGGACTGATTTTACGATCCGGCGGCGTGTAGGTATATATACCTACCTACAACCAAATTTACTGAACGGAACGAGCTGAAATTTTGCATTACTATAAGAAAAACGCGTGTGAAGCCGCGGGCAGAAAGTATTCTTGTATTATTTACCTAGATTTGTGTGTGCCTAGGTATTTAATGTAACCTGGTTACAAGAATTTAATCAATGGCTCCAAGATTTATTCCTAAGTCCTAAATTCCTTGTGAATTATTCGTGAATTCCTGACTCATTCATTACCCTTCTCATAAATAAAAGACGGCACACAGTCCTGAATTCCTCAGGCATGGTGCAGGCATGTGTTGCCAGCTTAGAATTTGCACCACACCAACTCTTCCCGCGGGTGTCGTAAGAGACGACTAAGGGATATCAACCGGGGAGCGGGCAGCAGCACCTCCTACAGAACAATTCTACCAACAGACTGCGATCCCCAACCCGCATGCCCAGCATGGGGATTATAATAGTACGGAACTATGCTAACATTGACCGTGGTGACCTATTTGAGCCGTTTAGGGTTGTTTGTTAACAAACATTCTACATTGATTAGTCTACCCTTAATTTGCTCACGCTGTGGCACCCTTTATTTAGAAAGACATAGACTTAAGACCAAATTATTATTATATTAGCAACGACCTGTGTCGCAGGCGGACCTTCGCCCACCGCGCCACAGAGGTCGTCAAATACAAATAAATTGAATTTTGCTACCGTAAAGGTCCGATTTAAAAAAAAATCCTGACTCAAGCTACAAGATGCACTTTTTCCAAGTTCCACGTGAGCGGACCCGCGGGCAAACCTAGTGAGTGTGTCATAATCATAAATAAACTCGAAATAGAAAGTCAATTCATCACGCTATAATGGTCAGACGTACAAAACGTATTATTATAGCTATTGATTGTCATCCTACGCACGACAACTTATTGTAAGATACTAGCGGTTGCCAGTGACTTCGCACGCTCTTTTCCGGAATAAAAAGTTACATAAAAAACTTTTGACAAGTAACCTTTTAAAAAGTAGCCTATGTCTGCCCCGGGATACCACCTACTTCCCAGCCAAATTTTTGAGATTGAGAGAGAATTCAGAAGTGTTTTTCATTTACTTGCCATAAAGACTTTAAGGAGTAATATTAATTAAAAATCTTGAATTCAGCCGTCTAAGTGTGAAAAAGTAACAGACAGACGGACAGACAGACATGCAGACAGAGTCACCCATATTTGAATGCACGCATATAATCTTAAATCTTGTTATAAAATACATTTTTACTTTATAAATAAAATATTATATAGGGTTATTGGTAATTCACTGACACTACGTGAACTGCAGGTTCTGCCCATCATCACGAACGCGTTAGTGAAGACACCAGGTCTTAATTCTTATATTTTTTGTTAATCGCCTCACATACTCGTACATAATAAATCAATAATGTACGAAACCTAATTTACATTAATTATTAATTAGATTGTTTGCAACAGTCTGCAGTTAGCTCAATTGTTTCAATTGTAAATACTAGTTCTAATTTATTTCTATTATATTATTGTAATTTTCTTTATTTATTACTAAATACTGACCTACCACTCTTATTTAAATCCACATCATCATCATCGGCTTATTTTACATCTACGCAAGATGATTTAAGTGGCATTAGCCTGGCTGGGAGACAGCCGAACACACACACACCCACTGATAATTCAGGGTGGATAGATAGATAGATAATAGCTTTATTGTACCATCAATGCTTATAAAATATCTTACAAACTACTAATTAAATCTAGTATGGCACAATCGGCTGCCTTATCGCTGAAAGCGATCTCTTCCAGGCAGGGTAGAGCCGTTTTTAGGTTTATTTAAAAAATCCTATAATGAACGATTCTTGAATGAACATAGTAAAAACCTTCCTTTTCCAACAATTTTGAGACCTGGCGTCTTCACGGACGACGTGTTCATGATGGTGGGCAGAACCTGCAGTTAACATAGTGTCAGTGAATTACTAATAACCCTGTATAACTATTCTACAGTAAAAAATATAACAAAACGGTGAATCACCGGCCGCGATTATTTTATAATTGTGGTGTGTGGTAGAGGCGTTAGATTAATGTGCAGAGCTGAAGAGCCCTTAGAATACTCGGATCTTTGGTCGATGCGTACAAAACTGCGTATGGATTCTTGACGAACCTCTTATACGAAACGCGATATGGACGAATCGCTTTATGGACAAACCGCTAACAAATCACTGCGACGAACTAAACTCTAAAAATGTGTAAAGCAACCTGTTTGAAACTTAAAACCTGCACCCCATAGCCGCGACTTTTAAGCACGATTTGCTGCGATATTTGTTTGCAGTACATTTTGTACTAAGATGTACACGATCTCCGAGCCCGTTCCCACTTGTCGGGTGTCGGGCCCGACAGAAAATCGGCTGTTCTATGGCAGAACATTTTATATACAGCTATTTTTTTTACTGTAGTCTAGCCTACATTTCTAAATACACTAGAATAACATTACAATCTAGGCATAGATTTGACTAATGGGTAATTTTGTTTTAACTTAATTTTATACATAGGTACATTACACTAAGAACGTGTCCATCGGCACTTTTCTTATTGTCTCTATTTAAGGGGAAGACACTTGGTTCATGTGTTCTTTAAAATGAGCACTTATGCACTTTCACTATAACTATAACTACACTAACTCGAAAGGTTTAGTTCTTTTGAGCCTTCTCAGTATGTCCGTGTTGTCGAGGACCTGGATAGCCTCGACGTTCACATGATGATGAAGCCTCAGTTCATGAGCCTCTGCGTATTTTTGTATTATTCTATCGACGTATTCAATCTTCAGGTCCCGATGAAGATCGCCATTTATTACATGCCAGGGAGCGTTAACTATTGCCCTGAGTACTTTATTCTGGAATCTTTGTATGATGGCTACATTTGTCTTTTTGGTACAACCCCAGAGCTATATGCCATAGGTCCAAATTGGCATAAGGACACTTATCTGATTCACACTTATCTGACACCGTTTTCATATAAAATGTTATGTCCGATTTTCTGTCGGGCTCGATACCCGGCAGGTGGGAACGGGCTGTCACACTGCTGCGATTTCGCATTTGGCACGTGGTGTCTAGAAACCGCGCTTACAAAAACGCAACAAATCGCGCGACAGAAGACGCGCTTCAAAATCGCGGCTGTGGGGTAGAGGCTTAACTTAGGTATATTATATACACTCATGCAAAAGTTTTGCTAGTGGTTCTGTTGATTCTTACATTACGGTCTCTTATCGGTCTTGTGCAAACTGCAGAATCTAGATTAAAACGTGATAGCAAAATGAGGTTAACACTTCATAAATATAGAGGTTACATTTTCGGTCAGTTACCTTTGATGTTTTTAATTTGAATACCTACGCACATTAAAAAGCATACTAAACGGTTCATCCTAATCATCATCATCATTCGCCTAGCAATCAAATAATAGAAATAAATTAGAACTAGTAATTACAATTGAAACAATCGAGCTAACTGCAGACTTTTGCAAATAATCTACAGGTAGCTCAACTGATCCATATCAATACCATTGCAGTCGGAAGCGTACTCAAGCCGCGCTGGCTGCATTGTCCCGCTGTATGGCAGAATCTATACTAATATTATAAAGAGGAAAGATTTGTTTGGTTTCTATTGAATAGGCTCAGAAACTACAGGACCGATTTGAAAACTTCTTTTACTATTAGAAGCCCACGTTATTCCTGATGAACATAGGCTTATTACCGCGGGAAAATGCTTCATTCCTACGGTAAAACGGGTATTAGGACAACGGGTAGTAAGAATGCTGCTAGTGATTTGTAAAAGAATAAAAGTTAAAATTTAAATATGTGGTTATGTATGGTTATGTACAAACCAAAAATACTCTTACATAATTGGTTCATTTACTACCAACTTGATCTTCGGAGAAAGTAATTCTCTATAAGGCATCACACCAAATAAAACTACGTTTTGACAACCCGTATCTCCAAAATAAGCGATGTTATGTCGAACTTCTGAATGTTTTCCAGTTTTTTTCGCATATCAACTCTGATATTGTAAATACAAGATCTCAGTTCAAATTGGTCGACTAAATAAATAAATTGGGTTCGGTTTGTTGTCACCTGGTCCCGTATTCACCCGGTTCGTTCTCCTCCGATTTAGTTTAGCTACGAAAAAATTTATCAGAAGCAATTTTTGATGAAAACTCACAAATGTATTCCACTTGTGTAATGTAAAATGTAAATGTTAGTAGATGTTTGTTAATATGAATACCTATGAATGTAAGTACCTAGAAAATTTCTTTTTTAATTGAGGTCTTCTTGAAATAAATAACTTAATAAAACATAAATGGATATTCATTTATTATTTTTGTAATAACAAAGATTGTTACATTGCTATAGTGTAAATAGGTAGGTACTGATTGTATAATGTATCTAAATACTTGAAAAATCGCATAGTCCTTATTACTAGTAAAAACTCAGTTTTGGTTTTATCATCTCTAGTGGATTTGAAATCAAATACATAACTAATTACTTTAAAATGATTACTCAGATAGCAACATTAATAAATCAACTACATAAATTTAAATAGTTTTAAAGGCTTAATTAGAATTTTTTTGTTTTGCTGGTTATTTCACAGGGTATCATTTCTGGATCAAAGTGCAGAGTTGGAGCCTCTGTTTACACACGTTTGTTTCGGCGTGAATATATACGGTTAATTCGCTGTTTGAGGGCACGATCGTCTGTTGTATGGATCACTATAGTTTGTTGACACACCGGTTTTTTCGCTGTAAAAATATAGTACGGTTAATTCACCGTGTGTTTGCATGTCAACAAGCTTTCATACTAATTCATACAACACTGAAAACCACACGGCAAAAAGCAAAAGCAAACAGCAGCCTGTTTGATCCCAGGCTTAAGCTGCTTTTCCACCATAGATGTGCTACGTTCCTAAGTTTCCAGCCAACCAATAGGAACGCTCCATTATCACGTCATTTTCATACCTGACAAAAATGACGCGATAAAGAAGCGATCCTATTTTGCGAGTCGCTAAAAGAATCTTTCAGTTTGCTTTTGAACATGTTATTTTTTTCGAGAAATTTCATATTTTCTGGGATTTCTTATCGCCATTACGTTAACAAAAAAGAAGCCCTGTATCAAAAGTCCACAACAAGTGCATGCAAAGTGTCATTTAGCATGAAACTGGGAGGACCTGTCGGACCACATAGCTTGATACGCTTGTAGCCCGAGTTTTCACCCGCAAGGAACCTTGGCTTTGAGGACACTGTAACACTAACCGCCGAATACTCAAACGCATCTCAGATTTAAGCACGTCTCAAATGACGATTTTTTGACAGTTTTCAATGAAAATGTGTCAAAAATTCATCACTTGAGACGTGCTTATATCTGAGATGCGTTTGAGTATTCGGGGGTTAATCATTAAGGTACGAGTTGGCAGCGGACGACATGAGGCAGCAGAGGACGACATGTCGCAGCGATACTACTAGTTTCTATGTATTTCTATGAAATGTGTCGCTAACGACGTGTCGCTAACTACGGAGGGAATTTCATATAAATACATAGAAACCAGTAGTGACGCTGCGACACGTCGTCCGCTGCTGCCTCATGTCGTCCGCTGCCAACTCGTACCTTTAATGTTGTCCATGCGAGCGTTGTTTTGTTTGGTAAAAAAAAATATATATAACTAGCTGCCCCGCCGCGATTTCATTCGCGTGTTAGTAATACTAATACCCCAAGTAATGTTGGTTTTGTAAACTCTTTACAATTTTAAAGTTATTATGAGAAAACCTATAAATCCCATGTAATCCCTCTAAGAATACTTGTTTAAAAAATTACTTATTCGATTACGACCCCATTTTAACTACCTTAGAATACGAATTTCCAAAATCCGTTCTTAGTGAGTGCCTATTTTCAAAAAGTTATTATAAAAATGATCCTGAAACACGTGTCTGTTTGTTTTAAGTCATCTTTCTACGCTACAAATTTTGAAGGGCCAACAGTTACGGTTCTGAAGTTATTATAAAATGACCTTTGACCCCCTTAGAATACAAATTTCCAAAAACCCGTTCTTAGCAGGTGCCTACGTCCTGAAAAAACCTCCATGCAATATTTCAGCTTCGTAGCTCTTGCAGTTTCAGAGATCTCTTGATGAGTCAAGTTTTCTCTTCTTTGTATGTATAGATAAAATTATGCTGGACAATCTACACAGTGTCATCTAGGTCCAAGCTATGCAGAGCTGGTGTTATGGGTACTAAATGACTGATATACATAATATAATAAATTATATAGATCGATTTTTTTCTATTATACATAAAACGTAGTGTAGGGTGATGACCTGCAAAAGATTGCAAGCAGATGCTGGATACGGCAAGCTGAAGGCAGGGCGCTAAGGTGCTCATTAGCGGAGGCCTATGTCCAGCAGTGGACTAATATAGGTTGATGATGATGATGTTATAATGTAGGTCTTAAAATAGGAACTATTAAAGACCTAAGAATTTCTTCAGGTACATTAACCCAGTCGATGTCTCGAACCCTATTCCGTGGGTAGGTAAGGTAATACCCATTCAAGTTTCAACAGAGGACGTGGGCGGACGGGCTGCGCCGGCGCCGGTTTGCGATACATTTTTCAAGCCCTAAGAGCCGTTAGGTTTGTTTACCATTTTAGGAACAGGCTTTATTAAGATCTAAAGATTATTTAACTTGATTCTTGATGTAGGCCAGTGTTTTATCAGAATGCAATCAACATAAGAAAAGCAAAAAAGTATATTAAGCTTTAATTTTTGCTACCATGGCGTATTCAAAATCGTGTTTCGGCTTCGAATCGAACAACTTTTAAACGGATTCTCGGAATGTTTCATCGAAAACATTATTATTTATATATTGCATACATATATGTAGGTACATTATTACAGAGTTTTAGCGTAGGTGGTAATTAGCTTAAAGTTAAGTACATGTACCCTGTAAGGGCGCAGCAATTGATCTTAAGGTTATTATAATAGGTAGGTACATAATCTATTTATTGCTAGAAACATAGATGTCATAAAAATAAAGGCAATGTCAGCTACAACAATTAAAATAATTGTAATAATAACTGGGTAGGTAGGTATGTCTATTTTTACTCAGGTTTTACTCAGGCAGCCAAATAATTATAGTTTAGATTTATCATTTAAAAATTCAATATATTTTATATATTCTTTATATATTCCTTCAGATTTAAAGTCGTAGCTTATTACCATCGAGAGCCCCAAAGAAATAAATGCAAAAGTTAATGGGTCCTCAAGATGTGATGCTATAAAAATGTCACTCAGCATTCACTTGCAATAAAAAGTAAAAAGTAAAATGCAGATTCGATGTAACTTATTCAACGACCAGTCAACTTCAAAGGCGGTGTTGCCATCATAAAAAATCAAATCTGCATGGGTAATTCAAGACATGGCAATACTTGGGCGGTCTAGAGCATTTAACTGATTTTAATCTGTTACATTTATGACTGGTGGTACAAGGTGTGTGGTGCCGGCTTAGAATTTACACCACCCCAATTCTTCCCGCGTCTCCTACAGAACAATTCTACCACCGAACTATGATCAGCAACCCGTTTGGACTCCAAACCTGTTTGAATTTGTTTTACTGCTAAATAATTTAAAAAAAAAATGATTTAATGTACTAGTTAAATTATGAATAAATCTTTTATAAGCTCCGGAAATCACGATATCCATTGATTTTTCACTTTCGTCTAGTGAAACCATATCCCACGGGGCAGTTCAATATGCGACGCACGCAACTATGCATGCATGAAGATAATCTGTATGCGCTTCACATTATTAATTATTTATAATTTTCTTGTACTGATTATGCATAACTGATTAAGTAACTGGATAAATCTTATAATAGCTCTTGCACTCGCCTTCGAACGCGCAAGCTAAAGTGATAAGTTTCTAGATTTCAAAATGTTGTATGGCATGTCATCAAAGGCACATGAAAATTCCTAAAAAAAACTGATAACAATTTCAGAAAATAATAAATAAATCACTAAAACACCAACTTTAAAATGCTACATATCAAGAAGACTCAAAAGAACAAAACCTTTCGAGTTAGTTTAGTGAATGTGACAAACTAAATAGTGAGTGCTATCATAAAGAACACAAGAACAAAGTGTCTTCTCCTTAACTAGAGACATTATGAATAGTGTTAATGGACACATTCTTAGCATTAAGTTTACTTAGCTTTTAAGTCAAACGTGAATTACTCATTAGTCTTAAGACTAGGTTGTAATATAATGATGCCTATTTGTCTTAGAATAAATTGCACAACCGCAGCGAAAAAGGTTTAATTTAAATTCGACATCGAGAACAAACGACATACAAATGAAATGATAAATGAAAGCATTCAAAACAAAAATTTGTTTTGAACTGCTGTCGTTTGTTCCCCTGATACAAGTGTTATAAAATATTTTCTACCAATATTTCTTTGATAGTGTAATCCCATTGTTTACTAAAAATATCTAGCATTCTAGAATCGAATCGAGTATGGTAGGTACCTGCGATTGTTTTTAAATTTTTGTCAAATCCTAAACTGGAGTAGAATATGAGAGAATCGTGATTTATACCTACTTTGGTCCAATTTCACCGTTCTGCTTAATCGAGTTCAAATGTTGAGACATGACAGCTCTTGAACTCGGTTTATAGGCTAAGGTAAACGCCGCTATGGCGCTCATTAGGGGAGGTCTAGTCTATGTCCAGCTGTGGACTAATATCTATAGGTTGAGGGAAAATAAAAATTAATAAAATTAGCCTTTATTTCCTACTACGTTTGTAACTACTTAATACTTATATGCATCTATCTATTTACAAACTCTGATCAAGTTAGTAGTCGCCTTTTTTGGCGTAGGCCTACGCCGGTTGATAGGTTGATGATGATACGCCTAAAATCAGGCGTTCAGAAGATTAACGTTACTACGTTCAGCTGGATCCAGATCAACTTTATGTCGGTAAAATACGCCGAACTCGTTTAAAGCGCTAGACTTACGTTATCATTTATTCCTCAAAAGTCTGCATTGGTTCACTAGTCACTACTGGACGCAGGCCTCTCCCTAATAAGCGCCTTATTGGCTTTTGTCTCATAGGGGTAATGCCTATAATCCCCACGCTTGGCATGCGGGTTGGAGATCGCAGTTTGGTGGTAGAATTGTTCTGCAGGGGGCGTTGCTGCCCACCCCCGGTGGCAATCCCTTACTCGCCTCTTGCGACACCCGCGGGAAGAGTTGGAGTGGTGCAAATTCTAAGCCGGCACCACAAAGCTTATATTGATCGCGTTTAATTGAAACGGTGAAATTGGACCTTAGTCGTAATGGTCACTGCTTGCTAAGGTACGCTTAGCTTATGTTTATGCCTCTATTGTTTTATCGATTGCCTTATTCAAACAAAATACGCAATAACGGCCGAGTAGAAGTGGTTTTGCATTATGAGAGCTGCAATAAATTACATGCAGTGTTTATACGTTTACAATGTTTTGAATTCTCAATGATTTTATTGGTCATCTTATGCAAAATGTGCTTTACTCAATGCAACAAAGAGATCTCTTTGTTGCATTGAATGTAATTTAATGTAGTGTCTTATGTATATCAGTCATCTAGCCCCAAGTTAAGCAGAGTTTGTGATAAGTTAACATAAGTTCTGCTTAGCTTGTCCAGTATTATTGATTACAACCTATTTATTTGTTGAGTAAAAACTTCATTCACAAAGAAAATTACAATCAAATAATAGAAATAAATTAGAACTAGTATTTACAATTGAAACAATTGAGCTAATTGCCAATCTATATATCTAAATGCCAAGGTGCAGAATCCACACGATTCTGCACCAATCTTATCCAGGGGTCCTACTCGGAAAAGGAGAACCGAAGTTTCGTTTTCGCTTTCGTGCAAAACCAACTCTTATGTCGCTTGCATAAGATTGGCGTTTGCACGGAAACGAATTAGAAACGTCGATTTCGTTTTTAAGATAGATATAGATAGATATTATCATATTTATTTATTTATTTTTATTTATTTATTTATTCCTTAGGATTTCTGATCACTACATGGATTTTAACTTGCCTAAATATACATTGTAGGCAAATCGCTTCAGTAAGAGTAGGGGCCGTGGTTCTTCCCTCGACGTATATTAAATGTTATTGAACTCATAATTGATTTGTTATGGGTAAATACTAATTATCAACCCACTAGAAACTGAGAAGATTCTTAAGTCAACGCGTATATTTTTTTTATATATGAGCACGTATAACTTTTTGATAGTAGTCCGATTTTGATAATTCTTTTTTTATTGGAAAGAGTATACCCCGAAGGTGGTCCCATATAAATTTGAAAAAAGAACTAACCTTAATGATGAATAAAAAATTATTGATTGTTCACTCACTGATTGTAATGTTTGACCACGCATAACTTTTTACAGAAAAGTCCGATTTTGATAATTCTTTTTTTATTGGAAAGAATATACCCAGAAATTGGTCCCATATAAATTTTAACTATGTAGATCAATTTGAAGTCGGTTTATAGTTTTTTTAAACAAGCCAAATGAATAAATACCTACTGAATGATACTGAACTCTTAATTGATTTGTTGTAGATAAATACTAAATTTTACATAACTACACCTACCGATAAATTAATTTTTTGTTTATTTGTTTACAGGTAATTTGCATCACATTTATATAAAAAAAAACAAATGGAGATTAAAATGAAAAAGAAAAGCAGTAGGTAAGTAAGATGACGAGTTCCAAAGATCAAGACAACAGCTCCAAAGATTAATTACGGATGTAAGCGGGTTTCATCCCTTAACGAGGGACATCTTCAGGGTGAGTGCGGTTCTAGACGCGCGCGTTCCGCATCTCTCCGAGCACTACGCACGAGCGCGCGTTGAGTCCGCGACGTGAGCGCCCCGGGGGTAAGAATCGTTGGTGTTCTTCCAACACAAATAAGGTTCGTAGTTAACCCGCTTACATCCGTAATTAATTCGTCAAACTACGATAGTTTTTATAGTTCTAAAGACGTGTGTTTTCATTGCCGTTGCTTTATTGACGCTACATACTCTACCTATGGGTTGTTTTTTAGAACTTAGGGTGGTGTTGTCGAAAGATAACCCAGGGACGTGGTAAGTACTTTTACGCACAACTGGACTACTCAATGAAAAATTTGACTCAAAAGCCGACCATAATCTTCATGCAAAATCTTCAAATTTCAAAAGCAAACCATTACTGTTCAGACAGAGGTTTGCATACAGGCACAGATGTACTAGGGATGCCATACAGGCATGGTGTTCTTGTCACATAAGTAGCATTTTGCTGCACAAAAACTTATTTGAAGTTCTCTTTGACATATATGACGTATCTGACGAATTACTCAAAATTACCTAATTAGAGTGGGATGCATTGCCTGTGTATTTGCTATCTCGCTCGGATCGTTTTTTCGCGCAAGTGCCCAGGTAGACCACAACTGCCGGATCTCTGTAGAACCATGTCACATTAACAAACGCCAAAAGTGGCGTTTGTTACTGTGTTTGGCGTTTGTTTTCTTATTGTGACAAGGTTTAAAGAGATCCGCCAGTTGTGCGGTCTACCTTTAGTTGTACGGCCATACCTGCAAGTTCTTTGCGATAATCCGTTAATAGTTTTCTAAATGTCAAACAAATAGTTCAATCAGACTGAAGGGATGGCGCTTTTATTCTGATACTAGCTGTACCCGCGACTTCGTTCGCGATTGCCTTACCTGCCGACTAATTAAGTTCACATTTAACCATAGTCTCTCATATTATGACACGCCGCCGTGCAAAAAATCGTGTAGTGTCTACGGGGGATAGCATGTTGTCATCTTCAATCCCATTCTTCATAAACACGACTTTTAGCTACGACTCGGCCAGCGTCAGTGTTAAGAAGTGTCATACTCGTTTCACTTCTTACTGATGGTTCCGTTCAGCTGGGGCCCTATTCTGCTATACTAATCGCTTCACTATGACAGGGGTATCGACACAGAATGACACGTTTGGGTATTCCACCTCAGATGAAAGAAATTATGATGAATGCAGATGGAGAGACGTGCGTCAAGTTTGAAACTATTAATTTATCTCGCACGCACTATCTGGAGTTTTATAAATCTAAGGATTCTACGTGATGATTCTGCGACGATTCCATTGTCATACTGAAGCAATTGTATTGCAGAATTGGGCTCCTGATCCATTTGACTGGACCACCGTAATTTTTTTTTCGTTAGTAGGTAGGTACAGGTGGCTGTGTACCGCAGTAAAAATATTTTTCTGTGGTCTAGTTAGTTTAATTGGACCACTTACTGCAACCAAACTTCGGTAGTACAGTTAACTGGACCAGCTAAACCACCATATATCATGTAAGGTAGCACTGGTAGGAACCTAACTTATTTTTCCAAGACGCCTTAGTAGGTAGGAACCTAACTAATGGGTGCGTCTTGGAAAAATACATAGATAGGAACTTACCTACCCTCTATCTACTAATTTTTTTCTTCTAACTACAGATTATTTCATCAATCTACTGATTTTCTACTCGACTTTCTACTGATTTAGTCAAATTCGATTTAACAAAAAGAATGCATGAAATCGGACGACGCGTAGACCCGTCGTGATGCGCGGTTAAAGAATTCTACTTTTTCCTCTCTCCCAGGGGAACAATACTGAATTCCAGGATAAAATGTATCCCATGTCCTTCCTTGAACTCAAATAGTACCAATTCAGTCCAACTCATTCAGTAGTTTCGGCGTTTTGCGCGGTGAAGGAATTTTACTTTCATCCCTTCTCCCAGGGGAACCTTACTAAATTCTGGGATAAAATGTATCTTTCCTCGTAGAATGAAATCAAATTATGCCGAGTTCCATTCGAATTCATTCAGTTGTTCCATCGTGATGCGCAGTTAAAGAATTTTACTTTCATCCTCTCTCCCAGGGGAACATGACTGAATTCCGGGATGAAATGTATCCCATGTCCTTCCTTGTAGTATGAAATCAAATCGTGCAAGGTTTCATTCCAACTCATTCAGCACTTTCGGCGTCATGAGCGGTGAAGAAATTTTACTTTCATCCCCTCTCCCAGGGAAACCTGACTGAATTCCGGGATAAAAAGTATCCTATGTCCTTCCTCGTAGTATGACCTAAAATCGTGCCGAGTTTCATTTCAATACCTTCAGTAGTTTCGACGTGATGCGCGTTTAAGAAACAGACAGACAGACAGACAGACAGACAGACAGACAGACAGACAGACAGACAGACAGACAGACAGACAGACAGACAGACATGAAAAAAATTACAGTTTTGGCTTCAGTATCGATAATAGAGTGCCCTCCAAAAAAAATTTTCAAAATATCTTCAATGTACAGAATTGGACCTGTTACAGTTTTATTATAAGTATAGATTAAATGGCATAGAGCCTACACACGTTGATATGACTCTCCCACTTTATATTCTTCCGCTAAAGATCCCTGCTATCTATTGAGGTCTAATGTAAATACAAAATACAATAAAATACAAGCAAACACAATCACGTAGGTACGATAGCGAAGAAATGAATTATGAAAATCCATCGAAACTAATTGACTATTATCTATCTATACTTACAATAAAACTGTAACAGGTCAAATTCTGTACATTGAAGATATTTTGAAAATTTTTTTTGGAGGGCACTCTAATATCGATACTGAAGCCAAAACTGTAATTTTTTTCATTCATGTCTGTCTGTCTGTCTGTCTGTCTGTTTCTTAAACGCGCATCACGTCGAAACTACTGAAGGTATTGAAATGAAACTCGGCACGATTTTAGGTCATACTACGAGGAAGGACATAGGATACTTTTTATCCCGGAATTCAGTCAGGTTTCCCTGGGAGAGGGGATGAAAGTAAAATTTCTTCACACCGCGCATGACGCCGAAAGTGCTGAATGAGTTGGAATGAAACCTTGCACGATTTAATTTCATACTACGAGGAAGGACATGGGATACATTTAATCCCGGAATTCAGTCATGTTCCCCTGGGAGAGAGGATGAAAGTAAAATTCTTTAACTGCGCATCACGATGGAACAACTGAATGAATTCGAATGGAACTCGGCATAATTTGATTTCATACTACGAGGAAAGATACATTTTATCCCAGAATTTAGTAAGGTTCCCCTGGGAGAAGGGATGAAAGTAAAATTCCTTCACCGCGCATCACGCCGAAACTACTGAATGAGTTGGACTGAATTGGTACTATTTGAGTTCAAGGAAGGACATGGGATACATTTTTCCTGGAATTCAGTAAGGTTCCCCTGGGAGAGAGAATGAAAGTAAAATTCTTTAACCGCGCATCACGACGGAACTACTTAATGAAATCGAATGCAACTCGGCATGATTTTAGTTCATACTATGAGGAAAGATACATTTTATCCCGGAATTCAGTAAGGTTCCCCTGGCAGAGGGGATGAAAGTCAAATTCCTTCACCGCGCATCACGCCGAAACTACATAGGTAATGAGTTGGAATTAAACTTGGCACGTTTTGAGTTCATACTACAAGGAAGGACATGGAATACATTTTATCCTGGAATTCAGTAAGGTTCATTCTTTTTGTTAGAAACAGTGATGCAAGATCGACTTTAATCTCTAATTTGACTAAATCAGTACAAAGTCGAGTAGAAAATCAGTAGATTCATGAAATAATCTGGAGTTAGAAGAAAAAAATTAGTAGATAGAGGGTAGGTAAGTTCCTATCTATGTATTTTTCCAAGACGCACCCATTAGTTAGGTTCCTACCTACTAAGGCGTCTTGGAAAAATAAGTTAGGTTCCTACCTTACATGATATATGGTGGTTTAGCTGGTCCAGTTAACTGTACTACCGAAGTTTGGTTGCAGTAAGTGGTCCAATTAAACTAACTAGACCACAGAAAAATATTTTTTACTGTGGTACACAGCCAACTGTACCTACCTACCTACTAACGAAAAAAAAATTACGGTGGTCCAGTCAAATGGATCAGGAGCCCAATTCTGCAATACAATTGCTTCAGTATGACAATCGTCGCAGAAGCATCACGTAGAATCCTTAGATTAATAAAACTCCAGATAATGCGTGCGAGATAAATTAATAGTTTCAAACTTGACGCGCGTCTCTCCATCTGCATTCATCATAATTTCTTTCATCTGAGGTGGAATACCACAACGTGTCATTCTGTGACGATAGCCCTGTCATAGTGAAGCTATTAGTATAGCAGAATAGGGCCCCAGCTGAACAGAACCATCAGTAAGAAGTGAAACGAGTATGACACTTCTTAACACTGACGCTGGCCGAGTCGTAGCTAAAAGTCGTGTGGATAAAGAATGGGATTAGCCCCCGTAGACACTACACGATTTTTTGCACGGCGGCGTTTCATAATATGAGAGACTATGGTTAAATGTGAACTTAATTAGTCGGCAGGTGAGGCAATCGCGAACGAAGTCGCGGGTACAGCTAGTCTAAACTAATATTAAAAAGAAGAAATATTTGATTGATTGTTTGTTTGTATTGAATAGGCTCCGAAACTACTCGACCGATTTGAAAAATTATTTTACCATTAGAAGCCCACATTATTCCTGATGAATATAGGCTACTTTTTACCACGGGAAAATGCTTAATTCCTACAGGAAAACGGGTAATAGGACAACGGGTAGTAAGAATAGGTTTTGGACTCCACTCATCATACTTAACCTCTCTGGTTTCACAAGACTGTTCATCCTATTCCTTACACCTTGTAGATTTTTTTCTTTTTTGGTAAACGTAAAGCTCTGTATACTATAGACAAGAACTCATGCCTTAACATTTCTAATGACGTTTTGTGTCAAAACAATTCTAATTCCTAATTTTCTAAATGCGACAATGCTCGTGACGGACGATGCATTTAGACATGACAGGAATTCTCACAATGCCCATAAAACTCGACTTTCTACATAATTTGACAGTTGACAGGTCCAATTCTCCGTCGCCGCGGGTGACAGGTCTCGTTGACAGATTTAAACGCGGCTTTTACTGATAAAATGTATTTTGACAGATGCTTATGGGTTTGGCTATTGTGCAAGGGGTTAAACGAAAACGAAGAATATTATTTAGAACGAGTATATAATATATTTATTAAAGCTTACGTAAGTTAACACATCTCAGGTTACGGATTTTTGACAGTTTTTCATTGAATACTGTCAATTATCTCGTATTTTACCTATATTAGCTGCATGTTTAGTTAAGATAGTACTGTATTTCTCTTATAGTGAATGTTCTTTTGAGAAATATATTTCTAAAAACGTATTATCATAGAAAATTACAATCAAAGAACAGAAACAAATTAGAATTAGTAAGTCCAGACAGTTGAGACAGTTAAGCTAACTGCAGACTGTTGCAAACAATCTAGAGGTAGCTCATATCAAAATAAAAATTAGTTGGGACAACAGAATTCCACTACTTATTCTGTATTCCTAACGGATTTTTATTAAATTATACCTACCAAATCATGACCAAAAAATTCGGACAAAAACTTAATTTTACACATTAACAACACACATGTCATAATGATAGGTTGCTATCAGATTAAAGTAAATGTTATTTGCGCTAAATTAATCCTTAACACGCGATGGCAACATTTTGAACCTGTCAGTTAGTGGGATTATGGTGTAGTTTGCCTGATAAATAATAGAATTTATCTGCTTGCTTTTCATCAGAAAAGAGATTGGTTACTATCAATCTCTGAATAAGACATTTGACCGCAATAAGTACCTACCTACGGTAGTCGGTAGGGGAATTCTGGGCAAAAAGTTCAGAAATCCCCTTCGCAGGGAAAAATGGCAGGAGATTATTGCAATTAAGGATAATAAAGTGGTATTTCTGTATTTCTGAACTTTATTGCGTTGCGTTTTTTTTTGGAGAATTCACACAGCATTATCTAGCCCCAAGCTAAGCAAAGCTTGTGTTATTGGTACTAGATAACTGAAATATTTAATACAATATTCTATACAGATAGATATTTTTTTTTGTATTATACATAGAGAACATCCAGAACACCCTGTACAAATATCTGCAGATCGTTCAAACACTTGTCCCGAGGCGACAATCGAACCCGCAACCTCCCTTCGTCGCAGGCGGACCTTCGCCCCCCGCGCCACTGAGATCGTCGTTTAGAATCTAAGTGTATTTTTTTCAAGATTAGAACAGACCATTATTAGTAGGATGTCTTTCGGCTGGTAAGTAGGTACCTACCTAATTCTTTATCCAACGAAGTTTTGACAAAATTCTACCAAAAAGACTGTGATGGCACCCAAATCAGGTTCAATCTGAAAATCAGCCTTGAACCGAGCGCACGCGTGGTTCAGCACAGAGCTGAGTTTTACCCTTTTTGGCCAACAGGGGCAGCACTGTCGCCACTTCGTTGGTTCAGATAAATTCATTTTCTTTCTGAGACACGTGTTGGTACATTGTGCGTGTTTTGTTTTGCTAGTGTAGCCAGCTCAACTCCTTCCAGAAGCGCAGAATCTTCCTGATATCTACATGGAGTGACCTCGAGTGGTCGAGGATTTCGTGTCGTTATGAAATATTTGTGCGAAGACAACGTCAAAACTACTGAATGTATCGGGCTGAAATTTTACATTGATGAAGTTGTGTGCGTAGAATAGCATATAGGCATACATTTAATACCGTAATTTATGAAACAGTAGGGACGGAATCATGTCGTTAGGGACGAATTGATGGATCGAGCCATTTTATTACCGTAGGTAATGTGTTTCAAAAAACAGTTTTTCAGAACAGCAAATCTATGAATTATCTTGAGCAATAAAGCAAAGAAGATCTTCAAGATCTTTGCTTTAGGCTCAAGATAAGGGTTATCATTATCAAGCAACATTAATCAAACAAAAAAATCAGCATGCTTAGGTTCAGGAGGCCTATATTAATTCTCCAAAATACGCAATCGTTTTATCGTTTAGTTTTTTTGTGCAAATCGTTACTCTAATTCGGTGTAACTCTACTACACGACTACGGACTCTAATACACGGAATTAGTGTACAAACTTGAACAAAAAAAAAATTATTTAGAGTAAACCAATTGGCAGCAACGAAACACGTAATTTCGTGTTGGAGAATTACGATAAGCCCCCAGTTAGTACCCAGTTGAGAATACATCATTATTATTATTTTTCTAGTCTAAAACCCTCTTATTCATAATTAGTCAGCTAACATTTGTCACTCCGTCTTCTTCTATTGACTAAAGTCAGAGTGAGAAATAACACTGCTTAGCAACTGTTTATAAATCCGAAAGTTTTTGCAATCTGAATTTTAGTTACCTAGCATTTCCAAAACTACTGAACAGATCAAGATATAATTTGGCGTACGCTTAGAGCAAAGCCTAACTTAGACAATTAGGCTACTTATTGTATCAAAAATACGCGTGCGAAGCCGCGGGTAGAAGCTAGTTTTGTATTTACTATTGTCTTTAGCTACTGTGGGTTGGTTGGAAATAAAAGAGTTTAGGCACTTTACTTAGTCTATTAATTACACTGTACATGAAATACATTTACGTTAATCTATAATCCTTAAATTAGGATATGTCTGTACTAGGCAGAGGTTTGAGGAGTGACTAAAGGCGATCGGCTAAACCAGTAAAAATGCCGAATAATCGAAACGCATTAACGCCGCGTACTATATATAATATGCTAAACTGTGTACACTAGTTATGAATAAGGGGGTTAGTGTTTGATAAAGATGCTACCCAAACCGATTGTTAACTTCAATCACCGAAGTACACCGTCTGACTGGACCAACGGCTGGTTTAATTTGGTAACACGTCTCGACTGCGTCTCGCCATACTTATCGACGCGCAATCGACATAACCAGCTACATAGTTGATTCCGTAAAGCTGGCTGTCACCTTTGAAGAGCCTTGTGGAACATGCTTAATAATCACACTAATATTATAAATGCGAAAGTTTGGATGGATGTATAGATGGATGGATGTTTGTTTCCTCTTCATGCCAAAACTACTGAACGGATCGGGCTGAAATTTTGCATACAAGTAACTCTAATCCTGGAATCAAACATAGGCTACTTTTTATCCCATAAATTGGTTCCCATAGGATGGGAATCACCTTTAAAACTTTCCATAGAAACAACGCGTGCGAAGCCGCGGGCATAAACTAGTTTATAATATTATACTTAGTAGGATACTATGTCCTATATATGTATAGGTACCATATACCTTTACCTCCCTACCAAATTTCATTGAGATTCTTTCAGCCGTTTAGGCGTGAAAAGGTAACAGACAGACAGACAGATTTACATTCGAATATGGACCTAACCATATATATGTATGTATCTATGGACGTAACCTTGTCCGTTCAGTATGTCACTTATTTCAATAAAAAATAATTCAAATTGATATTGACTAAAGTTGCGTGACGATTCACGGAAGTCACGCAGTATAATCAGATTTCACGGATACGTAGCTCCTAAAGACACACTTATTTATGCCTGATTTATTTGAGCAGACATTGAAAGAAAAAAAAATTAACTTATATTATACCACTTCTTTCCCCCCATTTCGTGGCTATAAATAAAGGCTCTGTAACAATGCAAATAATAAGTTCTATCTTCAAACTGTTCCCACCACTCTCAAACAATAAAAAAAAAATCGCCAGACCAAACATCCTCTTCCTTTCTGCATTTTTTGCTGCAAGTTTAAGCTCGGGTTAAAGCTCTCACCACATTTATATACTCGTACTATGCCGTTATTTGTGTGAAACTCCTTTAATTACAAAGTACACTCTTCAACATCGTTACGACATCGCCTCCGTCTTTCATTGGTAATAGTCAGGTAGGGTTCAGTAGGTATCTACTGAACCCGACTATTACCAATTCAAGTATCTCGAAGAGGCTTAACTTTAGATCAGGGTACCTCATAGTGAAATTGATACCAATTTCACTATGAGGTACCCTGATCTAAAGTTAAGCCTCTTCGAGATACTTGAATTTTTAATATTTTTAGTGTCACCCTTTTTAGAAAACTTCTCTCTTTGTAGATATGTCAGTGTTTTTTTATAAAAAATAACTCACTAATCAGAATAGCCTTTGAAAGTCTAAGGAATAATGGTAAACGCTAGAGCGGTAGGCCCTTTAAATCTGAATAAAAAAAAAAAATTACAATGTATTTTTTTCATCGACGATTTCTCGAAAATGTCTACATACATTATTTTGTGCAGATTATTTTAAAAAGATCTACATGTTTTTAGCTATCCAAAAATGTGCAATAGTTGGGGCAACTGTATACGATCTTTTTAAAAATTCGATATCAAAGGACTCGGGTAGTAAGATATTTATATACAGGGCGTCCAACAGGAAAATAATAATAAATAATAAATAAAAGGACTCATTTTGAGCATTTGTTAAATTGATTATTTTGTATTAAAATGTTAAAATTCATGGTCTTTCTTTTATTTCTGACACTATGTTATTTAGCAAAAAATAATCCTTATGATGAACCTTTCGATCGGTATGATAAAGCTACAGGATAATTATTTTTCTCGTGTAACGGGTTCGATTCCCGGTTCAACCATGTAATTATTTAAATATCTATGAACGCAGTTTAAATTGTTTTTTAAGTTCAAATAATGTCTTCTTTCAGTAAAAGGTTCCATCTACAATATTCAAGGTACTTTTCCTCCATGTGGCATATCCGTGGGACGCCCTGTATATAAATGTATAGTTATAGCCAGTAATATAATATCCTGTCAGGATTTGGTTTGGCCCAGTAGGCTACCGTTATCTCTAGTATCCGGACCAAGGACAGCTCCATACAAATATTTGCAGATCACACATTTTGAAAGTACGATACGAATTAACTCACGGTCTCTTGACTGGAGTATAATCATAATACAATATTACAATAATACAATATTACCATAACGCAACATGCCTTAACGTTATCTATACTAATATTATAAAGAGGAAACATTTGATTGTTTGTTTGTTTGTATTGAATAGGCTCCGAAACTACTGGACCGATTTGAAAAATTCTTTTACCATTAGAAGCCCACATTATTCCTGATGAATGATACTTTTTACCGCGGGTAAATGCTTCATTCCTACGGGAAAACGGGTAATAGGACAACAGGTAGTAAGTAAGAATGCAGCTAGTTTTTAACTGTTTATATGGTAACATTACGAAATATTACACGAATTTTTTTGCTTGTTTTTTCAGTAAACCTAGTGTTTTGTCAAGAAAATTATTACAAAAAATTATGTAAATTCAAACTTGGGTAGGTGGACCTAATTTGAACCTTCCACTTTCGAGAAGCTAGAACCCAATCTCCCTTTACTTTACTTTACTTAAATCCGTTATTATATGTACGTTACGACCTACTAATAATATAAAACCGAAAGTTTGTGAAATGTGAATTTTATTTTGTTACCTAAGAAATCCAAAACTACTGAACAGATCAAGATGAAATGTGGCGTACATTTAGAACATAGCCTAACTTAGTTAATAGGCTACTTATAATATCGGAAATAAGGGGGCGAAACCGCGGGCAGGAGCTAGTAATTACTAAACTATAAGTACGAACTTGTAGAAAGACTGTTTGTATGAGAGGAACACACGTGTGCAGGATATTATGACTGTTTTATTTGACTGTACTAAATAGAGTTGCTCTATTGCAGATGAATTTAATTTACATATCGATGAAATGTGCACTTGCCATTGCGTAAGTATGTTTTTTGTTGAAGTTCGGTTTGGAGTTTATAATAAATTGGTATGAAGTCTTTATTCACAAAGAAAATTACAATAAAATAATATAAATAAATTAGAACTAGTATTTACAATTGAGCTAACTGCAGACTGTTGCAAACATTCTACAGGTAGCTCAACTGATCCATATCAATACCAGTCGGAAGCGTCCCCAAGACGCTGGTTGCATTGCCCCGCTGTATGGCAATGCTGATGCGCTATGCCAGATACTGACCAGCTCTCGGGTCACGCGTCGCTTTGACCAGACGCTCAGATATTTTTTTTAAAACTAGAAGAGCCTCGGTACCCCACCTAGGGTCTTCGACTCCAAAGGCAGCAAATGTGTAGGCTCTGTCGAGACCTGTATATTTGCGCCTCTTGAGATCTTCCGCCAAATCTGCCGCAAATAAGTATAAGTTGGTAGGTAGTAATTCATAAAAAAATAGGGCTTTTTGATTTTACTAAAAATTTTTTAGTCCTTGGTGCTTGTGATGGTTGTGAAAATATCAAGAGATGTTACTAATTTACAAGTTTATTCATACAAAGAACCGATAGATGGTCAAACCGCAGCCAATTTGTATAAAATTAGAGATGGAAAATAAGGAACTCAACGTATGATTTTCACGGTTCGAATCAATTCGACTCGCTCTCTACGTGTAAGCCACATTTGGGTCACTTATGTTTTCATAAGAGGCATATAATATCGATTTCTACCGCTGAGACCGCGGAGATGGCTGTTAACTCTATAAGTATGTCCTTTTCTAGAAATAGTTTTTTCCTAGCCCAAAAGCAGAAAAAAGAGATTTTTGAGTGAACTAGATAGAGATGTGATAAATATGTGTACCCACAGAGTTAAAAATATTGGTAAATAAACGATTGATAAACATTTTAATTTAATACAATAATTTTATTTGCTTTTTTGCTGACTTAAAAATGTATATATTAGGTAATTGTATTTGACAAACACTCAGGAAATATTACCTAATATGTTAGAAATAATAAGTAATAATAATGCTGGACAATTCACACAGCATCATCTATCCCCAAAGTAAGCAGAGCTTGTGTTAAGTTATGGGTACTAGATAACTGATATAGGTACTTATTATATCACAAACATAGATATTGGTTAATGTAGGCACCTACCTAAGTTTTTTTATAAATCTTCAGTCCACCAATTGAATGCAATAATGTTGAAGTTGAGTTGAGATTTATCGATAAGAAAACTTCGATAACGGAGTAGGTATATTCTTATCGATAAATCTCACCACTGCGCGCTGCCTGGTGCGATATGAGAAGGTCAATGCACTCTGACATAAATGTATGCATGCACTCATTGAGATAAAAACTGTGTTCGAACGTTGTTTTGCGCGTCATTTTTCTTGATAAATTGTCTAGCTCTGTGAATACCTATTGATCCAAAAGCACCTGTGTTCGTGTTATACTAGCGTTCAGAGGTATAGATTTTTTTGAAAAACTCGATCGTCTTCTGTTTTTTCATATAATTATCCACGCAACAAACACGTCACCAATCAAAGAGGTTAATTTACCAAGTTTATATAGAATATCATTGTTACAAATGGCCTCCATTAAGTATTCGAAATAAAAAGGGGATCGCGACGGCTTTAAAAAAAGATCCCCTTTTATTTTCGTATACTTACTGGAGGCCATTTGTGACAATGATGTTATATATAAACTTGGTAAAACCTCTTTGATTAGTGACGTGTTTGTTGCGTGGATAATGGTTTGTTTTGTTTCTAATATGCAATATGTAGGTTCTTATATTAACCTATAGGAACTTAACTTTCATAATTAGGTAAGATAGGTGAGTTGTCATATCCTAATGAAATCAATAATATAATCGAAATAAGACTTTTAAAAATCGTTGAGCTTAGTGGTTGTGGTGGCTTGAAATTTGAGATATAAATAATATCTATGTGCTCACATAGTAGTAGTTTTATGTACTTGAAGAGTCTTAGAATTAAATAATAAAACAAGTAGTTGGAAAGTTCGGCCTTTCTAAACAGGCTTTAAGTAGGTTCATTAGACTTTCAACTTAGACATTGATATGAAGTTTTTCAGCGTTAGATTGTAATTAATTACTTAAACCGGATTTGAAGAGATCGGCCATTTAAATATTTACATTGTTAATTTAGAAATCGATGCCTACCTGTATAATGTTTGACGGATTAAAGAAAAAACGGTCAAAAGTGATGTCTAAAGAATTTCGAAAACGGTTGCACTCTGGTTTTTTTCGATTGATTTAGGCAGAATTAATCTCAGTGCTTGTAATAACAAGTAAATAATAATGCTGGACAATTTACGCAGCATGATCTAGCCCCAAGCTAGGCAGAGCTTGTGTTATGGGTACCTTACCTACTAGATAACTGATATTATAAGTACATATTATTATACATAACATAGATAGATTTTTTTTATATACATAGAAAACACCCAGGGCGCCCTTAACAAATATCCCCAGATCGTACAAACATTTGTCCCGAGGCGGGAATCAAATCCGCAACCTCCTGCGTCGAAGACGGACCGCTGCGCTGTATGGAACATGGAACTTATGATTGGGGTCCATAGGTATTAAAAAAAATTGTGCCATATTGATAATCCATAAGGTACGAGTTGGTAGCGGACAACATGAGGCAGCAGCGGACGACGCGTCGCAGCGACACTACTGGTTTCTATGTATTTCTATGAAATGTGTCGCTAACGACGTGTCGCTAACTACGGAGGGAAATTCATAGAAATACATAGAAACCAGTAGTGTCGCTGCGACACGTCGTCCGCTGCTGTCTCATGTCGTCCGCCGCCAACTCGTACCTTTTAGATCATTTGACCTCTGCACACCTAATTGGTTTCGCAAGAACCAAACGAAGGTGAGTCTTTGAAATGTCACACTATTATTTAAAGTGAGTATACAGCAATTAAACCAACAGCTACCTTCGGATTGATTAATTTTATGTCTAAAAATGTGGTTGCACAACGCTTCGATAAATAGACTTTAGGTGCGTGTGTTTGTCTGGTTAACTAGGTATCTACTGAAATTTATTATACCTTTTAATATATTTTTTAATTCTATACAATTACGATTTTCTAATTATTTTTGAGTAAAAACATTTTCTGTACAAAAGTAAAAACATTTTCTGTACATGTACAGGTAGGTATCTAATCTACTGCCAGTGGTTCCACAGCCAAACTTAGCAAAAATAATGCACGACATGGAACCTTTAAAAAATATTTAACAAAGATCAGTGACGCAACTAGTGACGTATCCAATTCAAAAAAAATATCGATGGATACTTTAGATACTTTTAATCGATAAAGTCCGTCTTTTATTCGGAACGACAACCATGAGGTAAGGAGGTCAAGACAACGAATAGTTCATTCATAAACTGGTTAGCACGTCACGGAAAAACGCGTCACTATTTTTTACAAACTCTAAACTTGCGCTAATCTTTAAGCCTTTGAAATAACGTCTATATTCGTCTAAATGAAGTATTTTAGTCGTAGCTGTAGTTAATTGGTATTATTTTGCCTTGTTCATGATTCACCAGTCAGTCAAGGCGCAAAGAGGATGAATACCGCGCGCCTCATGTGGCTTGCTTTGTTTTTTTTTAATCGGTGCGTGTGACAATTCAGTTCTCTCAGTCTTATTCCGGATAGTGTGTGCACAAGTGCTTGTGTAGAGATTTTGACTCCATTATTAGGTTTATGGTAAGTTACAACTTTTATGATTGAGATTTAGGTGTCTACTGGTGTCTGGAATCTTGTTAGAACTTAAAGTTAATTTGATTTATTAGTTTTGCTCGGCTTCAGCTAGCAGTTTGCCATAACAAGAGTTTATTTTAGTTGTGGTTTGGTTTTAATAAGTAGTTTAAAATAGCGGTTCTTGGAATGAACTGCCTACGGTAGTTAAGTTAGTTAGTGTTTTAGTTGGGTATGCATAAATTTAATAACAAGGTAAATACATTTTGAGTCACCTACCATTGATTGTACCTATGTATTTGGAAAGTGAGTAACTTGTATGGTTGGTTTTTGTAAAAAAAAATTAACGAAGGCATCATGTTCTTTTCCATAGTAAATAAGTTAGTAGGGTAAATAAACTTTTCCTCGGTAGGTTAAATGTTCCCGTGGTTCGGGGAAAATGGCGAGAGAGGGACACCGGAGAGGTTTATAGCGGGTATAAAATGCCCCATATAATTCTGATTCCCCAGACCAGTTTATTCGTAAAAGAATTTCTACGCGGAAAAAAAGCCTATGTAGGTACTAGGTACTTAGTTGTTTGAATACATACACAAACATGGGCTTTAAACCTGTAATCGTGTATTAAAGTCAAGAACTAACCGTTTTGGAATGATGTCATCATTCAAGTAGTCAAAGTAAACAAATGGCGGAAGAACCTCTTGAGATTTTGACTTGGAAATCATCGGAATGTTTTGTACTTGCATTTGTATAATGAATATCAATTGTGTGCTCAGAAAATCAATGTAGTACCTATATGAATAAAAAGGGTTCGGAGATGTCGATTCATTTAGCTTGATTTATAAGAATTTTGGTTTTAATAGCTTCTAAGACCATCTTTGTGCAGGTAATTTACTAAAGATATTTTATGTCATTAAGGCGCTACTACTCATACTAGCGTGCAACCTATTTTTTTTTTCAATAGTTTAACGTTATAATAATATAACATAGGTGGCAACACTGGTGTGATTCGGAGTAGCGCCTTAAAAGGACCCAGAATCGAAATATAAAAAACAATTATAAATACTTCTGATTCAGAAAATAGTAAACAGTAAATAAGAAGCAATGTTTCCCCCTAGTCAACAATTGCTATGTTCGTATACCTTTGAACTGAGTCACTCCGAACAGCATCTCATAATAAAACACGTAGGTTGGTTTATTTGCATGATTAATTAGGAAAATATACAAATGGTTTATATTTTCCTGCACTAGTCGAATCAAGTGTGTGGTTCGGTAACAAAAAAGGAAAAATCTATGTTTGTTCTTTTTTATATTATACATATACTTATATATATGTAGGTATATAATAAATGAAGGTATATTTGTAATTTTCACTGTATTTTTTTGTAAAATTTGTATTAGGTAATAATGCACACAAATTCCCATCTTTCATCCAACGATCCTATCCATCCACGGTTGTCTGGTAGAGATCGCTCTTGAGCGATAAGACCGCCAATTGTCACATATTTTGTAAATTTGATTGTTGTTTGTGAATTATCTTGATATGTGTGCAATAACGAATTTTCTATCTACCTACGTATCTATCTTTCTATGCTAATTTTTTTTTCATAGAAAATAATGTGGTCTTGACATTTCAACTATGAAAGGGTTTTCCAGTCTTTGTTATGTTTATTAATGGTACAGTATCCAGTACCAAGACAATAACGATCTTAGTACATTACGTCATAATACCATAGATACCTTACATAATGAAGGAAGACATTGCTTCCTAGATCTTTGTCCTAGCCCCAAGGTACAAGTGTTCTTTAACCTTACTAGTACCTACTAGTGAATCTGCTATGTTCTCTTCAAAAAATCTTTTCTTTTATAAAATTCAATTAAATTAATGTAAGTTTCAACTTTAAGGTTACAAGTTAGACGGTATTATTGAGACTGTTTTTAACCCCCGACGGAAAAAGAGAGGGGTGTTATAAGTTTAACGTGTTTGTTTGTGTATCTGTCTGTGGTATCGTAGCTCCCAAACGGATGAACCGATTTCAGTTTAGTTTTTTTTGTGACATAGATAATTTTATCCCGAGTGTTCTTAGCCATGTTTCATAAAAATCTGTCGGTGTTTTTTTAAAAATTTTAATTTTGTCCTTGGTCTCCAAACTATAAATACTTGCATGCTTTGGCAAAAATGTTTTGAAAAAGAGGTAGGTAAGTATTGATACACATTTTTTTTGTAAACATACCTAGCTGTACCGTAGTACTAATAAAGTTATTCCGTGGCTGTACTAGATATTCATCAGTCGTTTAATAAAACGCCTTTAAACCGTTTTTACCGGAAAGCGTTCAAAAAATTACTTTATAATTATTTTGAATGTTCTTTTAGTGACAGCAGAGAGCGTCGTACCTACTAAGCAATGAAAAATTCCGGAACCAGTTGAAAACTGGGAACGCATCGTAAGCGCGATCTAATTCGCCTGTGCTGACATCTAGTTATGAAAAGTTGAACTAAACTTTGTAAGGACATAGTATTATCTGTGGTAAGGATAAACCCGCTTCATCCCTACACTTGTATGCAAAAAAGCATCTAATAAACTTGAAACAGCTCGTAGTCCGTATTTAACCGACTTCAAAAAAAGGAGGAGGTTCCATGTACCTATGTTTTTTATTTTATTAAACCCCGACGCAAAAAGAGAGGGGTGTTATAAGTTTAATGTGTTTGTCTGTCTGTGTATCTGTCTGTGGTATCGTAGCTCCCAAACGGATGAACCGATTTCAGTTTAGTTTTTTTTATGACATAGATAATTTTATCCCGAGTGTTCTTAGCCATGTTTCATAAAAATCTGTCGGGGTTTTTTTTTAATTTTTAATTTTGTCCTTGTTCTCCAAACTACAAATACTTGCATGCCTAAGAACCTACCTCTTTTTCAAAACATTTTTTTTTTTTTTTTTTTATTGTAGTCTAGCATACATTTCTAAATACACTAGAATAACATTACAATCTAGCCATAGATTTGACTAATGGGTAATTTTGTTTTAACTTAATTTTATACATACATTACATTACACTAAGAACGTGTCCATCGGCACTTTTCTTATTGTCTCTATTTAAGGGGAAGACACTTGGTTCATGTGTTCTTTAAAATTAGCACTTATGCACTTTCACTATAACTAAAACTACACTAACTCGAAAGGTTTAGTTCTTTTGAGCCTTCTCACTATGTCCGTGTTGTCGAGGAGCTGGATAGCCTCGACGTTCACATGATGATGAAGCCTCAGTTCATGAGCCTCTGCGTATTTTTGTATTATTCTATCGACGTATTCAATCTTCAGGTCCCGATGAAGATCGCCATTTCTTACATACCAGGGAGCGTTAACGATTGCCCTGAGTACTTTGTTCTGGAATCTTTGTATAATGGCTACATTTGTCTTTTTGGTACAACCCCAGAGCTGTATGCCATAGGTCCAAATTGGCATAAGGACTTGTTTATATAATAAAACTTTATGTTGTACTGCTAGAGTAGAATTTCTTCCAATTAGCCAGTACATCTTTTTGTAGCGAATCTCTAGCTCTTCTTTTTTCTTTTTGACTTGAGCTTTCCACCGTAGCTTGGCGTCAAGGGTCATGCCCAAATATTTCGCTGTGTTAGCATATGGTATTACGACTCCGTTGATGAATACGGGATGATAGTCTTCTCTTTTATTTGTGAAGTTGATATGAATAGATTTAGATTCATTTAGTTTGATTCGCCAGGTTTTTGTCCAGTTGTGTATTTTATTCACTGCCACTTGGACTTTTTCGGCGGCTTCAGCTTGAGTTCTTCCTGTGGCTATTATAGCAGTGTCATCAGCAAATGTTGCGATGGTGTTGTTTTCAGGTTCTGGGAGGTCATAAGTGTATAAGAGGTAAAGGACCGGACCCAATACACTTCCTTGTGGCACCCCTGCTTTTATTTCCTTTATTTCAGAGAAGAATTCATCTTGTCTTATTCTAAAGGCTCTATTTGCTAAATATGATTTGATTATTTCTACGTATTCTATGGGTAGAATTCTTTTTAACTTAAGTACTAGGCCTTCATGCCATACTTTATCAAAGGCTTGTGCGACATCTAGGAAGATTGTAGAGCAGACTTCTTTGTTTTCTAGTGTTTTTTCGATTAACGTGGTAATTCTGTGGACTTGATCCACCGTGGAATGTCGTTCTCTGAATCCAAATTGATGTTCTGGGATAAGTTTTTTAGTTTCTAGTAATGTCTTAAGCCTTTTTAGAAATAGCTTTTCGAATAGCTTCGACATTATAGGCAACAGAGAAAACATTTTTAAAACATTTTTGCCAAAATGTTTTAAAAGAGGTAGGTTCTTAACATATTATAAATTATGTACGCAATTATATGTATCCCATCTAAATATCTAGCGTCTTGCACATTAAAATAAAATATTGAGAAAAAATAAGACTATTTATTTTACCAAACTTATAAAACATTATTTAGGTACTTACTATCTACATACAAAGTTGTTCATGCAAATCGTCCACATTATAACGTACTTAATAAAATGTATGCCATCTCACCTGACATGATAGACATTCCCGGGCGCTTGATGAAATGCACATAAATTTATTCGTAAAATGGCCGCGCAAAAATGGGTACAGACTTTTAGCACAAGGGTATATAGAAAAACTATTGAGAGTATCTTTTCAAAATAAATTTATTTCAACTTTAGAAATAAAGCCGGCTACGGCTTTATTTTACAATTTTCTTTCTCCGTATGTTATTGTTTTCCGCCCTAAGTTAGGCTTAAATCGGTGTTGAAGTATGAAAGTTTAGAAGCTTGTATTTTTTAATTTATAATTTTTTTACGGTTTCGGGTGTATACAGACTTAGATAATGACGAGATATATTGATATTATCCTTAGTTTTGGATGGTCAACATCAAACAGCGTAGTATGGAGTAGTAGATGAGTGACTCAAATTCTTTAGGTACGTGTCTGTTTATTTTATAACTGTGTTACGGCCTTACCGCAAAGTAATGATTCTCCTCCTATAAATAATTTTTTTTTTATTATTCCTATAAAGATACGGGACATATTTTTAAAATTAAAGGTTAGTTAGTAGAATAGTTCAGGTTCTATCGATAAATATCATTACGTCACATTCCATACCCATCACATCACTAAAGGTAAACGCTTGCATAACGAAGGAACCTTCCTACACCTTTGTCTAGCCCTTGGTGAGTAAGATGGCTCAGATCAGATCAGCTTGTGAGGTCTCCCGTTAAATTTTATGATCGCTTGACTGTGATTCTGATAGTTGGAACTTGCATTTGAGATTTATATTAACGACTTCTGGACTTCGCAGTAAATTGCTTTCCTGTTTTGGAAGTAAAACGTAGGTTGATTTTTACCCGACAGCGCAAGGAGGGTTGTTTTTTCTCTTCTGAATTTAAGAATAATATTATACTAAAAATTACACAATGCTCTACCAGAATTATATAACATAGTTGGTTCAACAGTTTGTCTTTTCGGACATACAATAATTAAATATTTTTTAACATTAGTTTATAAACTTAAAATAATAGGAATTAGACGTAAGCGACGATGAATTCTGTAATTATGAGATAAGAAGAAAATGGAGGTGGAATCTTTAGAATGGTAGCGGAATAGAATAATTGTTATCACATTTTGATGAAATGACTAATTTTAATGTCCCCAAGTCTCGTACCCAGATGAAAATTACTCGTTCCACTCTAGCTCGCTGCACATGCAAATTCAATAGTTTCAATAGTAAAATCGTGGGTGTAAAAGGGAAGGAAATAAATCAAAAATTGATTTAAATGTTATTAAATAGGAACTGCATTATCAATTTCCTTTGGCAAACTGCACAGCTGTTATAAACTATAACTTGTCAATATTATCATGGACAGACAATTACTGATATAGTGCGATGACATTTATGACAAGTAAAACTGTCATTCGAATTCAAACTTTATTGCCTACGTGATTAGGTTTCGTAAGTCTGCATGATGTGATGACTCACATTTGTTTCTAAACACATGATACTGCTAGACATCGAGTCTCTATTAAAATGATTGACAGTTCGATTTAAACCAACGCTGTTTAATCTTTGTTCTTGTCAAGAAACATTGCGTCTACATTGTTAGATCACAGAATTGGGAAAATCCTAGAAGTAGAAACATTACAAAATAGCTAAAACATTGTTACATAAATGATTGACAAGATATAAAGTAATAAATCAAATTCATCGACTGACATTTAAAAAGAATGTCTATCTATTTGTGAATTGGTACGTCAAAGAATAAGGGCGCAGATTTTATCGATATAATCTGTGATGGCACATCACTAGTTCTGTGCAATCGTTGTCCTAGTTTTGAAATGCTAAATCTTAAGTAGGATTTCCTTTTCATCAGGGTAGGTGGACTTTTCGAACCGTCAGAGCTATTTTCGGAGTCACACTCGTTAACAACACGAAAGAGGTGGGAAGAAGTAGGTTTTATGAAATTAAGGGCCGGAACATCATGCTGACAATCGATTTAATTTAACTGTTTTATTTCCCACTAACAAACCTTTTACTGACACTCTGAGAAGAGCTTTTCGAATAACTGTACGTAGCTGTCTTCGTAAACATTTTATTGCTTGAATATGTGTTAATGCTGATGGTATTTTACGTCTTAAATTACGTGCTAATACGTTACGTTTACGGGATTATTCATACGGATTGGTTGTTTATCGCTAGATATAATAAAACGAAGCCCCCCGCCTTGTCTGTCGGTCTGAAAACGATTAACTAAAATAACACCGAAAGGCTTTTTCGTACCGTTTTGATCAATGGCCGAAGTAATTCGTGTGTAAGGATTAGATTGACGGTTTTGTGTAAATTGGTTGTATGTAGTATGACGATGATTGTTAAAGATAGAATAGAAAAACATTTATTGCCTTAATTCAGAAAATACACAAAATAAAACTATACTTATACTACTTAATTAAAACTAATAAACTAAGACAAAAGGAGTAAATTCAGCATTTAGCTGTAATGCATTAACATGCAAGCAGCGCTGTTTTTCAATTTACTCCTCGGATAGCTGTCATGTCACCGAGAGGTTAAAGTGATAGCGTGATTATAACGATCAATACATAAAAATTGAACAATCAAGAGTACCTGACATTGATGTGGATGTCGGAATTATTCCTCTTGAAAATATCTATTAAAACTGTACTACTACCTGTGCGAAGCCAGGGCGGGTTACTCACACTAATTTGATAAATGCGAAAGATGAAATGTTTGAGAGGCTGTTTTCTCTTGGCCGAACGGATCGGGCAAATATTTTGCAAATTATCTTGTAGTGGACCTGGATTAACGACTTTTAATCCCGGAAAAACGCGTGCGAAGTTGCGGGCAGAAGCTAGTTTATCTAATTTATGCATTAGAAGTATTAACGGTAGTGATTGAATTGCATAGCGTTCTAACTGTAAGTGTTATAGTACCTTCGTGGGCGGTTTATGGAGATAGCTATGGTTACTCGTTACAAACGTCTCGTTTTGAATTTGGAACGAATTAACGGAGGTGTGCTAAAATGTTCGCTCTACACTTTAGGTACCACACTTGAGTCAAGTTGGTAGTGGGTGTATGTTTAAATTGTGATTTAATTTGAAGTTATATTTTGGAGTTTCTGTCAAATGACTTAGAAATATAGAATACTAAACGATGAAGTTTTATAGTTTCCTAAAAAACGAATTGATGAATACGTTTACATGCATAAATTACCTAAAATAAGTTCTAACTCGAGGTAATCAAATCACACTCATATTATAAATGCGAAAGTTTGGATGGATGGATGTTTGTTACCTCTTCACGCCGAAACTACTGTACGGATCAGGCTGAAATTTTGCATACAGGTAAGTCTAACCCTGGAATCAAACATAGGCAACTTTTAATCCCATAAATCAATTCCCATGGGAAGAAATAACCTTAAAACTTTTCCATAGAAACAACGCGTGCGAAGCCGCGGGCACAAGCTAGTACAAACTTAAATATCTTGTAACAAAGAAAATAACAAGAAAAAAATGGAAACAAATAAAAACAAAGTAGTATTTTACAATTGAAAAAGTTAGTATAAATACCTACCTACAGACTGTTGCAAACAATCTAAAGGTAGCTCAACCGAAAGATCAAAGTATATTTTTATTTTCACGACTGTGTCAGTGTGTCACCCATAACGAATAAAAAGCTCTGTTGAAATTTCATGCATTTCCGGAAATTAAATTCAAATTTTTCGGTAGCATTTGCCACAGAAAATTTAACTACCGTCCAACATAAGTGTAAGGTTACCAAATAAATAAAATACATTCGCTTTGATTATATGTAAACAGTACTTAGAAATTCTCTTGCCATTTAAATCCTGCAAAAACCACAGTTTTTCGAACCAGTTTAGCATCCAAAATGGCGTTTCCCGCCGACGACGACCGACGTGTGCCGCCGGCGCCGCACAGACGCGGGAAAATAGACGTAGACATGGTTCCAAGGAGTTTACATTCTTACACCGGATCGACATATTTATCGGGGGGTTGTGTGGGTTATGCACTACATTTCAGACCCAATGTCCTAAATGTTACGGATGCTGAGATGTGGGAAATGTAGCGCATTAATTTCATGGATGTGCTACAAAATTTCTCCGATAGCCGAAAACAACCTTCCACCTAACACCAGAGCGATGTCTTCGGCAGTAAAAAAACTGTAAAAAAAGTTTTTCTAGATCCATCTACCACGAGAAAAGTCTTAAAGAATTGCTATATCGTGTCGTGGAGTGTAAAAGTGCAGATCAGTTTAGAAAACTGGAAAATCTTGCTTGGTGGACGCTTTTTGTGACTATTTGTTAGATGAATGGCCTAGGCTTAGCTTATTCGGATTCTTAGAGGACATTGCCTTTGTTGCTGTCCTTTATAGAAAATAGGCAATCTATACCGATACGTTAAAAAAAATTGAGTCCTTAGTTTTTACTAAGGTAATTTTTTTAACGAATCCTCACAACGAAAACTATTTGCAAATTGGATGTAATTGAGTACTTTTTAACGAATTAGCTGCAAGCATTGGCGTAATATTGGCACGTGCATTTCCTAAGTAGAGAGTAACAGAGATGGTGGTCAAAAGTTTTCCCATTTACAATACTACAATTTTTTTAAAATAATTCTACATCCCTTTTCCATTCTAACCTCAGATCCATCTTAAAGCACATCTTCACTTTCTTAAGAGAGATGGTGGTCAAAAGTTTTACCATTTACAATACAAAAAAAAAACTGACTAATTCACCTCCCTTTTCCATACTAACCTCAGTTCCATCTTAGGGCACACCTCCACTTTCCTAAGTGAGATGGTGGCCAAAGGTTTACAATACAAATTACATTTACAATACAAAAAAAATTACAATTAAAATAAATACTCATTCTACCTCACTTTTCCATTCTAACCTCAGATCCATCATAGGGCACATCTTCACTTTCCGAAGAGAGATGGTGGTCAAAGGTTTTACCATTTACAATAAAAAAAAAAAAACTAATTCTACCTCCTTTTTCCATCCTAACCTCAGATCTGGCAGGTGCATAATTGAAACTTTTTCTTTTAACCCTTTTTTTTTTTATTCGGCGAGGAAATTCGTTTACGAATAAACTGGTCTGGGGGGACCAGAATTATGTGGGACTCGACGTTCTGAAAAGAACTTAATACCCACTAAAACCTCTCCGGTGTCCGTCTCTCGCCATTTTGCCCATAACGCGTGCCATATAGCAAGTAGGACTGCGCAAATGCCATGGAGCCCGCCTGGGCCGTCCCTTTGTCTCGGCTTTCTCCATGCAAATACATTGTGGCTATTTTCTTGCAAAGTATGCTTCAACGTCTAACTAGCGCTTACTAAAGGAAACTAAAGGTTTCCTTTTAGTTATCTTAGGATCGTTAGCAAACGAAACTGTACGATAGCTTTTGTAAGGCCGATTTCACCGAACGAAAAAGTAAATTCAACTTCTAATTTCATGTTCATTTTTCATTGAATCAAAAAAAGTAGGTTATCTGTAACATTTGGTATAAAGTGAACAAAGATAAAAGTACAGTAGAAGTACAGTGGACAGGAACTTGAAGCATAAGTTATTATTATTATACATATTATATATAAATAAATAAATAATGCTGGACAATTCACACAGCCTAGCATCTAGCCCCAAGCTAAGCAGAGCTTGTGTTATGGGTACTTCTTCTTCTTCTTCTTCTTATAGTGCCTCTCCATTACTGAAGGTCGGCGGTCATCCTCTTGAATTTTTCCTTATCCAGGGCTAGCCTGAATAGGTCTTCTGCCTTCTTAATGCCAGTCCATTGCCGTATGTTGCGTAGCCAGGAAGTCTTCCTCCGACCAACTGCTCTTTTACCCTGTATCTTCCCCATCATGATCACTTGCAGCAGTTGGTATCGATCATGTCGTAGAACATGTCCGAGATAGGCAACTTTTCTCTGTTTGATGGTTCTTACCAGGTTAGGTCTTTTGACTCCTATTCGTTTGAGGACTTCGATGTTCGTGACTTTTTGAGTCCAACTTATACGCAGCATGCGACGGTAAACCCACATCTCAAATGCCTCTATTCGTTTGCGAAGATCTTCTTTTATTGTCCATGCCTCGCAGCCATACAGAACTACTGGCCAGATGTAGCATTGGACAATTCTGGTGCGGAGTTTGATGTTCAATCTCCTTGAGCACAGTACTTTGCTCATTCTCACGAATGTTGCTCTGGCGATCTCGATGCGAACACGTATTTCGGTGTCGCTCTCCCATGAGTTCGTTAACCAGGATCCTAGGTATCGATACTTCGGAACTCTTTCAAGATTGACACCTTCTACTTGGATGTTACACTGTAGTATGGGTACTAGATAACTGATATACTTAATACAATACACTACATAGATTACTTTTGATTATACATAGAAAACACCCAGACCAACGGAACAAATTTCTGCAGAGGTCGTACACTTATTTATGACTCCCATTACTAATAGCTTATATTGCTAATGAGAGCCCTAAATAAATAATAATAATAAGTAAGGTAATAAGCGTCTTGGAGACGCTTCCGACTGGTATTGATATGGATCAGTTGAGCTACCTGTAGATTGTTTGCAACAGTCTGCAGTTAGTTCAATTGTTTCAATAATTGTAAACACTAGTTCTAATATATTTCTATTATTTTATTGTGATTTTCTTTGTGAATGCTTCTGCCCTAAAGTGTCATGTACTTTATATGCAATAAACAATTTTTAATTTAAATTTTTTAAAAGTTGCAACCACCCCACGCATTTTGTAAGAAGACGTAAATAAAATTATGAATAGTAGCTAAGTTCCTCCTTAATTATAAGCTACCGCGAAACAACATCGTCTAGCCGTGTGTCGGATTCCATGAATGTTTTGTAAGGAAAGACGGAAGCGTCTAAATCTGTAGCTTTGATCGTTCGATCCGTGCATTACCGTTAATTAGCCGGTTAGCCTACGGGGAATTGTGCCTGGACAATGTTGCAAGCTTTGGAGAGAAATAGCTTGCAGAGAGATACTATTTGACTGTACTACGGAATACTGGAAGTCGAAATAATGAACGAAAAACTGTAGATCGGACGATCACAATCTCGAATGTACGCTATACCGAATGATCACGAAATCGAAAGAACGCTATGTCGAAATTTTCTTCAGGGTTCTATGTTGGTTTTGTAAGAAGCATTTCAGAGCTTTTCAGAGTAAGCTGTACGTTCATTGGCTGCATCAAGGTAATCGATGCAACGAAATACGCGCTAACACTCATATTTTGAAGAAAATAATATTGAAATTCCTTGTTCAATATTATTTTCTTCTGAATCCAACACAACATAAGTATTTCGGTTAGCAAGCTGAAAAAATATCGGTAAATTGTAACACAATAGCAGAAGAGAAGAAAACAATTTCAAGAGATCTTTTTATGGACATTATAAATTTGTAGTGATTAAGTAAAGAGCTTCGAAAAAGCACATTTCATAAATAACTGGCAGATTTGATTACCTTCTAATGAATATTGATTGGAAGGTATAGGTAGGCAGCATTGCCATACAGCGGGGCAATGCAGCCAGCGTCTTGGGGACGCTTCCGACTGTTATTGATATGGACCAGTTGAGCTACCTGTAGATTGTTTGCAACAGTCTGCTCAATTGTAAATACTAGTTCTAATTAATTTCTATTACATGATTGTAATCAATTCTTTGTGAATAAAGGTATAGGTATAAGTTAAGGATATATACGATAGGTAGGTAAGGTAAGCAAAAGGATCAGGCACAAATCGTGAATTCCAAGCCAACTACCGCAATCCTGACTCACCGACCAGCTAAGGGAATGCAAAAACAACGTGTTGTGTTTTAAACATCCATCTGCGTTCTAGGCATTAGTAATTATAGGATAGGATTAGTTAGCTGAGCTTTATTGTATTGTAAGGAGAGAGTAATAATAACCTTTAATATTGGAAGGATAGTGCATAGAGTCTTTTAGTTTTCCGTGTCAGGAGGTCTACTGGAATCGAAATCAAAAATATTTCTTTATTTCCGTGTCAGTGTTTAGTTGTGTGCCGGCTTAGACTGAGGGAGATCCACCGGGAGCGGGCAGCAGCGCCCCCTACAGAACAATTCTACCACCGAACTGCGATTCCCAACCCACATGCTCAGCGTGGGGATTATGGGCATTGCCCCCATGTGATAAAAGCCAAAAAGGCGCGTATCAGGGGGAGGTCTGCGTCCAGTAGTGGACCAATACAGGCTGTTGAGGTTGAGGTTTAGTTTTATAATTTAACCTTTTATAAGTGTACAATTGTACATTTATAGGATTTTCGATACTTTGAAAAACAAACTAAGACGACGAATGACGTCAGATCGCACAAATCCAAGGACGACCGATCCGTTCTTTCGATGACCTTACTATGAAAATGATTTTGGCATTTATTTCTTAGAGATCCGAAACGAAACGTGTCAGTTTGCACCCGAAGCAACTTGGTGGTAAGGTAATTCCTTTCGTGCGGTCGACGTCATCCGTGAACATCGTGTGTTTTTCGAAGTAGAGTATCGCGCTGCGGGCATCGATCAAGGTATTCGTGCCTCCCCCGCTACGGGTTTCACTGCGGGCAAATGATCCAAAGCTGTCGAAATTCGACTGCCATTCCCTCGACTCGATACTAGCTCTTGAAAAAAAATATTGAAAACCCTCTGTGCATCATCATCATCATCATCATCATAATTTTTCATCCATGCTGAAAACGCACCCGGAGTTGCGTTTCAATGCCTTTGTAGCGAACCGAAATGAACGAAATAACAAATAGTTTCTGACATTCTGACTCTGCCCAAAGGACACGTGTGCAAAGTTTCATACGATACATACAAAGATTTATAAATTACTAGTTTCTGCCCGCGGCTTCGCACGAGTTGTTTCTATGAAAACGTTTAAAGGTTATTTATATCACATGGGTACTGTTTTATGGGATAAAAAGTAGCCTATGTTTGATTCCAGGCTTAGAGCTACATCTATACAAAAATTTCAGCCCGATCGGTTCAGTCGTTTTGGCGTGAAGAGGTTCCATAATCCATCCATCTTTCCATCCATACATCTAATCGCATTTATGATATTAGTGTGACGATCAACTTCGTCGCTTTTATTTGAATAATTAAGATTCCTTTTGAGAAGGCTTGGCTTTTTATTTCTATTCCAAGTGCAGATATTATAATTTTCCCGGCAACTATAAATACTGCCAGGTAATTGGAGATTAAGCTCTGCTCATGGCCAAAGGTGTCCGTTGAGTTAATTACGGATTTAAGCGGGTTAGCTACGAACCTTATTTGTGTTGGAAGAACACCCACGTTACATCCCTAAACGAGGGACATCTTCAGGGTGAGTGCGGTTCTAGACGCGCGCGTTCCGCATCTCTCCAAGCACTGATGAAACGTTGGTGTTCTTCCAACACAAATAAGGTTCTAAGTTACCTCCTTACATTCATAAATGAATTCATCAAACTACGATAGCTTTTATAGTAAAAAAGTGTGCGTTGAGCTTTAGCGTGATTTGTGGAAAAGAAGTATACCCCATAATCCAAAATAGAACTTTATTGATTAGTTTCGGCCTTTGTCGCACCTATTGTAGATAGCATGGGAACTATCGGTACCAATCGTGAAAGGTCGGGGGGTCAAGGATGCTCCATTCACAATTAGAAATGCCTCTTGTTCTGTGTCACCTGATCTGTTTAATGATAGTGGAGGAATGTTTATAGGGTCTGATAGTGAATGATTAATTTCATATTTATTGAAGACAAGCTACTGCCCGCAGCTTTGCACGCGCTTTTCCGGGATAGAAATTGCCTATGTCAGTCCCTATTAAAATGGAATTGGGCTGGGCACATGTGCAGGATGGAAATTAATCTTCACGATTCTACTCTCCGTTATGCAAAGAAAATCACAGAGTGGATCAAAAAGAATAAGAAGAGATATAGAGGTCGACCGGAGAAGAGATGCAAGAAATCTTTGTTTAAGAGAGCTGGTCCTAACTGGATGACAAAGGCCAGAGATAGAAAAGTTTGGAAGGAGCTGGGGGAGGCCTGAAAAAGGCGACTACTAGCTTAATCGAAGTTTGTAAATTAAATTAAATTAAATAATGCTGGACAATTCACACAGCATTATCTAGCCCCAAGCTAAGCAGAGCTTGTGTTATGGGTACTAGATTACTGATATACTTAATACAATACACTGCATAGATAGATTTTTTTTCTTATACCTACATAGAAAACACCCAGACCAACGGAACAAATTTCTGCAGATCGTACACAAATTTGCTCCTCGGCGAGAATCGAACCCGCAACCTCCTGCGTCGCAGGCGGACCTCCGCCCTCGGCTCCACGGAGGTCGTCAAAATGGAACTTGGCTGGGAGGTTAATGGTATCCGACATAAAAAATAAAATAAATAAAATAAAATTAGCCGTTATTTCCTACTTCTTATATAGCTATCTGCTTACAAAATTTGATTAAGTTAGTAGTCCTCTTTTATGGCGTAGGCCTCCCCCGCTCCTTCCATACTTTTCTATATATGGCCTTTGTCATCCAATTAGGACCAGCTCTCTTCACAAAGATGTCTTGCCATCATCCAGGGACGCTCATAAGCTATTTAAAAAGCGTGTGCGAAGCCACAGGCAACAGCGAGTATCCCATAAGGCAACAATACTATTTACTTAAATTAAATTACTTTCCTCGTGAAAGTGGCAGTGACCCGAAAAATATAAATATTCCATTCAGTTCGAGGCTCATGAGTGGACCACATTGTAAGCACTCGAGAGATATGAGCTATGGTCCATTATGTGGGCCAAAAATATTCTGAGTCATGTCTTGAGTATGCTACGGAGGGATATTACGAGAGCTGATAAAACGCTTTGAACATTGGAGTTAGGAACATTACCCAACTAACAAAGTATGTAGTCCAATAATCTAAGCTTATTGATTTGTTATGTGTAACGCTGCTATTTAGTTCGTTTTAGTACTGAACAAAGCTATAAATGCGCCACTTTTGAATAAAATGGACCTTAGGTATTTTATTACACCAAAAACCATGTTTTACAAAACGTTCTATGGACTTTTAAACGACTATTTTAAGAGTTTTATAACACCTAAAACAGTGTTTTACAAAACCTTCTATGGACTTTTAAACGACTAGTTTTTGCTGCTTGGATGCATTTTAAAATAAGAGAACCGTAATATAAATTATAATATACATCAAATACAATAACAATCGAAGTCCCAAATTAAAATTTGCGACTTCGATTGTTCATGAGTCCTACTACACTGTAATTACTGAATCTTTCCGTAGAACATCATCGATATCTGTTCCTCATTGGATAACCAGATTTAATATTCAATAGACGGTGCTTATATGACCTATTTTACCCTTAACCACAAACTCATTATGTTAATATAAGTAACTACCTAGTTAATAAGATTGTTTTTGATTACGATTTTTTAAGATTTTTTTTCTGTGTATAATAAAACATATGTAGTGTATTGTATTAAGTATATCAGTTATCACAGTACCCATAACACAAACTCTGCTTAGCTTGGGGCTAGATAACGCTGTGTGAATTGTCCAGCATTATTTATTATTATATATTTTAAAGTTGTAATCTGCCTAAAAATATGTATCTACTTATATGTTTGTACTGTATGTTTTTTGGGTAAAAAAATTATCCCTCTCTCTCTCTCTTTCTATATGGAAGACCTATGTTCAGCAGTGGAGTATTATTAGGCTCAGGATGTTTGTGTGTAGAGTTAATTAATCTCTATGAATGTTCAGTTGTATAATCTCTATGAATGTTCAGTTGTATAATCTCTATGCATGTTCAGTTGTATCATCTATATAGGTGTCTGGTGTGCCAGTGAACTCTAGCCTCCGTAATGGGGTACTTCCGCTGGATCTATCTGCAGAACATTATCGATATCTGTTCCTCATTGACTGAATAAAATAAATTGGATAATAGCTTTTTATTAACTAAGAAAAACACGAACAAAAAATAGAAATAAATTGGAACTAGTATATACAATTGAAACAATTGAACTAACGGCAGACTGTTGCAAACAATCTACAGGTAGCTCAACTGATCCATATCAACACCAGTCGTCGCGTCCCCAAGACGCTGGCTGCATTGCTCCGCTGTATGGCAACGCTGATGCGCTGTGCCAGATACTGACCAGCTCTCGGGTCACGCGTCGCTTCGACCAGACGCTCAGATATTTTTTTTAAAAACCCGAAGAGACTCAGAATCTTGGCCCTACTTACCTTACCTACTGAACGCCAGCCAGAATAGAACCAAACATCCTCGTAACAAATCTTTTGTTATCAGCTAAACATTGTCAAGGCAATCTAGTAACATTACAGCCAATTTGTTATAGCTACACTTAACTAACAAAGAAACAGTCGTCACGGAAAACAATCAACTCTCAACATAGGTACCTATAAACTAGTAAAACTCGATGTAGAAAGTATGCAAACAAACCACAACACAAATAACTAAAACTCACTTGCTTGGCGTCGAGATTCAAATATGATTGTAACTGATGATGATAACTTTATTGGAAAAGAAAATTATAATCAAATAATAGAAACAAATAAGAACTAGTATATGCAGTTGAAACCATTAAGCTAACTGCAGACTGTTGCAAGCAATCTACAGCTCAACTGATCCATATGAATACCAATTCTAATAAGCTATATTTATTGAAGGCTATCAAATCGACAATTAACGTAAATTGCGTTTAAAAAGACGCGGCAACTGAGTGAATTTTAGGTTTGCTTACAAACATTCTACATCGAGTTTGGCTAGTGTAGTCTGCTGCAACAAGAACACAGATAAAGGAACAGTAGGAGACAGGCACGTAACCTCATTAAAAGTCAATTAGCCAGTAACTAATTGATTTTACTGTTGTCTTGTATATCAAATTCTTGTTTCTAGTTATGACGAGAATAAATAAGAAAGGCTAGAATTAATAACTTAAATAAATTCAATAGCAGGTTCATATTATGTTTCATATACCTACTAAACTAAAATATACTGAACTAAAGTATACTAAACTAAAGTATAGGTACTAAACTAAAGCATACTAAACTAAACTAACACTTACATGGCCCAAGACGTAGATGATCTCTCCGGCGCCGCCGAGGCTGGGTAGTGAATGTGTTAACTGTTGTAGATGCCTGTTTATAACAGTCTGCAGTTAGCTAAATTGTTCCAATTGTAGGTAAATACTAGTTTTCATTTATTTCAATGTTTCTGTTAATAAAGGTTAACTGTTGTTAAACTTTGTTATAGATACGATTAACTGTCATATGTACATAATACTAGTTCTAATTTATTTCTATTATTTGATTGTAATATCACTGTTATTAATATTAAATGATTTCGTTAACTGATAGATTTAAATAGATGAAAGGCAGGCTTTTGCTCAGCATTGAGATCCAATTAGATAAATGGATTAGACAATTTTTTAGGACTTTTGGATTAGACTAAATTTTTAGAGTTTTGGATTAGACTAAATTTTTTGAATTTAAAAAGCGAAAGTCCGCCTGCGACGAAGGAGGTTGCGGGTTCGATTTCCGCCCCTGGGCAAATGTTTTACAATCTTCCGGTTCTTCTGCGTATCTTCTATGCACAATAAACATCATCTATGTAAAATAATCAGTTATCTAGTACCCATAACACAAACTCTGTTTGTGTATGATTTTAGTTAAATATAATCAACTAGTTTCTTCCCGATGCTTCGCACGCGTGGAATTACCTGTGCGCAAAATTTCAGCCTGATCCTTTCAGTTTTGGCGTTGGGTAGGTAACTAACAACCATCCCTCCATCTATCCATCCATACATCTAAACATACAAACTTTCTAAACTTTCGCGATTTGTAAACATAGTTAATGGTTTAATCGGGTATTTATCGCGTACCTTTTGTTTTTATATCCCCTACGTTTCTACCGCGTTACAGCGATCGTCCCGTGACCACGACGATTAAACCATTAACTATACAAACTTTCGTATTTATAACTAGTTTATGCCCGCGGGTTCGCACGCGTTGTTTCTATGGAAACGTTTAAAGGTGATTTCTATCCCATGGGAACTGATTTATGTGATAAAAAGAAGCCTATGTTTGATTCCAGGATAAGAATAACCTGTACGCAAAATTTCAGCCCGATTCTTTTAGTAATTTACCTACTTATCTCAGTCATTAATTACGCTAGACCAATGGCTCCGACTATATTTAAGCTAGTGTACCGATGCATAATACTGCTTACTGAAATAAATAAATAAAGATTATTTTGGCGTCAAGAGGTAACAAACATTCAAGCATTCATCTATCCATCCATACATCTAAACATCCAAACCTTCGCATTTATAATTAGTATGCTGAGACCGAAGACCTAGTGAAGGCCGCGGGAAGACGCTGGATGCGGGCAGTGAGGAATCAGTCATTGTCTAGCAGTGGACGTCGTTCGGTTGATATGATGACGTTGATGATGATATTAATCAATAGGTATTTTGCGTAAGGCATAAAAACTAACAAATTTTTTCTTCATTCCAGGTAGTACCACAGACCTCGCACCAGCTCTCATCGGCATCTACGATTCATTCTTAGGACCTTCCATAGACAAGAAACCTGATACAGACATCGAAACAGCTAAAGACGCCAGAAACAACCCACCTTTAGACCCACCAGATAATAAAAACAAAAGCACAGAAGTTAAACTTAATGTTAGGGAAGTAGAAGGAAGGTTAGACGTTATTGAAGAATTCAAAGAGACTAAAGATCCAACAATGCTTGCCGGCAGTGTTAAACTACCCATAGCGACTGTAAACAAAAGCAGTCTCTATTCTCTAAGAACTAAAAGTGATGTTAGTGAAAATCAAAAGTTTGATCTTACATGCAGTGATTCAGTGCTAGAAAAAAACAAAAGGACTTTTAAAGACAAAGAGATGGCAATGGGAGCATTATCTCCGAATGTGAAACGTATGATATCAAGTGCAAGTGAAACTACAACAGTGAAGCTCCAAAAGAAAACAACTAACGTAGCAAGAGCATCGATGAGGCACAAATCTAACATTCCTCTAGTTGGAGCAACGTCTAAAATATCTCAGTCAGGAGTCGAAATTTTACCTTCTGTAGGTATTTACGACACACCAAGTGTGAAACCAAAACTTGAGGAAAAAACTGTGCCAGTGAAGCCAGAATTTAAGCTAGATAGCACAGAAGCTGCATACGATGTTCCCACCAACAACAGACCTGCCATATATGACGTGCCAAACAAAACCGCCTTCGAATCTCTATCTCTACCATACATAGATCAATCTATCGAGCTATCTATAACTTGCAATGATAGAGAATTCGATACGAAAGTAAAAGACACGTCCCCTAAACAAGCCCCTAAAGTACCACCGAGAAAGAGCAGTGAAGGATCACCTTCAAAATTCCCTAAGGTAGCTGGCACCAACAGTCTAAACAGAAAAGATTTTAACTCAAAGCAGTTACCTAAAACTGGACCCTATCCAGAAGAAATAGGGTCCACAGGGAATTTGAAGTGCTCGATACCAGAAAAGGAAGTGGTAAGATTGAATCCGCCAATAGAAGTGACTCGACCGCTATCAATGAGTTCCATTGCGTCTTCCAGTTCGACATCCAGTAGTGGTGTTCAAAACAAAGGAGGAGTGAACTCTGCGTATCTAGCTTCGATAGAGAGTTTGGACGATCATAGTGATGCTGACATGACGTCAGCGAATGGGAGTAATAACTTTGTAAACAGTGCTGGGATGCTGAACAATAGTATTTCTGAAGAAGGGAAGTCTGAGGATGCTGCCTCAAGTGAGTAACTTTTGACTTTTGCAAATTCACGCTTAATATTTCCAGATTTTTCTGACACCACAGGTAATATACCTATTACTTGACTTGTTATTGATTGATGAATGCTATGATTGACTCATCCTGCAAAAAGTTCAAGTTCTTTGATCATTGTCAACCTACACAATATCATTCTGATGTATTACGTGATCCTTTGTTTTGTTTGAATTAATTTTCTTTATTTTTTACACCACCTATTTAACCTTGTTGAGTCACATAATGTTATAGACAAGTCTTCTGTGGAATGTTCAGAAACCTCAATATCTTTGGAAAATATTAAATTTCGATTATTTTGTTACCTATCTTAATCGAATGAGAGTGTTTTTTAAAAGATAATCAGAAACGTCGATTTACTTTGACGTGAAATGTATGAAAGAAAACATCTGTCAAAAACGTCAATAAAAATGTAATTTCGGACAATTATTATTCATTAATATGTAATAATTATTATGTAGTAATAATTATTATCCCATAATTTGAGTTATTGTCAGTGACGCTTCATCAGGATCTTATGATTTGAAGGGTAGACTTTTCACAACTTTCCCTACATGTCGACTAACGTGGAAAAAGCATTACTATGACGACCTCCGTGGCGCAGCGGGTGAAGGTCCGCCTACGACGCAGGACGCGGGTTCGATTCCCGCCTCGGAACAAATTTGTGTACGATCTGCAGAAATTTGTTCCGTTGGTCTGGGTGTTTCCTATGTATAATACGAAAATATCTATCTATGTCATTGAACTACTATTACTTTACAACTCACTGATCTATGTAGTGTATTGTAGTTATCTAGTACCCATAACACAAGCTCTGCTTAGCTTGGGGCTACATAATGCTGTGTGAATTGTCCAGCATTATTTATTTATTTATTATTATTTATTAATGTAAAATATCCAAGATATGTTAGTTTGTAAACTTGACTTCTGTTACCAGGGCACCAGATCGTGGAAGAGATCTCAGGCCTGTCGCAGCTGGAGCGAGTCTGCTCTGAGATCGTTCAGACGGAGAACGTCTACGTGGAGGATCTTCGACAAGTTGTTGAGGTGAGTGTTGCAAGCTTTGAAAGAGAAAAACAGATTTTTATTTGATAGTTACCGACAGTTTTGTCCACTAAGGCATGTTTTTTGTAAGAACGAAACGTAAAGAGGGTCATCGGTTAGGCGCTAACGGATGGTTGTTCGTCGCTGGTAGGAGAGTTTTAAACGTTGCGAAACACTACGTAACTACTCGTTAGTGGTTAGGTAGAAACTAGCCGTAGCTTTTATACTATGACTGTCCGTTGAATATAGAAACCGGGCATAAGCACATTTGACTGACCGTTACATTACCCCATGGAGATACATACATTACTACCTATCAGGTACTCATTTATTCTACTCATTTATTCGCCGTAGGAGCACCAGGCGCACTTGGAAATGTCAGTTTAAATATACATGGTTACAATATGTGGTGCTTAAGTTATTTAAATGTTATAATTCAAAGCCATAAAACAGACAAGACAGAAAATAACCAAGGAACTTAGGAATTTAAGTGCATACAAAAATAGGTAAATGAATAAACAGAACAGCTGTAACAAAATAATAATAGTAAAAAAAGTAATTAAGTAAAAATTATTTATTACAGCAAAAGATAACATAGGTTATTAATTACATTCGTTGCACATTCTGAACTATGTATACAACAAAATAGGTATATATGTTTTAATTCAAAATTAAAACATAAAAATAAAGATAATAATTATAAATTCATGGTGCATGCTGCCGTAAAATGGCATCGTCTAATGGTATCATAAGTACAGCTTGAAGTGATTTGTTAGACGAATTTAGCGAACGCATTATTCAGTAGTCGCTTATTGTAACGTCGCATATTTAGCGAAAGCTTTATTTATGTTCCTGTAATTTATTATTAGACGAATTTCGCGGACGCATTATTCAGTAGCCGCTTATATTAGGGCCGCATTTTTTAGCGAAAGCTTTATTTATGTTCCTATAGTTTATTATTAGATGAATTTCGCGATCTCTTTTATTAGTTGCAGTAAATTTTAGACTAGGTAGCATTTTTAGCAAAAGCTTTATTTGTGTTTAAATAACGTACCTCTTGGGCAGAGCATGTATTCTTTTGTTTTTTCTTCTTCTTTGATTTTTTAACTGACTGCAAAAGAAGGTGGCGGTTCTCAAATCGGCTGTATGTTTTTTTATGTAGTTGGTTGAGGCAACGCGCAAATAGCATTTTCTCATCGAAAAAAAAAGGATGTGACTTTATATCTCCGCCAATAGTAAACCGATTTAGCAGATTTTGCTGATGATCCCGAGTGGTCTCATAAAACTGTTACTCCCGAAGGATGGTATTTATCAAGCTTAAACAAGATCCGTCAAGTGCGAGTGTAACTCGCGCGCCGAGGGTTTTGAACGTTTGTCAACAAATATGTACCAAAAGTACTGGTTAGAGACTTCGCAATTTAACGAATACCTAAGAATAGTAGGTACCAACCTACATTTCAGATGGATCTCTCTGCATGCTTCGGTTATATTGGTGGTTCGGTTAAGGTGGGTAATGGTAAATTTTTCGACTTTTTTCTAAATATTTCAAAAAGTATGAAAGCTACAGAAATTTGAATAACTGGTTTGAAATGTCCAAACCGATACCTTTCATTTGATACCCCATTCGGCGGGGTAGCCCCCCTTTTGAAAATTATTCCTTTTTGACCATTTTTCAAAAAGTGTTCTTTTTACAGACTTCTCTATATTTTTCCTTTAAAATATAGATCCATATCTACAAACGCTTCATACATTTTAAATGGATCGCTCGGCAAACTTTGGAGATGGGGGGGGGGGAATGGGTATTTTTTCGACTTTTTTCGAAATATTTTAAAAAGTATGACACCTACAAAAATTTAAAAAAATATTTTGAAATGTACAAAATGATACCTTTCATTTGATACCCCATATGACTCTGTAGGTATCTTTTCAAATTTCGGCATCACAATTTGTATGGAAAATATTCATTTTCATTTTTCATTTATTTTTCTCTAAATCTGTACAGGCGCACGAAATGTATTATTGTTTTAAATTTCAAGTTGATAGCTGAAGTAGTTTTTAAGTTATTAAGGAGGGAAAAAAGGACAGACAAAGCGAGACCTTAAGGGTTTTGAAACCGATCTTCGATCTTCAAAACCCTAAAAACAACAAATATCTTCTGAAAATTTACGAAAATTTTGGTGATATCTTCGCCAATTCTTAATAGATTTTGAGAATAATTCGGTACGTAAAATATATATGTATTATTGTGTATGTATCTACTAAGTAGGTATGTATTAATCTGACTAGTATTTATTTTTTAGTTTGTTTGCGTATTTATTTATTATTATGTTAATGGTAAAGACACAAATTAATTAATTGTACCTACTTATTATTAATTTTCTTGTTTTTCTAAAAAATTTTGTATTCTAGCACTACCTACTGAATTGTTGTCCACACTACCCAAAGGTTAGCAGGTAGAGAATGCTATCTAGAATTTTGCTCGCCCCCATGTACAACTTTTGTGCAATAATTGTAGATTGTTTTACAAGGGACTAAACCGCGTCCCATTATATACGAGGTTGTTATACTCCTGAGCGTAGCGAGGGAGGATGACAAGACCTAGTTATAATGAGTGGTTTTGGCCCTAGTAAAACACTTTTCACTTCGATTGCGAGAAAATAAAACAATTCAAAATTAAGCAATTTTCAGAAATTTTATTAAAAACTAGCTGCTGCCCGCGGCTTCGCCTGCGTAGTTCCCGTTCCCGTGGTAATTCCGGGATAAAACATAGCCTATGTCCGTCTCCTGGTTCTAAGCTGCCTCCCCACCAATTTTCAGCCAAATCGGTTCAGCCGTTCTTGAGTTATAAATAGTGTAACTAACACGACTTTCTTTTATATATATAGATTGCATATAAGCATCTTCACTATCACTTGATGACATTTTTCACGTTCACAATTGGGAAATAAAAATGAGGAAGTTATACGTAAAAGTTTGTGATTTGGAATGAAGAAAATTCTAGAGATTTAGCGCCAATGGCATATTTTTTTTTAAATCTCTTTCTAACCCGCAACGAAACAGTTTGCATTCTACCGTGATGGGAAGAATTAAATTCATAAACCATCACCAAGAAGGTTCTATTTTCAAAAAAAAGAAGTCGAGTTTTTATGTAAGAGAACGAATGCTTTGTACGGGCTGATGATTTTAGACAAAAATTAAAAAGAAAAAATACTTTTTAGCCCTAGGTATTAAACTCGAGTTTTAGGCCCGCTAAGCTACAATATTATGATACACTTTTTGAGCAAGAGAAGTGAAAAGTATATTCTATCTATCTATCTATTCTTTCGTTGTTGTGTATGAGTTGATTTTATAATGGAATAAGAGTTTCATTCGACGATAAATGCTTGTGTAATTTTAAATATAAATAAAAAGCGCTATGGCGCTTATTAGGCTACTAGGCATTAGATACTATATTAGTCCACTGCTGGACATAGGCAAAATGTCCAGCAGTGGACTAAATATAGTAACTGTCCACCTTCACGCTTGCATGCATGTAACTACGTTTTTCTTATTTCTATGGTTGTGGTTTCTAGCCAATTTCATTAGTGTTTTTTTTGTATTTTTTCTAATAAAATGGTGATAAGACCTCATATACCAAAGACCCAGTATATTTGTGTCAAGTACTTTAATTTTTTTTTTCAAAGAAATTGTTGGCATAAACTCATACCATGTACCTACTTACCAAACATCCTGTTTAATAACGCACAAAAAAAGCTTGGCAAAAATTTTTTGAAAAAGAGGTAAGTATTGATACACATTTTTTTCCTATAGGTACATAAAGCTGTACCGTAGTACTAATAAAGTTATTCTGTGGCTGTACTAGATATTCAATAATCGTTTAATAAAACGCTTTTAAACCGTTTTTAACGGATAGCGTTCAAAAAAATAGTATCATAGAAATCTTAATGTTACATAATGATCGTAGTAAATGTACTGTGCACCTAAAGCGTCGTACTACGAACCAGTCGAAAACTGAGAACGCATCGTAAGCGCGATCCAATTCGCCTGTGCTGACATCTAGTTATGAAAAGTTGAACTAAACTTTGTAAGGATAAACCCACTTCATCTCTAAACTTCTATGCAAAAAAGCATCTAATAAACTTCAAAAGGCTCGTAGTCTGTTTTTTACCTACTTCAAAAAAAGGAGGAAGTTCCATGTATGTTTTTTTATATTAATAACCCCCGACGCAAAAAGAGAGGGGTGTTATAAGTTTAATGTTTCTGTGTGTGGTATCGTAGCTCCCAAACGATAAACTGATTTTCCTTTAGTTTTTTTAATGTAGTAGGTAAGTAGATAATTTTATCCCGAGAGTTCTAAGCCATTTTTCTCGAAAATCTGTCGGGGTGTTTTAATTTTTTTTATTTGTTTCTTGTTTTGTGTAAGGTTTCTCCGTCGTTTAAGCGCCGATTTGGAAAATTCTTTCTTTTTTGTATGGTGGATGACCCCGAGGTGGTCCCATAAAAAATATATTCCCGAGAAATTGAAATGAAATGAAATAAAAATATATTTATTCGGATAGTATAGGTTTAGGAAAATATACAGATAAGCTTATGCGTCTAACTAGAGCAACAAACACGACACACAAAATATAAAAAAAAGATATATGTATCCATTGCTTAAAAACTAACATGCCAACAAATTGGTACAAATTGGGTACATATTGGCATTTCTCCCGAAAAAATCAAAAACAGTGTAGATACATGGTAAATACCAAGAAATTTGAAGTTGGATTTTAGTTTTTTCAATGCAAACAAATTATTTGATGATGTGTGGGCTGCTGGTTTTCTATCATATAAATTACCAGGAACATTTTAATTAGCAATCTTTATATAAAGCAAAGAAGTGTTCATGTTAAATATATTTTCTTTATTTGTATCTATAATTTAATTTTAGGCCATCATACAGTCATAATGTGTCGGTCTGCCGTCCCATCGGATTATGAGAGTGAGGGAATAGAGAGTGCGCCTGTGTTTGCGCACACACTTGTGCACTATAATATGTCCTGCGCATCAGGCTAGTCTCCGATGAGACTGGGCGCCGTGGTCGAAATTCGGCTAGGAGAGGACATTAATTAATTAATTGTGTAGTTAGTTAGTTGCCTAGTTGTACTAAGTAGGTGTACAACAAAGAACCGTAAGTACCTACTACCTAGTTGTTTAAGTTTTTAGCTAATATTTTAATAATATTCTATAGGGTGAGGCGTAAGAAGTGGCCAAGCCTTTAACTACGGTTACCAAGCCTTTAACTACGGTTAGGGGGCATCAAATCTGTACAGAAAATAAAAAATCAAATCTCAAATATCAAATCATGGTAAATATCCCGTTATAAATGACTTTAGTGTTAATAACCATGATGGATTTAAAAGTTTTATAGAAAAAAAAAATTGTACCCAGTAAAAGTCTGACGGTTTTCGAGTTATTGGACATTTTAGAAATTTTTAACTTTTTTTACCCTTGTCCATATTTTTCGATGCTAAGGTTATAAATCAAGGAGTTTTCTCAATATGTTTTACTTATAGCATTCTTGGATAACGGTGCTATTAAATGCTAACTGCCATTCGCGTGCCACAATTTTTTTATTTTCTTAACAATTCTAATGGCAGTGGTGAAGTATTGACCACTCTTTACGCCTCATCCTGTAGCAAGTAGGTGCCCCAGACACGATCCTAGATGTAACGCATTGGAGAACTCTGTAATGTTAGGTCTGGTTTTAATAAACGAATTGAATTAAATAGTGTAGGTACAGACCGCTACTTGATGGTTGTACACTGCCCGTGCCAGTGTTATTTGTTGGGTCCGTTTTTATAGAATTTATTAAAAGCGAACTACTTACTTGCTACGCTACTATCGGGACTTTGTAGGGTGACCATGACTATGCATTAGATACTGGAATATCTAGAGTTCCTACTAGGACTTGCATTCGAATATTCGAATACTGAAATTACAATATTCGAACATTCGATTATAATCAAAAACTAACAAAATGGCAAAGTTATAGGGTTCGGAAACACTCGGGAGTGCCGCGTGCGACTGCGTAGTGCATTCGCGATCTTATTTCGGAAAAAGGAAATCGAAGTTTCATTTTCGTTGTCGTGCAAAACCAACTATTATGTCGCTTGCATAAGATAAGCGTTAGCACGAAAACGAATCAAAATTTGATTACAGAAGACGGCTCTGCCCTGAATTATCAATGGGTTTGTGTGTGTTCGACTGTCTCCTAGCCAGGTTAATGCCACTAAGTCATCTTGCGTGGATGTAAATAAGCCAATGATGAAAATGCGGATTTAAGTAGGAGTGGGAGATTGGTATTAAGTAAAAAGATTACGGACATTATTTTGTATGTGAGGCAATTTACAAAAATCGAAATAATTAAGACATGGCGTCTTCACTAACGTGTTCGTGATGATGGGCAGAACCTGCAGTTTACGCAGTGTCAGTGAATTACCAATAACCCTGTATAAGACGCACATATAACTTTTCCTTCTCCATATCTCTTGAAACCATGTTCACCCTACAACCTACCCCATATTAGGATACAGCTATCCCGTTAGATCCTAGATAAAACCCGTCTACTTGCGCCGTGGGACAAACCATGCCATTTTCAGCTTTATAATATGGGGCATATAGAGCACTTTCCCGTTATGTTATCTAGATGTTTTAAATTATTTACAGTTACTTAAAAGTCTGATTCGAATAGGTGGGCTTAGGAGATTTTTTTACCGACGAAAAACGGAGGAGGTTTTCTTGTCGACGCGTATATTTTTTTTACGCATTTCTTTTTACAGAGTAGTCCGATTTTGATAATTGTTTTTTATTGGAAAGGGTATACGTCGAAGTAGGTCCCATACAAATTTGGAAAAAAGATCCATCCGTAGTGGTCGGAAAACAGGGGATGATTGTTCACTCACTGATTGTAATATATGACCACGCATAACTTTTTACAGAGTAAAAAAAAATATCAAAATCGATATCCGATTTTTTTTTTGGATAGGTTATACCTCGATGTTTAACAAACTAAATTGGACTCGAATTTTAGCTAGATGTCACCACTACAAGAATTTGAAGTCCAAAAAATATGAAAGGTAAACTATTTTGGATAATTTTAAAGTAAAATTACTTAACTAATTGTTACAATTGGACGAACTGCGTATGGATTCTTGACGAACCGCTTATTGGACAAAATGCGTGTTGTACGAAACGCTTGTTGGACGAAACGCTTGGTGGACAAAACGTGAAACAAACATCATAAAACAAGTTCTTAAAAAAATACAGGGTGCTATGGCGCTCATAGGACCCTCCCATGTCCAGCAGTGGACTAATTGATGATGATATTGGTGAACCAAGCCAATAAAACACTCTTAAGAGATGGTAACATTTTATTACCAGCTACTTAATTCAGCTGCCATACAGCTTAATATCTTAGTTATTAATTTATTGCAAGTTGTTAACAACTTATTAAAATAAAACTCCTTCTAAGCGCTTCCTCACACGAAGATTAAAGCTAAAGTTATTTATATAGTAGGGTCCAACTTTTAAAAGTTCTCACACGAATTAGAAAACGAATTTTATGTTCAATAAAAAAAATCTAGACATTTTACACAGCATCATTAAATTCAATGAAAGACTGTGCTCCATATGTGTCTGATAAAAGGTTACGGTCGGTAAGATCTGCACTTTCCTATCACAATCACAAGACTGCAGCTTTCAGGGGAAGTTTCAGGTATTCGGCAACGAAGTGCTGGAACAATATTCCTCCCCCTATTCGCAATGTTAACACTAAGTACACATTTAAATTAAAGTTTAAAAAGTTTTTATTGCAAAAGCAAATAGAAGGTATTCCAAAGCACTTCGTATGCCAAAAATAGAGCTGTCGTCAGTTCATTTTATTCATTATTATTTTTTGCACTATTTTCATGTTCCATTTATCTATATTATTTCTGTAATCTTTAAAAAATCATGAATATTTTGCTACACAAACACAAAAATTTTTGCTATTGCTACACAACCACAATAATTTACACCATTAATTAATAGCACACATTGTCCGTCTGTACTCGTTCTGCTCGCTCTCGATCAGGTTTTGGCTGAAAATCAGTGTTTTTTGCATTTAAGCAAAAAAATTTCACTGAGCCATGGCCTATTTGCCGTGCTGCAGCACACACAAAATTGCCTCACATTATGTTAATCCTAAATACTTACTTATTTTTTTAAAGTGCTCGTTTGATGAATTAAACATACTGTAATTGTGTTTAAAATTTGTATATCTTTGTTAATTGGGCCTAGTATCAGTAGTCCGATGATTTAGTCCGATGATGCTGATCAATACAGATCATCGGACTTCTGAGCCTTTTAGTCCGATATTTACACATTATGAATTTTCCAAAAAAATAATAATGCATTTATTTTGTTTGTCGTTTTCAACAAAAAAGCGAGCCTATAATAAAAATTAGTATACCTATTTTTCTTCTTCCACCAGTCATGTATGTACTTAAAAATAAACAATGGTTGGCATTATATTATGTCAAACGAAATGCCTTCTCATGATGATAAAATTACAAAATTTAAAACTTATTTCCAAAAACAATGGATGAAGGCTAATTTTATCGACAAATGGTGCGTATTTTCGGAACGTCATCAACAAACAATGTGGTCGAAGCATGGAATTTTACAATCAATGGACTAATTAACAAAAATCCTAGTATGTTGCAAATTTTAAAAATTTTAAAAGCCGAACAGATGAAAAGATTTGGAAAATCAATTTCTGGAAGAAGCAAAGGGGACATAGAAAAAGATAAATTTATTAAAGAAACTCAGATGCAGTTGACTGGTGGAAAAATAGGAATACCTATTTTCTTGTATAAAATAGCTTTATATTTAGCAAGTTGGAAAAAATAAAACGATAAACAAAATAAATGCATTATTATTTTTTTGGAAAATTCATAATGTGTAAATATCGGACTAAAAGGCTCAGAAGTCCGATGATCTGTATTGATCAGCATCATCGGACTAAATCATCGGACTACTGATACTAGGCCGTTAATTGTATGTGTGTCTGTAGTACCAAATAAATTTTTTATCTATCTATCCAAATTATATGTATTTAAAATTAAACAAAACGTAATCCATCGGGCGTTAAAAGATGCCCTGCATAAATTAAGAATAATTTATCGTCCATAGTTAAATATTTAAAAATTCAACCATTTTCTACACGTGCCTAATTAGCGATGACAGTTTGACAGCTGCCAGCGTCACAGTCATCGGTCACTTTCGTGTCGGCTACTGACATGACACGGCCTGGCGAGTGAAATTCGGTTCATTAACTTTTATGGGGCAAATCATAAGGTACACCTATTAAGTGAATATCGTTAGTGGTTAGGGAATCCAAAACGATGAATTCAAATTGATACTTTTTTTTGAAGGTCTGCCCTTTAAAAAAAGCCTTTAAAAATAAGCCTTAATTCACAAAGAAAATAACAATAAAATAACAGAAATAACTTAGAACTAGTATTTACAATTGAAACAATTGAGCTAACTGCAGACTGTTGCAAACAATCTACAGGTAGCTCAACAATTGTTACTCATCCATCTGTTATCACAAATATCAATTTATTTCCGTTTCTGTGTTTAATTTTAAATTTGACATTTTCTAAGTGTACATTTATTGTATTTATGGAAATAAAGAGTTTTTGATTTTGATTTTGAATTTTTGCTATATTGTTATTACGACCCACAGTTTCTCACCAAATAAAATAAAGAACTCTTTATTTCCATCAACCTCAACTTCAACAGCCTGTATTGGTCCACTGCTGGACGCAGGCCTCCCCCTGAGAAGCGCATTGTTGACTTTTATCTTATGGGGGTAATGCCCATAATCCCCACGCTGGGCATGCGGGTTAAGTAAAATTGTTACTTATCTGTAATTTTTGCCGTTACGTGTGCATAATATATTACGTTACATACCATAATAACCCCTTTCACAATTTAACATTATAATTAATTATCTCCACTATGAAACTATTATGTGTGTAACTACATACATATGAGACAAACTACTAATTTTAAATATTGTACCCAATAGATACCTATTATCAAGTCCGCGATCTCTACACGTAATAGATATATCTAGAAAGAATTAAATAAATAAATAAATAATGCTGGGCAATCCACACAGTATCATCTAGCCCCAAGCTAAGCAGAGCTTGTGTTATGGGTATTAGATAACTGATATACATAATAAAATATTTTTTTATTTTCTTTTATTTTTTTTTATTCGTTACATAGATAGATATTTTTTATAATACATAGAAACGACCAGAACACCCGGATTTTTTTTTGTAGATCGTTTAAACATTTGTCCCAAGGCGGGAATCGAACCTGCAGCCTCCTGTGCCGCAGGCGGATCTTCGCCCGCCGGGCCACATCGGTCCTCAATTATACCCGAAAGAGTAATACTATTGATAAAAGTAAAAGTAAAAGTATATTTATTGCAATTACATGTAAAAAGATGGTAAATACAGTGGAATAGTAGCAATGTAACTTGCCCTTTTTGGGCGTGCAATTATCTTATTAATTTACATAAAAAATACTGTAATTAATAAACTAAAATTAATGTTAAACCATAGAATTAGTAAAGTTGACATACATGTAATTGACATAAATTTAACAAATAATAAGCTGTTATAAAGTTATTTGTCAAAGTTTTTTTGATGATTTGCTGTTAAAAAAAGATCCAAGTTACAATTAAAAGCTCTCGCCTCAAGTTTACTTCTCGTTTCGTAATTCAGGTTCTATATTTATCACTTACTCCTTGTATAAGTTCACCTCACATTTTAGTGGTTTACCGTAATGGTTACAATCTACATAAACACATTTCTGTTCAACTCCGGCCCGCAGTGTTGCGTGCGACCCCGCTGACCTGGATGCTTCACCGCACCTGCAACATGCAACCGGATGAGTTATGACATTGTTTCATGCAGTTTATGGACATTATGGGCATTGAAGCACCTCATCATCATCAACCTATATTAGTCCACTGCTGGACATAGGCCTCCCATAATGAGCGCCATAGCACCCTGTCTTCAGCTTGCCGCATCCAGCATCTGCCCGCAGTCTATCGCAGGTCCTCATCCCATCTGGCTGGAGGACGTTTGCCTAGTCGCGGTCTCCACTCAAGAACACGTTTACCCCATCGGTTAGCGGTTCTTCGCAAGACATGGCCAGCCCACTGCCACTTCAGTTCACTTGCTCTTTCCATTGCTCGCTGAGCGACTTTGAACTGGTGGACCTACCCTACCATGACCGCTGCTTGTTTTCAGTATTTCAGTATTTTATTTATTGCATTCATACAATCAGGTCTTAGTGATTAGGTGAGTTTATGTTAAGATCACAGTATGTACCCATTTAGGGTGTTGCAATAGAAGACTGGCAGGTATCGTGCCTTTCTACTAAAGATGAATATAACTAGGTAATTTATAATTTAGTTTGCGAGTCGCTAAATGAATCGTTGAAGAAGTCGTCAAGTTCGTAAAAACATTCTTTTATGAGCATCTCTTTGAGTTTGCTTTCGAACATGTTATTTTTTTCGCGACATTTTATGTTTGCTGGGAGTTTATTGTAAATTTTTACCGCCATCGAGTTGGGGGAGGATTAGTGAATGTTTGGTGTTGATGCTGCAGAGCGTGAGGGTCATCTTCTCGTAAAGATCCTAATGTGATCTTTGAAAAGATACATCCGTAGACATTGTTTTTAACATTAAGGCCAGGTATTCCTGCAGCAGTAGATGTAAGGGAAAATGCGCGCCTGCCAAGCCGCCGCGCTCGTGTTTTTTGTAGTTATTTAAACATGGTGATTAAGAAAATCATTTTATCAAGTCAAACTCTGCGAATTCGTTTAGAAGTATTAAGTGTCCTTAGTTGAGTATAAAAAAAAGTGTGATATCAGTAGTTCGCTAGTTTTAGTATTGAAAAAACGTTAGAAAAAGGGGTAACTTTGGGATTTTTTTCTATCGAGTGAAGTTCATTAGATCTTGTAACTGAATGCGACTTTGACTAGACTAGATCCTAAAGTAATATATATCTTTTTTTCGGAATCTTAAACACTATTTTCCAAGTCTCAGATGATTTTAAAAATCATAAAAATACGGCCTTCGCTGGCCTACCAAGCCTTAATGAGTCTCTCGTCGCGTCGTCTAGACTCCTATCCCTCTATCGTCTTATTACATTTTTATGGCATCTTAAAACTACACCAACTATCACAGCCGTACATACATACAAAATCCATTCACGTTCATAACATCCCATTCATAATGCCATAACGATAGTTCCATACGTTTATTTTTATCGTTTCCAACACAACACATGGTCCGCTGTATTTTTGATTCGAATCTCAGCATGGGCAAAAGTCTTGAAAATAACTTGTAGGTGCGCGTGCGCTGTTCGTTTCTATTTTAACTCAATAACATGGAAGATGGTTCTAACTTCTAGTTATTGCGTTCCTCGTTTTTGTTCCTGACTTCGCACATAGATTACAGAATTTTAAAGACTATCATGGTAATTAGCACTTAAGTCATTTAGAACGGGATGTTTTCCATGAGTTGAGGTTTGAGCTTTCCAATATTTCGGCACAGTTACAGACGCACTGATCATTAAATAAAAAAAAATTTAGGGCTCAAACTGGATGATGATAATAATAATAATAATAATGCTAGACAATCCACACAGCACCATCTTACCCCAAAGTAAGCTACTCAAAGCTTGTGTTATGGGTACTAGATAGCTGATATATTATTTAATACATTATAATACCTAGATAGATTCTTCATTATAATAAACACCCAGACCAACGGAACAAATTTCTGCAGATCGTACACAAATTTTTCCCGCGGCGGGAAACGAACCCGCAACCTCTTGCGTCGCTGGCGGACTCTCGCCCGCTGCACCACTGAGGTCGTCTATAGTCGATAGACGATGATAATGATTGATAATGATAATAGATAGTCAATGGAGGCGGTTAGCAAAGGACCGTGGTGGATGGCACAAACTTCGGGATGCCTATGCCCAGCAGTGGGTAAAATCCGACTGTGGATGATGATGATGATAGTAAATAGTCCTAAGGGGCAAGTAGTTTTAATGACCTCAGTGGTGCAGCGAGCGAGAGTTCGCCAGCGCAAGAGGTGGCGGGTTCGATTCCCGCCACGGAACAAATTTGTGTACGATCTGCAGAAATTTGTTCCGTTTGTCTGGGTGTTTTCTATGCATCAAAAAAAATCTATCTATGTAAATAATGTATTAAATATCTCAGTTATCTAGTACCCATAAGCCCATAACACAAGCTTTGAGTAGCTTTCTTTGGGGCTAGATGATGCTGTGTGGATTTTCCAGCATTATTATATATATATTATATATTATTGTATATTAAGATGGGACGTACTCTTCAAGCTATCAAAGGTTTGGTAGATCCTCCCACACAATGAAGTAATCTGACAGAGCATGCACTGCTTTACGGTCGTTTTATTATGTAATCCGACTTTTACTTACGCTGTTACGTATTATTCTGTGCTTTTTACACCCGAAAGTACAGATTATTAAGTGTGTCGTAAAAGAAATTGAGTTAAAAGTTGATTATTGGGTTTTAAAGTCATGTAAGCCTTAGTAATATGAGTTATTAGCTGTGTTTATGTGTTTTTGATGGTCCTAGTGGGAGATAGAGTAATTTTTCATGATGGCTGCCTGATTTTTTTTAATAGAATATTGGCTAGGTTCTTAAGTTTACGACTTGATATTATTCTTCAAAAATCACCTAGGCCTTGAAGAAACTTCAACCTCACCTCAACAGCCTGTATTGGTCCACTGCTGAACGCAGGCCTCCCCCTGATGAGCGCCTTGTTGGCTTTTATCTCATGGGGGTAATGCCCATAATCCCCACGCTGGGCATGCGGGTTGGGGATTGCAGTTCGGTGGTAGTATAGGGTAAACCCAGGATAGAAGCCACACTTTTTGAAAAAGCCTTGTAGTTTTAAAATTCTTAATTTGACGTGAGTAATTTTTATGAATATAGATAGTTTAATCTTTTATCTCACATCTATAACGGTTGCTAGTGACCTAAATATCACTAATTAGGCAGGAATTGAGTTTTCGCAAACCATTTTTTTGGGGATAGATGCCTACCCTATATGGATAGATGCCACAGCATGAAAATGCTATGGAGGATAGATGCCCTATAGAATGAATAAAAGTAAAATACAATTTAAAATCATTTATTTGAGCATTCCTATACAATAATAATTGAGCGTGTGAGTTTATCTAACAAAACATAACAATAAAGAAAATCAACAGTAAGAAAATGAACATTAAGAAAACCAACATTTACGAAAGAAGAAAACCAACATTTTTGTACTTTCGTGGCATGGTTCCCCTACAAACATTAGGTATTGAACACAAATAGGTATGTACAAAATGTTTCCGACGTAAAATATAACAAAATTATGTTTTCCAACAAACACTGACTATGTTTAGAGTTCTGGGGGATAGATGCCTTTAAGGGCAACTATCCCCCAGATAAATTGAGGCAACTATACTTTTTGATACGGATAGATGCCTTTCATAAGTAGAACTAAACTAAATACAATAGAGAGGGTATTGACATTTAGGTGTGTACACAATGTACCAATGTATCAACGTTAGTAAAATTGAATAAAATTTATGACTACATAAAAAGTTATGCAACACTGAATACTCAAGTTTAAAACTTTGACCAGTAAGCCTGCGTTCGCCGCGGAGATAATCGCACGCACAAGAAAAATACGTCCACTCTGCTCAACCGCCTGCGGGGAACTGAGGGGTGTGGCACGTCCGCGCCTTATTTAAACTATTAATTCGTAGTTGCGATTTCGGGAAGTTATGTTTTTTGAAACCGAGGCATCTATCCCACTGAGGCATGTATCCTGGGTTTACCCTATTAGCTGCCATTTATTTGTGAAAATTTTGACTATCCCTGTATGATCGAATGATTAACCTAACCTAACGCTATTTGTATTTCGTCCTAAAATCACTATAGATTTAAGGATGAGATCGTCTACGTGTTATAAGTATATATCGTTCTTTAATTTCTTCTCAAGTTGTTTTGAGATCAGTAGACCTAGCACGGGGATTTTTGTCTAGGGTAGAATAGAGAAAAATTACGTCACATCGTCATCGAATGCGTAATATGCTTGAAATTCATTCCTTCAACTTCAATAATTTACGCAATGTATGACAATGCAATGTCATTCTTCTCTTCTACCATAGACAACTATCCAACTACCAGATGCAGAAGCCATTTCACAAGAAGTTGAAGTTGAACTTGACAACTATCCCCGTGCTAGGCTTATGAAGGTCTCGCATTCGACGCATCTCTGCATTATACCTCAAGACCTCTAAAATCCAAAAGCCAGTGCAATAGATGCGACAAACACGCAGTTCAAATATTATTCTGGACCCGACCTAACAGTATACGCCTACGGCATAGTGCGGCTATACTATCGATGATATGTTTACTGTCGATGTTTCTGTCAGTTATCGATAGATTAGTAGAACGTTCTGTGTAATGAGATCAGAGGTATTTTTGTAATGTTGTTTTGAGATTCGATTTACTTTTCTGGGAATGTTGTTATACAATTGTGAATTAAAGTAGGAACCAATATTGAAAACCACTAAAGTTACTTATATCATGACATAGATAAGTAAGTGTAGTGGTTTTCACGAATAAACTTGTTGTTTTATCTATGAAGTGAGAATAAAAACATAAATAATAGAGTATCTACATTTTCCAACAGTATCATGGCTAAGAATAATATTCCTTCTTCTTTCTTAACTAAAACGTCTGCAATAGACAAAATAAAACATTAAACACACGTGTGTAATGATCGTTGGCTAGTTTTATTTATGAATGCTAATGTAAGTGTACTTATGAAGGTATTCGTAATAAAAAATAGCAATAAATATAAGAACAGCAACCGACAACCTGAATAAATTAATGCCAAAAATTAAACCGGGCAAGTAAATTTTCCCGTTTCAGTAACACATTGCTGTAGTCACGGAATGACTAGTATTGAATTGCCCATACTTAGCATTAAATCGACAACACCCAGCCCTAGTTTATCGACAAAGCCCATCTCTACGCGGTGCATCGGCCATACATCAAGCCCACGTGCCAAGCACCGTATTTAAATAACTACATTCACGCCCTTTAAGGAGTGCCATAAGTTATAAACTTATCGATAGTTAAGTAATTAAGTAATTAATATTTCTATTTACCTAGGAGGACATTATTTTTCTTTTAGATTTAATCCAGATTCGTAAAACATCCAAAAAACATGTTTTAAATTTTTATGGGTAGGACATTATATAATATCAGAAATCATAGAAAATTACATTAACAGAATAAAAAAATTACAACTAATATATGTATACACTTATATCTATTTCTAAATTTTTAGTATATTTTAACCTTATCTAACGATTTTGTGTCTTGCGTCATTTCATTGCTTGTTTGCTCAGCTTAGTTTTTAATTATTATGTTAAGCTAATCCAAAACCAGTATTTTCTTGATTTATTTATTTACTATGGACAACTAACAGCTGATAAAACAATAATAACGAGAAAGATAAAGAAACTTAACAGCACAGTTGCTAGTAGGACTGGAACCGCGTTCATGTCTTTTGTTTGAAATTTTCCATTAGTTTTTTTTTTTTAACTTATTCATTATTTTATCAAGCAGGGTTAAATCATCATCATCGTCAGCTTTTGCTAGTCCACTGCTGGACATAGGCCTCTCCTGATAAGCGCCTTTTGGATCTTATCATTAAGGGGGCTATACTTATTATGTTTGTGTTTATTTCGTGTGTTCAGGTCTTGTTTGATGGTTAGGAAAAAATTGAAACTTAAATCGCTCATTGCTTGTGACTCGTACCTTTGACTTAGAAATTATCATTGGAATCTACAGAATGGATGATTTCAAATTTTAACGGGAACAGATTCTAAATCACTTATTTATTTATTTTTAATTCGAACCCATGTTCTATGACAAAAAAACTCGTATATTACTGATAGATTTCGAATTTATGGCATCTCTATAAAAATATATATTTATTTCATTGCCACGTGGATTTAAAACTTTCTCTTATTTATGTTTGTCAAAATAAATATAAATTAGCCAAATAAGGTTTTGGTCTCGTCATAAAGTGAATTAGATCTATGAAACGACTAGTTTTGGCGTACGGCTTCTATTTCGTGACTTTCGAAAACCAATAATGTAATCTACCTATGTATGTCATCATCATCATCATCAACCTATATTAGTCCACTGCTGGACATATGCCTCCACTAATGAGCGCCATAGCGCCCTGCCTTCAGCTAGCCGCATCCAGCATCTGCCTGCAGTTTTACGCAGGTCGTCATCCCACCTGGCCGGAGGGCGTCCTACACTACATTTGCTGAGTCGCGGTCTCCACTCAAGAACAAGTTTACCCTGGCGGTTGTCGGTTCTTCGCGAGATATGGCCGGCCCACTGCCACTTCAGCTTGCTAATTCTTTGAACTTTGTCTCTCTTGTTAACTTTGTTTCTCTGTCGTTGGATGTATTGTCGGATGAGTTCTGCAAAATAAATATAAATTAGCCAAATAAGTTTTTGGTCACGTCACAAAGTGAATTAGATTTATGAAATGGTCGGGCGGTCTCACTACGGAAAGGCCCTATCAGATGATTTAAATCTTTGCTACATATACTTTTAATAAACTCCTGCTAGTAACTTAATAATTCAGTAATAAAAACTGTTAACTATAGCTTGACAATGACAATGAGTAATACCGGTTACGACACACCAGTTGAGTCGCTTTGTTTACGCACGTGCTGCGTTAGAATGGACTAGTCACTGGTAAGGGGACTGGCACAAAAATAATTAATACAAATCCAAAATAATAAAACTGGTATAGCCTGACAATGTCTATGGGTATACCGGTTACGACACACCAATCGAGTCGCTTTGTTTATGCACGTGCTGCGTTAGAATGGACGAGTCACTAGCACGGGGACTGGCACAAAAATAATTAAAAATCTAAAATAATAAAAACTGGTATAGCCTGACAATGTCAATGGGTGTACCGGTTACGACATGCAAGTAGAGTTGCTTTGTTTACGTGGTGTGGTTGGAAGGCCGAGTCACCTGCATGGGAACTGGTGGGGTTATTTTATTCTTCTCTAAACTTGACCTTCTATATTTATTCTAGGCGATATTGTCTTGCACTGTGCCACCGCGGAGCCAAAAGGCCTATACGCTGTCAAATGACATTTAAACTAAACTAAATTGAGAGTTTTACTAGAATGTAACCCAGGGAGGCGGTGAAGTATCATAACGAGATTAGGATTGTACAAGTCGTATTCACGGGATTTTCTAGATGTTATTAGTAAATCTGTCAAAAAGCATAAAAGTCGCGCGTAAATTATCACACTAATATTGAATGCGAATGTTTGGATGCATGGATGGATGTTTGTTAGGCACTTCTTCAGGCCAAAACTACTGAACGGATCAGGCATAAATGTAAATTTTGTATAAATAAATTTGAATTTCATAAATCAGTTCCCATGGTATAGAAACAACGGCGTGCGAGGCGAACGGGTGAACGTGCGAAGCCGCGGGCAGAAACTAGCAAGAAATATATATCTTCATAAAAATTCAGTTATTAAAACTGGTAATGAGTGTACCTTAGTAGTTTAATGTAATGAGTGTACCGGTTACGAGTTACGACAAACAAGTAGATCGCTTTGTTTACGCACGTGCCGCGTTAGAATGGGCGAGTCACTGGCACGGGGACTGGTACATACATAATTAACAGTTAACACGTGTGACTATGACAATCAGTTTAATTATTACGTAGATTTTGGAAGTAAAGATATGACTTTGTTTATTATGTCTTAGGCGTCTTAAACGAAGTGACCATATGGCAATGTGAGTTGCAGATTAAATGGTTGGACTAGGTACTTATTGCCTTTTTAGCTAGTTTTTATCTATACTTCCACCTTTTGGTTTTTTACCTAAGCTCAGTACCTACAAACTCCCCTTCCATACCGACTCGTTAGTCAACTGAGGCCGCTCGAACTTATCCCGCGGGGTCAGTTGACCTAATGAATATTTTGAATCGGGCAACTGATCCCATTGATACATTTTATGATTTAGACACGTAAAAAAGTGTTTCGACATTAGATTTACGAAAACTGTCTATGACTGATTGATGTGATTATCATTTGTTCGTTTTAAGCACTTACTGCCTGAGATACAGGTTCAATTAACCTAGTTCAGGCACATGTAGTATTTAATTTTGGCGGCAGATTTGACCGAAGATCTCAAGAGGCGCAAATATGCAAGTCTCGCTCGACAGAGCCTACACATAAACTCCTCTTGGAGTCGAGACCCTAGGTCCGTGGGGTACCGAGGCTCTTCGGGTTTTTAATAAATTATCAGAGCGTCTGGTCGAAGCGACGCGTGACCCGAGAGCTGGTCAGTATCTGGCACAGCGCATCAGCATTGCCATACAGAGGGGCACTGCAGCCAGCGTCTTGGGGACGCTTCCGACTGGTATTGATATGGATGAGTTGAGCTACCTGTAGATTGTTTGTAACAGTATGCAGTTAGCTCAATCGTTTCAATTGTAAATACTAGTTCTAATTTATTTCTATTATTTTATTGGAATTTTCTTTGTGAATAAGACTTCTGCCCTTCTTTTTAATTTTTATACCTATATATTAGATACTAGCTGTACCCGCGACTTCGTTCGTGATTGCCTTACCTGCCGACTAATTAAGTTCACATTTATCCATAGTCTCTCATATTATGAAACACCGCCGTGCAAAAAATCGTGTAGGGTCTACGGGGGATAGCATATTGTCATCTTTAATCCCATTCTTTATCCACACGACTTTTAGCTACGACTCGGCCAGCGTCAGTGTTAAGAAGTGTCCTACTCGTTTGACTTACTCACAGCTGGGGCCCTATTCTGCTATACTAATCGCTTCACTATGACAGGGCTATCGTCACAGAATGACACGTTTTGGTATTCCACCTTGGATGAAAGAAATTATGATGAATGCAGATGGAGAGACGCTCGTCAAGTTTGAAACTACATATTAATTTATCTCGCGCGCACTATCTGGAGTTTTATTAATCTAAGGATTCTACGTGATGATTCTGCGACGATTCCATTGTCATACTGAAGCAATTGTTTTGCAGAATTGGGCTCCTGATCCATTTGACTGGACCACCGTAATTTTTTTTCGTTAGTAGGTAGGTACAGTTGGCTGTGTACCACAATAAAAAATATTTTTCTGCGTTCCAGTTAGTTTAAATGGACCACAATAATTAATTAATTTAATTGTACTACCGAAGTTTGGTTGGAGTAAGACTCCAACCAAACTTCGGTAGTACTGTTAACTGGACCAGCTAAACCACCATATATCATGTAAGGCAGGAACCTAACTTATTTTAGCCCACCACCTTAGTAGGTAGGAACCTAACTAATGGGTGCGTCTTGGAAAAATAAATAGATAGGGACTTACCTACCCTTTATCTACAAATTTTTGTCTTCAATCTACAGATTATTTCATCAATCTACTGATTTTCTACTCGACTTTCTACTGATTTAGTCATATTCTTTCTACTTTTCTACTGTTTCTAACAAAAAGAATGCATGAAATCGGACGACGCGTAGACCCGTCGTGATGCGCGGTTAAAGAATTCTACTTTTTCCTCTCTCCCAGGGGAACGTTACTGAATTCCAGGATAAAATAAATTCCACGTCCTTTCTTGTAGTATGAACTCAAAACGTGCCAAGTTACATTCCAACTCATTACCTATGTAGTTTCGGCGTGATGAGCGGTGAAGGAATTTTACTTTCATCCCCTCTGCCAGGGCAACCTTACTGAATTCCGGGATAAAATGTATCTTTCCTCATAGTACGAACTAAAATCACGCCGAGTTACATTCGAATTCATTAAGTAGTTCCGTCGTGATGCGCGGTTAAAGAATTTTACTTTCATCCTCTCTCCCAGGGGAACCTTACTGAATTCCAGGATAAAATGTATCCCATGTCCTTCCTTCAACTCAAATCGTACCAATTTAGTCCAACTCATTCAGTAGTATCGGCGTGATGCGCAGTGAAGGAATTTTACTTTCATCCCTTCTCCCAGGGGAACCTTACTAAATTCTGGGATAAAATGTATTTTTCCTCGTAGTATGAACTCAAATTATGCCGAGTTCCATTCGAATTCATTAAGTTGTTCCGTCGTGATGGGCGGTTAAAGAATTTTACTTCCATCCTCTCTCCCAGGGGAAAATTACTGAATTCCGGGATGAAATGTATCCCATGTCCTTCCTTGTAATATGAAATCAAATCGTGCTAGGTTTCATTCCAACTCATTTAGCACTTTCGGCGTCATGCCCGGTGAAGAAATTTTACTTTTATCCCCTCTCCCAGGGGAACCTGACTGAATTCCGGGATAAAAAGTATCATATGTCCTTCCTCCTGGTATGACCTAAAATCGTACCGAGTTTTATTTCAAAACCTTTAGTAGTTCCGTCGTGATGCGCAGTTAAAGAATTTTACTTTCATCCCCTCTCCCAGGGAAACCTGACTGAATTCCGGGATAAAAAGTATCCTATGTCCTTCCTCGTAGTATGACCTAAAATCGTGCCGAGTTTCATTTCACTACCTTCAGTAGTTTCGGCGTGATGCGCGTTTAACAAACAGACAGACAGACAGACAGACAGACAGACAGACAGACAGACAGACAGACAGACAGACATGAATGAAAAAAATTGCAGTTTTGGCTTCAGTATCGATAATAGAGTGCCCCCCAAAAAAAATTTTCAAAATATCTTCAATGTACAGAATTGGACCTGTTACAGTTTTATTATAAGTATAGATTATTAACTCTTTTGTTAATCCATTTAGCCCTCAGTTGTTTAGAATAAATTATTTATTTATTTATTATTAATGTGAATGCGATAAAACAACCTAACTCGTTTGAATATATGACTTTGCTTTGGATTTGTACGCCCATTGCGGAATTGTATCGCATAGTACGAGGCGTCGATATTTCCAATATGCCGATAGGGTGCGTCAATTGCTTTCGGATTTTGTATCGGTAATATAGGTACTATTTTCATAGCAATCGAGTTTGCTGATGACGTCATCTGCAACAATATCGTAGTTACGATATTGTTTCGGATGACGTCATCGGCAGAAATACGGGTCTCTGGCATCGGTATCGGCAGATATTCCGATCCAGTGCACGCTGTACCATACAAATCAATACAAAGCAATACATCCTTACGCTGCGTCCGCTCCGATAAGAATAAGAATAAGAAACATTTATTGTTCAAACTGTGTAGGTACATAGTTGGTCTTAAGAACTACTTTTAAATTGTTCAACAGTTTGTCCTTTCGAACATACTTTATTAAAATTATTATTAACATTAGTTAATTAACTATATTTACTATTAGTTAACAAAATTATAGGAAATGCACACCTTCTTTATACATAATTAAGGTTAACAATAGGACTTAGGTAAATATCTAAAGTTTTTAATTTTCGATTCCGATGTAGTGGACGCACAACTGACTTGCAGCTATCAAGTTCGGGGTTCCTTGTTGACTACGGAACCTAAAATCGTCAAATTGTTATTTTCTAATCGAATTGATATTTATAAATCACCTAACGTAACCCTATATTCTCTTCTCCCATTTTATGGTAATTTCACCAGCTTTTGACTTCATTTTACTTTATTTTCATTATGGACTACTGTTTTATTATGATCTTATCAGTGGGGTGTCGTTTTATTGTGTTTGTCACTTTCGGGGTCTCTTGGGCCCCATAAAGTTTTATAGAAGCGTTATTTGTTGGGTATTGAATTACTTAAAAGGAATTTGGTTATTGTTTATGCAGACTAAAAAACTAATAGATCGAGAAATTTGTTCCGTTGGTCTGGGTGTTTTCTATGTATAATAAAAAATATCTATCTATGTATAAACAAATTACAAGTAATAACAAATTAAAAAAAAATTAAAAACCCCCCGACGGATTTTTATGAAACATAGCTAAGATCACTCGGAATAAAATTATCTATGACACAAAAAATAAACTAAACGAAAATCGGTTCATCCGCTTGGGAGCTACGATACCACAGACAGATACACAGATACACAGACAGACACGTTAACATTATAACATCCCTCTCTTTTAGCGTCGGGGATTAAAAATGATAGAAATTAGGTTTTTGTGGTACTATTTTTATTTTTTTGGGTAACTGTTTATGTTAAAGATTATGTGTCAATGCATGAATCTATCCTACTATCTTTTCCTACTAATATTATAAATGCGAAAGTTTGTGAAATATGAAATTGTTGGTGTTATAAAAATAAATACAGGGAAAGATGTACAATTAATTGTACACAGTTGTACAAGTTGTGTAAGTAAAACTTGTAAGTACAACCTTCGTTTACCTAAAATCATCAAGTTTGTGAAATGTGAATTTTATTTTGTTAACTGGGATCTCCAAAACTACTGAACAGATCAAGATGAAATTTGGCATACACTGAGAACATAGTCTAACTTAAACAATAGGTTACTTATTATACCGCTGGTAGAAGCTAGCCATATTATAAAGTCGAAAGTTTGGAAATCTGATTTTTTTACTTAAGATCTCCAAAACTACTGAACAGATCAAGATGAAATTCGGCGTGCGTTTAGAGCAAAGCCTAACCTAGATAATACTACTTATTATAGCAAAAATACGTGCGAAGCCGCGGGAAGAAGTTATACCTAATATGACATGCAATTTTACGGATAATATAATCCAGTCTTTTTTGGTAGTCCCAAAACAAAAAACATTTTGTTAGAAAACATTGTTTTTTTCTATCTTCTATCTTGATATTTTAGTTTAAATGTAAAACAAAGTAAAACTATTAGAAAGTACAATCAGACAAGGTTAGCGGGTGGTCCTACATACAGGGTGCTCTATAAGGAAACGCTCGTGATACGCCTATCACGTTATCTGCGCTTTCTCGCACGCCCTGTATATCGTACGGAGTTTCTTAGGGATTGTTTTTTAGAGATTTTAAAAGGAGTTCCGCACCCTAATTCTGACAATTCGACGTGTTTACGTGCGGGGGTTCGATTTTACGATTGATTACTAGTAATTCACAACGAGTTCAACAAATACTAACCTTTTTTGCTGGTCAGTAGATATCTGGCGCAGCGCATCAGCATTGCCATACAACGGGGAAATGCAGCCAGCGCTGCAGCGTCGTGGGGACTACTGGTATTGATATGGATCAGTTGAGCTACCTGTAGATTGTTTGCAACACTCTGCAGTTAGCTCAATTGTTTCTATTATGAATACAAGTTGTAATTTATTTCTATTATTGAATGTAATTTTCGTTATGAATATCAAAATGTCCTTTTGAAACTTTTGTTAATATCAACGATCACTAAGTTCTTTTCTTCGTTTGTGATACTTATCAGCTGTATGCTGTTTAATTTCAATCGGGATATTAATTTTGGATGGTGATGTTTTTATCCAACGTTAGATATTATCATTTCATTTAGTTTCGTCATTTACAGACGTTTTGTGACACAACAACCGACAGTCATATATTCGACGAATTCTAATACAATTTTCTTGATATGGATCAGTTGAGCTACCTGTAGATTGTTTGCAACAGTCTGCACGAAGCTCAATTGTAAATACTAGTTCTAGTCGCGAAAGTTTAAAAAGTTTTATTATGTGATTGTAATTTTCTTTGTGAATAAAGATATTTTCTTGGCAGTAGGTACCTACTTCCAAGAAAGATGTAATAGAATTCGCTGTATGAAATTTCAAACATCGCGCACTCGTCCGCGAAATCGTAAATATTCATTTGTTTTCACAAATGATTTATTATGCGATTTACCCCTTGATCCCTTCGACTGTGCTTCCTAATTTAAGCAATGAAACCTTCGATCAAATATTCGGGGGCCGGCAAAACCTTGATCGATGACTGAAACCAAAGAATTTCTAGCTCGATACAGACGTGTGTTCAGGAAATAATTCACATTCACAGTCCAAATGTTAAAATCATAACGAGGATTTGACACATGATCCCGTTCTATTTTAGCGGAATGTGACTGACGGTGGCATCCCCTCTTCCGCTCTACTTTTGTTACTAAACATAGCAAGAGCAAGCGAAGTCCTAGAAAGATTCTAGGAAGACTGGATTCTGTAACACACCTTTATACAAAACTGTTAGAAACGATCTACTATCAAATCATAGAAACAAATTAGAACTAGTATTTACAATTGAAACAATCGAGCTAACTGCGAACTGTTACAAACAATCTACAGGTAGCTCAACTGATCCATATCAACACCAGTCGTAAGGAAGCGTCCCCAAGACACTGGCTGCATTGCTCCTGTTTAATAAAGCTTTCATCTATTTTTTTCTATAAATTGTAATGTACAAGTCTAACCAACACCTTTTTCTAAAAATATCACCTTATGTTAACACACATAAGCTTTTGTTAGCATGCTTGGCAACTCAATTCGATATTCGTCGCCTCGATCGATTCGTAGAGGCATTAGTAATTACTAATTAGTAGTTGTCATTCGACTTTGAAGATTAGTATATACTAATATCCAAGTCGAATGAGTAAATTAGTTATTGTAGATCATTCGACTACCCAGATCATTCGCATTCGCGCATCTTTAATTGCGGGCCTAGCGCGAGTGCGACGGCGGCGGGCGCGAATTATCTAACTCATGAAACCGCCGCGCCGTTTACGTTCATACGAAGTGACTCTATAGTTCAGAACTTAGTGATTTGTACGATGTTTACCTTATTAGTAACTACTGGTGTTAATCAAATTATTTTAGCCGCACCACTGAGTGCTGCGGCAATAAAATTATTTAGGTTAGTTTAAGGCTTGTTAGGCCAGCAGAGGCCGCATTTTTGTGTTTTTAAAATAATCTGAGACTTAGAAAATAGTGTTTCAAATTCAGAAAAAAAGATATATGTTACTTCAGGATCTAGTCTAGTCAAAGTCGCATTCAGTTACAAAATTGAATGAACTTTACTCGAAAGAAAAAATCTCAAAGTTACCTTTTTCTAATATTTTTTCAATACTATGACTAGCGAACTACCGATATCACACTATTTTTTGTACTCAACTCAACACTCCATATTTCTAAACAAATTCGTAGAGTTTGACTTCATAAAATGATTTTCTTAATCACCATATTTAAATAACTACAAAAACACGAGCGCGGCGGCTTGGCAGGCGCGCGTTTTCTCTTACGCCTACTGCTGCAGGAATACCTGGCCATAAGATATAATTTAGTAGTTTGTCTGTTAAAATACGGGACGACATAGTCTACCAATGACTCAAAGTCCCAATATAATTGAGGATAAAAAGAAAGAGCTTTTTCAGGTAATTTTGTAAATTACTGTTAACGATAAAAACACTTGAAACATTCCTTTCTAAGCTGTAACCGTAGTGCAATCGAGTAGGACGTCCATACAATAGCCAATTCGCAGCTTGCCATTAGTTACCATCTACCAGCATTGTGCGGGAGCAACGCACTGCGACAATGAACAAGCCAAGAGCTGTTGCTGTAAGGCATAGAAGGACATTCTTTCTATTTCATAGCCATGCCATACCCACCTGTTGCCTGAGTCATGACGAGATTTGACTCGGCCAATGTGTCAATAAAAAAAAACAAAGACATTTATTACTGAAGAAAAGATAAAGTATACAGATTACTTATGGTCCCCGCACTAGGTTCAGAACCTGTATCGCGGGAGGCCGGTTTACAATTGAGTTTTAGCAATAAAAGGTAAGTACTTAACAGAGCAGCAGTCCACTCGTGGCAATAACAATACCAAGATTAGAGAAACACAAAATATAAAAATTTAAAATTAAATGTAAATCAAAACTACAAAAAAAAAGAAATTAGGCACATAACGCAAATAAATTTACTAATATTAATTATTTATCGCTTTTAATATAATTAAGTTCAACACGACATTCAATGCGATATTACAGTGTAATTCGCAGCTTGACATAGTTTCCATCTTCCCGCATTGTGCGGGAGCAACGCACTGCGACAATGAACTTGCGGATAGTTATAGCAGTAAGGCATAGAAAGAAACCTGATGATGATGAGACGTAATCAAGTAGGAGCCTGATTATGTCTCATCATCATCATTTCAGCTTATCGAAGTCCACTGCTGGACATAGGCCTCCCCTAAAGATCAACACAATTATCTACCGATTTTGCGCTGCCCGCATCCATCGATTTCCGCACTCGGCGATGCGTGCCTTGTTGACTTTTATCTCATGGGGGCTATTGCCTATAATCACCATTGCTGGGCATGCGGGTTGGGGATCGCAGTTCAGTGGTAGAGTTTTTCTACCAAGAAAAGTTTTATTGCAGGAAAAGACTCTAAAAATGTTTAAAAAAGTTTTCCACTTGATGGTTCATATACCTAACTTTTTTTTGTCTCCTTCTATACTTTACAAAGCTGCGCACGAGTCGACAATTTGTCCTGACTTGCACTGCAGCGTTATGGTAGACGTACCTTTTCATGCTCCAGAGTATTTTGAACGACGACGCAAGCTATTTAAATAGGCACCTATTTCCTTTATCCAGAACAAAACTTCTTTAGAACATAGTTATTTAACATGATTTATCAGCGTGGAAAATTTATATAAAAGTAAAACGTCAAGTGCGATTTGGTCTCGCGCACCGAGGGTTCCGTATTCACTCAGATGTCAGGCCCTGCGCGCCGCAACATCCGTGTTATGGCAGGGAAATGGGATATGATGCATTATTTCGCCGATTTCTTGATTATTATGTAGTAATGCCGTGTAAAATGTATATAATTTGGATTCTCCATAAAATTTCCTACAAATTAACATGTAAATATTCTGAAGTTGTGTAAGTGTAACGTAACTACTGAGGTACATGTAAATGTAGGTGTTTAAATGTATAATTTAGATAAAAGTTCTTAAATATTATTAAAAACAAATTTAAAAAAGTTTACAATCGTTTTATTTTAAAGTTAGACAGCATTTTGTTACATTAGAAATAAAAAAAACACATTTCCAAACAATTTTTTTACACAATAAGCTAATAAAAAGAAAAAACGATAAAACAAAACGAACAGCCCTCTTCTGCAGCACAAATACAGTGTTAATATCTGCAGCGTTCCCCCACAGCAGTATACCATAAGACATAATACTATGGAAGTAGCTGAAATAAACAAGTCTAGATGTATCCACGTCTGTAAGATGACGGATTTTTTAAGTGGAGTTCTTGTTCAATCACGGTAGCTGAAAGAACTAAAAATCGTAGTAATCTTGTAGAAACGGTCTCGGGATTCGTGTAGTCAGTTAACCTTAGCTTTCTGTGTTTCAGAGACCTATTTTCAACTGGTATTGCACAATTATGCCCACAAGTGGGACAAATAAAGAATCTAGGTACTCCGTAATACAAATAGAAAAATGTCATTACATAATATCCTAAAGCGTCAGGCTTCTAAGATAATCATATAATATGAAATTAAAACGTCTAGTGTGAGTCAGACTCGCGCACTAAGGGTTCCGTTCAATTGTAAGACCTTGTTTCTTGCCAAATATCATGATTCTAGGTCAACATGAAGTAGGTACCCTGTATATTTTGGTAGAGGGAGAGAATCAAAAATTATTATTTGTTTGTTATATTAAACTACAAATTTACAGTTTTCGGATTTTTCCCTTTACTTGTGCTATAAGACCTTGCTGCTCACCAAATTTCATGATTCTAGGTCTACGGGAAGTACTCTATAGATTTTGTGTGCATGTGATTCCCTTGGAATATTCAAAATATTCGGACATAAACGGCTGTAACTTTTGAGTGCGTTGACTTAGAAGTTTTATTTATATCGCGGCTTCAAGAGATTATGGACTTGAGTATTTGACGTTAATTTCAACTCGATACGTCCTCGCGTTCCTGAGAAAAGAGGGTTGACAGACGGACAGACAGACAGACAGACAGACGGAAAACAAAGTGATCCTAAAAGGGTTCCTTTTTTCCTTTTGAGGTAGGTACAGAACCCTAAAAAATCTGTATGAATTGCTTGTTACAAAACATTGTTAAATGTATAAAAAATTATATAACAAGTTACAAAATCTGGACGCACCTTTATGGATCCTTGTTTACTACGGAACTTTAAATGTAATCAAGTATACAGGGTTATTGGTAATTCAGTGACACTATGTAAACTACAGGTTCTGCCCACCATCATGGACACGTCCGAGAACACGGCAGGTCTCATTTCTTAAAATTGGTGGAAAGGGAATGATATTAGTATGTACCCCCTCCATTCAAAAATCATTCATTGTTTGATTGGGTTTTCTGTGAAACTAAACCTAAAAACGGCTCTGACCTGAATTATCAGAGGGTGTGTGTGTTCGGCCGACTCCCAGCCAGGCTGATGCCACTTAAAACATCTTTCGTGTATGTAAAATAAGCCAATGATGATTATTTGGATTTAAATAGGAGTGGGAGATCGGTATTTAGTAATTAATTGGGTTTCGGACATTATTTTGTATAGGAGGCGATTAACAAAAAAAAAAGAATTAGGACCTGTCGTCTTCACTAACGTGCTCGTGATGATGGGCAAAATCTGCAGTTTACGCAGTGTCAGTGAATTACCAATAACCCTGTATAACCTAACAAACCCACTGACATAAATTCGTGTAGAGGAAAATATTTTGATTAATAACATGCATTTTCCATTCTTTCCAGGGGTACCTGCACGTGTGGCGCCGCGAAAGCACCTTCTCCAACGAGGAGTTGGAGGAACTCTTCAACAACATTGAAGACATCTACAACTTTAATAGGTAAGACAATAAATAAACAGGTATTGTGCCGTGCGTGACGGACACGGGGCGTGAGAATCTATCCCCCTAACTCAGTCTGTGAAAGTCGTAAGAATGGAACCTTCTAGAGGAAGGCCAGCACCTTCTTTCTGTGTATTTTTAACACCTGCGGTCATATTCGTTTAAAAAAAATCGTTTGGGGAGGCATATTTAGCAATTGACGTATGTTTAATAATGAAGGAATACTTAGTTTTTTACTATAAAAACTTTCGTAGTTTGACGAATTCAATATGAATTTAAGCGGGTTAACTACGAACCTAGTTTGTGTTGGAAGAACACCAATGTTTCATCCCTCGATTTCAGTATAGAGAGTATTTGTATTTTATTTATTTTCATAAAAAAAAATATCCTATTAAATACTCCATACACTGAAATCGGTCATCGGTCTGCCGTCCTATCAGATTATGAGAGTGAGGGAGTTTATAAATACAATACATAGTTTATAAATACAATGCACCCTCGCCGCCCTCAATAGACTTTTTGACCAGAACCCGGATTGTGATATCTTTGCCGATGAATGGAAGAAGATACTGTTAGAATGCGTGAGGTTTTGCGAGATTGACGAATGAAAGATGAGAGAAGGTACCTATATAAGAAAATAAGAGAGTCTTGTTATCATTATTGTTTGTTTATTTTATTGTTTTTTGTTTTATGTATGTATTATGTAGGTATTGTGTGATCTTTGTATAATTTTTTATCTTGTACATAACTAGTGTAATCGGTTAAATGTAATCGTTCTAGTTATAAATAAATAAATAAATAAACAATACCTAAACAAAAATAAAACAGCTGTGAGCAAGAAACAACTATAATCGAAGCAAATTGTCAGCACAAAAAGGAAGATAAAAGCAGACGAAGCAAAACGGTGGTATTTTGACAACATAACATTGCACATACGGCATAATTGACGTCCCCTTCTCATTGAGATATCGACTGGCGCCCTTGGAGGCACGAGACACCAGGGTCGGACTTAGGACACTGATTGTTTATTGAGTCAAATATAGTTCCAGGTACTTAAATAGATGGCGCTCAAAAACTACGTAAATAGATGGAGCTCAAAAACTGCATAGCCTCGGACATTATTTAATTTTGGGAATCTACATAATGTCAATGTCATAACGGAAGGAAAAGTAATAAATTAAAGTTTATGCCTCCTTAAGACAAGATTTATATTATTATATTTATTTAATCTCTTTTTATATTTATATCTCTAATATTACTCTATGATGGAAAAAAACATCACATTTATGCTCATAAAAAAAGAAAATAACAAACAATTTCGTAGTTATTATGACCCAGGTAGACATAAAATTAATATCATAGTAGGTATATAAAATAATTACTAGGTTGATGACGGGGAATTTACTTCATTTTATTCATTAAAGTAGGTACTTAGGTGGATATTACATTGCTTCCTAGTAAGTCTATTTTGCTGTAATTTCATTAATCGGATAGCTTTGGTACCAACTTTATATGTATCTTCAGGTTAGTATATACTATGATTGTAGATTACAGTTTATTTATTTTTTCTTTTGCCGACCTTCGTTAAATTTAAAGCTAAGAAATACTCCCGTAATAGAGTACTATCCATAACCATGAAATAACTAAAACCAAGCTTTAACGCTTTCACTGCCCAGCCTTTGCGCCGGTGCGTCCCGCAAGGAAGGGCCGCAGCCGTAGAACTGCAATATGCACATAAAATGTTATATATTTTTCAAGTGCTATCCCAGTTACAAAAAATAGTGGTTGAAAAAATTATAATGGTGTTTATAAAAGGTTTTGTTTCTGAATACATCCCTGTACTTAAGAGGGTGTCAAAACAATAGCAAGGGCTCCCCAGGGACTTGAGAGAGGGTAGTTTTAAAAGCAAGCTTCTAATATTAACGTTATTGTGTTTTTACAAATGTGTGGGTGTGTCAAACTGTCAGAATGCATGTGTGCGTTTGGATGCGTGCGTTTGCATGTACGCGTAGGTTAGGTTCATGACCAAATAGAAAGGTTTATTTTAAATTTGGTCATTTTTGGTTTCGCAACTATGTACCAGAGAACCATGAACTTAAAAACCAGGGTAGGAAAAACTGCAGGTATTCCACGTGCATTTGTGAGTGTATCACTCATTACTATATTCGCTGCTGATTTTATTACTAAAATGCAAAAATAATGAACCAATCAGCGGCTAATTATAGTCTCCGAACTTGACCAACGTATCGCGTGTCTCGATGAGTGATAAACGCACGAATATTATCTGAATAGACTAGCTGGGCCTAAATAGCCATAATTTCGATGCGGCACTTATCGATTTAAAAAAACTTCCATTATAATATTTTATTGAGGTTGATCGTTGACGACCGATGTTGCACGGCGGGTGAAGGTCCGCCTGCGATGCAGGGGGTTGCGGGTTCAATTCCCGCCTCGGGACAAATGTTTGTACGATCTGCAAATATTTATTCCGGGTGTTCTGTGTGTTTTCTATGTATATTACTTCATAAAAAATATCTATGTAATGTATTGTATTAAGTAGGTATATCAGTCATCGAGTACACATAACACAAGCTCTGCTTAGCTTATGGCTAGATAATGCTGTGTGGATTGTCCAGTATTATTTATTTATTTATCGTTTCGTGTTGACGCGAGACAAAATATTTTTTCCGCTAGTTTTATTCCTTGTAGTACCGCAGAAAAAATTAAAACCAAGTCCAAACAAGATCCGCCAAGTGCGAGTGTAACTCGCGCGCCGAGGGTTTTGAACGTTTGTCAACAAATATGTACCAAAAGTACCGGTTAGAGACTTCGCAGTTTAACGAATACCTAAGAATAGTAGGTACCAACCTACATTTCAGATGGATCTCTATGCATGCTTCGGTTAAGGTGGGTAATGGTAAATTTTTCAACATTTTTCGAAATATTTCAAAAAGTATGAAAGTTACAGAAATTTTAAAAACTGTTTTGAAATGTCCAAACCGATACCTTTCATTTGATACCCCACTCGGTGGGGTAGCCCCCCTTTTGAAAATTATTCCTTTTTGACCATTTTTCAAAAAGTGTTCTTTTTACAGACTTCTCTATATTTTTCCTGTAAAATATAGATCCATATCTACAAACGCTTTATACATTTTAAATGGATCGCTCGGCAAACTTCGGAGATAGGGGGGGGGAATGGGTATTTTTTCGACTTTTTTCAAAATATTTCAAAAAGTATGAAACCTACAGAAATTTGAAAAACTGTTTTGAAACTTACAAACCAATACCTTTCATTTGATACCCCACTCGGTGAGGTAGCTCCCCCTTTTGAAAATTATTCCCCCCATTTTTGAACATTTTTCAAAATGTGTTCTTTTTTCAAACTTCTCTATATTTTTCCTGTAAAATATAGATCAATGTCTATAAACGCTCCATACATTTTACATGGATCGCTCTGCAATCTTCGGAGATAGGGGGGGGGGAATGGGTATTTTTTCGACTTTTTTCGAAATATTTTCAAAAGTATGAAACTTACAAAAATTTCAAAAAATATTTTGAAATTTACAAAATGATACCTTTCATTTGATACCCCATATGACTCTGTAGGTATCTTTTAAAATTTCGGCATCACAATTTGTATGGAAAATATTCATTTTCATTTTTCATTTATTTTCATTTATTTTTCTCTAAATCTGTACAGGCGCACGAAATGTATTATTATTTTAAATTTCAAGTTGATAGCTGCAGTAGTTTTTGAGTTATTAAGGAGGGAAAAAAGGACAGACAAAGCGAGACCATAAGGGTTTTGAAACCGATCTTCGATCATCAAAACCCTAAAAATGAATCTCGCGCCAACACAAAACCATAGTTATTTTATAACCTTAACCGACAAGACAACGCAAAACCTTGAATATAAATAAAACGTCTATTTCTTTTATGAACATGTCCAAGTGTGTGGTCCCGATTTCAGATAAGAAGAGATCGAATTACTAGTTTTTATAGCCTATTGCTGTAGGTTTAAAAATAAACGACGGGCGAACACCTTTATCATGTGAGGAAATGGTTTTACTAGGAATAGGTAGAGCTATTGATTTAGTAAGAACTAAGAACCTACAGTTAGGCACAGAATGACACCCATAGTCAAACTGTGACTTTTTCATTGCAAAAAAAAACTATAACTCACTAGTGAGTTATAATTTTTTATTTTATTTTATTGGTTGAGTTGCTTTGTTCTTAAAAAAGTTTTTATTAAAAAAAAGATCGTGTTCAATAAAACAAATAAATTAATGTTCCTATTGCTTGCTCATTTCATGCAACTTCTTATTTAAATAGATAATTTTACCTCGTACGTGTTTAATAAATAAAACTTTCACTCATATTATATTATTATAATATAACTTTTGTTTTCTCTGTGATAAAATGAGTTTTTATTGTTATTTTATTCACAAGTGAAAAACGTCGTATGATACACGTGTGTATTGATGATTACCGTCCTCGGCTCTCTTAAGACGCCTACGGCTCGGGTCTCAATGGCACCTCGTCGGTTGAAGCTTTGCAAAAAAAAAAACACGATACGATAGCGATAGGTTGGTATAAGATAATTTTGAACGTTGGCGCGTTTGTCTTTTGTTTTTTCATACAATTATCCACGATGACGTCACTAACAAAAAAATACGAAAAATGAAAGGGCATCGCGCCTGTTTTTTATAAAAATATCTATACTTATTAGAAACCTACTTATAAATTAATAGACAGTAGTAGCATCTCTGTTTCAAAGAAAGTTTATTCGAGATAGCACACATTATAACGACTGTACCATTAAATTGCCATTAAATTTATAGAGCTCCCGATAGCATAATTATTTAGCTTTGAGAACTCTTAGAACTTATTTAAAGGCATACTTTATTTAAACATAAAGTTATGCAATATTATATTTATTTAATTAAGGATTTGTATTAATTTGATTGTAATTTTCTATGTCAATAAAGAGGTATTGAATGCAATATTATTTTAAAAAAATCAAACATAGTAAAATAAATCCAACGTCAGTGTTTTTAAGATTCTAAGTCGACCTTCGTGTGGGTGGTGGGCACAGAAATATCTCGAAATATTTCTGTGGTCTGCCTGAGGATTTAGATTTTCCGTTGACTGTACTTTAGCGGTTCGCTACACAAAGGGAATATATCGCATTAAATATGTAGGTTCCTATGGAAAAAATTCACTACGCAACGTATCGCTATGAGAGGGGAAATATTCATAATATGCATTGATCATTTCAAACGTAAATAAATAAATATGAATAGGATCAAAATTATTAATTTAAAAAACCCCCCGACAGATTTTCATGAAACAGGACTACTAAGAACACTCGGGATAAATTATCTATGACACAAAAAAACAACTAAACGAAAATCGGTTCATCCGTTTAGGAGCTACGATACTCCAGACAGATACACAGATACACAGACAGACACGTTAAACTTATAACACCCCTCTCGTTTTGCGTCGGGGGTTAAAAAGGGAACGCTTTATCTAAATTTGTATCAACTTAAACCTTGCCAAAGTTGTGTGTAACGTACCTAATCATGGTTCAGAGATCTTTAAAAGTCATCGCTCCATAATCATAAAAGGTATTGTTTATACTTTAAACAACGCAGACATGGTAGTAAAACGTGCCAACACCGGCGAAACACTCATTTGCATCAGCTTTGTGCTAACCGGCAGAACGGAACGTTTTACGTTCCGTTTTGGCCGTAAAGTTTTATATCTTTACTGCAAAATACTTTAATGAATCCTGTCTGTTGTCTGGAATCCCACAGTCGGGTTCTGTTGTTCTTGGACGCAGACTAACCTTTTTGTTTATCCATGGAACCTGTTTGTTGCATCTAATGGGTTTTGATTTTCTCTGAAATCGATGTTATAGACGAAAGATTAATGAATGAATGAATGAATTGAATGAATGAATTAACACTTTATTGTACTCTTAAAAATAACATTCATAAAAATCTTATATCTAAATAAATAAAAAATAAATAAAAATAGTACAAAAGGCGGCCTTATCGCTGAGAGCGATTTCTCCCAGGCAACCTTGGGATGAAGAGAAAGATATAAGAATAGAAAAAGGGGTGAAAATGCAACGAAAGGAAATAACAGAACTTATATATCTAGTACATACATATTTACAATACAAAATAATCTAATCTACTTACAAAGAAAATAATAATAATAATAATAAACTAATACAGTAGGTCCACTGGAAACAATTATAATAAAAAGGTAATAAAATAAAAGTTGCAATAACATCTTAAGTTAGAAGACAGAAGAAGCAGAGAATGAAATGATTAATTAAGTTTCAACATTATCTACAACCCGACATCACGCACTGCTGCGAAGAGGACTCCAAAATTTTAATACTACTCCTTGATAAACTACGTTACTTCTGGCACATCGCGAACACTCGAAAATTTCTCCAAACAAAAGCCACATCAGGTACAAAAGTACACGTGCAACCGCTTCTCTACTTCTGGTTAACTATATGAGTTTAGTTTACAGTAGTCCTTTGTTATAATAGAATAGAAGTTAAAATTTCAGCACCACAAGAAGCTAAGAAAATTAGGACGACAATTAAAATTGTAAACAGCGATTCGGAGCTATTAAAACTCTGGAACCTAACGAACCTAGCTAGATTACCTAGGTATCATTAATTACTTCTGGAACTTCTTTGTACATTCTATGTACAATCGTTTAGCTCTTTAACCTTAAAGAACTTTATCAAAGAAAATTACCATCAAAAATAGAAACACATTAGAACTAGTATTTACAATCGAAACAATTGAGACAACTGGAGTCTTTTGCAAACAATCTACAGGTAGCTCAACTGATCCATTTCAATACTAGACGGAAGCGTTCCAAAGACGCTGGTTGCATTGCCCCGCTGTATAGTCATTACTTCGGGAGGCCTATACCCAGCAGTGGGTAAAATCCGGCTGTGCATGATGATGATGATGATAGTCATTAGATGACTCACTCGATATCGCGTCAAGTCTACAATTTCATACTTAATTATATCGATGGTTTAACTGAAGCGTAGGAATGGAAAGTTCTAATGAGGTGAAAGATTCACTTTCATTGGATCGGACAAGAAATGGTGGCAAATTATAGGGTTGATAAAGTGTGCTTGGAATTGCTCAATGAGAGAAAATTTTTGACTTTTGTCCCAGACTTTGAACGACGTGTTATAGCGCTTTCAGATTATAGCAGAGTCGTCCTTTGGCTTATTCGGCTTTTACAGGCTACAAAATAAAAACAAACAACGATTTAGACGGAACGATAAATATAGATATCACAGTCGTAGATAAAGTAATTTGGTTGAAGAAGACAACCGGCCGTTGGTCTATTGGCCAAAATATAAAAATAAGTACCTACGTTTTTTATTTATTTATTTACCAACTTAAACTAATGTTACATTGAAAAGCTTATAATAAATGACACTGAGAAAACCACAGAGGTTTGTAAGGGAGTATCATTAACGAGTCGCAGCCGAGTTACTACCATTACGATAGGTTTGACAAAAAAATAAGAAACGTCGTAAAATACGTGTCCAAATTCCAGTGTAGCACCGCACGACTTAGGTATATTGTATTCCAGTGTAATCGTAGAATTTTCAGAGCTTATTTCTCTGAAAAAGACGTGCATTATTAATCATAATTGTATTAACCTTGTTCCTCTTGCTGCTCGGCAAAGGCTAACCAAAATTTTACCTCCCTTCCAGATCCCTCTGCGAAGCCCTGAACACCTGCCGCCTCGACGCCACCTGCATCGCCCGCTGCTTCGTCGACAACACCACTGGTTTCTCAGTGTATACCTCCTACTGCACCGGCTACCCACGCACCATGGCGAGACTAGCTGCGCTCGCGTCGGTGGGAACCAGTGCAAGGGAGTTTAGAGAGAGACAGATCGAGTTGGGACATCTTCTGCCGCTAGCATCGTATTTGTTGAAGCCTGTGCAGAGGATCTTGAAGTATCATTTGCTGTTGCAGGTAAGTTAGACGGAAAAGAGAGGGAATAGTAGGTAGAGACAATTTGCTAGTCGTAGAGAAAGATGACTGGACATCGTTTTGCAGTGTAAGTAAAGCTCACCTATGTGCAATTATTCTTTTAGATAAGTTTATGCTTATATAAGAATTCCCCGCTTCCGCCCATAGGTGCACTTGTGCACCTAGGCGACTCCTTTTCCTCTCCTAGCATCTGGCAACAGCCCAAGCCGAGGCTCGCACCTAAGTGGTGGCCCTTGTGCGTGTTGCCCCTATCTAACTTTTAACCGGCGCGGCGCCCAAAATTCCAGTAACGCTAGCTGTCATGGACATCTGCGGTCAACAGCTTTGTGGTCCTTTCGAAAAAAAGTGCCGGCTATACTGACTTTTCGCTCAGAACAGCTGTAAGTCTGTATTCATACTTTATGTGTTATTCCAGAACGTGGTGAAGCAGTGTGCCTCCCGAGAGACGGAGTACGCACTGCTGAAGATGACCGGCATCGCGCAGCACATCGACGATATGAAGCGACGGCACGAGCATGCAGTTAGAGTACAGGTGAGGGGAGAAAGAAGAGAAAACCAGAGAAGCAGAGTTCTTTTCCACCAGATCTTAGCTGCTTGACTTGACTAACAATATTTTTTGAATTTTAATTTTATTTTATTTGGGAAACAAACAGCTTACTTAACAAAATTGGTTGTAACTTATGGATAACTTAAGCTTAGCAGTTTCCGCTTATGGGTAAACAATATGTGTCCATAAAAACTTAAAATCTAGCAATGCTTAGAACTAAAAAACTAACGATTAAAACAAAACAATAATATGGATCGAAAACACTTAGTCATGTACATCACTCAATATATGTATATAAATATATAACATTATCGTACATTTAAGCCATTCAAACCAAGACCAGAGCAGAGCAGAGTAAATTTAGTATGATAATAGTTATTATAGATTTAATTAATATAAATTTTGATTGGCTCTTTGACACAACTCACTGCTTATACAGCCAGACTTTCATAAGCTGATCTATATAATTAACAAATAAAATTACAATAAAATAATAGAAATAAATTAGAACTAGTATTTACAATTGAAACAATTGAGCTAACTGCAGACTGTTGCAAACAATCTACAGGTAGCTCAACTGATCCATATCAATACCAGTCGTCGTCTCCCCGCTACGCTGGCTGCATTGCCCCGCTGCTGTACCTATGGCAATGCTGATGCGCTGTGCCAGATACTCACCAGGTCACGCGTCGCTTCAACCAGAAGCTCACATAATTTTTTAAAAACTCGAAGAGCTTCGGTACCCCACGGGTTAAAATATGGGTTTAAACTCGTTATCTTTAGATACATTTTACAATGACAAAATTTTTGATTTAGGAAGGTATCTAACTACTTAATCTTTTGTATTTCACAGTAGACATTTAATATATTGTTTTTTTCTCTTGTCTAGACTTAATTTTTATCTCATAACTAAGTTTAAGCACGCCTTTTCGTCGTTGTTGACCTTGTGTGGTTGGCGGGTAGATGTTATTTACATCGGCATTACGCCCAGCATTTGTGTACTTTTTAAAATTGTTTGCAATAAAGTATTAAAATAAAATAAAATGGGCTACCACAATCTTCAAACGAGCGGTCCGTTTGTTATCTGATGCCGTCAATATATAATTCATCTAAATGACATAAAGCCCATATTTGAATGACCATTTTTGTGTAGTGCTGCAGCGGGGCTTTCCATCTGTGCGACAAGCTTTAGGCTTCCCTTATTGGTTAAGTTAGGTTAGGCTCGAGCTTATAGAAGAAATAAATGAAAGTGCTTTACCCTCTTTATGAAAACTTACGTTACTTCATGTGTCTTCCTACTATCCTACTAATATTATGAATGTGAAAGTTTGTGAAATGTGAAATTTTAGGATCTTCAAAACTAGTGAACAAATGAAGATGAAATTTGGCATACACTTAGAACGTAGCCTAACTTAAACAATAGGCTACTTATTATTCCGAAAATACGCGTACGAAGCCGTGGGTAGAAGCTAGTATTATTATAAAGCCGAAAGTTTGTGAGATTGAATTTTTGTTACCTAGGATTTCGAAAACTACTGATCAAGATGAAATTTGGCGTACGCTTAGAGCAAAGCCTTACTTGGAAAATAGGCTACTTATAATATCGGAAATACGCATGCGAAGCCGCGGGCAGAAGCTAGTATTTCATAAAGCTTTGGTAACTTTAACCACGATTCAAGATGCGCTGTTTTTCAGCCTCAGTTTATTTCGATCGAAGGATATTTAATAACTAAGGGTAAAATGTTGTAACAAAAAATGTGGTCGATGAAGATGAAATATTGTATTGTGTTACAGGAGATCCAGTCGCTCCTATATGGATGGAATGGCCCGGATTTGACCACCTACGGAGAGCTGTGCGCCGAAGGGACATTTAGGTAAGCAACACTTTGTCAACAGACTAAGAGGAAAACACGCTGCTTTTACAGCAAAGGGATAGAGTCAAATAATCAAATAATATCCCAAAAATTTTCGACTTCGACGGGATTTGAACCCGCATCCTTTTCCTTCAGTACGGGAATATGCTAACCAACTACATCACGAGGTCAATTGACGTAGGAGTCGAAAATATCTGGGACTCCCTACGTACTCTAGCGCCCCGTTAGCTCCACCTACAGGGGACACACTGAAATTTATCCAATCCAAAGACGAAAGTTACGTTTAGTTCGTTTGACGAGAGGTGTTTGTGCGCAAACAAAGGTGCACTCTCTCTTCCGTCAATGGAATTTGACGGTTTTTACTTTTTTTTTCAAAACAATCAAATTAATTCAAAAAAGAATTAATTATCATACATTAAATAAGCTATTTTAAGAATTTTATGTTGGGATTTCAGAGTATTCGGCGCGAAGGCAATGCGTCACGTCTTCCTCTTCGACAAGATGCTGTTAGTCACCAAGAATAGAGAGGATGGCATACTGGCGTACAAGTCACACACCATGGTGAGTTAATGATGATGACGATGATGAACGAAGGTTATGGTGATGCGGATATAGGACGACCTTATCCCATCTTCTCCCTTCCACCATAGGACCAGCAGACGCACAGAAAAATACCACCCGTACCTGGTCGACATACCAGTGTCGAACCAAAAAATTCTGCTCTACTTTTTAATAAGCACGGCCAAAGAGTGGAATGAGCTTCCTGCGTCTGTTTTCCCGTTAGAGTACAATCTTGGTGGTGAAACGCTTGACTATTTATCAATAAAAAAAATTAAAAAATACTATTTTGGTAGAACTGTGCTGGTAGTGATGAATGATGATAGTGTGAATGGACGAATATGGTGGTAAACGATTGGAAGTCTAAAGGAAATAATGTTTAACATTAACATTATCAATAGATACTCGAAACAAACAGCGACTTCATAGTCATAATCAATAGGTACACAAAACAATGTCAATCCTCTGCAATGGTGACGATGACAATAATGATCGAAATTATAATGAAAAAGACAGTGAACTTTATTTCAATGTTAGAAATTAAAACAATGATCTCTTTGCAGTGCAACAACATGATGCTGGTAGAGTCCATAGCGGGGGCGCCTCTGTCGTTCCATGTGATACCGTGGGACGCGCCGCGCTCACAGCTGACATTGCAAGCGCGCTCGGCGCGGCACAAGCGAGAGTGGACCTTGTTGTTGAAGAGGGTAAGTTTACTTTTTAAACTGTAACAACCGGTTGTTGTCCGTATCAATTAATTTATGAACAAACTACTTTTGAAAGCTGGCTCGATCCTCTTTTGTTTTTCGTATACTTGAGGCCTGGATTGGTAACATCAGCTTGGATAAAATACAATTGCTCCTTTTCAAAATAAACTATACCAGGTATCTCCTGTCCTTCGATTCCATAAGCAGCTAGTGTATATGTGTAGCTTTACCGGTCCTGAGTTCTGGCTCAGCTTGGAACTGTAGAAAACTAGAAATAAACTTGCATTATAGATTTTTAGGTAAACTTTAAATTATTAAATAAAATAATATTAATCTCCAACGGATGATCTTTCAGTTGTTGCTTTGCTTTCAGGTGATATTAGAGAACTACAATGCTGTGATTCCCTCTCACGCTCGACAACTGGTGATGGAGCTTGGACAAAATAAGACTGATGGTAGGTTCATTAAATTAAAATATAGTTACAAAGAATGCTCTGGTCTAATAATATAATGTCTTAGTTTTAGAAACGAAACACAAAAAAATGATTATAGCAAGGTTTTTATTTTACAGATGATATACTAGCAGAGAAATCGCACAACCTCATAACGCAAGCGTCTATGAGGAAGCAACTGTCGGCACCAGAGTATTTAGAGAAGCGCAAAATAGACAGAGAGAGACGAAAATCATTTGAGAACGGCATACGAGGGAGAATGAAGAAAAACAGAAAATATGCACAAGCTAACATTAGAGCTGAGACTCAGGATTGTGATTGTAGTCAGGTATCAGCTGAAAAAGGGGTAGACTATACTTGTGATAACTGCTACATCGATCTGTGTTCAGACTGTGAAACAGAACTGAATAAAGATCATGTAGATGACAAATGTAGCTGCAAACATGAAGATAGAGAACTAACAGGTGAAAAGTGCCCGGAATGTGATAAGTTTTTGCATTACATCGATTCTGGCAGCGGTGAGCATTTGGAAAGAAAACCACACTCGTGCAAGTGCTCAGACTTCAATTCTTCACAAGAAAGCTTCAGTAAAGAGTTTGGGGGCTCATTGAATAAAACGCGAGGCTACCATTCTTCTGATAACATCATCAATTATACAGAAAAAGGTGATGGGAAGGATGAATTGACTGTTGCTAATAATTCTTTGACAAATGTTAGAAATATACCCAAGACTTGTCTCAAATGCGCAAAAATTAAAGAAAACATTGTTACAACTGATGTAACATTAAGTGTGAGGCCATCTAGGTGTAATGATAACGAAAGACGTAAAACAGATTCTATCACAAGATCCAAATCGAAAGATGATCCTCAAAGATCAAAGCTTTCAAAAATAGGAACTTGGAGAAGAAAATCTGAACCAGGGTTACAGCAGAATATGATAGGTGTAATAAATAAAAAGTCTCAAGATAGTGACAGTGAACGAAACGAACCGAGAGGAAATGAAAAAATTGAGTTTCAGTGCAGAAATTGTGGATCGAATAAAATAACGCGAAAAGTTAGAGCTATCGATGGAACAATTATATCGGATCCTGAACTAGATGGCCAAAAACGAGGAGGCCCATTTAAATCCAATTTAGAAATAAGAATGTATAACACGAAAAATATACCAAAGAAAATATCCAAGATCAAAAAGAACCGAGCAAAAGGATTGAGATTGGGTTCCGACACTACAGCTAAATTTTACGCTGAGTTATCATCAGATGTGTCAACAGAAAACATTTTGCACATATCTGAATCGAATGACAGCCTTAACGTCGATAAGCTTAAAGAACCAACGACTACCGTACCCAGCACAATAAGTAAAGATGAATCTATTGACGAAGAAACATACAGAAAGCTAATAGAGAAGACAGATTCCTTTAAGAAAAATGAATTAGAAAAGGTGAAGTACTTAAATAAACAGAAAGTAATAACAGAGGGATCTGAAGTTGAAGACAAAACATTTGAGGGAGAACTCAAGCAAGAAGAAGTTGTAGAAAGTTGTGAAGAAACAGAACAACCACTAGAGCAGATAATATCACAACTGTTACTACAGAACAGAGATTTCCAAAAATTATTAAAGAAACAACAACAGAGAAATAGCGCACAAAGGAGACATCAGAGACTGATGAAATCACACTCCAACCCTGAACATGTAATAGCTGCTAAGTTAGATACATTGAAACCAAAATATGGAAGACAGACTTCTGAAAATGTTGATATTACCAATGTATATGAAGATGAAACCGACAAAGCCAGTTCACATACTGAAATAAACAATGCGTATGACGAAGATCATATTTACGAGACGTTAAGAGTTGAAAACCGAGTAGATGAAAGTCTTCATAGTCTTAACACTAAGAGTAAAGTAATACAACATACTCATTTGAACAGGCCTAAAAGGCTACCATCTCCTCCCAAACCTCCAAATATTATAGAATCTTCAAAAGTTGGTCCGGAATCAGACTATGTGTATCTTTCCTTTGATCAACTTAGTAAAATTAAAAATACAGAAGAAGGAATTTATGATGTCCCTGTAAAATCGCCACAAAGAGTAGACCAACGGTTATCAAATGAATATTACGTCACTATGGAAAACCAGACAAATGTACCAAGTGAAATAAATATTTATGACAGTCTGTTAGAAGTTTGTCGACGTAAAAAAGACTCGTTACCTACAGAGTACCTTCCCATGAGTCCAATGGATCAAGAAAGCCCTAACACGCCTGAAATATGGCTAAGTCGTCAAAAGGAACACTTCAATGTATCTCGAGACAGAAAATCTGGCTCTCTTCCAAGAAGTTTCCAAGTAGTCGTCGGCCAAGACGAAGATAACTTGAGTACTTTTAAATGTAAACCTAATAGCAACAACAAAACCTATGTTAACCGAGATGGTAAAGTCAAAAACACAGACAGGCCATATACTATTGCTTCGGATCAAAGTGAAATCAGTTATGATGATGTTGAAAGCTACATGAGTGAAGGTGACGTACTGAAATTTAATAAATCTACGAAATCAGAGACAGATTATTCACAAAATATTAGCCAGTCAACTCTAGATTTAGAAGAAGAAATTGATAGATGTTACAAAAACAATTTTGAAAGAGTTGAAAATTTAGATAAGAACAAAAACGAAACAGTATTGGCGGTATCACAATCAAATCTGAATACATCGATGACATCATCATGCGAAGTGCTATCTGCAGAACTGATTGATGACAAACCAGTAGAAATAGAAGTGATACACCCCGAGCACAAAATATACAAACCTAATAGCAACATGCTTTCACTGAAATACGTACTAGGCAAATTCAAAAACAAGACACCTACCAAAAATGAAGAAGCTGAAATCAATGCAAACGACCCTAGTAGTCCAGAGAGCACAAAATCGGAACTAAAAAGCCCTACCACGGAAAAACGATCAGCTTTGAACCCTAGAAGTTATTCAAAGAATTTACTACAGAGATTTAGAAATATAATTGGTGATGAACATGATAACAACGAGAATAGGTCTAAGTCACCAGTACGATCTCAAAAGTCGATGGAAGACACTCAAAATAACTTAGCTACCAGTGAAATTAAAGTGGTTATCACCTCAACGGAATCAAGTCCTTCCACATCTACTATTGTGTATGCAGTGAACAGCGAACTTCTGAGTAAAAGTGTATGCGTACAAAGTTCTATGACTCAAAGTCAAAATGAAAAGAACAACCTGGAAGCACTTTCAATAAGCTGTGACAATATCCCTCAAAATGAAGCATACCGCCCTGCATTTGATAAAAGTACCAGTGTGGTTTCAAATACATCGACGATTAGCTCACAATCGAAATCAAACAATAACTCACAACAAAGCATAAACAAGCTACCAATTTATATGCAAGGAAGTAAACATCTTGGAGCCAGAATAGCTCAATCGGACTACGTCGATCCTTCAACACTGGTGATGGAAAAGGCTGCACTCAAAAACATAAACGTACTTATAAACAAAAACGCCGTAAGACCTGATAGCTTGTTCTCGAATTCATCGTTCGTCACGTCATCAAGCGAAGGAACATATCTTGAATGTCAAAACAAATTGGTTCAGAATACAGAAACCAAAGAGACGTCGCAAGGAGCTTCAGATGAAAGTTTCTACGAAAAGTCCTTTGAGAAGATTGAACATATGACCGATGAAGATGTCTTCCGAGATTCAGCCGTTTATTCCGATCAAGAAGATGAAGAAGCTAAAACTGATGCTAAAATTTTAAAAACTACGAAACATGATAGTCTACGGCAAAGGTCTTTGAAGTCACATAATATCACTCACACTTCTACAGTCAGTGAAAAAAGCACTGTTCAAACTCGCGCCACCAAAACAAATATCATCGAAAGAGCTACAAGTGCAGTAACGACCAAGAGTGAAGCATTAAAAGCTAAAATAGCACCACCAGTACCAGCTAAACCTAGACTGAGTCAAATACCTTCGACATCGACGTTTCAAACAAGGCAAACTACGTCCAAACCTTCAAAAAAAGTTGAAGTGACATCATCAACCGAATCTGTAAATATGAAGACGATCAAAAGAAACACAAACTACAAACAACCAGTTTTAAGATCTGAAACAACTCCTGAAAACAAAACTACTGACGTTAAAGATAATGAAGATAAAAAAATTAAAGTTAACGGCCAAGAAAACAACGAAAAACTGAACGTTAAAGAAGAAACCAGCGTAAAATATTCAGGAAACATCCAAATAAAACGGCTAGGCTTCGAAAGAGCGAGTCTCGACTCAGCTACACGTAAAATAAAGACTGAAACAAGAAAAACGAACGAACCGCCGAAGGTAACATCTAAATCGGTCTTTGAGCGACGAATGGAAATAGAATCCTTATCAAAAAGCAAACCAAGTCAACTAAAGAAACCGACACATGTCGAGAAACCTAAAAGTATAACTACTAAAGTAGCCGGCTACGAGAGAAGCATGAGTGAGGGGAAACGAGACAGTGATGTAAAAAGAGAGGCAAGTATAACGCCCAGTAGCAGCACGGAAAAAGCAAATATTCCACCATCTAGAAGCAGTATTACTGAGAGTTATGATGATAAAGCCAGCTGGGTAAAGCAAGTTGTCAATAAATTCCAGTAAATTTAACATTACAGTGATATTTCTGCATTTATATTTTTCTTTACTTTGTAATCTTCCAAAAAAGAGCGATGTTGTTTATATTCAGGATTAAAAGAAATGTTGACTTCGTTTAAAAAAAGATCTCTATCACGTAATAATCTTTTTAGCATTAAAAAATAAATACTAACAAAGACATGCCCCATACTTATTCAATGTAGGTAAACCTTATTTTAGTTGTTAGTAATAATAACGCAGTTTAATATTAAATAATATAAGTGGAAACCTATTAAAAAGACTATGAGGCAATGAATCCGTCTGTTTTTGTACTCTTTTGTATCCGACAAATAAGGCAATTTTAGGATTATTACTTAATAATATTATTAATTTACTTTCTGTACATATCTAGTTGTTTATTATTGGCTTAAAACTAGTGCCATAGGTATGATTTAAATATTAATTAACTATTTTATATTTTAAGCACAAAACATGTTCAGAACGTAGATTGAGCTTGACTTTCTTTTTGTAGCACAAATATTAGTGTTCATCTACTTAAGCTTAGTATGATGATTTTTGTATTGTGTAATAATTATTTTTGTATTATTTAGTATACATAAAAATGTAGGGCTTATTTTTCTACGTACCTACATAAATACTTATTAACTTACATTTTATGTGAAAGTGCCATTGCTAAATTTGTATAAAATACTATACCTAGTTTTGAAAATATTTTTCTCTAACGTAATATAAATATTTCTTATCCTTTTTATAGTGCACATTTTCATTTCATTTAAAACTTATTTCAAAACGAATGTTATTAACTAATGAAATTCTTTTTTTTTATTCTGTGTGTTATTCTTCTGTGCAATGATTATTTACTTAAAATATTTATTTTTCTCGTTTTAATTTAAGTTTTTGTTGCTACTAACACCAAAAAGTAGATTTTTCGAGTATTATTTTTGAGTTTTTTTGCTAATAAATCTACAAAAATTGTGTTGTTTCTTTTTTTATGAAACGTTTGTTCCACCACCATCGTAGCGCGTAAACTAAATAAATATAAATAAATCAATAAATAGAAGTGAATTAAAATGTAATTACTGCTCAGGGTTATCATCTGCTTGCTAAGCGGTTATTCCTACCTAGCAGTTTAGGAACAGCCTAGGTCACATTAATAATTAGGTTCAAACACTTCAAGACCACTTTGAACTTCACATGGACTGCCTAGCCTGCCTGCCTATCCATCATCATCATCATCAGCCTATATTAGTCCACTGTTGGACATGGCCTCCCCTAATGAGCGCCATGTATTCGTTACGAATTTTATCCTGCCTATCCATAACACTTGATAATAAAACGTCAAGTGCGAGTCTTCTCGTTATTTGTGCTTTAATACCTTGCTTCTTACTAAATTTTATGACTCTAGGTAAACGGGAAGTACCCTATAGGTTTTGGTCTATAGCAAGATGCAAAAGTATTTTTATGGTGAATACTGTTTAGGATTTGTTTAAGGAATTACGGTTTTAGGATTTTTTCCTTTACTGGTGCTTTGACCTTGGTTCTTGCAAAGTTTTATGATTCTACGTCTACGGGAAGTACCCTATAGGTTTTTGTCATGGCGAGAACTAAAAGTAGTTTTTTAGTGAATAAAATACAAATTTATGGTTCTCGGATTTTTCCCTTTTACTTGTGCTATAAGACCTTGCTGCTCACCAAATTTCATGACATATACGGGAAGTAGAAGTACCCTATGTGTTTTGTGTGCATGTGATTCCCTTGGAAATTTCAAAATATTCGGACATAAACAGCTGTAACTTTTGAATGCGTTGACTTAGAAGTTTTGTTGTTTGAAGAAGAGAAAAGAGGGTTGACAGACGGACAGACAAATAGACGGACAACAAAGTGATCCTATAAGGGTTCCTCTTTTCCTTTTGAGGTACGGAACCCTAAAATAACAATTAAAATTAAAAAAGTCAAATCTGGTGTAGCCTAGATAGATTCAGCTACACTTAGATGCACCTTATTGTTGAAATTAGTTTTTTATAAATAAATAATGCTGGACTATCCACACAGCATCATCTAGCCCCAAGCTAAGCAGAGTTTGGTTATGGGTACTAGATGACTGATATAGGTACATAATACAGTACATTACATAGATATGGTACTAGATGACTGATATACATAATACAGTACATTACATACATATGTTTTATTATACATAGAAAACACCCGGAACAAATATTCGCAGATCGTACAAACATTTGTCCCAAGGCGGGAATTGAATCCGTAGCCTGCTGCGTCGCAGGCGGACCTTCGCCCACAGCGCCACATCGGTCGTTAAAAAAGTTAAACATTACAAGCTACGTAAGAATCACATTCGTACATTAGTATACTTACTACAGCAGTATATTATTTCATATTTATGGGACGTCGCAGTTTTTACTATATTTTGGTCATCTAAACTTAACTTTTACGTATTGTAATTTTCTTTGTGAGTAAAGGCTTCTGCCAAAAAAAAATAACTATTACGAAGATACAATCACATACCTAATAGAAATAAATTAGAACTAGTATTTACAATTGAAACAACTGACTGCAGTGCTGTTGCAAACAATCTACAGGTAGCTCAACTGATCCTTATCAATACCAGTGGTCGCGTCCCCAAGACGCTGCTGGCTGCATTGCCCCGCTGTATGGCAATGCTGATGCGCTGCGCCAGATACTCACCAGCTCTCGGAACACGCGTCGCTTCGACCAGACGCTCAGATAATTTTTTAAAACCCGAAGGCCCGAATGTTCAAACGCAACGTGACGAATATTTGGCAGATTTTCATTGAAAACTGTCAACATGAACAAAATTTTAAAACCTCCCGACAGATTTTCATGTAACATGGCGAAGAACAATTGGGAAACAAAAACTAAACGAAAATCGGTTCATCCGTTTGGGAGCTACGATACCACAGACAGATACACAGATACACAGACAGACACGTTAAACTTATAACACCCCTCTCTTTTTGCGTCGGAATGAAACAAATTAGATTTTTGTGGTTCTATTAAGTTACTAACTAATAAGTCACAAGTCACGGATTTTTAACCCCCGTTAAAAATCCATGACTTGAGAGAGTTGCGAGAGAGTACTCAAAAGTTTTCAGAGATGTACAAAAGTATTCGAGTGTACTCAAAAGTATGCGGAGGTTAATTCACCAAATTCATTCGTTTGCATTACCTACAGCGCTGCGTCTAGGGGACTTCTTCGAAAAGCACTCTACGGTAGGTTTCGTTTTCTTTTCAAGGGGGGAAATATGAACGTATATCTATATGTCCATAACCACGTTTCTACGAACCATACCGCCGTGGTAGGCACTACCTCGCGTGATCTCTCGGTTAGGGGGCAACTTTTCAAAACGACTTTCATGAATTTTTATTGTGCCATCGTATTTTAGCTATGTTTGCCGTTGTTTGTAGTTTTTGGGTGGGTTATAAAATGAGACTTGTCAGTTGTAAGGTTTGTTATTCTTTCGCCTACCGATTCATAAACTTATGACCCTGTAATAATTCAGATGAACCATCAGAACCTACAGAAAAAAAGAGGTCGGGATAAACCTGGAGGGCTATTACGGTGTAGTAAGGCACGGCATTACGGCTCAAACGTTAGCAGTTGACACGTTCCGTTGCGTGTTCACGGGCCGGTATCGGACTATCCGCAGTAGCCCCAGCAATGGATTGACATAAAAAATCCGTACCGCACGGAGCGGACTGTCGGCAATGCCGGCGAGGATTCTTGAAGGCAACTTTTCCGTTTAATGCGAATGACGTCATTCGGATTGCCGATCAGTGGACGAACTCGTCAGCGGATTGTCCGATGTCGGCCTGTGAACGCGCACACGAACATTTCAACTGCTAACGTTTGAGCCGTAATGGCGTGCCTTACCACACCGTAGTCGCCCTCCTGAAGTCTGAAACCCTGGCCTGAGTTGCTTCGATTCGCCGCGACCGCCACGGTCGCGGCGAATCGAACCAACTCAATCCTTGGATGTCGTAAGAGCTGACGAAGCGAACCTACCAGAGAAAGATCAACATCATCCTTTTGTTTATTTTATACATCAAATATCAAAGTCATCATCATCATCAACCTAGGCCACAGCTGGACATAGGCCTACCCTAATGAACGCCATAGCGCCCTGTCTTCAGCTTGCCGCATCCAGCATCTGCCTTCAGTCTTCCGCAGGTCTTCATCCCATCTGGCTGGAGGGCGCCCTACACTACGTTTGCCGAGTCGTGGTCTCCACTCAAGAACACGTTTACCCCAGCGGTTGTCGGTTCTTCGCAATACATGGCCAGCCCACTGCCACTTCAGATTGCTAATTCTTTGGGCTATGTCGATAACTTTGGTTCTCTGTCGGATGTATTCGTTACGAATCCTATCCTTAAGAGAAACTCCGAGCATTGCTCTTTCCATTGCTCGCTGAGCGGCTTTGAACTGGTGGACCAGCCCTACAGTGAGTGTCCACAATATCAAAGCTTTTTACCTATTTCCTTTAGACCTTACAAGACCCTTGGACAAGTCACAAAACTCAAATTACATAAAGTAAAACTAAGAAATAAAGTGGTCACTTTAATCACCTCCACGCGCTCACTAATCTACCCCTGCCAAGCATGGTGATGATGGCAGAACACCCCTGGTTGGAAGACATGTTCAGCAGTGGACGAATATGTGCTGATGAAGTAGGTAAGATTTCTTTCTATCAGATGCATACAAGATAGATAGATAGATAGATAAATATCCTTATTGTACCATCAATGCTTATAAAATATCTTACAAACTACTTATTAATCTAGTATGGCAAAATCGGCGGCCTTATCACTGAAAGCGATCTCTTCCAGGCAACCTTTGGATGGACAGGATCGGTTAGTGTAGAACTTGACGGTGGCGTATAGAATTAGAAATTAGAACACAAAGAGAATATAGTTGGAATGACATACGATTGGAAACTTTACTAAGAAAACTAAAACAAAAAAAAATACGGGCTAAAAAAATATTTTTCACTCTCTTGCTCAAAAAGTGTATCTTAATAGTGCATTCGAACCTTCTTGGTGATTTTTTATGAAGGTTGATTCTTCCCTTCACGGTAGAATGCGAACTGCTTCGTTGCGGGTTAGATAGAGATTAATAAAATTTCCGAAAATTAAACAATTTTGAATTGTTTTATTTTCTCGCAATCGAAGTGAAAAGTAGAGTGTTTTACTCGGGCCAAAACCACCCATTATAACTCGGTTTTGTCATCCTATACCAGTATAACAACCTCGTATATAATGGGATGGTTTAGTCCCATGTAAAACAATCTACTATTATTATACCTATTAGCAGGATATATTATAAGTGGACAGATAGTACTGATGAACCAAACCTTTGAAGATAGGAAGGGATTTGGCATGCCGAAAGGAAACAGGAAGGGCGTTCCAGATGTGTACTTATGATATAAATGTCTTCGTGGTCATGTTTTCCACTGTGGTTTTACCAGGCCTTTCTGGCTGGAATATCATAGCATAAAGTTACGAGGTAAACAAAGCAAAGGCGAGGCAAAATCTAATTATTCCGATGAGCAATAGGTTTGATTTGTGGTTCCTTAGCAAGCTTGCGTGCCGGAGACCGATTCCCCCCAAACTGTGATGCCAGCATGGCGGCGGGCGGGTAGCTCCAGATTCACGCAAGACACTGCCTGTCACGTAGTCCAGGAGCTGTGTGGTCATTTTTTTACGCTACGGCTTCACCTGCGTTAGCGTTCACGTTAGTGTTAATGTCCATTAACGCGTTAATTAAGGCGCTGAAAATGCACCTTGGGTACTAGTCGCCAAGGTGCATTTTTATCATCGTCAATAAATGAAAACGTTAAAACCTTGGCCACATCTGCGTGACGCCCAAATTAGTGCGTTAATTAACGTGTTAGGACGCAGGTGGAGCCGTAGTATTACGAAGATTTAATGTTAAGACGGTGAAGGTTGCCGTTAGATGAGTTTGCTTTCGCGCGTTTCTTGATCAATAGATAATCGGACAATTAGACTGCTTCATCGGTTAACGATGACGTTTAATGTGAGAAAACTTGTGTCAAAAACGTTAAAACAACTGTTCAAAATTGAACCATCTGTTCTTAGTCGGCCACGTTTAGGGAGGTATTGTTAACAACAAATAATAATGCTTTCAGTGCCCATTATAACGCACGTAGACGTCTTCCTGCTAGTGAAATTGCGGTGCGTTCCTTTGGGTGACACCGCAGAGGCTGGGCAGTCAATGCGTTAAACAAGGCTAATTGGGCCTCCCATAGGATTCGATTTAGATTGAAATAATGAAACCTTCATTAGGTGTCTTTACTGGGCAGTCGAAGTCATTTCCTGGCCCCATCTGGCGAAAGTCGCGAGAAACCGTTGGATGTATACCAATATACACAACTCCAGGTTAGTATTTTTTTTTAATGTGGGCCACACAGAACCTTTCATGGTGGTGGACCCTTAGGGACAGGCCTATGTCTAGCCGTAGACGGCTTTCCGCTAAGATGATAATGATAATAAACCTGATTGATGCCAAAATAATAGGGTTGCGTGATGTGGCTCTTGCACTATGTCATCCTGAAGAAAACTTTCCCGTTAGAACAGAACCGATGTAACTTTATCAAACGCACGTGCGAAAGGGACAAAATATAGGAAACCAGCAAAAAGTTTATTCCAAAACCATTCCTCCTTACATCTATTGGCTGATTCGGTGCGCCCGCAATGCCATACCTCGAAAATAAATTCCAATTTCAAAATTAGATTTCAAATTCTCATTCTAAAACAGTTTACGGAGAACTCTGTTGTTATAAAAATTTGCATAGTTTCGCGGGTTTATAGTTTCAAGTCTAGTGACTAGTGATGGGGTCGACTAGTTATTTGACAAAACCGAAGTCTGCTGGTTACCGGATAAAGAGCGGATCAAGCAATGCGGGGTCTGACAAGGAGATGAACGGAAAGTTGAAGAGGAATAAGATACGGTAAGTCAATTACCTAATAATGATAAGAAATATGCAGATTAACATAGATTTTTTTGTGCCATCAGACTTACATATTTCTACAAATAAAATCAACATAAAACCTAAAAATACTTATATAATTTGTAAACCGGAGAGTAGTTATTAAAATTTTAAACCGCTTAAAAACTTTTTTGCCATATTCTTGACTCTAAATTTGCAAGTCCACATTCTTTACAATTTTATTCTGCTCCGCACGGTTCGTACATTAGCGTATTTTATGAACACAGACATTTCAATAAAAATTAAACTTAAGCTTTTACTGAATTGTCCACATTCTTAACTCTATTTTATGTTTGTTGCGCTTCTACAAGTTCACAATCTTCAATTTTATTTTGCTGTGCACGGTTAGTGCAGCTTGCTACCTACAGAAAATGAAATAAAAATGAAGCTGGTTTCGTTTGAAATTATAATTTAAAAACAATATTGTGAGTGCATCACCCACGCTTCTGTCAGTGTTTTCAGTGTAAAACTGTGGTAAACTAAACAAGTAGTAAAAAAGCAGATTGTAATTCATATTCTAATTCTAGTTTGTGATTATGAAAAACAAATAAGATGAGTGGTAATGTTTTGTGAATTCCTGCCAAAATGTTTACCTAACTTAAGAAGATTCTAAGATAAGCAGAGGTGAAATGGTTCATTCATTGGTGTCTAAGCGCGATTTGAACCCGTGCCCCTCGGATTGAAAGTCGCGCTAATTAACCCACTAGGCCAACTTGGCTTCATCCGACATTACCTACTAATTACACACTTAACTGCATATAGATAGGTATGTACCTGGATTATTCCCTATTCCCGTTGCCACCGTCTGTTTACACCAACAACCGTTACCCTAGCAACGACACCGTGAAATCAATACCACTTCGGTGAAACACCACTCTGCTCAAATTACGGGCGCAATGCGCATCACTAGTCCCAATTTTAAATCTTGAAGTTTTCTTTTTTTAGCTTCAAACCTTTTTTGTGAAAAATGTGACCTTTTTAGTTTGAAATATGAATTATTATTCGTATTATGCGTGCAGGAGGCCGTCAAAGATGACCGACTATGGGTTGAACAAGAGGGTTCCTGATTATACGGAGATGGCCTACAAAGAGGCGGTGTCTAAGCTCAGATACTTTTTATCAGGGAATTATGCGCCTAGCGTGAGTATACTTTAATTAAATTGATAATGTTTCAAGTGCTTATAAAACAAGATAGTAGGTATGGTTCATTGGATTCGGTTGGATTAGAAATTAATAAAAGCTACCGACTAATTAATTTTATAATACTAACACAGGACCGTAAAATGTCTACCTACACTCTTGTGAGTAATGTGAGTTGAAAGGCGTAGGTATCATAGTAATAATGAGGCACGGATTCAATAAAAAGGAAAACAAATAAATATTAATGTTCGTTACTCAATTTTTTTTAATATCAATAGTTTTTTTTCTATTTTGCTAGGTTTTAGCGATTTAACTAGGTACCTTACTTGAGTCTATGTAAATCCCCACATCCGAGCAATATTTTATTTTTCTGTACTTATATAAAAAAAATACAAACTTACTATCTAACTAAAATTCTAAGAAACCCTAAATTGTTTAACAAGCAACACCATAGATAGTTTCTTCAGCGGCTCGATTGCACACCTAACTAAATCAATGAATTTATGCATGGGTGATATTCGTTTCAATCAGATTGCAATTCTTACAATAATTAGTTAATCATGATTATTTCATCATGTAGCACCTATAAGTCTAAATATAAACCGTACAGGTCCGCAGCTACGGCTCTCCGTCAATCAGGAACCTGGACGAATCGGACGGCGACCAGAAATACCCCGTGTCTCCTGTTTTCGCCGACCTCAAGGCACGCCCTCGCCTCACCACCAAGTATGCCACGCTGTATGCCGACAGCCTGAACTATACGCCGACGACGCATGTGCCGGCGGCAGGTGAGACAATTTTTTTTTATTACGACTGTGAAATCAGTGAGCAATCCTCTTTAGAACCTAAACTCGACCGAAGCCGACTACGCAAGTTCCGGCTGCTGGTGAATTTGAAAATGGAAAGACAAGTTACAAATAAAAACAATTGCGCAACCTGTAGTCTAATATTAGGTATATAGGTAGTATAAATAGTGACCGTAAATCAACATAGTGTATTTCATTACAAGTGCGGAAAGGCTGTCATTGCAAAGAGTTCTGACAAATGTCTACCCGAGCCGAGGCGCAGCCGAAGGCGAGGGTTGACAGTCAGAATCAAAGATCTTAATATGACTACGTTCCGTAGGGTAGATGGAGCGTAATTTTTTAATGAAAAAAATGAACACATCGTTGTCATACCGTTCGTATTTTCTTATGACAATGGTCCCTGTAAAAGAAAGTGACGACAGGCTAATGTCAATGGCATCTAAAAATGATCTAAAATGACAATGTGCACATTTTGAGAATGTTTTGGCTTTGTAACCAGCTGGTGAGCATCGAATGTTTTGTAAGAGCAATGAAAATTTGTGTTTATAAGTTTTATTTCTATTTTTGTGCTGTACCTATATATTAAATCTAGAGCCTAATTTATAATGGCTTGTGTAGCTGTGGGTTGCAAAAGACGCGTGGTGCCTTTATGTGAAGACAATCAAAATGTCTAATTTCCGTCGGTAAGTCTGTTGCCGTGATTTACCGTGGTGGTTCCGAGATTTCGTGACTGAAGAGCAAGTGAACTAGAGAACTACTAGGAACGAGTTATGCTGAATAGTTCATACTCGTTCACTAGTGGGAACTAATTCATTTTAGTTCATCATTCCTGAACTACACAAGACTAATTTTTTCGCAGTTTCTAGTTTGTTGTCTAATGAATTACCAATATAGCTTTCTGCAACTTTGTCCGATTTCCAACCTCCTAGTCGCTTTAAGGACGTCAAATTGGCTCCTGAACCTGCCATTAATATAGCAGAGGTCCTCCTGAAGCTGTGCCCAGTATAATAGGTACTCAGCATCCGGCAGACCAAGAAAAAAAATAAAATAAAAAAAAAAAAAAAAATATAAAAAAAAAATATTTTATTTCGGACAACGAAGAGATCCATAATTTGTTAGTAATATACACAAGCACTTATAATTAGGGTTAGTTATTTGACTTAATACTAGGTACATGTTTATAAACATTTTAGATAATCACTCTCCGCACGAAACCATGCCACGTGGGAGAGGTGACTCTACCAGCAATAGTTTGCAGGATGGTGTAGAAATGTAGCTATATAATTGGCATATTACCAAATTTATTTATCCCGATTGCTTGAGCTGTACACTTCCCTTTTTGGTAATTTTGATAAAACGGTCGGTTTTTCCTTTTTGGGACCGCTGATTCATATATTTTTGCACTATTCTAAAAAATCTCCTTCAACAACAAAGCTTCTCGGTATCTTATTTTTTGTGTTCGGAATCTTGATAAGTAGCATTTCTCCATGGGCTTCAATATCTTTTAAAGTAATATTGGCTAACTCCTCTCTGCGGCAAGCTCCAACAACGCCAAAAATCAGAGCAACCTACAAAAAAGGGATTTGATTATTTTTTTTAAATAATGTATTGACTGTATTTTGCGATTTCGTAAACTGATTAGGTACTAAAGAAAAATATAAGTACTTATTAATAAATTACCTTTGTGGCTAAATAACGATCATCGGGAGCTTCGTTCAAAAACCTTTCCACTTCATTCGATGTTAATATTTTCGACTTTTTACTTGTAAAACCGTCTGATTGTCGTTTTAAGAAAGCATTTAATTTTGGGTATTCACTTATATCCACGTTGTTCTTTATTTTCAGCATACTTTTTCTCATCGAAAACCTTGACCATACCTAACGTAGAAGGTTTTAATTTTGCTGATAGTTCGGAGAAGTATGCCAACATAACATTTTCTGAAAAACTATTTGCTTTTTTCTCTTCTCTCCACGCAATAAATTCATCGTATGTAGATATGTAGCGACTTTTTGACTTTTCCGGTAAAATGTTCTCCGAAGCATTTTGTGCAATTATACTGAGTTCCGGTGGTGTTAATTAAAAAAAACTAGGGTCGAAATTACTAATTTTGTGCAACAAGCAACTAAACTCGGAAAGAAAATTTCTGAAAAATGGCGCCAACCGTAGAATATAAGCAGAGTTTTTTTTTTCTTCACCCATTCTGGTAGGGAACTATGCCCAGACAGCCAAGTCAGTTCAGTAGAATTTTTTTATTGATATGAAATGAAAATGAAATTTAATTAGATGAAATGAAATGAAACCTAACCTAACTCATTCAATCAAATCATTAAATCTGATATTGAAACAAATTAGTAGCTTCTTTTTAGAAATATACGTATTTGCATGAATCATAAAAACTTCTATGGATTTTTTTTGTAAAAACTTCATGGTTCGTTTGCTTTTTAATAGACATTATTTTGACAGTTGGGAAAGAGAACGCACGAGTTCTGGAAAGGTAAAAAAAAGCACGAGTATCTAATAGCCCACATCCCGAACGCTATACGTCCCTGCAATACGCCACTTTTTGAGCACTGTATTAAAAAAGGATTTAAAGCTACATAGAGCAAAATGTTTTAGTTTCAAATTTTCAATAAATACGGGAATGTAAGTAAGTAATCTGATCAGAAATACCACGTCGTCGACCTATGCGTGTTCGCGGACCTCAAGGCTCACCCTCCTCGCCTCACCGCACTTGTATGCCGACAGCTTAAACTATACGCCGATGACGAATGTGCCCCCTGCGCGAGTGCGTTTGAAAATGGAACGAACAATTCAAACCAAAGACTCGGGGTTAGGGGATTAGCAAATAACTGTTAGTGGAATCAGTCAATTCGATCTTCAGAAATAATAAAACGAAAACTGCTTCAGTTAAAAAAAATGCTCGCAGTTTTAAAATAAGTAACGTGATTTTCATGCTAAATAGTTATTTTTACATTTAATCTTGCCGGTGACATAACTTAGGTAGGTATCTATTCAAACCTAGGTACTTAAAAATCGATTTACACACATTTTGTAACAGATCTCGAAAAAGGAGCGCGTTGAAATCTTTTGTATTGAAATCAGGTCATCCCTGTACGGAATTTTTGTAGTAGTGAAATGATATGTCATTTCATAGCTTACTAGGTACCCTGTTCGTGAATTTGGTATCTACCAGTAAGAAATAATGCTGGACAATTCACACTACATTAACTAGCCCCAAGCTAAGCAGAGCTTGTGTTATGGGTAGATAAATGATATACATAATAAAATACACTACGTAGATAGATATTTATGCATAGAAAATATCATAAACACCCGGAAAAAATAGAAAACTCATCATCATATTCACTTTAGTTCCGGCACCAAGTATTGGCGGCGGTGGCATCGGCGGCGGTGGTGTCGGCGGCGGTGGTATCGGCGGCGACTCTACCAACCCTGACGTAATCAACTTCATACAGAAGCAGGAAGAGTACATCGAGCAGTTGGAGCGAGAGAGCCAGTATTGCAGGGTGAGGGAAAATAACTACCATGTAATTCAATATAATAAATATAATAATAATTTGTTGTGTGCACATAGGTTACTTTTCAAGCTAGATCATATTTAATTATTTTTTCTGTTATTCTAATATGGCTTGTCATGTGTTTTGGGGTTGGGGTAAAAATGTCACTGGACCATTTTTTGTGCTAGTTGTAAGTTCCATACTTTGAGGGTAAAAACGTCACCGACGAATAAAATTTTAATTTTTATGGGTAAATTCGTCATCGGTTCTTCCATCGTGGTTTTTGTACAGTCAGCATGAGAATAAAGGCAATAGTGCTTGAAAGCGTAATTGTATATTAACTACAATTAATCAACATAATTGTATCGTGCCCGCCTCCTGGCTGTTTCTACATGGGAGTCGGGACATTGGTTGCAAGCATTTCCTTCATATAACACTGGTACATTATTGGATCCCATAACTTTCAAGAATCGCAACATGTCTTCGGTGGGGTGCAAAGTGTAGCGCGCCTCATCAATGCCAGTGCGGTACTGCTGTCGAACAGCTTGGTCATCACATCACTAATTATCTTGTACTAGGGCCGCCGGTCGGATATCTCGCCACGCCAGCCTGGACGACATCATCCAGCGGGCCCTTGTCACTGCCAACGTATCAGCTATTCTCGAACCGAATGGTCTGTTGCGTGACGATGGTAAGAGGCCCGACGGTATGTCACTAGTCCCATGGGAGTTGGGGAGGCCCATTGTGTGGGACGCTACATGCGTCGACATACTTGCGCCTTCCCATCTTTCGAGGACATTCGTGAGGGCGGATGCGGCAGATTTGGCCAAAGATCTCAAGAGGCGCAAATATGCAGGTCTCGACAGAGCCTTCACATTTGCTCCCCTTGCAGTCGAGACCCTAGGTCCGAAGGGTACCGAGGCTCTTCGGATTTTTAAAAATTTATCTGAGCGTCTGGTCGAAACGACGCGTGACCCGAGAGCTGGTGAGTATCTGGCGCAGCGCATCAGCATTGCCATACAGCGGGGCAATGCAGCCAGCGTCTTGGGGACGCTTCCGACTGGTATTGATATGGATCAGTTGAGCTACCTGTAGATTGCTTGCAACAGTCTGCAGTTAGCTCAATAGTTTCAAATCTTTGATTTTTTGATTTTATATCGTTTTTTTTTTGTATTTTTCGGATACCTTGGTTATTTTGCATTTTCAAATCTAAACGTTCTGCCTCCTTTTTGATTGTATCTATGAAGAGCAAATGCCTTAAGTCACCATTCACCACACAGAAATCAAAGTCCTAAGAGAATAGCCAATGTCGATAGGATGGATAGAAACGATAAATATTACTCTCGGGATGACTTAACTCATCAAAAATGAGGAGGAAACTAACCCATTATGGGTGTCCTTAACATAGCCAATATTATAATGTAATGATGATTTTATTGCCACTTGTAAAGCAATTGGTTTTAGGAGACGTACACTATTGAATTATCGGTAAAATATCACCAACATTTTACTTATTTATGTAATTTTCTAACATTCATGTAAAACGAGAAATCTTGTTTTAATTATACAAGTTGAATTACTGTGCATGTAAGTTTACATTTAAAAGGTCTATCACTATTTCGCCAACTGTACTGTAGCGGTTTAAAAGTAGGCAGTGACAAACTTACCCTAAAATTATGAAAATAATTTGAGCGATGACAAAGTTACACTAGATTTTTACGATGACAATTTTACCCGGTGACATTTTTACCCTAACCCGTGTTTTGTGTACCTAATAAACTTAAATAAATGAACTATTAAACTGTTTGAAGATATAATGTAGTCTTGACTTAGAATCTCGTAATACTATTGATGCTTATTAGGAATGATAAAAATAACGCATGCTTAATATTAAAATGTATTTCCTAACTTACTATTACGTGTATTTTAGACATTGACTTAATTTTTGCGTTGATTTAAGGTTGGTTCTATTAAGTTTACTTATGGATAGTTCTTGGGTCGTAAAGTTTAATTTTAAATCTTGAGAAAACCATACCAGGCATGGTTTAGTTTTCTCTCTCAATACTTTTTTTAAAGTTATTGTCGAGCGTGATTTTGCTAAACGCCAGATGAAAATAAAGGGCATTTACAGCCAACGACAAGAAATATGTGCTCAATAATTTTTAAAAATTTCTAAGATACGACGCCAAAAATCGCTGTTCATTTTAAGTAACGCTTTTTTCCGTTTATTGCATCAATAATTATTTAAATATAAATGATAATTTAATAAAGAAAATAAAAATAAGATTATTCAATCCCTAACTAATATAATATATTTATATTAGTTATATTTATTTTATTTAATTCAGGACGAGCTTAACAACCTCCTTGGCAAAGTGAAAGAAGTTATCTCCGAAAACGAGCACCTTCACGAAGCTCAGAAGAACAAGCTGATCACGCGCATGTTCCACTCTTACAACGCAGGCTCCGAGACCGATGATCTGGATGATGTGGGAGACAGCACGGGACTGGATAGTGATAATAAGGCAGGTGGTAATGAAGCAAGCGAACATAATGATGATTATGGGGTAGCAGGTGATGAAACAGATGACTGTAATGAATTTAGTCTTGGTAGTAAGGTAGTTGACAATGCGGGAGGTGATGTCAAAGGTTGTGATGAAAATGTGACAACTAATGACATTAAAGTAAATGATGACAAGAATGTGAGTGCACTTTATTATGCACAATACTAAAAATAATGAAATGACTTCCGACTGGTATTGATATGGATCAGTTGAGTTACCTGTAGATTGTTTGCAACAGTCTGCAGTTAGCTCAATTGTTTCAATTGTAAATACTAATTATATTATAATTTTCTTTATGAAATGACTTAAAAAGTTTATCTCTTTTAGATATCGCCATCCAAGTCCCGCAAGACTTCATCTGCGAAGTACCGCACAGGCTCCAAGCTAGAGGGTCCAAACATCGTGTTCGAGTCGCGCATTGCGGAGTTGGAAGCGCAGCTGACGCAGAGCAGGATCGACCTCAAGAAGGTTCAGGTAAGGGTCCTATTAGAACGGGCATAATGACTTTTAGTATGTCCGCACTAGTAAAACTCACGCAATGGATTAACGTGACGATCGTCGATCAGTATGTGATTCCATGGTTTCACCTTGTACTTGTGTAATATTTAAGAAGTCATCAGACCAGTCTGGGTCTGAGTGGGAAGACGTGGACCTTGAAATATCTAATAAATGACAAGGAAATTTGTTTTCAGGAGGAGAACAATGAGAACAAACGCAAGCTTGCCTCTGGGCTCGTTGACTCAACATGCCTTGACGGCTTCAAGCGGCAGATCGACAACTTACAGAGGTAAACTTTATGTTGATGATGCTAAGATTGGTGATGATTGAGTATTTACTCAACCAGGTTGGCTAATGTTCTTTTTATGTTGATAAACAATTTAAGGCCGGAGACAGATGATTACTCTGACAATGGCAACGTTAGTGAAATACTTATTACGACAGTGACGATGGTTTTGAGGATTAAGAGGATTACCTATGAGAAAAGATAACATCTATAGGTCAGGCCTACAATAACTGAGCAACGATTATAAACTGAGTAATATTTTAAAGACTGTGCCAGATACATCTCGTATCATTACAGAGACAAATCCGCACTAGAGTCGCAGATATCGAAGCTAAAGTCGAGCCTGGAGCAGCGAGATGACGAGGGGCGATTCAAGAGGAACGACTCCGTGGAACTACAGCTTAGGGATGAGAGAAACAATCTGGAAGCTGAGTTACGTAGACTCAAGGTGAGCTTATAGAATTAGCATTAGGGCAAGTGAGCCGTAAAGATTAAAGGCAAAATTTAAACTTTTAAGATGCAGGAAATGAGCTGAGTTATAGTATAATATGATTCTTACATGAAGGAATTGATTTTCAAGGATGCTACAAATACAAAGAATGATTTCTTTGCTTAAAAGAAAGTACAACTTAAAGAAAAGGTACTGCAAGGTAAGAAAAGAACATATAAATGCCTGAATAGGTAATTTCTAAAAGACTTGAATTTTCTTCCAGAATTCAAATAATTACTTCCAGACATCCATTAAAACCTGCCTTTGCACATCACACACGTATACAATCAAAACCTTTTTCCAGGATGACCTATCCAAAGAGCGTAGCAAGGTCCGCGACCTAGCCGGCGAAGGAGCCCGACGAGCCATACAGGAACGTTCCGCTGCTGAACAGAGATACAATGCACACTTCGACGAGTTGCAACACGACTTGGCGGCGCAGTACGACAATGTGGCTAAACTGCAGGTGAGAATAATGTCACAAGACAAAATCATAAAGTCTAGCTAGGTTCCAAAGCCAACACAAGAATAGACATTGAAGACCTAGCTAAAGAGTGCGGCAAGGTCCGCGAGCTAGCCAGCGAAGGGACCCGAAGTGCCAGACAGGAGCATGGTGTTGCGGAACTGATATACAACGCGCACTTCGACGAGTTGCAGAATGACTTGTGGCACAGTAGGTACGATGTGGCAAAAGTGCAGTTGAGGATATTGTATGCAGAAGATGACTAGACTGTACTGCTGGAGTCATACAAAACAAATTCTTCTAAGAGAATTTCGGGACAAAGCAGGCTTTTAAGAAACGCAAAAATAGTTGGATGAATCATAGGACTTCGTGACATTCCCTTAGTGGTTTCACAGTTCACAGTAGATAAAGGTGTCAAAAGAACACTGTAAATCCTTCGTTCATTATCATCACCCTATCCATCACTGCCTGTCGAAGATGTATTCGTGAGTGTATATCAAACATACTATTTTCATTGCTCATCGGTTTATTTTCTTTTGTTGTTAAATCGTTATCAAAATGCAACAAACGATCTTCGAAAATAGTTTGAGTGATACTTACAAATTTAATCTGATTTACGAGTACAATCTGGTGGTATATTTTTGTAACAGCTGGACCTGGAGCGCCAACGCCGCGAGGAAAATGACCTAAAGCGTGAAATCTCCATGAAAAACTCCGCCATCGAAGAACTGAAAATGGAACTCAAGAACAAGTCATGTAAGACTCTCGTACATTACATAAAAGTTTGAAAACAGATTAAAATATATTACATCTCTCGTATTTCCGCGCCCGTAAGAAATTGTTTGAGATAGCGTTTAGGTCCGTTTCAAAATGTTACCCTTGAATGTAATTCCACAGCGTCCTTGCAAGCGGACCTAGCTCAGGCCCACGCTGAGAAGGCATCGGTAGATGAAGAACTAGCCAGTGCTCGCCTGGCCATGGAGCGTCAGCAAAGACAGGCCAAGCATGAGACTAATAGACTCAACTCTGAGGTAAGAGGAAAAGAAGAAGTTAATGTTGAAACTGTTGACGTTGTCAAATAAAACTCAAAGGATCATCAATAGATTAAATGGTGGTGCTGGTAAAATGCGTGCAGTGAGATGATAGAAGTTACTACGACTGTTTGTTTTGTTATTGTTAGGTACTCATTATTGGGTCTACTGTCTAATATGATAATGGTAAAAATAATTACCTAAAAAACAAATCAAATCAGAATTGCTATGATAAATGTTGTTCTTTCAGATTCAATCTCTCCGCCAACGTTTGGACCGTGCTGATGCTGACTTGGTGCATTCTCGCCGAGAGAATCTACGTCTGTCAGAGCAAATCTCTACCTTGGAGAAAGAAGTAAGTTGCAAACAAAACTTGTAATGTTGAATGAAAAAAGTTATGATAAAGAATACTATATATACTATATACTAGATACGAAAACAAAAGATAAGAGACGTCTTTTAAAACAGAGTTGAAACGTATATCAAGAAGAAATCTAGCAAAGACAAAGCTTGATCCGTCACCGCATACAACGACGACGTGAATTCTGTTCTAGAATACAGCCTTAAATTATACAATCGTTACCAATTCAGTGGACATTTTTTGGCTGTGATGATGATGATGTTTTTGAGTGGTCAAAAGTTATTATCGAAAATAAAATAAACAATGCTTTAATTATTTGACAGAATGAAATTTAACATGATTGTTACTTTCACAGATGAACATGAAGAGTTTGACTCCGATGACTCCGGAAAAGAACAAAAAGGAAAAAGAACTATCGTCTATGCTCGAAAACATGGAGAATAAACACGGTAGGTGTCTCTAAATGCTTTTGATATTTGTCTATCTCAATGTTTAGATTTTGGGCACTTCTATTTTGGGATATCACATGGGTAAACTATTGATGTTTTGAAAGATCCCACATTCATCCAAAATTCAACGTTCAAAACATTCATACTTTACCCCGCTTGCATGACCATTGGTAGAAAGGGCTTCTCTTTCAATTTCAATAGTTTATTCATCAGATTGTTGATTGGGGTTTAAAGCGAGAACATTTGGTTCACAGCTAATACCGTCGCTGAGTTGGAGTCCATGATCCATTCACAAAACAGTCTGATGGAGAAACTGACAGGAGAATGTCGCTTGCTCACTGACAAGCTCGACGACGCAAACCGTAGGCACAAGTACGGACATCCTCTACTATAGCATGACCTAACTCACTCTTTACTTTAATATCTTGTTGCAATTCATTTTTCTCTTTTTAATCCAAAACATTATCATTGCCCGTTTGATTTTTGATATCCTAACGTCGTGCTGTGTTTTCATTGGTGGCAGGCAGTGCGCAGAGTCGCGGCCGTTCAGACGAACCAATCAGAACACAGTGCGACCGTTCCGCATCCCGAGACCGACCTATAGCGAGCCGATCCAAGCGCCGCTCCGGAAAAGAGTCCGATTCGTCGAATAACTACCCGCCGATCGTGGTTGGCCCGTTGACGACAAATCAGGAGCTCGACGTCAAGGGAGAGAAAACATACAACTTACCGCTTATGATTCAACAGCCCTTTTTACGGGAGAAAAAGGAGCCGATCAAAGTTGACATAAGCGTAAAGCTGATACCGAAACCGAGGAAGAAAGATCGCAAGAAGAAGGAGGCACGGGTAGAAGAAATCATCATAGATGATTGTAGAGGCGTTACTAATAGCATTAGCATGGAGGTTGTAGACGGAGACATAAATGTGCTGAAGGAAACTGTAGAATTTGTTGAGAATGATGACCGACCTGACGTTGATGTCCCTGAAATTGTGATTCAACATGATTCAATGGAAACTGATGACTTACCAGAGCTTCCAGAATTAAACCTCGAAGAACCAGAGATGGAAGACGTACCGAGAGAAACAGACAATGAGTCAGAAGTGACCAAAATGGAAGAATCACAGGGCGAAGAACCAAGCCCAAATGATTAAAATAATAATTATTTTCAGTTAACATTTTAACAGCTAAGACCTAAAATGTTCATTTGTATGATGATAAGATGAATGCATTTGCAGTTCCTAAAACATAGTAGATTCGTGCAATATTAGAAGTTCGTCGTAGAGTCTAATTTAATTAATTCGTGCAATCTGCTTACTGTGATAGTCTGTTGCTAATTTGTTTGTTAAATAAGCTTTAGGTGTTTGTTGTTTTTGCGAATTCTGTGTTTCATTAGTATAATCTTGTTTACTTAGATTGAATGTTAAATGTCGAAATGCCATCTTATTGTTATCATTCAAATCAATTTCTGTACTTATCTGTAGTTTGATATCTAGTATTGTGTCGTCCAAATGGGTAATGATAATGTGTGCAATAAATATTAACGTAGCAAAAATGTTTTCTAACTGCTACATCTCATCACCCATCTCACAAGCTATTTTCGATTTAATTTTCAGAACAGACAGAATACAATTGCTTTGCAGAAATTCTGAGTTAATGAGAAAGCTTAGAAATTTATGGTCATCACATAAAAAGTACTGCACTACCGCTGTGCCATTACGGAGTTATACACCTTTAAGTGGCTACCCCCACAGTCGATCGTCGTATGACCTAGATCGCACGTTTTACACATCGACCCCGTACACAAATAGATTTAGAAGAGACTCAAGAGCTAGTAGTATTGGGGAGCTGGTCAGAAATCTAAGTGATTTGTCGATCAATATGATCGATGATGATGATGATCCGGCAAAGGTAAGGGTGGGTGATGCTTTTGCATGGGATATTGATGTTGTTATAGCTGTATAATGGCTTTGTTTGTACCAACAGTGTAGTAGAACTTCTAAGTATAAGTCAAGCAAAACCCTCTCTTGTATTTTTATTGGTCTTTATAAAGTTTCCAAAATCATTCTCAATGCCATGCATGAAATACGAACCCAATAATGAAATAGATTAAAATCCGCTAAGTAGAAGCTAAATATCATGTCAGAATCTATTTCTGATCTTTATCCATAATCTTCAGTAGCTTTAATTTGCTTCAGACCGTGAAAGACACCAGGTACTAATTCCAATCATTTTAATCTGTTTATGAACTAAGATATCTCAGAATGATATAAATGGCTCATCGTCAAGAACGATTTCTTTTTCTTCGTTTGTAACGTTTGGCATGCCAGCACGTGTGTTTGTTTGTTTGTCACGTTGTGTGTGCTGCAGGGAAGAGCTGGGCACTCTGCAGCGCCAAGTAGACGGCCTGGGGCGCTCCCTGCAGACGACTCCTCGCTCGCCACCTAGCCACTATCAAGGTAAGGATGATTGGCTATTGAATCATTATATCTTCATCATCACCATCAATTACATCATTTAAGTTAACAAAAACATTTAGCCTTCTCGCTACCCACCCACCCACTATCAATATGTCTTCTAGCTCTTCAATTAACCTCTATCAAGGTTCGGATGATCTCAAATCACCGTCACCGTCCTTTAAAATAATAAGGTGCTACCCCGACTCACATTGCCAACAAGGATTTTAGAAAACTCCTTTATCATTAGATTTATTAAATGCCTCTTTTATAGTTTTGTTTTGTAATTGTAAAGGCAAAGACGCCAAGTTGCTCTTGGCGGCCACCAAACTCGGTTTTCGATTTCGGGGTGGCGCCTCAAGAGCATTGGCGCAAGTAATTTCAGCATCATGATTGTTATCATCGTCAAGACATGACATTGTGTGATGCTTATTACCTTCTATTAGACATTGAGCCTTTCACTTCGCATTTAAGTAAGGGTAAGGGCGATCATTTGCTTTTGGATCTTATTATTGAGATCTTAATCAATTTTATCACCATCATCTTCTTATGCTTCGTGAACATTATGTTAATAGCCTAATATTATTTCTGTTGTTTTTTGGCGAGTTGTTTATAAAAAGATCAGCATCGAAGTAGTAACTAACGAGCAGGTTTGGCTTTTTGCTTGTTGAATGCCAGATTGATTGGTTGTTATTTTATTTTTGGTAAAACTGTAGGTATGATTGGGTAATGGAAAAAAAGGTGTATTGTTATTTCAACCCAAATTTTCATCCCACGAATTAAAATTTTTTATTTCGACCCCATATATTTTATTGACAATTCAACCCACGAAAAAATTAAATTACATTTTTTTGGCATTTTGAAAAGTAAGTACCTAGTTCTCGACAAAAAAAATATCATGTCTTTCAAAGCAGGCTACGTTGACGACCTCCGTGGCACGGCGGGCGAAGGTCCGCCTGCGACGCAGGAGGTTGCGGGTTCGATTCCCGCCTCGGAAATTATTTGTGTTGCAGAAATTTGTTCCGTTGGTCTGGGCGTTTTCTATGTATAATAAAAAATATATATCTATGTAGTGTATATCAGGTATCTAGTACCCATAACACAAACTCTGCTTATATGTCCAGCGTTATATTTACGTTTACAAGCAAGTTCTACAGCAAAATGGAGCGTGTGACCGAGCTATTTAAACGATTGGATCGTTGTCATTCTACGAAAAGAAGGTAGTTCATCTCGATCAGGTAGGGGGCAAAGCATTATATATAGGGGAACGAGGGGCATAATGGGGACGCTAAGGAAAGACAACGATAAAATTATCAAAAGGATAAATAATAATAAAAACATTAATCACAGCCTGTTTGGCATTTATTCAAGTAGCATTTGGCATATTCTTCGGTAACGATAACATTTAAATTGAATATATTTTTATACATTTACTAAAACCTTACTAAAACCCCATTATGCCCCTACCCCGGGGCACAACGGGGTACTGAAAACGGGGCACAACGGGGTACCTAAAAATGTTCTAATTATTCTCACAATGGATGCAAACGTGAATCTCTTCAGCGTCAGAATTATTAACGGCAGCACAGGCCATATGAGACCAACAACGGCCGCACAGCTGGCAACCGACCCAATCCTCTGTTGATTTCATATCAATATAAGTATTATTAACATCATCACAGTAAAGACATAGAGTATCTTCGTGCTCCTTTTGTGCTTTGGAAGCAGTTTTCTGTGTCTTCTTCTTCTTACTATTTTTTTTTTAACCTAGGATCATTCGGCAGATCCGAATGATCCTCGGTTAAAAAAATAGTTTTTGGTATGTTAAGAGCCTCTAGCTCATTTTTAAAAGGCGTTGAAGTAAGGACGACAGTCTTTCCACGGCGATAGTTTTTCTTACTTTGGGGTCTCGAAGGGTAGTGGTGTAAGATTTCTCTCAGCAGGTCTGGAAATGTAATAATGGTGTACCCCATTATGCCCCGTAGCTACGTCCCCGTTATGCCCCGATGTTTACGTTTCTAATAAATCATCAATAACAAAATCAAATGAATAGATAAAGTATTATCGTCCTCAACTTGACAACAACAAAGAACTTAAGAAAACATAGAAATTAAACCATACAGTTATCATAAAAACTCACTTGTTTACAATCAATTCAGTCACAACTCAAAATTAGATACAATGTCGCGAAAAAATATGAATGCCTCTAAAAAATTAACGCATGCACTCTGCCCGCCAGTCGCTTACGTACTAAGCTTCGATGCAAAATGCCCGCTCGACGGTGGATAAAACATGTGACTACAGCTTGCGGTTGCGGCTACAGGGGGGGACCCCGTTCTGCCCCGCGACCCCGTTATGCCCCACTGTCCCCTATAGGAAGGATTCGAAAACAATAATAACTGGCCAGTCTCTCATAACGTTATTTCGCAATATTTTCCGAGTGGCCTGGTATTGCGCACAGCCCATAATAAACACTTTGATCGAAGGTTGTAGCAAATAAAAATATATAAATGTAGGTATCATGTTTTAGTTAAGATCTGACTGCACTTTTGCCATGCTTATGCTGATTACAGCTTGTTTTCTTCAGGGTGGGTTGAAACAACACTGTAAAATTTGTGGGGTTGAAATTACAAAAAATATTATTACTTTTCGCTTGTGGGATGAAAATTTGGGTCGAAATAACAGTACATCGAAAAAAACTATATTTTTTATACCTATTTAGAAGAAAACTTCGGTCAATCAATGACCGATTCAAAAGTTACTGTGACCTACAAAACCTAACCTAGTCCAAACTCGACGGGGTTACGTTGTTTCGTTTAAGAGTTTTTATGACCATGTCTCCATCATCATACCAGCACGATGGTACCTTAACATAGCATTGTCACTCAACTTACAAAAGTATGCCAAATTTCAGCTCAATCGGTTGAGGATAATCGGTCTAAAATGAAGGCTATTTACTAAATCAATCATAAAAATATTTTCAGCACCAGCCCCGTCCAAACCCGCAGCCTACAGAGACGTACCGGCCTCTCCCAGTGCCGGACGCGACGATCCCAGAGCTGACGCCTCCGGACACCCCGGACTCGTCCCGGACACCCCCCGGACCGGAGCCGGAGCTGAACTAGCCAAGCAAGCAGCAGACACCGCACGGAACCAAGCTAGAACCGAACAACTAGTCAAACAAGCTTCTAGAACTTCACTCCATAAGCAAAATAATGACGACATCGACAGAGCTCCTGTTGAACCAAATGCTGTAAATGAAACTGTTCCTTACAAGGAAGATACTGCACCATACACTGAAAATACCAAAGAAACTAGAGATGATGTTCATACAAAGATAGATAGGGCAGAAGTTGAAGACAAGGAAAAGTATGAAGAGAATATTGAACAGACTCCGGAATCTGAGCAGCATCAACCGGAATATGAAGCGAATCAGCCAGATTATGAACAGAGTCACCCGGAATATGAACAAACTCGGCCTGAATATGAACAAACCCAACCTGAATATGAACAAACTCAACCTGAGTATGAACAAACGCCGGAATATGAACAAAACTATGAACAACCGGCTTACGCAGAAGGGCAGTATGACAACTACGAGCAGTACACAGATCCTAACGCACAATACACAGATCCTAACGCACAATACACAGACCCAAACACACAATACACGGATCCAAACACACAGTACACAGAAAACGCACAGTATGAAGGAAACTACGAGGGCTACGATCCAAACTACCAGACACAAGCTTATCCAGAATATGGTTCCACAGAGCAAGCGGAGAAGGATGCAGCGCCTAGTCAAAGTTAGCGAGATATTTGTTGATGTGCAATATTATTTTATTTTGCTTAATGTGCTAGTATTTTTGCATTGGGTTACGCTTTCAATGTTAGATTTTATCGTTTTAGGTTACTAGACAAAAGTTTTTTTCTATAAAATAAATATGTATTATGTATAAACATAGAAAACGTAGAGCTATTGACGTATTAAAATGTGCATAAAATTTATGGTCTTTAATAATAAAGATAGCCGTCTAGATTTTGAAATGTTACTAAAGGCACAAACAAATAAAGATTTTTCTAGTTAGGTACTTTGGTACTATCTATGAAACTTACGATTGAGTCCAAACTTAAATTGCTCAATAAATAACATAGTTTAAAAATAATTATATATCTTTTTGTAACCTTACGACGATAAATAAATCCTTGACAGGAACTTCGGTCCTTACCTACTTTAGAATGTTTTTAGAAAATCCATCTCTAACCAATGAATCCAAAAATTAAATTTGAATCCAATTCTCATCAGTGCTTTTCAAAATTTCGACTTTACACGAAATGCAGGCAAGAAACTGAAAGTTTTAAACACACGATGAATCGCATCGCTTTAGGGCCGATCGGCCATCATGGTTTTTAGTTACCTATAAACAAAATAAAGTGGTTTTGATTTTTCATATTCGTTTATGTATATTAAATTAATGTTTAAATAAATTCAAAATTAATTCACTAATTAATGTATTCATATCCTGGTACCCACTCAATACTTGATGTTCTTTGAAAAGTTTGAAAGTTAGGTAATCATCACACTCAACGACAATGAGTCTAATCAGTAATCGGACTTTTCTAAAGATAATCTTTCAAATATCAATAAGTTAGGTACTTTCAATTTCTAGTACATTTTTGTTCTGTCTAATTATGGTTTTGGAAAATGTGCAATGTGGAAAATTTAGAAGGGGAACCCAGCGACGTCCTTAAGTTATGAGTTTCTTCACCAGCGACATCATACGAATGGGTGGGTTCAAGCGTTCAAGTCACGTTTTATTGTAACTACTCGACACTAGATGGCAGTTTATTGATTCAAGCAAAAGTGGTTGACATTTGCGACATCACTAGGTACCTAGGTACCTACTCAATGAGTATGCTGCAAATGGAATAAAAATGGCCTATTTTCTGGAACACAACATTCAGCGTCAAACGTCAAACTAAAACGAAGGAAAATGGTGGTGAAAAACAAAAACAAAAATTGTTGTTGTTATGATTGCCAATAATTTTGTAACAAAATACAAGCTTCAGGAGTACCCAGTATCCGATCGCATTATTTCTCCACCCACAACACAGCAATTCCAACAAAGGATAACCAGTACCGTCCCTCAGTTCTAAAAGGAAATAAAAGCGAGGTTATAAAAACTTGTAAACAAACATGGTTTGCGACAAATGCGAGAAGAAACTTGGTCGTGTAATCACTCCGGACCCTTGGAAGACAGGAGCGAGGAACACAGTGGAGTCAGGAGGCCGAAAGGTCGGAGAGAACAAAGCTCTGACCGCTGCGAAGGCGCGGTACAATCCGTACACGTCGAAATTTGGCGAGTGCAAGTAAGTAGGACTTTGCTGGGGGCCTATGCCAGCTTTTGACTATGGGAAGTAATGTATATTACATGTTGAGCTATATTTAAATCCCGCGATTGCTGTTCACACTGTAAGATATATATTTTGGAACACACATGATCAGTTGATATGTCTGCACACGCAACATTCAAACTGAGGGCGAAGCAGAGGCGCGTTGTCCGGGGACATGAGGTAAAATATACACCTTCAAATGACCTCTAAATATAGGTCACTTGGTCGTAAAAATATATAGAGTATGGGATATAATATAATATTGTAGCACAGTGTGAACGGTCTTGTAAAAAATTAAAGCGATGAAATATTATATCTCAAGATATATATTATATTACATGCCATAGTGAAAGGCTGGCTTTATTGTTGGGACAGATTCTAGGCAGCTTCTGAAATTCTTACGTAGTCCTTAAATTGCAATGGTAGCTTCAAAATGTGTAACAACAGAAAGTAATGTAACAGAGCCACTATTGTGTTATTTCAAAGGTAAACTGGCCTTCAGTAACAGTTACTGCTCTATACTCTGGCTAAAGTGATTAAAATTTTTTGTAAATATTACTTAGAATATACTTACTTTAGAATATGCACTACTGGTCAATCAGCTCTTTCCTACAATGGATATTGCTTACAATAATTTTTCGAACACCACACCAAAAAAGAGAACATTGGATTTTTGTGTTGAGAGTGGTTTACAAACATTGTAGATTGAGAATGGCTGGGAAACTCATGTCCTATTTATGTTCCGTGACCATCGGTCCCTACAGTTACAATAAGCCTGTAACCAATGCTGGGCATAGGCCTCCCCATAATCCCTCCATGCATTGATGATGCATCATGCATGATTCGGAGCTGGTTGGATACACATTCTATCAAAGGTCCATCGCACCTATTCTGTGTCTACTGTGACACCTTACTCTGTGACCATACTTATTAAATAACTTAATCAGTACAGAGCAAATTTCCAAACACAATCATTCCACGAAAGGCCTTTGACATAATAAAGCTCAATAAGTTATTCTAGGGCTGGGCAGTGAATATGTTAAACTCAAAATGTTCTACACACTCCTAACAAAGTCTCATGATGAATTTATTTTTATCTACAGAATATGCAGAATCAAAGTACACCAAGTGGGCTCACACTACTGCCAAGCGTGCGCTTACAAGAAAGGAATCTGTGCTATGTGCGGCAAGAAAATAATAGACACAAAGAACTATAGACAAAGTGCTACTTAATACTAAGAGTGAACATAGGGTAAGAATTGTAATATAATAGTTAGTGGTATTGTAATAAAATTATCAAATTTAAATCAAAGGTTAGCTTTTTACACAACCAACATCCAATTTTAAACTAAGTATTTGGTGAAAAAAATATGATGTTTATAATAATAAATAAATTCATTTTAAAACAAACCAAAAAACCTTAAATAAAACCCCACTTCAAATAATTAAAACCTCTGTAGATACTTAGCTGCCTGAGAATTCTAGCTACATTTGTATAGATAGGTATACATACTGTACACAATGTTTGATTGTTTGTGTCCACTGCTGGACATAACCGCCCCCAAAAGTCAATGTTTGGGGTCTTGCCATGAGTGCCACATTACCAGGGGTTTGGTGATAGCAGTTCGATGGTGTTTCTGTTCTGCAGGCGACTTTGCTGTCCGACCAGGGGTAAGTTAGTCGCCTCTTATGACACCCGAGGGATAAAGCCTCCACCCCACAGCCGAGATTTTGAAGCGCGTCTTGGGTCACGCTATTTGTTGCGATTTTTTAGCACGATTTCGAGCGTTTTTGTAAGCGCGCTTTCTAGACGCCGCGCGCCAAATACGAAATCGCAGTAGTGTGATCGTATGCGTCTTATGCTACGGCTCCACCTGCGTCCTAACGCGTTAATTAACGCGGTAATTTGAGCGTCACGCAGATGAGGCCAAGGTTTTAACTTGTTCATTTATTGACGACGCTAAAAATGCACCTTGGCTACTAGTACTCAAGGTGTATTTTAGCGCCATAATTAACGCGTTAATTAACACTAACGTAAACGCTAACGCTGGTGGAGCCGAAGCATAGTACAAAATATACTGCAAACTAATGCGCGACACAAGACGCGCTTCAAAATCGCGGCTGTGGGGTGGATGCTTTAGTAGGGGTGGTGTAAATTCTAAGCCAACTCCGCCTGCTTAGTTATGTAATATTATAACTTGCTACGTAAATACCTACGTCAAATTCAATAGCAATTTGTAGGCAGTAATTGATTTTTCTATTTCATTTTTATGCTTTTATGCTTGCCACGTGATTTTAACACAAATCGTTAACTAGCGTAACGCCCGCGTATTCAAGTTTCTCTTCATATTTTTTCTATAACTCGATAAATTAAAAAATAAATAATACTGGACAATTCACACAGCATCATCTAGCCCCAAGCTAAGCAAAGCTTGTGTTATGGGTGGGTATGTAAAATACGAAAATACCCACACAAATAGACTTAATGCACTTGACATTGATGCATAAAAAAATACATTTGGTAGGCTTTGTGATAGACCTGTCATAAAAACTACCCATAGGTACCTAGGTAGGTAGTTATATGTAGGTAGTTAATGTATTCCTCGCTCGCGACTCGCCAAAGTAGTCTGAAAAATAAAAAGATTCATTCATTCATATAGTATAGTGTATTTGTAATATTTCAATAGTGAAATAAACATTTTTGTATTTTGAATTCATTCATTCATAGCGTAGGGTAAGACGTCCTGGGCCCTAATTCCAATAAATAATTCGCTTCACCTTAACAATGGGATCGTCTCAGAATGACACATTGGCATTGTACCTTTGATGAAAAAAACTACAAGTGGAGGGACGCTTGTTAAACGTGTCAAGGGTTGAAACCATTCCGTCAGTCAATATCTCCGTGAAAATAGCACCTCACGCTCTATCTAGGTTTATTTCTAGTACCACAATAACACAAGCTCTACTTAGCTTGGGGCTAGATAACGCTGTGTGAGTTGTCCAGCATTTTTTTTTATTTAATCTAAGAACGATTCTGCGATGATACCATTGTATAAAAAAAGCGATTGATTAGCAGAATTCGGGCCTTGAAGTGTCGCTAGTTGGGATGAGGATCTGCGAAAAATTACCATATGCTGAATGCAGCAAGAAGACAGGACCTCGATCCCGTAGTGAACTCGTATAGTCTGATCAGGATGTTAAGACACGTTCAGCTGGAAGTCAGCAGAGCAGTTCAAACTGCTCTGCTGACTTCCAGCCAAACTGATGTCCCTTTAATCAGACAAACTGACACTCAAACAGAGTTAAATATAATCGAAATATCGTCAAATTACCATCGCCGGTTGTAATAACTTAAATTTAATTGTCAAAAAGTAATGTGCGTAAAATGACGTCGGTACCGCATAGACGTCCAATCATTCGATGACGGACATACGACATGGTGCGTTTCAATAGTTGTACGTGGTTATTATTCGTAGTATTCGTGAACGTGGTAAGTTTATGTTTTCGTTGACAACGCGAGCTTCTAAAATTATCATGGTTTTTAACAATGAAACATCTTGATAATATGGTTTACCTACTTAATATCTAAATTCACTAATATCAAAATTTAATCTGCCATGATTCACGCTGTTTTAAGTTTTCCAATATTTCGGCATGCGCCATGACATGACTGATATGATATGATATCACAGGCAAGACATGGGGTCATGCCTCGTTATTTTTCATTAACGCATTCACTGCGCGCCCCGCATCTGGAGTCCTTGTCAACGTCGTCAACACGTCTATATGTGCGGCAATGAAAGTATCAATAACATAATTTAGTTTGTAAGTAAACAAAATACAACTAAACAAACCTTGGTAAAGACCCTGCAGTGCCTCGACCTTCTGTTTAAGAAACCTTCGGCCTTAATATTAAGTATTTATCGCGTGAACAGTGCTATTATAAATTAAGTTATTGCGGCAAGTTTAAATATGCTCTATTTATTTTAAATCAGGTATCTGCAGCTAACATTGAGGAAACAGAAGACAGCGTTAAAACATCTTTCATAAGCCTCCTCAAAAACATAGTAAATATAAACGAAAAGCGAGTAGACGCTATGAAACACATCGACGATGAAAAGGACTTTAGACTTGGTAGCTACTTAACGAAAATCCATAAAGTAAACGATGATTCGCAAGAATATGAAACGGACCAAAAGGCTTTTCTTAGGATTATTGATATGAGAGTGAGTATAGAAAAGCCAGTCGCGGTGGGCGAAGGTACGCCTGCGACGTAGGAGGTTACGGGTTAGATTCCCGCCTCGGGACAAATGTTTGTACGATCTGTAGATACTTGTTCCGGTTGTTCTGGTTGTTTTCTATGTTTAATAAAAAAAAATTTATCTATGTAAAAGAAATTGGTTTTGATTACCGTTTTAAATAAACAATAAATAAATATCCATTTTCCAGTACCCATAATACAAGCTCTCCTTAGCTTGGGGATATGATTTCTGTGTGATGTGAATTGTCCAGCACTATTTATTTATGTAAAGAGGTAGTCTTGTTTATCAACCACATGCTTGGTACGGAAATTATTAATCGCATTGAAGGTATTCCTACTTCTTCACTTCCTCTTAGGTCAATAATAATGAAGATGGCGGCCTGGATTCCAGTGTTTTATTTAAAGTTTTGAAACTGAATCGGTTCTGAAGTCAAACAAAAAATATTTTTTTTAGAGGAAGCTCAATCTTGCATTCAAGGAAACAAACCCACAATCTAGACCAGTGATCAACGACGACGCTAAAATATTTCTACCCTCTAAGAGATTTACTTTTAAAATTCTAAAAATCAATAACTTAAAAAAACTATTAAAAAATAATGGTAAAACTATCGAACTACCCAGTGGATATCAGAGTGAACCCGGTATTCTTGATATAATAAACCAAAAGTTAAAGGACATCAGCGAAAATATGAACAATGGAAAGGATAACGATATCATAGAACTACCAAAACAAATTCTCGGTAAGTCTAGTATAGATAATATAATAGCTAAATTAATTAAGTCAGATGATAACAGCGAAAAGAAAAAAAACACAATATTTCAACAGGATGTTAATACCCTAAAACTACCAAAGAAATATACAGGGTGTAACAAAAATAAGTAACCAAACTTTCAGGTGGGGTGTAGAATCGAACACTGAATTCAGGAAAAATATTAAAAAAAAATCCCGCCCTTTAGTTTTCGAAAAATAAAATGAATACGGAATTTTCACTACATTACGCAAACGACTGATGCACGTGTTTATTTGACATTAAAATATGATTAAAAGGTCTACGTACCTTGTGTACACCTTTTTAGCAGATAAACATCTTTTTACGGGGGGCATCCACGACCGGACACGCGATATCGCAGCAGCGCGCGCGGCGGCGGGCTGCACGTGTTGTAGTTATGTAGGAAGCTAGCCAATGCATTCCAGTTTTCCCATTTCAATTTTCATCTCGTGGTATTCAATATCTGAATAACGCATACGAGCCATTTTTACGCACAAAAAACCGATAGCGCCGCCGCGACCTTCACCTTGCGCTTGCAATGATGCAACTAAACGGCCATTGACCCTATGATAACATTTCTGTGGTATGACAGTTTGACAAAACTAACAATAAGCCTAGCATTGGGTGAACATTCGGATGAACTAAGTTTGTATACCTATCTCGCTCTCGCGCGCTAAAAGTTTGTGCCTTTTCTTGTCTCAATCTGGTGCTTCGGAAATGCAAATTGTAACAACCTTTTATGGGGTTCATTGTAAGTTACTCACCGTATTTTTAAAGGTCAATGTGAAGGTAGGTACTTAGGTAGTCAACGATATGAAAAAGTAAAAGCTAGTAGTGAATATCTTTTAGTAGGAAGGTGCATGCTTAATGAATGTACCTACTAACTATGCATTTTCGCGATAGAACGTGTGTAAAGACTTAAAATAATTTATTTATTTTTTAATTCCTATAGGAAAATTGGAATGTATTTGTTGTACGTAGGCTCCATATCTAAGCACGCCGTGCAGCCTGTTCGCTTCCGCTGCAATGATGTCGCGGGTCGATGACCGCGGTGGCCGCTCATTAGGGCACCGTTTAGGTGTTATGGGCTTCTATAAGAGATGAATATAGGTACTTAGGCCATTTTTTTTTTATTCCAAATAGACACATGTATTATAGTCTATTGCCTAATGTTGTGAAAATTTCGTACCTATTAATTAAATTTTTCGAAAACTAAAGGGCGGGATTTTTTTTCAATATTTTTCCTGAATTCAGTGTTCGATTCTACACCCCACCTGAAAGTTTGGTTACTTATTTTTGTTACACCCTGTATAAGAACACCCAGTATTCAAGATTTAATAATTAAAATTATTAAATTGATTGATAGTTATCAAAAGAAAAGGAATGAAGTCCCTCAAAAGGAAGACATCATAAGAAAACTTCAGGACACAATAAATATACAAAAAAAACCACATATGATAAAAGATCAGAATGGAAATATACGAAGAAAGATTGGCAACCACAACGGTGATGATGATACTGAAGAAGAAACAAAATGTGAAGATGATCAAAAGATATTTCTTTGTATTTTTGATGGCAAGATTGATGTAAGGCATGTAAAATGTGAAGAAGATGATGCAAGTAAGAAAAAACCAGATAACGCAGATTTAGTTTTTACTTTCGATGATGGGAGAAAAAGTGCGGAAAGCCAATGGACTGATTGGAGCTATGAATTTGCCGGTGAAGCCGGTTCAAGGGAAAATAAAGGCGACCGACAAAATACAAGAAAATCTCGGAGAGGACCCTACGGCAAGAGAGCTGCTCAAACATGCCAAAGTGCGTGTTCTCTTGTGCACAAAAAAACATGCACCAGATATAAATGCGTCAGACAAGCTAAACAGGCTTTCAGAAAGGAATGTAAAAGAACCTGTACAGCTGCATTTGCAGCCTCGAAGGATAGTGAGGAGCGGCTTTGAGTAGATAGCTTAAAATAAAATTATGATACGTTTCGTTTTATTTTATGTTTTGTTTGATTTTAATTTCAACTTTTTTTAAGTCGATAAAGTGCCTACCGATAAATTTCATGAACAAAATTGTACGAGAATTATACCCACTTAACCTCTCCCGTGGCAAGAGGCCATAATATGGCCTGTCAAAAAATGGCCTTGATGATTTTTTGAAATAATGCTTATTTTGTGATGTATTTAGTATTTTTACGTTGGAATGGCCATGAACTATATAAGTTTTCAGTGAACGTGAAGATATTCCTGATCATCCCATAGTCACCGTATATTCTCAGGATGAGATACTTATAGCTAAAAGCCTGGATCCCAGTGTTTTAATAATAGTTGTGAAACTGAATGCGTTTTGATGTCAAACGTCTTATATTTTTTTAGAGAAACCTCAATCTTGCATCCAGGGAAACATTCACACAACCAAGACCAGTGATCAACGTCCACGCTGAAATGTTTCTACCCTTTAAGAGATTTACTTTTAAAACTCTAAAAATCAATAACAAGAAAAAAGTATTAAGTAATAATGAAAAGATGAACAATATAATATTTCAAAGGGGTAACAATATCATAGAACTACCAAAAAAATATCTCAGTAAGTCTGGTATAGATGATATAATAGCCAAATTAATTCAAAAGAATGATAATACCCTAAATCTACCACGAAAATATATAAGAAAACCCAGTATTCAAGATTTAAAAACTAAAATTATTAAATTGCATGACAGTTATCAAAAGAAAAGTAATGAAGTCCCTCAAAAAGAAGACATCATAAGAAAACTTCAGGACACAATAAATATACTAAAAAAAACACATATAATAAAAGATCAGAATTCAAATATACGAAGAATGATTGGCAACCACAACTGTAATGATGAAACTGAAGAAGAAACAAAATGTGAGGATGATAAAAAAATATTTCTTTGTATCATCAACTGCTGTATTTTTGATGGCAAGATTGCAGATGATGCTGGTAAGAAAAAACCAGATAACGTACATTTCGTTTTTACTTTTGATGATGGGAAAGAAGGTGAAGAAAGCCAATGGACTGATTGGAGATACGAGTTTGTGAGTTTGTTTGGTGAAGCCTTCAATTCATTGGAAAATAAAGGCGACCGACAAAATGCAAGAAAATCGTTGAGGGGATCCTGCGACAAGAACCTTGCTCAATTGTGCACAAAAGCGTGCTCCATTGCGCACAAAAATGTTTGCACCAGATATAAATGCACTAGAAAAGCGAAAAAGGCTTTCGAAAAGGAATGTAAAAGAAGCTGTACAGCTGCATTTGTACGCTCGGAGTATAGTAAAGAGCGGCTTTGAGTAGGTAAGTTAAATAAAAGTATGTTACGTTTCGTTTATGTTTTGTTTGATTTAAAATTGTGCAAATTTTTTAAGTCGATAAAGATCCCACCGAGGAATGGCGGGAACAAAATTGTATGAGAATTATATCAACTTCAATAAAATACCTAGTTAATACATACACATAGTGAAATAAAAAGTAAGGACCAAACTTTAAAGGATAGTTCCGTATTGATCATAAATACAGGTAATATAATATGTAGGTATATAAAAAAGCTAAAGGCATATTTTTTTTTTAAACAAAATTAATATTATATTATTTGCTTTACCTAGACCTTAACGTTTTCCTGTTGTATTTGTAAGCACGTAAAAAATCTACAAACGGAATACCTACACCAAATATTTAAATCGTTAGATAAGATAGCCCCTTACCGTAGTGTTGTTGCCAATCTAAATGAGATAGCTCGCTCATTCGGAATCAGTGTTCATGTAGGTACATCTAGACAAAGTGTTAGCCGGGCGTGTTGTAACTTTGCCAATTTTTGTTGAAACTGTCACAAAATGCCATCGCGTGCATTTCGCAAGTGCAGCACCAATTCTAAAAATACAAAAAAGCGAAACGTTTAACTTATAAGTATTGCGATTTAATTAAATAACTTTTATTTATTCTGCCGCTGTTAAAAATAACAAATTTAAATGGCGAATGCACGAAAAAGAAAGTAGTGTTGGCATTTAATGTAGGAGAAAAAGAGACGACACTATTTTCGCGATACGATTTTGGGATATTATTTGATTTCATAGAAATTACCCAGAGTGTGAGGGCTTACGCACTATGATAACAAAAACCTTAGAATTGAGCAATGCGAGACCTCTCGTCAAACCAACTAAATGTAACTTTAGTCTTTGAACAGGCTAAACTTCTTGGATAAACATAGTTAATGGTTTAATCGGGTATTTATCGCGTACCTTTTGTTTTTATATATAAAAACAAAAGGTACGCGATAAATACCCGATTAAACCATTAACTATGTTTACAAATCGCGAAAGTTTAAAAAGTTCTTGGATAAACTTCAATGTTTCCCCTATAGGTGGAACTAACGGCGCTAGAGTCCCGTCCTACGTCATTAATTGACCTCTTGGTGTAGTTGGTTAGCACATTCCAGTACTGACAGAAGGATGCGGGTTCAAGTCCCGTCGAAGTCGAAAATGTTTAGGATATTATTGGGAATGGTAAAATAACAATAGGTAAGGTTTGTTGAACAAAACACTATTTTAACTACTCGTTAGTGTGCGTGCATCGGCATTTTGGTAACGGACACATTCAAAGACAATGCTATAGTTTTTGGTGTCAGGGCATATCTATTTAATGATTTAAATCTTTGGAATTCACATAGCGCGTTCTGGTCGCCATAACACTGATCAGTATCCGGCATAGAGCCTGCCTAACATTCGATTTAGTTCGCTGTAGATATATTGATCATATTCAAAGAATAGAATAGAAAGATGCTAACTTTCTGTGGGTTCCTTCCACGATGCTTCCCTATACCGTTAGGACGTAGATTCAAACCAAGACTTATAAATATTGAATAGAAATGAAAAAAAATATCTTAGGTTTGAAAGTCGAGCCCGGAAGAATGAGGTAAGATTTTAACCTCCATGTGTACCTATGTAATTTTGATTGCTGCGTTGGTTATGTTGTACTTACAACTATAAAAGTAATTGACTTTGAAGAAACTTCGAATGTATCGTACCTACTTCGATAATTTTAATTGAATTCGCAAAATGATCAAGCTCAGACTTGACATTTTTATTACTTTAGTTGTTACATTGTGTTTGGTAAGTTTTTTAGAATTATTCTTATTTTGATGCCTATGTACAAATCTACAAATGCCATTTTCATTATAAAAATGTATTTTTACTATTAAGTAAAAAGTGAAGATTAATGTTAATTTAACAATGAATTTTATTTAAAGCAGGTTACAGTTGAAACTGGCTACTATCGTCCAAAATCTATACTACGTGGCGGAAATCCAGAAGTGTTAGATGTTTTGCTTCGTGGCAATGGAAACCCAGAAATATCAACTGTACTTAGTGACAATTCCAAACCTATTCTTCGCATTGGTAATGCAGCAGTAGCTGCCACGCATCGCAACAAACCGAAACCTGTTGCTGGTGGATATCCAAATGATGTTATTCCTATCGGAAACCCAGCAGTAGTAGATGTGCTTCGCGCCAACCCAAGAGCTATTCTTCGCGGTGGCCATCCAGAAATATCGGCTTTGCTTCGTGACAATCCGGAGCCTTTTCTACTTGCTGCTATTCCAGTAATACCGGCTATGCCTCGTGACAAACCAAAACATAATCTACTTAGTGGCATCCCACAAATATCCGCTACGCCCCATGGCAATCCAAAACCAAATCTTCATGGCGGTAGTCTAAAACTGTTAGCTTTGCTACGTGAATACACAAAACCACTTCTCAATAATCCAGCTGGGTTACGGGTTCGCAATGATTCAGAATACGACAATCATTTATTTCGGACATCTGGTATTAATAAATACACAATCACAGACAACGATCTAAAAGAAACATTCAATAAGATGGTTGAGACCGTGACTAAAGTCAACGATGAAAGAATACTAAGTCTCAAGAAATTCTTTGAGCTGGAGAACTACCTGCCTCAGGTGTCGAGAACTACGCAACAGAAGAGTCCGTTAATAGCTATTATCATGAATGTGAGTCCTATTGATTTCTTACTGTCCAATTGGTGATTGTCTAAATTCCAAATTATGATGTTTCAAATAGAATATGAAACAAGGTAGGTACCTATTGTAATCACGAAACATATAAGATTAACTCTGATAATTCATTCGCTTCATATTATTTTCGGGTTCAACTTAATCGAATTTAAGTTACTCCTACAATAATGTACCTACGTGTTTTTTTGCAGACACCGAACTATAAATCCAACTACGACAATCTAAATATAACAGAAGATCAACAGTATGTAATTTTCAAGAAAAAACACAAAGAACCTAGCATGCATAGATACATTAACTACAGTGAAGATGATGATGAAGTTAACACATCACAAGGAAGTGATGAGGCTCAGTTTACTAAACATCACTACTTGAGAGGTTGGAAAGGTTGCAATAAAAGTGCGTCCAAAGCTTGTCAGAAAGTTTGTAAAAAAGCTTTTAAAACGATATGTGACGATTATCAGTGCATCAAATCATTTAAGAAAGACGCAAAGAAAGAGTGCAAGAGAAGATGCGTAAATACATTTTCCAACGCTGCTGATTCATCAGATAGTGAAGAATAGTGGGTTAGAAGCTTTATGACGACATTTCAATATGACTAGGTGGTCAAATGACTAGATCGCTGTAAGACTAAAGCTGAATAGAACAACATCGCGGTCGGACTGCAATATTTGACTAGATCGTGATAGGACTAGATAGCGTTGACGTCTGAATAGTCATTTGTCATTTGAAGTACAGTTATCTACAATCTCATCGCTCTACCTAGCCCTGCCGCTTCTGTTTTTTAAAGTGCGAACGTAGGACTACAAAACTTAAACTTAATAAAAACCCAATGAATATGAAGAAATGAAAATACGTTGTTTATGTTTAATTACTTATATCTACGTTTTAAGTCACAAATATTTCTTATACACTCGCTGGCCGGTACTTCATTTACCACAAGTTAATTCAATTCTCGTGTTATATTTGCGATTGAATACTACACACGAAGGGTGTGAGCAGCGAATGTGCGCATTTGTGGTGCAGTTCCAGAAGTCCGGCGCGGGAACGGCGGAGTACCGGCGCCGGCGCATTAAAATGGAAATATCTCTAAAGTTTTGTTTTGTTTTGTAGCGAGCTGCTATGTATAATTTATATCGTTGGAATCGTTATGAAATAACCTAACAGATTAAAAATGTTTAAGTCCGATATTGAAAACGAAACAACAAAAAAAACGCGAAGTGTCGAACGATTTTTGTTGAAATAATAATTAAGGTCCAAAATCTTTATCAAATACACAATCTATGAACTAAAAACTATTTAATACTTACATACTTATGTTTATTTATCGACATACAACAGATCACAACTTCAATTAACAAAAATAAAGATATTCCGAACTTTACATGCTGGGCTCGGTGGCGAGAATGAAATACCACTTTTGAAAAATCTAACATTATTTAGAAACCTACTTACGAATCTAAGTGTGATGGTGAAATACATTTTCATTATAAAAATGTCAATTAAGTATAAAGTCACGAATATTGTTAATTTAACAATGAATTTAATTGAAACCAGGTTACAACAGAAGAAGCTCGCTACCATCCTCCAAAATCAGTTCGTGGAGGAAATCCAGAAGTGTTAGATATTTTGCTTAGCGGCAATGGAATGGAAACCTAGAAATAGCAACTGTAGGTACCTACTAAGTGTCTAACACAGTCGCAAACCTATTCTTTGCATACCACTAGAGAACTCGGACCCTGCTCTTGTTTGGAAGTTCTTACGGTCGTTAGGAAAAGATCTAAAAGTCAAAATAATAATGCTGGTCCTTCGCTGCTTTTTGTGAGAGGTGAGGAGGAGAGAACGCTTAAAATAAAACTGTCCTTAACATTTTATTCATCTTTATTTATACAGTATATCAATAAAATACAATAAATTGTAACCTTGTTAATTGTATTTCAATTTTACAAATAATAATGTTGAACTGTTATTCTCTAACAAACTCGAGTACGGTGTACGGTCTCGGAGTACGGTGGAACGCAAACCAGCATTCTTGCCTTACATAAAAGGAGTGACGGATAAGATTGCAAACATCCTGCAAAAATCCTCCATCAAAACCATCTTCACGCCGTTGAAAAAGATCACACACTTCCTGCGCACGCCTAAAGACACGTTCCCACTTGAGAAACCAGGGGTGTACAAGATCGACTGCAGCTGTGGAAGCTCCTATATAGGCCAAACGAAGCGCACTATTGCCTGCAGAGTCAAGGAGCACATACGAGCGGTAAAAAACCGGGCAACAGAGAAGTCTGCCATAGCGGAGCATCTTTTGGAGTCTGGTTCAAACCACTGGATCGAGTTACACAATCCACAAGTGATCTCAACAGAGCGACATTACATACCAAGATTGGTACAGGAGGCCATTGAGATTACCAAACACAGGAACTTCAACCGAGAAGAAGGCTTCCAATTATCCGGAACCTGGAATCCTGTCGTGAGAATGTGCAAAAACCGAAGAAGTGATATACCTACCGCGCCGCGTTCTGATACCGTCAGTGTTGTGTGTCGTGATCGAGTTGCGTTCGATAATGAAACCGGTGGTAGTAGTAACGTTCGTAACAAAAGACAAAAAATGAGGGTGGATCGCTATATCTGCCCATAACAACTAACTCGCAGTGCCGTCAGTTATTCCGTGATCATGGCGCATGAAACTGTGCCGAAATATTGGAAAACTCAAAATTCAAATCATGGTAAATATCCCGTTATTTATGACTTTAGTCTAACAAACTCATTACATAATAGAATGTTTGTTAATAAATATATAATTAATAGTTCTACAACTACTTCATCATAAAAATGGCTCAGAAAACTAGACTTCTGTTTACCTCTACCGTTAAGTACATTCAATATACATACTAAAAAGTTCCTAAGTTACTAAACTTATGTTATAAATTGGTAATACTTTTGGGACGGAATGTCATAAGGAATGGAATATAAATATACATAATCTCAATATTTTAAATTGTAACATCTTGTGACAAGTTGATTAGAAATTTATTCAAAGAAACCAACGTTATATTATATCTATATATATAAAAGAAAGTCGTGTTAGTTACACCATTTATAACTCAAGAACGGCTGAACCGATTTGGCTGATAATTGGTGGGGAGGCAGCTTAGAACCAGGAGATGGACATAGGCTATGTTTTATCCCGGAATTACCACGGGAACGGGAACTACGCAAGCGAAGCCGCGGGCAGCAGCTAGTTTTATATAAAACTAGATGATCCCGTGAACTTCGCTATCACCTACAATTTATTTTACGTTATTTTTTTCTTTCAACCACCCCTTTTATAGCAAACAAAATAAAAAATATTCAAACCGGTCAAGGCGTGTTTAAGTTTTAGCGAGACTAACAGCAATCGATTTTTCTATACAGGTGATTAGTAATTCACTGACACTGCGTGAACTGCAGGTTCCTTCTGCCAACAGAAGATTAGTTTCAAATAAAGCCCCTAAATTGAATGATTATTGAATAGAGACCTACTAATATCAAGGTATCTACGAAGACCTGGTGTCTTCATGAAAGTATTTTTATGGGCAGAACCTACAAATCACGCTGTGTCTGTGAATAATCTATAACCCTGTGTATATGTAGATATAAAATATTCACAACCGAGACCATATTTATGTAGTCAAAGTAAGATAAAGTAACGGCACTTACGGCTTTTAAATTTAGTGAAAATACAAATTACACAATGATTCTAGCACGCACCTAAGATTTTCTTAAATACTCTCCGTTTTTTCGTTAAAAAGTAGGTTCTTAACAACTATGTATAATTATAACAATTGTATAATTTGTAAACATTACCAAAAGGTATCACATTATTGTATAAATTACAACAATTTGCCTCCACTCGGGCTTCGGGAGCTACTTTTGATAGAAGTTACAGTAATATTACCAGAACTACTATGTTGGGGTGACTGTGACAATGGCAGAGAAAATTTTCCTTCTGTCAGATTTTCCTGACTCAGCGACTTTTGAGATGCAAATATCGGTATCTTTGACGACACTGCGCCTACGGGTTTAGGTTTCTCTGTTTTGACTGGTATATTGCTTGGCTTAGCCATCACTGCCGGTTTCGCAGCTTGCTCCGCCCGAAGTTGCTGATCTAATTGCGATAGGCGTCTGTTCTCAATATCTGTGCTGGTCACAATAGCGCCTTTCGGAGATTCGTAGGTGGCCGTCCGAAATTTTATGTGGCTGTTTCTGGGTAGGTCAAAATCTGAGTGTCGTTTCTTTGGTTCGTTGTTCGGTTTCGTTCGTTTTGCTTCGTCTTGCTGCTTCGCGGAGTGGTGACGCTCGTTTACTATGAAATCGTTTAGAAGATCTATGTCTAGTTCGTAGGAGAGAGGTGGTTCCTCAGGCGGTGCTCTTTGTCTGCTTGAAATTTTGTCTTTGCTGACTTCAGATTTCTGTTTTAGTTCAGTACGAGGGGTGACTACTTGTATTTCTGTGATGTGTGATTCTTTGTGCGTGTTGTGGCCTCCAGTTTTGGAACATTGTTCACTGTCTGTTATTTTTGAGGGATTGATGGAATATCTAGTTTTTGTTAGTTCAACGGCGTCATCGCTAGAGGTTTGTACGTCTTCAAGATCTTGAATGATTCTGATTCCTAATTTGGATAATTCTTCAGGGGTTTTCTGTTCCATAAAACTAGGATCATTTTGAAGCTTCACCATTAGTGCTTTTGCTTGTTCTTCGTCTATATCTGTCGTGTTTAAAATTATTGTTTCAGTTCTAGTATACGCGGGCTCATCAGTGGTAAAATGCATGTTAGGGTTCAGTCGCTTTATCTCATCAAGTACTTTTCTGTCGATATATTTCACGTTGCCTTCTTCTAACGCCAGTTCGTCAATCTCTGCCGGATTTCTCATAATACCGAAACTGAATTGTTCAACCTGCAAAGGTGCTTCTGCTGTCGTTGTTATATATTTTGTAGAAATTTTTTCCACGTTTTGTTTTATTACTTTGTTTCCGAACTCGTCTTCTGTTGTATTTACAGTGACTGTCTTTTGTACTGGCTCTTGAGTCATTGTGATGGACATACTTGCTGGTTCCATGTATAATGTTTTCTTTTCATTCTCGCGATGTCTTCTTATTCCTTCTAAAACATCTGGTGGCATTACCCTCATCATTGGTTCACCAATTTCAATTGATTTTGTGTACGACTTTACCTTTTGTTCCTCTGTTGGTTTATTTTTCTCAGTTGTGATAGTAACGACGTTGGTTGTGTTCGATGTTTTAGGCTCTGACCACTGTGATTTGAACGTGGTCATTGAAGGTTTCTTATTTTCTTCATACTTGAAACTGTTGTTTGATCCTACTCTGATATTGCTCACGAAATCATCATAATCCTTTGCCTTTGTTTCAATAGCTTCTTTTTGTGGTTTTAAATCGAAGTTAACAATATCTGGTTGATGCAATGATTTTAAATTATCTGTAATTTGTGTCGATGACTCTTTAGTTGTATTACTGGTGCTGGCCCCTTTAGCTTGAGAGTTTTGATCAATATGCACGTTTAGTATGGGGTTTTTAGCTAATAATTTTTTCATCATATCAGATTTAGGCCTCTCCAAACTGTTCACATAAGTATTACGAGATACTTTTACGTCATCTGGAATGTTTGTATCATAGGTCATTGTTAGTTTCTCTTGATATTTGGCTGGTGATGTCCCTGTCTTTGTTATTGAAGTTGTTACTGTGGGTTGCGTCTCTTGAGAGCTGTCAAGTGATGACACGTTACTGCCATCTGATGTAGATTTTGCAAATTCGGTGACAAGCTTCATATGCACCTTTAAGTTTTCATCCATAATTCTCCGTGCCAAGTGGTCAGACGTTTCATGTTCGGGCTCTTTGTAGAGTTCGAAGTCTTTGCTTCTCATATTAGAGTCAATTTCATCAATACGCTCGGACTCAATGGAACTGTTAGAGCCCTTGACTATTGCATCTTCTAAATTACCAAATTCAGAACCTTTCTTCAAACGATTTTTTTGAAATGTACTTAATCCTTCCATAGCTGAAGATTTGGTAATATTTAAACTGAGACGCGGTTCTTTATGTTTAATAACAACGCCTTTGTCAGAATCAATCATATCGGGCAATACATCATCATTGCTAGATTCAAAGAATGTGCTTTCTACAACCGACATGGCTTTACGCTTTTTAGGTGAAATAGTGCTTTCTTGTATTTCAGCTTCTTCGGCTGAAATATCTAAGCTCTGGGCGCGTTCTAGGGTGCCTGTGGATGGCTTGCTAGTTTTTGCTCTTAGTTCGAATCGAGATAGATCTCCAAGTGACTGAGCTTTGCGTTCATTTTCATCTAACAAGGAATTGTTATCTGATACCGAATGGGCAGTATCATTCAAAGGTGAACTGTGAATTGTTATATCACTGTTGTTCAGCTCAATAGTTGTTGATCCTTTCTCGCTCTTGTCGCTTTGATTGAAAGAAGTTATCGAATGACCATCAGGGTTAGACGAGAGATTTGATTTGGAGTCTTCAAAGTAATTATTGAGAGAATCACTTTCTCGTCTCAAAGGTTTGTTTACAATATCGTCAATGTCATCTTGACTAAAGTTTATTGAATCTTCTGCGCGAGATAAATTTGAGATTATACTTCTGGTTTTGTAGACTTTTGGCGTGGATGTATTAATGTGAGAAGTAGTGGTTGTTGACGTAGTATTTGGAGAAGTTATAGAGTTATCGTACAGTAAACTAGAATGTTGTTTTTCGTTTGATAAGAAGTCGCACACATTTTGAAGCTGCTCTATTATGCTGTCGTCGGTTTTGTTTTTCTCAACGTCAGGAGGTGATGGCGCCTTGCCTTTTGATTTTTTAGATGGTTTTATTGCCTCTTCTTTTTTAGCTTCTGGTTTTGGCGCTTCTTCTTTTCTGTATTCGGGCTTGGGTGCTTCTTCTTTTCTGTATTCAGGCTTTGGCGCTTCCTCTTTTCTATGCTCTCGTTTTGGTGCGTCCTCTTTTTTAATTTCAATCGTTAAAGTATCAAGTTCCGCCGCGCTTCTCCTATTCGTTCTCGCAGCTCTAGCGGCATCCATCATATGCTGTGGTAGTTCTTGAGGAATTCCATTCTCGTCTCTTCTTATTCCGCTTGAGTTCAGTTCAGTCCTGCCAAATGTACTTAGCGATATTTCGCTAGTTCTCGAAGAGTTTATATCTGATTGATTACTAACATTACTTGCATCTGATTCATTGGTTTTTACCCGAGCGTTAGGAATAGGTGGGGCCATTTTTTCTCTTCGTTTTGCAACCACGGGTTTCTTTTGTTCAATTTCACTTTCGTGTTTTATTTGAGTCGACGGCGTTGGTTTCTGCGGTTCTGGCTTATCTATCTCATCTTGTGATTTCCTTTCTGCCGCCATTACACCGTTTTCGACGTTCTTCTGTTTCAGTACGCCATCATCAGGCACGTTCGGAGGTAACACTCTAATACCGAACTTCATACCTCGCTTAGGGTCGTAATCTTTCTTTTGTAGCTCTGCGTGTTCATAATGTGCAACTCCATTATTATCAGGTACTATTATCTGTACATCACTGCCCGTAGAATGTCTATTTTTATTCCGTTCTGGCTTATTCATTGCTGGGACATCTGAGTACCTATTTTTATTGGCCATTTTTACGTTCTTCTCGTTCTCTCTTTCTAGTGTAGTGTCTTTCTTCTCTTTTTTGTTTCTCTCTAGGGTTGTGGAGGTGATGATCTTGTCTGTGATGATCTTCTTGATGCCTGTCTTCGGTTTTGTTTCCAGTGTCGAGTTGTTAGAGTGTGACGTGTTGGGTGATTTTGGTGGATGCAGTAGTTTCGCTTCTTTCTCAAGCTGGAATAGAAGAAAAGCTTCAATTAGTAAAAACACTGAGAAATGTTGGTTTCTATTATTTCCAATTAAAATTTCTACATGCTAGCTGTAAATTAATTGCACGTTATCTTTACAAGCAAGGTTCTTGCAAAAACGTTCAGTCCAAGATTAACTGTGTCTCATGATTCAGACTTATTATTGTAGACAAGTAGCTCCGATCTTATTAGTGATTCATATAACCTGTATATCATCGCGATAAATCTATATACTAACATAACCTATTGTTCAACATGAAAGACAATGGGCCCATAACCGCGCATTCCACAACCTACTAACATTGTATAACAAACACTCACCGACAATGCGGTTGTGTTGAATAAACTTTCCTATCTCGTCTTAGTTAGGTTCTATATCGCTTGTTGACTTATTGACATCCCGACGTTTTGTCTCTAAGCTAACGAAGCCATAACCAAAATATTAAGATCTATCTTAGCTGACGTTGAAGTGTCAGTTACGTTGAAAAGTAAAGTAAATGAGAGGCCTGAAAAAATTGGTTTGAAAGGTATTGATGAGCAATAACGCAAGGATTGGTATGCAATTTGCGGTGACCATAAAAATATTGTGGGTTTAGAACAAGTGACCTCTGGTTTCATTGAATATTGAGACGTTATACGATGTTGGTCTGATGTGATATTATTATGCACATACACGAACACATCTGAGAGACCAGCTGAGACGGAAATGGGTAAACTAAAAAACTTTTTCTATATGTATACATAGCTTGCATGCAGCAGTAGTTGAATCTACAGTTTCTCAGAAATAAAGAACCTCTTTTTTACCTCGGTTATTACACTTTTTTTGCTAAAACAGGATCTTTGTCAACGGTAGTCGAGTTGCTAAACAGTTATAGGTACAGGTTTAAAAAAAAGTAAGACAAAAAATTTAGGCGCACAAATTTCGAACGATCATCTGTATAAAAACCAACGGTAAACCTAAACCTAAGGTAGAACTTGTTTCTGAAATGATGTAGGTACAAAGGTTAAATACTTAGTAACTACCTACTCCAAGTGCCAACTCTGTGCATGTGCACTAGGTAGATGTTGCCTGGCTGTAGAATTGGTAGTGTTGTTTAAGGCCAGGTAGTCCTGCAGCAGTAGGCGTAAGGGAAAATGCGCGCCTGCCAAGCCGCCGCGCTCGTGATTTTTGTAGTTATTTAAACATGGTGATTAAGAAAATCATTTTATCAAGTCTGCGAATTTGTTTACAAATATTAAGAGTCCTTAGTTGAGTACAAAAAAAGTGTGATATCAGTAGTTCGCTAGTCAAAGTATTGAAAAAAAACGTTAGAAAAAGGGGTAACTTTGGGATTATTTTCTATCTAGTGAAGTTCATTAGATCTTGTAACTGAATGCGACTTTGACTAGACTAGATCCTTATGTAATATATATATTTTTTTCAGAATTTTCAATACCTACTATTTTCTAAGTCTCAGATGGTTTTAAAAATGCGGTTTCTGCTGGCCTACCCAGCCTTAAGGCGCTACCCCGACCCAGATCAGCGCCCCCACATATTTTATCCTATTATTCTGTTCAACGAAGGAATTTTCAAAAATCGATTGGTGAGTTTGTGATACCTATAATAAACTTATTATTTTTAATGCCTCTGCTCTTTTTGACCACCATGATGGTGGCAAAAAGAGCAACTTCGCATCTCTGCCTTACACTATACAAACTAAGACTTAAAGAGGCATTAAAAATAAGCTTATGCTTGGAACCACAAACTGGCCAATCGATTTTTGAAAATTCCTTCGTTGTAAAGAACAATAAGATAAAATAGCTGGGGGGCTGATTTGGGTCTGGGTAGCGCCCTAAATGAAATTTTATTACCAGTGTGTTTTATATAGGTACCTACTACTAGATTTTCTGTTTATTTTTAGTCCATTTAGTACGAATAATAATTTTAACTATACTTAGCTGTAGTACATAGGTACACACATATTTGTTACGCTATATATATATTTTGTTTGATCATTTAAGCTGGCATTGTAATGTGTTTTGTGTGTTAAATAAATAAAATAAATCAAAGTCCTAGACACAGATCCACTCATACCTGCTCTTTTTGCCGCTCATTGCATTTTGATTACGAATAAAAAACGAAAAATGATCTATGACCAAAGAAAATAGTAGGAGTTATACACACGAATACATCTGAATAAACAAGCAGAGCTCTCACGATGAAAATGATATAGAAAAGCTATGCAAACAGAAACGCTACGTGAGAAAGTCTCAAGTTAGTTCCAAACGAAAGTTAAACATCTTGCTTAGCACTTTCCATTGCTCGTAAGCGTTTTTACCTCTCAATTACTGGGATGTTTAACTAGCAAGTTACGGCTTTGAGCTTTAGGAGCTTTGAAAACTTATATTGACCTCGGGGAGTAGGTACTTGACCTATTTATATCGATTTATGGAGGGCCATTTATACATTCTTACTGACACGTAAACTGAAGGTTCTGCCCATCATCACGAAAACGGTTCAACCGCCAGGTCTTCATAAAATTTGGTATTGTTATGAGGTATCCCTTCATTCAATAATATAATGGTTCTTTAGAAAAGCTTTATTTGAAACAAAAATCAAAACGGCTTTGCCCTGAATTAGCAGTGGCTGTAAGGGTGGGTGTACGGTCTTTAGTACCACCTACTTTTTGATTGGGTGTCGGACAAACGCATTTTTTATCAGAGGTACCTAATTTACAAAATATTTAAGAATTAAGACCTGGCGTCTTCATGAACGTGTTCGTGGTGATAGGCAGGACCTGCAGTTTACACAGTGTCAGTGAATTACCAATAACCCTGTAGGTATAGCCACAAACCTCAAGAATTAGACACTAGTTGAAAAGTAGCGAAATTCTACCTGCCTTTGTGTAAAGTGAGGAAATCCTCACGCTTATCGGACCAATTTGAGTCAAAACGTGGAAATAAACCTAGGTAGTACTCTTACTAAAACTCGAGTAGGTATAACCTCTCTCTCTTCTAATTAAGCATCTCCCAGATAGACACAGGCTACGGTGCCAGTGGTTGCGCGATGGCGGCCAGTTACAATTTGCAAGCGAAAACTTAAAACTGCCTGCCACCCATAGATCTAAGTAAAATCTGTAGATATGGTTCGTTCTCCCAGCGCTTATCAACAACTCTACCGCAGGAAGCGTGTGCCTGGCAGAAGTCTTAATTATTTGTCTCATCTAATGACGGGGTCCAGACTTTTTCATCCACTTGCCTCCATCCGACTTTGCCTTACCTAAGTACCTATATCGGACGTATTTCATTACGTTCATCAACTTCTTTTTGGTCTTCCTCTTCTTTTTTTCTACTTTTTGGGGAAATAATCCAAGTCCCCAGAATCCCATTAAAGTCAAGTACATATGTAAAGTGGTTTGCAGTCAGAAGTCCTCTGTTTATGTTAGCAGTTGCAGTTATAAAAACCTTGGCCATTTGTTTATTTAGATGTGTCAATTGAATGTTTTGCAATGATACCTTTAACAAATGTTGTTAGCAAGTATGACACAGGTAGGTAGGTAATAGCGTACATATCTTAGGCCTGATGCAAGTCAATTGACAAACTATTGCGAATTTCTTGAAAACATATATAGCTATTATGAATGTTGGTAGGTATATGTACCTACTGTACTTACAAAATTTTGCTTAGTCAAACAATGTCAGCCTACGCACCTTCTATCATAGCTTTTTTGTAAATATCTCCATATCCATACCTGCTAATAGTAATATTATAAATTCGAAAATAACTCTGTCTGTCTATTACCTTTTCACGTCGAAACGGGTGAATGTTAGGGAGGTAAATGGTATCGGGGGAAGGACATAGGCTACTTAAAAAGCGCGTGCGTAGCCGAGTGCAACTAGTTGTTTATAAAAAGCCAGGATAGAAGGAACGAAATCAATGCAAACTGTAATTTACCGATAGTTACATCCCAAGATCGTAAAAGATTCTATTGATCTATTGAAAACGTTAAAGGTTCTATTAATTGCTTTTACACGCATTCTCTCTGCTTGTGTGAAAATCGAGCGTTATTTATGCTACCTAAAAATCGGAGATGCATAGAACAAGTAACTCCCCAAACTCTGACACCATACTCTAAAACAGCCTGGAAATATCCATACCGTGCTAACATCGCCCGTAGAGCCAGCTCGTTTGAGCAGCGGATGGTGCACCGCCCTCCCCGCGCCGCTGACCCTTCCTCCCTCGACGATCTCCAGCTCCACGGGGTATGGAGAGGCGAGGGAGAGGATTCCGACTGCATCTTCTAACGGTGTGCCCGTGAACTCAATCTTGATGCTCTTGATTTTGTCGCCTGGAAAATTTAAATAAATACTGATTTATTTAAAATCGAAATGCAACAGGAAAGTACCTGTTTTCGTACAGATATGATTAGTTAGTAGTTGATTAGCGTCTGAAGTCCCTGTACACGTACCCATCTTGCGTACCTATGCTTAACACGAGAAAAGTGTATGACGAGAAGTAAAGGTCACATAACACATCCTTGTCTAACTCTGCTTATAATGGTACCACGTGAAGCCACGCGGTAGAAAATGAGTTTTTAAAACAATTTGATTTTAACCTCTTTTTAAGCATACGTATTTTAAAATCTCTTAAACCTTTCATTTTAAGCATAGGTATTTTTAAATTCTCACGAGTCGCTTTGTCTGAAAACTTGAGCAAAAACTAAAAATAGCGTTCTAACCGCAACCGGATAGAGCTATTTTTTATAAAATCTAGTTCGCTAGTCAGTAATACCTGGTTGTAACCTAGCTGCAGCGGCGGGTCCACTCCGCAGCACCGAGTGTACCTGCAGACCCTCCCTGGCGCCTCCGCCCGCCTTGAACCCAAGTCCTGTGAAATCGCGCGCCCATAGCTTCACTCGACGGATTCTTGCGCGCTGTAACAAAATTATGATAAGCGTTAGTTTTGTATGAAGGACCTAGGTTTGATAGTCGACATTAGAAATAGAGTAGGGCTCTACTTCTGCTCAAGAGTTTAGTGTAGACACTAAGTTGATCCAACCCTACTTAAGTATCTATTCTGGGCTAGCTGGAAATACAGAAACGAAAAGGGTTGGGTTAAAGCCTAATCCTCTTTTCAGCAAGATTTGCTCCCCAATGCGATTCCTAATCCCCATAGTTCGACCCAAATAGTCACTAAAATCTAAGTCCATCTATGAATGTTACAGTGAATGTTCAAAACAGAAAGCGATAAACGACCGTCAGTTAAGGTTTATACTTAAGGCAGTTTAGCATCATTATTTGGGGGCTGTTCATAGCAGCTTAACTTATATTACATAGTTAATGATTTTATCGGGTATTTATAGCGTACCTTTTGTTATATTTACTAACTACTTCCTCCGGCCCATTACGAACGGAAAGTTCAAAAGGTACGCGATATATATATCGCGTACCTTTTGAACTTTCCGTTCATATTCGTAGTTACTGATTTTATCGGGTATGTATGTATATACCCGATAAAATCAGTAACTACGAATATTTTAACAAATCGCGAAAGTTTATAAAGTTTTGTAACATAGTTAAGTTTACTTTATTCCTATCCAGAATATATTATTAGGTATATAGGTAAGTTCTTGTGAACCAAAGATGTTTCGGCATGAAGGAGTAACACGCATCAACAAATTTTACACGAGTAGCTATTAGGGTAGGTAATTTACTGAGGCTTTTATCTTTAATATTCAAAGCAACATTATATACGATAAGACCTAGGTACTTAGCAAGAACATTCTGTCCGCAACAGGCTTAGATAGGCATGTCCGTTCATTCGCATTCGACGCTGAATCGATTTGTACGAGTCGCGGTGGAATGCAGATTATTGCGTTTAGATGGTCACTAGCGGTGTGCTTCGGCTTTACATCAGAGATTTTGTAGGGACAGTTTTTAAGATATTTTTTACCCACAAATAATTGGGATAAATCTCGATTACCACTGACTGACTGACTGACTGACTCACTGACTCATTGACACGATTGTTCTCCCTGATGGTGGATGGGAAGGTATGTTTTTTTTTGCGGAATCGTGTAGAGGGGTCGGGGGTGACTTGGGGAAAAGCCGACTTTTTGAGATTTGCCCCCCCAGAGCCCACCCCTCCCTGTGACAGCCACCGCCGCGAGCTGCTTGCAGCTCGCGCACTTATAAAATACTAGTTGGGATATAAATTTCGCTAGTGCATCGCTTTGTCTTTGCTTGTATATACGGAGTTTGTGGTCTGTTTTGAATTAAAGAACGCAGATAGGTTACAAAACCAGAAATTATCACCTAATATCGGAATTAAATAGTATAATGAACCCATATTACATATATATAATGAACACAGAATGAAACGAATTGTTCCATTTAAGCATTCCCAGAGTGTTGTTTATTATTATTAGGTTTGGTTTACTGCTCGTTCGTAATACATCCGTCTCATATCATGTGAGATTTTGGTTAAACATTATAATGATAATACATACAGCGGGGCAATGCAGCCAGCGTCTTGGGGACGCTTCCGACTGGTATTGATATGGATCAGTTGAGCTACCTGTAGATTAAAACTTTTAAATCCATCATGATTATTAACATTAAAGTCATTTACAACGGGATATTTATCTAGTTAGTTTTGAGCTTTCCAATATTTCAGCACAGTTTCATGCGCCCTGATCACGGAATAACTGAGGGCACTGTGAGTGAGTTGTTATTGGCAGATATATCGATCTACCCGCATTTTTTGCCTTTTGCTAGGAACGTTACTACTACCACCGGTGTCATTATCGAACGCAACTCGATCACGACACACCCTGTACCTGTAGATTGTTTGCAGCAGTTAGCTCTATTGTTTCATTTGTTCTAATTTGTTTCTATTAGGAATTTGATTGTAATTTTCTTTCATAACGATAACACTTTACTTAAACAAATTCAACAACAATTTGTAAAAACCTTTACGTTTCTTCTCTACCAATAATAATCCCTATTTCATAAGTCTCTAACCCCAATGACCCTACCTTTCTGAGCCATCACTGAACGTAAGGTTGTGGGTTCGAATCACTTACGCAACTGCTGTGAAGGCGTCTTTTCTATACGGCCGACGACCTCATGGTGTGACTTTTAGAAAAATATGTATGTACTTAAACCAAAAAGTTTCATATAAGTAGGTAGGTATCTACATAAATGCGAAACTTTTTGGTTGATTTTGGTATAGAGCCAAGTACTTCCACACGCCCAAACTACTGAAGGGACTGTTAAATGTTTTATTTTCTAGAGTAGCTAAGCATAGGTTAGCTAGGTATAGGTAGGTACCTTCTTTTCTTCCCGGAAAACGCGTAGGAAGCCACGGGCAGAACATAATTATAGTGAAAATTTAATCTTTGCAAAAATATAAGTTCCTACTAGATCAAAATTTAATGTATGATAATTTTAAAATGCAATAAGTATAAAATGTTTTTATTTATGATAAAAGATACAATAGTTTCAACGATAATTGTAAACACTTTCAAGGTAACATGTAATAAAAATAGGTAGGTGGGTACCTATTTGTAAAATCTGCTTTCGCTCTTCCACGTCTTAAAATATAAAGAATTTATTCATAGCCACACAAAATGTTATACAAAAATAAGGGAAATACAAAAATATAGTAGGTATGTAATAAAGAAAAACATAAGCCTTAAGATTTAAATTTTAAACATATTGTAAGCAGCATGTAGGTAGTAGAGTCCGAAGAGTTGGTATATTACATACATTGTATTTTAGTTTATTATATTATTTTAGTTTAGAAAAAAACGTCTTTCCCTATGGTAAAACATGGTCTTTCTTTAATATGTACGTTTTTGGGGTATATTTTAGCACTGCGAAGCCAGTAATTTTGAGTATCATAACAGTCAACAAAATTCCATAGTAAAAATCTGGATGTTATTCTCAACGTTGTACACACAAACAAACTGACGTGACTCAGGAATTTATATATGTACTTACCTGCTCGGAATGCAGATCATTGGGTTTAGATTGTAATGATACCTGCCGAGCCGGTTTGTGAAAATGATGTGGAATGGAATTCATGGGGAAAATGACTTTGGACATAGCTTGGAAAGCTGGAGTGAACGAGGCAGATCAAATCAAATCAAAAACTCTTTATTTCCATACATACAATACATGTACAGTCAGAAAAGGTCAAATTTATAAAATTACTAATTTCTGCCCTCGCCTTCGCACACGTTGTTTCTATGGAAACGTTTAAAGTTCATTTCTATCCCATGGGAACTGATTTATGGGATAGCAAGTAGCCTATCTTTTATTCGAGGCCTAGAACTACCTGTATGCAAAATCTCCGCCCGATCCGTTCATTGGTTTTGACTTGAAGAGGTAACAAACATCCATCCATACGTCCATGTCAGTGTGATAGGTACACTGACACGGAAATAATGTGATATTTTTGATTTCTATCGCTTCGATTATGTAGACTAAAGTAAAGAAGCGACGAAGAATCCTTTAGCCTATTATAGTTGTTATTTTTCGAGTTGGAGCTAAACCCGTCCCAAACTTTTCAGATCAGCGTCGCTTCGTTATGAAGATTAAATTACCTAGAGATCCCGTCCTGAGATTTTTATCTCTAGAATCTATAAAATCTGTTATTTTGTAGTACCTAAGCCTTTTAACTAAGGGTAAGAGACGGCGATTTACCTAAATTACCTTTAAGTAAGAATTATTCTGTTGAATGAATGAACATCATCAACTTATCCTGTGTTTTTATTTTTCTTTGTTACATTATGTTTGGTAGTTCCCTATTTAATTTTATATTTCTATTGGTTTTCTCACCAAGAGACTTTAGATTCGGACGAGATGTACCCCTCCTCAAAAGTGAAGTGGAAATCTCGTCCGCGAACGAGTTTCAGATTCGGACGAGATGTACATACCACTAACCCAACTATTTAGTATGTACTCAAATTACTGGTCTCCCCGATGCAGGCTTTGCCTAGTATGGAGATCGCAACTTAAGATTAGAGCATTCGGGAGATTGGGCACTAGCTTCTCAAAGTGGAAAGCTCAAATTAGGTTCAATTAGGTCCACCAACCTCAGTCGTAAGCGGACCGGCGGCGCTGCCGGCATACGTGTTTCGCGTGCATTGTTGTCTCGACCGCACTTCGGTCTAGATACGTCTTTCCATCAGTGTTGTTCATTAGGTAGTACTTGCATATTGCAATAGATTGGAAATAGCGTGTCTTTGCGTTTAATGGTAACACAACACAGAGAATGTACCATATCTACAGAATTTTATTTGTATGTATGGATTAGATCCTTTTCTTTAACCTTTAGGTAAGTAAGACATCCACGTTAAACGGTCTTATTCAGGCCAAGACCATTCCTCCCTTATCTGAACGTATAGTATTATTAATGTATCTGTGTCTTGAACATAACAGTCCAAAACAGCTTTACAACTTTAATCTCAATGCCGAGCTAAAGTTAAGAACGGCCTTCCTGCTTAAACAATCAATTACTACCAGGTAAATGGTCCAAAAGGTAGGTCGGACAAGGTCGAAGCCTTAGTTCACACGGATGTGCGAGGAATGACAGGTGATCTCATACTGCGGTTGGGGACGGATTAAGGATCAGGGCTTTGGGGTTAGGGCTTCGCTCTGGCACGGTATGTTTTGACTCATCCATAACATACTGCTTTCACTGCCAAGCCTCTCCAGTGCGCTTTAACCCGTATACTCTTGTAAGGCCTGATCAGGACCAGTTGCCGTCGCCATTTCCCACGACTTTTCCGCGAGTGGGAGGAGTTACCGTCAAACGGGGTAACTTGACACAATTCTGAACTTTGGACATCTGCCAAAGGTCTTTTATGATAGCTTTTTCACAATTTTTCTGCACATTACATCAGTCGATGTTGGACTTAGAAGTTCCTGAGCAACCAAGGCTCCTAGAGCACAATGGAAAATAAAAGTAAAATAAAAAATTTATGTCTCAAGTTACCCTATTAAATGGGGTATCTTGAGACAACGATATAAATTTGCCTGCAACTCGAGCTAGACGGAGCTAAGAGTAGCTTGAAACACCAAAAATGTTTAAAAATGTTATTTACTTCGTTTAATGTTGGCACAGATGAAAAATTTTGGTTGTACAATTAAAAAAAATTACAAATTTATTATGAGCACTTGTATTCTCTCACTTCCAGAAGGAAGACGTATCGGCCCCTGCATGTTTAACAGGCTTTATTTCTGCAATAACTTGATCGAGCGTCACGGTTTGAAGTTTTTCCACCGCTGGGAACACGAAAGTGTCTTCAGTTTTTGTCGATTTTCGCATAAACTTCACGTCATTTCCATTCTCATATCCCCTCCGATCCAATAACTGCGCCGACAAATCTTTTCTCTGTTGGTTTTTTAGAATCACATTTGTAAAAAAAAATTACAACAGCGAAAGAGCCTCCAGGAAAATTGGATCCAAATTTTTCACTTGCTTTACTTTAAGATAAGCGTTGTTTGATAGCCTCTACAGATTTTTCACATACAAGTTATATTATATAGTTAAAGCCACAAATGGGCGACCTGAGTCCTCGGTTGTTTCCGTGGCATGGCAACCCTAAAATGTAAAAAAAAACATGATTCTAGAATCAAATCCGTTATCTTGAGAGAGTGTCTCAAGTTTCCTAGTGCGGCACAATCAGCGGCCTTATCGCTAACAGCGATCTTTTCCAAACAACCTTCAACAACAAAATTTTTTTAAGATAGCAGATAAGAAGTTTTGCGCATTAGTCATATACCAAAAAGCCATGCTAAAACAAACTTTCGTTGTTCGTCGTTTTGATTAACTCTTTTTTAGTAAGTAGGTGAGAAATAAAAAAATACATATCGTGTCAATAGACTAAGACTTATCTGCTAGCTAAATAACTCGTAGAATCCAGTAATCAAAATAAACGCATTTTTTAACAAGTGTCCCATAACTCCGGACTTTAAAATTTGCCCCCAACCTGATTACGTCCAAGATGCCAAGGTATTTCTTAATGCAGGTATGAAATCATCGAGAATCGATCGTAAACTCATGGTATGCAGATAAACTACCAAGATGGTTGTTGTGAGGTAGAACACTGTAACTAATCCATACTCCAATCCAAAAGAATAGGTATGTACTAAATCTTGTGCCATGTTTGTTGCTTTACTGAGGTGTATAAATAAATAAATAATGTATATAATTAAATTACATAAATAAATACCTACCTAAAAATAGTAAGTAGGTACTCACCAAACATAGGTACTTTGGAGATTGAATCAGTTTATTGACAAAATATTTCAAAAAGTGTTTACTTTACAGAAATTTCAAAAACTGTTTTGAACGTACAAACCAATACCTTTCATTTGATAACCCACTCGGTGAGCTATCCCCCTTACTATCCTTTTTAAAATCGAACACCCCCTTTTTAACCATTTTTCAAAAAGTGTTCGTTTTACAATCTTCTAAATTTTTTTCCTGTAAAATTTAGATCCATATCTACAAACGTTACATACATTTCAGATAGATCGCTCTGCAATCTTTGGAGATGGGGGGGATAGGTAAAATTTCGTCAATTTTCAAAATATATCAAAAAGTATGAGACATACAGAAATTATACCTTTCATTTGATATCCCACTGGGTAAGGTAGCCTCGGTAGTCCGTAGGTAGGTAAATTATTCCCCCCCCGTTTTGAGTGTTCTTTTCACAAACTTCTCTATATTTTTCCTGTAGGAAGTGCAAAGACACGGAGTATAGGTACGTAATAGTAATAAGTAGTAATTTAAGCTTCCTCATGCCAGCTATGGTCGAATTATACAAAGTGCAGAGGATTTTAAGTAAGCAACAGCAATAATGCCTAGAAATGACTTCGCAATGTCGGTAATGGAGGGCTTACATAACACAATGTATGTTAATATACTTTCTATTCTTGAATTGTCAAATAACTATGGCAACGCGTTGACTTTTAACCGAATCCAGAGTTAGGTAAATGATGTAAAATTATTTAGAACTAGCTGCAACCGCTATGCAACGCGAAAAGGAGTATTGGGCGACCAAGCACCTGATGGTCCGCTGAAATTGTATCGGTCGCAGGAAGTCAATGAATAGAGGCGGCTCAAAAACCACCGGGGAGGCCTATTTAAAGCAGCGGACGTTTGTGAACTGAAATGATGACCTACGTTACGTTGCATAAAGTAAGGTCCATTCTTATTTGCTGGTAAATATGAGTCATCCTTGCTCTGCTCTGGCACATGAGGCTATCCCATCATCTGCTTCTCTCCAAGCGACATGATTACTCTTATTTCAAAGGGAATAAGGTTCAATTTACCTGTAAATGTGAGTCATCCTTGCTCTGCTCTAGCTTAGTAAACACCGCTTGGAGTACATGAGGCTTGCCCATGATCTGCTTCTCTCCAAGCGACAGGGTTCCTCTTATTTCAAAGGGAATAAGGTTCAATTTACCTGTAAATGTGAGTCATCCTTGCTCTGCTCTGGCTTAGTAAACTCCGCTTGGAGAACATGAGGCTTGCCCATCATCTGCTTCTCTCCAAGCGGCAGGGTTGGCGCGTCGTGCTGCCATGCGACCTCCTGTCTGAAGCCAGGGTTGTCGAATGCGAACTCATCTTTGACGGATTCAGGGTCCGTTGAGAACACGAGGTGTTTTCCTGTCGAAGAAGAGAGGTGGGTGAGATTTGCTGTTGCAGTTTTACTTGTGTTTTTGTGTGGCAGGGAAGAAAATTCTAACGATGATTGAGGAGAATGCACTATCCAAACGTGGGAGGTGAGGGAATCGAATTGAAACTATTGTTGGTACGACATTTAAATAATAAATAAATAATGCTGGACAATCCACACAGCACATCTAGCCCCAAGCTAAGCAGAGTTTGTGTTATGGGTACTAAATGATTGATTGATTTCATCATATCAACTAGCTGTGCCCACAACAAGGCTACAGAAAATTAATGTATCTTTTAAATGGCATTGTATATGCTTCTACATAAAAACTCCTAGTGAGTTGCAAAAATTATGTGGAAATAAATTCAAATAAATTGTCAAAACCGATTATCGAACGATTCCAGTCCTACCCTGACCGCAGTAGAGATGTTAAAAATACACAGAAGGAAGCGTCCAAACCTTTCTTCTGGTGGGTTAACTTAGTCACCTCTTACGATGCACGGGTTGAGCTGGAAGAGCCGATTCTTACTATACTTATATGATCCTACATCAATATTTGATCGCACAACGTTATGTTATGAATGACGATGTATTCACAATAAATCGCTTGTTAATAATGAGTGTTAATTCACACGATGTTACCGACTCTTGCTTTCGATAGTTATCGGATGTGACAATGACAACTTTCACGATATGTGTGGGGCCTTAGACAAGAGGGCATCGAATGCGCTGAGCGAAAAAAAAATTAAGAGTCGTCTACTTTCAAATGCGGCAATCTGACTTATTCAAAAATGACGTTAAAAAACTTGCGCTTCTGATTGGTCGGCGGCCGAAGATAGCCGGGTTTGAATGTAAAGTTTTACAGATCGCCGGTTTTGATACCAACCTATGATTTCATTCAGCATTTTCAATGACAAATTGAGGAGTTTAATATTCAAAGTCAAGCTAAGACGGTTTAAATCAAAAATCTATGTTGCCATATCAATAACTCATTTTGAACAAAATGGCCAGATTGCCGCATTTGAAACAAGACGACTATAAATTGATATCGAAAATAAATAGGCGAAACTCCTCCCACTCGCAGGCGCATGCGCGGAAAATGCCTGATCAGTCCTTACGAGAGTACGAGTTTTTGGATGGATTAGTTTCTACCAGTCCGCCGCCCCTCGCCGCTGCGTTGTTTACGTTTAAAAAGTTATTTCTAACTCATGGAAACTCATTTACAAAGCCTATGTGTTATTACAGGTTTTAGACCTACATCTATGCAAAGTTTCAGGCCGGTTCATTGAGTTTTGTCTATTTAATATATATATATCATCACGTCACACCTTTGACGTGATGATAATAATCTATCATCACGTAAGACACACGTAAGATCACATATCGGTAAGATAGTGATAAAAGTTATAAAAAACCTTGTAAAAGATTTTTTGTGTTCGCAATTTGTAAAAACTATAAATTTTTTGTAAAAAAAATAATACCGTGTTATTCCGTAATAGCATAGATGAATTAAAACTAAAACTGGTTTAAACTGGTTAAAACTAAAACTGGTTTAAACTGGTTTTATTTGTCCATGGTAATAGGTATAAATCGTCTTTCAGGACCGATTATCTGATAGTCAATAACTATTGTAACTTATCATACCTTACCCATAGTCTCACTTTATTTAATTAATAATAACGAATTTAAAACGAACCTGGAAATTGATATGAAAGTACAAATAATTATTGCTGTATTGTCGCACAACAATTTATCGTAAAACCATCGCGTTAAACGATGTAATTATTCTAAATGCGTTATTTATATAAAAATCTCTTCGGATGCAGCGACTCGTGCATTAATCTAACTTCACTTAAGGTAAGTTTGTTTAACCTTTAATTTTATTTTTACAAAGCCTATGTGTTATTACAGGTTTTAGACCTACATCTATGCAAAGTTTCAGGCCGGTTCATTGAGTTTTGTCTATTTAATATATATATATCATCACGTCACACCTTTGACGTGATGATAATAATCTATCATCACGTAAGACACACGTAAGATCACATATCGGTAAGATAGTGATAAAAGTTATAAAAAACCTTGTAAAAGATTTTTTGTGTTCGCAATTTGTAAAAACTATAAATTTTTTGTAAAAAAAATAATACCGTGTTATTCCGTAATAGCATAGATGAATTAAAACTAAAACTGGTTTAAACTGGTTAAAACTAAAACTGGTTTAAACTGGTTTTATTTGTCCATGGTAATAGGTATAAATCGTCTTTCAGGACCGATTATCTGATAGTCAATAACTATTGTAACTTATCATACCTTACCCATAGTCTCACTTTATTTAATTAATAATAATGAATTTAAAACGAACCTGGAAATTGATATGAAAGTACAAATAATTATTGCTGTATTGTCGCACAACAATTTATCGTAAAACCATCGCGTTAAACGATGTAATTATTCTAAATGCGTTATTTATATAAAAATCTCTTCGGATGCAGCGACTCGTGCATTAATCTAACTTCACTTAAGGTAAGTTTGTTTAACCTTTAATTTCATTTGGACTCAATTCAAGCGATTTTGCGTAACGCCTGTTTTCGCATATTCCCATAGTCTAAGACTAAGTACCTACTTCTGTAACTAGTTCATTCGCTCGACTTTTTATGCGAGCTGTAATTTTCTATTGAACATGCGTTAACTAGGTTATGGTTTTTGTTGAGTGAAGATCGTTGATTGGTAGAGATCATGTTATGTATCATTATAAAGTGGGGTTTATTATCTTTAGCTGCGTAGAGAACAAGAGTTATTAATGTTTTATTATTATTATTCATTTAATTCATACCATAAAAATCCATACAATATACATAAAAACTTAAAACCATACATAGCATGATATAAAAACTTGTAACAAGACTTTTTACGACTGATAGAAGGGATTGGAAGAAAAAACCTGTTGTGCCGACCCTACCTGAGTGGGAAAAGGGCAAGAGAATAATGATGAAAGAGACTTATTTTTAACTGTCTAAGTTCCTAAAAGATCGTTCTGATTTATTCCAGCTACTTTAGATTCAGTTTCATATATTTACGTACCTGAAAATATAAATGTAATGTTTCATGGTCCTCCTTTTATTTAGGACTAGCTTCTGCCCGTGGCTTCGCACGCGTATTTTCAATATAATAAGTAGCCTGTTATTTAAGTTAGGCCTTGCTATAAACGAATACCAAATTTCATCTTGATCTGTTCAGTAGTTTTGGAGATCCTTGGTAACAAAAATTCAGATTCCAGAAACTTTGGGCAATAAAATATTAGTGTTAGGATGCTATGTTACTTGGAAAAAAGCATCTTTACGATTGAGCCTTTTGATCGGTATCGTTTTTTTTTTTTAAATTTGGCGGTTTCGATTCCCGGTTCAGAACGGCGATTAATTAAAAATCTTTGAATGCAGTATAAATTGTTTTTAAAATCGGAAGTAGGTCTTCTTTCAGTAAAATTTTCTATCTACATAATTTAAGATACTTTCCCTCCATGTGCCATAGCTGCCAAGGATGGCGTGATTGAGAAGAGTCTGAACTCGGTTTCACCTGATGAGGTTAAGAATAATGAGGATAAGAAATCGATAATGGTTGTCAACATGATTTTAACTAAGTCCCCTCAATTCATGATGACACAAACTCAGCAGAAGTAAGTAATATTTGTGTAATTCTTGTTCAATTATCGAGACTAACGATTTCTGCCCCTAAAGGCAAATTCTTGTGATAACCAACCTTTATCATACCATACCTAACCTACCACAGATAAGGTAACGTTACTTCGTGATTTTCTTAGTATTTACAGTTATTATTATTTATTTATTTGTCAGTACCCCGTGTTATTTATTTATATATTTATTACCCTGATCACGTTATATCTGACATCACCGCAATGTAATGAATAACGCTGTAACCTTGTAGTTACGTGCAACGATCGCTGTATGCCGAGATAATATCTATCGTGTGAACGGTTTCACTTCAAACTAGGTCTCGTTGCATCTCGTGGCAGGTGGAGAATTGTGGAATTAAAATGTAGAGAAATTATTTTGAGATAGGCCGTGGAGTCTAGATTCCCAACTGCATATGCAATAATGTGCATGTTCATGTGCAGGTGGAAAAATGTGGAAATAAAATGTAGTGAAATTATTTTGAGATAATCCCGGGAGTCTAGATTCCCAATTGCGTGTGCATGTGCATATGCAGGTCAGGTGGAGAAATGTGGAAATAAAATATAGATAAATTATTTGGAGATAGAGTCTAGATTTCAAACTGCAAGAAAGTTTGGTAGGTAATAGTAGAGGAACTGCAGCATATTTGGAATACCGATTTGTTTTTTGGGAATACCTAAGTAGAAAAGAAAACAGGTTATTCTAATGAAAATGCATTAAATGATTATTAAAGTTATTATTCTTAAATAATACAAAAAATAAAAAGTTGGACGCAAACACTAAGCAAGAATGCTTTTATCTTGAGATCCATAAATGTTATAGCAATGTATTTTTATATGTATACAGATAATTATGTATTCGTAAAAAAAAACTTCAAACTCACTAACTAACTGGGGGGTCAGCTAACAAAGAAGTCTTACCTACTGTACCTACGTAGCAAATTTTCACTAACAGACAGTTATGTAGGTTGGATAACAATTGTTTGTGAAATAATATGCGAACAAAACTAATGTTCACATTATTCAATGCGACGAAACAAAGATATCAATAAAATATGCTTATTCATGTAAGCTATTTTAACTCATCTATTTTTCTACTTTCATAATAAAAACTCATAAATCTTGGATGCAAAAACATTTCCTACTTTAATAAATTAACAATTAATACCCAAATGGGAGAGTAAAGAACTCGTTGTCCGACGTAACTTTTACTTGACGTGCATTTTAATTATTTTGAAAGTGTTCCAAGATATTTGCACATAGAGGCTTGACAATGTCACTGCCTTCGCAACTCGCTGCAAAGGAATGATGAATTAGTTAAGGGCAATGACTTCGTAGCTTTCGAATTATTTTACTAATGAACTCACTGCCCAGCCTCTAAAAAAATTAAATGTTCAATACACCGTTTTGCATGCACTAAGCAATTATTTATTGTGCCATTTAAATAAATATTTCTATCCAATATAGCCATCGTTCACTACTATATATGTATTGCCTTTACATCCATGTCGAATAGTTTATGTAGTGTTCATTTAGCGGCATATTTAATTAACTATAAACGAACCTGAAGGAAATAAAACAACAGTTACAAATGTTACAATACAATAGTCGCTAAAGCATTTTACAGTAAGTCGCTTTGACGGCGCGTAGGAAGTAAACCTGTCAATTTTACGCGTTCTTCATTGTGCCATTCTTTGTGCGTCCCCTTAAATGCGGTTACGTCACTTTGACAGTTGAATGTCACCGACCTGGGTGGGTGTGCGCTTTACAAATACTTAAGTACATCGCAGAAAAGTTTGAGCATTGTTGTTAGTTGAGTTAAAAATACTGTTTCTCTTCAATATGATTGAGAATTTTGTAGCTGAACCTTTTGCAGGTAGTTTTTACAATTTGGATGTAAATTTTTTCTAATTGTGTTGGCTCGACAATGAGTTTCTTGCATAAAAAGGGCGAGGTATCTACTTAAAGATGCAAAGTAGCGCAAAAATTACTACAATTATGATTTTTCTCTGCAAACGACCTTGTTAGCAAATTTTGCGATTGCTCTATTTCCTATCATTTGGCGTCCTTACAAACATAGGTCAAACAATATGCTCTCTATGGGTTAAAGGGTGATAAAAATTCAACCCTATGTAAGTAATTTATTATAAAAAAATTCAAAAAAACTAAAGACTCACCCGAATTTTCCATGTCCACAAAGATCAAAACACTGACTGATTGTCACATAAGATGAAATATCAGATGAAAATCACACGAATCTAATCTTTTAGGTATCTTATCAAAAGAAATGACAGTAACTGCGATTGGTTATCTAACTACTGTTATTGTTTACTTGTATTTTGACTTCCAATAAAGATGGCATCGATATGCTAAAATGCAAAAATAAAGTTTACTCTGATGATGGGTAGACATCCAGAGTTAGGAACTTACAAATTAACTGCTATGTATTTGGGTTAATTGGATTTTTAATAATAAGAACAAAATTAATAAATTTTAAAAAACCCCCCGTCATATTTTCATGACTTATTGCTAAGAACACTCGGTATAAAAATTATCTATGACACAAAAAATACTAAACGAAAATCGGTTCATCCGTTTGGGAGCTCCGATACCACAGACAGATAGACAGATGCACAGACACGTTAAACTTATAACACCCCTCTATTTTTGCGTCGGGGGTTAAAAAAACTACATTTATTTCAGACTACACATTTTAGGATTTTGAGTTCTGGACAGGATAAGTATATTAATTTCGCTTGAAAAAGAAAATTTAGGTAGGTAGGTACCCAGTATCAATAATAACAGTCCGTTGGTGTAAAAAATAATAAAAAAACCTTTGTAAAGAAACAATTACGTTACTTTGTGTAGTTTACAGTTGCCAGTACAAAAGACATCAACGCGCTTCAGCGTGTGGCCTCGGCCATGATTCCCAGTTTTTTTGTTATTTCCTAAGTTATCGCTTATGTTTTTTGTTTCGTAAATCATTGCTTAGCTTGTTAGCTAGGTACTTGGACATCTCGATACTGACACTGAATTATGTAAGTGACACAGACGGCATCATCATTTCGATCATTTGTTCTGACTTGGCAACGCTTCTGTTGTTGTGTAGTTTGTGGATTCTATCATAAGCTTTTTTTTAAAGCCTCTTTATATGTTTTAGTTTGTATAGTGTAGGCAGAGATACGAAGTTGCTCTTTTTTGCCACCATAGTGGCCAAAACGAGCAACTTCGCATCTCTGCTTAAATTATACTAAATAAAACTTTTACAGAGGCATTAAAAAAAAGTTTATCATAGGATTCACAAACTGGTCAATGAATTTTTGAAAACTCCTTCGTTTAACAGAATAATAAGAAAAAATTGGTGGTGGCACTGTTTTGGGTCGGCGTAGCGTCTTAATTACAGTGTTCTTTTGAGGTTTAAGTTACTAATTTGTTCTTCTTAAGAATTTACATATTCATTTATAAAGAAACTAAAGTAAAATATTGCACTTGGCAAACAGCAGTGAACACTTGAGTAGGCCTTTTAGCTTTCTAAATATATGTAAGTACAAACGTAGAGTAAAAACACGCAGCTCTCACAGGGTAAAAAGTAAAATTAAGGGTGTGTTTAGTATTACAACGGGTAACTAATACCTATTTTTGTTTCAAGATACGACTAAATTTATGTTTCTAACAATGAGTACGATAAATAGATACAATATAAGTGATGGAATGCAGTGTGAGAGCTTGGAAAACTAACAATGTAGTGAAAGCAACTCGAAGAGGTCAATGTCAAGTTATAATGCAGGAAATGTAAATGCAGCTAGCATGGGAAGTCCTGAAGATGATGGTCTTGTTGGACCTGTAGGTCAATGGAAACATGTAGGTTCATCTAGCTAGTGATATATTAGTTAGTATACTAACTGGTATGGAGTTTTAAAGTTTTAGTTATGTAGTTGCATATTGAGTTCTGAACTGTCTGTTTTTTGTTATTGTTTCATTTAATGGTGGAAAATTTGCTGGTTTAAGTGTTAGATAAATGTTTTTTTATTAGTATATAATAACAATAACTGTATGTTTCCCAAATAAATAAAATCAGCGCCGCATGCTTCCAAGCAGCATAATGCTGAATGTTCTCATTTTGCCTGTTATAATATAAGTGTTATATTATAAGTTAGGTTAGGTTAGGTTAGGTTAGGTTAGTTAATATTTGTGTAGGTATAATTCTAGTTTTGGTTAAGAAATTTGTAGGCAATAAATGTTAAATTTCTTTCTTTTTACGAAAGGATTTGTCGGATAAAATAGGATAAAATAGTTATGCTGTCTGGATTGTCCAGCATTATTTATTTATTCATTAGTATAATAATCTATATATATAAAAGAAAGTCGTGTTAGTTACACTATTTATAACTCAAGAACGGCTGAACCGATTTGGCTGAAAATTGGTGGGGAGGCAGCTTAGAACCAGGAGACGGACATAGGCTATATTTTATCCCGGAATTACCACGGGAACGGGAACTACGCAGGCGAAGCCGCGGGCAGCAGCTAGTTAATAAATAAATAATGCTGGACAATCCAGACAGCATAACTAGCCCCAAGTTAAGCAGAGCTTGTGTTATGGGTACAGTAGGTACCCAGTATATCAGTCATATTATTATAGATGACTGATATATGTACTTATACTTAATAGGATACATTACATAGATATATATTTTTTATATTACTTAGAAAATGCCCAGAACACACATCAAGGAACACTCGAAATAATCGTCAGAATGTATTTTGTTTTGTTTCAATTTGATTCATCACCTGTTTTTTTAGATGTTTTGTTAGCATTAATACGCATACCTAATATGATAAAGCAAATTATCACAGCAACATCAACATACGATCAAATCATATATAAAATCATTGCAGCACATTGAATATATCATTGCAGAACATTGACAATATCATTGCAAAACATTGACCACAATATTATTTACTATCGAATACCTACCTGTAGTTAATACTTCTAAATATTTATACGCATATTTGATTTGAAATCACACTACCTAAGTTGATTAGGTATAGGTAGGTACTAGAAGACATATACAGGGTTACTAAGTCGCCCTAGATCCTTGAGAGAGCTGTAGTTTCCATCATTACTGACTGGTTTGACTATAAAAATCATACCCAGACGTAACCGTTTTCGAAATATTGGACTCTAAAGTTTTTTAAACAGATAATGTATAGACACGACGTGATTTGTATCGTTGACTGTACAAAATGTTGTATAAAACTATCAAACACAAGGCAAAACGACTCATCCATCGCTATTAAGTAATTTGAGCCCGTTTGCTGGCGTTCCAAAATAATTGTCGAGTTCGTGTGAACAGAAGACAATGGCAAGTTTAACTAGATAGTGAACATAGAATGACGTAAACTGGGCTGCGTTCACGGTGTGGTAAGGTACGACATTACGGCTCAAACGTTAGCAGTTGAAACGTTAGGGTGCGCGTTCACGGGCCGGCATCGGACAATCCGCACTGTCCCCATCAATGGTTTGACATCAAAGATCCGTGCCGCACAAAGCGGACTGTCGGCAATGCCGGCGAGGATTTTTGAAGGCAACTTTTCCATTTAACGCGAATGACGTAATTCGGATTGTCGATCAGTGGACGCACTTGTCAACGGATTGTCCGATGACGACCTGTGAACGCGCACCCTAGCGTTTCAATTTCAACTGCTAACGTTTGAGCCGTTATGCCATGCCTTACCACACCACCGTGATCGCGGCCCTAATGTTGCTTGGTACAGCAAAGGATGGATAGGTTTTAACCTCCTTGTAATCCTAGTGGGAAACACGGTGAAACTATCGTTGGCTTAATTTTCGCCCGTGGAAGTGGTCGCAAGCACGCAAGATTTATTTTAGCTATTATTATGTTATTCGGTACCTATAGACTTTAGACTAGATAAAAACAAAGATGAGATGTCTTTGATTGTGTGTATCTTTGGTATTTTGTATGGGAACGCTAATTATTCATATAACTTTATCTATTTTTAGCATTGATTTGGACAAGCAACGATTTTTAGGCATCTGTAATGTTATGGTCTTGTTTAAATAAAGAATTTTAATAAATAATTAATTAATAATTTTAATTTTAATAGTATAGCTTACCTACTACTTGAAGAAAATCTTAACTACCTACACACTGCAATGATCGGAGCGAGCCAAGTGAACAAAGATCTGATCGGTATGGACGATTTGGCTGTTTGGTGCAAGTCATTTCGTTAGAGCATTAAAATGAATGATTGAACACTTTATTGTACGTACAAAATAAATAAAATAAAAAATAATAACGTACAATAGGCGTAGGGAATATAATAACAAAAGGTACGCGATAAATAAATACCCGATTAAACCATTAACTATACAATAGGCGACTTTATTGCTTATAGCAATTTCTTCCAGGCAACCTTATTCCTAACAAAAGATACAAGTAAATGAAGAGTTGGTAGAGAACATATTACAGGAGTAAACAGTAAAAAGATTTATCAATATAATACATACATACAATACAAATAAATATTTGCAACCGTGTTGTTGTTCGGATAAAATGAAATAAAGTAAAACGCTCAAGATAAATATGGTTATCCTAAAGGCTAACTGTAGTATTATTAATGTAGAGTCTGTGTAATGGTTAGCAAGATAATATTGAAGTTAACAGAATGATTTCCAAAGACGTCGTGACGAGTGTAAGAAACATCGGCTAACTTGTCTTTAAGTGTGTCAATCGGAACCTGTTGACCGCGAGGTTAATCTTACTGCGGTACTTTCCACCAGCTGTAGTACGATTCTCTATCAAGGACAGTATTATGTTTGGTACCAAAGCGGGAGGAGATGATGTGGCAACCAATATACCTAATTACGAAAACATGCCCCGATGTATTAAATACTTACTCCATCCAGGTCAACACCTGGTTACTTTCAGGAATTTCCAAATAATACAATTAGATCAAGCTGATTACTTTATAAGCATGTGAAAGAACTAGTTTTAGACGACCTCCGTGGCGCAGCGGGCGAAGGTAAGCTTGCGACGCAGGAGGTTGCGGGTTCGATTCCCGCCTCGGAACTAATTTGTGTACTTACGATCAGCAGAAATTTGTTCCGTTGGTCTGGGTGTTTTCTATGTATAATAAAAAAATATCTATCTATGTAGTGTATTGTATTAAGTATATCAGTTATCTAGTACCCATAACACAAGCTCTGCTTAGCTTGGGGCTAGATAATGCTGTGTGAATTGTCCAGCATTATTTATTTATTTATTTAGATCAAGCTGATTACTTTATATGCATGTGAAAGAACTAGTTTTTAAATAACAACTATACTTTTAGAATAATTACATAACGCGAGACCGTTTCTCGATCAGTTACAGCTAAGGAATGAATCCTCGTTCTACCCTCAAATACAATGACAGATTATCAGCAACGTCTAAGCGATTCCCAAAGCTGGGGTATCCGCATTTTGGCCTGAATATATAAAGAGATGATATTCTGATGACGTTTGGACAATGGTGCCTGTCAAATGATTATCGCGACAAACGAGACCAAAAATATGCTTTTGACTTACACAGTCATCTCCGCTTACGCCCTGGGGTCGTATTCTGCTAAAATTGTCGCTTCACTATGACAATGGTCATCACAAAATGGCACATTTTGGCTTTAAGTGTTAGACTAAAGAAATTACTGATGAACCATTCACTACATAATGTTTCTCTAACTAAGGCTTCAACGTCACGATTCTGCAACGGTATCGCTAGGTTTCATAAGCTATTGGTTTTCGGAATTGGGAAATAAAAAAAGCCCTTATAGTCGGCACAGTCAGGCCAGGCCACTTTTGAGGACTCCATGTTTCTTTAGATTTATTTCGTTCGGCGATGTAGAAGGGTGGCTAATTGCGTGGTTGATACAAGAGGGGTTGCCTAGTTTGATATGTTTACTACCCTATTATGTTAAGTGAGATGGAATTGTTTCAAGGCAAAATTTAAATCAAAACATTGTCAGCTCTATGTACTAACAAAACAATTTTGTCAATTGAATAAAACAATAGAATAACAATAGTTTTAGCAAGAATTCCATTGTGCTAATTCAGCGTTCAATCTCTCGAACCGGTTCTAATATCTCACGGCCGTCGCCATCTTGGTTTTGTGACAGCTGACACGTAATGGCGGGAACGTAATTGTCTATGGTTGAGTAATAAATTCGATTCAGCTAGTGATTCCGCCTTTGCTGAATGATTTTTGTTGCGGTTTGAGATGAGCTTTGTGGGTGGAGTGGTTCCGTTACTTTGAACTTGTGTGTTGTTTATAAAATGGTGGCACAACACAATCTTCCAGTATTTGTAATGCTACGGCTCCACCTGCGTCCTAACGCATTAGTTTACGCGCTAATTTGGGCGTCACGCAGATGTGGACAAGGTTTTAACGCGTTCATTTATTGACGACGCTAAAAATGCACCTTGTTTACTAGTCCCCTAGGTGCATTTTTAGCGCCTTAATTAATACGTTAATGGACATTAACACCAACGTCAACGCTAACGCAGATGGAGCCGTAGCATAAGAGTATTAAAACGTTTTACGGCGTAGTGACTGCAATATCTTCTTATTATCTATTAGCATAGTAATAAAATAACATATTCATCCTATTTAGATGACACTAAGAGTCCATCTCCGCGGGTGACAGTCTCGTGGCCAGTGTAGGATAGATAATGATGATATCAAAGTAAAAATACGATAATAATAATGTTGGACAATTCACACAGCATTAACTAGCCCCAAGCTAGGCATATCTTGTGTTATGGGTAGTTACTTTATAACTGATCTAAGTACTTAATACAGTAGGTATGCTACATAGATTTTATCATTAATATGTCCTTTAAAAAAACTGTTGTTGATTATTTTGTTATTGTGCATGCTGAGACTTAATAATTATCATTACAGAGATACCTACACAGATTTAAAAGCCAGATTCATTGTAAATTATCTTTTCTTGTGATCTCATGTTGAATGTGTCATATTGAAGTATAAGTATTTAATTTTTATTAAGTAATCCGATAGCGGTACATTTTATATAAAACAGTATGAAAAAACTTATGCTAAAATAAGGCCATATAAAGGATTACATAGAAAAAGTAAAAATGTTTAACAGAAAGGTCATGTATAGGTAATACATGCATAATATAGTAGGGAAACACTGATCATTTTAGAGGTTTCTAATGTGATGTCGTAAATAAACTCATTTTTTTCGCTTACATTGCAAACGCTGGCTTAACCCTACGAGATAGATCAAAATAATGTACTACAGTATTGTACACCTTAAGGTCAACAAAAAAGTCTGTAATTGTATATGTCTGTGTCGGCGACCGATATACTTAGGTGTAGATTAAATTCGTTTAAGCTAGTTTTAAGATTTTATTTCCACGCATTGTCAGTCGAACATTCTAGAGCTTTCGAGAGACGTGAAGAACCGCGTAGAAAGCTTTGGAAAGTCATAGAATATTCCAGAACATTCGGGAACTTTCTAGCAACTTCTGGAAACCTGTGGAACGTTATGGAAGTCTGTAGAACTTTCTAGAAATTTATGGAAGGATTTGAAACCTTGTAGTATGTTCTAGAATCCAGACCTACGGCTAGGCGTATGTCAAAAGTTCTAGACTAGAACAAATCGAAAGAAAAGACAAGGACCGCAAAAATGTTCTCGAGTTAAGAACGAGACAGATATAGCTTCCAGAAAACCGTGGAAATGTTAGACAAGGACGGCTGACAATACGTAGGATGAGTGAGTGAGACAGAGCTAGTTCACTAGATATTACGGGAATATTCTAGAATGTTTTCAAAGGCCGACGGAGGTATAAAAACCTGAGCTTGTCCGTCGGTCAGTCAGTTCTATTTTAGCAGTCAATCTGAAGTGATCTAATAGAAAGAAGTGAACAAGTTCTGATCTGCTCTCAAGGCCGGAGCCTGAGAAAAAGTGTTCCTAATCTTGTGTGAATTCCTGAAAGTTTCAGTAGTGTTTCAGTGCTTATTAGTGTTTAGTGTTTGTAATTGTGTTAAGTGCTGTAAGAATAAGTCCGATAGACTAAGAGCTTTAGTGCTAAGTGTTTGTGTGTGTGGAAATAAACGCATATCATTGGAAGGTCGGACTTTCACTGCATCATCAGGGATTCCTTCTAGTATAAGCCGGTAGCTAGGTTCCCATTCCACTACAGCGTTGGGTGGCTGGTTAAACAGCTGCTTGTAAGTCATCTACTTCACGCCCCTTGACCGCGTCACCGGACAGCAGACGCAGACCGGGTTTGCCGAGTGCCACGTGTAGAGCACCGAGTTGAAGCTTTGAGCTCGCACTCTGCGAAGCTTGGCATTGCCTGCACTGACCCTTGGCCTGGCGATTGAGTGCAGAAGCTGGTATCTTGAACCGATTGCACTCGCCGCAACAGCTGAAAGTCCGACCTTCCAATGATATGCGTTTATTTCCACACACACAAACACTTAGCACTAAAGCTCTTAGTCTATCGGACTTATTCTTACAGCACTTAACACAATTACAAACACTAAACACTAATAAGCACTGAAACACTACTGAAACTTTCAGGAATTCACACAAGATTAGGAACACTTTTTCTCAGGCTCCGGCCTTGAGAGCAGATCAGAACTTGTTCACTTCTTTCTATTAGATCACTTCAGATTGACTGCTAAAATAGAACTGACTGACCGACGGACAAGCTCAGGTTTTTATACCTCTGTCGGCCTTTGAAAACATTCTAGAATATTCCCGTAATATCTAGTGAACTAGCTCTGTCTCACTCACTCATCCTACGTATTGTCAGCCGTCCTTGTCTAACATTTCCACGGTTTTCTGGAAGCTATATCTGTCTCGTTCTTAACTCGAGAACATTTTTGCGGTCCTTGTCTTTTCTTTCGATTTGTTCTAGTCTAGAACTTTTGACATACGCCTAGCCGTAGGTCTGGATTCTAGAACATACTACAAGGTTTCAAATCCTTCCATAAATTTCTAGAAAGTTCTACAGACTTCCATAACGTTCCACAGGTTTCCAGAAGTTGCTAGAAAGTTCCCGAATTTTCTGGAATATTCTATGACTTTCCAAAGCTTTCTACGCGGTTCTTCACGTCTCTCGAAAGCTCTAGAATGTTCGACTGACAATGCGTGGAAATAAAATCTTAAAACTAGCTTAAACTAATTTAATCTACACCTAAGTATATCGGTCGCCGACATCCTCCCCCTTGTGTTCTAACACACTCCCTCGTCTCGGCGACTCCTGTGTCGTGGATGGAGACTTGCTGTGAAGCATTGTCATGTATCCCGTCGCTCTGCCTCTCCTCCTCGATGAGGAACGTAGTTCTGCCGACTTTAGGTACGCAAACCTCGTTGAGTGTCTTTCTATCGTCACGACGTTCTGTTCCTCCTCTGTTGCTACCAGGAACTAGGAGTTCCGCCTTGGAACATGGGGTTCTAAGGATGCTTATCAATTTTGTCCGCCAGCTTCTTGCTGCCAAAGTCGATACTCGGGATACTTTTCTTTGTGGCCCTTGAGAGAATTTGCTGGGTTCTGTAGTTCCATATTCTGTCATTTGGGCTGCTGCAGCTGCCTGCTGTTCTTCTCCAGTCACCCTGTATCTCGTTGACCGCGCCTTAAGCCACTTATCTTCTTTTCCATCAGGATATTCCGGTCTCTTTTTCCTCTGATGGCCTTTGTCCATGTCTCGTTGGATTTCCCGGGTGGTGTCGTCTGCTGGGTTTTTCTGTGTTATCCAGCGCCATTGCTCGAGCTTTAATAAGTTTGTTCTCTTCGCTCGTCTACGTGTCACAAACAACGTCCGTGTGAGTACCGAATCGAAATTCTTCTTTCTGCACTCTCCCCATAGTGCTGTGGATATGTGCACGTGCATCTCCCCCTTGGTGTTAGACTGGATGTACCCTAGTACTCGCTTTTCCGTGATGATTTTATTTGTTTCTTGTAGATGCGTCTCGTTCTGGCTGAGTCCATTCTGGACTTTCTCTGTCTTGGGTGTCCGCTTCGTTTCCTCGTTGACGACATCACTTTCCCGAGATATCCGAAGTGCTTCTATTTCCTTCACGAAACCTTCATTTTCCCTTCTTCGAGTATCCTTCTTCAAGAATTTCGCGGTATGCTCTTCCGCGTCCGTCATCGATTGGTAAGGCTGTTTACTCGTCGAGTCGGTTACTAAGCGCTCCTTTTTGAAGTTACTCATCGCTTGGTCGCTTGCGTTGACGTGTGCGCATGTAACGTAGCTCACATTACGAGTTCCCTCTCCATCTATTCCATGAAGTACCCACCCCAAGTGGGTCAGGGAAGCGGCCGGTTGGCCTTTCTTGCCTTTGCGCGTCGTCCTTGAAACTATCAGCTCCCAATTATCTTGCCCGATCAGTAACTTCGGGGACTGCTCCTCGTACAGCAGCTTATCCACTATCTTCTGCAAATGCCCATATTCCTTCAACCTTGCCTTGTCAATCCTCTGAGGCGTTAGTTGCAAAGCCTCGATCGTTCTTGCCCCGCTGATCTGTCGTTTCTGACTTGAGTGTAGGCCTTTCAACTTCAGATTGATCCTCATAGAGTTGTCATTCTTGATGACTCTTCCCCCGACAGTTTCCAAGGACAGTGGTTCCCTAGGTCCTTTGAGTCCTACCCTATCTGCCACTTCATGGTCCAAGAGGGTGACCGTCGATCCTTCATCTAGGAGCGCTAAGATCTGCACTTTTCCTTTAGGACCGTAGACCTCGACTGGGACCATCTTAAGGTAAGACTTCCTTTGGTTCTTCAGATGGCAATTGTTCGCTACCTCATTTCTTTCTGAACCGTCTACCGATTTTTGTGACTCTTTCTCACTTTCATCGTGCAAGAGTTGATGATGCCCTTTATGACATTTATTGCACGATGGCTTGCGGCAAGACTCCCTTCTATGTGTACTTCGGAGACACTTGAAGCAGAATTTGGCCTTCTTGGCGATGTCCCACCTCTCTGATACTGATACCGCCAGAAATTCCTTGCAGTCTTCAATGTAGTGGTTGCTTTCACAATACGGGCAGGTACGTTGTTCTTGTTCATCCGCTTCTACAGTAGCGTGCGTGGTTTGGCGGTTTGCCTTCTTGCCAGCGTCTGTAGATTCTAGTGTCGCGTAAGGCCCACATCGATCTGCTTCTCGGTTCAGAAACATGGCCATGAGTGCCAGGTCTGGATCTTCGTAGTCCGCGGCGAAGTCAAACCAGCGATACCTAATGATCATAGGCAACTTCTCAATGATCACTCGTATCATCTCCGGTGAGTTCAGATAGTGCGCCTTCTTCAATCCTCTTATCGCTGCGACAGTGTTGTTAATAGTACTAGCAAACACACACACGTCTTGAGGATGTTCTGTAGTCTTTGGTAGGTTTCTCAATTTCTCCAATTCAGCCGACACCAAAATCTCTGGTCTACCAAATCTTCGTTGAAGCGATTTCATAACTTCTTCTGGCTGACATTCAGAATATAAGACGCTCTTGACAGCTTCTTCGGCAGTTCCTCTAAGCGCTTTCCTTAGTCGTGCCATGTTCTGAATGCTGCTGAAGAGCGCCTGCGTATCTTCGTAAACTGTCTTAAACGCCAGCCATTTCTCACAACTGCCGTCGAATTCTGGGAGTTCATACATGAATGCCGGCGGCGGAAGTGTTACGCTCGGTCTCTGTGCTGAATTAATTGCCTTAAGGATTGCCATGGCTAGGGCATCCATGCCACTACCCTTTGCGTCTTCCCTAAAGTTGATATCATTCTTAATCTCTGCAGACGGGTCTAGAGGTTTGTGTTTTCCCGGGAAAAGTTCTTCCGGTAGTCGGACCTTTGTGGACGGCCCCTCTAGCCTTGAATGTCTTTCACTTGACATGCTGCTCACCTGAGATTTAACCCATTTTCTGACATCGTCCTCTCTTCCCTCAGGCTCGTCTTCAACAGAACTTTCAGCTTCGTCTTCTTCCTCCATTTCTTTCAATTGGAGAATTTCATTCTGTATCTGAGCTTGAGCCATTTTTTCTTTGTGATAAGCCATTTTTTCTTGGCTGATAATCATGCGAAGTTCCAACTCACGCTGTTTTCTTTCTCGTTTAGCTCTCGATATCGACGAGCATACTGATGATGAACGGGCTGCCCGCTCCTTCACTGTTGTTCCTTCCGTGTGCGTTTCGATAGATATGGTGGTATCCATGATGCCGCTTGTCGTTGCACCTGCGGGACCAGATGACGGATCAGTTGCCACCGGGTTCCTCTTGGCTTCTGAGCCAGAGGGCTCCTCCTCAGTTACACGACATGACGTGTCTTTTCCACTTTTCGTCGTAGGCATTTTCGCACTGTCCACCAATCAGTTAGACTGCTCTTCTCTGCAGTAACGCACTTTCTCGTATCTTCTAGTACCGGTAGTTACTAACAGCAACCACCTCTTCCTGTCACTAGTATACAGTGATGCAGATCCGGCTCGAAGGTCCAGCTGTTGCGGCGAGTGCAATCGGTTCAAGATACCAGCTTCTGCACTCAATCGCCAGGCCAAGGGTCAGTGCAGGCAATGCCAAGCTTCGCAGAGTGCGAGCTCAAAGCTTCAACTCGGTGCTCTACACGTGGCACTCGGCAAACCCGGTCTGCGTCTGCTGTCCGGTGACACGGTCAAGGGGCGTGAAGTAGATGACTTACAAGCAGCTGTTTAACCAGCCACCCAACGCTGTAGTGGAATGGGAACCTAGCTACCGGCTTATACTAGAAGGAATCCCTGATGATGCAGTGAAAGTCCGACCTTCCAATGATATGCGTTTATTTCCACACACACAAACACTTAGCACTAAAGCTCTTAGTCTATCGGACTTATTCTTACAGCACTTAACACAATTACAAACACTAAACACTAATAAGCACTGAAACACTACTGAAACTTTCAGGAATTCACACAAGATTAGGAACACTTTTTCTCAGGCTCCGGCCTTGAGAGCAGATCAGAACTTGTTCACTTCTTTCTATTAGATCACTTCAGATTGACTGCTAAAATAGAACTGACTGACCGACGGACAAGCTCAGGTTTTTATACCTCCGTCGGCCTTTGAAAACATTCTAGAATATTCCCGTAATATCTAGTGAACTAGCTCTGTCTCACTCACTCATCCTACGTATTGTCAGCCGTCCTTGTCTAACATTTCCACGGTTTTCTGGAAGCTATATCTGTCTCGTTCTTAACTCGAGAACATTTTTGCGGTCCTTGTCTTTTCTTTCGATTTGTTCTAGTCTAGAACTTTTGACATACGCCTAGCCGTAGGTCTGGATTCTAGAACATACTACAAGGTTTCAAATCCTTCCATAAATTTCTAGAAAGTTCTACAGACTTCCATAACGTTCCACAGGTTTCCAGAAGTTGCTAGAAAGTTCCCGAATGTTCTGGAATATTCTATGACTTTCCAAAGCTTTCTACGCGGTTCTTCACGTCTCTCGAAAGCTCTAGAATGTTCGACTGACAATGCGTGGAAATAAAATCTTAAAACTAGCTTAAACGAATTTAATCTACACCTAAGTATATCGGTCGCCGACAGTCTGTCTCTTAGGGATAACCCACAATAACCATTTTATCCTTTTCTTTTTACGAGAAATAATGGCTTTTTTACGAAGTAAAGTTTAAGTAATAAAGCATTAATCCTTATTCAATTAAGTACTTTAAGTATATTGTGCATGTAATATAGGTTAATAGGACCCCTTGCAGCATGTAATTTATATGAATATTTTCGAAGATATTAAGCCGGCTTTTCACTATGGGATATAATATAATATATATTACATCTTGAGATATAATATTTTATCGCTCACCATACATTTTGTACGAGACCGTTCACACTGTGCTATAATATATAAATTACATCCCAAACTATAAATATTTTTTCGACCGAGTGAGCGCTATTTGAAGGTCATTTGAAGGTGCATATTTTACCTCACGACCCGGACACCGCGCCTCCCCCGCTTCGCCCTCCGTTTGAATGTTGGCGTTCGTGTGCAGACGTGTAAACTGATCATGTGTGTTCCAAAATATATATCTTACAGTGTGAATAGCAATCGCGGGATGTAATATACAGCTCAAGATGTAATTTATATTATATCCCATAGTGAAAAGCCGGCTTTACAGATTCAAAATGCAGGGACATAGCGGTAGCGGTTGCAGCGGTACCGGCCGGGGGCCCGATTTTGTAGTATATTTAGTATTAGCCTGGTCCATGGTATGAGCATTGCACCCCTGCGAAGCCGAGGCGGGTCGCTAGTATACATATGTATACTAAAGTAAAAAAAATATTTCAATGACTTCGTGAGCGTGCATGTATATGAGTGTGTGTTGTATGTATGTGTATGTGTGTGTGTTTGTATGTGTATGTGTGTGTTTGTGATTTGTTGTTAAGTGCTCCTGAAGCACCAGTCTCGTTAGAGTCTGGGCAACAGGAAACACCCGGTTTTATTTATTGGCAATGGGTCATCATCATCTTTACATCCACAAACGATGGTTTTCATGTAATGTTCGTTTTTCGGCACTTCCGTTACGATTACTTTTAAGGTCTATAAAAGATAACGACGGATGCAATGGATAGTTGACGACCTCAGTGGCGCAGCGTGAGAAGGTCCGCCTGCGACGCAGGAGGTTGCGGGTTCGATTCTGCTTAGCTTGGGGCTGTGTGAATTGTCCAGCATTATTTATTTTTATATATATTTATTTATAGTTAGTTAGTTAGTTAGATACAATCAAATACTCTGTTGATATTAAAACACGATTGTATATCAGAAGCCTTACTATAAAGACTACTCTATCTACCAGTTAATTCGACTGACTACACGCTCTGTCAATGTCAAGCCTTGATTAATTGACACAGATTGTGTAGGAGTTCACGGCAAACCGCAGATTACGACAATTTGTACAAGCCTGTTAATTATTGCCAAGTTGTTTCATCTATACTTATAATAAAACTGTAACAGGTCCAATTCTGTACATTGAAGATATTTAGAAATTTTTTTTTGGAGGACACTCTACTATCGATACTGAAGCCAAAACTGTAATTTTTTTCATTCATGTCTGTCTGTCTGTCTGTCTGTCTGTCTGTTTCTTAAACGCGCATCACGTCGAAACTACTGAAGGTATCGAAATGAAACTCGGCACGATTTTAGGTCATACTACGAGGAAGGACATAGGATACTTTTTATCCCGGATTTCAGTCAGGTTCCCCTGGGAGAGGGGATGAAAGTAAAATTTATTTACCGAGCATGACGCCGAAAGTGCTGAATGAGTGGGAATGAAACCCAGCACGATTTGATTTCATACTACAAGGAAGGTCATGGGATACATTTCATCCCGGAATTCAGTAATGTTCCCCTGGGAGAGAGGATGAAAGTAAAATTCTTTAACCGCGCAGCACGACGGAACAACTGAATGAATTCGAATGAAACTCGGTATAATTTGATTTCATACTACGAGGAAAGATACATTTTATCCCAGAATTTAGTAAGGTTCCCCTGGGAGAAGGGATGTAAGTAAAATTCCTTCACCGCGCATCACGCCGATACTACTGAATGAGTTGGACTGAATTGGTACGATTTGAGTTCAAGGAAGGACTGAGATATAGTGACTATCTATATAATTATGTAATCTTGTACCTATTATGTATCCTAATAAACAACAGTCACCATCTAGATTTCAGTGGTTTCACTCGTCTCCGACGTCAATCCTTACATGGCGACCCTGCCAGCTCCTTACATGGATACCCGTGCCATGTTTGGAACGCGTCACGCGGATACCTAGTGTTGCGTGCCTTCAAATAAAATATCCACTACCTACCCATTGAACAATGATTTCTCAGTATTTAATTAAAAAAAAAAGCTGTAAAATTCGGAAAAATGTGTCGTTCGTTCAAATATCGGAAAAGAAACCGTGTTCCTAAACCAAGATGCTGCAGAATCTAACAAAGGACTATGGACAGGGATGTGCTGGAGTATAAATACTTCATCAACAAGCAGAGCAGTATATGAAATGTCACGTCAGATCAGCCATCTGCATGCGCAACAGCAGTTCGACTGACTAATCGAGGATCGTTCCTTCAGCGTCGTCGTCGTCAACAGCAGCAGCTGTACCCTGACATGAAGTTCTCGTCGACTTAATAAATTATAAATCAGTGTTGTGATAGTGTTAAAATATTGATCGAAAGCGCGTGCGATATGTGCTTTATGTGCGTTATGTGTATGTAGATAAAAATATGTGTAAGTGAGACGTTTGAGACTGAAACCTGATAATGTGAATGAACTTGTGCGGTGCGGATCTATTTAATGGACACCTACCTAAACTGAACGATGAACAATCAACGAAGTGTTTATTACGGTAAATTTATAATAGGATAAGAGGTATGTGTATTATTGTTTTATATCGGTAATTTAAATTTCATCCTGGCAAGGTCGCCATGTAAGGATTGACGTCGGAGACGAGTGAAACCACTGAAATCTAGATGGTGACTGTTGTTTATTAGGATACATAATAGGTACAAGATTACATAATTATATAGATAGTCACTATATCTCAGGACATGGGATATATTGTATCCTGGAATTCAGTAAGGTTCCCCTGGGAAAGAGGATGACAATAAAATTCTTTAACCACGCATCACGACGGAACTACTTAATGAATTCGAATGCAACTCGGCATGATTTTAGTTCGAACTATGAGGAAAGATACATTTTATCCCGGAATTCAGTAAGGTTCCTCTGGCAGAGGGGATGATAGTCAAATTCCTTCACCGCGCATCACGCCGAAACTACATAGGTAATGAGTTGGAATGAAACTTGGCATGTTTTGAGTTCATACTACAAGGAAGGACATGGAAATACATTTTATCCTGGAATTCAGTAAGGTTCCCCTGGGAGAGAGGAAAAAGTAGAATTCTTAAACCGCGCAACCCGAGGGGTCTACGCGTCGTCCAATATCATGCATTCTTTTTGTTAGAAACAGTGTTGCAAAATCGAATTTGACTAAATCAGTAGAAAGTCGAGTAGAAAATCAGTAGACTGATGAAATAATCTGTAGATTGAAGAAAAAAAATTGTAGATAAAGGGTAGGTAAGTTCCTATCTAATTTTTCCAAGACGCACCCATTAGTTAGGTTCCTACAATACAATACAAAATTTCTTACCTACTAAGGTGGTGCGTCTTGGAAAAATAAGTTAGGTTCCTACCTTACATGACATATGGTGGTTTAGCTGGTCCGGTTATCTGTACTACCGATGTTTGGTTGGAGTAAGTGGTCCAATTAAACTAACTGGACCACAGAAAAATATTTTTTACTGTGGTGCCTACACAGCCAACTGTACCTACCTACTAACGAAAAAAAAATTACGGTGGTCCAAAATTGCTTCAGTATGACAGTGCAATCGTCGCAGAATCATCACGTAGAATCCTTAGATTATTAAAACTCCAGATAGTGCGTGCGAGATAAATTAATAGTTTCAAACTTGACGCGCGTCTCTCCATCTGCATTCATCATAATTTCTTTCATTTGAGGTGGAATACCAAAACGTGTCATTCTGTGTCGATACCCCTGTCATAGTGAAGCGATTAGTATAGCAGAATAGGGCCCCAGCTGAACGGAACCATGAGTAAGAATTGAAAAGAATATGACACTTCTTAACACTGACGCTGGCCGAGTCGTAGCTAAAAGTCGTGTATATAAAGAATGGGATTGAAGATGACAACATGCTATCCCCCGTAGAACCTACACGATTTTTTCACGGCGGCGTTTCATAATATGAGAGACTATGGTTAAATGTGAACTTAATTAGTCGGCCGGTAAGGCAATCGCGAACGAAGTCGCGGGTACAGCTAGTTTTTAATAAACAAGGTAATGAAATTTTTAAAGTGGTTTTTTAATTCGTCCTAAAGGCTCTCTGTGCACCAGAGTGGGAACCATAAGTAGGTACTTATAATACGTTGATTTTAATCTACTTGTAAATACCCGTAAATACCCCATGGGTTCCTTTTGTAACCTGAATAAATGATTTTTATTTATTTTACTTTTTATTTAGGATTAATTCAGATAGGTACTCAGGTTTCGACAACACAAGCTCTGCTTATTTTGCAGTGAGAGGATGCCGTGTGGAAATCAATACCATTAATAGAAATAATAATAGATATTACAGTATGTCATGTTTACTGTTTACTCAGGCGTAGATTAACAGTGAATGTATGTACATTATTTGATAGTGTATGCATCCTGCGTTCGTTTTATTACGACTTCAAGTCTAATTTGGGCTCTTTAAACATCAAGAATTTAGTAAAGTTTGACATTTCCTGGAAGTTATAATCACCTGTAATAGAGCGCAAAAAGTCTAAAGCCAGTTTTAAACAGACAAAAACATTGGTTTACACAAAGGTAGATTTTCTATCCGACAGGGAACAAAAACAAACTATTAACAACTTTGTACCTACACTAATAAACAATCGAACAAATAGGTAAATGTTTAATAGTTTTATCGGCGAGAAGGAATAGTTTTATTGGCGACGCGACTGACCTAGACGGAGATAGCGGAACAAACACAGGTGCACTCTCTATTCTCTCACTCTCATAATCCGATGGGACGATATATCGACACCACTGAGGATAGGTCATGCGCAGGACCAACGTGCTTTTCCGAGGCACGGAGGTGTAACACCGCAAACTTCCTGACTCCGGGCTGCTACTGTGAATTTTCCTTGCTAGAAAAACCCCATTAACCTGCCAATAACAACTATTGCCCCGACCCTGGATTCGAACCCAGGACCTCGTAATCAGTGGTTGAACAAGCTGACCGCTAGACCAACGAGGCAGTCAAAACATTATACCTAATACAACATAACAAAATTATATTATTTTCATTGAAAACGTGAGTGAGTAAAACGTAGCAACGTGCTAAGTAAAGATGAATCAAAAGAGCAAAGCTGAACTCAGCTGTTGAAGGTTAAAGCGCAAAACAATACATTAAGTAGATACTTGTTTAAGTAACTAATTTTGTTTTTATGCAAATCACTTTACAATTGTTTAGTTTCAGTTTGGTGGTTTCAGTTGAGCAAACAAATGACGATCGAGACAAAAATTGATAAACAATATCTTTTTGTCGGCTACAATGTCATGGTAACACGACATTATTTAGAAATTGATAATTGAAAGAAAAATGAAAGAAAATATTTTTATTTACCTTAAAAACTACTACACAGAACGAGAACTTATGCTAACAAAATAATACTATATACAATTTTTTTATCTGTACGCAGCAGGGTTTAAAGCAAATATGGCCTCCACTCAGCGTTGTGCTGGATGAACACTGGTGTGTCCACCCAGCGCTGGTTTTCAATGAGGGCCATAGGCGTTACATCACGACCGTCTGGAGTGGTGCGTTTACAACGACAAAATATACAATAAAATAAATGGAAACAGGAAAATGAAACAAAAAGAAGAAAACAATAATCTTTAATAAAACTATTTAAGTAAGGACTAATAATTAGGAGTCTCACACGATTTTTAAAACAAAGAAGCTTTTGTCGTTATTTCTATAAAAAGTAGTGTAAAGACGCAAAGCTATTGGAGACTATTGGCACATTTATCCATCACTTGTCGTGAACATTATCCTTAAAACAAAAGACCCGATACAATTATCCAAAAACGCAAGTGGCAAAAACGCACTATCAGAATCCTATATTTGTCGAAGGCATTTGACAGCATCGATTACGACCATCTGTCAAGAAGCTCAATACAATGCACCTTTTGGTAACTGTCAGTCAGTCGGTATGTAATGTACATCTGTGTCGCCAAAGGTATTCGAGCGATTCAAGTTTTTATGTGCGTTTCTGCGAGATCGCCCGGCCGGTGTGCCACAAGGTCAAACGCTGGCTCCGCTACTTTACAATGTTGTTTGTGTTTACGTCCGTTTTATTGGTCTCAGTTCACTTGTTTAATTTTTAACGTTGCGCGTTGGTGGGGAAGCTTTTAACACAATTTTATGAGTGAGTGAGCTGTTAAGTCAATTTATTATTTGGTAACTTAGCAATGCCATAAATGAACATTTATATGTATACATATATTACCTATGATATTTGTTCTCATAACTGTAAAATATTTTTATGATAATGGTCTAAGAGTACTCTTATAAAAATGTTTAAGAAGTATGTACTAATAGGTATTACTTTTATTATTGCATGTTTAATTTAAGATAAAGTCTTTGTTATTCTTTTTGTCCTTAGTTATTTTTAGATAAATTATTAAGTATTTAAAGATACTTCTAATGTAATATTATGGAGTGCCTTCTATCAATGTTTATTTCTTTGCTTGCGAATATTCGCAATATTTTTCACGTTGGAACCATTATCTAATTCTTAGGTAATTAAATTACTGTTCCTAGTATGACATCATCAAATTCTAAATGTATAGAAGTGAACGTCCATCTCAAATAAGTTGGCAGATTCATTAAACTAATATTAAAATGTTTTTAACAAGTAGTTGACCTTGTTCACGAGCTTAATTTGCAAATTATGAATATTCAAGCTAAGCAAGCAAAGGTGAATCGAAGGTATATGATCAAGGTGCCAGTAAGCAATCATAAAAATAAATTTCGATAAACATTTGCGTAAAGTTTTAGCGGATAAACTGAATCATCGTAAATTAAAAGACGATTTGATCCATCGATAAGTATCGATAAGTATATATCCATCTATTTTAAGATTCCAAGATGTTTTGCAAAGAATATTCTTTGCAAAACATCTTGGAATCTGAATAAAATTTGTCAGTGACCAAAGATATGTTATAAGAAGTCAGTACAAGAAATCAATATAAATACATTTCAATATGACGGTAGGTGGTATTTAATAGTGTCCTTTAAACAGTAATTGATAACAACCAGGTTAATAAGCACGCAGGTAATATTGTGACACTGAATGTAATTAGTCATATACTACATAACTTACGCTGTTTTTAATTTAAAATATCATTAAAGGGCAAGGGGAGAGTTAATTTCCGGTCAAATTAACTTCTTTGTCAACCTTCTTGTGATTTATAAATGGTGTTCCATAATATTTAATTTTAAACTATGACCTAAATGTCGTTTAAACTCATCTTAAAACATTATTCGTTGCTTAGCTTAGCAGTAGAGATATCGTATTCAAATAAATATATCAGAATAAATAATTCTGGACAACCCACACTGCCCATCTAGCCCCAAGCTAAGCATATCTAGTGTTATGGGTACCTACTACTAGATAACTGATATAAGTACGTATTTAATACAATTATAACGTACTTGGATAAATATTTTAATAATTCAAAGGAAACACCCAGAACACCCGGTATAAATATCTGCAGATCATACTGTTCCGAGACGGGACTCGAAACCGCAACCTCCTGCGACGCAGAGCTCGTTTGTGGATTGATATTTTGTCAAATTATTTATTACCATCGTTTTCATTGAGAGTTTTCTATCATTCACTACCATTAGGTACAAAAAGGGTTTTTTTTGAGTTTTGAATTAATTTATTTTATTTATTTATAACAAGTCTCATATGTATTTTGAGTCATTAGTATCTATTCCCTTTTCCAACAAAATTAACAACCTAACAAGGTTTCTTGTTCGCTTCTTTACTCTACCTTAAAGTGATTGAAGTAAACCAAAAAACAAAGTGATCCTTTTATTTTCTAATTTTACATTTGTATTTTGTGACGTTTCCAAGAGTTCTGTAAGGTGTAAAGGAAATAAAGCAATTTGATATTTTTATGTCGCCTTATTTGTAGTTTTGTATAGATTTGAATCCCCTTTACTTATGCCATAGGTGTGAGCGCGTGTCGAGCGATTGTATTTAAATTAGCTTTTTATGCATCCTGTGCGTCTTGAGAAACTTGATTGTCAGTCCCATCGTCTATCTTATTAAAATGCTCAAATGGGTTTTTATTTTTGGTTTCTATGTTTGTTTCAATCTAGAGGTGTATTATTAGTTTTTCTTACTCTTGCTTCAAGATAATTGAATTAAATCTTAGACTTCATAAATAATATTGTAAGTTTTAAATGTTTTTGCCGTTACAATTAATATTATTAGCAACGTCTCGTGGGAGACGCGTAGTCTTTGTGAAAATATGGAATTTTCTATTAAATATAATAAATAAATAATGCTGGACAATTCACACAGCATTATCTAGCCCCAAGCTAAGCAGAGCTTGTGTTATGGGTACTAGATAACTGATATAACAATACACTTCATAGATAGTTTTTTTTTTATTATACATAGAAAACACCGAGACCAACGCAACAAATTTTCTATTTCTTGTCTAATTTCTATATTTCTTGTCGCTTTAATCCAACCCAAGCCAAATAACCTATGCCCCATGGATAAATTTTGAATCTAGAAATAAATTTGTTAAGTTTTAAAATGTTTTGACGTTAAAATTAGTTAAGAGTTATTAACGCCGCCGAGTCGAGACACGCAACGTCTTTAAGAAAATGTAGAATTATCGATTTCTTTTAAAAATATATCTGTGGCGTTTGGTATATACATGATAAGTCCGAAATTGGTCATTTTCTGATTATTCATCACCCGAAATCAGTTTTTTTTTCTCTTTCGTTTGATCTATGTAAGGTAAGTCTACCAATGCTAGAAGTATACGCAATCGTTTGCTCTATGAATGTTAAGTCATATAAATTAAGATCTATTTATGATAAAAAAACTTATCATGCCTTTGCAACACAAATACGTATTATGCAACATGGTCCACTTCATATAAGTGTACTTATCATAATTATTTCAAACAATGTTTGTTCCGAAATTTGCTTTAAACGTGTTATGTCGACTTATCTTACTTGTATCACTTTATTATTCAAACACTTTTTTGCATATCTGCGGTTCTATTGTGATAAGTGTGAATTATCATATTTGTATCAAAATAATTTGGAATTAAACAATCTTCCACCAACTGTATTATCAGAATTTATCCACATTTTTAAATGCAACGAGTTCATTTCGCGCCACATCGTACCGTTCCGAGACATTGTTGTGATTGGCTAAGCCACTCAGCAGACTTCTCGCTGCTAGTATTTAATTGGTTGAACCATTTTGTTGTCATATGGAAGCCGTTCGCATCTTGAATCGTGTGCAAAACCGATTTCTTCGGATTTTCAAAACTATTGACGACCCACTTTATCAAGAGAACTATCGCGAAAGATAAGATGACATTTGCATGGAACAGTATTTTACACCTGCTCGGAAAGTTGCCTTATTCCTTTTCAATTTATAGAATAGAAAGTATGTCTTTGCAGGCCTATAGGAATCCGGGAGGAAAAACTCTATGGAATTTCATTTCTCACGTGTTTTAGCGGGAGGAAAAAGTGTATGGAAATTCATTTCTAACGTGTTATTTTTTTTTATTTCCTAAAAGATCGGCCGGTAGCTATGGTTATTTTCGTTCGGTCAAACGACAAAAAGTTTTTACTCCAAGTCCATTAGGCCTCCTCTGATTTCCGAACAATATTTTGAAAAAAGAATCCAAAGGCTGGCGCGGTCAATGAGGTTTTACCAACATCATTGGGCGCGGTAAGTTCTTCTAAATTTCAATTAATAATTAATTCTGCTTTTATTTTCCTCGAAGATGTTGTACAAAGCACTATTTATCACTCGGCAGAAAGTGCGATTCCTACCTCGTGTGTTTTAAGGCCCTCGGCTGCGCCTCGGGCCCAAAACGACACACTCGGTAGGAATTGATCACTTTCTCGCCTTGGTGTAAAATGCACTATTTTGGTTGAGTTATGAAAAGTCTAATGATGTGGGGTTTAAATACACACTAGAAGAAGAAGAACCGTTCAGGTTTTTCTCTATACTGAGAAGAGGGAAATCCTTGGCCGGAATAGAATTGCCTTTGGCGTACGATGAACCAATAAATATCGATATTTTAAAATACAAAGATAACCAAGATCTGCTGCCATTTATCGATCCAATATACCATGATTTTTACAAAAACTTACCGCATACCGGAGCAACTCCAAACATACATGAGCGACAGCAAAGATAACTATGAAGAAGCGTAAATGAAAATGATTATTACCTAGCTTAATATTTGTTGATTATTAAGTACCTAATAAATAAGTATAACAAACATTTAATTTTTTTATTTTAATAAAATGTAGGATAAACCTCCCGGTATCTCAGTCTTTGCAAACCGCGCAGACTAAGAGGTTAGACTGAGGTGATTCTTTTTCGTGCAAGTAGGTAAGTTGGTAAATTAAATGTTGGGAACCGTATTAATAATTTGTGCTTAGTTATAGTGACTCATAAATTTTAGAAGTACCTACCTAATGAAACATTTAAATACGACTAAAATAAAGTGCATGAAGGCAATCATTTGGTCAAATGATGATAAGTGCGACATTTTATTTAAAAAAAAAATCGTCTTGTTTAGTACAAAGTTGATAAGTACCAATAATTCCTAAACTAGACCATTTTTTATATATTTTCCTTATGTAATAAAAACTTGACCATATTATATATATCATTAAAATAAAAAGATAACACTGACTGTCTTTTCCTATTAGTTATGATTTTTATAAACTTCAAATGCTCGTCCTGTAAAAACTGGTTTTTGGACTTATCATGTAAATATCAAACACCACAGATATATTCTAAATCGCTTTAATTTGACCAAATATACCTACTGTGCCCCAAGGATATTCTCCTAGGGGCACTGGCTTTGCTTAGTTACGTAGTGTAAAAAGAACAACATTTTAAAATAGTATAACAAAACGCACCTAAGGCATCCGTGAAATGGGAGAAAGTATAAATTGATTGCAGGTGTCTACCGTCATTCGTAGCTCTTCACGGCTATATAGTATGTTAAGTATCCGGCTTTATTACATACAAACTTAGTACATTAAAACAGTTACATATAAGTACCTACGAGTACGGGCATATAATCTCTTATTATTTAGCCCGAAGGAAGATATATCGATACTTATTAATACCTGTTTTGAACTTATGAGAAATGCGATAGTTTTATACTAAGCACTATGAATTTTAAAACAAAAACAGTGTCATTAAATACATCTATACAAACAATATGAATTTAATAAGGTTGAGGTTAAGATCTATTATTTCGAAGAAAAATCTGTAGGTTATGTTTTATTCACCTTTGTAACATCGATGTCATTGACACTTTGAACACCTTAGGTAGGTAGGTAGGTATAGGTACCTATCAATTACTAAGTATAAGTACATATTGAAAATATGCAGGTCTCGATAAGGCCTACGCATTTGCTCCCCTTGGAGTACCCTAGGTCCGTGCGTGGGGTACCGAAGTAGGTACTTCGGGTTTTTAAAAAATTATCTGCGCGTCTGGTCGAAGCGACGCGTGACCCGAGAGCTGGTGAGAGTCTGGCGCAGCGCATCAGCATTGCCATACAGCGGGACAATGCAGCCAGCGTCTTGGGGACACTTCTGACTGGTATTGATATGGATCAGTTGAGCTACCTGTAGATTGTTTGCAACAGTCTGCAGTTAGCACAATTCTTTCAATAGTACATCGGTAAATACTCGTTCTAATTTGTTTTTATTATTTGATTGTAATTTTCTTTTTTAATAAAGGTATTTGTGTCATGTGCTAAATAATAATAAATAAGGTGATAATTATTTGGAACGCGCCCTTAAAAGCTACAAATTTTATTAAACTCAAAGAAAATTTAAATTAAACTCTAGGTTATGTTTTATTCTTTGAAGCATCGATGTCACAGACACTTTCAACACCTTACCAACCAATTACTAAGTATAAGTACTAATAACACGTGTATAATATGTGCGTAAAATACTTATCTACCTATATAATTTGCAGCAACTAAGTGAATACATAAATCTGCCGTGTTTACAAGATCTGCATAGTAAGTGCATGCCTTGACCCATACACTTTAAGGCATCTTATAACGTACCTAGATAGATAAGTATAATAAACTTTACATAGTAAACATTTTGCGAGTTCTGTTTTGTGCGTTGAATTCTACAAATTAAGTGGCTACATTGTATGTAATTTGTATTCTGGGCAGGTTTTTGGTTCACTGCAAAGTTAGGTAATATTCTTGAATCAGAATAACTAAGTTTCGCTACCTTTTCTTGCTTAAGTAAAACAAGCTCGCATTAAAATAAAACGCTGGGCCATGATTCTGTAGGTTAAGATGGCGTTAAAGACTCCGCATAAATCGTAAATAGATTTAATAGATCTGCCATAATCATGTGTCAAAACTCGAAGTACCTTCAAACAATCACCAATTAATTTTCGTGAGGGCTTAGGTACACACTATAAAACAAAAACCTTGACCAATTGAACTCCGCTCTAGAATGGATTCTTTAATACTTTTTTTAGTCTAGTTCATTTTATTTTATTCAAAAATTCTCATTATTAGGTGACAACTAAAGAAGACATTAGTTAATTAACAAACACTCCCCGCCCCACAATATGACGCAGTATCAGATAACGGAATAGACATAAGCAAACATACTCAAACATTCGAGTAAGTTTAGTACAGAATATTGGCGCAGTCTTTATCTTATCTTCGAACACCTAGCCTAGGTTTGTCACTAAATTTGTCACTAGAGCAAAGCTAAGTAAATTCTATACGGTATAGCTTAGATTATCGATAGATGTATCTGTTTTTGAATGCAATGTTATCTAAATGAATAAATATTAGTAGTAGTAGTTGTTTCATCTACTTAACTAATTAAACAAGTCTTTACAAAACAGGGTTTAAAATTCGCCCTGATCAGGTTCTTTTAATAAACCTCTCGTTCGTTCTGCCTCAGTTTAGATAGCAGATAGAAATAACAACTGTTAACCATTATATGAACCACAGTAGCCACTAGTTCTGGTCAAACAAAACTTTTTTGTGTTTGGAGATTAGGTACCTACCTGTAACCTTTTTTGAATCTCTACTCTGCTATTACCAGCCAGTATTTTATTTGTGGCTTCGCTCCGCATGATAAAAGCTTTTTACGCAGCTCATCTCTACAAACACAAATGAGGTTGTATACCTATGTGTGCGCTCAGGTGGGAGCGGCCGGGCGGGTGGCATTCCTCTTGTGACCCACATAGCTTGACTCTCGTTAGGCCGTTCAGAATCGGCCTTTGGGATTATGCCAACGGTTTTTAAACACAAGTTTATCGAATGTTTTAAATATTTGAGAATTGGTGTGATTTATATGCGATACAAATACTAACTTTTAGGTATTTTTACTGTGATTTTTATGAAATTAGTTAATATATGTAATTGTTTTATGAGAAACCAGAAATTATGAACCTCTACGATCAGTAAATAACTTTATTGAGCGTTTTTACTTACTTAATTACGGAAATCAATTATTCGATCCAATCAACAAAATTGATCGTTATCGAAATAGCCAAGTGTAATTAAATGTTGCTATTGCGATTTCCTCTCGGTTCTCGGTAAGCATTGCATTAGCATTACACCTTTTTATCGGTAAGTCGGTCAACACTCGCCATAAGAGACAAGTCACGAAACTAAACAGACTGTAACGATAGCTATATAACTGATAAGCACATAATTACACACACGAGTAGTCGTTTACTCTATTATTAGAAAAATTGTTGACTTTGTGAATCTAGTCCGTTGAAAAACATCTTATTCTATGTTTCTCCTTCTCCTCATAAGTAAGTAAAAAATACCCATTTACTATTTTACATAATCTAAGACTTATTCGTACATGTCTAAGAATACAACCCAGGATTAAATCAGGACGACACAACTAATAAATTCTTCGAGCGGTTATGGAAATCCCTATAGCCATTATTCTTACAAATAAAATAAATATTCTTTGCGGCTGACTGAATAACAACCTACTTTTGAAATCAATTTTAATATGCCCGCGCTCAGATCTCACGAAATGCATGGAGATTTGATTTTTCCAAGGTTAAAAAATTGTCGAATAAAATTTAATCTTAAATCCGATCCCTATCGTGCCAAATGAAAAATATTTTTAGGAGTAAACAAGCACTTAACATGAGCTCGAAGACCATAAAGTTGTGTTCTAAAGATTTTGAACCGTTCGGTCATTCTGAAACTGGCCGACCTGAAATATTCTTTAAAAATGATTTAATTGAACGAGCTTAGTTTAAGGCTTTACGGCTAGTTTATTTAATGCTTGTCATTTGACTGTCAACCTTGCCATGAACGTGATTATTCACGTTTACGATAGTAACAACGGCATGCAAGTATGTAGGTAAAGGTATTGTTGAATGATCTTGAATAGAATTATGGGTTGTTTTGTTTTATCTTAATCTTTTGTGTCGCAAGTAAGACACAAACACGTGTGTTTAAATTATTGGTGATATCAGAACTGAAGCTAAGAGAGTTAAGAAAATGATTTTGCAGATCCGTTTAATCTGTTTTTTTTACTAGTTATTAAAATAAATAAATATTAGCATTAATGAGCTTTTAGGTAACCTTAGCTTGGTTATTAAAATAACTGTAAGTATACTGACAAAAATCCCGATGGGGCCAATTCTCTCAACTCTCACTGTAGGTACCTGTGTACCTGTATCGCATCCGTGACGTCAGTCACCGTCCTTCGATACCAGGTTCTTTCTTCGTAGTTTCCATTCCCAAAACAATTAGGCGACCCTCTTGTTTTAGGGCAACACTGGCCATTTAAAAAAAGAATGGAATTCGAATGGAATGCCATGGATCTGTTTTGAATTACCGGGTTTAGTTTTCATTCATCTAAAGCAGGATTATTTTGGCAATGCGTTCTGTGTCCTATTGTTAGTAAGTTTGGAGTCTGAAGTGACTTGAAGCAAAATGTTAGCACTGATTTAAAAATAGAATATGTAATCGAAAATCGAATGAATAACAAAAACTTAGTACTACGCAGTTATGCGTGGGCTGTTGGTTGACTTTAGCTAAGCGATCATGGCTATTTTTGTTTTATACAACCTCTTTTCTTACTACGCAAAGACGTGTTTTGATTTTAAATAGGTAAGTTAAGAGGTATACGTAGACCTTGGGTACATACATACATTTAAGATAGCTTCACTCACCGTTTTCTTTCTTCGGCCATACGTTATGCAAAGACTTGCTTTTCTTCAATCTAGTAAATAAACCCATAATAACAATCCACAACACAAAACACTACAATTCAAAAATTATTTTTCATTAAACTGCAAAATTCGTAGAAGTTTCACAATTTTTTGACCAAGAATATTTAGTTAGGTATTTAAAAAGCCAATAGTTCCCACGGTATTTGCCATTAGACTGAATTTGAATTATAAGAATGTACATTACAGGCGATAATAGACGATAAGCGATTTGTTATCGAATAGCTTAGCTATCAGAACGCATATTTGTGTGGCTACGTATACAAGTGTTTTTATCGGTATATAAACTGGAAAAAGTCTTTTACCCTTTTACAAAGGTGAAGAAAATACCTTACCGTACCCAAGTACTATTGGTAGTATAGTAACACTACTAACAAACCAAAGTACTATACTAAAATATGAAAACAACTAATATTTGAATGAAGAACTCACAGTATCATCATTCGTATCACCTACTATTCATTGCCCTTCCATGCAGTATCAGACCTTCTTTGTTAATTTTGCGATGAAAAAAAATATATATAGCAATTTCTATTTTAAAATACTTAAACCATTAGTAACTTAACTACTATATGTACCGAAACTGAAATCATGGTAAATATCCCGTTATTTATGTATGACTTTAGTGTTAATAACCACGATGGATTTAAAAGTTTTACTATATGTAACTAACTATCAGCTACTTCATTGAATTAAACGCTACAAAAATACATAGCAGGCGTGGACGCAAGCGCGCGTTGAAATCTTTTGTACGGACTTAAATAAAAATAAGTTTTCTAAAAGTTTTTACCTAAAAACTAGCTGACCCGGCGAACTACGTACCGCTCTCACGTTTTAAGCCTTCTTTAGATTTCTACAAATATTTCAAAACTAAAATTAGCCAAATCGGTCTAGCTGTTCTCGAGTTTTTGTGAGACTAACAAAGGTCAATTCATTTTTAAATATAGATAAATAATATTATTATATTATATTATAATGTTGGACAATTCACACAGCATTATCTAGCCCCAAGCTAAACGGAGCTTGTGTTATGGGTACTAGTTAACTGATATACTACAATACACTACATTACATAGATAGATATTTTTTATTTTACTAGAAAACACCCAGACCAACGGAAAAAATTTCTGCAGATCGTACACAAATTTGTTCCGAGACGGGAATCGAACCCGCAACCTCCTGCGTCGCAGGCAATAAATGATGGGTGCTCACTTTGAATATCAATAACGTGTTATACTGATGATTATTATTGAAACATAATATTTTGGTAATAAAATTCACAGAATGGTTCCTTAAATTTTATAACCTTGTCCAATTACCACTATTACTACGAAATTGGCAAAAGCCGTACCTGTTTTGATGCGTAGAAAAATAAGTAACATCGTCATCATAATCAACACAGCGAGAATAAAATCTCTGCTGGGTGTGTGGTACCCCTACCCCCTTACTGCTTCGTCCAAAAAATCCACCCTGTATAGACCTCACTTAATTTTTGCCAGCCTCACTGTGATAAAGATGACTTTAATGATGTCATCGACTCATGCTTTGGAATTTCATTGGCATCTATTTGGCCACCACCTGGACATCACTGGTTCTTGGCCTTGCTCTGACCATCACCAGTCACCACTGTGTATGATGTTATTCCTAATAGGTCTAATAGGTACTTTGTATTAGGATAGGACATAAGTCAGGTAGGTATTGATGGAGTTAGAAATATCATTTTGTTATTTTAGCAAACATTTTGCACACGGCTACAAAAATATACATAGCTACTTTATACTACTTATACTCTAATGTTTACCTACTACAGCTGGACCGGATCGTTTGAAATAGGACCTCTCCATAACAGGCTGGCTGACACGCCGTTTAAAAAGATTCGTAATTCGAATTAGGAATGTTTTATTTTTTCTTTACTGCAATGAGTTCGAATACCGGTAAATGTTTAAAAATGGTCAAGTGTGTCACGTTTGAATAGTGGTTTTCGGAGCTTGATTCTATCTATATTTGAATTTTTACTTTCTAGGCGTCACAAGTCAAGTCATGACTTCAAAAATAACCCGCTATTTCCAAAAATAAATACTTAGCTATTGAATACAAAAATAATTCTTAAATAAGCAAAAGTTTGAATAGATGTTTGTTTTGAATATTTCTTAAAGAAGCTACAAAACGGAAGTTCAACTCATTAAAAATAACGATACTTACGGGTTCTAATAGGTTAAATAAATCTCCACTTGTGTGTATTACGTCAGATGTTATGACCAAAACGTTTACACATCCACGAGAAAGCTAGTTTCTCTCTATAAATTACATAAATACACAGTCGCAGTGAGATGGAATTTAAATGCTTTCTTACCTACGTTAAAATACCAACCTGCATAGTTTTGTAATAATCTGTAAAATACTGTATATTTCAATTAGGTACAAATATTTCGAAACTAGTTCATGCTGAGACAGAGACCGTTTTGAGACTCTAATCGACAATAGCTGTAGGTATTTTTTATTTTATATCATGATTCTTGTGTTATTGTTGATTGAGTTACAAATAAAATTACAAAAAAATTATAGAAATAAATTAGAACTAGTATTTACAATCGAAACAATTGAGCTAACTGCAGACTTTTTGTTTTTATTTCTTTGCGAATACAGGCTTCTGCCCTTTTAAAAAACAAAGTTACAAATAAAATATTCTCGTTCTCAAATTTAAACATAGTTTAGGTTGGTAGTCAGAATCAGAAATTATGTTAACTGTTGTACAAAAAAGATCTAAGGTATAAAATAGTGTTCAGTTCCAATTGCTTATCTATGTATAATAGACATACAGTAAAAGATTTAACATTCATAGCTGGGTATAATTTTAATAACTCGTCAAATTATTTATTTTACGAACTTAAAAATAGGACACATCACATACCATTATAAATACTGCTGGACATCACACATCATCATCTAGCCTAAGTAAACAGGGTTTGAGTTATGGGTCTTAGGTAACTGATATTTCTATTTTTATATAAAAATATCCTTAGATAACTGACCTATATCTTATACCTTAGATCTTTTTTGTACCCAATAACCATATCTCTGATTCTGATTCTACCAAACCGTGTAGTGTACCTACCTAAATGTTGCCATTAAAAAGATTGAAGTTGGGCTTGGCTATCTGGCTATTCGGGCCATTATTGGTCATAAAAGGTTATTTTATCAGATAGATAAAGCTATTTTGGGTAGAAATCTACCCTTTTACGACTGTTTAGCTACCTAGGACTTAATTTTAATGTTGTTTACTTATCGCTGAAAGCAAATTATTGCCTATTGGGTTGGGCAAATTTAACCCTGAACTGTATTCGTGGCCATAAATGGAACACGTCATATAGTTTACTTGGCTTTTTCTTACCCAAAACCGTGTCTCTATTTTAACCTACAATCATGACGTCAATTTATATGTATATTTGCATTAGTTAAGAACTAAATCTTGGTCGTAATCCTTGTGATATAAGATAAGAATTATCTCTGTCGTAATGCTACGCTTGCACTGAGCTAAATTATCCGAAAATGATGTCATTCGCATTTCCACCGGAAGGGCAAAGTGTGTCAAATTAAAATATTTTTCAGAAGGGATTAATAATTTAATTAACTTATTTACAGCATCATAAAAACTTGTCGTGCGTGAATTATTTGTAATTTGTAAATAAGTACGTATATTACCATATACAAAAAAATACCTTGATCAAATAGCTTGGTTAAAAGTAATTAAAATTTATTATAAGTTATTTTGAAAATCTGCACTGACGCTTTCTTTTACATTATTTATGTGTTCTTTATACGTTGTACCTATGTATGTACCTATGTATACGTTGTAAGCAATTTTGCCTGAGATACAGGTTTTACCTAGTTCAGGCACACGTAATCTATACAATTTAAGTTATTATTATTCTTATGTTAAGCATTTATTTTTCATTTATTTCTTATGTTTAGGGTTGGTCTGGGTGTTTTCTATGTATAATAAAAATATCTATCTATGTAGTATATTGTATTAAGTTTATCAGTTATCTAGTACTCATAACACAAGCTCTGCTTAGCTTAGGGCTAGATAATGCTGTGTGAATTGTCCAGCATTATTTATTTATTTATTTTATTTATTTATTTATTTGACTTGAGAATTTTTTTAATAAATTATTTATTAGCTTCTGCCCACGGCTTCGCACGCGTTGGTTCTATGGAAACGTTTTAAGATTATTTCTATCCCATGGGAACTGATTTATGGGACAAAAAGTCGCATTATGTTTGATTCCAGGGTAGACTTACCTATGTGCAAAATTTTAGCCTGATCCGTTTGGTAGTTTTGGCGTGAAGAGGTAACAAACATCCATCCATCCATCCATCTAAACTATCGCATTTATAATATTAGTGTGAAGTGTGATTTATATTTATTTATTTAATTAATAATATAAAATGTTATACTGGGCAAGTATCTAGATCACAATACATCAGATTTTATAAATCGCTAGAGACCTTAGTTTTAACCCAACTGTTTACAAGTAGGTAAATAGTGGGAAGGTAGATAATCAGCAGTTACACCATCGTGTACTGGATATGTCCTCAATGAGGTACCTACACAAACCAAGATAAGTATCCTTTGTTTGTGTTATTGCCTGAAAGAACGTGAGGTGTTTGTTAACAGAGGTATTAACAAGGCACTTGCAGATAAGGCAGATAGCCTGGTGACACCAAAACTTTCGACTTCAACCATTAATACTAGGCACTCTTGACTGGCCGTGGGTTGCCGGCTTAGAATTTGTACCAACCCAACTCTTCCCGCGGGTGTCGTAAGAGGCGACTAAGGGATATCCACCGGTGGCGGGCAGCAGCGCCTCCGGTAGGTTTACCACCAAAATGCGATCCCCAACTCGCATGCCCGCCCAGCGTGGGCATTAAGGGCAATACCCTCCATGTTAGGCCAATAAGGCGTTTATCAGGGGGTTGGCCTTCGTCCAGCAGTGGACCGGAATAGGCTGTGTTGAGTACTCTTGACTGCCTCGTTAGTCTACCGGTCAGCTTGTTCAGACGCTGATTATTAGGTCCTAGGTTCGAATCCCGGGCCAATAGTTGTCTTTGGGGTTTTTCTAGCAAGAAAATTCACAGTAGCAGCCCGAAGACAGGAAGTCGGCGGTGCTAAACCCCCGTTAAGCCACGTTAAGCCGTTGGTCCTGCGCCTGACCTTCCTAGATCTTCATTATTTCGTTTTTGAGTTACACAGATCTAAAGTAAAGTATACAACCTAAATTAGATCCGATGTAATCGAAACTACAACTAAGTTATTAGATTGAATTGGGTAAACCTGCAATATAAAAGTGTCTTCGTGAGTGTACCTACTTCATAATTTTATCCACCTATTTTCAGCAGAAAGGCCTCTTTATTTAGTTTTTGAGTTACACAGACCTAAACTAAAGTATAACAACCTAAACTAGATCCGATGTAATCGAAACTACAACCAAGTTAATCGATTGAATTGGGCAAACCTGAAATATAAACGTGTCTTCGTAAGTGTACTTCATAATTTTATCCACCTATTTTCAGCAGAAAGGCCTCTATATTTCGTGTGGTTTTGAGTACCTACCAAAGATGTAAAAATATTACAACCTAAACTAGATCCAATGTAATCGAAACTACAATCAAGTTAATCGATTGAATTGGGCAAACCTGTCTGCGTTGGGCAATCAAGCATAGTGTTTCACCGCGGCTCCGCTCCACTGGTTACCACAAGTGCATGTTTATAAACACTGTCAGCACTCAGTTATGTGTTTATGTGATTTATCGGGTCGGAAGTGGTTTTTTTTGTCTGTGTTATTGAAAATTGAATTCGGGAAATTTTGTGTATTTTTTATTTGCATTTGGAATGGTTGCTTGCAGGTAAATATTTATCGGCACTCAATCATGTGTTTATGCGATTTATCGGGTCGGAAGTTGCTTTTTCGTCTGTTATTGAAAATTCTATTCGAGAAATTTTGTGTATTTTTTGTTTGCTTTTGGAATGGTTGTTTGCGGGTGAATAATTGAGCTTGTAAATAATTATGTATCATATTTTTTGTTTTAATTAGGTACATTAAATATACCTTATATATTCCAAGGAACATAATTATTTATTTCTACTTGTAGATTGTTTGCAACAGACTGCAATTGCACTACCACGGATGGTCGTGACGTGACCTGTCTTTGGCATGCACTGAAAACCAGCGCTGGGTAGACACATCAGGGTCTACCCAGCACAATGCTGTGTGTGAACCATATTTGCCCTAAACCTGCTGCGCACAAATGGGATCTAAGATATAAGTAGTGTATAGTTAGCTATTATGTTGTGTAGTAAATTTAAGGTAAATAAAATTATTTTCTTTCTTTTCTTTCTTTCAATTAGCTCAATTGTTTCAATTGTAAATACTAGTTCTAATTTATTTTTATTATATTTGATTGTAATTTCTTGGTTAATATATATATTCTAACTAGTAATTTTTTTTCTGAAGGCAAGTGTTGGATGTCGATGCGGCATCGCGGCAGAGCTGAAGAAGCGCTATGGCGCACTATATTTCTAGCAGTGGGCTAGATATGGCTGTTGTATCAAGTACTTACAAAATTTTATATCTGAAAAAAATCGTATAAAACTATACAAAACTTGTCCATAAAGAAGACAGGTAGGTAAAAAGACACGAAATTATTGTCATCAAGTAAAGTTAGTAAATTTAGTTATAAAATTAATTACTTATATTATTGGGGACGCTTCCTACTGGTATTGATATGGATCAGTTGAGCTACCTGTAGATTGTTTGCAACGGTCTGCAGTTAGCTCAATTGTTTCAATTGTAAATACCAATTATATTATAATTTTCTTTGTGAATAAAGGCTTCTACCATTTAAAAAAAAAATTAGCTATAAAATTGTTTTCAAACAAACAAATCTGGGACCAACGGAATTCGCCCAACCATTTAAGCCTTCGACAATCTAAGCAAATGCCTTTCTACAGATTGAACCCAACATAAAATTAACCAAAATATCCAGTAGCTCTACAGAAAATTGTTTTCTTTAAAACAAACAAATCTGGGACCAACGGAATTCGCCCAACCATTTAAGCCTTCGACAATCTAAGCAAATGCCTTTCTACAGATTGAACCCAACATAAAATTAACCAGATTATCCAGTAGCTCTACCGACCGACCAACTCTCATTAATAGTCGAATAGCAAGAATTACGGGCCGAGTCTCAGAAATACTTTGATAGTAGACAAACTAGTTTTGATCTCGTTCTAAGTAGGGTTTATCAACTATAGTAGTATGTTATGGACGTGGATATTGGTTTACTATTTTATATTATGCCAGTGAATTTTATGTTGTGGGAACATAGCTTACACTTAGCTTGGGGCTAGATAACGCTGTGTGAATTGTCCAGCATTATTTATTTATTTTATTTATTATTTATAGCACGTAGTTCGTAGTAACATTTTACTTAGATCTATGTGAATTGGATTGGGAACCTTCGTGCTTATGTTCGTTTTTATTAATATTTTTTATATATCTCATTCATTACATTAGGTATCTTTACTACTTTGCATGGTTAGTGTGTAGGTTAGTTATGCGATAAAAAAAATGTACTCATGGTATAACAGTGTTTGAGATTCCCATTTAAATAAAGAAAACACTTGTGTCAGGGAATCTCGCTCTTCCAAAAGTATTTGTTTATTAATATAAATAAAATATTATTCAAACATAGAAACCTGTGTAATATAATTTACGTACTTACCTATGCATTAGATAGCTGACTTAAGTCTTTTTTTTTATTGGAATAGGTATTATGTACTTATTAGTTATTATCCCAGCAAGGCTAATAATACTCAAATCATCTTGCGTAGATGAAAAATAAGCCAATGATGATGATGTGGATTTAAATAGGAGTGGTCAGTTGAGCTACCTGTAGATGGTTTGCAACAGTCTGCAGTTAGCTCAATTGTTTCAATTGTAAATACTAATTATATTATAATTTTCTTTGTGAATAAAGGCTTCTGCCCCAGTAAAAAAAAATAGGAGTGGTAGATCGGTATTTAGTAATCAATTAGGTTTTGGACATTATGTCGTCTGTGAGGCGATTTATAAAAAAAAAATTAAGACCTGGCGTCTTCACTAACTGATGATGTGGGCAGAACTTGCAGTTTACACAACGTCAGTGAATTACCAATAACCCTGTAGGTATAGCTGTGTGGTGCCGGCTCAGAATTTGCATCACCTAACTCTTCCCGCGGATGTCGTAAGAGGCGACTAAGGGATTTCCACCAGGGGCAGGCAGCAGCGCCCAGAACAATTCTACCACCGAACTGCGATTCCCAACCCGGGTGCCCAGCGTCGGGATTATGGGCATTACCCCCCATGAGATAAAAGCCAATGAGGCGCTTATCAGGGGGAGGCCTGCGTCCAGTGGACCAATACAGGCTGTTGAGGTTGAGGAGGTATATTATAATTGTGGTTTTTGCTTGTTAGCAAAATGAGAAAGTGTAATTTCACCTGTTAATGTTTACAGACTGACAGTTGATGACGGATGTGTATATTATGTTGTTAAATTCATATTGAAACATTTCCGAATTATGCTAAAAGGTAGGTAGGTTACTTATGTTTCGTATTTCAGGCTTGAAAGTAAAAAAAATATATTAATTTACGGTACCTAAATATACCTACTTATCCGCATAGAAAAATTACGACTAAGGTACCTACATACATACCTATATAGCGATGAATGTAGGTACGTGGGGTATCTACATCTACCTAGGGTAGGTAGGTAACTATCTATACACAAGTAATCTTCATTCTCACTCACTTGTTGAGATGAATGACGTCTTGGTTTTATTTTACAAAGACTTAATGACTTGTCTTCTTAACAAGTACCTACCTAACTCTTTATGTAAGCATGGGTACCTGCAGGCAGGTACATTCTCAAGTTCAAACGATTCAAATAACGTGGGACGAAGCGACTCATCTCACATTACTAAAACTTACCTTTCCGTGACTTCCAGTACAGCTTCCTCAGGTAAATAATCGCTGCCACCAGCAACAGAGCAGCCAGGAAGGATCCTATGGCAGCCCCTGCCACACTACCCGCTCCATAGCAGGCCTCCTGCCCCAAAACACCAGGCAAAACCGTCACAATAAAAAATAATAAAACACACATTTTAAAAATCACACATCACTATGGCACTTGGAAGTTTGCACAGAACTCCGGTCACATTCCTTTCGAAATTCGAATTGTTTTTTTTTTCTGCGCGCGAAAGACGTGCGGTGCGCTACGTTGGACAACGCTTTCTGCTGTGCGTTCTGCGGCTTCTGCGTTGCGTTCACATCTCTGGCTGTCTTGTATGTATGGGCGAGTCACAGGGCGAGCGTACGGAGCCGAGCCACCACCGGTTTTTACAAAGTTTCACAAACTGATGTTTATTCTGCGGTTAGTTGTGGAAAGATTTTGTGGGACAGAGTGGAAACGTGTTTGGACAGTGTCTCTCTGTGTAGGTAGAGGTACAGAACAGAGATGGCGGCGGGCGGTGTCATTAAAACGTAAAATTAAAAAACCATGAGTTTTTATGCTTCTGCGTTCAAGGGTTAAAGGGCAAACATGGCATAGGATCAACAAACATGGGTCTTATACTCGGTTCTAGAATCTTAGATAGGTATTTTTTGAAAACAAAAAAGAAATAGGTAGGTACTTCATTTATATGTATAAAATAGGTATACAGGGTTATTGATAATTCACTGGCGCTGCGTAAAATAACCAATAACCCTGTATAGGCAACTAATTACCTAGGGTTAAGTTTGAACTTTAAAGTTAAAAAACACCGCCAAGTGAGAGTCGACTCGCACACGTAAGGTTGCGTACCATAAAAATCAGGCAACTTTTTCGAAGAACATCAAATTTTCACTTGTTCGGAGACTCCTTTAAATATTCTTTTACTCTGTTATATTTTTCGTTAGTAAGTAGGTATTTGTTGTTATTAAAGTTAGAAAGTTTCATGTGTCTACCTATTGTGGTTCAAGAGATGCAGCCTCGACAAACGAAGAGCATAAATAGCCAAAAAAATTGACATCGGCAAGTCGGCAATAGAGATACACATTCTCTGAAAAATTTTCTGTCTACCTCTTACGGTTCCTGAGATAAATCCCTCTGACAGCGGGACGGACGGACAGCGGAGGCTTAGTAATATGGTTCTGTTTTCACCCTCCCGGGTATGGAACCCTAAAAATGGATTTTTTTGTCTATTTTACTAGGTACTTTTCTTTTTAATCGGTGCATCTTGTTATTATTTGTTTTATTACTTATAGTCAACACCAAAATTGCAGGTAGAACAAACGGGGCTGTAGTCATAGATAGGTAGGTAGGTAGGTAGGTTAGGTAGTCATAGTGGACGTGAAAAAAGAAATAAATTTGTAAAAAGTCGTTTTTCTTTGGGAAATTCTTACTTAATTATTTAAAAAAATCTTAAAATAACTGAATTAAAAAAACCTTATGTTTCGGATCTCTAAGAAGTAGGTAAAGTCAGAATCATTTTCATCGTTCAAGGTCATCGAAAGAAACCTAGAATATAGCAAAATGTTGCTTATTATCAGGGCTTGAAAGCGGTATAGGTATAGGGTTAAGCTACCGGTAAAAAATTACGGTACCGTTTTGATTTAAAGGTAGACCTATACCGGTATACAATAACGGTATTGGTACAGGTATAAAATAACGGTACCATTATTTTAAGAGTACCGGTAGCTACCTGTATTTTTCTGGTACCGTAACGTAATTCATTTCGGTACCGAAAAACGCGTGAGTAAACGACGCTAGTGCTCTGTTTACAGTTCGCTCGATAGGAATGCCACTTGCCTTGTCGAACGAGGTTTCACTCACACACACTTCTTAATACACAGCTATGACGTCGCGGTCGTTCTTATATTCGTCGATTCGGCTTCTTTCCTTGTAAAAGGGAAGCATGGGGAGAATGCGAAAATATGTTTTTTTCTTTTCATTCAGCGCGGAGACTAGATTGTCTACACTAAGTGCCAAATATTAGCGTTATAAGTGCCTTGCATTTGCATTTTTGCATTACAGCTTAATGCTGAATTTACTCCTTTTGTCTAAGTTTATTAGTTTTAATTAAGTAGTACGTATATTTTTGGTTTGTGTATTTTCTAAATTAAGGCAATAAATGATTTTCTATTCTATTCTATTCTAATTTAATACGTAGTAATAATAATTTTCAAAAATTTTAAGCAGTGCCTTTTTTTTGATTTCATGAAGGTCAACGACCTGTATTGCCAAGATATCTGGCATCTGGTTTTCTTATAACTGTTTGGTCCCTGACTGTGACAAGGCATTTCACACAAGATTTTTTTTTTTTTCACACAAGAAAAACATTATTTTATACCGGTATACATACTGGTACCGGTATAAATACCGGTATACATACCGGTACCGGTATAAATACCGGTATACATACTGTAGCCGATATAAATACCAGTATACATACTGGTACCGGTATAAATACCGGTATACATACCGGTACAGGTATAAATACCGGTATACATACCGATATTATTACCGCAATATATACCGGTATAAATACCGTGATTATTACTGGAAAACACATAAATACCGATATCGGTATACATACCGGTACCGGTATAAATACCGGTATACATACTGGTACCGGTTTAAATACCAGTATACATACTGGTACCGATATAAATACCGGTTTAAATACCGGTATACATACCGGTAGCGGTATAAATACCGGTATTCATACTGGTACCGATATAAATACCAGTATAAATACTGGTACCGGTATAAATACCGGTATACATATCGGTACCGGTATAAATAAAGGTATACATACCGGTATTATTACCGCAATACATACCGGTATAAATACCGGTATTCATTCATTTCATTCATTTATTTATTCTCAAACAATAATTACATTGTGTCGGAAATTTTACTTAATATTAGGTACACATTGTTATTATATTTTATACGATTAGAGTCCATTTACACGACTTAAAAACATTAAAATAGTAGGATACTATATAAAAAGAGAAATTACAAAATTTATACAAAAACAAAAAAAACAAAAAATAATGAATACATATTCAGGTATTTGGAAATGTATAACATGAAGTCAAAATTTGGATTTGTAAAATGTCAAAAATAATCAATAATAATGTAAAATGTCAAAAATAAAATCTTAAAATATGGAAACAATAAGTAAAATGTCAAAAATAATTATAAAAGTACCTAATATTATTACTAACTATCACAGATTCGGATGAGATCGGAGTCAAATTTGTCAGCACAGAATTCCTCTACTGAGTAGTAGCACTTCTTTAACAAGAATTCCTTGAGTTTCTTTTTGAAAATGTTCGCATTGTATATACTTTTATAAGATGAAGGTAATTTATTAAACAGCTTTAAAGCCTGGTGTCGGACACTGTGCTCTGAAATATTAAACCTAGGTGTAAATTCTTTTACTATATCTCTTCTTCTAGTAGTTTCCCTAAGTGTTCTTGCTTCAGGGGTTTCGAAAGAATTCAAATGTTTTACTAGGTGAGTAAGTAAAACTAAAAGATATAGGCAAGGCACAGTGAGTATACGTAGACTAATAAAATGTTCCCTACATGATTCCGTTTGAGAAATGCGTAACATCGTCCTAATGGCTCTCTTTTGCATAACAAAAGCTGAATTTACATTATATTTATAGCTGTTTCCCCAAAATAAAATACTATATCGAAGTTTGGACTCGACTAGAGCAAAATAAACTATTTTCAACTGTTTCAGTGTCACTTCATCTCGCAGACTTCTTATGGCATAGCAAGCATTATTATTACTGGAAAATTTATAAATATCGATATCGGTATACATACCGGTACCGGTATAAATACCGGTATACATACTGTTACCGGTATAAATACCTGTATACATACTGGTACCGAGATAAATACCGGTATACATACCGGTACCCGAATAAATACCGGTATACATACCGATACCGGTATACATACCGCTATTTATACCGGTACCGGTATGTCTACCGGTATTTATACGGGTATTTATACCGGTACCAGTATTTATACTGGTATTTATATCGGTACCAGTATGAATACCGGTATTTATACCAGTATGTATTGCGATAAGAATACCGGTATTTATAAAACATACCGGTAATACCGGTATTATAACTGGAAAGCATACCGGTATAAATACTGGTATACATACCGGTACCGGTATAAATACCGGTATACATACCGGTAGCGGTATAAATACCGGTATTCATACTGGTACCAATATAAATACCAGTATAAATACTGGTACCGGTATAAATACCGGTATACATATCGGCACCGGTATAAATAAAGGTATACATACCGGTATTATTACCGCAATACATACCGGTATAAATACCGGTATTATTACTGGAAAATTTATAAATATCGATATCGGTATACATACCGGTATACATACCGGTATACATACTGTTACCGGTATAAATACCAGTATACATACTGGTACCGATATAAATACCGGTATACATACCGGTACCCGTATAAATACCGATATTCATACCGGTACCAGTATAAATAGCGGTATGTATACCGGTACCGGTATGTATACCGGTATTTATACCGTTGCCAGTATGTATACCGTATGTTTTATAAGTACCAGTATTTACACCGGTATGTATTGCGGTAATAATACTGTTATTTATGAAACCTACCGGTATAAATACTGGTATACATTTCTGTACCGGTATACATACCGGTACCGGTATAAATACCGGTATATAATAATATAATAATAATATAATCGGAAGGTAATAATACCGGTATGTATACTGGTAATGATACCGGTACCAGTATAAATAGCGGTATGTATACCGGTACCGTTATGTATACTGGTATTTATACTGGTACCGATATGTATACTGGTATTATTACCGCAATACATACCGGTGTAAATACCGGTACTTATAAAACATACGGTTTACATACCGGCACCGGTATACATACCGGTACCGGTATACATACCGGTACCGGTATACATACCGCTATTTATACTAGTACCGGTATGTATACCGGTATTTATACGGGTACCGGTATGTATACCGTTATTTACACCGTGTCTCCGTTATTTACACCGTGACCTTAACCGTGTCTCATCTAATATTGATAAAAGAAAACCGGTATGCTCCATATTCTGTGACATGACCCAAGCCTTCGATTATGTAGAGCATGACACACTACTTCAAAAGCTTGAAACTTACGGCATTAGAGGGATCTCACTGAAACTTATAAGATCTTATCTTGAAAACAGAAAGCAGCTGACCGAAATAAGAAATATTAATTATAGGACAAAACTTGAGGACACATATATCTCAGGCGAACGAGTTATAAAATATGGTGTTCCACAAGGAAGCGTATTAGGACCTTTACTTTTTATAATATATATTAACGACTTGCCGAAGGCTACAAATCAATCAATGTCTCTATTTGCTGATGATAGCACTGTAACGATTTCATGTAATAATATTGACAACTATGAAAATGAAATAAATTCAACATTGAAATCAATAATAACGTGGCTAAATGATAATAATTTAAGAATAAATATTAATAAAACCAAAATTATACATTTTAGACAACGCGATACTGCTGCACAAACTCACCTTGACATTCAATATAATCATAATAAAATTGACGAAACTGACTCTACAAAATTTTTAGGACTTCATATCGACAAAAAACTTAATTGGAAACCACACATTGAACATTTATGTAAAAAAATCAATAGTCTCATTTACATTTTATACAAATTATCCCATGTAGTTAACTTAGAAACTCTTCTCATAACGTATCACGGGTTGATTGCGTCAAATATTCGCTATGCCATAATTTTTTGGGGCAATTCAACTGACGTTGACAAAATTTTCAAGTATCAGAAGCGTTGTATACGAGCTATGTTTCGTCTTAAGGTAACCGATTCCTGTAAACCTTACTTTGCTCAACATAACATACTAACTCTACCATCACTGTATATTTACGAAACGGCTATGTTTGTGAAAAATAACCCTGACTTATTTTGTCAGCTTTCCGATGCTATTCCTCGAAATCGACGAGATCAATATAAAGTCTGCATGCCAAACTCAAAAACTGCTTTGATGCGCAAGGGTATCTTCTGCATGGCTCCTTCTATTTACAATAAACTGCCAAAATCACTTCGAGAACTGCCAGTCACACTGTTTCGGAAAAAGTTAAAAACCACTCTGGAAGGTAAATGTTATTATACATTAAATGATTTCATGACGGACAAACATTTTTTAGATACTAATGATAAATAATGTAAATGACAAATGTCTAGTTTTTCTATTCAAATTTTTTATTCAAATTTTCAATTAATATAATATTCAATTAATATAATGATTCTATAATAATGAAATAGGTATAATTATTGTATCCAGACTTTGCACGCCGCAACGGTACAAATACATTGTGTCATATTAAAACATATATCACCTATGTACCTTATTAACATGTATTTGATGCAATAAATTTTACTTTACTTTACTTTACTTTATACATACTGGTATACATACCGGTACCCGAATAAATACCGGTATACATACCGATACCGGTATACATACCGCTATTAATACCGGTACCGGTATGTCTACCGGTATTTATACGGGTATTTATTTTATTGGTATGTATTCCAGTATTTATACCGATACCGATATGTGTACCGGTACCGGTATGTATACCGGTATTTATACCGGTATGTTTTATAAATACCGGTATTATTATCGCAATACATACCGGTGTAAATACCGGTATACATACCGGTATTTTTACTGCAATACATACCGGTATAAATACCGATATACATACCGGTACCAGTATAAATAGCGGTATGTATACCGGTACCGGTATGTATTCCGGTATTTATACCGGTACCGATATGTATACCGGTATTTGTACCGGTGCCGGTATGTATACCGGTATTCATACCATTATCGCAATACATACCCCCATAAATCAGTTCACATGGGATAAAAATCACCTTGAAACGTTTCCATAGAAACAACGCGTGCAAAGCCGCGGGCATAAACTAGTAGTAAATAAACGCAGCCCGCCGCCGCCGCCGCGCCGGCGTGGCCAGTGCGCGGTGTGGCCCTGTGCGTGCAACGCAGTGAGGGATGTGGATATTTCGACCACGGCGGCCAGTCTCATCGACCAAGATGCGCAGGACATATTATAGTGCACAAGTGTGTGCGCAAACATAGGTGCACTCTCTATGCCCTCACTCTCATAATCCGATAGGACGGCAGACCGACACGGCCGGGGAGAGGTCATGCGATAGACCAACGGCTTAAGCCGTCTAACACCGCCAACTTGCTAGAAAAGACCCAATAATACAAATCTTGGCCCGACCCGGGATTTGAACACGGGACCTCATTTTCAGCGGTTGAACAAGCGACCACTAGACCAACGAGGCAGTCGGATAAAAGTAAATGTCCTGCCACAGAAATAATAGATACCTACATTTACTCTACGTTTATTCCAAAATGTTTAAAAATAAAAATCCATCCGTGCGAAGCCGGGTCGGGCCGCTAGTTATTAAATATAATTGCAACTTGGCTCAGCTAAGCAAACGTTTATACGAAATAAAACTTCGAAACGCACGAGTCACACGACTGTCCGGTCTCACTCGCTCGACTAGAACGGAACTGGCTCGATAGAATCTGCAGCTGAGCCGAGAGCTATTTATAGTTTTCTCATTTCGGTACTCTTATTTTAAAATTACGCTACTGCTAAAAATAAAGCTATCGCTATTTTTCGGTATCGGAACATAACGGTACCGTTATATAAGGATATCGTAATATAAAGGTATGACGTCATACCGTTAACCTTTTCATACCGGTATTTTCCGGTTATTCAAGCCCTGCTTATTATTCCAAGGAAAGAAAGGATCGGCCATCCTTCGTTCTGTGCGATCTGGAGGCAGTGCTTCGTTCGTTTTTTCAAAGTAGACCTCCTATATCCTCCTATTTTGTTGTTAATCGTCAAATCGTCATAAAACCCATAGTAAAATTGTTCTTAGCTTATTATCTTGCTAAGCATTCCTCATCAATTTAAAAAAGGCTGCGGCTCACTCCACTTGCCGATATTTATTTTGTATTATTTTCTTAACAATTTTCTGTAACTACCTAGTTTGTGACCACCCGAACAAGTAACAAAAATATGCAATAATATCACTCACTCCCATCCACTCCGCTCGAGTGTAGGTACCGACTCTTGTAAATCTATGACGACCTAATTGGACCTATTTGATTGTTCCACTTTCGAAAAGATGGTACCTACCTACCTAGTCTCCCGAATTTTACTTATGTACATCGTTGCAATGAACTAATCACGTCAATAATTAAGACACGGTCTACATAGATATTTTGTAGTAATTTCCTTACAAAATATCTATATTTCTATATACAGGGTTATTGGTGACACTGACACTGCGTAAGTTGCAGGTTCTGCCTATCATTACAAACACGTCAGCGAAGACTAATCATTCAATATCTATCTATTTCATGCACGCACATGTAGCAGTCTCTGCAACCTGCATAGGAGAAGCAAGGTGCACCATGTCCCCTTGTGTTAAAACCTCTATCTCCACATCCTGGCTTGGCACGTCCCTGGCGCCGAGTATGGCAACCCCCTGCCGCCATCTAGTTATTCGCCTATCTTTTCGAAAGTGGAACAATCAAAATAGGTCCAATTAGGTCCACGCACCAATTAAAATCTGAAATGTATTTTTTCTTGGCCCAGATAGATAGGCCAGAAAAGTAATATATTTATTTTATTTCATACATTATGTTTTCTGGTCTATCTATCTGGACCGAACGCACAAAATATTAAAAACCGCTAAAATATTTGAATTTCGCGCGAATCTGTTACAGATTTCGTGTTGATAACTCGTTAGCGGAGAATCTATTTAGACCCTCCGCTGGTGGTAGGTAATGGTTGGAAAGAAAGTGTCTTTTTTCGTATTACCAGTCTATTACAATTAGGTATATTTATTGACAGCAAAAATAACAACAACACGCTGGCGCTGTAGTTGCTTATTATAGTGGTAGCTCACATGTATGTACCTAGTTAATTGCGTAGACCTTTGCAGAATAGTAAGTAGGTATGGTTATTGATCAAAATGTTCCTTGATTGAACCTGAGACCGATGTACTGCAGCCACTGAGCTTACATGCATAGTACCTACCTACCTACAACCTCCGCGTTTCAAAAATTGGCTAGACCTAAAACGGGGAATTTCACCGGCTGTATAACTTAACTGAAAACGCTACTCGGCAATAGATGTCGCTACCAAAACGTAAAGTGCTGTGGTAAAGTGTGTGTGAAGTTTTATGAACTTCATGCTAAAAGTCTTGTTCTTTAGAACACACACTTCAAAAGTGCGGTGCTTTCAGAAGTCATCGAAGTACCTACCTATGAATTTTCGATTTGTCATCGAGTTTTCATTATTACTTTATAACTCTGCCGATTCTGTATTAATTTTACGCAGCTAATGAACATTTACACACTCTCATAAATTGATACTAGATAAACAGCAACGCTCCGAAATCAGTTCAAGCGCCAAACGAAACGTTGTACAGTACACGTACACAACAAAGATAACTAGACCGACATCGAAATATTCATCGATAACGCAAGCAAGCTTGAAAGTTGAAAATGCAAAATGAACATCACTATTTAATTATTTAGGTAAATTTTCATTTCGCTGCGTTGGTTGATTTTTTCTTGCAGAAAATACCGAATTAAGTTTCGTACGTCTTATGATCAGCCGGCAGTAGTTTTGCCGAAAAAATCTACGCATAAAATCATGGAAAACGATATCTTGGACTCCCTGATCGACATAAAGTGAGTTTTTAGCCGTATCTTTTTAGGGTTAGGTATCTACCCATCGAAGTATACAGATTTTAGATCAGCCCACGAAAAATGTCGCAATTTTACGATGAGATCATGATTCACCATACATCTACCTACTATTTCGATCGTTAGTTACAACTTTGTCTTGTTAAATTGGTAACTTATACCCAAAATATCTGTTTCCAGCTACCAAGGACCGCTCACAGATGAGGTTGCTTTCTCGAAAGCCCTCGATGGAGGCCTGAAATCTCTAGAATTCATCAAACTCATCCACATCTTGGCTGAAGAGCTGAAGTCTCTCTGCGGTCTCGAAGAGTCGGTGAATCTTATAAGTTCAACAGATGAAAGTAGCTCATTTCTATTAGAGCTTAGCTCTTTCTTGAAGGAGCTTAAATGCCCCTACAAATGTTTGGTTACTGGTAAGTTTATAGAAAAATGTACCTACGTACATATGATTCATCTGACTAAAACATTAGTCCATATATCACAATCCTGCAAACAAGCCTGTTATATAGGTACTGCCTTTTTGAAAGAAAAATTTACGATTTATTTCTTTAAATACACTTTTATTCATAAATCTCAGTATAAAATGGGTGAAAATAGGTGACTAGGGCTGCAGTGAGAAGAACTTCCTGACGATGCACGAAGAGTCCAGGAGTACTGCCTTTTGAATCTGGCCTTTGATCCAACTTCCTAGTGAGAGTCTCTTGAGATGTTGATATAGCCTCTTCGCTATTATGCCATTACCCGAAAAATCAATCGGTTAGATAGTAGATAGATGATAGAATCAATATCCCACATGCTGACACAGTTGTTAGCCAAGTCAAGATCAATATTATTATTATTTCCTGGACAGTGCTCTGAAAATTTAAAATTTAATTTCTATAACTATTTAAACTGTCAGGGAGTCTTACTAAAAATAGCTTTCATCCCTCAAGGATTAGGGGTGGCGCGAGTACCCCTTTTTGAGTGTTAACTCATCAGTTTAATTTCATATTTACTTTAATTCCATGGATTGTACACATGTTTTTAGTACATAACTGTTGAGAAAACCATTAAAACTTAGCTATTGTACATTCGGAATCAAATGAATTATAAACTTCAAGCCATTGTGACCCTTATCATTTGGAAATAAAGTTTATCAATATAAACATTCGGCAGCCCGCTCCGGAACGCTTAATCAATGACGGTATAAAAAATGTTTTTGGCCGCTCCGCATAATCCTTCGCAGGTTAATTTCTATACTTATTTAACCGGTACTCTGTGTGTTACAAAATGTAAATAATGTGCCTAATCTATGGGAAACTAAGATCTGCACTGATATCTTTCATGCTACAATGTGTCACACATTTATTTTATTTTTGTATTGTAGTAACAAACAAAAATAAAATAAATGCTGTGTGAATTATCCAGCATTATTTATTTATTGAAATAAAAAAAGCATTCATATATAGTGCACTTTCAAACATTAAAAACTCTTGGGTCTTACTATCTCAGGTCACATGTCATCCCGTCTGCAAAGCAAGGAGGACCGCCTGCTGCTCCTGGACTTCTTAATATCAGAGCTGATGGCTTCAAGGATGGTGCAGGTTGACAACCCTAAAGAGAAGCAGGGAGCTTCACTGGATATTGTTATGGTAAGTAAAATAATTTAAATTCATCTTAAAAGGGGCCATTCAAGTATTACAAAAGCAGGGGGTGGAGGATCTTTGTTTTTCTTATTTTGATAGATGACATGGGGGACGGAGGGGTCTGAACTGAAAGGTGATTACTTCCACAATCTTTTTTCAGAAAAAAATAGTAGATGAGATTTGCTTACTTTTGATAAAAAGCGTTTCCAAATTGACCTATTATGAATGTTGTTGGCTTTGCATGTATGAACACACAGACACTTTAATTTTTTATTTATACTATTGTTTGTTTTTACTAGTGAACTGTATTTTTTATGTTTGCATCTGAAGATGTAAATAAAGACCTATTTAAGTATGTAATTTGTGCAGTTCCTATTGCATGTAAGTTAACCGCCGTCGTGCGAGTTTGATTCCCGCAAAAAGGACAAAATTTTGATGGAATATGATGGGTGTCTGGGGTTTTCTGTGTATAATAATTAAATAATCATCAGTCATCTGGTACCCATAACAGAAGCCCAATTCACTTTACGGTTACTTTTTTTTGGATACAAAAGAAAATACTCTGTCACTGCTATCATCAATCCTAGACTGGATCCCAGAGGTAGGCAGTAGGCCTATCATATTTAACTTAATGCGACCATCTTCATAATTTGCATATTTGTTCCAGCAAGAATCCCCAACTGCGAAACACTTAAAAGACATACTAATAGCATTGAAGTTCAACAAACCGCCTCCAAACATCACTCCAGAAATGTTGTTCTCCAAACTGGAAACTAAGTTGAAAGACACCATAGCGAAAGAAGGTAAGATAATGAAAGAGATAATTTATTTATTTATTTATATTAGGGGATCTTTCAGCACAATATACATAATAGCGATGTGTGAAGAGACAGGTGGCTATTAACAAGTTCCCACTTATAGAAATAGTATAAAATTTAACCAAATACACAAAAATAGTAATAACAGGCTAATATTCGCGAAGAGCTATAACTAACACTTATAGCTCTTAAGGCGCATGTATGACTCAATCTAGCGCCGCTGCATTTCTTTCTTATAATTACGTTAATCAAATGAGTTTTTACTAGTTCATTGGTGTCGATTCTGTTGTTTTGGAATTAGCTAAAATTAGGATTTTAGGAATGTCAAATAGACGAAAGCTATTCTCTTTGAAAAATTAGACTGATATGTTTAAAAGTTTGTTGCAAGTTTGACAGGTCTAAAACAACACAACTTAGTTAAAATATTTATACTTATAACCCTATTCCTTGCATTGCATTTTAGCTATGATTAGAAACGTCTACCTAATTTTAGCAGGCATCTAATTTGGTCATGTTTACAATTTATTCTAGTGAAAAATGGGCAACTTCTTTTGAAAAAAGTGAAATATGGATACTGTGGTATTTTTAGGATCTGTACAGAAAATATCATCATTTTAGGTCAATCTAACTTAGAAAATTGAGAAATCGTAAAATTTAAGTTAGGAATCCTAAAACAACAGAATCGACATCACTGTACAGTTTATGATACCTAACATAAGCTTTATTTTAATGCCCATTCAGTAGTGTCTAAAATACTATGGATGATGATGAATGGCATAAAAATTAAATAATCTTTATTTAGTCCAAGTTCTGCTTAGCTTGGGGCTATATGACGCTGTGTGAAAGGTCCAGCATTTATCTTTATTTATTACCCCAATATTTCCTCTACAGGTGAAAAGTACGTCGGCAAGCCCCTCTACAACAAAGCTCTCACAGTCAAAGACTGGAAGCTACTAGGAGATAGCTACACGGAGATGTATGAAGAATACAGCCTGAGGCGAGAAACGCTTATAACCAGACTCGAGTGCACTATACAGAGTTTCGAGGTAAATGAATAAATAATTTCATAATTCTATGCTAAGATTATTCTGAGCTAAGAATTCACAACCATAAGTCTAAGTTACGCAACTACCCAAGTGCACAGAATGCCAGATACTATGTTACGCAGAATAGATAGACAGATAGATAGAAAATACTTTAAAAGCACCGTGATATAGACATATCAGCTCTCAGCTGCTCATATATAATTCATTAATAATATTAATAATCTTTCCCAGTGGTCCGATCGCCTAAAATCCAAGAAAGACGCCATTCAGTCCATATACCGTCCGCAACGCGAGGCCCTAAAGGTGAAGCCTGAGGTCCATTTATCAGACTTCCTAGCAGCAAGGTCCTCGCTCCTAGCTGTGGAGAAGACGAGCAGCGCTGCTGTTAGGAAGAATACGCAGAGTCAAGTCAACAAAGTCATTATTGGACAGGTGAGAGAAATAAGTTCCTATTATATCCCTAGTTATCGAAAAGGCTGAAGTGGCAGTGGGCCGGTCATATATCGCGAAGAACCGATAACCGCTGGGGGAAAAGTGTTCTTGATTGGAGATCACGGCTAGGAAAACGTAGTGTAGGACGCCCTCCGGCCAGGTGGGATGACAACCTACGAAAGACTGCAGCTTACATTGTTAGTTCCAATGTTCTTAAATATGTATGTATAATATAATATATGTAGGTACGCCGTAGTGGCAGAATCCAGCGATCTAAAATAAGTCTCATGAACTAATACCTGATTCACAAACAGTAAATGAATTTTGAATAAAACATCATTATATGAACCATTACACAGATCAAAGAAAAATACACAGAAACTCAATGTAAATAAAAATGTAAATAAATAATGCTGGACAATTCACACAGCATTATCTAGCCCCAAGCTAAGCAGAGCTTGTGTTATGGGTGGGTACTAGATAAAGATAACTGATATACTTAATACAATACACCACATAGATAGATATTTTTTATTATACATAGAAAACACCCAGACCAACGGAACAAATTTCTGCAGATCGTACACAAATTTGTTCCGAGGCGGGAAACGAACCCGCAACCTCCTGCGTCGCAGGCGGAAATTCGCCTGCTGCGCCACGGAGGTCGTCATCGACACCATTGTTTGTTGTTATTGCAGGTTCCGGACCGAGGCGGGCGCCCTAACGAGGCGCAGCCCCCGCCACCAGAAATGCCTTCCTGGCAACAGAGGCAGACTGGCCAGGTTGGTAATTAATTCTCTAGACAGCAGTAGCCATCACTCAGCTACGCGAAACGGAGTGGAGTCTACTACATATAAGCATTCAGTCGTTCGACCGCTTTGAAGGCATGAGTGTAATTTAGTGATGTAAAACATTAGTCAATTATTGAACTACCAGGCATTTTGATTTTAAATCGTCTCACAAATCAATTCAAATGAAAAACTCTTTATTTCCATAAATACAATAAATGTACACTTAGAAAAGGTCAAATCATAAAACTAAACACTGAGACGGAAATAAAGTGATATTTTTGATTTCTGTCGCTTCGCTTCGGTATGTAGACTAAAGTAAAGAAGCGACGAAGAAACCTTTAGCCTGTTGGTTGTTGTTTCGAGCTGGAGCAAAACTCGTCCCAAGCTTTTTTATCCTCTAGATAATCTGATATTTTGTAGAAGGTATGTTTGACAATTTGTTTGAATTTATTTATTGATAATTTTTGCAACTCACTTGGAGTTTTGTTGTAGAAGCGTATACATTTCCCTTTAAAACATACATTTATCTTGTGTAGCCTAGTTGTGGGCACAGCGAGTTTATCCTTATTTCTAGTATTTATATTATGTATGTCGCTATTTTTAGGGAATAGATTGATATTTCTATGAGTGTAGAACAAGTTTTCATAAATATATTGACATGGTAAGCGTGGAAAGCGGTCGGGGGCGGACTGAAGTTCGCGGCGAACAACTAGGCTCTCCAGCCCCTCTCTTTGCCACGCGAGGTACATAAACTTTTTGCATCTATCTCGATAGAATATCAGTAGACCTAGCTCGAGGATTGTTGTCTATGGTAGAATAGAGAAAAAATTCGTCACATCGTCACCGAATGCGTAATATGTTTGAAACTCATTCCTTCAAATTCAATAATTTACGCAATGTATGACAATGCGATTCATTCTTCTATATTCTACCATAGACAACTATCTTGTGTAAATGCGTAATATGTTTGAAACTCATTCCTTCAACTTCAATAATTTACGCAATGTATGACAATGCGATTAATTTTTCTATATTCTACCATAGACAACTATCCCAGTGCTAGGCCTTCTGTGGAATCTGCGTTTTAAAGTGCCTGTGACACAACATTGGGTACCTAATTCAAAGGATATAATTTCAGGGTGGTCGTGGTGGCTTCGGCGGTGACCGAGGCCGCGGCGGCGACCGAGGGCGCGGTGGCGACAGGGGCCGCGGCGGCGGTGATCGCGGCGGCAGAGGGGGACGCGTGCAGGGGGGGTATAGCCAGGCTACTGGACAGGACAGGTGATACATACGTTTTACTGATTTTTTTATGATAATATTATATTAATATGTAAGTCTAAGTAGGTATCCTATTGCATTAGGTGCTCCAGTTAAAACTAGCGTACTTTTTATAATCCTACTCATATTATAAAACAAAAGTTTGTGAAATCTGAATTTTTGTTACCTAGGATGTTCAAAACTACTGAACAGAATCAAAAAGAAATATGGCGTACGCTTAGAGCAAAGCCTAACTTAGATAATATATACAGGGTGTAACAAAAATGATTACCCAAACTTTCAGGTGGGGTGTAGAATCGAACACTGAATTCAGGAAAAATATTGAAAAAAAATCCCGCCCTTTAGTTTTCGAAAAATAAAATAAATATGGATTTTTTTGACTGATGCACATGTTTATTTGACATTAAAATATGATTAAAAGGTCTACGTACCTTGTGTACACCTTTTTAGCAGATAAACATCTTTTTACGGGGGGCACCCACGACCGGACACGCGATATCGCAGCAGCGCGCGCGGCGGCGGGCTGCACGTGTTGTAGTTATGATACATACAACCTGGTGAAGCCTGCATGAAGATTTAAAATTCACCGCGAACAGTAATAAACTAAAAATGTTAGGGCCACCCTCCATTCAAAAATCTTCAAACCCCTAATAAAATCACAGAAAACAAAAATGTCTCGAAAAAAATAACATGTTCGAAACCAAACTTAGGAGGTGCCCATATTTTTTTTTTTTTTACGAATTTGACGACTTCTTCAACGAACCTTTTAGCAGCTCTAAAATTAAATTATAAATTAGGATAGGTAAGGTACATACCTAATAGTAAGTTCATCTTGAGTAGATAGGCATGATACCTGCCATTTTTCCATTGCAACACCCCAAATGTGTAGATACTGTGATCTTAACTAAACTCACCTAATCACTAAGACCAAGCGCATGCACTCCTCTATCTCTTTCACCCCTTCAGTTGCAGAATCAAAAAGAAGGACACACAAAATATGTGAGATAGAGAAACACAGCACCACATTTTACAGCCGTTTTTATAAAATAATTTAATCGCGCCTATATAATAGGATCAATAAGGACCTTTCTATACATAAAATGACGAGATTTAATGTTAAAAATATAATAACGGACTGGTTACTGCAACTTAAAAACAGTGACACTGAACAACTACTAAACTACTCTCTCTAACGAAGTCTCTTTATTCACAAAGAAAATTACAATCAAATAATAGAAATAAATTAGAACTAGTCTTTAAAATTGAAACAATTGACCTAACAGCAGACTGTTGCAATCAGTCTGCAGGTAGCTCAACTGATCCATATCTCTCTCTAACCCAATTAATAGACTCGTAGGTATTGCCAATTGCCAATGAATTACTACTACCTATCATAAGTAATGATGATTCATAACATAACCTATACCTATCATACTTGTATTTACAATGATTAACAACCCGCTAGCTACCATCAAAGCAATGAGCCTAGCTGCCTACCTAAGGGAACCTAGCCATGCTACGTGACCCGTTCAGCGAGGGGGGATGTCTTCAAAATACCACTCTTGGGAGGAGGGAGAGAATTTCGTCACTTAGTGAATGTCCTCTTGGGAAATTTTTTTCGAGCTTTATTCAAATATGTAAAACGGACTGCTGTGTGAACGTACTTATCTGTAATACTAATAATTGACAATTCGCCCAGCATTAGATATCTATTTTTAAAATAAAATCCGTTCCTAAAGCTTTAATTTTTATTTCAGACCGCAATCTCAACCCAACCGCCAAAACTATCAAACATACGAAGTACCACCAGGTGGTTACCAAAACAACGGACACGACCGCCGCGGCAGCAGCGGTTTTGATAACCGAGGGAGTGATAACCGGGGGAGTTTTGATAACAGAGGGAGTTTTGATAATAGAGGTGGTTATGATAACCGTGGGGGGTATGATAGCAATAGAGGTGGCGGCGGCGGATATCAAGGATATAATAGTACGGGTGGTTTAAATCAAGGTGAGTAAATAATGATAATAATTAAACAGATGTAAAGTCAATTACGGTTAATATTTGTGAAGTCTAGTGTCTGTAATTTCACTGGGAACCATACCTGGATGCTAAAAACACACCAATGTGACAGACATGGACTCGCATTTAGCTGGATTAATATATTTTCAGTAGGCAGTAAGCGGACCGAAGCAGAGAAGTGTAAAATCTAAGAATTATTCTGTACATTAAAGTATTTTGAATTTTCTTCATCGTTGTCCGATTTTAGCCATTCTTTTTTGTTAGAAACCGTTTTACAGTATATAAAATAGATAAAGAAAAATACTGTTATTTTAATGGCGAACGAAGTCGCGTGTACAGCTAGTAAACAGTTTGCACATGCTTGTTGTAATGTTATTTTGTTAGGTATTTTTGCTTGCTTGTAACTTTATATCTGTGGTGTTTGATATTTACATGATAAGTCCAAAAACCAGTTTTTACAGGACGAGCATTTGAAGTTTATAAAAATCATAACTAATAGGAAAAGACAGTCAGTGTTATCATTTTATTTTAATGATATATATAATATGGTCAAGTTTTTATTACATAAGGAAAATATATAAAAAATGGTCTAGTTTAGGAATTATTGGTACTTATCAACTTTGTACTAAACAAGACGATTTTTTTTTAAATAAAATGTCGCACCTATCATCATTTGACCAAATGATTGCCTTCATGCACTTTATTTTAGGCGTATTTAGATGTTTCATTAGGTAGGTACTTCTAAAATTTATGAGTCACTATAACTAAGCACAAATTATTATTACGGTTCCCAACATTTAATTTACCAACTTACCTACTTGCACGAAAAAGAATCACCTCAGTCTCTTAGTCTGAGCGGCTTGCAAAGACTGAGATACCGGGAGGTTTATCCTACATTTTATTAAAATAAAAAAATTAAATGTTTGTTATACTTATTTATTAGGTACTTAATAATCAACAAATATTAAGCTAGGTAATAATCATTTTCATTTACGCTTCTTCATAGTTATCTTTGCTGTCGCTCATGTATGTTTGGAGTTGCTCCGGTATGCGGTAAGTTTTTGTAAAAATCATGGTATATTGGATCGATAAATGGCAGCAGATCTTGGTTATCTTTGTATTTTAAAATATCGATATTTATTGGTTCATCGTACGCCAAAGGCAATTCTATTCCGGCCAAGGATTTCCCTCTTCTCAGTGTAGAGAAAAACCTGAACGGTTCTTCTTCTTCTAGTGTGTATTTAAACCCCACATCATTAGACTTTTCATAACTCAACCAAAATAGTGCATTTTACACCAAGGCGAGAAAGTGATCAATTCCTACCGAGTGTGTCGTTTTGGACTTAAAACACATGAGGTAGGAATCGCACTTTCTGCCGAGTGATAAATAGTGCTTTGTACAACATCTTCGAGGAAAATAAAAGCAGAATTAATTATTAATTGAAATTTAGAAGAACTTACCGCGCCCAATGATGTTGGTAAAACCTCATTGACCGCGCCAGCCTTTGGGTTCTTTTTTCAAAATATTGTTCGGAAATCGGAGGAGGCCTAATGGACTTGGAGTAAAAACTTTTTGTCGTTTGACCGAACGAAAATAACCATAGCTACCGGCCGATCTTTTAGGAAATAAAAAAAAATAACACATTAGAAATTAATTTCCATACACTTTTTCCTCCCGCTAAAACACGTGAGAAATGAAATTCCATAGAGTTTTTCCTCCCGGATTCCTATAGGCCTGCAAAGACATACTTTCTATTCTATAAATTGAAAAGGAATAAGGCAACTTTCCGAGCAGGTGTAGTATAAAATACTGTTCCATGCAAATGTCATCTTATCTTTCGCGATAGTTCTCTTGATAAAGTGGGTCGTCAATAGTTTTGAAAATCCGAAGAAATCGGTTTTGCACACGATTAAAGATGCGAACGGCTTCCATATGACAACAAAATGGTTCAACCAATTAAATACTAGCAGCGAGAAGTCTGCTGAGTGGCTTAGCCGATCACAACAATGTCTCGGAACGGTACGATGTGGCGCGAAATGAACTCGTTGCATTTAAAAATGTGGATAAATTCTGATAATACAGTTGGTGGAAGATTGTTTAATTCCAAATTATTTTGATACAAATATGATAATTCACACTTATCACAATAGAACCGCAGATATGCAAAAAAGTGTTTGAATAATAAAGTGATACAAGTAAGATAAGTCGACATAACACGTTTAAAGCAAATTTTGGAACAAACATTGTTTGAAATAATTATGATAAGTACACTTATATGAAGTGGACCATGTTGCATAATACGTATTTGTGTTGCAAAGGCATGATAAGTTTTTTTATCATAAATAGATCTTAATTTGTATGACTTAACATTCATAGAGCAAACGATTGCGTATACTTCTAGCATTGGTAGACTTACCTTACATAGATCAAACGAAAGCGAAAAAAAAACTGATTTCGGGTGATGAATAATCAAAAAATGACCAATTTCGGACTTATCATGTATATACCAAACGCCACAGATATAATGTCAAAATAGCATAACATGATGACCATCACAAATTCGCAATATAACTATAGCTCTGATTACATTGGTTATTGTTACACATAACTTTCTCTCTGCTTTGGTACAAAGGAAATAGTTAACACAATTCAAATGTGTTTGTTGCTTTTATTTTCCTTTAATGTTTTTTAATGTTTCGCCATGTTGAACTTGCTTAAAAAAGGTGTCAATTTGGATGGATGACGCCAAAACTAAACTTAACTAATATAATTTTACAGCACTTAAAATTATGACGACCTGCGAAAGACTGCAGGCAGATGCTGGCACATCCAGCGTCTGCCTGCAGTCTTTATCAGGTATGGCGCTCATTAGGGAAGGCCTATGGCTAACATTGGACTAACTGATGATGATGAAAAATGATGCCATCCTTCTTATTTCGATCGTTATGAAAGCGACGGCAACATTTTTGGCATTGATTTGACAGCTGTCAAATCAATTTAGTTTCGACGGACGACATCTGAATCGACGCCATTGACACCTATCAGTACAACACACAAAATGACTCTTATTTCCCCCAACAGGTGGCAGCAACTACCAGAATCAGAACCTGGGCTACAAAGGGGGCTATCAAAACGAGCACGACGACAGAACGCGGGGCGGGTATCAGGGGAGGGGCCGAGGGGGGTACAGAGGCCGCCGTTGATTATCTGCGATTACTGAATTTAGACTTGATGTAGTGTTAGCAAATAGTGCTCAAAAATCTCTTATGTCATTATTCTTAGGGTATCAAATTAAGTGTGGTGTTTGGGGGTTAAATTCTGCTTCGTGACCCCTATTTGTGTGAAATTTGTCGGTTTAGAAAGAAGCAGATTTTAAGAAATGAAATAATGTCGCAAAATCGACTTCGGCGGGACTAGAACCCGCATCCTTCCCTTAGTACGGGAGTGTGAAGTCGAAAATTATTGCGATATTATTTTATTTCTTAGAAATTACACAGAGTGTGAGGGTTTACAGACTTTAGTAACAAAAACCTTAGAAGCAGATTTTGTCATGATTTAATTTCCACCAGGACCCGTAAGTTAACTGTTAAGTATTGAAAACTGTTTATCCTCTGAACAAAATAAGCTACGGCGATAGAGGCCCACTCGGAAAACGAAATCGAAGTTTCTTATTCGATTTCCTGCAAACGCTAATCTTATGCAAACGACGTAAGAGTTGGTTTTGCACGGAATCTAATCAGAAACTTCGATTTTCCTTTTCCGAGTAGGTCGTACCGTCGTAGTTTATTTTATACGAAGTTTTAAATACTTAACAGTAAACTTAAAAATTATAAATTAACTATTTAAGTGCTCTCGCATATCGAAGCTAAAAGAATGCTTGCTTGCTGACGGCAAATTGATAAACTTTACAAAATAACTTTAACAAATCTTTGGTGTAGCTCCCCACTGAGCAACCGATTTCTATTTTGTTTGTTTGTTTGAAAAGTCATTTGATGCATTGTTCTCATCTGTTTGATAAAAATATAATTTAGATTCTTTAAAATCACAGGAATCATTCGAATCTGTCCTAAATTGGAACCCCTAAACCCCGGCTTGTTTGATCCTTTATGAATAGAAACACTGTATAAAAAGAATGCTTCCTTTACTTATACATAAATAGGCAGTGTTTTCTAAAGGCAGTTTAAGTATTTAGCTTATAATAATGAACTGATAATTGTAAAAAGATACCAGAAAATTATGTAATTCATTATATCACACTAATTCCTGATGATGTCTTCAGTAGATTCTACTTATAATATTACACTTGGAATTCATTACGGATGTAAGCGGGTAAACTACGAACCGTATTTGTGTTGGAAGAACACCAAGTTTAATATTCAGTGCTCGGGGAGGCGGACGCGCGCATCTTGAACCACACTTGAACATGTTTTCGCAAGTTTCCTCATTAAGGGATGAAACGTTGGTGTTCTTTCAACACAAATAAGGTCCCAAAGAAATAAAATAATATCGCAAAAATTTTCAACTTCGACGGGAATTGAACCCACATCCTTCCGCCAGTACCGGAATGTGGTAACCAACTACACCACGAGCTCAAGTGACGTGGGAGTCGAAAATCTCTGCGACTTCCTACGGATTTTTGATTGTAATTAACCCTTAGTGTGGGGTTACGCACTATAATAACAAAAAACCTCAAAAATAAGGTTCGTAGTTAACCCGCTTACATCCGTAGGTAATGAATTCGTCAGACTATGATAGCATTTTTTATTAAAACACTTAAAATAAAATTATGAACTGTGATTAATGTGATTATGTATTTAGTAGATTCTACTTATAATGTCGAAAATAGAGTTTGGTGGCCACAAAGGGCAACTTCGTTTCTCTGCCTAAACTATACAAAATAAAACTTTTACAGAGGCAATAAAAAAAGCTTATTACATTAATAGGTTTCACAAACTGGCTAACGTAATTTTTCGAAATTTCTTTCTTTGGTGGCGGCGCAAGTGTGACGGGAGGCAGCCCGAATGACGCCCTATGAAATTTGTGCTTTTACTGACTCCATATCCATACATTAGATTATAAGTGAAGACATATTTAGTGAATTGGCTTTTGAAAAAACAGGTTGTGTCATAGAAAGCTAGTAAGTATACTGAATATAAATAGTTTTTAAAAACAAAACGGCTAACGAAGCAATAAAAAAATTAGTCCTATTAAATTATGTTATGGTAAATTAATATTGTTATTGATACAAGAATGCTCTATAAATATTGTTACTGGTAAAAATTATTATAGACATGTTATAGATGCTTTTTAAAAACACTGCCTATTTGAAACCTTGATAAATAAATGAATAATTTATTTGAAATATACAAAATTACATCCCGCATGTGGAAAAGCAATATCAAGAAACTGATGAGATAATATAATATAGATAAAATTATTACTCTAATTAGGTAGCTTATTTTGTTTTTACCTGAATGGTATTGTGTTGTGTGAGTAATATCTATTGTGCTTTACTGTATTCCTCATAAATAAACTTTTGCAATTTATTTTAATATCTACTTTGGTTTTATTTATTTTAGTACCTATAACACAAGCTTTGCTTAGCTTGGGGCTAGATGATGCTGTGTGGATTGTCCGGCATTATTTATGGCTGCGGTCCGTTTAGAGTTCACAAGACTATCAGCGCTAATAGCGCTCAATCAAAGTCGTTCCGAATTCTTGAAAACTATTTAAAAATCTGACCATTTGAAAGTATGACTTTATGAAAATAAACGCGCTGTAGCATGGGCGTTAAGAGCGCAAAGATGGCGCCGGATATAACAACATACTTATACCTACCTATGACCATGGACCAATAAAACTAGTTTTCATTCATCTATGCCATGACGTTTCGCTTTCAGCTGTAGACGCGTTATCGGATATGTACGGACAATTTTTGTGAGCGATCAAATCGATTTTATTTTTATACGGATCGCAGCCATTTATCTACAGTCAGGTACAGTCAGCGTCAAATTGATATGAGCGTCTAGAGTAGAAAAAATGATCTGAAAAACAAAAGCAATTTAATATAGGTACGCAGTTCGAATCACCATAATGTTGTAATCACCCAAGGTGTTCGAAATATCTTACTACTTATTATTTCATATTTATATGAGCAGTCCTGCAACTTGTTTTACAACAAGTTGCAGGAACTACATGGGGTAGAGTGGCCATAGAAAGGCCAGAATGGAGAAGACTGGAGGAGGCCTTTGCCACCTTGCAAACGGACACACAGAGATGGAGGAAAAGAGATATATATGAACCACAAAGTGAAAATGTCTTGTCCGAATAAAGGCTTATTATTATTATTATGAGCAGTCAGGGACTGACTGCTTTTATGTTTTTCAGATCATTTTTACTAGGTACTCTAGACGCTCATATCAATTCGACGCTGACTGTACATACCAGCAAGTAATAGGTACTTCGCCTATCATCAGTGAGGAAAAATACAATAAAGAACAGATTACATACGATTGGGAAAAGGTTTATTTCATTCTCGAACCACAATTAGAATAAAAATATGTACACAGGTTTTTAAAAAAATTACTACATTACAGCTTTGTTCATTCGGTTTACGTTGGTTACGTCTACAAATATCATCTTATGGAGTGTATAAATCAAGTTTGCGGGCTGCCGACCTAAACACTTGACTTCCTACATCACACTATCACACTAATATTATAAATGCAAAAGTTTGGATGTTTAGATGTATGGACTGACGGATGGATGTTTGTTACCTCTTCATGCCAAAACTACAGAACGGGTCGGGCTGAAATTTCGCATACAGATACGCGGTTTTAGACCTGGAATAAAACAGGGTACTTGTTATCCCATAAATCAGTTCCCATGGGATGGAAAATACATTTTAACTATTCCATAGAAAACAACGCGTGCGACGCCGCGGGCAGAAACTAGTTATTCATTTAATGGAATTATGTTGCACCATCCCCCCGGATTGTGTCGTCGACGTTTGTAGACTTTTGTAAAAATATTTAAAAGAAAAACTTGAAACTTGCCAAAAAGAAGCTTCATGCATTCTCAACTGGAAATAAAATTTATTTTTGCGTGCTCTATTAACAACTTCTGATGAAGTTACAATAAATTTTACATTATTGTATTAATTTGTCCTTTTAAATTTTTTACTTTAAATTTGATCTTCTTGAATATTAATTGTTTTAAAATTCGAGTAATATTGATTCTGAAAATATTTGAATATTTATTATAATGGTTTCTTCATTTGTCTTATGTATAAAATTCAATCTCTGTTGACTCCAATTCTCTGTTAAGTATTCTTTTTATATGTTTGTAAAATTTACTCGTTAATAAGATGCGCAGGTGCAAAGTGAAATTTTCGACACAATGTAAATTGTTTGAGAAAATAAATGAAATAAACCACCCTCAGAGGCTGGGCAGTGAATGGCGTTAATCGCCTTGTACGACATCCCCGGGAAGATTTGGGGTGGTGCAAATTCTAAGCCGGCACCACACGGCGCGCTCATCTAGTGCCATATAAAACCGTTACTCAAGAGATATGACTGAGTGAGCTTCCATAATAGAGCCATAAGCTAAGTATAATGTAAGAGTCCCCTATAAGTCTTCTGTACTCCACTTATAAGCCTCTTCCTCTTGCGCCTTCCTCTTGCTCTGCTGATCGAAGTATTTCTTCTCGTAACCGTTGGATCGGTCGACGCCGTCCCAGCGGTATCCAGGGCGGATGTTGAAGCGGTTCGGTGGATGTTGGCCTTTGTATGTTGGACGTTCTGGAAACATAGAAGATTGTTAGAAAAAGGTTTCTGACATGCCTCTATTTAGTAATAGAAATTAGCTATCTCTACATAGTATAAAACAAAGTCGCTTCCCGCTCTGTCTGTCCCTATGTATGCTTAGATCTTTAAAACTACGCAACGGATTTTAATGTGGTTTTTTTTCAATAGGAAGAGATTCAACAGGAAGGTTTATATGTATAATTACATGCATAATATAGCAGAGAAACACTGATAAGTTTAGATGTTTATAATGTGATGTCGTAAATAAACTAATTTTTTTGTGCTTACATTGCAAACGCTGGCAGAACCCTACGAGATAGATCCAAATAATGTACTTCAGTATTGTACACCTTAAATGGGTCGTCAAAAAAGTCCGAGATGGTATATGTCTATCTCTTAGAGATAACCTACAATAACCATTTTTTATCCTTTACTTTTTACGAGAAATAATATAATATAATTCATGAAGCGATTTTACGCAATACAGCATTAATCCTTATTCAGATAAGGATTAATGCTGTATTGCGTAAAATCGCAACTTAATCAGTTAAGTACCTTAAATACATTATGCATTTAATATAAATCAATATGGCCCTGAACAGCTGATTCAATATGGCCAGAATTTAAATGAATACTTTCGAAGATGTAACCGGTCGCGTACCGGCCGGGTTTCCGATTCTGTAGTATATTTAGTATCAGCATTGCACCCGTGTGAAGCTGGGGCGGGTCGCTAGTACGTTTATAAACGTATGTTCAGTGTTATGTAGCGGTAGAGTTGTTGGATGTACCTATTTGCTGTCTCTTAAGCCACGACTGACGCGTTTTCTTAAACAACAATTAAACATCTTACCTGGAGGCAACTGCCCCGCCTCTCGCTTCCTCTCCCTAATATATTTGAGCATAGGATCTCCGGCTCTCTCAATATCCTTCAATCTATCCTCCAAGTCCCGATCTCCTTTGTGCCTGGCTAGTGGCTTGGACGCTTCGTGTATGTAGTCTTGCATTCTTTCTTGCTGGTCTTCGAGTTGTTTTAATCTGTGAATAAAGTTTTTGAGATTATTAATAGATTCAGGCGTGCGAAATAGATTGCGAAATATTAGGATGAAAAAATATTTAGTAACAATTCCGCAAATTGCGTTCTTTATAATATTAGTAGGATTTGGACACGGACGCGTCCGACTGGTATTGATATTACAGTTGAGCTATCTGTAGATTTTTTGCAACAGTCTGCAGTTACCTCAATTGTTTCAATTGTAAATACTAGTTCTAATTTGTTTCTAATGTTTGATTGTAATTTTCATTGTTAGTAAATTTCATCACAACATAATGGTATATCCCACTATCATTATCGATTTACTGTACTCATTTAGTTATGTTAGAAATTAACTGACATAGAAATAAAAAAGTATTGCAATTTTAAACTTGCTAATAAACAAATAGAACATACCCTTTGCTCCATTTCTTGTATTTATCATCTATATCTTTTTGCCGTTCTGCCTTCTCTTTCTGCTTATTCCTATCTTCTGATGTATCTCGTTTACCTGAAATTTAAAAAAGTATTAAAAGCAGATCCTACAATAGCCTTATTATAGTCTCTAAATCATTGAGCGTGTTGATTACGAACTTTGTGTTGGAACACGAAAATACGAATTCAATAAATTCGTTGTTATCGTTCGAATTGTAATAGTCAATCTCAACATCAAATATCTAATTCTAAGTGGACAAACTGAGATCTACACGGACATCTCGCAAGGTCTATTATGCATTATCTGCCTGCCTAACAAACTGAACTCTAAAATTCGAATACAATAAATTTGTTGTTATCATTTGACGAATTGTTATAGTCAATCTCAACATCAAATATTTAATTCTGAGTGGGGGAACTAAGATCTGCATGGACATCTCGCATGGGAGGGTATTGTGCATTATCCCCCTGCCAAAACTGGCCCTAACCAGCCCAGCTCCTTGGAAGGACCGGAGCAGGACTTATGGTGACTGACAGCGTCATTTCAGCTTTTCTGAGGGTGTGGGTGGGGTTGATGCCTCAATGAGAATCTCTGGTTTAATGTAAATTATTTAAATAAAAATTACCTTTTCTAGAAACAGCTTTAGCATTCCTGCCACTAACATCATCAGCCATTCTACTGAAAACTTCATCTTCTTTCCGTCTAAAAGTTTCATTCTCCATTCTCAATTGCCTTGCATCTTGTAATCCCGCCATTTTCCCTTCTAAAGTTCGCGCCATCTTTTTATTACTTGGAGGTGGACTGTCAGAATGCTTGTCTCTTTCATTTCTATTTCCATCTGTATTTCTGTCTCTGTCTCTCCTTGGCGGCGATGGGTCTGAATCGCTTCGGTTTCGTCTCTTTTCTGCATGTTTGTCTCTTTTCCTTGGAGGTGATTGGTCGGAGTCACTGTTGTTTCTCTTTTTTCTGCCTTCTTTTACTTCAGTTTTCCTATCTTTATCTCTCCTAGGAGGAGACATATCGGAATCACTGCCTCTTTTAGAAATCTTAGGTTCAGATCTAACTTTCTTTTCAAATTCTTGGCTGATCATTTCTACTTCATTCTTCTCAAATTCAAAGTCTCCCCATCTACTTTGTTTTTTTGACCTATCTCTTTTCCTGTCATGCTTCTCATTTCTTGGGGATCTTTCTCTTTTTCTTGGAGGGCTGTGATCACTATCATAATTCTTTTTGGACTGTCTATCATCACTTTTTGAGGAATGTTTTCTAGCTGGACTGGCATCACGGCCATGTTTATTTGATGATTCTGTTTGTCTGTTATCTTTTCTTGATGATTCTTTCCTTGATAGTTTATCATTATGATGTTTTGAGGAATTTTTTCTTGGTGGGCTTGCATCACTGTCATAATTTTTTGTTGATTTTCGTGGAGGGCTAGCATCACCAGCATCAGCATCATCTCGCTGTCTGGACTTCCTAGGGGGACTTTGTTTTTTTGATGACTTTCTTGGAGGGCTGGCATCACTATCATCATTTTGCTTTTTAGACCTTGGAGGGCTATCATTTTGCTTTCTTGATGATTTTCTTGGTGGGCTAGCATCACTGTCATCTTGCTTGTTTGATTTTCTTGGTGGACTGTAATTTTGTTTTTTTGTTGCGTTCTTTCTTGGTGGACTAACATCATTATTTTTATTGTTGCTCTCTCTTTCTCTCTCATCTTCAGAGTCACTGTACATTTTACCGAAGATTATTTCATTTTCTTTTTCAACCTCTTTCACAGTTTGTCTGATTTCTTCTATTTGGATTTTGCTGTTGAAACCATCATCCTGAAATTATGTGAATTGAGTGAGTTGTGGCTGATTAAGAAGCATGGATATTTAACTATGACTATGACTTCTAAGTTTCAACTAACTTCTCATTAAACTTATCATTCATCTAACTTATCATTTCTTATCCATAACATACAGACATAACACTCAAATTTAAAAATCACTGCAAAAAAGGGTAAAGAAGCCTGCAATAATTTGCTTTTGATTCATTAATATCCAAAATTTTCATCAAGGGGTTGAAAATTTTGGTCCTTCCAGTCCAGATCCTTGCTTCAATAAATGATGTTAGTAATTATATCTTAATCTAGACTCGCAAGTATGTGAACTTTTTTATTTTGTTTGGATTTATTCACATAATCTATTAAAAATTAAATTAATTTAAAATTCCTTTATTTCATATAACTGAGATCCATAATTTGTTAGTAACATAAAGATCTTTTTATTAAATGCTAGTTTTCTTAGTCTAAATTTAATTTAAATTCAATCAAATTAAATAGGTAATATCAAATGAAGTAAAACGGATTTAAATAACATTAAATGAAATTTAATCAAATTACATAGAATTGAATTCTATGGTCTCCTATGGTCAAGTCATACACATTATACTTCATCAATTTAGGATCTACTATGCAGCAGACATTTAACTTACACCTGAAACATTACATAATAATAATATAGCCTCTTATTTCCAAAACTGTGTGACATTAATTGAAAAGATTCTTGAACTTAGTTTACTACAGTTACTCTTTGACTGATTTCTGTTGCCATTTCCATGTTACTTCCACAAAATGTCACTCAGTTTGGTGTGCCTTTCGGCATAGGCCTCCTCCAACTGCCTCCATTGAGGCCTGTCCTCTGCCACTCATGTCCAATATGGCCCAAGGGTAAGTCTTATCTCATCTTACCACCATGTCTTTGGATGCCCTGGCTTCTGTTGCCATCCCTTGGGTACCATGTTGTGATTTGCTTTTTGTGTTTTTGCAAATTACAACATAGAAACATTACATACCTGATTGATAACCTTCCATTTAGTGCTAGTTTGGAACTGTTCCAATTTCCTCAATTCTAACGGCCTATCATCAATGATTCCTGCTACTTGAGGAGCATCCTCACCCTCTCCGTAGATGTCCAGCTCATCTGTCTCCAACGCACGGAGCTTGGACAAATCCAGGTCATCATCAATGATCTTGAAGCTGAAGTTATAAATTAATGATTCTTACAACACAATTACAAAAATTATTAGCTGTTACATTGTTTGCAACAGTCTGCAGTTAGCCAATTGTTTCAGTTGTAAATACTAGTTCTAATTTATGTCTATTAGGTATTTGATTGTTACAAAATATTTTTTGAGAACTAGCTTCTGCCTGCATCTTCGCACGCGTATTTTCGTTATAATAAATAGCCTACTATCTAAGTTAAGCTATGTTCTAAATGAAATTAATAAAATTCTAAATTTCATCTTGATCCATTCAGTAGTTTTGGAGATTGTAACAAAATGATTGACATTTCACAAACTTTCAGCTTTATCATATTAGTAGGATATGATTCCTTCTTACATGGTAAATAGGTTACTAAAAACTGCAAAACAAACTCATCACCAGCCTTACATACATAAATAGAGACATATTTTCTAGGACTTTAGCTATGGATGAATGTAAGTGAACCACAAAATATCCAATTCCTACAAAAGGTTCATGCAAGCTAGCAGGGCAGATTCCATTATACCAAAAGAAAGGAGAGCTAAATCCAATGTTATTTGAAAAGCAGTAGGTAAATAGCTCAAACAGTACAATTAGGTTCGTCAATTTGAAGACGATGCCTCTTTGCTAGGTTCTGTTTATTTTATGGAGTTACGAACAAGCATTGGAAAGTGAAACAAAATTGTAAATACAAACCCATTTCCTTTGATGGCTTTCTTATCTTTTTTCTTCTTTTTCTTTTTGTCTTTCGATGGTCCACCGATGTATTTCTGCAAGTAGGCTTTCTGATCTATTTTCGCAGACATTTTTAAAATAAAACAACGCTGATTTTAGACAAAAATCGTAGAAAATCCAGACAACACAACAGACACACAACACAACACGGCGGCGACTTGTTTCAGATTCTAGAGGTGGTCGTTTTTACTAACATCGTTGTTGACCAACGATGTCAGTGTACGATGTTCCCATCGGATGGCGAATAGGTGAACAACGGATGCCTGCGACATCGAGATGCCGAACCGAGTAATGCCGATCGCCACCGACAACAAACGAACGTCACACCGACATCGGAAGAGCGGGGAGGTTAGTGGCGCGGCATCGGATGGCGAACAACGAAGTCAGCCGAGTAAAGCCGATTGCCAAACCTAAGCAACGAACATCCATCCATACCTCACCGCCCGCATGCCTGCGTGTGTGTGAGCGAGAGGAGAGGATGCTAGAACATAGAACTGAACGTTTTATTATATCTAACTAGATATGGCATGAACCATGTACCAATGTTATTTATTATTAAAAAAAATACGATATCTAATTTTTTTATCAAATGTCTCGTTTTAATATAAGTATTATGGTATTTTAGATTTACCCTACTAGTTACTAGGAACCAAGTTAGATATTGAATTATTTGTATTTGTTCAAATTCTGTAATTTAGGACCTACCCGTCTAAAACGCTCATGTCACTTCCAGTAAGTTTCATATGCTCGTTATTCTTGTCGTTTGTTTGGATTTTTTTTCGAGGGAATATTTCTTACAAAAAAATATTCCCTCAAGTAGGGACCTAATAGGTAGGTAGGTAGGTACCTACTAATTTAATTGTTTGGTTTGCTTTAGATAGGTTTAATAGGTCTAATAGGTAGGTAGGTAGGTAAGTACCTACTAATTTAATTGTTTGGTTTGCTTTATATAGGTTTAATAGGTCTAATAGGTAGGTAGGTTTAATAGGTCTAATAGGTAGGTAGGTAGGTACAGGTACCTACTAATTTAATTGTTTGGTTTGCTTTAGATAGGTTTAATAGGTCTAATAGGTAGGTAGGTAGGTACCTAGTAATTTACTTGTTTCGTTTGCTTTGGATAGGTTTAATATGTCTAATAGGTAGGTAGGTAGGTACCTACTAATTTAATTGTTTGGTTTGCTTTAGATAGGTTTAATAGGTCTAATAGGTAGGTACTACCTACACCTACCTAAATTACTAGGTACCTAGTAATTTACTTGTTTGGTTTGCTTTGGATAGGTTTAATAGGTCTAATAGGTAGGTAGTAGGTACTTGTGTTCTTGTTTTGTTTTCAAAAAACGTTGTACGGGAACATTGATTGAATTGGCAACTGGTAATTGTCTAGTTATCTACTGCGACACCCTAGTGTCAGTGTTGTGTTAGCAACCCGGCCGACATCGTTGGCGGCAACATCGACACCCTAGTGTCAGTGTTGTGTTAGCAACCCGGCCGACATCGTTGGCGGCAACATCGACACCCTAGTGTCAGTGTTGTGTTAGCAACCCGGCCGACATCGTTGGCGGCCACATCGTTGTTCACAACGGATGCCATTCTGACAAAAACGATGCGCATCGTTGTGGAAATTCAACGACAACGCCCATCTCTATCAGATTCTGATTGACATTGACAATGACTTGAAGGAACAGACTGCCTTTATTTAGAATGACATTGCTCGTGACAGCTCGTGATGAAACTAACACTCGGACGAAAGAAATCCTTTCCCTGATCGAAACAGTATCGTAGTCCCACGGCCATAAAAAATGCATGGTTGGCAAGTACCAGAAATATTGAAGCTTTAAAGTATTACTGAAAGGAAACATTCCTTTATTTTTAAAAGTAAGTCGTACACTTACTGAGATTTAAAATATTACTCTGTACACATAAGCGAGAAAGTGTCCAATTCCTATCGAGAGTGTCATTTGAGGGCCGAGGCGCAGCCTTTAAAACTTTCTCCCGAGTGATAGTTAATGCTTTATTCTACACCTTCAAACAATCATCGTTTTGCACTTTCTGTTCTGCCGAGTGATAAATAGTGCCTTATACTACACCTTCGAGGAAAATAAAAAGCAGAATTAATTATTAATTGAAATTTAGAAGAACTTACCGCGCCCAATGATGTTGGTAAAACCTCATTGACCGCGCCAGCCTTTGGGTTCTTTTTTCAAAATATTGTTCGGAAATCGGAGGAGGCAAGGAGGAGGCATAATGGACTTGGAGTAAAATTTTAACAACAAACAACGCCACATTCGGTGGAAATTGATCACTTTCTCGCCTTGGTGCAAAATGGACTATTTGTCGTTTGACCTATTATGAAAATAACCATAGGTACTGGCTGATATTAACGAAAAAAAATAACAAGTTAGAAATGGATAACCATACACTTTTCTCTCCCGCTAAACGCGTGAGAAATGAAATTCCGTAGAGTTTTCCCAACTGCATTTCAGTACGCCTGCAATGACGTACTTTCTACCATAAGTTTGGAAAAGGATTAAGCAACTTTCTGAGTAGGTGTTGTTTAAAATTACTTGTTTAATTCGGTAATCGAACCCACTAAAATCCAAAATATTTCACCCTATATTTTTACAGTCAATAAAAGAATCAATTTAAATTGCCCACTATTGCCCATTAAATTATAGGAACACAAATCGAGACACCATAGAAATTTCACATCTCAAATTTTTCATGCTACCTACCATGATGTAGGTACCTAAGTAAGTGCATAGAAATCAGGTAGGTATCTACATCTAAAGGTACAATATTATTATAAAGAGGAAAGATTTGTACTATTTTTGAAACGAATAAACTCAAAATTTACTTGACCGATTTCAATTTTCATTTTAGAAATTTTTTCATCATTAGAATGCTACATTATCCCTGAGTAACATACCCACCTAGGCTATATTATGTTAAAAAGATTTGGTACCTACCTATCTACCTATATCGTTAGGTAGGTACTATCTATTGCTTTAAATTTTTATGTAATGTAATGAATGAATGACGTTTGGTCTAATATAGTCTAAATTAAGTAGGTACTACCTACTGCTAACTAGCTTTGTCTTCATTTTCCTAGATACCTACCTACCGCTAGGTAGATGTACCAAAGTAGCAAGGGAGGTAGTCACGTACTACCCACTCAGGATAAGGTAGGTAGACAACAAAAGAAAATTTAAAATTTGCATTTTATTGCTTTGCTGAGATTAAATATAACTAAAAACTAATCGTTTCTTCGACTGTAGGACTTCAATCCAGTATTCCGTGGTTTCTCCGGGGATTTGCCAGGTCGTCGTAAAATCTTGTTGGACTACTAATCTGTTTAATAGGTAGGCCATGTTTTATACTATGGCGCTGAGAGCGTTGAGGGTATTGTAAGGACGGGGCCTTTGCTGAAAAAAAAAACAGAAAGTTTTTAGTTAGGTAGGTACTAAACCTAACTCAAGCTCAACCTCAACAGCTTGTATTGGACTGTAAAACTGGGTAGGAAGCCCAACCAGAGTTGGCGCTCTGTACTTTTGTTCTATTTTACACAAATTAAATCTACACAGGATGTTTTATAGGTAGGTAGGTATAAATAGCTGAATTGGACCATGTTAATTTTTTTTAATTAAAGCACTTTGCTTCTTTCTCATCCTGTACTACCTTATTACGAAATATGAACTTGAACTATCTAACTGTAATACATGAACATGACATAGAATGTAGGTACCTATACTTTATCCATCGAGCTTGTAGATTTTTCGTAAACAAACGTAATCAGCTGATTTTTAGGGTTATCACCATGAAATGACACAGGCCTAACGTAATTCCAATGATTTCACCCATAGATTCCGTTAGATTTGTTACTTTTTTCAATCTCTACTTCATTTCTATGCAATATCTAGTTGTAGCAATTTACAAATCGTCATTATTTGGTCAAAAACGAAGATTCAAATGACCAGATATTTTTATCTTTTGTTAAAGTGCCAACCCTAACGAATCTTAGTTTTGACGTCATGGGATGCAAACAATTGGTATTTTTTGAACTATGCTTCCCAATTTAGGATAGCACTATGACCATACTTATTTCCTATACAGAGCAGTATTTTATTTTTAGCCGGATTATTGAAGAACGAATGGAACGTAAACTCAACACTGAGCGAGTGCTGCCAGCTGGTCTTAGCTACCCTATTGAGTGTAGTTTTAGGGCGCTTTAGGGTGTGTTCCCATTTTTTTAGTGACGATAGATAGTCGTGCAGTTTAAAGCATCGTGGCTTGTAAACACGATGTCCCAAAACTCCACGTCAAGACGGAAACAAGTGACAGGCCAAGTCAGGGTATTTATCACAAGAAATTTAAAAAAAATCTAAGTGACCTATTTGTAAAGAAAAGGTAAATATAAAAAAAAATCGAGATCGTCTACAACCTGTGATGGTCTTTTAACCTTGTTTACTGCATTTTTTTTCAATTTTTATTTTTAATCTGAATCCTGAGTAAATTGTTCTTCAGTAAATTGTTGCAATGAGAGAAAAAATATGAAGTACTTTTAGTTTTTTATTATTAAATATAAAATAATATGATATATAAATATAATTGAAATCCTTAAAATGGCTAAACAAAAAAATCTAAATATTATCATAGACCCAGGAAGAATCTAAGAAATCAATGATGCTTAGAAAATATGGTCAATGTAAAGACATAAAATTAAGAACGTCTATTTACTAATGGGCCTGGGCCTGAAACGCCTTCCTTCCAATGGAACCTCATTGACAAATAATAATCTAGCTAATCTAAATCTTCCACACTATTGATTTATGAATTGAACTCGACCAGTAAAAATCGTTTCATTTTTACATTTACAAGATTATTTCTTGGATTATGTTCATATGGACAAGTGACGCGACCAGGTAATCAGGCCAGGGTTGTCACCATGCTAGCACAATGCTAGTGTTAAATGAAAACTTTTAATTATTTATTATAAGGAAACATCATCATAAATAAAACATTATGATTTTATTTTTGGTGATTTTTCAAATGCCTCGCCCCTTGCCCCCCGCACGATTGCCCTGTCTAAATGGCTTCGTCGAACAACTGTATGCATAAGTTGGCTGTGCTAATACTTACAAATCTACAGAATTATTACAATAAAATTTGAATGAATGAACGAATGATAACATAACTTTATTTTCCCCGTTTTTCTGACAGAGTGGGTAACACTACCCACGATCGCCATTTTATTTCCTTACTTGACTTTCTTGCTTTGTTGTGGTTAGTTCAAGTAATTCTCTCCTTTTGTGCTCTCTGCTTACGTTACGTTGTTTTCGTTGAGTTTATCGTTGTTTCTTGAGTTTTTGTTATTGTTGAGTGTTACTGTTGAGTTTTTGTTGTTTGTTACGTTTGTTGTTTTGATACAATGAGCAATGAACCTGGCCCGAGTTCGTTGAAGCTCTTTGCTTCGCCCAAGAAGAAGCGTCAAAAGAAAACGCCTCTCAGTTCTGCAGAGAAGCTCACGATTATTAATATTTATAAACTGGTGGAAGAAACTTGGCCTCGAGACCAATTTCCCTATAAGCAGGAGATGGTGAAAAGGACTGCCGATACCGCTGGAGTTGGCGTCAGTACGGTGTGGAAAGTCCTGAAAGGCTATTCTACTGAGCATCGCGTTCAGTCACCAGCACCTCTACCTCCAAGAGTAGCCAAAATTGACAAACTCTTGGACTTTGAACTAAGTGCCATACGAAGAAAAGTGCATGAATTCTTCTTCAGAAATGAAATCCCCACACTAAACAAAGTGTTAAATTCGGTTAACGAAGATGATGACCTACCAAATTTCAAAAGGAGTACATTTGCAAAGCTTTTAGCAAAGCTAAAAATAAAACACCTGAAAAGATCATGTAACAGCAGTCTCATTGAAAAACATGAAATAGTAAGGTGGAGGCGCAATTATTTGCTAAAAATTGCCAAAATGAGAGAAGAAGGGCGCAAGATATATTATACAGATGAAACATGGTTAAACGAAGGTAATTTACTCTTTGTTTATTATCCTTTTTAGTAAATAATTATATTAAATATCAAACATGTAGTCGTTAAACTGAACTGAACTGAACTTTTGTATGTTATGTTAACATTGTTTCTTGTTTTTGTAGGTCATACGAAAACGAAGGTGTGGCAAGACATGACAATACAGTCAACAAGGCAGGCACACCTGGAAGGCCTTTCTACAGGACTCAAAGGGCCTTCTGGAAAAGGAAAACGCCTAATAATAGTACATATTGGTATGTTATCTGTTGTATTTTCATGAATCAAGATAATTTATTTAAACAATAGCATCAACATATCAAAGAAGTAGCACCATGGTCAAGTATGAATAAGTATAGATTGAGTATTATTATTGCATCTTGTAATATCATTGATATTTTTATGGGTGGTGATGCAATAAGGTCGGTTTTCACCAATAGATAATCGGAAAATTAGGCAGCTTTCAGTTAAATGTATCAAAACTTGTGTCAATAACATCAAATCAACTGTTTAAAGTTTAATATTTGTTTTTTTTTCTAGGAAACGAAGATGGATTTTTGAATGGTGGAAAATTAATATTCGAAAGCAAAAGTGGTGATGGAGATTATCACAAAGAAATGAACGCAGAAGTATTTGAAAAGTGGTTCAAAAAAATTATAGATTTAATTGAGCCAGAATCAGTTATAGTAATGGACAATGCTCCCTATCACTCTCGTCGCCTGGAACGAGTACCAAACATGCAATGGAAAAAAGCTGACATCCAAGATTGGTTAAATAGCAAGGGTATCTCGTTCCAGGACACTATGATAAAAAGGGAGCTTATCGATTTGATAAAACCAATAAAACATAATTACATGGCCTATGCCACTGACACATTCGCAAAAGAAAAAAATATTGAAGTCTTGCGATTGCCCCCCTATCACTGTGAATTAAACCCAATAGAAATGATATGGGGGCAAGTCAAAGGCCATGTTGCAGATAAAAATAAAACATTTAAAATGCATGAATTGAAGATTTTATTAGAAGAATCTGCAGCATGGCAAAAATGCATAGACCATGTTATACAAGAAGAGAAAAAAATGAGGGAACTGGATGGTATTACAGATAATGTAATTGATCAATTTATCATCCAGGTGTCCGGAGATACATCAAGTAGCTCAGATTCTGACAGTGATGATGATAATTGATTGTTGTCTATCAATAATGTCCCAGAAGAGAGACACATGTATACTAAAGATTGAAAATATAAAATGATGATAATTAAATTAACTAATGATAATGTCCCAGAAGAGAGACACATGTATACTAAAGAGTAAAGACATAAAATGATGATAACTAAATTAACTAATGATGCAACAATAAATTATTCCTATAATTTGCATTTATAGTCTTATTTCATCTCCATTACCTTGTATTTCCTTTTTAAGGATAGGTAACAATAAAAAGTAGTACTGATTTCACAAGACTACCTTATTTACTTATGCCAACTATTATTCACATTAAATATCACTACCCAGAGACATCTATCAAAGCTCAAAATAGCCGCCATATGAGTATAGCTTGGTAGGTTATGTACTAATTTGTTCTATTTTAGTTAGGTATGTCATAGGTTTTATAATTATTTCTTTCTTTGCGTCAGTTAGAAATCAAATAAGACCAAATTATGTATATCCTAAATACGCAAACGAAGCCGCAGGCAAGAGCCAACCACATTATTAAAAATGTTTTTCACCCCTGCATCAGCTGATTGAACTGTCAGTGGCTTTGTTATTGAAAATTCTACAAGCTCGATGGATAGAGTATAGCTGTAGAAATTGTTGGAAAATAACATTATAGGTAAGTACCTACATATAGAGTATTTAAACTCGAGGAGTTATAATATTAAAGGTAGGTAGTAACTATTCGGTTTACTTACATATGCTGACAATAATTGCAATAATGGCGCGTCATACGAGTACGGGATCTGTAATATAATAAACATTCTTATATCATTAATTCATTACATAGCGCAGCCGGAAGTACCTAGCAGATGGTTTGTATGGGATTATTATTTACAATATTAAGGCTAGTAAGAACTCTATTTAGATACTAATGCAGTTTTATGGTAACTTTTGTAGTAACAGTAATTAATAAATTACGAATTTCTAATGAATAAAATGATTTATCCATTTATCTAATAAATCAAGTTGCTACAGAACTAATAGTGAAGGTATTTTTGAAGACTTAAAAATCAAACAGGAGCATAAGCTAAATAAAATATAGTAAATTTGTCGATCTTACATCATTGGCATTTATGGTCGGAATCTGAAGCAATTACAAAAAAATTAAAAGATCACTTTAGGTTTTGTTGATTAAAAAACCACGAAAAATATCAAAACTATACAAAAAGTTTCGAATGGCTTACATATTTGAAGTTAAGAGACTGAAAAATAAATAACAAATAAAACATAATATATTAATAAATATTAATTTGTGTATTAAAAATTTCCGTAGTATTTAAGAAACAATGTGGGTAAAAAATTTAAAATATTTACTTAATTATTAATAAAATCAAAAAGTTGGTGAAATAATTTATAGACTTGACGGAACTTACTCCAAGATTATGCAAATTTACCTAAAAAAAGTTACGTTATTTTATATTTACTATTTAGAAATACAAAATAAAATGACTTTAAAAGAAAAAAAAGGCTAATAACCATCTTTCATTCGTTCAGAAATCTTTAATATCGTTACTTCGTAGATTGTTTCCAACAGTTTATGCAGTTAGCTCAATTGTTTATATTGAAGAATAATTTGGAAAAGGGAAATTTTTCATAAATTAATACAAGTAGAAGACTACTTACAGCTTTGGGCGGAACCTGAAAATATTTTTAATAAGATATAAAAAATAATAATGATGAAAAGTATTTTAATATGTTCAATATCTTGATACAATTATACTTACGTAGACCACGCGTACAGTCTGCAAAGCATAACCCGAGTTAAAATAATTAAAAAATTAAATAAAAATAATATAAAAGAATAAAGAGAACATTGTCAATTTTTTATCGGGTATTATTATCAATAAAATCATATCTTACGCCTTGGCCTCCATATCTCTGCGAAAAAAAACACGTTGATCAATTTAGTATCTATTACAAAAAAATCCCCAACATATTTAGATTGGATAACAATATAAATATTTTATTTAAGCAATTTACATACCGCTGCCACTAAATCCATTTGTTCAGCCAAGGCGGCCAAGTTAGAACTCTGTAAGAATATTGACTGGTATGAACACGAATATCTTTCACAAATTCTGATTTAAATATTTTGAATCAGTCATTAATTATTTTGGGAATAAAAAGTATTCGTATTATGTAAATAATACAATACAGAATCAATGTTACCCTTAAATTTTTGTCATCGTCTTCTTGTTCAATACGATTCTGAAATAATAAAAAATTTACCTCCTGACAAGACTTCGAAAAGCCTATTAGCAAATGTTTTCTTAATTATACCTACTAATATTATTGTGAAGTCATTATTTTCATTGTGCTTTACTTGTTGTTGAATTTTACCTAGAAATTTAATTTGACTTTTGGATTCTATTATTCGATTTATGTTATGAAAACTAAGAAAACTTTTTGTTGAGTAGGTATCTACTTTATAGAAAACCGAATTTGAAATTAAACGGTAACCTGACAAGCGTTTCAATTAACCAAGAATAATGGGATGATAATAGAAAGTAAAATCTTGAACAAGCCAATATCAATTTATATATTTTGTGTTGAACTTAATTTTTAAATATACTCAAAAACAGTTATTCATGGTCCATGGTCTATGCTCGATCGATTGATAATTTTTGTTACTTATGTACTTACTCGTCCTCGTCTATCGTCATCTTCACGATCACCATCATTTCGGTGCTCACGTCTGTCCTGGTTGCGTCTCTCACGGCGATCTTGATCATTTCTGCCGTTATCCACACGTTTATTCTCATTATTTTCGCCTTCATCGCGTCTGTCTCGTCGGTCTCGGTCTGCCCTATCCTGTTCGCGCCTGTTCTGATCTCGCCTATCGTTTTCGCCCCTATCGCGTCGATCTTGTTCACGTCTATCACGTCGATCATTTTCACGTCGATCATTATCACGCCGGTCCTGTTCAATTCGGGCGTCATCCTCGCGATCTTGATCTCGTCTATTCACATTATTCTCATCGTCGTCGCGTCTATTACGGTCTTGGTTTCGCCTATCATTTCCACGTCTGTCCTGATCACGTCTATCGTTTTCGCTCCTAGCACGACGATCTTGATCGCGCACATTGTCACGTCTATCTTGTGAACGGACGGTATTTTTGTTTCTATACTGGTCTCGCCTATCACCTACATTCTCGCGATCCTGTTCACGTCGATCTTCAGACGTAACGTCTTCATCACGTCTGTTACGTCGATCTTCAGACGTAACGTCTTCATCACGTCTGTTACGTCGATCTTCGGACGTAACGTCTTCATCGCGTCTGTTACGTCGATCTTCAGACGTAACGTCTTCATCACGTCTGTTACGTCGATCCTCAGACGTAACGTCTTCATCACGTCTGTTACGTCGATCCTCAGACGTAACGTCTTCATCACGTCTGTTACGTCGATCCTGGTCGCGCCTGTTATTTCCCCGTCTATCCTGATCGCTTCTATTGTTTCCGTTTCTATCACGTCGCTCTTGTTCGCGCTTATCATTTTCGCTTCTGTCATCTAAACTGACGTCTTCATCGCGCCGGTCCTGTTCACTCCTATCCTGTTCCCGTCTTTGGTCACGCCCATTTTCATCATTATCCTCTCTATCAAGTCTCTGTTCGCGCCTGTCCTGCAGACGATTGCCATGTTCGTGTCTACTGTGATCATGTTCGTGTCTATCGTGCTCCCGCCTTTCACGTCGATCTTCATAACTATCTTGCCTATAACGTCGATCTCTACCTCGTCGGTTTTGTTCTCGCCTGTCATCATCGCGCCTATCTCCACGTTGGTCCTCGTCTTCTCGTCTGTCAATTTCATTACGGTCACGTTGACCTCTACCACGCCCAAAATCTCCTCTATCATCATTTCGTCTGTCATTATCATTTCTGTCTCGTCTACTCCGCCTATCTTCTCTGTCTTCATCTCTTCTGTCATTTTCGCGTCTTTGTCGATCATCGTCAACGTCATACCTGTCATCGTCTTCCCTATCTTCGTCGTATCGATCACGTCTGTCGTTTGATCGATCACGTCTGTCACTGACTCGATCACGTCTATCATCGTCAGACCTATCTTCATTATTTCTGGCACGTCTCTCACGTCTGTCATTTATGGGGTTGAGTCGATCTTCGTCATCATTATGGTCTTCAACCTGAAACATTTAAGTTGTCTTAAGTAGCGCTAAATCAATATCTATTGTAGCTTGGTATGGTAAGTTACAATTTGATAATATCTGTATTTCAATAGGAATTTAAAAAAGTTCATTGCCTTGGTTCCGTAACCAAAGGGTGAGAACGGGCCCTATTACTTAAACTTCACTGTCTGTCCGTTTGTTTGTCCGTCCACCCGTCAGTGGGCTTTATATCAAAAAACGTAATTGGTAGACAGTACAATCCCTAGGTATTTCAATAGAACATATATTTCTCTTGCCGCTATAACAACAAATAATAAAAATAAATTTATGTAATAATTAGGCGGGTTAATGTCCACAACACGCTCACCCGAAGTTAAGCAACGTTGGGCGCGGTCAGTGCTTGGATGGGAGACCGCGTCTTGTCGACTACCTATTTATTTTTGTCGATCTAAAAATCTGTTTTTAAGGTATTCTTTTGCGAAATAGTATTGAACGATGATGAACCCTCCGTGTGCGAGTCGACTCGCATTTGGCTGGTTTTATTTTATACAGGGTTATTGGTAATTCTCTGACACTACGTGAACTGCAGGTTCTACCCACCATCATGAACACGTCCGTGAAGACGCCAAGTCTTAATTCTTAAAATTGGTGGAAAGGGAATGATATTAAAATGTACCACACTCCATTTAAAAATCGTTCATTATAGGGGTTTTCTTTGAAACTAAACCTAAAAACGGCTCTGCCCTGAATTATCAGTGGGTGTGTGTGTGTGTTCGGCTGTCTCCCAGCTAGGCTAATGCCACTTCAATCATCTTGCATAGATGTAAAATAAGCCAATGATCATGTGGATTTAAATAGGAGTGGAAGATCGGTATTTAGTAATTAATGAGGTTTCGGATATTATTTTGTATGTGAGACGATTTACAAAAAAATTAAGAATTAAGATCTGGCGTCTTCACTAACGTATTCATGATGGTGGGCAGAACCTGCAGTTCACATAGTGTCAGTGAATTACCAATAACCCTGTATAAACCTGATACAAAATAATGGCTTACCTTGACACTTAGGGTTTGGTAACGCCTCCGGAGACTCTGTATATTAAAAGCATACGTCGTAAACTTACATAAATATATTTTGTCGATATTTGTGTTAAAATGTGTTTATTTTAATTTTATTCTTGTACATTTTTTTAAACTGAATATTGTTTTTTGATAGGTATGAGGTTTTTTTGGTTGTATAAATGAGTTTAAAAAAAACCAAAAGGTGAGTATTAAGTATATTATGCTAATCAGTTTCGGTACTCAGATGGCTCGACCGAGTCCAACAAGACCTAAAGGCAATTGGAGTGTCCAGCTGGCAGGGTAAAGCCAAGAATAGGATAGAATGGCGAAATTTACTAAACCAGGCCCACCCTGATTGGTACTGAATAGGTAGATTGACAACTTTCACTAAGAAAGCAAAGTAAGAACATTATAAAGCAATTAAGTACCCAAACTTTTATAAAAACTAATTTGATACGATAAAAAATATGTACCTGAGCCAAATCATCGAGGTTGTCGTCCCGCACCTGCATAAAACAAAAATAATGAGACTTAATTATGTATGATGATAATTCGTGTAATTCAGTTCATTTACGTCTAATAAGATTTATAACAAAGAACCTATAGCTATATGAGAAAAATGAACAAAAAACGATCCCGCCAGCTTTGAATAAGCGAACTAAGTAGATTGAATTTGAGTTGAGTTTCCGATTATCTTCTACAAGTGTTTAACGAAATTATTTATTTATTATTCATTATAAATGGATTAATTAATTTATTGACCTAGTACATAGGTAAATACATTTCCATAAGTTTAAGCAATAGAAACTAATCAATTCGACCTATATATAGCTGTTTCCATAGCTCGCTAAGCCATTTTGACCTGGTGGACCAGCCCTACCGTGAGTGTCCACGTCTCAGCTCCGTAGGTCATCATAAGTAACCTACGGAGCTGAGACGTGGACACTATCCGTGCGTCCTGCTCGTTATGACTTATAACGGACGGATAGCGAGGCGGCCGGGAACTGGGTGCCATTTTTTGGCTTTTCTCGTCATCGAGGGTAATGCCCATAATCCTGGGCAAGCGGGTTCATGCGGTTTCTTCCGGGGATCGCAGTTCAATCATGGGATCGTTGAGGTGGTGCAATTCTATGTCGGCACCACACGGCAAATAGAAAGGAAGTAGTAATAGCCATTAGAAAATAAAGCTAATACATGTTAGAAAAACGGTTTAAGAAATAAGCACCTGATCCAAAACAATTACGTTGTCGTCTCGCACCTGCATAAAATAAATATAATGTACTTATAATTCTCGTAATTCACTTGTCGTTCACTAGTCATGTTCTACTGATAGCGGCCAAGAAATGGAGTGTTGGAGACCCTCCATCCGATAAAAGGACGTAATTGTAGCGGTCGCAGAGAGGCGATGGATGGAGGTGGTTCGGGACCGCTATATGTGGCGTCTTCGGGAGGCCTATATCCAGCAGTGGACATAGTGGTCTTCCATCCGATAAAAGGACGTTATTGTAGCGGTCGCAGAGAGACGATGGATGAAGGTGGTTCGGGACCGCTACATGTGGTGTCTTTGAGAGGCCTATATCTAGCAGTGGACATAGTGGTCTTCCATCCGATAAAAGGATGTAATTGTAGCGGTCGCAGAGAGACGACGGATGGAGGCGGCTCAGGATCGCTATATGTGTCGTCTTCGGGAGGCCTATATCCAGCAGTGGACATAGTATAGTGGTCTTCCATCCGATAAAAGGACGTTATTGTAGCGGTCGCAGAGAGACGATGGATGAAGGTGGTTCGAGACCGCTATATGTGTTGTCTTCGGGAGGCCTATATCCAGCAGTGGATATGGTGGTCTGATAGGATGATGAAGGAGACTTACATGAGGTGCAGCGCACACGGCACCGAGGATACACAAGAATATTAGTGATTTCATCGTGCCACTACACTAATGCTGCAATTGTATTTGTTCACCTTTTATGCAATCGATAATCGCCATGGCTAATCAATTTTAATTATAGCACTGTTTGATTAATTAGGTGTGAAATTTCCTTAATACTGTGTGAAGGAAATTAATTGACCAATGAAAAGTAATTAGGGAAAACAAGCTTTTTAATTTGATACGTGTTTTAGTGTTAGGTGTTTTTTTTAAATGTGCAACTCCGAGTTTTCCGATTCGTTTTTATTAAGGTTCCTGTAAATGTAAAGGAATCAAACGAAATGCATATTTTATAACATGATTAATATTTTATTTTAAATAAAAGTAGGGTGGCCACTTTTGAGATATGTTAATATATTGATAAGTACTACCTACTTACCTATTTTTACATACCATCAATAAGAATTGTGAAATTCATAATTTTTTTTACGTTTTTTAATTCAAGTAGCCTATGTATGTAGGGTAATAAATAGTAAGTACCTTAATTAAATTTAACGAGTTATAAAATAAAATATCCATAAAAAACCTATTGACAGGAATATTTTCGTACAGAAACTGTACGGTGCAGCGCAACCGTGCATTAAGGTATTCTAGCTTATTATTTTCATCGATATTATTACGGTTAAAAAATAAGGTTCTTAACCTTATTTTATGATATATCAAATTATCTAGAGGATAAAAAGGTTGGACGAGTTTTGCTCTAGCTCGAAAACTAACGCCCTAACAAGGTAAAGGTTTCTTGTTCGCTTCTTTACTTTACCTTAAAAAGATTGAAGTGAACAAAAAATCGAAGTGATCACTTTATTTTCTAGTTTTACTTATGTAATTGGAATTTTTGTGAGTTGTTCAAGAAACCTGTAAGGTGTAAAAGAAATAAAGTAAAGTACGTAAAAGTAAAAGTATATTATTGCATAGCACGTTGATAATTGATATTTTTTTGAAAAATTGTTACACGCGCCTTTCACTTACTTTATTGCATCAGTTTTCACCCCATCATGGTAGGTGTGTGCTCAAATATCAATTATTAAGACATATATACAATATAACATATACAATATCAACATATACAATATCAATTAGCATATACCTACTCTTCTTATCATTTCTATCATTAAAGGTGTCCCGTACAAAATAATGACCAAGACTAAACGTTAAAAGAGTACCTACTTACTTACTAAACATTAACCTTGTTTTTCGTATACTGGCTTCAATTTGTGACATCAGCGTTCAAAATTGTATGAAAAAACAAAAGACATTCGCGCCGTCTTTGAAAAATTTACCCATAATAGGTTAATGTGTGCTAATTTTGCGAGTAATTTTAAATGCCTAATAAAGTTAAGCGATTACCACATCTGTGCCGATTACATAAATAAAACGATTTTCTCATTAATAAGGTTTTGTGTTCACATTGGTGTTTTAATAGTTTGGTAAATTATTTTCTCCTTATCAAATAGGACAGTAGGTAATAGTGATAGGTATTTTTAGAATACGGTAGAAGATTTCATAAAGATTTCATAAGCAAGAAGTGGATGCTTTTTAGAGTTTGAAGATTTCTGTATGGACTCTCCATATACCATATACCTAAACATACCACTGTATGGACTCTCCATATACCATATACCTAAACATACCAAACAATTAAAAAAAAACTATCTGATGGGCCAAAATCTTCAAGCCTCTATCGCAGACAGGCAAAATCTAGTTTTTGATAGTTGGACAAACTATCAACTAAGCCTAAGTAGGTATTCGTTCGTACTACATCTATTCTAAATTTCAGCCCGATCCGTTCAGTACTTTTGACGTGAAGAGGTAACTTCCATTCGAACTTTCGCATCCATAGTATTAGTGAGTTAACTGCCTCGTTGGTCTAGCGGTTAGCTTGTTCAACCACTGATTATGAGGTCCTGGGTTCGAAACCCGGGTCGGGCCAGTAGTTGTTATTGGGGTTTTTCTTACAAGAAAAATTCACAGTAGCAGCCCGGAGTCAGGAAGTAGGCGGTGTTACACCCCCGTTCCTCGGAAAGCACGTTAAGCCGTTGGTCCTACACTTGACCTCTCCCGATCGTGTCGGTCTGTCGTCCAATCGGATTATGAGAGTGAGAGAATAGAGAGGGCAACTGTGTTTGCGCACACACTTGTGCACTATAATATGTCCAGCGCATCTGGCTAGTCTCCGATGAGACTGGCCGCCGTGGTCGAAATTCGGCTAGGAGGAATTATTAGTTAGTTTCTTCCATCTACGATATTAGTGTCTCTTTGCCTCATAAAATAACGTAGCTATGTTAACGACGTAATTTTTACAAACCTAGGTACGTATGAGAAAGAATACAAGAATTTATTCATAGTCAGACAGACCTTATACAAAAAAAGGAAAACAATTATGTATTAATGAAAAACATAAACCTTTGGATTTCAGTTTAAAACATATTGTAAGCAGCGTTAAGATGAGAGTCCCAAGGGTAAAAATAATTGGTCTTTCCCTAACTATGTGCGCGGGTAATGAATAAGGAAAGCAAGTCCAAAAACATTCAACAAAATAATGAAAAGCACACGCAGAAAAGCTCTTCAAGCTCCCAATAGTAAATTCAGGACATATCGATTGAATGCACGAGATTCCCAGGATCCGTACGAACTGTTCAACACTCCATGGCTACGCCGGGAATACCTGTATCTACGTATATATACATATGTACAGCGTAGGTAGGTAGAGCCCAGACAGACAGGAGTCAGTTGCCTCTTGAAAGCTGCGCGGATCGGTCGTGGGCTTTCGCGCGCTTTTGTGACGTTTACGTTGACAATTGAAAGTGTGTGCTTTTTTTGGATTTTGTCGGTGTTGCATTCTGCCAGGTTGGTACCATTTTATTTTTAAATTTTTACGTACTTTTTCTTCTACTTCGGTGAAGAATTGGTACCGTTCTGCATTTAACAATGTACCAACGTATTTATAAATAAATACAAAGGGTGTTCCGTAGGTGCCTTGGGACCTCACGTGCCACCCTGTAGATATTTTATTTATCTTAGAGTTGTTACGTATGTTTTTTTATGAGCTCGGTACTACATAAAAAAGTCATTGGTTTCAAAAACATGTCGCCGATCATAGAATTTTAATTGGGTAGGTATTGTGAGGCCATTGGTACATATACCTAGAAATAACTGGGCAATTGCGAGTTAGGATCGGTTTGAAAGGGTTCCGTACCAAATTATTATTACAATTATTAACATTACTAGTTTATGCACGCGTTCGCACTCGTTGTTTTGGTATAAAAAGTAGCCTATAGATACATTATTGTTTCAATACCACGAAGATTTAAGTAGTGTTGTACATGGAAACGTTTTCCCGTTATTTTTATCCCATGGATTTGTTTAAATGTTATTTCAGGTGTATCTACATACATCCTTCCAAGATCTATGCACAATTACATTCTGAACCGTTCGTTAGTTTTGGGTTGAAAAAGTTACAAAAATTCATCCATCCAAACTTTCGCATTTATAGTATTAGTGTGATGATACTTTTTTTTTTACTATTCGTCGTTGACTCTACCTACATAATAGGAACACACAAAGAGGCGATCACAATAAACCTACATGGCCGCAGTGATACGAAAGCCACCAAAATAAAAAAAAACAATAGTGTTACAGAGATAGAGGTCTGGGCCCGTACTCTTAAAAACGAAATCGAAGTTTCGGATTCGTTTTCGTGCAAATCTTATGTAAGTGACATAAGAGTTGATTTTTCACGACAACGAAAATGAAACTTCGATTTTCCTTTTCCGAGTAGGCGTGTCGGACAGACAGACATACATTCGTTGTAGGGTTAGTAATAAACTATATTCGAGATTGTTCGGAGGGTAATGTTAAGAAGGGGGTTGGTATGAATTCACGATTCACTAACAGTTACATAAAAGCGAGAGGTTTAATACAGACTAAGCGAGTAACGCGCCCATTATGTCGTAACGATAATTTATCGTTGGACGACTATCGTCTCCAGCTTTTTCCACTGTTAACATTTCCTTGACAATCTATTGTCACGACAAAATAAGTGTCGTGGATGACAGGGACGCAGACAGGGACGACAGTTAATCGTGTCGTCCTATATGTGAAACTCCATTTAAATATACAAGCCACGATTCTTTAAACTGTACGACTATCTGTCGTCACGATACGGAAACGTGTCCTAACATCGATCTAGAATTACATACTTAGTAAAGCGCGTCTAAATCACGTTCACTTAACCAATCAATGAAAACATGGTCCGGAGAACTTTGAAATTGCAAACAAAAGTCTACAAATGCTACGACGTAGCAGCTGCACAAGTTACGACGTACCAGCTACAGAAACTAAGATATAGTAGCAACACAAGCTACGACGTAGCAGTTGTAGAAGCTACGATGTAGCAGCTACACAAGCTACGACATAGTAGCTATACTGGCTACGATGTATCAACTACAGAAGCTACGACATAGTAGCTACAAAAGCTACGACGTAGTAGCTATACTGGCTACGATGTATGAACTACAGAAGCTACGACATAGTAGCTACAAAAGCTACGACGTAGTAGCTATACTGGCTACGATGTATGAACTACAGAAGCTACGACATAGTAGCTACAAAAGCTACGACGTAGTAGCTACAAAAGCTACAACGTAGTAGTTGCACAAGCTATGACGTACTTGCACAAGCTACAACGTAATAGCTACACAAGCTACGATGTACCAGCTACAGACACTACGACATAATAGCTACAAAGGCTACGACGTATCAGTTGCACAAGCTACAACGTAGTAGCTACAAAAGCTACGACGTAGCAGTTGCACAAGCTATGACGTACTTGCACAAGCTACAACGTAATAGTTACACAAGCTACGATTTACCAGCTACAGATACTACGACATAATAGCTACAAAGGCTACGACGTATCAGTTGCACAAGCTACAACGTAGTAGCTACAAAAGCTACGACGTAGCAGTTGCACAAGCTATGACGTACTTGCACAAGCTACAACGTAATAGTTACACAAGCTACGATGTACCAGCTACAGATACTACGACATAATAGCTACAAAGGCTACGACGTATCAGTTGCACAAGCTACAACGCAGTAGCTACAAATGCTACGACGTAGCAGTTGCAAACCTAAGACGTTGTAGCTATACAAGCTACCACATAACAGCAACACAAGTTACAACGTAGCAGCTACGACGTACATCCCACACTTATATTGCAAACGCTTCTAAATATAACAATGGTACAAGTTTTACGCGAAAATTTGTTATAAAAAACCGCACCTTTCAAATTGTAGGACTTGAATTTGAATAATTTAATTGTGTCACGTTGTAATTAATTTGTAGATGGGCTGTACTCAGAATTTTAAATAAGGATTGGCGGTAGGCAAACTTGTTAATGACATATTGTTTCCGCTATATATTGTGCCCTTACTAAAGCATGAAAGGTTAGGGACCATTTTAGTTCTTAGTTGTTTTAACTTGAAACTAGCTTCTGCCCGCGGCTTCGCACAAGTATTTTCGGTTTAATAAGTAGCCTATTATTAAATGATCAAACGAACTTACCAAGTGAAGTTCGATCTTGATTGTCCTGTCTTCGGCGAAGAGATTTGAATTATGCTTGTAAGTAGCCCCTGCTACGCTGCATTCCACTCGCACATAGTATAGCTCCATAAGAAAGAAAGAGATAGCACTATATCCCAAGGATGCGCCACAGCCTGTCACTGTCTTCATTAGGTTTAGAGTAAATACCATGGACCCCAACGTTGATATGGGTACCTATATAAATTGGGAAGGGAGGGACCTTAAATCTCTTCGCCGAAGACAGGACAATCAAGATCGAACTTCACTTGGTAAGTTCATTTGATCATTTAATTGTCCTGTCTTCGGCTTCGAGATTTGAATTATGCTTGTAAGATGTTCAGAGAACAAAAAACAATGTTGGGGAAGTTAAAAAAATAAAATAAATTTTGTAAGTATCAGGTCATGTAAATTTATTCACATAAACTCCATAAGATAGGTAAGTAATAATTACTGAACTAAATAAAACATGGAACTTCCTAATCAAACATAAAACTTCTTAATCAAGTACCATTGTACTTATTTCATGAAGAATGCTTTAACAAAGTTTGAATTACTATTTGTAAATGGTCTGTTTTAAAAATTTGCAAAATTTGCGGACTGTTTGGACCAACCAGCTGTTCTTCTAATAGCATCGACACTGAGACCTGCTCGTTGAGCTGCGTAATATTTATTAGGCGTGGCGAGTGCTTAGAGCACTGAACGAACACAGTCGTATCGCCACTAGCGGAAATAATTTATTTAATCCATTGACCGATTGTTTGCGATGAAGCTGGATGATACAAGAGTATCAACTGGGCAAACGCTTGGGCGTTGAACAAAAAATGGTAGATCCAGACATGGTTGAGATCGACCTATACCAGAAGTTTTAACCATATCTGTGATAGTAATTAATATTCTATTGCTGTTAGCAAATAAATTGGGCATTCTTATTAATGATAATGTCTGTCACCTTTGCCCTGAAGCTAGAGCCAATAAAACAACTAGCTTTTTAGTAATATGTTCTAAACTTAAACAGTCATGAGAATACAAGTTTGCTAGATAATTAAGTAGGTACAAAATTTGTAGTATTATACAGCTATGTGGTGCCGGTTAGAATTTGCACCACACCAACTCTTCTTGCGGGTGTCGTAAGAGGCGACTAAGGGATCTCCACCGGGAGCGGGCAGCAGCGCTCTCTGCAGAACAATTCTACCACCAAACTGCGATCCCCAACCCGCATGCCCAGAGTGGGGATTATGGGCATTACCCCCAATAAGATAAAAACCAATAAGGCGCTTATCGGGGGGAGACCTGCGTCCAGCAGTGGACTAATATATAGGCTTTTGAGGTTGAGGTTGAGGTCGTATCATAATGTAGAAGGAAGGTTTTATTCTAAAGCCTTTGAAAAACCTCTTGAATCGTTCTTCTTGGCCCACCTTATTTTTGGAAATAAGAGATAAAGCTGAATGGTGATTGTTGAGCAATTTATATGAAGGTACTTTTAAAATTAGTGAAAAAGGTGGAAACGCATAAACAACATAATATACAATCTGACTGTAAATGTATCTACGTTGTAAGCATGGGGATATCTTTTCCAAGAAATATATTTACTGCATTAAGCGTTAAGCCTCGACGCAAAGAGAATCTATCTTTGGTTTGCAAAGAGAATCTATCTTTGGTCCTAATAATTATTATAAATGCATTAGAGTTTAATTCCCACTCAATGTCGATATTTCTAGATTCAAAGTCAGGTTCAGTATTTTGAGATGATTTAAAAGAAGCGAACACAAAAATCCTACGTTCCTCGCACCAAAGCCATATTTTACAAGCAATATCGCTACGTTCTGGGTACTCCCCCCATTTTATTAATATAGCCAATAACTGTCGTATTGTCACTACGTAATAATAACATTCTGTACGATTATGAACAAAAGATTTCAGACCTAAAAGTGCCGCTAGAAGCTCTAAATAATTTATGTAATGGGCACGTTCATCAGAACTCCAAGATCCGCCTGTTCTTTTTCCATCACAGGCTGCCCCCCAACTGATAGAAGAAGCATCGGTTTTAATTTCAAGTTTAATATTGTTGATTTTGATTTGATTGCTTGACAAAAGAATTGAATTTTTCCTTCAAATAAGATCATCCCGAATAAAAGATGGAACCTTCATAATTCGATTATAATCATCGTTATGCAACAATGCTAAATATTTAGCTCGTTTTAAAAGTTTTGGTGTAAACGCGGCCATAAGCGGCCGCAGGACAAGCCGCAGAAAGAGTGCCCACATAGGTACGAATTGGAAGGCTTATTGTGCCTATCATCTTGTTAGTTCGTAAATCAATATTATTTTTCTTTTAACGGGTAACTCTAAGGTCATATTTAATGAGCTTAAGATTATCCCAGAATAGACTAGAACTAGATATACCTACTTGGCACAATATTACTATTCTTATAATTTATTATGAATCCAAAGGAAGTAAGACAATTTATTAAAGGGAGGTCTAAAACTCATACAGTGCACCCTCGAAATAAAATTTTAAATATTCAGCGTGGTCTTTACAAATAGGTACCTATCGAAAAATATGCTTCTTTGAGGTCTATGTATACCATGTTAGCCTTATTGCCGTTCTAATGTCATCCATTTTAAAATGAATTACTTCAACATATTGATTAAGCATTTTTAGATTTAGAATAAATCTTTTTGTCTCCATTACTTTTAGGGACCAGAAAAAAACTAGATACTAATTGGTCTGTAAACGGTTTGCATCTACGAATAGCTTGAAAGCTTATCAAACGTGCTATTTCCTTTCTAATAATTACCATGTCACCCTTGGGCAAAGGTAATTTAGGGTATGATGCTGGGTCTTGAACCGGCAGCGTACTAAAGGAAACTTTATACCCTGAAACGGCTTGAAACTGATCACTGGGTCAGAACTGTTTCATCGTCAGTAATATCTTTCCGAGCCTCGAGGAAATTTTTGAAACGACCAGCATGAGTACCTGTGTGCTTGTTTCCTCTTCGTGAACTCCAATTGTTTGGAGCGCTGCGATGTCGACGGCAGCGGTGACATCAGCGCTCGTCGGCCACGGCTGGCCGGAGCTGCTGCATGGTAGGGTGCCGAGCGGCGGCGGTAAGCAGGGGCCGCCTTCGCCCCACGCCGCGGTTCTGATGTCGCGGCCCGCGGTACTGTGTCTGTGCACGCGGCGGCGGAGGGGCTTTGGAGTTTAAATTACCAGAGGTTGATTGTAGAAGCTTGCCTGTCCTTTGTATGCCACAGGACGTTTTGATAAAGTCACTTAATTACTCTCCAAATAAGTGGGTATCCCTTCTTTTGTTTTAAAAGGAATTATCATTCAATAAATGATTTATCATTATCAAGCATCATCGGCGTGACGAGAGACCGTCTGGTTTCAGTCTACGAATAATTAGCATGAGCTATCATTTTGGTACATTTCAAAGTATGTTCGTATATGTGGATTTAGTGAACATGTTAGTCATAATAGTCATTGTCTCGCCCAATACAGTGAGGGCACATGCCAGTTGGTTCTGCTTCTTAAATATTCCGTGCTGGCATCGCGCTGATTTCGAGATTGAGTACAGGAGGTTTTACCAAGGGACCGTTCTTAGGAAATAAGAATCTCTTCGAAAAATCTTCGATTACCTCGCTTTTTAAAACCATCTTTAAGAATAGGTTCCCATCTTTTTGTCAAGTCTTCAGATATATCTGGACCCCATTCATTTGAATTTTCCTCAAATGTTCCTGGTACCAACAAAAGTTCTGGATCAGTGGGCGGCACGTCCCCAACCCGTATGCCCAGCGCGGGGATTATGGGCATTACGCCCCATGAGTTGAATGAAGGCCAATAAGGCACTTATTCAGCAGTATTATATAGCAGTTGACGAATATAGGCTGTCGTGGTCGTCACGTCTGTTAATTCTGGCGCTGCTTCTGACACCAGATTTGCAGGCGCAGTCATGGATGCGGACGCGTGTACAAGACACGGCCGCGGGCTCAACCGGTTGTTCCGTAACTGAGTGTGTAGTTGAAGGGAAGACAGGCCCTGCATCAGCTTCTACCATGTACATAAGTAATGGACGGCGCCACTACTACCGACGCTAATGCTCGCGCCGGTGACTGCGGGGACTCCCACAAGTGAGGCAATTGCTCACCGCAACCATCCTCATGGATGGAAAAAAAGATTTCGGTTAATATCTCGTATTAACTCTAAAAAACTGCTATTGGTCAATATCACGTATTGACTCGAAGCTCTTTTATTCTACGGTCTAATATCACGTATTAGATCAGAGAAATTATAATTTGCATAAAGCGGGCATGATTATTTTGTAGGTTAAGTAGGTACCTTCACAAGAAATTGCTATTGGTCAATATCGAGTATTGACTCGAAGCTTTTCTACGGTCTAATATCACGTATTAGATCAGAGAAATTATCATTTGCATAAAGCGGGCATGATTATTTTGTAGGTTATGTAGGTAGGTACCTTCGCAAGAAATTGCTATTGGTCAATATCGCGTATTGACTCGAAGCTTTTTATTCTACGGTCTAATATCACGTATTAGATCAGAGAAATTATCATTTGCATAAAGCGGGCATGATTATTTTGTAGGTTTTGTACTAACCTTCACAAGAAAAAATGTCATCACTTTTCCGTGATATCTTATCTTCATATTTGCGAATCTTTTTCGACGCCACTTTTCTTCTTTATTACTGTGTCTTTTCGGCATATTTTTAGAAAATTTGGAACTTTGGAATAGAAATAAAATTATTTTATTTTTTCACTACGTGCGAAATTCATGAGCGCGCAAAACGCAATGAAGACAGTGACAGGCTGTGGCGCATCCTTGGGATATAGTGCTATCTCTTTCTTTCTTATGGAGCTATACTATGTGCGAGTGGAATGCAGCGTAGCAGGGGCTACTTACAAGCATAATTCAAATCTCGAAGCCGAAGACAGGACAATCTAAGTTACGCTATGTTCTAAACGTATGCCAGATTTCACTTTGATCTGTTCAGTAGTTTTGGAGATCTCAGGTAACAAAATAAAATTCACATTTCACACACTTTCACCTATATACATTAACCGGCGATGCACATCGTCCTTTCAAAAGAGACAATCGGCTATTTTCGGCTTCGTAGAGCGTTGTCTCTGTCCCATGAAATAGTAACAGTCCGGTATCTACAATTATTATGATTTGCTTGTTTTTATAATTCTTTTTATTCTTTGTATAAAATACATTTTTTTTTCTACCTCTATAAGTGATGCACCTCAACAGCTTACTTTCTCAATCTTTGACTTCGAGTAGCGATGTGCTCATCAGTAAACAAGTAATGAGGATTTCACATACTCATTTATTCGAAGTAAGACTTCGTGCGCGTCGCACGAGTGCATTATCCCAACTGAACAGAAAGTTCAAGCGAGAGTGAATGAGTGATACGATGAATGAAGGGAAGTGCACCCTACAGTAATAATTATTGTTCGGTAGGTTTTTTTTTAACATGGCAGAAGCCTTTATTCACAAAGAAAATTATTATATAATTAGTATTTACAATTGAAACAATTGAGCTAACTGCAGACTGTTGCAAACAATCTATAGGTAACTCAACTGATCCATATCAATACCAGTCGGAAGCGTCCCCAAGACGCTGGCTGCATTGCCCCGCTGTATGTTTGGTAGGTTAGAATATTTCAAGCCGATTTCAAGAAGGTATGATACAACATTGTTAGAGTAGTAAAATATAAAGTAATCTCATCAATCATATACCACGCGGCCGACACGCGCCGACCACCCACGAAGGCTGATGCTGATCGAACGCTGATCTGTCACTTTTTGCGTGCAAGGCTGCGCAGACAAGGGGATTGGCCCACTGCTGAACGCAGGCCTCCCCCTGATAAGCGCCTTATTAGCTGTTATCTCTTGGGTTTGGGATCGCAGTTCGGTGGTAGAATTATTTTGCAGGGGGCGCTGCTGCCCGCCTCCGGTGGATATCCCTTAGTCGCCTCTTACGACACCCGCGGGAAGAGTGGTGCAAATTCTGAGTCGGCACCACACGGCTATGCATATTTACATACCGTTTAGGTACCGTGATATTGGACTTGTAGAGTAGATTCTATCTAATAGGACAAACTTTATTATTTTGTGACAACTCTTCCAACAAGTTACTGTCCCATATTTTTTATATTTTATTTAGCAACTAATACAATTTAAATTAACCAATAGAGTTCAGTTGAGCTACTTGTGGATTGTTTGCAACAGTCTGCAGTTAGTTCAATTGTTTCAATTGTAAATACTAGTTTTAATTTATTTGTATTATTTGATTGTAATTTTCTTTGTGAATGAAAGTACCTAATTAACCTATAATTAACCTAACCGAGGCTCTTCGGTTTTCACAAAATTATCTGAGCGTCTGGTCGAAGCGACGCGTGACCCGAGAGCTGGTCAGTATCTGGCACAGCGCATCAGCATTGCCATACAGCAGCGCAATGCAGCCAGCGTCTTGGGGACGCTTCCGACTGGTATTGATATGGATCAGTTGAGCTACCTGTAGATTGTTTGCAACAGTCTGCAGTTAGCTCAATTGTTTCAATTGTAAATACCAATTATATTATAATTTTCTTTGTGAATAAAGGCTTCTGCCATTAACCTATTATATTGGTAAATTATGATAAAAAAAAATCGCCATACTTTTAACCACTGATTGCTTTTACTTTTTTGTTCTGTGTCAGAGAACATGACAATACCATCGGAAGACTAGCGAACGAGGGTTAAAGAAAACATTCAAAACTGCTATGTAAAGTAATATTCGCCCTACGTATTTTTATATACAGAGTGTTATAAGTTCGATCACAAAAGTTGTAATACGGTCTGTTTAAAAGTTGATAGACCCTGGTGTGACTCAGTCTTCTGGACTATTTCTCAATATTAAGAAATGGTTGTGTTTTCTGATATATAATCGGACGATCAACCGTCATTTCGGTTAACCAATATTATGAATAACTAATATTATGTGTGTATGAAAACATCTCATTGCCGTGGCTGTCACGGCGTATAAATCGACCCCTAACCCCCGACCCTCCCCGTTGATGTCGTAAGGGCCGACTAAGGAGACCTACCAGAGGATTATAATGATTATGATGATGATGATAAATATAATTCGAATACGAGTAATATCATTCGATATAATTTTTAACATAGAGCACCGTAAACTACACCTAATATTTGTATTAGTTTTAATTAGAAAATCATGCAAAAACTTACAATATCGACATGATTGCTTAGTTAAGGATTACTAATGACAGTCTGAAACAAAAAAATTCACATCAGCGTTCCAAGATAGCCGAACAAATTCACCCTAACAAAGGCAAAATTCAATGAAATCGTAATTTAAAAAGTTCTTACAGATAACTCTCGTTAGGGTAAATGGGGGATGTTTAATTTCGCTCCCCAAGACGTCGTTACAAGGTTGCTGCGAATCAGCGATTCTACGCTCTAATAATCTCTACTGACGCTGATGTAAATACACCCTGTGTGTCCGCCCTGTGTAGGCCCCGATGTAAGGAACAATTCGAATATTTTGAAAGGTGATCGAAATTGTTTATTCCTTGGAAGTTTATGCAAATCGTTGTCTGTGAGTCGGGGCCTGTGTAGGAACATTATTTTTGTGGTAGGTAGGACTTTTCGATGACTAACTTTATAATAGCGCGCGAGTAAAGCCTTCGTCTCTTGATCACTACGCAATAGATCAAATCAAATCAAAAACTCTTTATTTCCATAAATACAATAAATGTACACAAAGAAAAGGTCAAATTATAAAACTACAAGTACACTGTCACTCAAGTAAGATGTAAGAACATCCAAAGAGGTGTCTCTTATTCCATAGTGATGTAGTTTCCTGTATAATGTTTCATGGTGTACGCAATCGAATGCTTTGGACAAGTTACAAAAAAACGCCTAAAGCATCTTGCGACGTCTCCCAAACATCAAAAATAAATATATAAATATGCGGTGCCAGACACATAATCGTATGAAAAACGGCTAGAGTGGTCTTTTATTCCGTCCAAGTCTGCGTCAGCGGTAAGGGGTAGTACGCAGTACGCAGCGTACTGCGTACTGATCAAGATATCAAGGCTTTAGTCGCATTCTAGAACAGTCCGTTCTAGTTTAATCGGGAAATTAGCTATCCATTTTTAGGGTTTTGAAGATCGAAGATCGGTTTCAAAACCTTATGGTCTCGCTTTGTCTGTCCTTTTTTCCCTCCTTAATAACTCAGCAACTACTGCAGCTATTAACTTGAAATTTAAAATAATAATACATTTCGTGCGGCTGTACAGATTAAATGAAAAATAAATGAAAATAAATGAAAAATGAAAATGAATATTTTCCATACAAATTGTGATACCGAAATTTTAAAAGATACCTACAGGGTCATGTATCAAATAAAAGTATCAATTTGGATATTTCAAAACAGTTTTTAAAATTTTTGTAAGTTTCATACTTATTGAAGCATGCAGAGAGATCCATCTGAAATGTAGGTTGGTACCTATTATTCTTAGGTATTCGTTAAATTGCGAAGTCTCTAACCGGTACTTTTGGTACATATTTGTTGACAAACGTTCGAAACCCTCGGCGTGCGAGTTATACTCGCACTTGACGGATCTTGTTTGTTTATAGACCGTCTTTTGTCTTTGAGTTTCCTAGTAGATTATGATCTAAAATTTCGGGTTAACGCTGTTTCGCACCAAATTTATCGCACCACCACAAGCTAAATGTAATAATTATTGTTTTGTTTCTCACCCGCTGTTTTTGAGATTTTCGTTTCAACCCACAACTTAATAAAAGAGCCTAAACGAAATGTTTAGCCTTAAGGTTTGGAATCGAATGATTCCATTCTGTCGCTTATCCGTGGCAGCCGGGAATAGGCCTTAAGTTATAGATAGATACGAGTATGGTTTCAAATTTTAAAAACGATATGCCGGCCGCATAAAATGAAAAAGTGTCATTACGTGACCACGTCTGCGCTAATTAAATCTCACCCGGGGCATGGATGTTGAGCTTTAAATAACGTGTATCAACCCCCGAATACCCAAACGCAAATCAAAATATACAGGTGTGAAAAATGTAAGGGTCTCTATTTTTTGAAAATCCTATCCTACTATAAAGCCGAAAGTTTGTGAAATCTGAATTTTTGTTACCTAGGATCACCAAAACTACTGAACAGATCAACATGAATTTTGGCGTACGTTTACAACAAAGCCTGACTTAGATAATAAGCTACTAAATAATATACCGAAAATAATAACCGTGGAAGCCGCGGGCAGAAGATAGTCTGTTATAAAATCGTGTCTTGAGACGTGCTCAAATCAGATTTGCGTCTGAGTATTCGGTGGTTAATTAGGTAGGTATATTATGTATGTTAGTAGTATCACAGATAGGTGGTTTAGTAGATACTAGCTTGGTAACCTATGTAGTTGAAAACAAATGGTAGTAATATTAATAATGTCCTCCTACCCGAATTTCGACCACGGCGGCCAGTCTCATCGGCAACTAGCCAGATGCGCAGGACATATTATATAGCACAAGTATGTGCGCAAACACAGGTGCACTCTCATAATCTATTGGGTGGGACGACATATCGACACGACCGGGGAGAAGTCAGGCGCAGGACCAACAGCTTAACGTGTTTTCCGGTTTTAACGGTATTAAATGGTAGAAATTGGTAGAAACACACATGTAGTTAAACATAGGTTTAATGTGGTTAACATCGGTGTCATTGATACGCATGCGTTTATTGAATAATGAGATTACGGTATTATAGCACATGCATCAATCATGGATGCAAATGGAAACCCTGTTCAGGTTCATCATCGTCAACATCAACAGCGGTATTTAGTATTTATTCTATAGTAGGTATACTCATGTTACATTTGATGTCGTCTCAATTCTAAATCACATCTTTTTTTGGCTACAACAGCGTGATTTAGCATTACTTTTTATTTAAGTTGTTGTGTTATGATAAGCTCGCAATGATGAGTCACACAATGTTTTCGGCTACCGCAGGGTTAGCCCTTCTTTTTTCTGAATGTTAAGTTTGCAATCGTGAGTCATACTTTTTTTTGCTACCGCGGCGTCCGTCTGCCAGCCCTTCTTTTTTAGTATTTTAGGTATGCAATGATGAGTCATACAATTTTTTCAGCTACCGCAACATCTACAAGCCTTTCCGTTTTTAGTATGAGTCATACCCTTTTTCGGCTACCGCACCGTCTGTCAGCCCTTTCTTTTTCAGTATATTCATTTTCAAATGATGATTCATACAATGTTTTCAGCTACCGCAGGGTCTCTCAGCCCATCTTATTTATGAATGTCAAGTTTGCAATGATGAGTCATATATTTTTGTTGGCTACCGCAGCGTCCGTCTGCCAGGCTTTCTTTTCAGTAGGTATGTTAGGTATGCAATGATGAGTCATACTATTTTTTCTGCTACCACAACGTCTGACAGCCTTCCGTTTAGTATACAATTATGAGTCATAACAAAATTTCGGCTGCCGCAGCGTATGTCAAAGTTTCCGATTTATTTATGTTTAGCTTGCAATGATGAGTGGTACAATTTTGTTTGCTATTGCAGCGTTTGTAAGGCCTTCCTTTTATCAGGTACTGAGTTTGTAATAATGAGTCGATAAAAATTACGCAGGCGAAGCGGCGGGTAAAAGCTAGTAATATTATAAATGCGAAAGTTTGGATGGATGGATTTTTTTTACCTCTTCACGCTAAAACTACTGACAGGATCGCGCTGAAATTGAAATTTGCATACAAGTAATTCTAATCCTGGATTCAAACATAGGCTACTTTTTATCCCATAAATCAATTCCCATGGGATAGAAATCACCTTTAAACGTTTAAAAAACAGACAAAATTGAATAGATTTAAGAAATAAGGACACCATATTTTTTATGAAATAAACAAGCTTTTATTGACAAAGAAAATTTCAAAAAAATTATAAAAATAATTTAGAACTACTATTTACAATTAAAAAAAAAATGCGGACTGTTGTAAACAATCTACAGGTAGCTCAACTGATCATATCAATACCAGTCAGTTCAAGAAGAGGCCCCAAGACACAATATTTATTAAGAGAAGCCTTGGGCCCTGTAATACAGCTTAGGCTAGATCGGGATCCTGCGAAATATTATATTGTATAATATTATACATGTTTATTATATATTATATGTAATATAATATTTTACAGTGTCAGAAGTAAACGATTTGATTTGATTTTAATGACTCTTCTCAAAAATCAAAATACACATGAATAAACAAAGGATTTGCTGTAGAAGACCTAAAAACAAAATAACAACAATTTTTCACAATAAAATAAATTAAAAGTGTGTCAAAATATGCTGTTGTGTAAGCGTATTGTCAAACTAAACTAAACGTAATTTATTGTAATGTACAACGCCTAAGGCTACTAAGGCCACGCAATTATTCCCGCATGATTCTGAAACAAAAACAGAAATTGTTTAAGCTGCACGCCCTTGCTGAAAGAAAACCGCGTAAGTTACGATTCTGTACGCGAATTATAATCAGCGAGATAAAAAAATTCGCGCAGTGAGATTCCGCTGTGCGGGGCAAGCTTTACTTAAGTAATTAACATTTATCTCATAGGTCACAATCACAAGCTCGGCTTACTTTGGGCGAGATTGTCAGTAAACAAGTGATTAAATTGAACTAGAAAAACCCCGGCCTAGACCTCACTTTTTCACTTTTTTCAAGGCCTTCAAACATAGCTTAAGCTAAGAATCTTAAAAGAGAACGGGCGAGTATTTTGATACCTCATTTAATCAAAATGGCGGAAGGGCTTTGCTTCTGCCTCGCGATGGTCTTGGCATTAATTTGGATAAAACCAAGGTCATGATCAATGGCCACATTGAACAAAGACCGGTCTACTATAAGGATGAAACAATATTTAGTAACAATTCCGCGCAGAACCTCTTCCGACAAGATCCAACAAAATGTGATCTGTGTGTACCGCCCGCCCTCCCACAAATTGTTCCTACTTACAATAAGAGAAAGTAAACAATAGACTTAAAATTAATTAAATCAAGTAAATTATTCCTACTTACAATAAGAGAAAGTAAACAATAGACTTAAATTTAATTAAAATTATTAAATGAAGTAAATTACCCTCCTACCTAACTTAATTTGTGAAAGAAAAGACCACACCAACCACACAATGAAAAAACTCATCAGAAGTAAGTCGTCAACTAGTTTCGTCTCTCCATGAGACATCATCAGGACACCTCAACAATACTCGACCTTTGACACAGAGAGCGCTAAGCAACAACGACAGAGTCCTACCAGAGGTGTTGCCTCTCTGAGCTCCCGGCGTAAGTCCGGGAGCTTTCCGCAAAGTAACGCCTGAATCTATTATTTATCAAAGACCGGTCGTCGTACACGGCCACTTTCTCACCATTCAATTCAATTCAATACGTTTATTTCAGCTTAGATACACAAATACATATTTCAGCCATAGATTAATTAGTTAAATAAAAACATCTAAAATTAATGGAACACAATCTTCATAAAACAAAAATATCACTTTATTTCTGTGTCAGCGTTTAGTTTTATAATTTGACATTTTCTGTGTACATTTAATGTATTTATAATGATATACATGGAATGATATATTGATATGGAATGATTACAATGATATATATGGAAATAAAGAGTTTTTGATTTAATTTGATTTGATAAGCGCATGGCACCATGTGTGCGCGTCAAATGCTTAATAAAAGCGCATTTTGTGTCCATACTTCCAGCAATAAGTTTCAATCCATTGTTTCACATTTCGCAATAATAAAAAGCTTGGACTCTAAATTCCTTTACCCGACCATATCCAACAAACATAAAAAGCCCTGCATAAAAATAAAACTTTATTAAAAAACTTTTCAAATCAAAAGCTTTATAAAGCACTGGCTCGCTGATCACTGAATCAAAACAAAGGATATTGCTTCATATCGTGTCGACTCCACGTTCAATGGGATTATGATATACTACTTTCTGCCCGGAACTTCGCATGAGTTTTTTAAAGAAAATGCTAAAACAATATGGCGATTTCTTCAAAAAATATTGGTGAAAAAACTCCGACATGGACCTCACTTTTTCACTTTTTTTCAAAAGAGAGAAGGCGAAGGCCTTCAAAATATAGCTAAGAACCTTAAAGGAGACCAGGCGAGTATAATTTTGATCCCACAATTAATCAAAATGGCGGGAGGGCTTTGCTTCTGGTCTTGGCATTACCAGCTAGTTTTGGTGTGAAGAGTTAACAAACTTCCAAACATCTGGGAACCGCATTTAAAATGGTGTGTGGCTGCTGCAAGCAAATTCAATCGTCGTAATCCGTATTGTGGATAAGTTAATCTCATGACAGACATAAAAGAAGGATTATGAAGGAAATATTGGAATAGGGGAGGACTTTACCCATAGGAATAGAGGTATTTTTTTTTTGATTTTATCCAATAAAGATACCGTCAACCCTGAAATTGGTTGAAACTAGTTTTGACTGAAAATATTATGCCATGTATGTGTTGGATGTACTATGTATAATAATTTGATTGTTTAAGATCTCTTAATATTATACCGTTTTTGAGTTTTGCCAAAATACAAATAGGTTTATAATGAAGGAGAAATCGACGAACATACAAAAAAAACATACAAACGAACATAGAAACTCCTCCATTTTACGTAGTCGGTTAAAAATTACAGTTGTCTTTCTGGCATTCTCTCTTCAGCATTACCCCCCCCCCCCCCCCATGTGATGCCTCCCCAGCCAATAAGGCACTTATCAGGGGCAAGCCTGCGTCCAGGAAGTGGACCAATAAAAGTTGTTGACATCACGACCTTAAATGCTACATTATTGGTAGGTACCCAACGTCAATGGTCCTGTCCTCCTAAAATCCAATAAATATAAATTTGGCTTGTTCCGAATATCTCAACTTTTCCTCAGACTATTGCAGACAAACATTAACATTTAACAAATATTATCCAATCTGTTTACTGTCCAGATGTTTTCCACTGATGATCAGACAGCTTGTGTTTGGGTGATCCGAAAATGTATTTGAATTATTTATATTTTCGGATCACACAAACATTTTAACCATAACAATGTCCTCCTAGCCGAGTTTTCAGCCACGGCGGCCATTCTCAACTGAGATTAACCATGTACGGAGAAGTGCATAAGAGTGTGCGCAAACACTCTATTCCTCTTATAATCCAATGAGACGGACAAAACGACACGACCGGGAGAGGTCAGTCGCTGTACCAATAATTAATTCCCACGTTAAGGCTGAGCTTCCACCAGACATCCGTAGCGAGGAATGAATGAAACCAATAGAATCACTTCATTTACCTAGCCTCGCTCAGCGCAGCTCTGGTGGAAACGGCTTTGCGAAGCGAGGAACATACAAAACAAGGGAAAGATGTGTGCGAGGGATGTGTTGTGAGGAATGTGTCCTAGGGACGGACGCGGGCGAAAGAATAGCAGTCACTAGACGATGGTCCTATCCTAGCCTTGCTCGCTTATCTGAAAAGAGCCCGCTACACATCCTCGACCGGCCACCTTGCTCGCACATCTCTGGTGGAAACACTCACGTCGTTCACAGCCTCGCAACGCATCCTCGCACATCTCTGTTGGAAACACCTTAGTAATGAACTTGCTCGTAAGTAAAAGAAACAGCTTAATGTGAGTTAGGTAGGACTTATTTTTACCGATGCGATGGAGGAAAACTTTTGGGCAACAACATCTATAATAGCTGATCGGTCACGCACGTCACGTTAAGTTCTTTGTTTGTTTGGTAGTTTAGTAACTACTGTGTTTACAGACATGTGACCCTTTACGATATAATTTAACATTCTGTTGGACATCCGTGAGGCCAACCCTTACGGATGTCCAACAGATGCGGCGGCAGATTCAGCCGAGGATCTTAAGAGACGCAAATATGCAGGTCTCGACAGAGCCAACGCATTTGCTCCCCTTGTAGTCGAGACCTAGGTTCCTGGGGTAGCGAGACTATCCGGGTTTTAGTAAAATTATCTGAGCGTCTGGTCTAAGCGACACGTGACGCGAGAGCTGGTAAATAGCGGGCGCAGCGCATCAGCATTGCCATACAGCGGGGCAATGCAGCCAGCGTCTTGTGGACGCTTCCGCTTCATGGTTCAGTTGAGGTACCTGTAGATGGTATGCAATAGTCAGCAGCTAGCTCAAGTGATTCTACTGTAAATACTTGTTCTAATTTGTTTCAATTATTAGATTGTAATTTTCTTTGTTTATAAAGATACATTCTGTTAAAATTGTTAACATTCTTCATATTATAAAGATATCAGGTCAAGCTCTACAAGGACTGGTTTCCTTTGAAATGTTCAAAAATTATTCAAAATATTGCATGCATCTGAAACCTAGTAACCTTATCCTAATCCATTGGTATCCACGAGGAGAGGTAATGTTTTTCGTGCATGCACCTATGTGGTTGGAACTCTTTACTACCTCAAAGTAATAAAACGGCTTAGACGATTTCGGAGAAAGAGGCATCAACACTCATCTAAATTCCGGGAGTGCTCGTAGCTATATTTTGAAGACCATTTCCTTTAATTTTCCGAAATTCCCGGGTTTTTTAATAGTTTACAATTCTTTTTTGGCAGTAATAAGAAAATTATGAACAAAACTAAATGAAATGATAAAAGCTACCACACCTATTAATCAAATGCGGTATCATATCGTACCCAAAACATTGTTTCATTCAGTATTCCATGTTTACCTGAATAATTCATGCGTATTACGAAAGTACCGAAGAGATAAGGTATTTAAATCCCGGATTCCACGAATAACCGGCTTGACCCTTCAGGGGTTAAATCAAAGGGGAAATCAAAGGGTAGGACCCCTATTAGGGGCTCAAACTATCTCTCAAATATGTAGGGGTATCACTGTTTGTAGGTAGGTATAGGTAACAAACGTTAGTCATGATTTGACTGTCCTTTACTTGCTTGTGCTCGCTGCTTCGCACATGTTTTTCCTGAGGTTACAAGCAGTGAAATTTAATTGAGATCCTTTCAGCTTCAGCTATTTGGCCGTAAGATGGTAACAGACAAAGAGATCGAAAGAGAATATTCCACTGATGATGGCAAGGATAAATAAAAATGCATATAACTCTGTCGAGTTACAACATGTACAGACAGCGCCAGAATTAAGTACCCCCCCTCTACATAACACAATGTACCTACCTAGGTTGGAATCCGATTTTTTAATTTTTTTTACTATTCGTTCTGTTTTTATGATATCTAAATAACAATATAATTTATTTTCGAAATTTAAAACTCCTACGATTAACAGGTTTGGATTTAAACCTGCATGTGTTATGCAGGGGGGTTACTTAATTCTGACGCTTTTTGTACCTAATTACAGTCGATCTAAAGATACTTATACTGAATTACAGTTAGTTATGGATCAAAATTTTATACTTCGATATAAAAAAGTTCTCACTGATTGGTGAAAATAAATGATAATATTATTCTTTTGACAGAAAGCAGAGCTGCCCAGAACTATATCCTTTTTTAGTAGTTTCAAAACTAACCATTGCATTTTAATTCCTGATTTTGATTGATATATCGGCAATGTTGTACAGCGTAAACGAATCTCCGAGCAAAACCTAGTTTCTTAGAAACATAAAATTTTAAAAGCTTCGTTTGCACTTGGGTTGTATATATGGGTTTAATGTTATAAAAATAACGGTTTTACCATAAAATTGAGTGAAGCAGGATCGTTAAAAGTAAAGGTCCAACTCAACGGCAGTATATCGATATCGCCGGCAGAGCATTACTTCGTCCAGCCTAACTACAAAAGAAATGTCGCCGCCGAATCGTTTAATCATCCTGTTTGTAAAATGGCTAGGCCGCTCACAAAACAAACGCTGATCTGTTGGTAACACCTAATTCATTTCATTCGACAAGATGTCTCTCTTACGTCTGTGTTCACCAATAGATAATCTGACAATTAGGCTGCTTTGTCTGTTAACTTTAACCTTTAACACTTTCACTGCCTACGCTCATTTGTTCAAGGTGTAATTGCGGCGCGCCCTATCCGAACGTATTGCAGAGGCTGGGCAGTGAATATGTTAATGTATGAAAACTTGTGTCAAAAACGTTCAAACAACTATTGGTGAACTCGGGTCTTAGACATCTTGTTGACCTATTGTTAAACCATCAATAAAACGATCACAAGTGACGATCAAAAATGACTTAACGTCATTACGTTACTGAAAGTTTGACATTTTTGATCGTTGATGGTTCAACCTAAGAATAGGAATTTAATTGTGTGGCGTCGTTTTGTAAGCCACGCTGGACTTCGCTGTAACTCGTGAACTATTTATCTAATTGAAATATGTTTCCCACAAAAGTTGCAGGAAATTTTATGATCTGTAATACTTAATTATGGCTATTTTTAACTCGATGGTGATGGAGAGGAAATATTCTCGAAAATCTGGTTTTTATACAATATTTCCAAAATGGCGACGCGAGCGGCGGCTGTCGCAAATTCGCAATAATAATTAGGACACCAGACTGTAACACACTGAATTAGATCTCTCTTTGAGCTTTTGTAGTAAAAGGCCCTTTTAGTCTTCAATGACTGGACTATTAGCCAATTTACAATCGGGCTGATTCTATAATCCGACGGCGACAGAAACACCCTTGAAATACCTAAACTGGGGCAATGTCTAACGGATGTCAAGTCTCATGATATCTATCACCGTGACACAAAACAAAATGGCCGTCTGATGTTACAATCAGGGACAGTATCGGGTAGGCAAAAGGGATGATGGGGTGAATAGAAGGGAAGTTGTCATAGATATAAGTAAAATTCTGTAGATATGGTACGTTCTCCCAGCGCTAACTCAACTAACGACCTGTGTTGTTACAACTAAATGCAAAGACACGCTATTTCCAATCTTTTGCAATTCATATGTGTGTAGCTACCTACTTATGAACAATAATGACGGAATGACGCACCTAGACCGAATTGCGGTCGAGACAACAATACGCACGCGAAACACGAACGCTGGTGGACCTAATTTAAGCGTTTCAATTTCGAGAAGCTTTATAGCTTCTCGAAGCAAAATTCGGGAGATTGGTTATCCAATCTCCCGAATTTTGCTAACATCGATGGAATTTGTTTAGAAATGGGACAGGAGTAAGCGAATTTCGACCAAGAAGAGGCGTATGAGTACCTACTCAGTAGTGGGTTCTAATGGACACTAGTTTCTGTCCACGGCTTTGTATGTGTTTTTTCAATGGAAACGTTTAAATTCATTTCTAATTCATCGGAACTGTTTTATGGGAAGAAGTATTAGTGATTCCAGGCTTAAAGCTATATCTATGTAAAATTTCAGCCTGATTGAATCAGTCGTTTTGACGTGAAGACGTAACAAACATCCATCCAAACATCAAAACTTTCGCATTTATAATATTTGTGTGATGTGATAGATAGATAGGAAGCCAGTAGCTTATTCTCTGCGAAGCAATCGATACACCCACATTTATCTCAGAACCGTAACGGACTGGCGATTTGCGAGCGATTTTAAAGCGAGGCGGCGAATTTCGACCAAGAAGAGGCGTATGAGTACCAACTCAGTAGTGGGTTCTAATGGACACTAGTTTCTGTCCACGGCTTTGTATGTGTTTTTTCAATGGAAACGTTTAAATTCATTTCTAATTCATCGGAACTGTTTTATGGGAAGAAGTATAAGTGATTCCAGGCTTAAAGCTATATCTATGTAAAATTTCAGCCTGATTGAATCAGTCGTTTTGACGTGAAGACGTAACAAACATCCATCCAAACATCAAAACTTTCGCATTTATAATATTTGTGTGATGTGATAGATAGATAGGAAGCCAGTAGCTTATTCTCTGCGAAGCAATCGATACACCCACATTTATCTCAGAACCGTAACGGACTGGCGATTTGCGAGCGATTTTAAAGCGAGGCGATGACGCAGTGATCACGCCGCGACGACTCCGCGGGCGCGCAGCGAACTCGCAGCGTTGTTATCTGCGATTTTAACACTTGCGTCGACGGTGCTTATTGCGGTGAGCTCACTGCGCAATTGCATTGGTTTGAAATCGCTTGCAAATCGCCAGTCTGATAAGGCTGTTAGAATAACAGCTGCGCCCGTCTCATACCTTTCCAATTACTAAGGTACAATTTTTCCTATTACCATTATAATAAAATCCTTGACATTATCACAGATATTATAATACTAGACATTATCAAGACATCAATAAAAACCGTATGTTCAACCGTGAGAAAACTAGCTGAAAGTCAAAAAAATTTAAATGAATAATTAATTACAGTTAATAATGTAAAGCCGAAATTTGAATTTGTTTAACGCTTTCACTGCCGGCAGATTTGTAATTTAATCTCTGTTCAAAGAGATTTTACGTTGACTGTACCTACTAGCGACAATAGAACAATCTTTTCTCCCCAACACAATAAGGGAAAATGCGACGTTGTACGGTACTGAGGAAAAAGCGACGTAGATTGTAATTGTGTCACGTTTCATAAGAACTTTTTATGCAAATGCTGACGTTGGGAGTTATTGTCCGAGTTATATTGAGTGGAATTCAACAACGATGTACCATATAGAGCTTATAAAGTTACCTAGCCAGCAGTGTGGTGCCGGCTTAGAATTTGCACAACCCCAACTCTGCCCGCGGGTGTTGTAAGCGGCGACTAAGGGATATCCACCGGGGGCGGGCAGCAGCGCCCCCTGCAGAACGATTCTACCACCTAACTGCGATCTCCAACCGGCATGCCTAGCGTGGGGATTGTGGGCATTACCCCCCATGAGATAAATACCAATAAGGCGCTTATCAGGGGGAGGCCTGCGTCCAGCTGTGAACGAATATAGGCTGTTGAGGAATAGGAGGGGCATCCCTCAAATGTCCTCTGCTGAAACGGCGGATGGGTGATCGAAGTATGGGTTTTAAAATACCCAGGTAGCGATTTGTTGGCCGTTCGTCCAAAGCGGATTCGTCCAATTACAATTTAAACGCGTTTCGTTCAACACGCGTTTCGTTTTATAAGCATTTCGTCCAATAAGCGGCACGTCAATAATCCATACGCAATTCATCCAATTCTTACTCATTACTTTAACTTTAAAATTATCCAAAATAGTTTTAAAATGGGCAGGCCTTTATTCACAAAGAAAATTATAATAAAATTAGTATTTACAATTGAAACAATTGAGCTAGCTGCAGACTGTTGCAAACAATCTACAGGTAGCTCAACTGATCCATATCAATATCAGTCGGAAGCGTCCCCAAGACGCTGGCTACATTGCCCCGCTGTATGGCAATGCTGATGCGTTGTGCCAGATACTGACCAGGTCTCGGGTCACGCGTCGCTTCGACCAGACGCTCAGATAATTTTTTAAAAACCTAAAGAGCTTCGGTACCCCACGGACTTAGGGTCTCGACTCCAAGAGGAGCAAATGTGTAGGCTCTGTCGAGACCTGCATATTTGCGCCTCTTGAGATCTTCTGCCAAATCTGCCGCCGCGCCTGCCCTCATGGATGTCCTCGGAAGATGGGAAGGTGCAAGTGTGTCGACGCATGTAGCGTCCCACACAATGGGCCTCCCCAACTCCCATGGGACAAGTGTCATACCGTCGGGCCTTTTACCATCGTCACGTAACAGACCATTCCGGTTCGAGAATAGCTGGTACGTTAGCGATGACAAAGAAATAGTTTACATTTCATATTTATTGTTTCATATACACTTGCGAGCTTTAAAATGGAATCGCTTTCATCGCGAGTTGATCAAAACAATTTTTTTACAATTTATGTACAATGAACTATAGATTGTGGTATATCATTTGAAAGGTAATTTTGTTACCTTTCAAGTGATATCAAGAAGATTTAAAATTAATTAAATTGGCTACCTAAATTTTGGGAATTATTGCAATAGGTCGAAGTTGCATCTATCGGCTTCTATCGGCGCCGGAGCTGGATGAGCTGGATTTCTCCCTCGTATCCGCTGGTTTAGCTCGTCCCACATATGCCAGATTGGGTTCAAGTCAGGAATAAAGGCTGGCCAGTCTAGTGTGGGAATGCCGACATGGAAGACGTCCGTCGGTACTGTCTAGTCACTGCTGCGGTGTGGCAGCGGACATTATCGTCCATTAAATCAAAATTTATCGTCGCCAATAAATCCTGCGTAAGGGAAAACATAACTTAACACATAGTTCACTGCAAAGAAATTGTAAAAATTAGTCTTGAACAACCCTTGAAGCGATTCCAGTTTAAAGCTCGCAAGTGTATTTTGACAAAAATGACAGCTGATGTCAAAAATCGTGAATCGCTTTTTGAACGAACTGCTAACAAATTCAGGTAACATAGGTAATATCAGTGCTTTCTAATCTAAAAGATACGATGCGAGTATATAAAAAATAAAAAGACAAACTATTAGCAAATTGATAAACGATTTTCAAGTAGGAAAAATATCTTCTTGAAAACATTTTACCAATTTGAAAAAAGGCAAAAAAGTTACGCGCTCAACTTCACACAACATTTAAACGCTGCTACGAACGCACAGTCAGTTCAATGAATAAAATGTAAAACTAGATCTTAACTTTTATTTAAAAAAAATTGTGTAAACCGTCCTTATAAAAATTACTCTTCTACGAAAATTAATACGTACATCTCTAAATTAAATTCAAATATTGATCTTTATAATGTCGCCGCAAATTTGCATAGGAATCGTTTATCTGATCTTGTCAAGGCTGGTGTTGGTTCGATAACCAGGGCGACGCACCGAGAATGATAATATCCGATAGCGAATAGCAATTTCCACATCTTATGATATCCTTCTAATAATTATGTAGGTAAAAGTTTGCAGATATGCGAAGTTGTGAGATATTTGGGCTAAAGGTTGTCTATACTAATATTAGAAAGAGGAAAGATTTGATTGTTTGTTTGTATTGATTAGGCTCCGAAACTACTGGACCGATTTGATTTTTTTTTTATCATTAGAAGCCCACATTATTCCTCGTGAACATAGGGTACTTTTTACCGCGGGGAAATGCATCATTCCTACGGTAAAACGGGTAATAGGGCAACGGGTAGTAAGAATGCAGCTAGTCGTAGATAAGGAGCTAAGCACAAAAATGTGCATTCAAATATGGGCTCGTAACATTTCCTCAACCTCAATCTCAACAGCCTGTATTGGTCCACTACTGGACGCAGGCCTCCTCCCGATAAGCGCTTGATTGACATTTATCACATGGGGGTAGTGCCCATAATCCCCACGCTGGGCATGCGGGTTAGTGATCGCAGTTCGGTGGTAGAATTGTTCTGCTGGGCTGCTGCCCGCCCCCGGTGGATATCCTTTAGTCGCCTCTTACGACAACCACGGGAAGAGTTGGGGTGATGCAAATTCTAAGCCGGCACCACACAGCCGTACCATGATATTTAGATGCATTTAATATTGATGGCATCAGATGAGACACAGCTCGCAGGACTTCATCGCTTCTTTACTTTAGTCTGCAAACCGAAGCGACACAAAATCAAAAGTATCACCTTATTTTCGTGTCAGTGTTTAAGTTTTTAAGTGTACATTTATTGTACACTTAGAAACTTACACTTGACAACAAAAATTTAACTCTAAAAATATTTATAAAAAAATTAAACTACACAAAAATTACACAAAAATTGACATCAAAAATTTACCTCTAAAAATCTATATATATAAAAGAAAGTCGTGTTAGTTACACTATTTATAACTCAAGAACGGCTGAACCGATTTGGCTGAAAATTGGTGGGGAGGCAGCTTAGAACCAGGAGACGGACATAGGCTATGTTTTATCCCGGAATTACCACGGGAACGGGAACTACGCAGGCGAAGCCGCGGGCAGCAGCTATTATTTATATAAACATTAAAATTATGGCTCATAGAAAAAGGTTTTTATAGTGTTAGGGAACTTATGGATCTAAAATTGAGAAATTAGTAGTAATCAACATTATTGACATGTATTTTTGTTCAATTGTTGTTTAAATCTTGTTATAATTTAAATTAATACAATTTACAGATGTACCTACTTATAAGAAATTTTGCATGCCAATGTGTTTTGGTGAGGTATGTGACACTATTTTAATGTTCAAGACCCTGTATTATGACCATATTTCCTGCAATAAATGAATTGAATTGAATATAAGAAATCACCAAAACGGATCGTCACGCAGTGGGTGCCTGAAGACGGCCGACGACGCCGAGGCAGGCCAAAGAGACGCTGGCGAGACGATTTCGACGCATTTCGGGTAGATTGGTGGGACTTGGCAAACGATCGCGATTCCTGGAAGAGTTTGGGGGAGACCTTTGCCCAGAAGTGGGACAAAATAGGTTAGATAAAAAAAAAAAAAAAACCTGAGCAAAAATCAAATACGATGTTCATACCAAAAAGGAAATGTAGACCCTGTTATATTTTCACTCGTAGATCATAACCGGTTTGACCCGATTTACAGCAGTATGCAAACTTCACTGAACTTCCATCCCTAAAACTCATTTTTATGGTTAAGTTTTACATACGTTAAAAAATTACTTTGAACAAAGGATGGCATAATAGATATTTTATAAGCTCGTAGACCCTCTACGGTTCGTAGGCCCTCACCGATTCGTAGACCCTCTACGGTTCGTAGACCCTCTACGTTTCGTAGACCCTCTAGGTTTCGTAGACCCTCTACGGTTCGTAGAGCCTCTACGGTGCGTAGACCCTCCACTGTGTGTAGATAGGCATACCTAAGTGACCCTATATGTTTTTTTTGGCCTCGGATAAGAAAATAGACACGACTTGTGTACCTCCTCAGCATTCATACGTCCGCTACTGAATGTGGCATCCCCAAACAAGGGAGTTTTTATCACCACGCTCAACCTCAATAGCCTATATTCGCCCACTGCTGGACGCAGGCTTCCACCTAATTCCACCATATTAGCTTTTATTTCACGGGGACTAATGCCCATAATAACTGTATGCATATTAACGGGTTGGGAATCGCGGTTCGGTGGAAATGGCACTATGCTCATACAAATAAAATCATCACACTAATTATTATAAATGCGAAAGCTTGGATGTAGAGATGTTTGGATGGATGTTTGTTACTTCTTCACGCCAAAACTACTGAACGCGGCTGAATTTATGCACACAGTTATTTCTAGCCCTGGAATAAAACATACTTTTTATCATATAAATCACTTCCCTTGGGATATAAAATAAACGTTTCCATAGAAACAGCACGTAGAAAGCCTCGGACAGAAACTAGTATTTACATAGTATAAAAAAAGTCGCTCCCGCTGTCTGTCTGTCTGTCCCTATGTATGCTTAGATGTTTAAAACTACGCAACGGATTTTGATGCGATTTTTTATATAGATTGAGTGATTCAACAGGAAGGTTTATATATATGAGACATGCATAATATATGTAGTAGAGAAACTGATAATTTTATAGGTTTCTAATGTGATGACGTAAATAAACAATTTTTTTTGCGCTTACATTGCAAACGCTGGCTGAACCCTACGAGATATATCAAAATAATGTACTACAGTATTGTACACCTTAAAAAGGTCTACAAAAAATCCGCGATGGTATATGTCTATCTATTAGGGATAACCCAAAATAATAATTTTTTATAACTTACTTTTTACGAGAAATAATGGCTTATTTACAAAGCGATTTTAAGTAATACAGCATTAATCCTTATCCTTATTATGCATTTGGCCCTTTACAACATGCAATTTAAATGAATATTTTCGGAGATATAACAGGTTTAAAATGCTATGATAAAAAAGGGACATAGCGGTTGCGGCGGTACCGGCGTGCCGATTCTGTAGTATATTTAGTATCAGCATTGCACCCGTGCGAAGCCGGGGTGGGTCGCTAGTTAATAATAAAGTTTCCTGTTACAACGAAGGAGCCTGTAGTATACCCAGTCGACAGCACCCAGAGCTATTGTGAGAGCATCGCTTTTGTTATTGACGTCGGATAATTGCCAATACTGTTTCTTTGGAGCGTCGTTATTAATTCTTTTGTATGGGTTTGTTAATTAACTGAGGTTTTAACTATTACATTTTCCCTGTTTTTTTAACACTGGGTTCTGCCCGGCTTTGATTACGTCATCACGTGCTATCTTATTATTTTTGGGACCTGGAATATGATCTTCCTCTATGACAAGTTTTATTAAAATCTTGTCAGTTTATTTTATACTTCCTGCATTCTTACTAACCGTTGTCCTATTACCCGTTTTACCGTAGGAATGAAGCATTTTCCCGCGTAAAAAGTAGCCAATGTTCAGCAGGAATAATGTGGGCTTCTAATGGTAATAGAATTTTTCAAATCGGTCCAGTAATTTCGGAGCCTATTCAATACAAACAAACAAACAATCAATATTTTTATAATACTAATATAGAGTGTAGATACAAAAGACACACACAGTTACTTTCGTATTTTTAAAAGTAACGATGGTACTATAAAATGAGGTAGTATCCATAAAAGCGTTAAGACGTACCTATTTCATAATTTAAGTACATTGTAATGTTTAGTATTTATAAAATATTACAAAATATTTAGTTAACAATATTTATTTATTTATTATTTATTTAAGATGGTTACCTTAAATAAATAGGTAAGTTTGAATATTGTAAAACCTAGATTAATTTGTTCTTATGTATCTCATTATAAGTAAACCCTGTGTTTGTATGAGAATAAAGTTATTTAAACCTAACCTAACCTAAAGTGCGTAATAAGACCCTATTTTTTTAAAAACAATTATTACGATAAAATATAATACATGTGATTTTTTTATCTTAATATTTTGCAATGGATTAATCAGTAATTTAAATAGTTTTATAAATGTTTTTTTGGACAAAGTAACGCCTGAATCTTATGTTTATTATTTTTATTCTATCTATTATGTTGTAATAAATACAATATTGTATATAATTTATCTATTATGTTTTTATTTTTATTGTAAAACAATCACCTGCCTCTTCGGTTAGCGGCCAATTCCCTATCCCATCGTATCTCTTCAGATCGTTTTAAGAATGATCTCTATAATCGTCAGATTAATCCGCAGGGACTTATTTTATCTTCAGAAACCTAATTTTTTAATGGGTATCGAACCATGATCAGGACCTGGCGACAAAAATAGAACTACTTTGGGACCTTGGGTGTCTAAAATATCAGTGACGAACACCTATTATAATATACGGCGTTGTTTGTTTTTAACCAACTTCAAAAATTCAGAAAAGGAGGCTCTATATACGGCTGTTTTTTTTATTTTTCAACCGACGAAAAACAGTGGGCGTTCACAAGTCGACGCGCATATTTTTTTTTATTATCATGCATAACTTTTTACAGAGTAGGCCGATTTCGATAATTCTTTTTTTAATTGGAAAGGGGGACCTCTTTTTTTAATTGGAAGGTGATCCCATTGAAATTTGAAAAAAAATCCTACCATAAGGGAAGGAAAACAGGGGATGATTGATTGGTCACCCACTGATTGTAATGTTTGACCACGCATAACTTTTTACAGAGTAGTCCGATTTTGATAACTATTTTTTATTGGATAGGGTATACCTCGATGTGTTATCAAACTTGGTGTTCTTCCAACACAAACTAGGTTCGTAGTTAACCCGCTTACATTTATAATGAATACTCATTGACGATCAAAAAGTGATGGTGTGCCGTGTCGGCAAAAAAAGTGTCTATGTTTGCGCAGCGCGTTATCCACGATATGAATAGAGGACTTGTAATCAAGGTATTTAAAATGTTCTAATTTGTATCTATTATTTGGTTGTAGTTTTCTTTGTTAAAAATGAGGTCTCTCGGTGTTTATCATCAGTGATATTAGTAAAAGTTTCGGTTTTCAATTTTTGGTTTTGCGTTAACTAAGTAGTGGTTTTGGGATCGGATTAAGTAACGGAAAATTAATATTAATATCGATGAAGTGAGTTATGAAATTGACTTTTTTGTACATAGTTGCCGTACTCTAAAATGTGTCACTTTTAAAACTGAACTTACTAAGGAATGAAGTGTACCTACTTCAAAAAGATAAATCGGATTATGACATTTTATTTATCTATATATCATTCCTTTTCCACCAATTTTAAGAATTGAGACCTGGCGTCTTCACGGACGTGTTCATGATGGTGGGCAGAACCTGCAGTTAACATAGTGTTAGTGAATTACCAACAACCCTGTATAAATGAATTATCTAGAAATTTGATTGATCGATCTATTCCATCGATTTATTCAACAGATCAGCGCAGTTTTTGGTCGAAACTTTTTACTCTTTTTTTCATTTCTGAAAATCGCAAGATACACACTCAAAAACAAGGTCGCTGACCCATAAACAACAACTATAACAATCTCCTCTCGTATTCATTGAAAACATCTTGCCAAGTTGTAGCAACATACACTTGGATGTACGACTTGGCAGGGCCGCCAAACTGTCTCGCTCGAGGGAGCGCCCAATCGTCCCTGATTTATGCCATATTTTCCTATTTTTCTTCGTCATTTATTGAAAATACTACTACTAATAACGGAGAGAGACGATATAAATTCACGCCACGATCTTATCAGAGACAAATTTACGAAGTTGATTAAGTGTATGTAGAAAAACTATCTTCTACCGGGAGCTCCGCACGCGTTTTTGGAATAAATAAATAAATAATGTTGGACAATTCACACAGCATTATCCAGACCCAAGCTAAGCAGAGCTTGTGTTATGTTATGGGTACTAGATAACTGATATACATAATACAATACACTACATAGATAGATATTTCTTATTATACATAGAAAACACCCAGAACACCCGAACAAATATCTGCAGATCGTACAAACATTTGTCCCGAGGCGGGATTCGAACCCGCAACCTCCTGCGTCGCAGGCGGAACTTCGCCCGCTGCACCACTGAGGTCGTCAAATAAAAAGTAGCAACACTTTGGATGCTGAAATTGCACCATATGTAGGTATAATTATGTATTTTTTTCCGCACACCCGATCTGAAACGCAACATAGATAGGCGTAAATTCGCAATTGCGCAGTGGCTAATAAATGCTGACGCTGGAGGTTGCGGGTTCGATTCCCGCCTCGGAACAAATTTGTGTACGATCTGCAGAAATTAGTTCCGTTTTCTGTCTATAATAAAAAATATCTATCTATGTAGTTAGTGTATTGTATTAAGTATATCAGTTATCTAGTACCCATAACACAAGCTCTGCTTAGCTTGGGGCTAGATAATGCTGTGTGAATTGTCCAGCATTATTTATTTATTTAATAACATCCGTAACATGGTTTTCCGAACGAAACTACTGTGAGGCGCACACGACAGCTGTGTGGAGCAGATAATATGAATGGCTTTTTTTAACCCCCGACGCAAAAAGAGAGGGGTGTTATATGTTTAACGTGTCTGTCTATGTATCTGTCTGTGGTGTCGTAGCTCCCAAACGGATGAACTGATTTTCGTTCATGTTTTTTTGTGTCGTAGATAATTTTATCACAAGTGCTCTTAGCTATGTTCCATTAAAATTTGTCAGGGGGTTTTTAAAATTTTTAATTTTGTTCATGTATCTTGCGAGAGTTTGCATACATATTATGTATTTACAGATTTTTTGTGTGCAAAATTTCAGCTCAATTCATTTAGTAGTTTTAGCGATGTCTTCGGCCAAACATTTTTACAAGGACACAAACTTTCGCCTTTATAATATAATAACTAGTTTCTGCCCGCGGTTTCGCACGCGTCGTTTCTATGGAAACGTTTTAAGGTTATTTCTAACCCATGAGAAGTGATTTATGGAATAAAAAGAAGCCTTTGTTTGAGTCCAGAGTTAGACTTACCTGTATGCAAAATTTCAGCCTGATCCGTTCAATAGTTTAGGCGTGAAGAGGCAACAAAAATCCATCCACACATCTAAACATCCAAACTTAAACATTTATTATTATATTTTTATTTTTGGTGTTTTTATGTTTGGTTGGTTTAAGTGGGACGATGCTTTCCAAATCACGTATTGCATCAATTCCAGTCTCACAAAATTTTATCTATGATGATTACGATGAACATGTAGGTAAATAGATAAATCAAACAAGTTATGAAAAGCACTTAAATCCAATATCATGGTGCATGCAACAGTGCCGAAATAAACTCTAAAAGTACCACAAATCATGGTACCTAAGTAAGTAAGCCGGTATACCTACGTGCTTTTAGTGGTTTTTACTACCATGAGTTAAAAGTTATCATCATTTTATAAGTGTTTATCATGCACTACTTCACTGATATTAGAGAGCTCTGGATAAATCAATAAAAATAAAAATAAAAATAAAAATAATCAATAAAAATCAAGATAATAGCTGCGGTAGTTGATGAGGTATTAAAGAGGGAAAAAGGACACAAAGCGAGACCAAAGGGTTTCAAAACCGATCTCGAATCCATAATAAAATAAACAGATTTCAGACTGAGTGAGTTACCTTTCTGCCTACCCACATTCTTACTTCTATAAAGTACATATCAGTTTCCTTCAAACTTCCAATACTTAAGAGGTTAAGGGCAGATAAGTTGAGGACACTCGGGCACAACCCCGCTCGAGTTAATTTTGTACTTCCTTTGATAACTTGTAGGAGATATTAAAGTTTGAGTCCAAGTGCTCCGGAAGTTGGGAGATTGAATTCTGACGTTCATTTTCTTGTCTCCATATTTGGGATGATTAAATTATTTGAAACGGGATGTTTAAAGTGAACGCTCTAACAAGGTGTCATACTTTTCGAGATATTCGAAAAAAGTTGTTTGGCTTATGGGTTTACAATGTAGGATTATTTTGTTGGCCACTCTATAATGTCATAACTATGACGACCTCCGTGGCGAGAAGGTCCGCCTGCGACGCAGAAGGGTGAGGGTTCGATTCCCGCCTCGGGACAAATGATTGTTAGATCTAAAGATATTTGTTCGGGTGTTCTGGATGTTTTCTATGTATATAGTAAAAAATATCTATATAAGTAGTGTATTGTATTAAATATATTAGTTATCTAGTACCCATAACACAAGCTCTGCTTAGTTTGGGACTAGATAATGCTGTGTGACTTGTCCAAAATTATTTATTTATTTTTAATTTATAATAATGGTCTCGGACCCTTTTGACCCGCATGTTTTGACCCGCTAAATAAAAGTCCTCCTATGACCAACTTTCACGTACCTATTTGACCCACTGTGGGTCAAAACATATTTTATTAATAAATTAATTAATTATTTCGTACCTTTCTGACCCATTTGTTTGATTTGCATCAAAGAAAACTCATAGAATGTACAGTTATAAAATGTTTTTTTTTTACTGGTATTGATCAGTTGAGCTACCTGTAGATTGTCATTCTGCAGCTAGTTCAATTGTTTCAATTGTAAATACTAGTTCTAATTTATTTCTATTATTTGATTGTAATTTTCTTTGTACCTTTAACAAAGTATATGTTAATAAAATACAAAAATTCCAATCACTCAAAATATCCTAACACATAAAGTAATTGTTATAATATGGTCAATCATCATCATCCGCAACCCGCTTCACCCACTGCTGGGTATAGGCGTCCAAACTTTTGTGCCACTCCAGTCGGTCCTGCGCCAATATGGTCAATAAATAAAATGTACCTATATACAAAATATTTTGAAATAATTATCCTAGCTATTACTATCCATTATAAAACTTATAAAAGTGGTAAGTGGTAACATTCGTAGCAACAGACAAAAAATGAGGGTAGATCGATATATCTGCCAATTAAAACTCACTCGCAGTGCCTTCAGTTATTCCGCGATCATGGTGCTTGAAACTGTACCGAAATATTGGAAAGCTCAAAACTCTAATCATGGTAAATATCCCGTTGCCTATACTAATATTATAAAGAGGAAAGATTTGATTGTTTGTATTGAATAGGCTCCAAAACTACTGGACCGATTTGAAAAATTATTTTACCATTAGAAGCCCAGATTATTCCTGATGAACATAGGCTACATTTTACCGCGCGAAAATGCTTCACTCCTACGGAAAAACGGGTAATAGGAAAACGGGTAGTTAGAATGCATCTAGTAAATAATAACTTTAGAACTATCCATTAAACTCGACCGAGAAAAGCGAGAATTTCACCAACGCTAGCTGCAATTAAGTCTAAAATTTCGAGTAAATAACAGTGGTATAGTTTCAAACTGTACAAACAAAATCTAAATTTAGTCCAAAATTAAATAATAGTAGATAGTCGAGTTTCAAACTGTTGGAACAAAATCTAAATTTAGCCATCGTACGTTTAATGAGCGTCGGTTTTGTTTAATTATTCAGGGGCTCAAAGGCTAACAAGCCCTGGTAGAGATGGTGTGAAAGTGGGAAAAGCCGGAAAAATAATAGTGTAACCTACGAATAAATAGACATTTTATTTATCACTAAAGTCATTTATAACGGGATATTTACAATGATTTGAGTTTTGAGCTTTCCAATATTTCGGCACAGTTTCATGCGCCATGATCACGGAATAACTGACGGCACTGTGAGTGAGTTGTTATTAGCAGATATATCGATCTAACCTCATTTTTTGTCCTGGTAAATTGCTGTTAAAAAAAGTGTAGTAAGTTAGTCAACTAAGTAGTTTAAGTAAGTTTAACTTTAAGTAGTAAGTTAGTTTACTTTAGTGTGGTGATGATGATGTACTTAAATGTTTTTATTTATCTTTTATTTTATGTATCTTTGAGATACGAAATGCCAAATAAAAAATGCTAGTGGCCCCCGAACGAGGCAAGCCTGATAAAAATTGTCCTCATTTTTCATCCTATTCTTAATTTTAATTTGACAGAATTGTAAACCCTCGACGACGACTTTACCTTGAATGAGCGACTGTTTCTCATCAAACATAGCAATGCATTCTCGATGAAGTCAAGTCTGGTTTATCCGTTTTGGAGCTATACTGCCACAAAAAGTTATAAAATCTGTCTGTATTTCTGATACATAAACATACAACATTATGCACCGTCAAATCAAAAACAATATCGTTTGTTGGATTAGAAAGAAAGAAAGAAAATAAATTTATTGGTTCACCAGTACAACTTGCAACCATTACAATTATACTTAGATACTATTTAGATACTATATATAAAATATAAATAATAGCAGCAAGAGCTGCACGCAGTGAACCAAAAGGTCCCATCTCAGCATAATGTTGCTCCACAAACAGTAGAGTAACGCTGGTTTTCTGACAGGACCTTTGGCGCGTGTCAACACGGGTGCCAGACCACAGACAAAAAATATCAAAAAATAACTACAACCTACAGCTTGACAGCCGGGTTGAATTATTTAAAACTAGCTGCTGCCCGCGGCTTCGCTTGCGTAGTTCCCGTTCCCGTGGTAATTCCGGGATAAAACATAGCCTATGTCCGTCTCCTGGTTCTAAGCTGCCTCCCCACCAATTTTCAGCCAAATCGGTTCAGCCGTTCTTGAGTTATAAATAGTGTAACTAACACGACTTTCTTTTATATATATAGATTAAGGATTATAGCGATTTGACATAATTTCAATTCAACAGCATTTAAATCCAAATGCATCTCTTTCAATTGTATGTATAAACTAGTTCTAATTGGTTTCTATTATTGTAATTTTCTTTTTTATATCCCACAAAATGTCGGTTTGAAATATAGCCATACTGAACATATAGAGAAAGTACAATCAGTAAGGACAGCCTTCGTAGCAACATCAGCGGAGTTTCTCAAACGGTGAAAATACGCTAATCTTGACCGAGGTTACTTACTTGGGGTGGAAACCCTAAATCCTTGGAGTCCTGGGGCACAAGCAATATTTAAAGATCTTACAAAACTTCTCATTGAGTCCACAGGTGATCGGAATGCCGACATATTTCGGTCAATAAATTAGCATTGCCATTCAAACTGGTAATGCCGCCAGCATTCTGGGCACTCTGCCTTCTGGCTTGCTAGATTTTTATTAAATAGACATAAATGTAAATACTAGTTGTAATTGTGTTATTCTGTTAGTATAATTTGCTATGTGCTTATTAAAAACTAAATCCGGAACCAAAAAATTCAGAAGAAAATATTTTTCACATTTGTATTTTAATGGCAAGAAATTTTCCGAAATTTCTCAAAAAGTCCGGATAACCCCAACTCTACCGTTGGACGAAGTGAGCCTGTATCCACAATAGGAAAAGTGCCTCAAATTACACATGCGCTACTTTACATCATTTTCAACCATGTTGCATTACCATAGATGCTATAGTAGCATGACGATGGCTCGTAATTAAAACTGACCATGTGTGGCGAGGGATTTCTTTGTTATAGAATTATGTGCAAAGGGTACAAAGAGATGGATAAGATTAATTTAAAACTGTATGAGGAAGAATAAAATATCTGTTAACTATGTTATGTAATATACAGGCTGGATGTTGTGTTAACTATGTTTTTATATTATTACTAGCAGTGCCTCGCGGTTTCACCCGCGTAATTCCCGTTCCAGTGGGAATTCCGGGATAATTATAGCCTATGTGCTATTCCAGACTATAATCAATCTCTGTGCTAAATTTCATCGAAATCCGTTCAGTAGTTTTTGCGTAGCAGCGTCTCACGGTTTCACCGGCGTAGTTTCCGTTCCTGTGGGAATTCCGGGATAGAATATAGCCTATGTGTTATTCCAGACTATAATCTACCTCTGTGCCAAATTTCATCCAGATCCGTTCAGTAGTCTTTACGTGAAAGAGTAACAAACATCCATCCATCCATACTAACAAACTTTCGCGTTTATAATATTAGTGGGATCCTATCTATCTGTCTATCTATATGTCTCTTAGGATAGCTATTTGTACCTATTCATTTTCTTACCGTCTTCATAAAACAAAAGTAATGACGTCAGTTCCACTACCTAAAGGTATGTCAAGGCTAGTTAAAAGGTAATAAAACGTCAAGTGCGAGTCAGACTCGCGCACTAAGGGTTCCGGAAGACCTGTGTTTTGCCAAATTATCATGACTCTAGGTCAACGAGAAGTAGGTACCTACCCTGTAGGTTATGGTCCATAGCAAGAATCAAAAGTTTTTTTCTTGGTGAATAAACTATAAATTTACGGTTTTAGGATTTTTTCCTTTATTTGTGCTTTAAGACTTTGCTTTTAGCCAAATTTTATGATTCTACGTTAGCGGGAAGTACCCTATAGGTTTTGGTTCATTGTGAGAATCAAAAGTTTTTTTTGTGACTGAACAATTGTGATCGGATTTTTTTCTTAACTTGTGCCTTGCTTCTTGCTAAATTTCATAATTCTAGGTCTACGGGAAGTACCCTATAGGTTATGGTCCATGGCGAGTATTAAAAGTATTTTTTTAGTGAATAAATTACAAAGTTATGGTTTACGGATTTTTCCCTTTACTTGTTCTTTAAGACCTTGCTGCTCACCAAATTTTATAATTCTATGTCTACGGGAAGCACCTTATAGGTTTTCTCTTGGAAATTTCTAAGTATTAGGACATAAACGGCTGTAACTTTTGAGTGCGTTGGCTTCGAAATTTTATTTAAATCACCGCTCCAAGAGATAACGGACTTGAGTAATTGACGTTAATTTCAATTCGATACGTCCCCGCGTTCCTGACAAAAAGGGGTTGACAGACAGACAAACAGACAGACCGGCAGACAGACAACAAAGTGATCCTTTAAGGGTTCCGTTTTTCCTTTTGAGGTACGGAACCCTAAAAATGCAACAAACTTGCATATTACCCAGCAGATAGTAAAGGTTGTAAGCAGCATTAACCTTCAATTTTTATTACCTAGGTTGGTCTTACTTTACGTTTTGAGTGAGCAAGGCAGTAAAGTTTTTATTTCTTGCACAAGAAAGGATATTCTCCTGTTAATCTAAAGTTTAAGGCTCTACCCCCTCAAACTAGCGCCGACACCTATTTTTAACCCCCGACGCAAAAAGAGAGGGGTGTTATAAGTTTAACGTGTCTGTCTATGTATCTGTGTCTGTGGTATCGTAGCTCCCAAACGGATGAACCGATTTTCGTTTAGTTTTATTTGTATGATAGATAATTTTATCTTGAGTGTTCTAAGCCATGATTCATGAAAATCTGTCGGGTTTTTTATTTATTTTAAATTTTGTTCTTGTATCATATTATTACGTTGAAGAAAGGAAGTTTCAAAAATTACGTTGGTCAGTTTGTGATACCTATTTTAAGCTTCTTTTAATTCCTCTTTAAAAGTTTTATTTTGTATAGTTTAGGCAGAGATACGAAGTTGCCCTTGGTGGTCACCAATCTCGTTCACTATTTTCGTATCTCTGCCTATACAAAATAAAACTATTGCAGAGGCATTCAAAAAAAGCTTATAATAGGTTTCACAAACTGACCAACCTAATTATTAAAATTTCCTTTCTTCAACGTAATAATCAGATAAAATAGGTGGCGGCGGCGCTAGTGTGCCTCGGGGTACTGCCCTAAAGTCAAAATTTTAGAACTGCTGAGCTAAGGTACTGCGCAAAAAGTACTTTAAGGCCGTTGGTCCACCGGCGCCGTCAACGAAACGTCACCGATAACGAGATGACGGCGACGAAGTAGAGATACATACATTCACGTGCATTTACTCCGGCCGCCTGTCCACCGCACACCTTTCACCCGAGCGCCGTCATCGGATCGCCGAAGATATGAATAGTTCGCCGCAACCGTTAGAACTCGGCCTCAGATGGTGACTGACCGACCAAAACACGTTTTAACTTGTCCTCACACTGCCGTCAATCAGTGCCGTTTCGCCGTTCGCACGGTTTTTTGTTTTACAATAAAAGAAGGCGATTGGTACGTTGGTGATGATCCGGTGACGGTGGCGGTGGACAAACGCTGTAAATGTAAAGGTACAAAACTCGCGTTCCCTGCGGTTACTCGACTCAAGTTTTCCATGTTGCTTTCCGAGCGTTTCCAAGCTGTATATTTATCAGGTATGATTCAACGTGAAAAAGTCACATTAGGTAGGTACTTGCTATGCTGACCAATTTAGTCTGTAAAATAAATTGAGTCAAAAAGGAAAGGACAAAAACAAAATTGAAAATTCAACCACACAAAAAATAATTAAATTAACTTTTTGGCAAAATTCATTTTTCAGCTGACCAAAACCTCTTTTGCATACTAAAATAAAACCATCTATTATGCGTTGTGTTTCTCATGTTACAAAATTTTCCTCAAGAAGAATTACTTGCTGATATAAAACTGAACTGATATTAATTAATAACGAAATATACCTAAATGTTTGTATTCACACGTTCTATACAATTCAGCCTGAAACCATTGTCTCTGATTGCACTAGAAGCAGTTAGACATCTAGCACTGTTAGTCACGGAAGCAAATAAATCCTAATGTTCGTACTCTTCGTAATGAAGCGAGCTCCGCGGCCATTTTGTAGGCATGAGCTGTAGTAAGAGCTATATTTTGTTATAACTATTAAAGTACTACTAAAGTAACGTAAAAAATATTAATAAAACGGCGACTGAAGGCATCAAACACAGTGTAATGTTCCGCCGCAATAAAGATTTTTTATGTTTGTAGTTGAATCAGTTTTATTTAAATGTTAGCTTTAATATTCAAGTATTTATTTTAGTCATCTTAATTCAGTGACATGCATTAAAAGCCCTGTTAGGTCTCCATGCATCTTAAGAGGTAGCTAAGCTTATCACTTAATTAAGTATCACAACACATTTCTCGCTCATGTCGGTCCGCCATCCCATCGGATTATGAGAGTGAGGGAATAAATAAATAAATAATGCTGGACAATCCACACAGCATTATCTAGCCCCAAGCTAAGCAGAGCTTGTGTTATGGGTACTAGATAACTGATATACTTAATACAATACACTAGTTAGATAGATATTTTTTTTAATATTATATAGAAAACATCCAGAATGCCCTGAACAAATATCTGCAAATCGTACAAACATTTGTCCCGAGGCGGGAATCGAACCCGCAACCTCCTGCGTCGCAAGCGGACCTTCGCCCGCTGCGCCACTGAGGTCGTCAATAGCGAGTGCACCTGTGTTTGGGCGCACACTTGTGCACTATAATATATCCTGCGTACCTGGCTGGTCTTCGTTGTGACTGGCCGCCGCTGTAACCGAAATTCAGCTAGTAGGGCATCATCATAGAGCTAATTTCGACGACCTCCGTGGCACAGCGGGCGAAGGTACGCCTGCGACGCAGGAGGTTGCGGGTTCGATTCCCGCCTCGGGACAAATGTTTGTACGATCTGCGGATATTTTATTGTTCAGGGTGTTCTGGATGTTTTCTATGTCATGTAAAAAAATATCTATCTATGTAGTGTATTGTGTTAAGTATATCAGTTATCTAGTACCCATAACACAAGCTCTGCTTAGCTTGGGGCTAGATAATGCTGTCTGAATTGTCCAGCATTATTATTATTTTATTAAAATTATCGAAAATCTAGGTTGAGCTCAATTTGACATGTGTAGATTGTGTAGTGTGAGCTTAGGTACATAAGATATCGAAACCGCTTCTTACGTGATACATATATGTCCATGCAATTAGGATGAATGTTTAGATAAACTGATGATTTAATGACGTTTATTTACATTATTTACATACCTATTCAACGCGACTGGCCGCCGAGGTCGAAATTCGGTTACGAAGACATAATTTAATGACACTTGCAAAGAAAAAAATGAAAATTTTACTAAGGAAATAAGCCTAAAATAAAATTATGACAATTCACATCTAGCCCCAAGCTAAGGAAAGCTATTTCATTCTCTTTATTTCATTATTTTAACAAGAAACCTCTAGGTTATTAGAACAAACAATGTTATTTCTTAACCAGATAAAAATTAAACTAAAGCTGCCAGCAAAAAGTTGTACATAATTTCTTCCATGCACATGAAAGAGAAAGCAATCTCCAGTTCGATTGAGTCATAAACCCGGACCCACTTTTGTATGCATGAGTTTGCATGACATGTTTACTGGTTTTATTTGTACATCTCATTTATTTGCATGCAGCGAGCACGAATGTGGAGTTATTTAGTTGAATCTGTTGAGCGCTGCTTTCAACATCACACTTATATTATAAACTAGCTGCTGCCCGCGGCTTCGCCTGCGTAGTTTCCGTTCCCGTGGTAATTCCGGGATAAAACATAGCCTATGTCCGTCTCCTGGTTCTAAGCTGCCTCCCCACCAATTTCCAGCCAAATCGGTTCAGCCGTTCTTGAGTTATAAATAGTGTAACTAACACGACTTTCTTTTATATATATAGATTGAAAGATTGGATTCTAAGATGTATGGATGGAATGATGTTTGTGACGTCTTCACGCCAAAACAACTGAACGGATCGGCCTGAAAATTGCATATAGGCAGTTCTGGGATTCTAATAAATCATAGGCTACTTTAATTCCACGAATCAGTTCCTATGGGATAGAAAAAAACCTTTTAATTTTTCCAAAGAAACAACGCGTGCAAATCTTGAAAGTATTTGAAGTACTGCTAGTATTATGGAATATAATATGTATAATGAATGTATGATGTAAATATATCAGTCATCAAGTACCATATATCATATACCATAACACAAGCTTTGCTTGGCTTGGGGCTAGAATAATGCTGTGTGAATTGTCCAACATTATTTATTTATTATTATAAAAGCGAGAGCTTTTGAATTTCTGTGATGTTTCGGTGTAGACAATGAAAAAATACACAAATCCAGATAAAACTTGGAGTAGGTGAATGTTGTACAAGAGTTGATTTAAATAATCGACTACTTTCATCCGGGAAAACGCGTGCGAAGCAGCGGGCTGACGCTAGTGGACGTTGAAGCAACTTCTTCTCTTGGTGCGAAATCGCGAAAAGTTTTTATTGCTGGCTTACCTTCAGTAATGTCGATGGGCAGGGCATAAGATAAGAGGCAAAGACAAGTGTAGCAAAATCATTACAAGATGGTACCCCAGAGAAGGCAATAGGAGAAGAGTTCAGCCTCTGAAGAGGTGGAATGAGGAGAAAAGGCTAGTCGAAGGAGTGATGTGGAACAGAGTGCCTCAAGAAAGATCCGAATGGAAAAGGTTGGAGGAGGCCTTTGCGGACTGGCAAACAGATCTGCAAAAAATAAATAAACTGCAAATACAAAAAGTTAAGTTAAATCTTACTTTAATTTAGTTATACTTTTATTTTCTTAACTGTAAACGTATTATTTAAGGTCTGAATAAAAGGCTATAATTATTATTATTACCTTCAGTAGTCAGGAGCTGACATACAAAGACACACAAGATCATTATAGCGAACCTAAAACAAATGATGGTCTATAAACAATGGTGTACGGATAAGATATTCGTGTGGTATCGATTCTGTTGGTAAGTGATGCGGCTATTAAATTATTTAGGTTAATTTTATATATAATTTAGTTTTAAGTAAGTGGTTAGTTTGCGACTGAAATAGTCAAAGTCCTCCAAATAAACAAGAATAAAAAAAAGAAATTCGACAGCACTATAAATATGGTACCCTAAAATCCCTTTCTTTAGTATCGTTAAAAGGATAGCGACATTTCTGGTGTAGTGAATTTAGTTTATTTATTTATAGTTTAGTTATTACGTAACAGAAACAACATCCGGGTTTAGTACACGATTAAAATATCGCTTTTTCAAATCAAATCAAATCAAATCAAATTTATTTATTGCATGAAATCCATGTCATAAAAGTTGTTATTATAATGTAATGGCATGTCACAATGTATTCTGCCCTATTGGGCGTGCAATGTCTAAAATTTAAAATATAAAATAAATGCTAAAGAAAATAATACATAAAATTCACAGAATTTCACAGTTTAACAATCCGAATGCGAGTTCTTGTGGTTCGAGTGGAGACCGCTACTCGGCAAACGTAGTAAACGCCCTCCGACCAGCAGGGCTATTTTAATTCACCGATTCGTTTCCGAATCGAATCCGACAGATCTTTAAAACGCTATTTTGTTTTCGCCTCGGTTTGATGATCGAAAATTCGGAAGCGAATCTGTTGACTAATGGCCATGTCAATGAGGAGGAGCTCCTTATTTCGATCATCAACCCGAGGCGAAATCAAAATAGCGTCTTATAGATCCGTCGGATTCGATTCGGAAACGAATCAAATGAATTAAAATACCCCTGCAGTTGGGATAACGACCTACGAGCTGACTGCAGGCAGAAGCTAGCTACGGCAAGGTGAAGACAGGGCCGCTGTAGCGCTTATGTGTGGACTAATTTAGGCTGATGATGATGACATTACGACCCTAAGCATTTGACGGACAACGTCGCCTGAAAGTTGAGACATCGCATGTCATATCTACCGCCTAGCTATCACTACCGCCTGTCGACCGCACCCATCTCACCCAAACTACTTCCATCACGCGACAAACAGCTATTTATGTACGATTCTATGACAATTAACTTAATTTGAGAATATTTATAGGCGTTAATGTTATGAGACTTCGTTTAAGGCGACAAAAATCACAAAATACAGCGAAAAAATGCGTTAGGGTACATCTCGTCCGAATCTAAAACCAAGAGACTTCAGATTCGGACAAGATGTACCCCTACTCAAAAATGAAACGGATATCTCATCCGCGGACGAGTTGTACCCTAACCCGAAAAAAATACGTTACGAAAGTGAAAATATGTTCTCAAATTATCGTTTAAGGTCCTGGCCAAACAGTAAAAATCACGCAAATACAAGTGGGTAATGCAGCCAATGTCTTGGGGATCCTTACGACTTGTATTGATATCAGTTGAGCTACCTCTAGATTAATTGCAACACTCGTAGTTCCTATTTATTTTTATTCTATAAGTGAAATTTTCTTTGTAAGTAAATTTATCAAAACAAACTATTTTATTAAGAAAACTTGTCTCATTCCTTAAAAATTGCGAACACAATCCCGGGCTCCAATTCAGTAAATATTGCTTGTCGTAATTTTTTGCAATTTGTGTTTGCTGTCACGTAGAGGACAGATTCTAATGGAAGATTTCTCGCGAAAAATTTGGTAAACATTCCTTTCTGAAAAATCCTATCAAGAATTATTAAGATATTGTGAAATAACTGGACATTCACTACACAGAATTATCTACCTTTTAGATTTCAGGTAAAATACGATTTGAAGAATTAATTAAACTTAAAACTAAAATAGAGCTTTCAAGTAAAGGATTGTTCAGCATTTTTTGGTTTTTCTAAAAAAAAAACATAAACATTTGCTATGGGAACCACAGGTGGTGTATTGATGAGTTATCAATCACCTTGTATCAATCATAATATTTTTCGGTCCCTGCCCATGGTCCACCTACATAGTCCACTTGGCTGTACCACGGGCACAGATATTATAATACTATACTAGCCACGGGCATTTTTTTCTTTCCGTGGTCCACCTCAAGATAACTGGGTGTTCCAGGGGAAAAATTTTTTTCCCCTGGTTTTAATTTGTTCTTTTGTTTTCTATTGGAAATCAAAATGTAGCCAATGAGCGGTCCATATAGTTTAGTCGTAGAGTGCTCAAAAACCGTTGGGTGGAATGGTCGGAAGTCGAAAGTTTGACTTCGGTACTTTGTTTGGACTAGCTAGAAGACAAACGTACTAAAAGTCCCCCACTCCTATGAGGTGAGCCCTAGAAGTGATGGCACTGGATGGCAGAAAGAAGGTCCTATTTTTTAGTTTTTTGCTTACATCTCGTAAACGATGCGTTAAAAGAAATTTTGCTTACCACATAATGAAAGCTGATATAATTCTCTACAATTTTGGTTCTATATACATTTTACCTATTCCCAATCGTTGAGCTTTTATTAAATTTGTCACCTAAAAAGTCTAAACAAAGTCAAACTTTCGTCTTTTGAACTTTCCAGCCACGAACCGCCGTTGACTGGACTAATAACGGAAAATAGTAAGAGAGAATCCGAACAGATAACATTTTAATCAAGTTTAACATACCAATAACAAGCTATTTTATTTCATATCAAACCCCACAAGCATTTTAAATTCTAGGTTATGTTGTTCCCAAGGGCGATGTCCCATTACTGTGTGACAAATGACAAGTGAAAATTGCGTGTTTGGTTTCATATTTATCGTACAAAATATAGGGAGTTAACTTTTTCGATCTGAATAAAATGACTCCATCAAAATAATACTTTTTATTAAATTCAACAAAACTTTCATTTTCAGATCAAACTTTTATTTTTCAAAGACTAAATCTTTACATTTTCTTATTTTTGGTTGTAGGAAGTTCCCGTGGTCTCACTCACTCGAAATAGTAGTTATGAGCTGACCTAAAACTCAGTTTACGATCTTTTGTATTATTATCACATTCACAAGAAATACATGATTTCATTGGAAAGGTGTGCCTGAATAAAGCTTTCAGAAATAATGTACAATATTACAATATTATTGTTTATTTACACTTGATCGGCAACAATTAAAAAAGATTCGACAAAGCGACGCGTGATTCGAAAGCTGGTCAATATCTCGCGCAGCGCATCAGCATTGCCATACAGCGTGGCAATACAGCCAGCGTCATGGGGACGCGACGACTGGTATTGATATATCAATCACGATGCATGATATATCAAGACCAGTTGAGCTGCTTGTAGATTGTTTGCAACAGTCTGCAGTTCGCGCAATTATTTCAATTGTAAAAACTGGTTCTTATTTGTTTCTATTATTTGATTGTAATTTTCTTTGTTAATAATATTTATATTAAAAAAGTACACAGTAGGTGGGTATAATTCCGAAGACACTTTCTGCCTGCCAACCACACATGGTCAACAATATAAAAAAGTCGTAAGTGTAGGCAGACTCTAGGTACTGTACTGTTGTTTAGATATGAAACAAAACTTCGGTAGGTAGACCACACATTAATAGTATATAATTCCCTTATAATATCTGTAATAAATAGCTGTAAATTATAGATAGTAGATAGATAAGTCTTTATTTGCATCTTCAGACACACACATACAGAAAACAGCAATTTTATAGTACACTAATACAAATAGACAATAAGAAAATGCAGTAGACAAATAAAACAAACAATAGCAATATTAACATCTTAGTAAAATTATTAGCCTGATGCCCCACTGAAAGGAAAAACCCCCTTTTCATTTTCCACATTAAAAAAATGCTTAAATATTAATAAAGTTTTCTGTTATCCAAGATTTAATCCTACAATTGTACATTTCCCATATAAAAGTTTAAGCGGACTCCCAGACGATGCTTGGAAATGTCTAACTATAGCCAGTACCCGGGGCCTAGACACTGCTTGATCGATATATTCCCGGATCGGCGCCCCATAGCGATTTAGTTCATTGACACGACTCTTGTAGTTTTTCAGCCTCCAATTTTTGTACTGTTACAAGAACAAAATTAAAAATTTTACAAACTCCCCGACAGATTTTTATGAAACATGGCTAAGAAAACTCGGGATAAAATTATCTATGACACAAAAAAACTAAACGAAAATCAGTTCATCTGTTTGGGAGCTACGATACCACAGACAGATACCTACACAGATACACAGACAGACACGTTAAACTTATAACACCCTTCTCTTTTTGCGTCAGGGGTTAAAAAACAAAACACGCAGTCAGTGTAAAAAAAAAACAAACTCTGATAACAGAAATAGGTTATACTCCCGGACCTCCAGTTTTTAAGGTGTAGCATCAGTTATTTTGATTTAATTAATTTATTTTTAAGAAAGCTTATAAAATTACAAAATAAGTAACAAGAATCTAGAAACAAAGAAGCTAATGAATAGCCTTCACGGCTATGACAGTTTGGATATCAAATATGCTATGCAATCATACAATTTAGAAAAAAAAAGTTACGTTAAACAAACTAAATACTGAAAAATAATATGATAAGCCAGAAAATAAAACCCCTCACGCAATATTTCCGTTTCCAGGACATTTGCCCATCGTATAACGACCTCCGTGGCGCAGCGGGCGAAGGTCCGCCTGCGACGCTGGAGGTTGCGGGTTCGATTCCCGCCTCGGAACAAATTTGTGTACGATCTGCAGAAATTTGTTCCGTTGATCTGGGTGTTTTCTATCTATAATAAAAAATATCTATCTATGTAGTTAGTGTATTGTATTAAGTATTATCAGTTATCTAGTACATAACACAAGCTCCGCTTAGCTCGGGGCTAGATGATGCTGTGTAAATTGTCCAACATTATTATTATTAATATAACCTCTTACGACATCCACGGGCCTTATTTAAGGGGCCGATTCACACGCTCCGACCGCCACGGCGCGGTACAAAGATTAGCTTTATGTGAAAACCTATTAATATAACCATAACTATATATATATTATATAACTAAAGTTCATTCACATAAAATACGATTCTTGTAGTTTAGCAAGAACTGTACTGTTAATAGCTCATAGTTATAAAAGCGATAGAGTTTTAAAGCCATTGGGTATTGTAAATATAAAAGTTTATTCACTGAATTTATTAGTCTTTATAGCGGTTGGGGACTTTTTATTGAAAATGAACGGCAGTTCCAGTGATTTTTTTCAGAAATAAAATACCTTTTTACCCTAAGATTTTCATTTTAGTTAGACGCATAAGTTTTTGTTTACAATTTTGGATCTTTCTCAAAGGAATGGTTCTCCTTAGAACCCGTTTATTAGAGTAGGTAGATAAATAAGAATCATGCCACTTTTAACACTTAGAACACAGAAGTAGACTTCTTCTTGGCAGCGGGTCCTTCGGCTCGCACCGCAGATCCTGGGCAGTGAAAGCATTACATTATTTATACTCTAGAGATGTTTTTATACGTATATCTTGTCTATTTCTTCATCATGGAGGTCCACATCGATCTGACAGACAGCTCCTATCACGATCCCGGTTGAATGAGATTCATTAGCACCGCCAGCCGTTTTCAGACAGCACGGTGTGTTTATGATACACAACAAACAGAAGAGTCGCTTAGAACTTCCACGAGAGACAAATGTATGTATGTATCGATCAGACTAACAGTTCGCATGACGATCACGGCTGAATGAGATTCATTAGTACTGCCAGCCGTTTTCAGACAGCACGATGTGTATATGATACACGACAAACAGAAGAGTCGCTTAGAACTTCCACGAGAGACAAATGTATGTATGTTTCGATCAGACTAACAGTTCGCATGACGATCACGGCTGAATGAGATTCATTAGTACTGCCAGCCGTTTTCAGACAGCACGGTGTGTATATGATACACGACAAACAGAAGAGTTGCTTAGAACTTCCACGAGAGACAAATGTATGTATGTATCGATCAGACTAACAGTTCGCATGACGATCACGGCTGAATGAGATTCATTAGTACTGCCAGCCGTTTTCAGACAGCACGGTGTGTATATGATACACGACAAACAGAAGAGTTGCTTAGAACTTCTACGAGAGACAAATGTATGTATGTTTCAATCAGACTAACAGTTCGCATGACGATCACGGCTGAATGAGATTCATTAGTACTGCCAGCCGTTTTCAGACAGCACGGTGTGTATATGATACACGACAAACAGAAGAGTTGCTTAGAACTTCCACGAGAGACAAATGTATGTATGTTTCAATCAGACTAACAGTTCGCATGACGATCACGGCTGAATGAGATTCATTAGTACTGCCAGCCGTTTTCAGACAGCACGGTGTGTATATGATACACGACAAACAGAAGAGTTGCTTAGAACTTCCACGAGAGACAAATGTATGTATGTATCGATCAGACTAACAGTTCGCATGACGATCACGGCTGAATGAGATTCATTAGTACTGCCAGCCGTTTTCAGACAGCACGATGTGTATATGATACACGACAAACAGAAGAGTCGCTTAGAACTTCCACGAGAGACAAATGTATGTATGTTTCGATCAGACTAACAGTTCGCATGACGATCACGACTGAATGGGATTCATTAGTACTGCCAGCCGTTTACAGACAGCACGATGTGTATATGATACACGACAAACAGAAGAGTTGCTTAGAACTTCCACGAGAGACAAATGTATGTATGTTTCGATCAGACTAACAGTTCGCATGACGATCACGGCTGAATGAGATTCATTAGTACTGCCAGCCGTTTTCAGACAGCACGATGTGTATATGATACACGACAAACAGAAGGATCGCTTAGAACTTCCACGAGAGACAAATGTATGTATGTTTCGATCAGACTAACAGTTCGCATGACGATCACGGCTGAATGGGATTCATTAGTACTGCCAGCCGTTTTCAGACAGCACGATGTGTATATGATACACGACAAACAGAAGAGTCGCTTAGAACTTCCACGAGAGACAAATGTATGTATGTTTCGATCAGACTAACAGTTCGCATGACGATCACGGCTGAATGAGATTCATTAGTACTGCCAGCCGTTTTCAGACAGCACGATGTGTATATGATACACGACAAACAGAAGAGTCGCTTAGAACTTCCACGAGAGACAAATGTATGTATGTTTCGATCAGACTAACAGTTCGCATGACGATCACGGCTGAATGAGATTCATTAGTACTGCCAGCCGTTTTCAGACAGCACGATGTGTATATGATACACGACAAACAGAAGAGTCGCTTAGAACTTCCACGAGAGACAAATGTATGTATGTTTCGATCAGACTAACAGTTCGCATGACGATCACGACTGAATGAGATTCATTAGTACTGCCAGCCGTTTTCAGACAGCACGATGTGTATATGATACACGACAAACAGAAGAGTCGCTTAGAACTTCCACGAGAGACAAATGTATGTATGTATCGATCAGACTAACAGTTCGCATGACGATCACGGCTGAATGAGATTCATTAGTACTGCCAGCCGTTTTGAGACAGTACGGTGTGTCTATGGATTACGACACGCAGAAGTGACATTATTCACACTATTTTTCCAGAAAAGTTGGTTAGTACCTTTAAAGGGTTAATTTGATTTCGCTGTGTCCCTCTCTCTTGAGGATTATAAATTGAGTTAAGCATTAGGGCTATATTTACAACTTATCCAAATTTCTATTCTAAAATCATTTAAGCTAATAGCATGATATCCGGGCAAGATAAGCAATAATATACGCAATAATGGAGTTTTTCAATTCTTGCGTAATTCAAATCTGTCATAATGCAAAGACGCACGACGCCGTCGTTTGCATTACATTTGTAATGCAACTTAAGTACTTGAATTACGCAAGAATTGAAAAACTCCATTTCCGTGCATGTGTCTATGCAGGAATTTTTCTTCTCATTCGTAGCGTTCTTGGCAGAATGGTCGTGGTCATCATGACCAGTATTTTGTTGTATGGTCTGATATCGCTCGCCTCACCATATATCGCCATCTCTCCCTGTTGGTGGTCATTCTGAAGCATACATGTAGGGGGACACCTACGGCGAAACTTATCTGATCGGTCACATAGGTGATCTACCTCTATGCAGGAATAAAAATATAAATAAATAAATAAATAAATAATGCTGGACAATTCACACAGCATTATCTAGCCCCAAGCTAAGCAGAGCTTGTGTTATGGGTACGAGATAACTGATATACTTAATACAATATACTACATAGATAGATATTTTTTATTATACATAGAAAACACCCAGGCCAATGAAACAAATTTCTGCAGATCGTACACAAATTTGTTCCGAGGCGGGAATCGAATCCGCAACCTCCTGCGTCGCAGGCGGACCTTCGCCCGCTGCGCCACGGAGGTCTACCTATATGAAATTCTCTTAAGAAGTCTTTTCTTGCTCTCTACTCTTAGTATTCAATCTTGAAAAATAATGACATTACGCCTACACGACAAAACGAATCCATTGTTTTTCTCTTCGAACCAGTGACATATTATAATGTTAAATTGCTTACACTTTATTTTAATAAGATAAAAAAAGAGGTCACTTTTTGTTTAAACTGGCCGATATTAGCAATTAAATGTCGACTTATGATTTTCTCCCCAAAAAAAATCGTAAAAAATCAATGGTGAGACTTCGTCTTAGAGAACCGTGGCTCAAATGGTTCGAAATGATCTATTCTAGCTTTTACTTGAAACTTTGCACCCAGCTACCAATCTCTCTGCATTCTAGTGTCATGTGTGACAGTTTTACATGTTTGGCTGATATCTCTGAGTGATCTCTCTGGTTGGCAGCGATTTTGTGCTCCCACCCCATCGCATCCCCCTGTATTGTGACTTTTGAAATTAAATACGAGTCGGTATGAACTGATGACTGTATTGTCTCGATTTCGGAATTGGAGGAATGTTGTAGACCGCCATATTTTTATACTTATATTCATAAATCTCTATTTTACAGTCATATCATTTTTCTTGACATATATTTGATTGTTTCGAAAAAAAATACTAAAAACCATTTTTTACACTTTTTTGTGGAACAAATACTCGGTAAAATATCCCTCGGGTATACAATTTTATTATTATATTATTAATTTTGGTAGTGCCCAAAATCCACACGCTGATCAAACGGGTTGGGGATCGCAGTTTGGTGGTGGAATTGGCGCTTGTCATTGCCTGCGTCCAGTAATACAGTTAAAGTTGAGGTTGAGTTATTTCGGGATCCCTTCTCTATGCAATAGTAAAAGAATTATCAAAATCAGTCCTCGATTGACGGAAATATCGGCGAAAATATAAAAAAACTTACATACAGCGAAACTCAGAACTTCCTCCTTTTTCGAAGTCGGTTAAAAATGGAACCAAAGCTTAGAAAACAAAAGTGATGCTAATAAAATATTATTAGCTTCGCTTTTGTTTAATTTGAATATTTATGCTAATGTAAGACTTTTAAACAATTCAGGTCTAGCCTTGACTTGGTCAAGAGCCCGTTTTAGATTTCTCGATGCTATCGATACGTCTACGAGACGTTTAATTTTTGTACGGGTATGATACAGCGCCTCTACCGTAGGAACATGTAAACTACGCAAATCAATTACAAAAATTTAACGTTTCGATGACGTCTCCATACCATCGAGAAATCAAAAATGTACTTGTTTTTAAATATTCTGTACTTATGTGCATACGTTACGTGAGTTTGACCGTCACGGACGAAACGGGACATTTTACATACAAAAAACTGAGCCCCGTCTGGTCTACGCTCCCGTCGTCGCGTATATTTTACTTCTTTACATTCATAATAAATACATATTTCATTTCATAATCATTTATTTGCCAGAATGCATGTAAAAAAAGTTCTTAAAATTATATTATGTCCATTTACAATCTACCTAATAAGGTACCTATACAAAATTAAACATTGATGTTTACAATTTTAATAATTAGTGGTTCTTAATTTCAAACGATTAAATTAAAAATTACAAAAAGTTAAATTCAATATGAGGAACAATAAAAAGAAACAAGTTAGCTAACAAAAACGAAGAGTGGATCAATTTTTAAAATTCAATAAATCTTTTATGCTATAGAAACAACTAGTAAGCCTATGTTTGTTTCCAGGATTAGAATTACCTGTGTGCAAAATTTCAGCCCGATCCGTTCAGTAGTTTTGACGTCAAGAGGTAACATACATCCATCCATCCATCCAAACTTTCGCCTTATAATATTAGTATGATGTGATTAGTGTGATTTGATTATGGATGTTTACTATGTATAATAAAAAATATCTATGTATGTAGTGTATTGTAATATGTATATCAGTTATCTAGTACCCATAACACAAGCTCTGCTTAGCTTGGGGCTAGATGATGTTGTGTGAATTGTCCAGCGTTATTTATTTATTGAATTATCTAATAGCCAGTGTTTCAGATAGTTATAAACAAGTTTAGAGGCAAGTTTTACACGTGTGCTTTCTATGGACCTATGACGAGTAAAATCACGTTACGCTTGCAAATACCTTTAGTTGGGACTTTAATGTAAAGTGTCTTCTTTTTTGTTACAGGTCCCAAATTCTGCCAAATAAACCTACAAACCGCCATGCTGTAATTATATAAAAAAGTGATAGTAGTGTGTTTAGAATAGACATTTTATACGCGAATAAACTAAGATGGGCTGCAACACTAGTTCAGAAGCGAAGGCGGAGGAGAAACCTAAGCAAGAAAATGATGCGAACAAGCAGACGGGTGAGTCAAACAAAATTATGTTTTTACAAAAGCGACACACCTACTTTGTATATTTTCAAAGTTTTGTGGGAATATTATTAATTACTCGGGAAAAACATTTACATGGGATCACATCTGGATCATTTTCCTGTACAAAAATAAAATAATCACCAAACTCGACTCACGATTTGACGGAGAAATCTTCGAACATAATAATCTTCTCCTCTTTTTTCAAAGTCGGCTAACAACAAAAGGCTCTAACTTGCAAATAGAGCTATCGAAGACCTAAATATAAAATAGCTAAAGATGTGCCCTCCGATTTTCCTACTTCTATCACAATTTTCCTACCTACGTTTATTCCACTCAGTTAACCAAACTAGATAACTAGGCGGAAATAATTTTCCGCGGAGATAACTGCCAAGGTAGGTACTTATCTGGGCGGAATTTTATTTCCATCTACAGCTCAAACTATATGAAAACTAGTAGTCGGTGAAAACCAATCATCCGGGTAAAATTTCCTTTAAAAGGTCTAGGAAGAAAATAGTACCAAGTATTATAATATCTGTGGTACCTACTAAAACTTGTGTAACGTTAGAAGCCAGTATAAAAAATCGTTTATTTTGATAAAATTACAACGCCATCTACAATGCACGGCTATCTCCAGAATGTGCAAAACGCCATCTATGAAAAAACGCTTGAACTAAGTCGTCTGAAAGCTTACTATCGACAACCACGAAACAGCTGCCAGCGAACCAGCGTTTTAAATGTTTCTCAACGGTTTCGCTAGATGGCGTTTAATGTAGGTACTCGTAGAAAAGCTTAGAATTTTTATACTCTTGTATCTTGATGCTTTTTACGACGGCGGTAATGATATTGGATGAGGCTTCAAAACCATTACGAACATAATGGTGGAAGCTATAAAATTGATGAAAATTCATATTCTTCACACTTCTAAAAATAAGTTCACGTCTTGTATTATGTGAAGGTAGCTCTTAGAAAAGATATATTTTGTGACCTGCTGGTTATTTTCTTTTACATCTATATTTTTGGTACGACATTCGAGACTTTTCATTATCTCTTAGCATCCAAACGGCTGAACCGTTTGTGATCATAAAACTCAGATGCTTGCGTAATATATTTTCTGTGATAAGTACCTACCTAGTTCTTCTTATTTTGTGAAAAATCCAACTTGGCATGTTAATATTTGAAACCACTTATTACGGCTGTTTTATCCCAGGAGCAATTTAGAATACTCGTTGCCAAATAAGATAATGGATTAAATAAATAATACAAAACACCGAAATACCTTCAAGAATCCGCCATTTTCTTTTCCCTCTCCAGGGCAATGAATGTTTCCTACAAAAATTTGATTAAAACTCAACAGTCTCTTAATTATACTGAATGAAGTGCAAGGGTCTACGAGCGCTCTACGAGGGGTCTACGAGAGCTACGCCGTAGCAGGTGCTACGAGATGTAGACAGTATATTATTTACCTCGATGAGTTTTTTTAACCCCCGACGCAAAAAGAGAAGGGTGTTATAAGTTTAACGTGTCTGTCTGTGTATCTGTCTGTGGTATCGAGCTCCCAAACGGTTGAACCGTTTTCGTTTAGTTTTTTGTGTCATAGAAAATTTTATTCCAAGTGTTCTTAGCCATGTTTCATGAAAACCTGTCGGGGGGTATTTAAAATTTTCAATTTTGTTCTTGTTTAAATGGGTAAATTTTGTAACTAACAGCTCGAAAACTAACACCTTTTCAAGGTGAAGGTTTCTTGTTCGCTTCTTTGCTTTACCTTAAAAAGATTGAAGCGAACAAAAAAATCAATGGTGATCACTTTATTTCCTTATGAAACTTATTACTTATGAAATTTGTATTTTATGAAACTAAGTTTCTAAGAACCCTGTAAGGTCTAATCTAAAGGAAATAAAGCAATTTGGTATTTGATATTTGAAGCCTATGGAAGGATGTTTATAGAAATTACCCTTCTTAGCCTATAACTAGAATAAGCACCTATTTTAACTAAAGTACCTACTTTATTAAACTAAATAACAGATTTATAAAGTTTGTAAAAATAAAACGAAATGAAAACTTTACGACACAGGAATTATCCTAGCGTAAACTTTTTATCCTTAACTGAGAACAAACATAAAGTAAGTACATATATTTAAATAACCTACCTACTATTATTCTTTTATGTATGTCTAAGCTAGGATGAATTATTATCATTATTTTATTATACCCAGAGATGGCCGAGAAGGGGCCTTTAAATCGGCACATTTAACAACTGTCATTGCGTATAAAATGTTCCCTCCAGCGTTCTGTAATAAATAAGCTAGAGTCGTATGGACTGCGATGAATAGCGCTAGATCTACTCAAATCTTACTTGTACCAGAGGACTCAGATAATATGCATTACTAAAATATGCACTAAAACAAAAGTTGAAAAATTATTTACTTCTACTGAAAGAACTGTAACCCACGGGGTGCCTCAAGGTAGCGTCCTTGGCCCGCTCTTATTTTTGATATATATTAACGACATTTTAATAGCTACAAAGAATCCAGTCATTCTTTTCGCAGATGACTGCACTGTTGTCTTTAATAATCATGACGAAGTCTATACAAGTCTGAAATCTATAATACAGTGGCTAAATAGTAATAATCTACTAATAAATTTGACCAAAACTAAGCTCATGAACTTCAGACAAACACCAACTGGAATATTACCTCCGAAAATTATCTTTGAGGATACGGAGATATGTAATACGATGACAACAAAATTTCTTGGACTCTACATAGACAGCAATATGAAATGGCAATCACATTTGGACTTTGTGCATAAGAATGTGCTGCAGTCCGCGTATGCTTTACGAAAATTAAGAAAGGTGGTCAACCAAAAAGCTGTGCTAGCAGCATATCATGGTAATGTGGTCTCAAGGCTAAGATATGGCATAATTTTTTGGGGCAATACAGTAAAAATCGAACGTCTATTTATCGCCCAAAAGAGCTGCATGAGAGCAATCTGTGGTATTAAAAAAAGGGAAGGTGTCGACCACATTTCAAAAAACTTAATCTTCTGACATTGACATCACTATATATTCACGAAATTGCACTATTTATTCGACGAAACCCGGGACTATTTTCTTTTAACACTAACAAGCGGCGACAAGACTGTTTACAACTTAGGAATAACGTGAAAACAGCTCTATTTAATAACAGTATTTTTGTAATGGCACCCAAAATTTATAATCATTTACCAACTGACATTAGGAAGTGTAATGACATTATAATATTTAAATCTAACCTTTTTAATTATTTAATAAGTAAGACATTTTACAATTTGCATGAATTTTTTGACGCAGTTTAGTATTAAGTAGATGTAGAATTCAGAGTGGTTGATACTCGTTGCAATTTAGTAAACGCATTACTTTTTAATTCTTTAAACTTTTCCTTGTAAGCTTCACTATTATAAATATTATTTTTGGTACTGATGAATTATTAATATATAAAATTTGTACGCCAAATGGCAGATCACAGTGCTCTTAATTATATGTCTGAACATTCCTGTAATACCTGTGTATCACAAATGAATAAATGAATTTGAATTTGAATTCTTGTATTAATGGAGCTCAGTAGCGCGTGCATAGTATGATAAATTTGACCTAAAATATTAACTTTGACAAGGTTCCGTCCCATATCAGTAATCTTGTTACTTTGGGGATAGATAATGCTTTGTGCACTTATATTATTTAGTTATTTATAATTTATTAGATAGCGCGCGGACCATACCTAATTATCTTCAATATTTTCTTTAGATTATTTGGTGTTATCTTTTCATTATTTGATGGGAGAATTACACACACAAAGGCTTACTCGACAACCATCTCAATGAAAGTAGAAGCGAGTTTCTCGCGGGCGGCTCAGTAAAATATTCGAGATAAAACTTCTTACGGAAATTCGAAGACGAAACTGACGAGTTCTGTAAGATCTAAAGGAAATAATCACTTTGAGTTTTGAGACAAGCCTCATAGTATTGTGGCATGAAGAGACTATTGATAAACTGTTGGATTTTAAATAAAAGAAAAAAAAATGCTAGACATTACACAAATGAATTTTCCCCTAAAATAGAACGTCCATGTGTTACTGGTATCAGAAAACCTAAACTACTTTGAATTATACACAAAAAAGACTCGAGATGTCAATATCAAATGAAAGGAAACAAACTTTTAAGTTTCTAATTCAGTAGCCTTATTACACGCGCGTGCGTTTAAAAATTACATTATTCTTTGAACGAACAAAATCTCCTGTTTGTTGCCATGATTGTAATGTGTCATGCATGTAGCATAGACACTGAAGTTCGCCGTAAATGGGTGAGACAGTACGCCATCTCTTTTCTTATCAGGCTATATGCATAAGGTTGTGCTGTAATGCATTCACACGAGTGAGAAAATGAACCAAATAAATAAGTGTACTTAAATTAGCCTAAACGATCGCAAACGCACGCGCGTGCGTTTGCGAGCGTGCGTTTATTAGTGTCATAAGGCTACCCAGATTTTAGAACACTATCGAAAGAATTTTCCAAATCGGTACCTACTCGTACATTTTGAAGTCTACGGTTGTTTTCAATTTATTTGACATTGTCATACCCTAATTTCTAGTTGACGCCCTGCCCCCTATCGATATATTTGGAACTAATTTTTTTCTTTATAAAAATGCAAATCGAAAACCGCTCATTATAATTCCATCGGACCTTTATATCTCTTTGTGTCGAATATTGAAAAGATCACGTTCTAAATTGGAAATGATTGTAATGATGGCTGAAGGAGTTTGGTTGTGTTGTTAGTTTGCCTTATACTCAAAGCTTTAGCTTTCCCTCTACTCAGGTTTCCACTAAGGCCCTGCTGTAGTGCGAGCCGACCTTTTATAGATAATTGGAAAAGTATAGCACTATTATTGTCATGGCCTAACGAGAATGGAGCAGCCTTGCCCGTATAGCCAAGGCAGACTTTATAGCCATGACATACTAAGCTATAGCTTGTTTTTAACGATGTTATTTTAGAACACACAACATTTTTGCTTTTATTTGTTGTGAATGAGTGCCTTTTTTTTCTAATGCCTAATTTACACTTTATTAAGTATCAAATGCGAGTGATAAGTGTAAGTTAGTGTAAGTAGTAAGTGATTATTAAAAACAGGTTGTATATATGTACCATATGTAACTGAAATTCGGGAGATTGGAAGATACTGCTTCTCGTAAGTGACAAGCCCCAAATAGGTCCGATAAGGTCCACCCACCTCAGTCATAGTCGGACTGGCGCCGCCGGTCTTCATGTTTCGCGTGCGCGTGCGCAACTATACTTCTTTCCATCTTTGCTGTTCATTCAGAAGAAAAAGATTGGAAATAAATAAATAAAATAAATAAATAAATAATGCTGGACAATTCACACAGCATTATCTAGCCCCAAGCTAAGCAGAGCTTGTGTTATGGGTACTAGATAACTGATATACATAATACAATACACTACATAGATAGATATTTTTTTATTATACATAGAAAACACCCAGACCAACGGAACAAATTTCTGCAGATCGTACACAAATTTGTTCCGAGGCGGGATTCGAACCCGCAACCTCCTGCGTCGCAGGCGGACCTTCGCCCGCTGCGCCACGGAGGTCGTCTTTGCCTTTAGTTGTAACACAACACAGGCCATTCGTTGAGTTACCTCTGGGAGAACCAACCATATCTACAGAGTTTTAATAATATCTATAGTAAATATAATAACAATTAAATTTCGTTTTGAGTGTGGAAATTGTCAAAAGTGTGTCGTTTTTTTTGATAAGCAATATTTTGTGCTCTATTTATGCTGTATTCCGTTCCACACAAAGTTACAAACAAGTACACTATACAGCAAACTCGTAGCACTTGCTACGGCGTAGCTCTCGTAGATCTTTCGTAGACCATTGACTCGTAACCGTAGAATTTTATTACGTTTTAAAACTATCTGCTGAACGAGGATTTTCTCACTTTGTTTTCTTTACCTGGGGGTGTGAGTCTATTTGACGTTCGTAACAAGCATGATCGTGACGTCACCTTTTTCCATACAATTTGCTACAGCGCCTCTAGCGTTCGGACAGAGAACTACGCAAATTACATACTTACTAAAACTCTTTATTACCATAAATACAATAAATGTACACTTAGAAAAGGTCAAATTATAAAACTAAACACTGACACGGAAATAAAGTGATATTTTGATTTCTGTCGCTTCGGTATGTAAAGTAAAGAAGCGACGAAGACACCTTTTAGCCTGTTGGTTGTTATTTTTCGAGTTTGAGCAAAACCCGTCCCAAGCTGCAGCGATTGTTGTCTTCGACTGTACGTTAAAGGCTTTTAACATATTAAAACTTGTATCTAAAATGTTTCTTCAAAAACTTGTAACTTCTTTGTAAAATCTTCGTAAAGTAATATTGACATACTTTGCAACTTCTAAGATGCGACAGTGATGAATTGAGCGTCAAATTAAAATTACTTTGACAATTTTTTTATGTTCCAGGATATTATTAAAGTTTTGAACTGTTATTCTATTTTACCGTTTATTATCATAAAGCCAGAAAGTCGTGAGTTTGAGTCCCAGGTAGGGACTGATGGATTTTAGTACTAGGTCTCACTCTTTTAGAAACTTAATGGAATAAATCTAAGGCTTATTGTTTAAATGAGGATAGGCAACGTTTTTAGTTGAGAATGCAGATTTCTTAGCTCTAATTAAGTTCAATGAGTGACCGTCGCGGGTGCGTGTGACGTCACTCCTTCGGTCGCCGCCCGTTAACCGTAGGCAGATATCAGTTTTTAGTGATTCACTCCGAAACTATAAGTTTAGGAAAAAATATGTCACAACCAAATAGACTCACTTAGTGAACTTCGCTAGTAATTTGGTCATTACTTCGTACGTAATGGTCCGATTTGGATTATTTAAAAAGATATAACATTTTTAGGTCATAAAGAATAACGTGGATAGGTACTAGTTCTATTGAAATTGTTATAACTTTACTGATCCTAATAATAAATACTAGTTCTAATATATTTCTGTTCTTTGATTGTAATTTTCTTTGTGAATAAAGGCTTCTATATTGTAATGAATATCATCATTATCATCACGTTGTATCATTATAATCATCAGGGGTGAAGCTTCTCAAGCGTTTTCCTGACTAAAAATTACATAAATCTTTGCACATATTTTTTAAATCCCTAATCCTTTCTAAAAATCGCTTGAGCGAATAATATTGTATAAATTTTTCTATTAAAAGAAACTATATAAATACTAGCAGACCCGCCACGATTTCATTCGCGTGTTAGTAATACTAATACCCCAAGTAATGTTGGTTTCCATGTAAACTATCAACGCCAAAGTTTTACAACCAATCCTTTACAATTTTAAAGTTATTATGAGAAAACCTATACATCCCATTTCATGCTTCTAAGACCCTGCTTGTTTAAAAAAAATACTTTTTCAATTATGACCCCATTTTGACTAAGTACCTTAAAATACGAATTTCCACAATCCGTTCTTAGTCACTTTCCAAAAGTTATTATAAAAATGACCTTCGACCTCCATAGGATACGAATTTCCAAAAATCCGTTTTAATGGGTGCCTACGTCTTAAAGAAACCTCCATGCAAAATTTCAGCTTCGTAGCTCTTCTACTTCCTTAGATTTCATGATATGTCAGTGAGTCGACTAAATTTGACTTTAAGGGTGTGAATTTTAGAAAACCCTGAAACACGGGTCTGTTTATTTTAAGTAACATTTCTACGCTATAAAATAATTATGAAGGGCCAACAGTTACCATTCTGAACTTATTATAAAAATGATCTTTAACCCCCTTAAAATACGAATTTCCAAAAATCCGTTTTAACGGGTGTGTATGTCTTAATAGAATCCTCCATGCAAAATTTCAGCTTCGCAGCTCTTCTAGTTCCTTAGATTTCATGATATGTCAGTCGCCTAACTTTGACTCCACACCATTGATCTTTAGGATGTGAATTTCAAAAATACCCTGAAACACGTGTCTGTTTATTTTAAATCGCCTTTCTACATTACAAATTTTGACGAGCCATCAGTTACAGTTCTGAAGTTATTATAAAAATGTCTTTTGACTCCCTTAGAATACGAATTTCCAAAAATCTGTTCTAAGCGGGTGAAAGAAAAGGAAAGGAACCTCCATGCAAAATTTCAGCTTCGTAGCTGTTGTACTTTCAAAGATCTCTTGATGTGAGTTTTCTCTTCTCTTTTATATATACAATAACACACACGATAACTAAATTTTCAAAAGAAAATTCGGTCTCTAATAGATTGAGTGTAAGCAAATTTGATTCTGCTAATTCTATTCTGTTTTAGTCGATTTTTATTTAGTAGCTACGAATGGTGCAACAAAATATAATCGACAAACCTTACCTACAATAGCCTTATGTGAACATCAATAATATGGAAATAACGTTACCTGAAAAATAAAACACACATGTTCAGCGAAAAATATGCTAAAATAATAACACAACAAAACGTATTTTTCCCGCCCGCCGCCCACTATTGCCTAGTGAGGACCGTCTCGCTCCATCGATATCGATGATCACGCTTCATCGACTTTGAAAGCTATCGACAGCTCTGATTTATAATTAGCCTCCGCGGTGAGATAGTATCGATGTGCGCGACCAAGCTGTTATTCTGTGGTCGATTAGGGACGGATTGCGGTTTGTCGATGATTTGTGTGGCAAAGTAGGACTGATAGAGTAGAGTAATATAATATTTTATATGGCGATTGTTGTGTTTTTTGAAATGACCTGATTTCAAATAGTAATCGTCTCTAAGTACTTCGAATTAGGTGTTCACTGGATTTTAAAAAACAAGAACCGCGAGTGCGAGTGTAACTCGCGCGCCGAGTGTTTAGAACGTTTGTCAATTATACAATTATGTACTAAAGGTACTGGTTGGTTAGAGATTTCGCTATATAATGAATACCTAAACACAGTAGTTACCAACCACCTACCAACCTACATTTTAGATGGATGGCTCTGCATACTTCGGAGATTAGGTGTAATGGTAAGTTTTTCGACTTTTTTCAAAATATTTAAATAAGTATGAAACTAATAGAAATTTTGAAAACTGTTTTGAAATGTACAAACCAACACCTTTTATACTCGTATGATACCCACGAATTTCCCTTCTAAAATTTGTTCTCCCCTTTTTGACCATTTTTCAAAAACTGTTCGCATCACAGACTTCTCTATATTTTCACAAAGTGAAAATATAGAGAAGTCTGTGATGAGAACAGTTTTTGTCATCATAATCAAATATTTCGAAAAGTATGAAACACATAACAATTAACCTATAATTTGATCTTAATACCCCTTTTGATCTAGTAGGTCTCTTTTAAAATGTCCTTTTTATGTTTCCCATTTTCGTTACACATATTTTTACGCTACAATGTAGATTAAAACTATATTTTTTTGTATCGAATAGTTTTAATTTAATAAATAAATAAAATTTCTGCAATTAATCTTCCTGTAAATCTTAAAAAAAATAAAACGTAATTGGTGCTCACAGCTTATAAAAATTAAAAAGTAGATATAATTTCCGAATCGAATTAAAATAACCTTCATGAATAAACTGTTAAAATTAAATCAAATAACTACTCTACAATCGTAAAATGCAACCAAAGCTCATAACATCATCCAAAATGTTCACATTTAGTATCCAAACCGTAATATCGCATTCCGTTACACGTATTTTATAACTTAAAATCATATAAAACGTGACTTGCGTAACTTTAACACCCATAACGCCGCGCTATAACCCATTAACAATGCCGCATATCCCATTCACAAACACATAGATCAAAATTCCCCGTGGAAACAAAGGGATGAGCACAAAAGACTACAAGGCTTGCTGCACCCTTTCTTTGTACAATTTGACCTAGCTGTTAGGCACTAGCCTTAGATGACAGCAGTGGCAAGACCAAAACTAGAGATAAATGGCGAGATAACGCGGCCTATCAAGTAATAATATAATGTCCATAACCGCTTTGCCAAGAGTGTTACGAAGAAGAAGAAACTAAGAGAAGAAGAGAAGTCGTATTATAATGAAGTAAACTTACTCTTTCTGGTTACTGATCATACGCGTCTTATAAATGTCGGAATTGGTACATAATCCATTCAATCAAAAGTTGCGTTTATCGACAAATAAGTCGATAAAGTTTATCGTTAGGGTACAACCCTACGTGCGGACCCGCCAGGTCGCACAGTCGATCCGGGAGGCGCGAGGTTCGCACGCGTTCGAAATCCAAAAGTGGAACGTTGAACTACTGACACATTGAACCAAACGTGCCCGCGAGTGTGTGAATTTTTGAATTAAGAAGGTAAGTTTGTTCGATTTATGAATGAAGGAATATTGTTTTTTTTCTATGTTGTTTGGAGATTGTGTTGCCATATTGATGGGATAGATGCTGCCACAAAAAAATGTGAAGTGAAATTTGCAAAGCTTTTTGTCAGAAAACTACGTCTGCTTTTACAGAGTTTCCAACGTATTGTCTTTATTATTATTTATTATTATTATTGATTATTTTTGTATGAATCTCTGTAATTATATCCTGACTTGGATTTTGAACCCGTAGCGGCAGTTAGGACTACTGTATGCAGTGAACCTTAATGCTTACAAAAATAAGGTTTAAACTTCCTTTTCGACATTCAACATTTTCTATAAAGATCCGTGCAAAGCCTTTGATCGTATTTCTAATGACCTCTCGAAACTTGACACTTTTTATTCAACGTGGAAGATAATTAATAATTATAATTAATTCCCATTTTTTATTTTACTACCGTGAGTAAACTTAAACTAAAGGTTGTATAGGGTTATGTTAATTAGGTTAGAAATAATGAGGGGTAGCGTCCCCTTTAATAATAGATGTGACATTTAAACGACGACAGGGTTGCTGAAGTTCCTTGCCCGTCTCTCCCCCTTTAAGTTTCAAATGACCAATGAAAAATCAGGGTAGATTTACACTGAAAATATAAAAAAAAAATTACGGATATAAATGGTCCAAAAAATATTGCTGTAACCCCTTTCCAGGTCTTTTAACCCTTTTCCCGGCAACAAATAGAGCACAAAATTCGATTTTTGTGATGGAGATACCCCGACATTTATCCGAAATTATACGAAATACCTCGTATAATTTTGCAAGGCTGTTTGAAGGTCCCTGAAAGTGTTCTGGGACGTTTAAATAGCCCTAGATATGTATAATATTTGCTCTAGAAAAATAGAAAAGTCATGTCAGAATTCGAATCCACAATCTAGCGAAAGCTTGTAGAAAGTCTCCTCGCTAAACTAACGCAGCTCGAGACCCTAATATCTTTTCCTCGATGTTACCATCTCTTTGACCTCAAATTCCTTATGTAGGTCAAAGCAAGCCGGTATAGTATGATAAATATTTGATTGGCCAAGTTTCTACGGCCCTTCCAATGTTATATAACTTATACAGAGTTATATACCTATCGTTATATAACTTTACGATTGTGGTTTCAACAAAAGGAATGTTGTTGAGCTTAGGGATAAGTAGGGCTCTTTGTTAGGAGCCCGCCTTAGAAGTTATGCCTTACATATTTGTGCCGCTCGGCAGCATTGCTGGTTTATATCAAGAAAATTACTGCTGGCAACACTACAGGTAGAAAGGAGACTTCACACCTGCGTGATTTGAATTTAGCAAGGGCGTATTGAAATACTTCAACTAAGAAGTCATATTTTTGATGATACTTCTTCGTCATCATAGCTTTGTGATTCTTTGCTCAGACCTTCGTGGTTCCGGCCTTCAATCAATAACTCACCTCTTTTGCTATCCATAGCCTTCCCTTGTAAAGAGGTACCTACTCCCTAAGGAAATACTATAAAAGATCTACGAAACATCTACGAGGTCTACGAAGGATGGGTGATTAGTCTACGCAGAATCTACGATAGGTCTATGAAGCATCGGATCTGATCATCGAACAAAGACAAAAGTACAAATTAGGTCAAGCTTAAATCTTTTATTCATGATTTTCAGAATAACAGAGGTTCTTTATCGTGATAAACGGTTGCAAATCAAGCGGAATAGAGAGCTAAACCTGTTCGTAAAATGTGCAGGTACATACATACTCGTATAGCTGTTTTTGTACACTTTGACGATTGTCGCGTGAGGCAAACTCGCACCTGACCGGTTTATTCAACTGTTTAACTGAACGACACTGAGTCGTACATGAATTTGAAATTTTACTACCGCTAAAAGCAAACTTAAAATTACCTGCCAAATGTTCTGAAAATGTTATTGCAGTCTTTCAAATCCGAGATGGCAACTGGAATTGAGCTAAAAGTATCAAATATTATCAAAATGCTTTATTTCCTTTAGACCTTACAGGACACGTCATAAAATTCTTTAATAACAACTGCTTTTCTAGAAAGTAAGTAATGAAGACTTTTTCAAATAGAAACAAATGTATCAGAACTGTACACATTTGCATCTAGGAAGATAATGAAAGAAAAAAAAAGTTATATAGCTATAAATCCAAAATTCTAATAGTGGGCAAGTAAAAAGCTATGCCACCATACTAGGTTTCAAATTGTTATCAACTTGATATTCACGTCATCATTTGCAGAAAACATTAATTGGATAAACTGAATAAATTAACTTCTCGTTTAGTTAAATTCTGGACTCCTGTCAAGATTATTAATTACTGAGCCAAACAGCTTTATTCCAACCAGCTAAAAAAGGTTGAAGTTTTCAGATAAAAAAGTTCCTTATGTTTAAGGCTTAGCCGTGGAAAACTAAGTCTGTCAAATTGCATGTCAATTATACCAAATGTCGTCGGTAGAGGCGCTTATTTTTTACATAGACTTATGCAAAATTTATTTATTGTAGAAGAGGCAAACTTCTGTTTTTTTTGGTTGATAGCACAATCACAAGGTAATAATGTAATGTTAACTAACATTTGCCCGCGGCTTTGCTATTGTTGCATGTAAAGTACCTTAATAAAACCTATGTCGCTTATTGTAGTATATCAATTATAATAAAAATTACATTCCTTGATAGTTATTCATAGAAATCAGAAAAACCTAAAATAATAATATCATATCCATGCGTATTAAAGTACCGACAATATCACCGACCATTATGATAATACTTTATACAATAAAAAAATATACTAATTTGGTCAAAACAACTGAGGACTAAATGGATTACAAAAGTGTCAATCGTTGAAGATATTTCGATTTGGTTTTGCAGGGCTTTCTAAATTTTTTATTAAATATAAATAATGCTGAACAAGCCACACAACATCATCTAACCCCAAAGTAATTAGAGCTTGTGTTATGGTATACTTATTTTGATATACTCATTAAATACACTACACAGATAGATATTTTTTAATATGCATAAGACATTCAGAATACCTGGAATTTGCAGATGGTACAAACATTTTCCCTGAGGCGGGAATGAAACTAACTGTAACCTCCTGTGTCGCAGGTGCACCTTTCCGCGCCGCGCCAATCAAATAATCAGATATAAAATGAAATATAACAGTTATTCCCTTTAAACCTTACAGGAGTCTTTTACTCGTCACAAAATTCAAATATGGTTCATGAGTAAAACTAGGAAATATACTGATTACTTTAATTTTTTGTTCACTTCAATCTTTTTAAGGTAAAGTAAAGAAGCGAACAAGAAACCTTTACCTTGTTAGAGTGATAGTTTTCGAGCTGGAGCAATACTATTAGCAATACCCAAGCTTTTTTCTCCTCTAGAGATAATCTGATATTTTGTAGTACCTAAGCCTTATAGCAAAGGATATGTTTGACAATTTGTTTGAATTTATTTTTTGATAATTTTTAACTCTCTTGGAGTTTTGTTGTAGAATCGTATACATTGCCCTTTAAAATATAATCTATAAATCGATACTGAAGTAAACAATTTTTGCCTGTATCTTAGCCGCGCATCACGGCGAAACTATGAATTTTGCATGAATTTTTTTTTGGGGGGCGGGGTCAATCTTCAGTTTTTAGTGACCAATTAGGTGACAATTTTAGAGACTTGGTGGGGTTTGAAGAAGTCGTTTCGATTTTGACAGTTATCATCGAAAATGTAGATTTACTTCTCACACAGTCAGGAAAACACAGGGAACAAAGTCGTAAGGACCTGTTACGACTATTTCAATGTTTTTTTCATTTTTGACATCCTTCGATGAGTATCTCACCTAATGTCAATTTTTTTTATTTTTAGCAATAAAATATTCATAAAAATACGTGAATTTTTGAATGATGAATGATGAATTCCACGGAGATTATTTTGTACACAATCTCAGTACTACTCGCTTACATAATTGATTTTACTTTCCGGAAATAAAAAGCAACAATCATGAAGATAGTTTTAGTTTAGATTGTAATTCTACAAAATAATCATAAAAAAAAAAAAAAAAAAAGAAATGTAATAGAACTTCGAGTAATTTTGCCTGTGGTTCTACTGGTAGAACTACGGGCAAAAAATATGCACATGGTTGGTCCTAAGTAAATCAGTTATCTAGTAAGTACCCATTACAAAGCTCTGCTTAGCTTCGGCCTTGGTGATGATGTGTGAATTCATCAAGTCCACTGCTGGACGTGGGCTCCTATTTTAATTTTTCAGCATTGTTTATATATTAAGGTCATCAAAATCGCCCTACCTTCTTAACATATTTTAACTCGACCAATACTTTCCGTGCTGTAAACATGTTGAGTAGTACCTACCTATCTAGCTACCAGAGATAAAACCACTACAAACCTATTCTACTCAATTGGTAGGTCTGTCAATGAATAAAATTCCTGCAAATTTCTTTTAGCTTCGCTTCAATCAAATATAGACTTTATGTCAATGACAAATGAACCATTTAACCCGCAAAACAAAAGTTGTCGAAAATCGTAATTCGTACGTCGAGAACAGCTGTCATCGCGAAAAAAGTTACATAACCTCACGTCCGTCCGAGAAGGCATCCAGCCTTCGAATGAAGGTAGTGGAAGCTATTTTGAGCATCTATTGAAAGGGATGTTTGAGTAATAAGGTTTAAATTCTTTTGGCAAAATATTATCATTTTTGCAATTACTTTGCAAAACGCCTTACAAAAATGTTTTTTTTGGGATTTATTATTATTGTATTACATCCTATAAAAATTACGAATATTCAATGGAAAGATAAAATATTGAAGTAGTTGTTTTAATATCTTGATTTCATTTTGAGTCATTATATTTTCTGTGAGGCCTAAAATGCCGTGCTTTTTAAAGTGTTTTTCTCCAGTGATTTATTTTAAAACTACACCAATTATTGTAAAATGAGGGATAAACTTTCAAAGATCAGTTCTTTGTTTACACAATGTGATATTTTTCATCACATATATTACATGCGCTTAAGAGAAACCTTAAGGACGGCAATGTATGTCAATGTATGCATGGCATTCTTGTAGCCCCTTAAAAAGGAGGAAAATTAAATATTGTAGACATGAATCTAAAGTAAGCGCGACTTTCGGCAACTTCGAGGTTCTCAAAGGTGCTTAAATTTTGCAAACTAATGTTTATTAAAATAATAAACAGTTATTATAAGATTTAAGGTCGATATTGAGGCCTTAAGCTTAAGCTTAAGACCAGATTTTCGTGAAGCAATATGTAGGTATAGGTTTAAACCTATACCTACATATTGCTTCACGAAAATCTGGTTTTACAGTTCCTCAACAACCTATATCGGTCTACTGCTGGATGCAGGCCTCCTCCTGATAAGCGCCTTATTTTCATAGCTTTTTCACAGTTCATAGATAGATAAATACATAATTTATACACGTAAAAACAACATAACATCTTATTGTATTAAGTACTATCTGCATTCTTACTACCCATTGTCCTATTACCCGTTTTCCCGTAGGAATGAAGCATTTTCCCACGGTATAAAGTAGCCTATGTTCATCAAGAATAATAGAATAGAATAGAAACGTTTATTTGTAACTCAAACACAGACATACAAAATTTAAAACAAAAGAACATAGACAGTTTGTTAAAGTTACAAATCGGTTGTGTCTCAGTATGAGTTGGTTGTATTTGAGTACCACCAACGCTGGTCTTCCGACTGAGCCGTTTCATAATCATCATTCATAATGTGGGCTTCTAATGGTAAAATATTTTTTTAAATCGGTCTAGTAGTTTCGGAGCCTATTCAATACAAACAAACAATTAAATCTTTCCTCTTTATAATATTAGTATAGATATCAGTCATCTAGATAATGCCGTGTGAATTTTCCACCAATATTTATTGGAGTAGGTACACGTCTTTCAGCTACGGTGATTGAACCAGATCTCCACTTAGCTGGTTTTCCAGTTTCTTCCGTCAGAGAAGGAACTGGAAAACCAGCTAAGTGGAGTCAAACAATAGACGTTAGCGATCGACATAGTTAATAGGCGCATTGCAGGATAAATAAGAAGGCTTTATGTGCTTGACCCCTTAAAGCATTCACTGCGAGAGGCAATGAGAGTGTTAAATTTATTATTTTCACATATTCAGTAAGTAAAGCCTAGCCACTACAGGCGGAGCTGACCCATTTTAACTCACAAAAGTTAACTGCATACTTATGTTTCCAGCAACAAATAGTCAAGCGGAAAGGACCGAGCGAGCAAAAAGCGTTGAAACTAAACCCCCCCACTCATTTCTCATTTCCTGCTCATACTTACACTTTAGCGGTGGAAAAGTCCGGGTTTACCTCGCAAGGTGAAAACTTCTTGCCTTCTTCTACAAAATTTTTTTTCACCTTTTATAATAGACCTTCATTCGACCAGAATTTGAATCTAAACCTCTTCTGATAGCGCAGGCGCACGGCACTGATCATCACACACGACCAGACCAAAACAATATTAACTTAGGCATGTTGAAGACACTAATTCACTCTTGTTTTGAAGGGAATTGGCCACCTGGATTTATTTGCGGTTCAATACTGGAGTCTGCTATCGTTTTCCATAGGTTATTGATCCCTTTAACCTTTAAACCTCGTAAAATGTGATAACCCTGCTCGCTTACACAAAAACAGCTACGACTTAGCGACAAAAAGCCAAGAGCCAAAATCGCACTCGGAAATGTTTCCTCGCATAGAAACATAGTGAAATATTCGAGCCAAATGCAAATGCCAGGGGATTTGCTAGCTTTTAGAGTAAGTACTTAAATTTTAAACAGAATTTAAAATAGTATGAAGTATTCCGGTCGAATTTTAAATGTTTTTTTTGCTTACATTACTCAAAGAGAGTTTAGTTTTATACGAATGTAACTATTATTCTGCGAAAAGTAGGGCAAATTATGTGTTGTGTCGAATTTCATTCGGTTTTATTTGAGCCTTGTTTACTTTCTTTTATTCATAAATATCAATTTACTCCTACTCAAGAGTAGACATTCTAAAGGTTACTTATTCTGTATTTACTTTGGAAAATAACAATCACTTCACACTAATAATATTATAAAAGTTTGTTAGACGCCAAGACAATCGGGCTGAACTTTTGCATAGAGTTGTAGAACTTTAAGTTTTTTTTTTTGTTATTTTTTTAGTTGTTGAACTGGTTTAACATAAATCTACTTTTTATCCCATAAGAACGAGTGCAAAGCCGCAGACGGAGCTAGTTTTACAGAAATTGGTCCTCAAAAGAGTTATTCCTATTATATAGTTCATTCCTATAAATGTATATCAAAAGCTCTATTTTCCAGCAAAATATAATTTCAAAAGAGTTTCACGATATTATTTATCCGTCGAGAAATATCATTTTCTAGCAAAAATAATCCTTCAAAAGTGTTTTCAGAGCCGGGATAAAAGGTTAGACGAGGATTTTGGTTGGAAGTACCCGTAGGTAGGTGATGTAATCGTATTACGGTAGTGTTATTTACCTTTATCCGGACTTAAGCGGTTATTTCCTCGGATCAAAATATTCTGTGGTTTAGCCACGATTAAGGTTGTGTGGGACCATCTAAGCTGTCAGCGTATTGCCAAGTATTATAATAATAATAAATATAATAAATAATGCTGGTCAATTCACACAGCATTATCTAGCCCCAAGCTAAGCAGGGCTTGTGTTATGGGTACTAGATAACTGATATACTTAATACGATACACTACAGAGATAGATATTTTTTTATTTTACATAGATAACACACAGACCAACGGAACAAATTTCTGCAGATCGTACACAAATTTGTTCCGAGGCGGGAATCGAACCCGCAACATTTAAAATTTTTGCATAGCAGAGCTCAAGTCAAACATGGTTTTCGCTCAGCATTGTGTTGGGTGCACCCAGCGCTGGTTTTCAGTGGAAACCACCTATTTTATTTAATTATTATGTTAAAAGGAAGGACGGAAAGTTTTTAATCACCATCGTGGCCAAAAAGAGCAACTTCACATCTCTGCCTACACTATACAAAATAAAACTTTTACAGGATCATTTAAAATAAGCTTATGATAGGTATCACAAACTGCAAAATTGATTTTTTAAAATTCCATGATTATAAAATAAAATGGGTGGTGGTGCTGATTTGGTTCGACCTTAGAAAAAGATTCGTTTCAGAGTGCGTCCTGATCTTTTAATACTCAAAGGTCCTGATGGATTCGTCAATGACCAACTGAACGCGGTCGTAAAATATATAAAATTATCTATACCAATATTATAAAGAGGAAAGATTTGATTGTTTGTTTGTAATGATGAGGCTCTGGAACTACTGGACGATTTGAAATATTATTTTACCATTAGAAGCCCACATTATTCCTGATGAACATAGAATAATTTACCGGCTGCTAGAGCACTAGTCGCTGTGGCTTGTAGCGGTCCATTTTAGTTTTCCTATGTTGTATGTTACATCGTTTATTTCGGTTTAGTTTCCTAACAATCCTCGTTTTATTTTATCTTTTATCCTACTATAGTACTATCTGTAAATACATTCTAGAGTAGGCAGTCTGTACCTGCCAACACGTTTGGTTTATCTCTAAGGCTGCTAATAGAGATGTAGCTCGGCCTTAATAAAGCCATTGTGCTGAAGCAAGCTCGGATTAGATTGGTTCCAAATGAATGGTTTTGTAGACGGTAGGTATAGGTATACCAATACCTAGTAGGCTTATCTTAGTAGCTACTTTGTGTAATGTGCGGTTTTAGTATGTTCGGCGTAGTTTCAGAACCGAACAACCGAACAAGTCTCATTTTACCAGAGTTTTAAACTGTGAACCGGTTTTAACGATTTATTTCTATTGTATAGAAAATAGCTGTGTGGTATCGGCTTAGAATTTGCACCACTCCAACTCTTCCCACGGGTGTCGTAAGAGGCGACTAAGGAATTTCCATGGAGAGTGGGCAGCAGCGCCCCCTCAAAAGAATTCTACCACCAAACTGCAATCCCCAAACCGCATGCCCAGCGTGAAGATTATGGGCACTACCCCCCATGAGATAAAAGCCATTGTGAAGTTTAGTGACTTTGAGTGTTGTGTGTCTCCCAAACAACATCAGTATTGCTATGTTGTCTGATTTGTTGGCCATGTTGCGTGCTGTAGCTAGTACCAGGTAAGTAGTAAATATTTTCAAACTTACGCCATCTGAACATATTATTATTAGTATTACCTATTTAACGGGTATTTCTTTTATGTCGTGACGGGATGTCAATCCGTGACCACCATGTGTAAACCTGTTGAAACGTCGGGAAAAATAGGTAAATAAACGCGATAAATAAACCCGTTAAATAATACAGGTAAGTAGTAGTGTTTAGCTTCCTTATCTTAGCAGAGTAAGGATTTTGGTTTTTATAATGCTTACTCACACATAAGGAAAATTTTACTAATCAGCAGAATTAGGTCTATCTTTTATCTCATACATTTATCTAATATTTACTTTTAATTTCTCTCTAACCGAGAACCTTGTACCTACTCAGCAAATTTTCTCAAAGATTGTTATACCGCGCACATTTACTAAACGTGATTTTAGAAGAACACTTTTTAAGCGTACCAATTACGGGATCGGAGAACGCTATATTTTTCTTTTTTTAAACGTTATAAATAAAATTTTTGTTATCATAATAAAACAAACTTGTTTATACATTTTTCTATTACTGTTTTTTATTATCGTAAACTCAACGCAAACACGTTGCAAGTAATTATGTAGGTAGTTTTTTATGTGCGCCCATAATAAAAACTACAAAGGTTACCTACAATATATAGGTAGATAGTAAAAGGTCTTCTTTTATATAATTTTATCACTGATATTTAGGTTACATTGCACTACAAAAGCGCGAAATATATACTTAGAGCTCACAAAGATACTAAACGGAAAGGTCTCGGAACTTTCCCTATATTAGGGCTTTACTACTTTGCATAGGACTTTGTTGACATTTTGTATTTTCATTATCTTTCTTCTACCGGAATTTGCTAACCATGAACACATAATTAAAGTTTTAACCCCCGACGCAAAAAGAGAGGGGTGTTATAAGTTTAACATTATTTCACGACAACAAGTTTCACGTGTCTGTCTGTGTATCTGTGTATCTCTCTGTGGTATCGTAGCTCCCAAACGGATGTACCGATTTTCGTTTAGTTTATTTTTGCGTCATAGATAATTTTATCCCGAATGTTCTTAGCCATTTTTCATAAAAATCCGTTGGGGGGTTTATAAAATTTTTAATTTTGTTCTTGTGACGACCGATGTGGCGCGGCGGGCGAAGGTCCGCCTGCGACACCGGAGGTTGCGGGTTTGATGCGGCATCAAACCCGCAACCGCAACTTTGGACAAATGTTTGTACGATCTGCAAGTATTTGTTTCGGGTATTCTAGGTATTTTCTATGTATAACAAAAAATAAATATCTATATAATGTGTTGTATTAAGTATTTCAGTCAAGCTCTGCTTAGCTTGGGGCTAGATAATGCTGTGTGGATTGTCTAGCATTTTTTTAATTAATTTATGATGAGATTGACAAATTCATTTAGATTTAATAAAGACCAGCGGCTCGGTCATAAGTGAGGTGGGAGGTGAAGTCAAAAGTAATGAATTTAAAAAGTAAAGATAACAAACAGAATGTACCCCCTTAAACCCAGTTAGCATTTTAGAATAATAGAAAAAGATTCTTTTTTTCATTATCCTGACTCGTCCCACTACTGGGCAAAGGCCCCAAGAATATTACTTGTGAAAAAGATAACGTGCAGGAACTGGGCTGCCTAAAATGGAAGAGTACCAGTAATACATAGAAGTAGAAGGTTCACAAAGGTTCGAAAACTCCTGATGAATATTTTCCTGTGAGTTTTCATACAATTTGAACCGCTGCACCGTGCTTTAAAATAAGTAAGATAAAATAAATTCATTTATTTTACTCTAAAACTTAAACAAGAAAAAAGTGCATACAATACTAAAAAGTTAAACTAATACTTATAACTAACAATTTCTATTATCCTCAACCTCAACAGCCTATATTGGTCCACTGCTGGACGCAGGCCTCCCCATGATAAGCACCTTATTGGCTTTTATCTCAGGGGGGTAATGCCCATAATCCCCAGGTTGGGGATCGCAGTTTGGTGGTAGAATTGTTCTGCAGGGAGCGATGCTGCCCGCCCCGTGGAAATCCCTTAGTCGCCTCTTACGAACACCCGCGGGAAGAGTTGGAGTTTTCTATTATCAATAGGGTAAAATGGGTCAGTTTCTTAGCATTTTGCAGTATTAGGTATTCGCCCAAATACTGCACTGGATTTCAGTTAAGGGCCTTTCGGAGTGACGGCACAGTACCAAATAAAGTGCCCATAAGCAATGAATGACCAACATTAAAATCACAAAACATAAAAGTTAAGCTGCCAATCAACGGACCTGACTTCATTCTTGTGTTCATCGCTACCTACGTCGCGACACTTTGGGGCTGGGTGATTTTGTGTGGATAGCTCAGCGTTATTTATTAAATAACAGATCAATGTCAGCTCAGTATCATATAAAAATAAAACAAGTTTATCTAAATTGGTTCATCCGTCTTCAGCTGTTGGACAGACACACAAAACACGGACACGCGACCCCATCTTTTTTGTCATGGGTTAAAAAAAGCAGTGACCCTTGGCACCGTAAGTGGGCATCAGGCAAAAGCTTTTAATTAAAGTTTCTATGCGAGAGATATTCTTTAGTCTACCTTTATGAAAAAGCTTTCAGATTCTTTCCAACGTTTTATTTTTAGCTGGGGTCTGCTACGTTTTATTTGAAACGTGTTCACTAGATGTTGAACCGACTTCAAAAAAGGAGGTTCTCAAGTCGTCTGTCATTTTATTTTTATGTATGTATGTTACTTGATATCTACGTCAATGGTTAACCGATTTTGCTGATTCACTTGTCCCATAAGAATTTTATTCCTGAGGGATTGATCCCGTAAACTAAATGCAACATAATATTTTTGAAGAACCATGACTAGCTACTACAGTTTTGGTGATATCTGGGCCAATTGTAAATAGATTTTGTTTTGATGTGAATGTTTTGATTCGATGTGAATTGATTTTGTGGCGGTCCCCTATAAGTTTGATTCTCGACTCGAGGAATTGCTTTGTACTCCGTAAAACGCAGGTTTATAAAACTTCATCATACAATTATAATTTCACTATCAGTTAACAGTTTCCATGGCAAAATGCGTCAACAGTTTCATTCATGTGTCATCAAAGTAAATTAGACTTTAATTTTAACTACATAGATGTCTGTCGCCAGTGTAAACTCATTTTTTTGCACGTGAACATAGTTCTGCGATCAGGGAAAGTAAAGGAGGGGTAATTTTGTTCGTCCGGAGATATAGATGAATACTATTTACCAGAATCTGAAATTCAGTGTTTATAGTTTTTTTTAAAACGCCAAATTATGGGTAGTTCCAATGTGTTCTATCTAACATGACGTCATCGGTAAGAATAAGATATTTTTTTCAAATTATTAACAAGCAATTCTACTCATTTTTAATTGAAAATGAGTTAGGTCTGTATTCTAGAACGGAGATCGAGTTGTCGTTGTACAGTCAGCGTCAAATTATATGAGCAGTCAGTCACTCTGATTGCTCGTAATATAAATGTGAAACAAGGAGTAGTAAGATATTTTGAACACCTTGCGTGGGTGCTAAAAACATTATGGTGACTCGAACTGCGTATAACAAATTACTTTTATGTTTTTCAGATCATTTTGACTACTCTAGACGCTCACATCAATTTGACGCTGACTGTACCACTTAAGCATCGTTTAATTTCTTTTGATTTATGTTGTGGTTTTTCTTGAGTTGCCGTACTTATGTCGCATTTAAAGTAGAGGTTTTGAATACGACTACAGATACGACACTAAATAGGTACTTACAGTATTATGGATAGGGTAAAAACAACTAACATTTTATTGAAAAGAAATGTATAGGTACAATGCGGTTTTTTACACACATTTTACACAGCCTCAACGAATTTGTTTTAAATTGTAAATATTAGTTCATATTTATTTCTATTCTGTATTTGATTGTTAATTTCCTTCGTGAATAAAGATATGCAAAAAAAAACAGAAAGACTTATAAAATTAACAAAAGTTTTCACGAAATTGAACTTGTAATTTTCTCTGCTCCATGGTGGGCTACATAGTTCACCCATACTAATATTATAAATTCGAAAGTACTTCCGTCTATCTGTTACCTTTTGACGCCTAAACGGCTGAACGGATCAGTATGGAATTTGGAAGGGAGGTAGACTCTATTACTTACAAAGAAGGACATAGGTTACTTTATATTTCGGAAAAGCGTGTGCGGAGCCGCCGACAGAAGCTAGTCAGAAATAAAACAAAACAGATGTTCTAATCCATAACTCAATATGACAGCCAGACAGGCAACCGATGATTTGACATTTAACATGTCAAATCAATGACAGGTAACATTATTGAAGCACGAAATCACCATTACGTTATTAGTGGATTGCTTTTAACATGACAGTTAATTACAAATCACCCATTAACTGACGGTAAATCACTAATCACCCATTAAATAACAGTAAATGTCAGTTTACTATCTACTAATAGAGGCCATACACTGGGGAGAATAAAGACGTAACACCAAGTTTATTTTTGTTACAAGGCAGTGATATTGTTTTGGGGTGGGATTACAAAAATATTATGGACAACTGCATTCTTACTACCCGTTGTCCTATTACCCGTTTTTCTGTAGGAATGAAGCATTTTCCCTCGGTAAAAAGTAGCCTTTGTTCATCAGGAATAATGTGGGCTTATGGTAAAATGATTTTTCAAATCGGTCCAGTAGTTTCAATACAAAGTTTGTATTGAATAGGCTCCGAAACTACTGGACTATAAAGAGGAAAGATTTGATTGTTTGTTTGTATTATAAACAAACAATCAAATCTTTCCTCTTTATAATATTATAGTATAGATAATCTCTTAAGGCCAGATATTCCTTCAGCAGTATGCGTAACAGTCAACGCGCGCTTGCCTGCGCTCGTGTTTTAGTTATTTAAACATAGTCATCAACTTTATATTTGTTTTATTCGTGTTGTAGTTATTTAAACATAGTATTTTTATCAAGTCAAACTCTGCTTTGTTAAGAAATATTAAGGGTCTTTAATTAAGTACAAAAAAGTAAAATATCAGTGGTTCGCTAGTCATAATATTGAAAACAAGATCCGTCAAGTGCGAGTGTAACTCGCGCGCCGAGGGTTTTGAACGTTTGTCAACAAATATGTTCCAAAAGTATGACCAAAAGTACCGGTTAGAGACATCGCAATTTAACTAATACCTAAGAATAGTAGGTACCAACCTGCAATTCAGATGGATCTCCCTGCATGCTTCGGTTAAATGGGTGGTTCGGTTAAGGTGGTAATGGTAAATTTTTCGACTTTTTTCAAAATATTTCAAAAAGTATGAAACCTACAGAAATTTGAAAAACTGTTTTGAAATGTACAAACCAATACCTTTCATTTGATACCCCACTCGGTGAGGTAGCTCCCCCTTTTGAAAATTATTCCCCCCCTTTTTGACCATTTTTCAAAAAGTGTTCGTTTTTCAAACTTTTCTATATTTTTCCTGTAAAATATAGATCCATGTCTATAAACGCTCCATACATTTTACATGGATCGCTCTGCAATCTTCGGAGATAGGGGGGGGGGGGAATGGGTATTTTTTCGACTTTTTTCGAAACATTTTAAAAAGTATGAAACCTACAAAAATTTCAAAAAATATTTTGAAATGTACAAAATGATACCTTTCATTTGATACCCCATATGACTCTGTAGGTAGCTTTTAAAATTTTGGCATCACAATTTGTATGGAAAATATTCATTTTCATTTTTCATTTATTTTCAATTATTTTTCTTAAAATCTGTACACTCGCACGAAATGTATTATTATTTTAAATTTCAAGTTGGTAGCTGCAGTAGTTTTTGAGTTATTAAGGAGGGAAAAAAGGACAGACAAAGCGAGACCATAAGGGTTTTGAAACCGATCTTCGATCTTCAAAACCCTAAAAACATCTGAAAAAGGGGTACGTAACTTTGGGTTTTTTTTTTCTATCCAGTGAAGTTCATTAGATTTTGTAACTGAATGTGACTTTGACTAGACTAGATCCTTATCTATACTAATATTATAAAGAGGAAAGATTTGAATCTAAAACTACTGGACGAATTTGAAACATTCTTTTACTATTATAAGCCCACATTATTCCTGATAAACATAGGCTACTTTTTACCGCGGGAAAATGCTTCATTCCTACGGGAAAACGTGTAATAGGACAACGGGTAGTAAGAATGCAGCTAGTGTAATATAATATCTTTGTTCAGATTTTTTAACACAAAACATTTTCTATGTGTCATATGATTATAATAAAAATCACATAAATGTTGCCTTCTTGCTAAATTTTTCTCAAACTATTCTGTGAAAGTTTTTCAGGTCAATATATTTTGAGATGTCGCCTTACTTGTCAAAAGATATCGCATCGTAGAGGTTATTAGTTAATGTTTTTTTACGAGCACTATCAATACACTTCACTATTCTGAGGCTAGGGTGTTTTACCTTTGATTTTCCCTTTTCCCGACGTTTCAGTAAGATGGCATTGTCGTTTTTACAGGATGCTCCATTCTTAGAGGACCAAACGAAGTATATATGTTGTGGATAGATCTGGTTTTGTTCATCATAGTTGTTCATTTTCAAGAGAAACATTATTACGTTGAAACAACCTTTTGGTATCAAATATCTTATAAACATGTCACACTTTATATTTTTTGAATCGTCTGTAGTGACTACGTCTACGATTTTGCTAGAGAAACGTCACTAATTGATACATGTAGCTGAAAATTCATCCGAAAATCAGTAGCAATCGTGCAATAGTCTGAAAATTAAAAATGAGGTGTCAGCGTTGTGCCAAAGTAGTAAACAGGTGATTAATTAAAAACTATAAAAAACCGGTCTCGGTCCTCGATTTTTCACTTTTTTTTTGTCAAATGAAGGCGAAGGCTAAGTTAAAGGCGCATACCCGACCCAGCTCAGCGCCACCACCTATTTTATCTTATTATTATGTTAAACGAAGGAATGCTCACAATCGTGGGCCAAAAAGAGCAACTTCGCATCTCTGCTTACATTATACAAAATAAAACTTTTACAGAGGCATGAAAATAAGCTTATGATAGGTATCACAAACTGCATGTTAGATTTTTGGAAATTCCTTCGTTTAACATTATCTAACTAAACTAATATTATAAAGAGAAAAGATTTATATTTTTGGATGTTTGTAACGAATAAGCTCAAAAACTACTAGACCGATTTCAAAATTTCTTTTATCATTAAAATGCTGCACTATCCCTGAGTAACATAGGCTTTATTATTATATATATTTGTTTAAAAATAAATATCCACCCGTGCAAAGCCGGGACGGGCCGCTAGTAATAAGATAAAATAGGTGGTGGCGCTGATTTGGGTCAGGTATGCGTCTTAACTTAAAACCGTAAATTATTCCAGCCGATTCTTTTGATACCTCCTTTATCAACATCACTGTAGTCGTTTTGATGCTTGGAGGTAACAAAGAGTTCCGTTCCTAAAAAACTCGAAAAACATTACCTACCCACGTCTTCGGGTAAAAACATAGTAAAATAAGGTAAAATAATTACACAACGCAACGGGCCTCAGCAATCCTGTTAATGTTATAATCTCATTAGAAGCACTGACTACACTGATAAGTAGGGTGTACAAAGTAGTGATCAGTAGATACCTATGCAAAGTCGGTTAATTGTATCTAGTTCCTTCATGTTTATGTTGCCCTAGTAGTAAGGTAAGTACATAGACCTCATAAAAAAAAATTTAGATTAATTTTCAGTTTGGTTACTACTTATATAACTATCTATTTACAAACTTTGCTTATGCTAGTAGTCGCCTTTTTAGCGTAGGCCTCCCCAGCTCCTTCCAAACTTTTCTATCTCTGGCCTTTGTTATCCAGTTAGGACCAGCTCTCTTCACAACGATGTCTTGCCATCTCTTCTCCGGTCGACCTCTAGATCTCTTCTAATTCCTTGGGATCCACTCTGTGATTTTCTTGGCCGAACGGAGAGTAGAATCGTGAAGATTATTTTCCATTCTGCACCATGTGCCCAGCCCAATTCCATTTTAAGGATCTTATGACCTCTACGATGTCCCTCAGTTTTGTCTCACCTCTGATTTTTATGTTTTTACCATGTCTTTAAGTTTTATTCCAAGCATGCTTCTTTCCATTTTCCTTTGGCAAATTGATAGCTTGTTTTCATCTTCTTTCTTCAGTGATCAGCTTTGGCAGCCATATGACAATGATGATGGTAGGATGGTGACTTCATATAGTTGTTTCTTGACGTTTATCTCTATTTCTTTGTTTTTAGTGAGGTCTCCTTTTTCCATACAATTAGGTAAAGCGCCGCTATCGTGCGAAAAGGGAACTACGCAAATCTCAAACCAAAATGGAGACGTCACTATCACGTTTCGTTACTAAAGGTAGGTTTAGACAGGGTCAGTAACTGACTCCGAATTCAAGACAAGTCAGCGCTGACCCGAAAAAAACCCAATGTAAATTGATTTGAAGTCAGTGCAGCGGTGAGAAGTCAGCGCTGACTTGTGCATTCGCACACGAATATTTTGAGGTCAGTCGGCGCCCCCCGCAAGCCGCGCCCTACCGCGCCAGCGGTAAAAACCCCGTGTAAAATATAAATAGTCAAGTCAGTGCTTGGTCAGTCACTGTCGCTGCGTTGTAGGGTGTGGTCATTGATGTGGGACACCATCCGCTTTCTTTTTATTATTTTTTCTTTTCCACTGACTTCACACACGTGTGCTCATCGTAAAGAACTTGCTACGACTACTGACTCCATGTAAACAGTTGAAGTCAGGGTCGGCGCCGGCACAGGCGCCGCTACTGACTTGTATACTGACCCTGTGTAAATCAGCCTCGTCAAATGACTCACTTCTTCTGTAGTCTTGTGAAGTTCGCGAACTAGGTCTTAAGAGTGCTCCCACAGATGAATTACGCGAACTAGTTCGTCATTCGCCGCTCCATAGTTCGTTAGTTCGTCACCGAATGAGCAAGGGTGGCGTCAACCGAACTAAAATCGTGAGGGTCTATGATTATTTAGCTTTTTACTTATTGCTACATAAAAAGTACGCGTGAAAACCGAAGTGTTAATTAATGTATATTTGAGTTTTTTGTACTGTACCCTTCACTCACAATAATTATATGCTTTTCAAGAATGTTCATATAGAGGTTTTAGCTGTTCATAGTTTTATGGTGTGAAAATTGTAGGAAAAAGTACTTACACCAATCCATAATCTTGTCGCGTGTCCGTGCTGGAGCAGTATCAAAACGAGCGAAGGATCTGTCTTCCTCTGATTCGAGCTGGGAGCTGACGAACTAGAAGAGCGAACTAGTTCGTTTAGGAGCGGCGACCTAAACTGAGCGATCTCTGTCGCGAACTGTACTATGCGCAAGACTACATCTCTGGTAACATGTAAGTGAAGTCACGGACGAAGGCTAGTGCTGGAATAAAATGATCAAAGCCTCCAAATATCGGATCCCAATTTACCCCATGATAAGCTTTAACTCTAATTTCGAGCCTCATCTAAATTTCCATGTTGTTACGAATTTTGCATATCCCATTAGCGGTACTGCCAACATAATGACTTGAAATTAATCATAACTCTTGCAGTCGAACGGGGTCGGGGTTAACTAGGTTAGGATGTCAGTCATTATATTCATAAAAAACCGGCTAAGTTTGAGTTGGACTAGCGCACAGAGGGTTCCGTACAAACTTGTATTATGTAAATAGTTCGTCCATCACAGGTATCATAATAACGCTTATAGTGTAAGCCAGTCCGCACTAAATTTAAGATCAAATAAAAAAAAACAACACTATCTCATCCAGACCTTAGCAACGCAATAGACATAATATGCAGGTGGGTTGCTTATCCCTTCGGACGAAGTTTTCTTAAAATTATAATAGAATTTCATGTACATATATACTTATTTCGTGATGTTACTGCAAACTTACCGTTTTCGGATATATCCTTATAATTGTACTTTACAAACTTGCTTCTTACCAAATTTTATGTTTCTTGGTCAGCGGGAAATAGTACCCTTTACGTTTTGATGCCATTGCTAGTGTCAGAATATGCTGGCATAAACGACTGGGATGACGATCTGCGAAAGACTGCAGGCAGATGTTGGATGCGGCAAGCTGAAGACAGGGCGCTATGGCGCTCATTAGGGAAGGCCTATGTCCAACAGTGGACTAATTTAGGCTGATGATGATGATGATGATGATGAAACGACTGTATCATTGATTGCGTTGACGAGGCCGCACACCTTACACTTGTAATACGACAATTGTAGCGCTACATTTGAAAAGCCATACATTACCAAACGGACCAAACGAAGAAGGATATATGTTATGGATATATGTTCATGATCTTTGTTCATAATAAGGATCCATAATGATTCACTAAGGGTTCCTATTTTCCTTTTGGCTTAGCATTCGCACCACCCCAACTCTTCCCGCGGGCGTCGTAAGAGGCGACTAAAGGATATCCACCGGGGGCGGGCAGCAGCGCACCCTGCAGAACAATTCTACCACCGAACTGCGATCCCCAGCCCGCATGCCTAGCGTGGGGATTATGGGCATTACCCTCCATGAGATAAAAGCCAAATGCGCTTATCAGGGAGAGGCCTGCGTCCAGCAGTGGACCAATATAGGCTGTTGAGGTTGAGGAAGGGTTCCTTTTCTCCTTTTGAGGAAGAGGTACGAACCCCCAAAAGGGAAGAAAATAAGGAGAATGTGGCCTATTTTATGTCAACCATGCAAAACAAAACAATAAACAAAATTGTAACATAATAAAACAGACCCTTTCTTTTGGGTTTGCGTTATCGGGTAATAAAAGACATACTTACCTACCTACCTACATACAGAGCCTATACCTACACATTAACTCCCCTTGGAGTCGAGACCTAGTCCGTAGGGTACCGAGGCTCTTCGGGTTTTTAAGAAATTATCTGAGCGTCCAGTCGAAGCGACGCGTGACCCGAGAGCTGGTGAGTATCTGGCGCAGCGCATCTGCATTGCCATCCAGCGGGGCAATGCAGCCAGCGTCTTGGGGACGCTTCCGACTGGTATTGATATCGATCAGTTGAGCTACCTGTAGATTGTTTGCAACAGTCTGATTACAATCAATTATATCAATATTTTATTTTAATTTTCCATGCAATGAAGATTTAATTTAATTCATACTTCTGTCATGTATTAGATAGAGGACAACAGTTTTCTATCGCAGCTTTTCGAAATCAGAGTAATTTAATATTCAACACGAAATAGGTATTTCTGAATAACAACAGCTACTGCCAAATGGTCGCAATCAATCGAGCAGAGAAATAACGGCGCGAGCCATCCGAACCGACGACGTGTTCGTATCATCAATCATTTCTGGTTTATACCTCACGATACGACTCGGAATTTCTGACCCATTATTACAAACAACAAAAGGGAGTGGTGGATTGCTACCAAGGAAAAATAAATTAAAAAGCGTTTCTCCAGTTGCTCACATAATAACAGTGGACACGACTGCCGACAAACTGTTTTACAGTTTGGCAGAAGCATTAAAATGTAATGTACTTTTAAGTTGAAGAAAATAAATAAATTAAAATTTAGAGCATTCATTAAAAACTGAGCGCCGAATTTCAAGAATTATTTAGTATCTAAAAAAGAAAATCACACTAACAGAACAAAACATTTACAGCTAGTATTTACACTTATATCTTTTCCTAATAAAATCTAAGCCGTCACCAGAAGTCAGAGTGCCCAGAATGCAGCAGGCAGCATTGCCACCAATGGCACTGCAATGCTGATTCGTTGACCGAAATATAAGCCTGCATTCCGATCATCTGTGGACTGTATGATTTTTGAGTTTTGTAAGATCTTAATATATTACGTGTGCCCGAGGACCCCAAGGTTTCCACTCCAAACGTGACATACCAAACTAAAGCCCTTCTTGCAAGGTATATAAAAAATTATCAACTCTGGCGGGACTTGAACTTCTATACTCGTTTAGACAGGTCATTTCAACCTGTCTCTGAGCTTTTTTGTAAGCCTAAAGAAATTTGATTTTGATTATGGTCTACATCTACACTATAAAAACAATTTAGAGTTTTGGCCAATTGATTAATATTTTGGCACTCACCTGATCGGGTCGTCTGATCTAAATGCATTTACAACAAACAAATCCGTCCCCATCGATATCGTGACGAAGAGATTTTGTCACAAGCCCTCCATTTACTAAACTTATTTTTCATCGGATTTTGAAACTTGTTTTTGTTAACACAAAGTTTTTATTGCTTTGGGCTCTTTTGGGCCTACTTTAGTATTCAAAGGCAAGGAGATATGAATTTTAAATGTTTTCTTTCACAAAATTTAAGAAGCTAATGTTTTGGAAAACGGAAATTTTATCTGATTCAAAGTTGTTTTGTTTTTGAAGTCTTTCGGTTTCGATATTCCAATCAAAATGTCGTTAAGCCGCTCTGCAACACCGTGGCACACGCTGTGCCCGTGCACCCACCCAGTGTACCACAGTGTACACCCAAAATAAATAATTTACAGACAATAACTTCTAATTAAATCTAGTATGGCACAATCGGCAGCCTTATCGCTGAAAGCGATCTCTTCCAGGCAACCTTTGGATGGACAGGATCGGTTAGTGTAGAACTTGACGGTGGTGGCGTAAATGACACTACAAAAATTAAAAAACTAGACAAGACTAGATCTATTAAAAATGTCATGTTCTGTGCTGTGTGATCTGTTTGTATTTGTTCCTCGAAGAAAACAATAAAGAAAAAACTACAGTCAATAGATACCAGAGATGGCAGCTTTCCTATCTGCTTTGTTGGACTCGATGCGACTCACTGGGCCGAGAGTGGCTCTACAACAGGTCAACGTTTTATAAATACCTCGTATATTGGCTATTGATTTCTCTAGTAATTTGTTTTATCAGTTAACGGGTGAACTTAACGGTTTGGTTGTCAAACGAGGCTTGGATCTCACTACTTACGGGATCCCGTGTTAAAAGAATCGAATCACATAAAATTCTACATTTTTCTTTGGTTCATTGAATTGAACCAATCCGCTGACAAGTGCGTCTACTAATCGGCAATCCGAATGACGTCATTCGCATTAAATGGAAAAGTTGCCTTCAAGAATCCTCGCCGGCATTGCCGACAGTCCGCTCCGTGCGGTACGGATCTTTTATGTCAAACCATTGATGGGTCCAGTGCGGATTGTCCGATACCGGCCCGTGAACGCGCACCCTAACGTTTCAACTGCTAACGTTTGAGCCGTAATGCCGTACCTTACCACACCGTGATCGCGACCCAGATTGTTCGCAACAGTCTGCTGTAAGCTCAATTGCAAATACTAGTTTTAATTTGTTTCTATTATTTGATTGTAATTTTTTTTATCAAATAGAAAAATTACGTAGGAACTTTGGGACACCCTGTACAAGCACATAACCTTCACTCAATCAAAGTTTTGTTTTCCAGACAGTCCTCTTTGGTTTTTGTGAGAAAACTAGATCAAAAAACTAATGGTGTTTGGTAGAGGAAAAACGGGAAAATACTGGGGATTTCTTTTTAAAAACGGTCCACGAAGTCCGGCCGCGAAAAAGGTTTTTCTGAACCCGAAAAGCCTTTTTGTTTTATGCATCAAATTACAGAATGTTTGTTGAAAACGTGCTTTGAATGAAACTCTAAAGTTAGGAAAAGAGTGTTCAAATTTTCAGGCTGCCTGGTGAAAAATTTGGTCCTTTAGGTTTTAGGTTAATTCTATTTAGACTTTAGGTTTATTTATTCTATCTAGGCTTGCGTTATCTGATCTTTATTTTGCACTACGAACTAGTTTCTGCCCGTGGCTTTGCATGCGCTGTTGCTATGGAAACGTTTAAAGGTAATTTCTATCCCACGCGAACTGATTTAAGGAATAAAAATTTGAAAATTCGTATTATAAGGGGATCAGAGGTCATTTTTCATAGTCATAACTTCGGAACCGTAACTTTTGGCCCTTCTATAGAAAGAACGGGTTTCAGGGTTTTTTGAAATTCACACCCTAAAGGTCATTCACACTCACTGACATATCACGAAATCTCAGGTACTAGAAGAGCTACGAGGCTGAAATTTTGCATGGAGGTTTCTATTAAGACGAAGGCACCCATTAAAAGGACGGATTCTTGGAAATTCGTATTTTAAGGGGGTCAGGGTCAGAGGTCATTTTTATAATAACTTTTAGAAAGTAGGCACTCGCTAAGAACGGATTTTGGAAATTCGTATTCTATGGTAGTTAAAATGGGGTCGTAATCGAATAAGATTTTTTTTTTAACAACCGTTCTTAGAAGGAATGGGATTTATAGGTTTTCCTATACTATCTTTAAAATCGTAAAGGATTGGTTTTAAAACTTTGACGTTGATAGTTTACATGGAAACCAACATTACTTGGGGTATTAGTATTACTAAAGTCCACGCGAATGAAATCGCGGCGGGGCAGCTAGTACCTAGTACTACTAAAACGTCAAGTGCGAGTTGAACATACGCATCGAAGGTTCGAAGGTACCTCAGTAAAACTAGAACAATAAAAAAGTAATTGAAGTTACTTGGTTACAGTAGTAACGGTAGCTTTGGGCCCAAAGCTATACTTTCCATTTTCTTGTACACTCGCCCTAATAGAATATTGATAAAGGAACCTCGTAAACCTTTTATTACGACTACCTGAATTGGACTCATGTTGAACCCACATCATATGTGACCTTTATTACAATGGGTTAAGGTCTAAGTCGTAAATCATGCCTTATAAGAAATTAGGTAGTATTTATTTACGATGTCTTGTGGTAGAATAAAAGGCCAAGCCGGTTGCTTCAAGCCTTATCATCATTTGCAGGGTTTTATTTACTGACTAGTTTCTGCCGCCGTCTTCGCATGTAATGTTTCTATTCTTATCCCATGGGATCTGATTTATGGGATTAAAGTAGTTTTGTTCTAAGAACCTGGCCAGGACCAACGCGCAACACAGAGGTAAACCAACTGCTCGGTGGGCAGATGACATAATTCAAGTCGTTGGCAAACACTGGATGAACACAGCTAAAGATAGAGACACCTGGAAATCTCTTGAGGAGGCCTTCACCTTTGACCAGAAGGGTTCTTCAGAAAAGGACTTTATACCTACCTTAGTGCTAAAACTTATGAAAATAATATTTTTAAGAACCTGAGAATAAGTACTACATAGGCCAGTATTTTCAAGTATTTTGTAATATATCAAGAAATATAAGGATTTTTATTTTATTTTTGTATTTAATTATGTTTTATTATACGTCTAGAACTATACTATGCAAATTCAGCTCGAACTGTTTAGTCGTTTTGGCGTGAAGAAGTACAAGCTTCCATGACGACCTCCGTGGCGCAGCGGGCGAAGGTCCGCCTGCGACGCAGGAGGTTGCGGGTTCGATTCCTGCCTCGGAACAAATTTGTGTACGATCTGCAGCAAATTGTTCCGATGGTCTGGGTGTTTTCTATGTATAATAAAAAAAAATATCTATCTATGTAGTGTATTATATTAAGTATATCAGTTATCTAGCACCCATAACACAAGCTCTGCTTAGCTTGGGGCTAGATAATGCTGTGTGAAAATTCCAGCGTCGACAGTGGTGGATATCTAGGTTGTGGACGGGAATACAACGAGAACACCTAATACGTAAAATAACTTCCTCAACGGTCCACTGCTGGACGCAGGCCTCCTGATAGGCGCATTATTGGCTTTTATCCCATGGGACAATGCCCATAGTCTAATCATCATATACATACATCTAATCATACAAACTTTCGCTCATTACTGTGATTGGTTAGATACTGCATCATTTGCTGATAAGGAATGCGTAGACTTCTTTCCTTCTACGATATCCATAAAAGAGACGAAATCTCTTCAAATTTAGAATCAAGTTCTCATATCTCCATCGTCGGTTGCTGATGCGGAGATCGCTTTCCTTCCACAACACCCATAAAAGAGATGAAATCTCTTCAAATTTGGAATCGAGTTATCATAACAACAAAACCGTCTTTGTGAGAGTCCCCGCTAACAACAAAATAGACTTCCACCGGCTGATAATGATCATGATAACAAACACCTTGCCAAATTACTACGCGAAGGCGCGTGAATAGCCCAGTGAATAGCGCGATAAATCAGAAGAAGCGCCAGTCATCCGCCAATTTAGTGAATTATCTGTTCTTTGGGGTTGCCAGGCTTTTTCATTTAACATTAAAGCACACTGAATTAGAGCTGTTTCAACCAAAGCAAAATACACCCGCTTTGGGGGATAAGGCTGCCTTTCCACCAGAGATGTGCTACGTTTCTAAGTTTCCAGCCGACCAATAGGATCGCTTCCTTATCGCGTTTTTGTCAGGTATGAAAATGAAGTGATAATGCTCGCTCATTCCTTTCCGTCCGACTATGTTGGTGGAAATAAGTATGCTTTTTTTTTCGAATGGACTAAAATGCTGTTGACCGCTGATGGCCATGACAGCGTTACCGGACTATGCAGTTTAGTCTTGCTAGTTAAAATGGGTCCGCTCCGCTCGCGGTGGAAACCCGGATTTAGATTTTGCGTAAGCGCTTACTACAAACACACACGGCAGGTGAATAAGAGACTTTAGATTCGAACAAGATGTACCCCTACTCAAAAGTGAAGTGAACATCTCGTCCGCGGACGATTTTTAGATTCGGACGAAATGTACCCAAACCCATATTATCAAAGGTACAACATTTCATAACATTGTTGTTGACATTCTGTACATAGCTGAAATTGCAGGTGTCGTAGCATTTTAGAGCTTGCAATGTGATTCTCTGAGGTACCGTTGTCAAAACAAAGCTTGCAATAGCAACTAGCATATTCTGTTTTCGGAGCTATCATTGCATTTTTATTACTATCGTAGTCTACGATTCCCTTTGGTTTCACTAAGCGGCAGTGAAATACCGGGCTATGAAATGGCTGACGACATTTGCTCGTCGCTGTTTGAATAACTTATTTTTAACTTCCAACATTGGCTAGGTACCTACTCATATTAAGTTAAATCGGGTCCCTACTTAGGCGAAACGAAAGCCAAAATCTTTCATTTCGCGAAGATTCAACCATGTTACAGCGATGTAGTAATCATCCTGAGATGGACACATCCTGGATATGTTATTTTATTTTAGATCCAAAATAACATTATTATATTTTATGTAATTCACCCGTCTGGTCCCACTGCAGGGTAAGGCCTCCCTCCTTTCTTCTAGCTTTCCCGGAAAAAAGAATAAACTCCTTTACTTTAAAATAACATAAGATTAAAAAATCCTTATCCGCCGATATAAATGGACGGTAAAGAATAAACAGGACCGTAGTACCGTTGACCGTAGCACAGATATTATAATACTATACTAGTAACCGTAGTAACTTTATTTATTTATTTATTTATTTATAAAAAGTAATTACGCTATTTTTACAGGGCTAGGTTCCTAATGCAATAGTGTAAAAAATATAGAAAAAACAATGGAAACAATCTGAGCATAAATTAGCATTAGATACTAAAAACTTCAACTAAAAATTAAAATAACACAATAAAAAAACTACAAATTACATAATTACCAACCTAATAAAAAATTAAAATTCGTCCATCAATATATAATGTTAAATAACATTACATAAAAACAATTAATAAATTCCAATTACCTAATGTCAAACCTAATAAAAACTTACAATTAACAACATTTATAAACGTATATTTATATATCACATTTAAAGAGGAAATAGCGAGAATTTCTAGAATATCTGAAATATTTCACAAGGTAACCGATATAGCTCTCAGAATTTGCAAGTTCAATTGCAACGGTACGGTCATTATAGTTGCAAACTGCCGACGCGGGGCCAAAGTTTCTTGGATGAAACCGTGAATGGCAAAACTCGGGGACATTATTGCTTTTCTTGAGGCCAATGAGTTTCATTGTTGAAGTCCATTTGTGTTGTGTTTCACAACAGAGCAGGAACAAATGAGCGTAATGAATCTTTGGTGCAAGGTGGTTTCTTTGGTATTGTACAGGTGCTTCGATGATTTTATTGATTTTAAAATATATTTACCTACATATTAGTTTTCATCATTGATATAACTTTACATATAATAACATATTGGTGTTCTTTTAAACATTAAGTATGTACCACACATTTTTATGTAACGTTTTGTCGTATGGTTTTTATATCTCGTGTTCATGAAATATTGTTATTGTTAAATTTTAATTCTGATCTTTGTTCGAGCGATACGAAAGTTACAAACTTATGGCGAATAGATTTACATACGTTATCACTATATGTACTTATAAATTGATTATCTATTAGGTACCTACAAAAACTGCCTGTATTAGTAGATCCATGTTGGAACTATTGACACAGTTTTTGAGTAAAACTCAGTGGATCTACTGAACTACGTAATCCTTATGTATGTACCACACATTTTTATGTAACGTTTTGTCGTATGGTTTTTATATCTCGTGTTCATGAAATATTGTTATTGTTAAATTTTAATTCTGATCTTTGTTCGAGCGATACGAAAGTTACAAACTTATGGCGAATAGATTTACATACGTGATCACTATATGTACTTATAGATTGATTATCTATTAGGTACCTACAAAAACTGCCTGTATTAGTAGATCCATGTTGGAACTATTGACACAGTTTTTGAGTAAAACTCAGTGGATCTACTGAACTACGTAATCCTTATTTGAGTGATCTATTCAGTGATCAAAATCATACTTCAAAACAACAAATTTCAAGGGAAACTCTTTGATAAGATCAAAGAGTAGTTATTGATTTGCAGAGGGATCGCTGAAATCCTAGAGATAAATATTTATGAAGGCATCAAAGGGTTTTGTTGAAACATTTTAAATTTTATGGGCAGTTAAATGATAAAAGAAATATACATAGAGAGATCGTAGTTAAATATTAAGGAAGGTCATTCCAGTTTTTAATTCCCGATATAGGTAACTAGGAAAAGGATGGAACCTGCTCGTAATAGTTGAAATAGTTTGTAGCAGTCTCCAGGTAGCTCAATTTTTTCAATTGTAAATAGTTTTAATTTTCTATCATTAGGAAAATAATATTTAAATGACATATATTTTTGATTAGATTTTTGAAATGAACACACAGTCACGTTGTTAAAAATATTCTAACTATAAATCTTATATCTGCAGAGCAACTGTACCAAACTGCGATCCCCAACCCGCAATGCCCAGCGTGGGGATTATGGGCATTACCCCCCCAATGATGAAAGCAGCCAAAAAATGGCCCCCAGTTCCCGGCCGCCTCGCTATTCCTGGCCATGGTAGCGGCCACGGTAACGGCGGGGCAGGGGGTGCTAGGAATCCCCGGGCTACATTAGGCTACCATTCATTGCTCAAAAAACTGACCCTGGCGACGTTTAACGGACGAACTCTGAGGCTGGACCATCATCTAGCGCAGTTGGAAGTGGAGTTAGAGAATATTAAATGGCATGTTCTGGGGTTATGTGAAGTCCGTAGAGAGGGGGAGGACACCGTAACTCTAGACTCAGGCCATCTTCTCTACTTTCGCGAGGGTGATAAAACATCCCAGGGTGGCGTAGGGTTCCTCGTAAATAAGGCTCTCGCTAGCAACGTTCAAGAAATCTCCAGTGTGTCGAACAGGGTAGCGTACCTGATCCTTCGGCTATCCAAGCGGTATAGCATGAAGGTAATTCAGGTCTACGCACCGACCTCGACACACTCGGATGATGAAGTGGAGGATATGTATGAAGACATATCCAAAGCCTTACACAACACCACTAAGGCCCACTTCAACGTTGTTATGGGGGACTTTAACGGCAAGGTGGGAACCCAGACTGGCAACGAATCCCGAATAGGCCCGCATGGTTATGGAGTTAGGAATCACAGGGGGCAAATGCTTGTCAACTTCCTTGAGAAAGAGGGGCTGTTCTTAATGAACTCCTTCTTTAAGAAACAGCCTCAAAGGAAGTGGACATGGCAAAGCCCCGACACTGTGACTAAAAATGAGATCGACTTCATCATGACGGATAGCAAGCACATATTCAGAGATGTCTCAGTGATCAACAGGTTCAATACCGGATCTGATCACCGACTGCTCCGAGGCTCTCTGAATATCAACTTGAAGCTTGAAAGAAACCGTCTGATGAAGTCCACGCTCCGACCTAACCCAATCCAAATCATGGCGGGCACCGAGAAGTTCCAGCAGCTTCTCGGGAATAGATTTGTTGCCTTGGATCCCACTGATGACGCTGACGAGACCCTACACAATCTGGTCGAAACGCTGAGGGATGAGGGCATCAAGTTTTGCAAAAAGCAGCGCACTGGCAAGAAATCCAAACTCTCGGATGAGACTCTCGGTCTGATGACAAAAAGACGGGAAACCACTCAAGCGTCTTCGTTAGAGAGGTCAGACCTGAACAAGCGAATTGCGAAGATGGTACGGCGCGACCTTCGGAGCTCCAACACACGCCTCATCGAAGAGGCGATAGAGCGAAACCGAGGGTCCAAAGTATTCACTCAGCAGCTTGGCAGGAGCCACCTGACGAAGCTTAAAACGCACGACGGGAGGACCGTATCGTCGAAACCGGAGATCTCCGCCGAGGTAGAGGATTTCTATGGCCGTTTATACGCTGCACATGCCCCCCATTCCCGGCGAGACGACCATGATTCTAGAGCCACCCTGACACGCCACTATACCGACGAACTGCCAGACATCAGTCAAGACGAGATCGTGTTAGCTCTGAGGCAGCTTAAAAATGGAAAAGCCCCCGGTGAGGACGGAATAACTTCAGAGCTTTTGAAAGCCGGAGGTGCCCCTGTTGTACAGGAGCTACAAAACCTCTTCAACGCCGTCCTTCACAGTGGGAGAACTCCAAAGGCGTGGAGCGGGAGTTTGGTGGTGCTCTTTTTTAAGAAGGGAGATAAAACCCTCCTTAAAAACTACAGACCCATCACGCTCCTGAGCCACGTCTATAAGCTGTTCTCACGAGTGGTCACGAATCGTCTCGCCAGGAGACTCGACGAGTTCCAGCCACCAGAACAGGCCGGGTTCCGCGGAGGATTTGGCACCATAGACCACATTCACACGGTGAGGCAGATTATACAGAAGTCCGAAGAGTATAATCAGCCTCTGTGTCTGGCCTTTGTGGACTATGAAAAAGCCTTTGACTCTGTCGAAACCTGGGCTGTTCTGGAATCCTTACAGCGATGCCAAGTAGACTATCGTTATATCGAGGTGCTGAGATGTCTCTACGAGGCCGCCACCATGAGTGTCCAAGTACAGGGCCAGCAGTCTAAACCCATCCAACTGCGCAGAGGAGTGAGACAGGGGGATGTTATATCCCCGAAACTGTTCACGAGCGCGTTGGAAGATATGTTTAAGACGCTGGACTGGAAAGGTAAGGGCATCAACATAAACGGCGACCACATCTCACACCTGCGATCGCTGATGACATAGTCTTAATGGCGGAGTCGCTAGAGGAGCTGAACCAGATGCTGGACGGCCTAGCCTCAGCCTCGCGACGCATCGGTCTTGGCATGAATTTGGATAAAACCAAAGTCATGATCAATGGCCTCATTGATCCGGGACCGGTCGTCGTACATGGCCACCTTCTCGAAATTGTTTCCGAGTATACTTACCTTGGGCAAATTCTGCAGTTGGGTAAAAATAATTTTGAGAAGGAGGCCAAGAGGAGGATCCAGCTAGGCTGGGCAGCGTTTGGGAAACTACGTCGAGTCTTCTCGTCATCCATACCGCAATGCTTGAAAACTAAAGTTTTCAATCAGTGCGTCCTACCCGTCATGACCTACGGAGCTGAGACGTGGACACTCACGGTAGGGCTGGTCCACCAGTTCAAAGTCGCTCAGCGAGCTATGGAAAGAGCTATGCTCGGAGTCTCTCTGAAGGACAGAATTCGTAACGAATACATCCGACAGAGAACCAAAGTTATCGACATAGCTCAAAGAATTAGCAAGTTGAAGTGGCAGTGGGCCGGCCATATCTCGCGAAGAACCGACAACCGCTGGGGCAAACGTGTTCTTGAGTGGAGACCACGACTCGGCAAACGTAGTGTAGGACGCCCTCCGGCCAGGTGGGATGACGATCTGCGAAAGACTGCAGGCAGATGCTGGATGCGGCAAGCTGAAGACAGGGCGCTATGGCGCTCATTAGGGGAGGCCTATGTCCAGCAGTGGACTAATTTAGGTTGATGATGATGATGATGAAATCTTATATCTGACGATTTACCGCCTGGTCAGTATCTGAAGTAGGTAGATAACAATACAATACAATACAATACTCTTTATTGCACACCAAATAGAAACACAGGACAGGAAAAGACAAATACAAATAACGCTGCACAATGGGCGGCCTTATCGCTATGAGCGATCTCTTCCAGGCAACTTTTAACATTCTAAGTACCTAATTCAAGAAACATATATTAGTATTTATTATTCCGCTAAAACAGTAATAGCTTGAATCATAGATTCCATAATTTTAAGCTATCTACTACTAATACTTAGTATTATGGAATCTACTAAGTACTACTACTACTAAGCTGTACGCGAACTTTAAGAGTTCTCTCTCGAGTTAGAATATTTTTAGTCACGTACAATAGTCCGCTCTTTCAATAGACACCAGCTACAATATTAATAAACACGACACAACTTGAACCACGTATACGGGTCAACAGAAACGAGCTAGAAGCACGAAATTATTAACAGGAGAGGTGGTGGACGCGAACTTCTCACGGAAATTCTTTGTTGCATTTCCCGACTTAGCTATAGCTTTTTATACGATTGGTGTCCAATTATTTAGTACCATAAAATTCCTTTGATTCAAAAAGCCGCAATTAACGTTAAAAACGCTGTTTCTATAAATTTTCCAGCGCCATATCCTCATTAAAAAATTGTTATGTGTACGGGTAGCCATGTTTGCCTAATGAATGGGGTTCATCAAGGTTATATGTACATACATACTATTGGACCTTGTCTATTTATAGATTATATTGATTTTTATTCAACATTGCATCGTCTGACTATCTTTGGTCAAGTTCAAGTTCAAGTTCAAGTTCTTTATTCGTAACAATAATAAGGTTACATGTCAATTTTTTATCAATAATTCATTGTACTTTATGAATAAAGTACAAATTTTAAATAAATTCGATATAATAATATAAGTAAGAAAAATATACAACATAAAAATCAATTATCCAAATAAAATAAATTGTCAATTTAAAATTGAAAATTAAAATGTATCAATAAAGTATGTCAAATAAATTATATAATTTTACGCACGTTTACGTGCAAAGAATTCATCCAACGTATAAAAGCATTGTTTTATCAACCATTTCTTAAGTCTAAACTTAAAGGATTGCGTCGATACCGCGTCAGTGACATCGGACGGTAGTCGGTTGTGGTCGGTCATGGTCGGTCATGTTACATGCTCTTATCAAATTCAGTAAATTAATTTTTACTGTTCATAAAGTTATTATTTCATCTTACTATAATAGAATACATTTATTAAATCTTATAGGTGTATATCATGAACTACACTATTAAAAAAGCAACCTATATGTGTTTTTGAAGTCTTTCTTAGATCCTTGTTTAATAGTTCATAATTCAACGCATAATAAACTTGTAATAACCGATCGTCCGGAACAAAACATCATACTGCTTGAAAACCTAATATTTCAACCGCATATCACCTTACTTTATCACATCATAAACGTAGGCCGAAAGGGGGAGGGAGGCAGGTGGCCTCTGACGTCACAACCATGTACAAAGTAACGGACTTCCTACATTGTTCTCGGTTATATTTTGAGCGATAATTTTGCTAAGCTGTTGGCTGTTGACACGATGGCAGGCAGAGTGCTCTGTGCTTTGCAAGTCAAACAATTTTGTTTTAATACTTGCAAGTTTTTTGTTAATAATAAAGTTTTATGTGTTTCTAGTTTTGATAAGTTATTTTAGCCACAGTAAATAACAATGCACTTTTCACTGCAAACTAGCAGAATATTTCGGTTTAAACAGACTTTGTAGGTAAACGGTCTGCTTAGTTTGGGGTCAGATGGTTGGTAGTTGGTACCATTGGGAATCAAATTACCAGATGATGATGAATCCAGTTACCCTACTTAAAATAATGCAAAGCCACTCATCATTTTACACAATACTTACGGACTAAGATACATATACCTTTGTTTTCATACAACAGCTGCTTATGTCCCAGCAGTTCTGTACAGAAGTACAGCACAGAACTACTGGGAATAAGCGACCCATTCACACTAAGGTCGTGCATCTTACAGTTCTAAACACGAAACAATTAACCGTATGTCCGACTGTCCCAATGAAGATGTATGGAGCAATAAAGTTTACTGCGCTGTGACCATTGTGTTTGGTTTACAAGGACATCAGCTTAGCGCCAGAATTCGTTTAAAAATAGTTTAACTGTTCAGCTAGAATGAGAGAGTCCATACGATTTGACGTCCGATGCAGCTGTTACTGTTACTGGTAGCTATAAAACAAACTCAGCTTCTCTAAGCAGTCTCTCTAGACTAGATGATGTTGATATTGCTTGTATGTAAATATAATTATTAAGTGTTATTGGCGATTTCGCCGTTCTAAATAATAAATTTACTAAATAACTAAATGATGCTGTGTGAATTGTAAGCAATATTTATTCAGTCCTGAATTAATTAATTTTATTTGGACTGGATTGAGAAAAAAAGAATTTATTGAAAACAAAACTGTTAAAGCACAGAACATAAAATAAGTTCATAAAGAGGCAGGCAAAGAAGAAATAAAAAGTAAAGCAGGTATGAATTAGGTCAAAGAAGAAAGTAAAACAAACAAAACAACTATTGGCGCAGAAGAAAACAAATTAATGGAACAAATAGGGGAAGTAAGTGTAAGTGCAAATAAGGCGTTCATACTATCACAGTCTAGCCGAACTTAGTTAATAAAAGCTCAGATTCTGCTTTATTGAGACATTGGGAGCAAGGAAAACCTAGGTTTTTACTTTACCCAATTATCTCACGTTTAGAAAATTGCGAAAGATTAGATAGATAAAAGAATGGCTGTTTGATACCCCCTCATGCCAACGAAGGGGTCTAAATTAACATGCATGTTATTCTAAGTCTGGAAAATCTGGAATAGCATAATAAGCTAGGTACTTTTTATCCCGAAAAATGCGCATGCGAAGCCACGGGTAGAAGCAAGCGATAACATAAAATCGTAGGATTAACGCTTTCTTAGCAATGCCTTGGATTTTTTGAGCAGATGGTTCACCTGATGGTAGTACAGTTAACATCAGGTAGACCATCTGCTTGTTTGGTCAATTGTACCTAGTTTGAAAAAAAAATGTAACTACTTAATGACAGTTTCCGAGGCTCGTTCCAACTGTGGGTAGGTAGTTGTGATGTGACTGTTGCATATACACATTTGTATGACATTTCTATTGAAAAGTCATACACCAATACCTTTTATATTAAACTGCAGTTGGCTGTGTATCCCATCTCCTTAAGCCCTTACATCGAAAAATGTCCTTGTCTGACCTCTACGCAAATAAAATCGCGCAGCTAAAGCCAGTAAATATTTTTAAAAACACGACAACAAAAATCTGTAACATGTCCAGGTCAGTTCACCGTGTCATGTGTCCATTTTGATGGACATAAAGATACGCTTCGCGTTCAACCACACGCGATTTTATACAATAGCGTGACACAAAAGGTTACATTATAATCGAGGATTTTTTCCCAATACCTATTTTTCTCAAGTGTATAAAGGCCCAACAATGTCCCTTTTGGATATAATGGGTTTCGTGGTTTTTGTTGTAATTAAGAGATTATTGATAGCACTAGCTTTGGCCCTCCAGTTTGTTCTCGATTATTGACGTTACGTACCCCTGGATGAAACGTAGCGTCAGGAATGAAGGAAGTTAAAAAAATGAATACAAAAAGTAAACTATGTAACATATTATGTAAAACCATTTGAAATTTTTGGTTTAAAGAAATAAGTAAATTTTATCGGGGAAACAGCGTCCAAAACCACGGTCGACCTTGTTTCTCTTACGAGTCGAGTTTATTTAATCCAACAAATGATATAAGCCTATACGATAACCTACTAACTATACATTTGTAATGCCTTTGAAAAGGGTCTAACGAACGCACGTGAGGCGCTTACAAATGGAGAACTGAACGACATTTACAGTGAATTGATGGCAAATGGTGACGATTTTACGGTCTCAAATGGTCTTATAGGAGTGCCGGATGAATACTTTTGCATATTAGGTATAGTATAAATTTTTATTCACAAAGAAAATTACATGGTAGAAATAAATTACAAATAGTAGAAATAAATTACAACTAGTATTTACAATTGAAATAATTGAGCTAACTGCAGACTGTTGCAAAGAATTTACAGGTAGCTCAACTAGTCCATATCCAATCGGCAGCGTTTACAAGACAAACAATAGAAGTAGGTAAGTAAAATGTATATGAGAAATTTAACGTGACAAAGTTAAGAATACCAAAACCTCGTTGAAATATGAATGTGTATGCAAATTGGACAAAATATCTACGGCAAGAAACTCCACAAAATCCCGATATTTTCCTGATTTTATAGTATACAATGGTTTTAATGGAGGGTTGGCTAAATTTCTCAATACTTTTTGCATAATTCAGTGAGATCCTGGAAAATATTTTAGACTTTTTTCATCTAAATCATAACATATTTATCCTAGATATTCCAAGAGAAGTAGGTAAGTTTAATGTTTGAAAGAAATTATGAAGTTAATAATTTCTTCACAAAGACAAAAATAAAGAATACTAGAATCTTGTTAAAAATTACTGTAATGTTAATTTAAGAAATTCGCTAAAACATAGAAGTCCACAAAAGCCCTATATTTTCACGAAAACATACAAAAGTTTTCTCATTTCGCAACATAATACGAAACAAAACAAATCAATCTCTCGCGTTGAATTTCCGTTTAAAAACCACAACAACAATATCGAAATGAATGGAATACAAAATGTAAGTCTAATAATTTTATGTATGTGTATTTGTATGTATGATAACAACATGTATTTCATTATAGCATTCCATAAAGATCTGGGGCTCTTTTCCACTATTTTTAAGACAAGTGCTACAGTGGCGCCATACGAATAAGATGCTATTTCTATTTCGTTCTTAGATTATTTAGAAGAAGATTAGATAGAAGTAGGAACATTTATTTGGACACAAAATCCTATCCAGCCTTCTAATATTATAAAAACGAAAATTTGTGAATATTATGAAGATGTTTTTTACTTACTATATATCAAGATAAAATTAGGCTACACAAATAATCTGACATATAAAATTAATAAATAACTTTGAGATCACTTTATTTTCTAGTTATATTTAAGATATTTGAATTTTATGACCTGTCCAGTTTTAAGGCCTAAAGACATACTCGTAAAGCACTTTGAAATTTGATATTATTTGATACTTTCTCGGGAATAGCGCCCATAAAGCCATTTATAATTACTGTAGTTTTTAATTGGATTTTTATCTAGGTTAGTTTAATTATCGCACACCTTTTGATTTGTTACTGCCATGTGTGGTTGACAGGTAGATAATGCCATCGGCATTAAGCCCACCTTTTGTATAATTTTAGATAAATGTGTGCAATAAAGGATTTAAATATAAAAACCTAGCCGTGTCAAAAACCTAGTAAAACAAATATCGTGAAACAGTTGGTGAACATTTCCAACATAAATATTTCAGACATTGCATCGTACGGTCGGACGGACCGTTGGAGAGACGGTATGACAGCTTGAGCCGACCATTGGTCGAGTTGGTAGATTAAAATTGTGAATTGGTTGGCAGTGGAGCGTTGAGCAGGGGCTTAAAACTGAGCTTCAAGTTATTGCTCGGTTTAATTTCGCTGTGTCTTGATTGTTTTTTATTTGACGGCCTCTGTGGCGTATTGGGTGAATGTCCACCTGTGACGCAGAAGGTTTACAGGTTCGATTTTCGTCGCAGGATGCAAAAGTGATTGAGCTATTCGTTCCGGTAAAGTCGTTTTCTAATTATGTTATGTACAGTGGCGTTCATCGATAGGTAACCCCTTGACAGTATCCGAGTCTCGAAACTATATTCGTAATATTGTAATATTAAATTTAGCGTTTTAAACTTTGTTCTAACAGTTCTTACTTTATTCATTAAGAAAGTTTCTGACTTCAAACTTTACCTATAAAGATGAACAAAAATTCGAGAAATTTTATACTAGCTTCTCGAAAGCGGAATGCTCAAATTAGATCCTATTAGGTCCACTCAGTCATAGTCGGACCAGAATCGCCCACCGACGGCGTTCGTGTTTCGCGTGTGTATTGTTATCTCTGTCGCACTACGGTTTAGGTACGTCTATCTATCTTTGTTGTCCATTAGGTAGGTATATTGCAAAAGATTAGAAATTACATGTCTTTGCGTTTACACAACACCATTTGTTTAGTGAGCGCTGTGAGGACGTACCATATCTACAGAATTTTGCTTATATCTGTGACTGTACCGATACCATTCGCCAATACACCTGCAAAGCGAGGTGATAATGTCCAAACCCGCGACTTTGTAACGGATTATTAGGTTTTTAGTCATCAGCATTGCCATTCAGCGGGGCAATGCAGCCCGCGTATTGGGGACGCTTCCGACTGGTATTGATATGGATCAGTTGAGCTACCTGTAGATTGTTTGCAACAGTTAGCAGTTAGATCAATTGTTGCAATTGTTAATACTAGTTCTAATTTATTTCTATTTTTTGATTGTAATTTCTTTGTGAAATATAAATACCTTTACCTATTAGTCATTTATCTGTGTAAATGCGGCCGAAGCTACCAATGGCTCTTTTCAGCTACACAAAAGTGTGCACCGATTCTCAAACAAACTGATGCCACCTGCATCATCTTTCGTAGATGTCAACAAGCCAATGATGATGCTGATTGTAATCTTGACAAGCATCAAGGCCTTGATTGTTTTAAGGAAATTGACTGAGTTTCTAATGCTTCCTATTGTGGAAGCTATTACAGGAATCAGACCACCGGAAATAGAAACCCCAGCGGGTTTCCTCACTATAATTATTATTCAGACGTTGGCAGCGTGTAGGTATTTTCCTCTCGGTAACTATTTTCCATCGAACATAAGAACCTATTTGCAAAAACGCGTGCTTTCCTTGCCATTTATAAAACTACATAATTGTAGACAACTTTAAGATTTTGTAGTTAGCTTACAAGGTAAAGCTGGTTTACAGCCAGCCTAGTTCCATTGTCGCTTGAGTCCGAAAATCATCTCTTCTTAGTAATAACTTGTAGTACCTACTAAGATCCCTATGTGTTAATTTTAATTTTATTGTAGAAGTAGCAATAACATATTTTTCATTTTAATTTTCAACCACAAATTTTAGTATTTATTACTAAGTACTTATTTTGGTGCACCCTTATGGTTGCAATAAAGAACTTGAACTGGCCAGATACTCAGAAGGAGCGCATCAGCATTGCCATACAGCGGGGCAATGCGTCTTCGGAACGCTTCCGACTGGTATTGATATGGATCAATTGAGCTACCTGTAAATTGTTTGCAACAGTCTACAGTTAGCTCAATTGTTTTAATTGTAAATACTGTTTCTAATTTATTCTATTATTTGATTGTAATTTTCTTTGTGAATAAAGATACTTAAACTTGATAACATGAATTTTAGCTTTGGACCTTTTTGAGTAGAGTAAATCTTGGATGGTCTTTCTTATATTTAAGTTCGAGAATATTTGAGCTTCTACAAGAAGAGGTCAGGTCACATATTATGCAATATGTAACCATCATTTGACGTAACCATTCATTTCCCCTCTCATTTGGTTCGCATGTCGTTTTTCGTACATACCGCGGTACAATAATAAAGAAGGACATTTTTATAGCTCGCATAAAAAGTTGGTGTGTTTGCGTTAGCTTTTTATATCAAAATTATATTTTCGCCTTTAGAGTGGTTTTGTTGACCTTTACTAGCTTCTTCCTGTGACTTTGTATCTCACGAACTGAATGCCAATAGGCTTGTTGACATTTTTCTGGAAAAACTTTATTTTAAAGGTCTACTTTTCGTAAACAGGCGAAAACGCTGTCATCCATATTATGCTGTGACGTCATACGGGTCGAAAACTAACAATCGACATTAGCAAACGTTCATCTTTGTAAAAATATAGACAGACTTCACTCGTATAGGTACGATCCGACATAAAATTTGCTTAGAGTCCTATGACGTCACAACATGGCCGACAGCGTTTTCAGATATCAAAATTAAAATTAAAAAAACAATTTTTAAATTGAAAATATGCAGTCATCTTATAATTTTAATATCAGAAAACTATTAAAATAAATCAGTTAGTTCAATTATTTCAATTGTAAATACTATCTAGTTTTAATTTCTTTCTATTATTTGATTGTAATTTTCGTTGTCAATAAAGAATATGAAATCTATATAAATATATTACTACAAAAAATATTTATTTATTGCGCCAAATTTTATATGCGTCAATTATCAAAAATATTAGCCATTATCGTGCCTATTAGTGAGTGACTCGCTCATACGAGCTTTAAGTCGCTTATTAAGGGTAGGCCTGCGTCCAGCAGTAGACCAATATAGGCTGTTGAGGTGAGGTAACAGGGGTGTCAGCTGATAATGAACCACTGTATCTATTATTTAGTGTGAGCTAGTTCTTCCCTGAATTTTAAAGATAAATGCTGGCGTCAAAAGCTTAAAAGCCAAATTTACTGAAAATAGACAATTCATTTCCATTTTTATTTATCCTAAAATGATAATCGTCAACAAGCGCTTACTAAGCTACAAAAACAACGTAAAAATGTTCATATTTCCGAGTCTCTCACCACTGTTTGTAATTTCCTCCCACCGCTACCGGATATTGGACCGTAACAAAAGGACAAAAGGCTTGCATTTAATCGAGATATTACTCAGCAAGAATTACTGGACGAATTTTTATCGGAAATATTCGTGCAGAAATTCAAGGAATGGAAAGATAAATGTTAATTGGCGTTTATTTGAAGGCAATTATCTTTTGCTGAACCATTTATGGGTGATAATGTGAACGGCAATTTTTGTCTCAAAAAGAAACGAACATTAATTTTACGTGGGTTTTTATAAACCCAAATGGAACGGAGGAATGTAGGTATTCGAAAAATTAATGACGCCATTTTGTCATGGATTTACAAACTTCCAACTAAATTTAATTCTTTGGGTTAGGATTTTATAAAATAAATACATGATCAGTTAGATAATTAAGGTTAGAACTGTCTAGACATAAGAGCTGTTGATTTTGTTTTAACAATACCTAAATAAAAATGATAAAATGGATGGTTGATAGGTGTTAAAATCGACCCCAGTAGTCAATGATCAATACCATCAAAGGCAATCTAAATTCAATCAATTCTCTCCATTATAGTTTTACCAACAAAATGTCAAGGAGAAACAAAAAATACAAGGTGCCGCGTAATATGTGCACTAAGCCGAAATCGAAGCCGAATGCAAGAATAAAAAAAAAATTACTCCTGTGGCTCAGCTACCCAAAGTTGATTTTAACCTCTGACACAAAACTTCTCCAGGCATTCAGCGGTTTCCCATTTCGTAGCTAGCAACCAAATCTGGCTACGAGATAGGAAAATCTTTCCCATATAGTAGCTAGCTACAAGACGGGAATGCACATTTCCCTTTTCATAGCTAGCTACCAAATCCGGCTACAAGTTTCGCATCTCGCCCTTTAGTTAAAACAAGGCCATATTTTTTAATAACAAACGACAAATTCTAAAACCATGTTACAAAAAATGACTTCACCCACTCGGCGTCCAAAATGAAAACCTTTCGATCTTAGTACACATTATTATTATTAATATTATTATTTTTTATTTGACCATAAACATATAACTTGACAGGAACTTAGCCTACGCCGTTACATCTCTCATACAATTTAAACTTTCACAATAAAAAATACACAGCAGAACACTATTCATATAAAAATGGAAACACAATATAATTAAAATAAACAATAAAATTTACACATTTAAGAAACAAACTCACGAAAAATTATAATACCATAAAACAGCAAAATATATAAGAAACAAAGGAACCTCATTAAACATTGTAATACCATAAAAAATAAAAGAGCATAATAACAGAATACCACTTACTCAAATATTATTACGTGGCACCGTGTATTCATGTTAGTATCAGATGTTTTGGCTCTAGGTTCATTATGTTTACCTAGGTACCACATTATTTTCTATCTAGGTCGATGCTTTTATAACTATTGGATAGAATATTTAGTATGCACCTAGCCTCGTTTATCTAGCCTTAGGTAATAGCATCCAAGGCTTTGCATTTTACATTACTTCTAGCTGAATAGATTACACACTCAGTTTCGGAGATAACCTATTTAGGGCTTTGGGAACTCTAGGACATTTAACTTGAATATAAATTGTAACGTAGATTTTTTTAGGTACTTAGTATCTAATTAACAGTAGTAAGTTACAACTAATATAAACGTCGTCTGCGAACTTTTTTCTTACAAAAAAACATTCTAACTGCTCCACGGCTGTCGTGTGCGCCGCACAGGAGTTTCGTTCGAAAAAACAGTTTACGTTGGTGCTGAGTCACACAGATGTGTGTTTTTTTAGCCGCAGCGCAAGATTTGTTTTTTTGAACTTTTGTAAAAAAAATACATGTGTGTTTTCAGCAGTCAAAGTGTCTTATCACTAGTTCCATCTGAAACTTACATTTCAGATTTATATGCAATAATAATTCAAATAATATTCTGCCTTCAGCTTCTTTTCTGAAAAAAACGTATATAGGTTATTTCTATCCCATGAGCACGGATTTATGGAATAAAAAGTAGCGTTTGTTTCATTCCAAGTTTTGACCTAAATTAACGCAAATTTCAGCCTAATCAGTTTAATAGTTTTGTCGGAAAGAAGTAATTAATATCCATACATCCAATCATTTTGTGAACAGCCCATATGTGGGCTTTGGCCTCATGACGCTATCGGCCTGCAGCCCATATATGGGCTGTGGACTGTGAAACTGTTAATATTTGTGTGATTTTCCATTCCATTAAAATTACGTAAGTTACCTAAACTTGCGCCATTTTGAAACCTACCATTCTAATATTACTGTAACTCGATAGGGGCTTATCCTATTAAAAGGTTTCTCTATGACACGACCATTTTCGTAATCTTGCGTCAAAGCAGCGAGTACGTAAATAATAAAGGCAATGGCATTATTAATAGCCTGCCGACTTCTGCAATATTAAATTATAATCTTCTTGAAATTTCATCACGGTAATTTATGATGTGACATTGTCAAATTGGTGTGACACATTTATTACTCGAGTTCCAGTTCGTAATTTTTGGTGCAAATTGGTTTTAATTTTGTTCAGTTTTGATTTATCATATTCTACAAGAACCCCTGCATTTTTCACATGATTTAAGGGATATTATTATAGAAGATGATACCGTATCTTTGTTACCGGAAAAGGTATCCTTTATACCGTTAAGTAGTTTCGCTTGGATTTCACTCCCGGTTTCGCGCGGCCCGCTGTATTCCGTCGAGTATTTTTAGGGACCGTAAGATTTTCGCATACCCTCTCAGATTTCGCTACCGCTCTGGTCTGAACAGGTCCTAAAAGAGAAACTTCGCTGAAACTCATATACTCATACATCATCATCATCATTGCCCTTTTTGCATCTACGGAAGATGATCAAAGTGATGATTAATAAACTCATATACGCACGAAACTAAAAGGTAGCTAACATATAAAATAAGGTATATTAATATTGAAGTACCTATTAATAAGCTTGCTATGCAAACTACCTACTTCTACCAAAATCTACATAGCTAATACAAATATTATTCTGCAATTAAACCACCGCACATCATAAATTCAATGTTTACACTAACCGCTACCCTCTTTCGACATTTTCAGCACTAAAACTACGCTGTGGGTAAAATACGCCTGACCTAGTTACAATCATAAGGTAGCTAATACAATATTCATTGGGGTTCTGATTTTCGTTGCATTGATCGAATGCTTGTTAGCTCGGTGGTAGAGGGACCGACTTTGACGCGAGAGGAGTGGGTGTTCGAATCCTTATGACCTGAAAAAATTGTGGCTTTTATATTAGCATAGAAAAATAAAATTACAGGATAGGCAAGATACATTTGAAAAAGAATATTATGAAATCTAGGAAAAGGATAATTATGAAAATTATAAATCAAGTTATTGAATCTTTGATTGATTTCGTTAGGTCGTATTTGTTCATTGACAGTGAACTTTATAACACACTAGCTTCACCACGTAGCTTCACACACGCTTTTTGGTATCAAAAGTCGCCTATGTCCTTCTGTGTACTTTGAACATCTCTACTGCAATCACCAATACGCTTGTCAATTGTGGATTTTTTTCAAAACCCTCTTTTTAGGGGGAGGGGGCACATTCTAAACTTATACTACACATTCGAGGAAAATCATCGTTTTAGAATCTTCAAAATTACTCGAGTAAATTCAAATTGTAAACTCAAATGTAACAATAAATACTAGCATACGTGCGATTTTCACATGGTTCTTTTTTTGAATTATTGATCCGAATACGGAAGAGGTCGGTATCATTATGACGGATTTGGAGTAAAAACTTTTTGTTGTTTGACCTCTTATGAAAATAACCATAGCTACCGGCTGATCATTCAGAAAATAAAAAAAAGTAACAACTTGGATTATATAAATATTTCCACTTTTATTTCCCGGTAAACACGTGAAAAATTAAATTCCATAGAGTTTTCCGTCCTGCATTTTAGTACACCTGCAATGACGTACTTTCTACCTTATGTTTGGAAAAGGAATAAGCAACTTTCTAAGCAGGTGTACTATAGACAAACTTTTCTGTTCTTTCTAAGTGAGATAGAGATAATTGCAGTCAAGGAATTATTTGTTCTCGGGGGATGTTGCGGTTCGTCTACCTACGGGAAGTGGTGGGAAGGGAATATTTTTATCTGTGCCTACCTATCTAATCTTCTATTATCTATCTCCTACCTAATCTAAACTTGTATTGGTTTAAAAAATGAAACAAAAGCTCTATCAAGGTATTAATGGAAAATTAAAAAAAAAACTTGACTCGCTTTTTCACTTTTTTTTTCGCCAAATAAGAGGGCGAAGGCCTACTAAATAAAGCTAAGAGGGCTTAGGATACCAGACAAGTATTTCGAGACCTCATTTATTAAAATGGTTATTATGGTTTATGATGTTGATTGCTTTAGCTGTTTTGATGCTTGGAGGTTAAAAAGAGTGTTCTCCAACCAACGCCTCGTGGGTAAAAAACAATGCTCATCGCTTTTTTCCGTTTTTACTTTTTAAACCTATTCTAACAAAAACCTTAGTTTCAAAGCCAACTGTAAGCTACCACGTACATTCATACATCTACATAATATATTATTGTTTTAAACGTCATTAAGTTTTCGCTTATCAAGCCCGAGTTTACATAAGGCTTTATACGAGTAGGTTAGAATGAAATTTCAGCTGCATTTTGCCTGTTATTTCATGAAGTAGAAAGGTTAAATTAACTTTTGGCTATTGAAAGAAAGCTAGACAAATCTTTTCTGTTTTAAAAAAAATCTAGAAGATTTTATAATTAAAAACGATCAGCGTCAGGTAACTTAGGATTTGTTTAAACTTAGCTCTCAAAAAATGGGTATTGTGATCACCTGCCAGACCTGGTCTAGTGGTCAGCTTGTTCGACTGCTGATTGTGAGGTCTTGGGTTCAAATCCCGAGTCGGGCAAATAGTTCTCACAAAGTGTGTGTAGTGCAAAAAAGGCACCCATTTTTCATGGATAAAGGGGTAGGTACATACATAGTTAGTAGCATAGTTTGGTCTCAGTATAAAAAAAAACTGTTTGTTACTGCTTAGGTGTCTTAGGCATTCATTATGTAGGTTAATGTACTCTTTTTTGAGCATATTCGAATTCGAAAACGGACGAGAGACGAATGTAAACAGAAAAATGGACAAAACAAAAACTAAAACGTAGTAAACTTATGAACATATTATGCGATTTACTCGGATGATACAAGTCATTAACCTCCAAGCATCAAAACGGCTTAAACGACCAATAATCAACTTAAACAACGTAAAATATTTTCACCAAAATTTTTTTGCCTAGTAATCTGTTAACAAAAAAGTTTTGGTTTTTACATCCGAGCAAAATAGCTAAAATATTCGCAGGACAAAGCTGCAAGCTATGTAGGTGTAGGTAAGCATATTTGCGAAATACTGCGAAACCGCGGCGTCATGTGGTTTTACCCACGGATTCTCTGTAACTGAATATTTTTGGCGGAGGTGGTCGGTGTAGGTGGTTATTGTACCGGGGAAAGGTAGTGTTTATTTCGTTTTACGTTTTAATTTTTGTACACTAGTATTTTTTAAAGTCTTTGTTACACAGTCCTTGATATCTTTGGCAACATTCTTTTCACAGGTTTTTCTAATTAATCAAGAGGCGGCGGACAAAATATCATCAAAATCTGTCAAAAACCCACCCTCGTTTCCGATAAGCAGGAAAACATGTAATAAATTTTCAATGTCAATTTATGATTGAATGTATCTTTTACGAGCAAATTTCAATCTGTGATTGTTTCTCATGTGTCTCAGGGGAACATTCACAAATTGCTATCAAAACTGTGCACAGCCTTGCACGTAGAGATAAAATGTAGGTACCTACCTATGTATCACAACACAACGAATTAAAGACTTTTCAGGTAAAAACAATTCCTATACAGCGAATTTCATTGCAGGCTACCTGTATTTAAATATGGGAGGTCGAGCTCTGCTACTTATTTGTTTTACTTTAACTAAAACAAATACGAATAGCGAATACACAATTAATAAATAAATAATAAATATTTCCAGACAATCCATACAATATCATCTAGGCTAGTGTATAGATGTGTATATAATATACAAATACTTAAGGCCAGGTAGTCCTGCAGCAGTAGGCCTAAGGGAAAACGCGCGCCTGCCAAGCCGCCGCGCTCGTGTTTTTGTAGTTATTTAATCATTTTATCAAGTCAAACTCTGCGAATTTGTTTAGAAATATTAAGTGTCCTTAGTTGAGTACAAAAAAAAATGTGATAGCAGTAGTTAGCTAGTCATAATATTGAAAAAACGTTAGAAAAAGGGGTAACTTTCGGATTTTTTTCTATCGAGTAAAGTTCATTAGATCTTGTAACTGAATGCGACTTTGACTAGACTAGATCCTCAAGTAATATTTATCTTTTTTCAGAAATTTAAACTGTAATTTCTAAGTCTCAGATGATTTTAAAAATCACAAAAATGCGGCCTCTGCTGGCCTACCAAGCCTTAATGGCTACTTTTATAAGGAGGCAAATAGCAAATACCCCAAAACACTGACACCCCGCAAATTGTACGAAGCGGCTTGCAGAAGCGATAATTATCTAAATACAGAGTTTCTCCCAAATAAATGTTTCATACTAACTTGCCGAGTCTGACCCCAGCTCCTTTGTGTAACCACGAATGTAGTGCCGTCTTCAACTATTGTAGCTGATTTATTAAACAGCTAGGTAAGTTTACTTAGTCGTGTTACATAATCTGCTCAAAAAAAAATTTGGCAACAAAATTTCCGAATAAACTTTATGGGAAATATCAAGGAGTTCCTCAAATTAACTGTTATTTATTCAAAATCAAAATCTCTTTATTTCCATAAATACAATAAATGTATTCACAAATAAATGTATTCAGTAATAAATTAGAACTAGTATTTACAATTGAAACAATTGAGCTAACTGCAGACGGTTGCAAACAATCTACAGGTAGCTTAACTGATCAAGTAAATAATAATCCATATATGTATATACACTTAGAAAAGGTCAAATTATAAAATTAAACACTGACAAATATAGTAAAAAGTCGCTTCGGTATGTAGACTAAAATAAAGAAGCGACGAAGAAACCTTTAGCCGGTTAGTTGTTATTTTTCGAGTTGGAGCAAAACGCTTCCCAAGCTTTTTTATCCTCTAGATAATCTTGATTGATCAAATCTCTAGATTGATATTTTATGGTAAGCCTTTTTGCAGGTTATCTTTTGAACTCCGTCATTTTTTCACATATTTACATACTGAGTTTTTTTTTTTGTTAAAATAGAAGTACTAACTATGCCTGATTTCGATTAGGTACCTATATTAAACTTGGTAAAATTAGGATCAGCAGTTTTAGTGAAATTAAAATATTGTGACCATTTCATTGCATGTTTGACTTAAAAACTTGGAAAATGAGTTCGCCATTTTCTAACGACATTTTCACCGCCACCACGACACCAACTGAACCAAAGCCAGCTTTCCTTACCTAAGCTATCTATGGACTCTAACATAGTGTAGAGCCGACAATAGTTTCATGTGCATTACTGCCTTTGTTCCGCGCCGGACTAGGTACTTCTTTGTGTGCACTGCAGTGGGCTGGCTTAGTGTAATTTTGTCGTTCGGGAAAATTCGCTATCTTGAAGTTACAATAGTTTTGAATCAGGGTTTCTAGATTTGTCGCTATTGTAGGTAAAGTTGGAATCTTTTTTAGCTTTATTATATGTGATAAATATAGCCATATATTTATTGTGTGAAGCTGTGATTAACCAATAAACAAAATATAAAATAGTTAAAGTTATAAATAAAAACTTGGAGGCCGCGAAAAAGGAGGACCCCGTGTTTGTTGTAGAGTTAGATTATTTGTCTTATGTAAGTAAATCTAGACAGAGATAGAAAAAAAGAAAAAAATAGAAAAGGTATGGATGGATAGAAGGAAGGTCTTTTGCCTAGTAGTGAGATAGAATAGGTTAGTTAAAATATCCTTATTTCGTTCCAATAATATTTTTGAAGGGTATTTTTGAGTGGAATTATTTAGGAAGTAAAACTGATTTTACTAGTCGTTCATGATAAAGCATTTATTTATTAATCTATCAGTATTGATTGTTTCTTTACAAAGTCACGTATTTTGAAATAAACACCTAAAATGGAGGAGAAGGGAATTTTACTACCTTCAATTTTCCTTATAAATTCCACAATTAGTCCATAACATGGAAAACAAGTTCCATTCCAATAGTGAAATGTTGATAAATTTAGAAGTTTATTTGCATTCCTTGAATTAGAGATATTTTCAATTTTGATTGTCCGCCATTTTCCGCGCATGTACTTACCTGCGATTTGTTATTTAGTACCCATTACAAGCTTTGCTTAGCTTGGGGTGGCTTGGGCTAGATAATGTGAATTGTCCAGCGTTCTTTATAAATTATCTATGTATCGTCCCTTTTTCACCTCACTTGAACTATCCCGTCTCTTTCCTTCATCAGAGACTACCTACTATAGTCGTCTCATATAGCAAATTGTTTGCGGATGTGTACCATCCCTTTACGAGACCTACTTGCGAACCACTTAACCGATCATAAAGCGTGCTCGGTGAGGCGATAACAGTTGATGACTCTCAGTAGTGAGTGGGTTTATGTATCTCCGTGACCATCGATGTAGGTAAATTAAATTCGGGAGATTGGGTACTAATTTCTCGAAAATGGCACTCGGTCATGGTCAGACCGGCGGCGCCGCCGGCGTTCGTGTTTCGCGTGCGTATTGTTGTCTCGTCTTTCCATATTTTTTTTCTTTAGGTTTTTTAATCATAAATAATTTTAAGTCTAAGTGTAAGCACGCCTTTTTGTTGTTGTTGACCTTGTGTGGTTGACAGGCAGAAAATGCCATCGGCATTATGCCCGCCAATTGTGTACTTTTGAAAATTTTGTGTATTAAAATAAATAAATAGGTAGTAGGTATATTGTAAAGAGATTGAATGTCTTTCCGTTTAGTCGTAACAAAGGCCATTTGTTGAGTTAGCGCTAGGGTATTTCTACAGATTTTTACTTATATCTATGTTCTTGACAGAGGGAATTAAGCCAGACCTATTTCTAAGCGCAGCTGTAAATAAGATACACTTTCTAGAATGAACCTAAGCCTATCTATAGCCGTTTAAAAGCTCACTCCCCTTGGTGATGACGAGCGACATAAATAAAAAGAATCCATACTAATATTATAATAAGAAAGTCATTCTACCTGTCTGTTTGTCTGTCTGTTACTTTTTCACACTGAACGGATCTTCATGAAATTTGACAGGGATGTAGATGATATCATGGAGACGGACTTGGGTTACTTTTTATTGCGAAAAAAAGCGTGTGAAGACGCGGCTAGAAACCCGTTTGAAAATATATTTTTTGTGTATCTAAGTTTAGTAAAAAAACAGTGTCTTTTTGTATCTAACTCATGACATAGTAAATTTCTATGTACTGTAAATAAAGGTGACTATTTGATTATTATGTACCAATTTTACGTAATCTGGATATATTTATATTTTTTTTAATAATTATTTAAGTCTTCATACATAGGTATGAAGAATGAAATAAATAAATTTTATTATTATTATTATAGTAAGTTATATAGTAACGTGTTATTCACATGTAATTTTGATAATTTTACTGAATATCGTAAACTTAATACGTACCGTTTTTAGTTGGAGTTGGGAACATCAACTCAATGCGTAAAATGCACTTACCGTGCAGGTTTTATTACTGCAATAAAACCTCTTTTCAATTAACTAGAATGAGACCAGCACTTCTAAGTTCAAATGAGAGGCGAACGTGATCGTCGAGAGTGCTGACAAAGTCAGCGCCTCGCCTCTTGAACTGAAGGAGTCTGTAACGAACCAACCGAGGGCGGAGACGATACGTGAACCTCCTTTATTTGCTGGTACCTAGCTTGAATTCTATGTTTGTATTTAGATACCTACATACAATAATAAATACATAATAAATAAATTAACAGTGCTAGACAATATTATATATATTAATATTATTATATATCACACAGCATTTAGCCCCGAGCTAAGCAGAGCTTGTGTTATGGGTACTAGATAACTGATATACCTAATACAATACACTACTTAGATATTTTTTAGTATACTTACATAGAAAACATCCAGACTACAAATACAAGTAGGATTAGAATTGGCAAGTTCATATAGAACTGTTGAAGATTTTGGCCCTAAAATCAGTCACCAGTTTGTTATTTTTTTCTACATCGCTGCCCATTATATAAGTCAGGTATATAGGTATTTACATAGAGGACACAATTTTTTTTTCATATCCTTAAGCGTCAATTTTCTGAGATAGAAGAATGAATACAGATTCTTTCATGTATGGATACGAGTATCTCAGAAACCTGACAGTCGAAGAACATAACTCACGCCTTGGGGGTGAAAACTGGACCTACGATAATTATACTTTGTCCCAAAAAATAACAATCAAATAATAGAAATAAATTAGACCTAGTATTTAAAATAGAAATAATTCAGCTAACTGCAGTCTGTTTCAAACAATCTAAAGGTAGCTTAACTGATCCATATCAATACCAGTTGGAAGCGTCCCTAAGACGCTGGCTGCATTGCCCCGCTGTATGGCAATGCTGACGCGCTGCGCCAGATACTCACCAGCTCTCTGGTCACGCGTCGCTTCGACGCAATTTCGACCTTTCACAAAACGTAACATTAGAAAGAACTGTTCGAAAAAAATCGATGCCCACTGCCTACGATTTTTTTCGGCTCTTTTTCTTTTATGGCTCGGACGCTTTCGATCAAGTCACCTTTCAACAAAAATAAAATTCACATCGCTTCCCCCCGTTTCACAAGATCAAACTTATAACACACTTCCTTTTGGGTCGTGGATTAATGAAGTAGGTACGTAATATTATTTATTCGTCAAAAATACAAGCACCTCTCGGCACTTGAACTGAAGCAGTCTGTGTCGAACCACCCGAGGGAGAAGTCGAAACGCGAGCATGCTTTGTTTGCTGTAGCTTCTATGTTGTAGAGTTCGGATGGCATCATCATCATCATCAGCCTATGTTAGTCCATTGCTGGACATAGACCTCCCCTAATGAGCGCCAAAGCGCCCTGTCTGCAGCATGCCGCATCCAGCATTTGCCTGCAGTCTTCCGCAGGTCTTCATCCCACCTGGCTGTAAGGCGTCTGGCTACGTTTGCCTAGCCGCGGTCTCCACTGAAGAACACGTTTACCCAATCGGTTCTCGGTTCTTCGCAAGACATGGCCAGCCCACTGCCACTTCAGCTTGATAATTCTTTGGGCTATGTCGATAACTTTGGTTCTCTGTCGGATGTATTCGTTACAAATCCTATCCTTCAGAGAAACTCCGGATGGCAATGGTTTAGTAAACTACCTACATATAATAAATTAACCTTAAAGTATTGAAAAATATTTAAGACTTTAAAAATGACATCGATAATCCCCAATCTAGGATAACCCTGTATCTTGTTGACCACCTTCCATGGGTTTTTACATTAAACATATCAGGCTTACGTTAAATTATTTTCAAGTTAAAACAATAGTGTGAAAATTATACAGTACAGTTAGTTTGCACACCGTTTCAGCACAGCACAAAAATATGCATAATATGGGCTTTAGTTTAACATCTCGTTACATTTAGATGAATTTCATATTGATGGCATCAGATGACCGACAGCGCGCGGACCTCTCGTTTGAAGCTTCAAAATAAAAAAAAATTAATTCCCCCCCCAGACATATTTTCATGAAACATGGCTAAGAACACTCGAGATAAAATTATCTATGACACAAAACGAAATTCAACTAAACGAAAATCCGTTCATCCGTTTGGGAGCTACGATACTACATAACAGATACACAGATACACAGACAGACACGTTAAACTTATAACACCCCTCTCTTTTTGCGTCGGGGGGGTTAAAAACGAGTGCCCATATTCAAATTCACGTTTTTGTGCTGTGTCGTACAGGTATTGGATTAATTAGCGCAGAGCTTTAGCATCCTACTGATATTAAAGGCGATAATATGTACTGTTATGCTGTTGTAAAGATGTTAGGCCGAAGATAACGGCAAAATTCAGTTGGTATGGATCAGGCTGATTTTGAACACATAAAGATCTGGGATAACATACTCTCTAACGATGTCCATTTACATCTGATCTATTTATCAATTTACCTATTTTTGTATGCACCTATATTCCTAAGTTCCTTGTTTATTTTCTGTCTTGTCTGTTTTATGGCTTTGAATTACAACTTAAGCACCACATTATTCAACCATGTATTTAAATCGACATTTCCAAGTGTGCTTTGTGCTCTGAGGGCGAATAAATGAGTACGATTGAGTATAATAGGCTACTTTTTATTCCAAAAAACTCGTGCTAAAAAGTCGCGGGCAAAAGCTAGTGGTTTTATAAACATGTTTTCTTGATACTTACCTAAGCTTCTACTACGGCTTCACTCACGTGGATTATAAATGGACAAGTAGTTTCAGGGATATCCATTTACAAAATTTACAAATCTCGCACGTGTACACGTGCTGTGTGGTGCCGGCTTAGAATTTACACCACCCCAATTCTTCCCGTGGGTGTCGTAAGAGACGACTAAAGGATATCCACCGGAGGCGGGCAGCAGCGCCCCTGCAGAACAATTTTACCACCGAACTGCGATCCTCAACCCGCATGCCCAGCGTGCAAATTATGGGCATTACCCCCCTTGAGATAAAATTCAATAACGCGATTTATCGGAGGCTTGCGTCCAGCTGTGGACCAATTGGTCTGTTGAGGTGAGGGAGGTGGTGTGACCATAGGAATCGCTCTTCGGTTCACAGATATATTACTGGAGTAGGTACACGGATGACGTACATTTCCTTAAAATAATCCTGCCTTACCTGCTTGTTCCCTATTAATTGTATGTTTGTTTTTAATTAGGACTGTTGACTGTTAGGCGCTCCAAGAAGTTTGGATAGGTTAGGTAAATGGCATGTTCCTTAATTTTTATGAGCATGTGTGAAGTTTAATTCAGTTTGTTATGAATATAAATTAAAAGTTTAAATACCTAATGTGATAAAAAAATAATGTTGGACAATTCACACAGCATTATCTAGCCCCAAGCTAAGCAGAGCTTTTGTTATGGGTACTAGATAACTGATATACATAATATATACACTACATAGATATATATTATAAAAAAATCCATTGATTGACTCTATGTTATGTTTATCATTATAAATTAAGAAAACAAACACACTCCCAAGTAACATATCATTAATGTTACTTGGGAGTGTGTGATTTTTCTTTTAAGTATTGGATCAAAAAATTAACATAGGTAGAAAACTATCATGTAGGCACCTAAAGATGGACATGGGTATGTGACATTCAGACCAAATACACGACTTAGAGGGACAATATAGAGGTAGAACCTTCGGCAGAACTGAAACAAATATATTTTTAGGACTTCTCTATCTCGGCTTTCATTCAACGAATTCGAAAGTTCGATTACTTAAGCGTGCTCAATAGTACCTATAAAGTTCTTTCAGAACCTTTGTCGAAATCTCAAACTTTTAATGACACCTAATTTGTTTTACTCCAAATTTCTGATTGGAAACCAAAACATTGGCATAAATAAAGTTGTTCCATTTACAAGTTTATTCCAAACAAATCCAAACTTTATAGCACAACATTTCTCCGAAAGGCTTCGAAATAACGAGAACTATGTTATTTCGACGATTTTCGGAGAAATGTGCTATAAAAGTTCCATGGAAAAATACAAGCCAATCTGTTGACTTATCGATGAACTCGATGAACAAATTGGTACTACTAATAAAACCTAGTCATAATAGTTAGCCCAGTTACCCTTATAAGTATCTCATTTAAGTTTCATTGTTTCCTATATTTTAATTTTCTTATGTTTGTTCTAATAGTCCATAATTACTGAAGTTGAACCTCACCTTACTGGTCTCCGCGATACAGGCTTTGCCTAGTGCGGAGGCCGATGGTAAATTGTAACCTGGATTCTTTATACACAAATAAATATTTTTTCATTTTTTTTTTCATTTTCATAATAATAATAGTCTGTATTGGTAATAATTATTACATGTCAAAAACTGTATACATATTTTGCTATGTATATCTTATCTTTTGCTATAAAATACATTTTGATTTGAAAATGTACCTACCTAAGCTTGTTTAGAAATTGATTAGAATTAATAACAATATACCATTCAATATAATAAAATAATACTAAATTGAATAGCGTTAATATACAGTTTAAAAAATAATAATATTGCGTTTTTGATACTAATTAAAATTGTATAAAATGAATTCTTTCCAATCGAACCTACATTCATACTAACATTTATATGCTACGAATTCGTCGTAGCTATAGAAAGTTTTCTCAACAAGCCAGCGTTTAAGTTTGTTTTTGAATGCAGGCAGACTGCGGGCTTCTTTAACGGAATTTTGGGAAGCCGGTTGTACACGTCTGGACCCAGCAGGGAGTTGTTACTCTACGTCTGGACTCATCACATAATTACTAAAATAGTAAAATAGTCTATGGGTAGAAGCAATTGACTGTCCAATATTGGACTATGAATTAGCTTACCAGCACACATACGCACAGTCACAGCTGAACATGCTTTAGGTTTTTCCATTATCACCAAGCTTGGCAGTTGGCAGGTAGATTTGTGGTCTCAGTGGAGGTGTCAAAAATACACAGAAGGAAATTGCTGCTCCTTCTCTGACAAATTCCTTTTATCGGTGCGTTCTTGCATAGCATGCGTATTTACATTTATGCCTGGCATCTCTATCAGCAGATATGCTGATCCAGTAGACGCTGTACCGTAGAAATCAATACAAAGCAAAAAATCCTTACGCTGCGTTCACTCCGATTCCGATCTAGTGGACAAGCACAGCTAGCCTATAGCCTATAGCCTATAGCCTTCACCCCGCAGCCCCGATTTTGTAGCGCGTCTTGTGTCGCGCGATTTGTTACGATTTTGTAGCGCGATTCCTTACACACAGCTGCGTTTTTGTAAGTGCGATTTCTCGACGCAGCTGTGTGTAAGATGGCATGCGTCTTAATAAAAAATTTATCGTGAACAATTATTGCAAAATCGCAGGACGCGGAAACACGTCGTCTTACTTCTATCGCGTCGATAAAATCGCAGCAGTGTGTAAGATCGTATGCGTCATTGAAAAAAAATGTATTGCAAACAAATATCACAAACAAATAGTAAAAATAATCGGCTCTTAAATCGGCTCTTACGAACTAGACGCGCTGAGTCGGAGAGGTCGATTCTTACGCCACGACTGTCACGGCCTACCAGTACTTACGCGAGCCATATTTGGAGCCTTTGAATAGCAAAGAATGATTGGCAGTATTTAAAACATTTTATCAAAGATAGGAATGTAGTCATAGGATCTTTGCATTTTATTGATTCTATTCTACCCACATTCTACCGATATAAACTTTTTACTAATTTGTAGATGAATTTGATATTAACTTCAACTTCTTTCTTAATGGCGCCGCTTGCTGAATTGTATCAAACCATGATGCAGAGCCAAAAACAAAAGAAGAAGAAGAAGAACTTCAAAAATAATAATATGACCGGTTTTTTTGATAAAATAGGTAAAGTAGGTACTCAGATAAAAGCTTTTTGGCACAAATATGAAGAGACACGTCGAGATTTCATGGTTGGCGGTTTGACAGGTAGATAGAATTTTAAATTATTGTTTTAGTGGTATCTATTTCGATATTCATATCTGGAGGTCACGAAAAGTTTTGGGTATACTTTATGCTGGTAGATTTCAAATAGCTTGAAATTTTGCACCAAAAAGCCTGGATTTAAATAAATAATATATTCATCAAGTTACTATCTGTATTAAATCACAGAGATTATTATCTAATAAGGTTTACCTACTTACATTCCTATAATTTGGCTTGTTTTAGAAAACTATAAACAGACTTCAAATTCATCTACATAGGGACATCTATATATGGGACCAGAGTTCGGGGTATAATCTTTCCAATAAAAATAATTATCAAAGGAGTAGGTGCTCTGTAAAAAGTTATGCGTGGTCAAACATTATAAACAATGAGTGAACAATCAATCATCCCCTGTTTTCCTACCCTTAGGGTTGTTTTGTTTTTCAAATTTAAATGGGACCACCTTCGGGGTATACTTTTTCCAATAAAAAAATAATTATCGAAATTGGACTACTCTCTGTAAAAAGTTATGCGTTGTCATAAATAATATATATACGCGATGACTTGAGAATCTCCTCTCCTCGTCGGTTGAAAAGAGGTTTAAAAGGAGTTCCAGATATAACACAACATAAACAAAAAAAGCCATGAAGACTTAACCCCGTTCTAGAATTCAGTCCTAAGTGAAACATAAAATCTCCTTTCAGATTCTGTGCCAAGAAAAACTGAAGGAAAATTCTAAAATTTGGCCCGTGGCCTACGAGTATCTGCGATGCAGCAAAAAATTGAAGTTTTATACAAATTGCCATTCTATCGAATTTACAAGCTGTCTGTGCTTACTTAGCTAATGGGCACTGAGAGAAAAGAGAAATTTACTTAAAGGTACCTATCTAGTTAAATTGCCGCTGAATGCTGATCAAAAAAAGTAAACTCGACGACCTCCGTGGCTCAGCAGGCGAAGGTCCGCCTGCGACGCAGGAGGTTGAGGGTTCGATTCCCGTCTCGGAACAAATTTGTGTACGATCTGCAGAAATTTGTTCCGTTGGTCTGGGTGTTTTCTATGTATAATAAAAAAAAATATCTATCTATGTAGTGTATTGTATTAAGTATATCAGTTATCTAGTACCCATAACACAAGCTCTGCTTAGCTTGGGGCTAGATAATGCTGTGTGAATTGTCCAGCATTATTTATTTATTTAAACAGTCCCGAAAAAGTAGCCAAAAAATTAAAGCCTAGGCAGCCTAGATAAACAACCGTTTAGTGGTCTAGGCTACCTTTAAGTTAAAGAATGAATAAAAGGTCAAGTGCGAGTCGGACTCGCGCATTAAGGGTTCAGTATAATTGTCTTGTTTCTTACCAAATTTTATGATTCTAGATGAACGGGACCGTTCGACCGACGTTCACGAATCATAAAATTTGGCCTTTAGGCTTTTGTTCATATAGCAAGAATATTTTTTTGTAACGAACTAAAAATTTACGGTTTTCGGATTTTTCAGTTTATTTGTGCTACCTTGCTTCTTGAAAAAATTTTTGTTTGTTGCTCAACGGGAAGTGCCCTATAGGTTTTGGTCCATAGCAAGAATATGTATATTTTTTGTGGAAAAACTACAAATTACCCGAGTCATCGCAAAAGTTCTTTGTCATCCATCATATATCTAGGTAAAATTCGGTAGATATGTACGTTCTGCTAACAAATGGCCTGTGTTGTGTTACAACTGAACGTAAAGACATGCTATTTCCAATCTTTTGCAATATACCTACCTACCTAAGACTGAGGTGGGTGGACCTGATTGCGCCTAATTTGAGTCCTCCACGAGCAGCTAGTACTCAATCTACCGAATTTTACTTATATGGATGTTTGTCATGCCAAATTTTACAGCCTATTCAAGCATGATCAACACGTGGACTTAACATAAAATAAAACGTTAGGTGCGAGTTGGACTCGCGCACTAAGAGTTCCGTTTATTTGTAAGACCTTGTTTCTTGCTAAATATCATGATTCTAGGTCATCATGAAGTAGGTACTCTGTATATTTTGGTCGAGGGAGAAAATCATCTAAGAATCAAAAAATATGTATCTTTTTGTTAATAAACAAAGGAGATCAATCAAGTTTCATACATTTTTGGACTAAAAATTTAAAAGTGCCGGCCAACGAAAATAATTTACACATTTCAGTAGAACATCTCGATAATTTTTTGCTATCGTGGCTATGTTGTGCTATTATTATTTGAAAGATCAAAAAACCGTAATTTATGATATTTTATTGAAAAATCTAAACTTCGCTAGTGCAATTATAATGCATTTTTGACCACCGACCGTTTTCTGCTCTATCTATATCCATTGTAAATGATTTTTGATGTTGCTGTTTACAAAGATGATTTTATATTTCGTTCGTCGTAACGAATTCAATCAATTCAATAATAATTAGATAAGTTATTTACGTGCAAAGCCTTATATATTTACTAACACAAATATAACTTTTACCTGGTTATGAAAATATTATGTAGTATAAGGGTTCCTTTTTACCGTTTGAGGTACGGAACCCTAATGACCGAACTTAGTACTGGGTGCCTAAATTTAATCTTAACTGAAGATATTAAATCGATACTATTAGATGCCATTATAATGTTGATGTCGAACACAGCTGGCTAAAGTTAGCTTAATTAAGCCCAGTTCATGGTCAATTTAAGACGGTTACGAGCTGTTAATGTTATGTTATGCAGTGACTTTGCTTCAAGGAATTTCTATTTGTAGGTAAGTACTAATTCGCGCACGATCACAATGAGATGCAACCATTTCAAACTGAAACAAGAGACTGTTTTGATAAGGGTATATCTCCTATTGACAACGTGCAGATTGTTTAAGAAATGAGACGTAAATTATTTACAAGGTTCTGTTACATTCTGATCACACAAGGGTTAATTACTTACACACAAGAACAAAATAAAATATAAATAAAAACCTCCTACAGTTTCTCATGAAACATGGCTAAGAACACTCGGAATAAAATTATCTATGACACGAAGAAAATTAAACGAAAATCGGTTCATCCGTTTGAGAGCTACGATACCACAGACAGATACACGGATACACAGACAGACACGTTAAACTTATAACACCCCTCTGTTTTTGCGTCGGGGGTTATTAAATCCAACGCACCTACCATACTGCACAACAATAGGCATTCAAATATCAGCTTTAACTCGTTATTTTTGGATACATGTTACGGTGACCGTGCGTGGCCCGCGAATTATCTGTTATCTGATGCCGTCAATATAAAATACATCTAAATAATAATAATGTCCTCCTAGCCAAATTTCGACCACGGCGGCCAGTCATCGCAGGACATATTATAGTGCACAAGTGTGTGCGCAAACACAGGTGCACTCTCTATTCCCTCAATCTCATAATCAGGTGGGATGACAGATCGACACGACCGGGGAGAGGTCAGGCGCATGCCCAACTTTTAAGTTGGTCGTGCGCCTGACCTCTCCCCGTGCCTCGGAAAGCACTTTACTGCTTTCCGAGGCACGGGGGTGTTACGCCTCCATCTTCCTGACTCCGGGCTGCTGCTGGGAATTTTCCTTGCTAGAAAAACCCCCAACAACAACTATCGGCCCGACCCGGGATCCGAACCCAGAAACTCATAATCAGCGGTTGAACAAGCTGACCGCTAGAACAACGAGGCAGACACATCTGCGACAACCTCTATACCGATTTTCCTAAGTCGTTTGTGTGCCAATCAAAGCACAAACGCAGACCAACTCTGGTATTCACACGCGAGTTCCCTTAGGCGCAACTGAGATTGGTCAACTGCGAATAGTTGAGCAATTAATCCTTTTAGCTTATACATGCGAGGGCACATAAATGGTTATCAGTTATATAAAAAAAGTGTGTAAAACTGTTGTTCTCCGAATACAACAAAATAAATAAAATAAAAGTCGGACGCCATTTTGTAGCGTTTCATTAATGTAAGTCGAAGTTCTTAATTTACAAGTTCAATTTATAAGTTCGAATTATGTGTTAGTAGTAATTATAACTATATCATACTAAATGCATATCTACTACAAAATACTGTATCTTAGCTACAAATAAAGATTTTCTTATGAAAATAAATAAATGAGGCTTCCCTTTTGCGCAACTCGTTTTGTTCAACTTCATATTACGACTTCAATTCAATCCGTTTTAAAACTGCAGTACGTAACTGTTGTCCTCTCGTTTCTAATGCAATTAGCCCAGTTGCTTGCTGCAGATTTTTTCAGTTAATGTTATAGTGCAACATGAGCAACACAAGGCTTAAAGGGCCTGCTACACTGTAGACAACAGGTCCAACGACATTTTTTTATTTATTTTATTTAACGTAGTGTCATTTCTTGCGTCATATCGGTGGTTTTGAACAGTATAGCCAGTTGTTGGAAGTCAAATGATTATTTTCGGGAGGTTGCGAGTTTGATTCCCACCTTAGACGGGACAAATGTTTGCATGATCTGCAGATATTTGTTCTGGGTATTTTCTGTCACAATAATATCAAACAAGCGAAAGTTTATGTATGTAAGGTAATAGGTAAGGTAATGCTGGACAATTCACACAGCATTATCTAGCCCCAAGCTAAGCAGAGCTTGTGTTATGGGTACTAGATAACTGATATACTTAATACAATACACTACATAGATAGATATTTTTTATTATACATAGAAAACACCCAGACCAACGGAACAAATTTCTGCAGATCGTACACAAATTTGTTCCGAGGCGGGAATCGAACCCGCAACCTCCTGCGTCGCAGGCGGACCTTCGCCCGCTGCGCCACGGAGGTCGTCGAGTGTGTCTTGTGTGTATGTGTCTGTATACGTGTGTATGCTTTTACTTCTTCACGTTCAAACGACTGAATGGATTTGGATGGAATTGTCCAGCATTATTTATTTATTTTTTATTTATTTATATAACGCGAGCAACACCGCAGAGCGCAGTTTGTACATAATTTAAAAGGTATATCGGTGTAGCCTAATTTTTATGTAAATCATTTATCTCGTACCCATAACGCTCTGATTGCTTTGGGGCTAGATGATGCCGTGTAAATTTTCCAGCGTTATTTATTTAATTACTAGCTGCACCCCGTGCCTTGCCTTGAAATTTTTCTGAATAGGGACACCCTAGCGGTATGAATAAAATTTTACGACTGATTCTCATACCCACCAAATATTCATGAAAAATCATAAAAATCGGTCGAGCCGTTTCGGAGGAGTGAGACCACAAGCACCGAGACACGAGATTTTTATAAATATATTTACCCATAAATATATGTGACGTGCCTAATGTTATAAACGCCAATAAGGCGTTTATCAGGTGGCCTCAGTCGAGCGGTGGACCGGTATAGGCTGTATACTGATGATAATGAGAAGCTGGAAGAGATCGCTTTTAGCGATAAGGCCGCCCTTTATACTTCCTGTATTCTAAGCTTTTTTCTCTGTATTGTTTCCTGTCTTTGTGTGTTATAATAAAGTATTTTCTATTATACTATGATGATAAGGCCGTGGATATATTATAATCTTATGAAGATTGTGTGTGCCATTAATTTAATGTGTTTCTTTAATAATTTTTCTTTTAACGTTGGAAGCCTTTATTCACACAGAAAATTACAATAAAATAATAGAAGTAAATTAGAACTAGTATTTAGAATTGAAACAATTGAGCTAACTGCAGACTGTTGCAAACAATCTACAGGTAGCTCAACTGATTCAAATCAATACAAGTCGGAAGCGTCAGTAATTAATATAATAATAATAATTAATTAATAAATTATTTGTAGTAGTTAATTCATATATGGCTGAAATATGTATCTGTGTATGTATTTATAAGCTGAAATAAACGTATTGAATTAAATTGAATATAAATCGGTTGGGCACAGTGTAGCAGACCCTTTACTGTTGCCTCATGTTGCTAGAGCAGCGTGTTGCTCTTATAATATAATAAGCTTTCATAGAACTCGTTTGCTTTGCTAATGCGATTTGGAAGCTAATGGAGGTGTGTTACGTGTGGGCTTATGTATGTGGTTGGAATATTACTTGATATATACTAGGTTGTAGTGGGAATGATTCTTTGCTCTGTCTAGCTGGTATGCTTACTTACTTAAAGTAAAAAGTATTTATTACAGCAAAAGACATAGGTTATTAATAACATTCGTTGCACATTCTGAACTATGAATAAAACAAAACAGGTATCCTAGGAATATCAAAATTAACACATAAAAAATAAAGAAAAGAGTTACTATGTCATTTGCAGACAGCTATTAATACCTAGTATTGTATTTATCTGTTGATTTCTTCACTTTCTGCCTGTATCGAAAAAATCTTGCGTACGAAAATTTAAGTTTGATTAGTTAGATAAGGAAAATTTACTGTGAAAACAACAAAAATAAACAACTGAGAATAAAAATCAGGTACATAATATAAAATTAATTTTGAGGTAAGAATGTGTTTACATTATATTGAATTGAAAGTAAAATATTCTAATTAGGTAGGTAGTAATTAGATAGTATGTAGAATTTCTTCAGTTTTAAGATAGTTTTATGTGATTAATTTAATGTATTTTTTAATTTACTTACTACTTGCGGTTTTCTTAGATAAAATATTAATTCTAATAATCTGTAGATTAGGTACCTAAGTCTATAGAAAATGATGGATACCTAGTGGGATTTCCATGTGCAGGGACGAATAGGTTTTGTTCCATAACTTGTATTAGTGATGTTTTATTTTCTACCATTGCTTTTTTTTTGTTTTGTACCAAGTAGTATGTACATTATGGTAATGGGTAGATAAACACACTCGAACTTAAATATAAACCTAAGAAGATACTTATATATAAGTACAAGATTTGTTTTTCTCATATAAGTGAACTGTATTTATGTTTTTGAGAAAATAAAGATTCTTTAGACCGAATGAGCGGTTTTTGCATTGAATGTACTTTATCTTTATGACCACTTGCGTTCACGAAATATTCATTTACAACTGGATATGTACCTTTTTTTTTAATTTTTTTTATTCACAAACAAAATTACAATTAGAACTACTCGTAGGTTCAGTTGAGCTACCTGTAGATTGTTTGCAACAGTCTGCAGTTAGCTTAATTGTATCATGATTTGAGTTTTGAGAAAGTTTTTTAAATGAAGTGTTGATAACAATGATATATATAAAAGTTTTGGCATTTGATTGTATTAATTTTCAAACCGCGATTTTCTTTAGTTTTTCTAGAGGAACTCCGTAACCGATGATCAGTGTTAAGACGGCATTCACAAGTAAACCAGAAATTCCACGGTTATCTCGTCCAAATTCTATGGTTTTCGTTCGTTGATTGAAATAACAATTACTTGTTAATAATAGTTCGTTTTGTCTTCTTCAATAATAATAGAACAAATTTTAGAAAACTCATTTATTTATTTTATAATAATCATTCTACCGATGCATGTTTACGCAAAAACTCTCGCGAGACCTATCTAATTTGATCTAATTTGTAGATTCTATTGAATATAGATAAATAAAATATATTTTTTTAGATTGCAAATATCCTATTCTTTAATAATAATAGAATACATTTTTGTTAAAGGCCTCTATGTAAACAAAAAAAAACCTGAACCGAATTCAATTATCGACCGAAAAGGCTTCAAAACCAACCCCAATATCTCCGAAGTTCTACGTCATTTTGACATAATATTTATACATAAATAATCCTAAATAATTTAATTAATTAATTTAATTTCAACCCACGGTTACAAAAAGTTTTATTACGGAAAAAAGTAAATTGATTTGAACTCCCTACAAAATGTATGGGATCTTATTTTTGTGATTTCTGACTTTTCTAGTACAGAAAATTTAGTTGGTTCTAAAGAACTTATTGATAAGTATAAAAAACAGGATTGATTGGCATCAAAAAAAGTTCAAAAAATCTGTACGTAACTTTTTTGAAAATCTATGAAAGGGGAAGATATTTTTTTCTAAAAAGGATGTTTAGTTTCCTCAGACCATTTTCATGTAGCTTCAACGGTTAAGGTACCTGCCCTTACTGAACCGTCTCAAAATTCCACCCTGTTTATATATGCTGCGGATGTCGGTAAGCAATCGATTACTGCGTAAAATAATGAAAAATATATCAAAACAAATTAGGTACCTCTATTATGAACAAAATTAATACTTCACATAAAAAAACAATCCATCGAACTCCATCCTAAGAAAACTTGTATTATGGTGGATCAAGATCATTTAGTCGCAAAAGAAAGCACGCTTGTGCGGCCGCCCACTCGGTGCGTAAAATACCTAAACTTGCAATTCTCCGATATGTGACAGGGCTCTTAAGCCGGCTTTTCACTATGGGATATAATATAATATATATTACATCCCGAGATATAACATTTTATCGCTCACCATACATTTTGTATGGCACCGTTTACACTGTGCTATAATATATATTACATCCCAAACTACAAATATTTTTTCGACCGAGTGAGCGATATTTGAAGGTCATTTGAAGGTGTATATTTTACCTCACGTCCCCGGACACCGCGCCTCCCCCGCTTCGCCCTCCGTTTGAATGTTGGCGTTCGTGTGCAGACGTGTAAACTGATCATTGTGTGCTCCAAAATATATATCTTACAGTGTGAATAGCAATCGCGGGATGTAATATATAGCACAAGATGTAATTTATATTATATCCCATAGTCAAAAGCCGGCTTTAAGGTAAAACTTTTGACCACTACCATTTACCAGTTATTCCGTGATCATGGCGCATGAAACTGTGCCGAAATATTGGAAAGCTCAAAACTCAAATCATGGTAAATATCCCGTTATTTATGACTGGTGTTGAAATGCTTCAATAAATAAAACACAAACGCAGCTACTAACCAAACATTTTCGCGGTTGACAAATTTTGGAACTGAAATGCCAGTTGGGGCACGCGAGCGGATAATTTTGTTTCGATTGATTTGATTAGTATTTATGTACACAAATATTACTAAGTCAACATTTTGTGAGAGGAAATTTGTAGCACTCACTCCACAGACTATTGTTTGAAACGCCATATCTTTATTAATAAATATTATATATCTGAAATACGTTTATATGCCTATTTTTGCTATTTATTGCTATATATAGGAAACTCCCACTTTTTTCACTCAAAAAGTCGCAAAATCCCGACTTGGCAAAAAAATATCTGGCAACGCTGCCTTTCAACCATATCAAACACTAACTAAACAGTAAAAAAAAGTAACAATTAACCTCAAACAACAAACATTATTCCTGTGATGATACTCCTGTGTGTCATAAATCTCTGTTTTTGCAATTGCAAATGCTAACTGTAATTTTCTGAATAATTTTATCTATATTAATATTATAAAGAGGAAAGATTTGATTGTTTGTTTGTATTGAACAGGCTCCGAAACGATTTGAAAAATTCTTTTACCATTAGAAGCCCAAATTATTCCTGATGAACATAGGCTACTTTTTACCACGGGAAAATGGGTAATAGGACAACGGGTAGTAAGAATGCAGCTAGTTCATAAATAAAATTACAAGGTCTTATCCGATAAAATCTTCTCTTATTTACAGAAGAAGCAGCAAAGTCCAGCTCTACCGACGTAAAGTCAGAAGAACAGGCAGCGACCAAGATCCAGGCAGTGTTCCGAGGGCACCAGACAAGGAAGACGATGAGCATGAAGGCGGTCAGCAAGAAGCCGGAGCCGGAGCCGTCCAAGGCGGAGCTCGAGGCTGAGTTCCGAGCTGATGATAAAGGTAAGCAATCTTAAACTCTAATTCCACCTGAATGAAGTCACTTTTTGTGTGTAAAAAGACAAATTATTCAACATGAAACGTCTTCAAGCGACTTAAACTCTTATTTACACTATAATAGCACATATTTTATCTATAAGAGAGATCCAGGCAGTGTTCCTAGGGCACCAGACAAGGAATACACTGAGGCTGAGTTTTGAGCTGATGATGGAGATAAGCGATATTGGACTCTATTTCCACTATCAAAGGCTGTACCAGGGGCCGCAGTGGAGTACTTCAAACGTCTTGTACATGTTAGAGACCAGCACACAGCGCCGGATGGCCCGTCGTTACACTTCTCAAAGCAGCTTGCTTCACTCGCCACGCTGCTGATGTAGTGTGAGCCTCGTCCGTTCGCAGCACTCTGATAATTGGTATCGTAAACTCTGATGAAAGCGACTAACTTCCTCTAGAATCAATTCATCAATATTGATGATTTGATTTTGGAGGAAGTATAACATTAACACATATTTTCGAGCGCTGTGCTCATTATATCGATTTATTAGCAGTAGGAATATACTGCATGTTCATTATACATATGTTCCTACTGCTAAGAAATCATTTTGATTTCTTAGAGATTCGTGCCAAATGCATCGAGCAACCCGCGATAACCGCCCCATGTACGTCAACATTACATTCTAGTTTTGCAACTGATCCCCTACTGCATTAAAAGATGTTTCACGCCTTTTAAATTTTACTTTAACTGAGTCCGGAAGAAAGTCGTTCTTTGAGTGCACCAGACAAGCACTGTAAGCCTTGTTTCTACAACCATAAAATAACTTTTTGACCACTCGTATGTGTGACACGGTGACTTTGCTGTTCAAAAACGGTGAGAAAAATCGGGTTTTGCCCACATGTGGAATAAAAAATATAATTCAACTTGTTAAACCAAGTAATACGGATTCAGAACAATGCAACCTTCTTATAAAATAAAAATATCGTCTTAAGCACCATTGCAAGGAGATTCGGAACAGTTTTCATGGCGGATGATAAAGCTATACGACTAATAACACATTTATTTATTTATTTTATTTGCTGTGTGATAATCCCAGGCAGAGCTTCCAAGGACACCTTGTTTGCATCCAAGGACTTTGCGATATGAACTCCTGTTCCAATGAAAATAAGGAAACATTTTCTGTGATAAAAAAGGTGGTTAAGAAAGAATAGAAGCAGAAATAATCTAAAACTTTATACTTGGATCGAAAAATCAATGGTCTTTTCAAGTAAGTGTGTCACTCATACTTTTTTATGTTATGTAAGTTTACTATAATGTTTGTAAGCATGTAAGGTATTATAGTATTTCATTTTATTTTTACCTCTTAGGGATAACAAACAATCATACTTTAATATTAATAAAATAGGGAAACCATTGGTCCTTGAGGTCCTGAGGCACACGCAATTTATAAAGATCTTACCAAACTTCTTAAAGAGTCCCCATGTGATCGGAATGCTGGCTTCTATTTCGGTCAACGGGGGACGTCGCGACGTCCCGACGTCGCCCGAATATAGCATTCGACCACTAAGTACACGAAATTTACATTAAAGCACGGTGGTGGAAATGTGAAAGTTTGGGGGTGCTTTTCTGGACATGGTGTTGGACCTGTAAAGTTGATAGAAGGTAACATGGATCAGTTCAAATACAAAAATATACTGGAAGAAACAATGTTACCTTATGCTAAAATAAACAGAGTATGTTTATTTTTGTTTCGTCAGAAAAAAGTACATTTTTCCACTGTCGTACAGTTCAGTTTTCATACTTTCTCGCAAATGCAAGCCGGGCCTGCCTGTGGCAAAGTTTTAACATGGGTATCTCTCATTCTAATTAAATTGACATATGTTTATTTGAATTTATTTGACATTTATGACTGACTAATTTTTATTAGGTTTGACATTAGGTAATTGGAATTTATTAATTGTTTTTATGTTATGTTATTGTGAAACTATTTGACATAATATATTGACGGACGAATTTTTAATTTTTTATTAGGTTTGTAATTAAAATTATGTAATTTGTAGTTTTTTTTATTGTGTAATTTTAATTTTTAGTTCAAGTTTTTAGTATCAATTTATGCTCAGATTGTTTCCATTGTTTTTTTTTTATATTTTTTACACTATTGCATAAGGAACCTAGCCCTGTAAAAATAGTGTAAGTACTTTTTATAAATAAATAAATAAATTCTTGCTATCCTACCGTGCAATTTTTTTCTACCAAACATCTTCGAATAGTGCGTGCTGAGATTGCTGAAGGGTTGTTTTCACCAAAATATTCTTTATCAAGGCGCATGTATGACTCAAACTAGCGCCGATGCCTTTTCTTTCATATAATTACGTAAATCAAAGGATTTTTTAAAAGTCCATTGTACAGTTTATGATACCTATCGTAAGCTTTATTTTAATGCTCAAAAAATAATGTTCTTTTATTTCCTTTATGCAGAATAACGAAGTTGCTCTTGGTGGCCACCGAACTCTGTTTTCGCTTCTCTGTCTTAATTATACGAAAATAAACTATTTCAGAGGGATTACATGCACCTTAACGGAAGATGCTATGTTAGCTTAACCTCAACAGCCTGTATTGGTCCACTGCTGGACGCAGGCCTCCCCCTGATAAGCGCTTTATTGGCTTTTATCTCATGGAGGGTAAAGGTTATAATCGCCACGCTGGGCATGCGGGTTGTGGATCGCAGTTCGGTGGTAGAATTGTTCTGCAGCGGACGCTGCTGCCCGCCCCCGGTGGATATCCCTTAGTCGCCTCCTACGACACACGCGGGAAGAATTGGGGTGGTGCAAATTCTCAGCCGGCACCACACAGCTATGTAGCATGTAAGCTGTATGTAAGCTCGGATCACACTAATGAATGTTATAAAATATAGAAAGATTGGATGTTTAGATGTATGGATGGATGTTTGTTACCTATTAAGACCATTATTATATTTATCTAGTTGGAAAAGTGCTCGTACTCTTTAGATGACTTTAAATTTTAAATTTAGACTATGTAAGCGACTCTAATTTTAATAGTATTCCTTAGAATTTAAGAGACAATGACAATTTTCTTTTTAATCAAATCAATGTTTTAATTTCGTTTAATTAATTATATTTTAAGAACTACTCAAAATATTCAAATACAATTGTATTCATTGTTCATGAATAAATCATCTATCTATTCACGGCATAACGACAGATCCGATCGAGCTGAAATTTTGCATAGATTTAGCTCTAAGTCTGGAATCAAACATAGGCTTATTATGGAATAGGACCCATAGACGTTCCCATAAAAAAACGTGTGCGAAGCCGTGGGCATCCACTAGTTCATACATGAAGGTTTGAATGGCATGGGTTAATAAAAGTCTCTAGGTCAACATGTCATGGGTAACATAGATAGACGTCATTGTTTATGAAATTGTATAGAATAATTCATATAATCAGATTATTTCCGAGAGTTTACTAATCAATTTTAAAATCTATCTCAAATGCAAAATGAAAATCTATTCTATGCGAATTAAGCGTAGAGTGTAGAAAATATTTCAAGTCTTTTCCATACAAAATATCTTCGGCACAGCAAATGCTAATCAGAAGTTTCGCTTCTGACGGGACTAGAACCCGCACCAGTATTGACAGCTGCCAATAGCAGGGATCCACGTTCCACGTTCACGGAAATATTCTACCTAAACTCTGGCCAAACTCAAGATACCATATTTGTAAATATTAGTGCCATACTTAACCCAATGATTAAATCAATTTTTTGTTATCTTCGATCAGGTATTCCGCGGCCTCCCCGTAAATACCTAGAACCTTACAAAAATGACACTCAAAGTTGTCTACGACTTGTTTTGACGCAGACAGTTTGCGCAGAGCCTGACAAGCTATGTGCATACGGAACAAAAGATAAGTGGAGTCGATTTATTTTATTTTATTTTGTAAGTAGGTAGGTACCGGAAAATAATAAACATTGTTTATTTTTATAAGGATTATTAAATCAACAGAATTCAGATGAAGATAACGAATCACTTATTGAGTAAACTAAATATTGGTCTCAACATTACCATATACAAGTAGTTTACGCAAAAGGGTCATTTCGGACATACAATAATTTAAATATGTAAGTTAACAAAAGTTAGTGAATTAAACTTAAAATACAAAGTTCTGGTAGGCACTTTAAATTAAAAAGAACTAACAATGCTCACCCTGATGAAACGTTGGTGTTCTTCCAACACTATCTAGGTTCGAAGTTTACCCGCTTACATTCATATTGAGTTTGCAATTTTGTCCGTAAGTGCTCTTTGCTACAATGGATCATGCTGATAATTATTTTTCGAGTTAGTCGAAAAAAAGCATTTTGGATTTCTGTGCTGTAAGTTACAGCACAGAAATCCAAAATGCTTTTTTTACAGCCTGTAAGTTGCTAACAAGCATTGTACCTTGAGTATAAGTAAGTACCTAAGTAGCTTTCAAAACAAATATGTACCTACCGTTTTTATTTTAATCGTGCATTAAAAATCCGTTATCATCATCAAAATCTACAACCACTCAGCAAACCAGTGATTAATATCGAGTCAATCGTGAAAGTATGTCGGTTCGTGCGCTAAATTACAGGGTTGTAGCGTGGAGTGAATATCAGTGGAAACCTCATTAGTGGACAGAGGCACCAGGCGTGTATTATTTAGTAATCGCCCGGTTAATAATAAATTGTGTCGTGAAACTAGGTTCCGTAAAACCTAGTTCGCACTGAACGAATAAAATTGATACTTATTTGGTGAGTAGATTAGGAGTAGATTAGAGTCAAGTAGATAATGGTGAAAACTTTAAAATTGAAAGTAGTCGAGACAAAATATAAAAGCAGTTTGTAATGGCGTGACCACTACGGCTCAGTTCAACGGTATAGAGTGTACTACAAAATAATTTTTATTCTCTTCTTTCTATCCTTAGTCGACCAGTAGGTGTAGGTATAATGGTGTATGCAGCCTTCACAAATATGTATCTTACAAGATTTAAAATTTTCACCATCCATTTTTGATAGGTGTGAACAAAGCCGTGCAACCTAGGCGGTGTTTCATATCAAGAGCGGTAGCCGCAGGTTTCGCTAGGATTTCACTTGGCATTTCGCGGTCCGCGGTATTCGCGAGTATTTTGGAGACATCAGGATGACTACATAACCACTAGAATTTCGCTGCCGCTCCATGTAGAAAATACTGCGAGGGTCTGAAAACTCTGAATAGGCCTTTAAGGCTAGCGTCGACAGGTCAGCATTGGACGCTCCGCACTAAACCCGTCAGAGGCATCAGATTTTTTTGCCTAATGCCGGGTTTTGCGTCCATTGGAACCGCAGCGAGTTGCCGACGCGACCGGCATTCGCAAACGAATTTTAAACATTGACATCCTGATTTTCGTAGCGGCGAATGAGAATGGCGATCCGGCGGCGCAGAGAGCGATAGGGGGAGGAAAGGCGGACGGAGTGGGCGTGCGAGTGCATCCACTGATCGGCAATCCGAATGACGTCATCCGCACCAGCTAAATCAGTGGACGCACTTCTACGGCAAAGCATACAAAGCATTCTAAAATCCGTTTGATGCGCTTAGTGCGCAACGTCCGATGAGGGCCTGTAGACGCTAGCCATCAAAAGACATTTTTGTGTGCAAAGGGTACGCTTTAATTGTTTTTGAATGCTGTCATAACTATCATGCTTCAGCGCCCGCTGCAGCCATAGCAACAACGGTGTCATGTCGTTTTGTCCATCATTTCCGCCCATCAATGGCCGGAATTATACAATACGAAACAACTTGTTTACTAAAATAAATGAAATCTAAGCAGTAGGTAATCTCAATTCTACTGGCTCTGCTTAATAATAGTACGTACCTAATTGGGAACCAAAATGAACGATGCAATAAGAAAAATATTTACGCATTATCACAAATTAAAGTGTAGATTGGACGAGCTCCAGGGTCCAAAATGGTCCAATAAAGACAATGAAAGTGTACCTTGCAGGTGTCTTAAGAACTCGGAACTTGGTTCATTTAATTCGTGTATTTAGATGGTCTAGTAAAGCGGCTTTATAAATTGTCGTCGCAAAATACATATATAGGTCACTAAATCACACTTAAGTACAACTTAATCAAAGGCAACGCGATGAAATAACCTATATTCAACCTAAATCTGATGAAGAAGCGACGCGTGACCTGAGAGCTGGTGAGAATACGAGTATGTCGCAGCGCATCAGCATTGCCATGCAGCGGGGCAATGCTGCCAGCGTCTTGGGGACGCGACGACTGGTACTATAGATTGTTTTAAATTAATTGTAAATACTAGTTATAATTTGTTTCTATTATTTGATTGTAATTTTCTTTGCCAATAAAGTATATGATAAAAAAGTAAATTATAAAAAAAAACCGCTAATGTTATTATGTACATACATTATTATATCCTATTATACAAAGTTATTGGTAATTCACTGACACTATGTTAACTGCAGGTTCTGCCCACCATCATGAACAAGTCCATGAACACGCCTCAATTCTTAAAATTGGTGAAAAGGGAATGATATTAGTATTTACCCCCTCCATTCCAAAATCGTTCATTATAGGGGTTTTCTTTGAAACTTAACCTTAAAACGGCTCTGCCTTGTATTATCAGTGAGTGTGTGTGTGTTCGGCTGTCTCCCAGCCAGGCTAATGCCACATAAATCATCTTGCGTAGATTTAAAAAAAGCCAATCATGATGATGTGGATTTGAATAGAACTGGGAGATCGGTATTTAATAATTAATTAGGTTTCGGACATTATTTTGTATGTATGGCTATTTCCAAAAAAATTAGGAATTAAGACCTTGCATCTTCACTAACATGTTCGTGATGATGGGCAGAACCTGCAATTTACGCAGTGTCAGTGAATTACCAATAACCCTGTATAAGTTCATGTTTTGTAATTGTGTTCAATAAAGAATTACAGAACTACGCATTAGCGAAGATATTTACTTCCTTTAGTGATCTACTGCCGCTCTCTTTATCTTGCAAATGGACAAGCAAAAACCATTATTTTGTAAGGACAAGGAAAAAACACGTTACAAATAAAAGTTTTCCCTATCGCAGAAAATATCCTCTTTCAAGGACACAGTATTGTCGTAACGGATATAAAAACCCAGGCTTTCCATAAATCAGGAATAACAACTTTTCTACGAAATAACTAACTAGTTAACAAAGTTAACGTTAATAATGAATGAAGTTCTGTGGAAATGAACATTAACAAGTGAAAAAGTAAGGAAGTAAAGATATTTTATTCAATAGTCGTTTCCAGGAACGTAGTTAGGGGCAATTATTTTCATATTATTATTGAATCAACCAGCATATTTCTATTAAGTACTTTAAAAATATGTATAACCACATTTTGTCGACGTACCCTACATCGTATCAGGAGCGTTATTACGGTTCTCAGAGGATCGATAAGCATCGATTTAGCCTCTGATTCCGATAATAATCTTACAACTAGTATTTACACTTATATCTGCATATATATATTTGTTTTAAACATATTTTGACGACCCTGAGGGGCGCAGCAGGCGAAGGTCCCCCTGCGACGCAGGAGGTTGCGGGTTCGATTCCCGCCTCGGAACAAATTTGTGTACGATCTGCAGAAATTTGTTCCGTTGGTCTGGGTGTTTTCTATGTATAATAAAAAATATCTATCTATGTAGTGTATTGTATTAAGTATATCATTTATCTAGTACACATAACACAAGCTCTGCTTAGCTTGGGGCTAGATAATGCTGTGTGAATGGTCCAGCATTATTTATTTATATTATTATTATTATTAGGTATTTTTATTTCTTAAAAATCGAAATAGCTGCCAGCATTACGATCACCTGTGGACTCTGAGAAGTTTTGTCAGATCTTTATAAATTGCGTGTGCCCCAGGACCTAGCTTTAATATAAAATAATTATAATCTTACTGAATTTTATCGATACCAGAGAGAAAATCGGTGCTTATCAATCCGCATCGAGAAGCGCTGTTGGGTTCCAGTACAGAGAAAGATATACATACCTTAAGTTTTTTTTATTTATTTTAATTAATGTTACTGGTTTTAATAAACATGTTAATTAAATAAACCTGCTGTCTTATTCACAGAAAGTCGCGGGTGGATCTTAAAGAAGAATAATAAAGATTTATTTTCAGCACACAAACATTGTCAAACAAAACAGAGAGCATATAGAAAAAAATCATAAAGCCTCTTCACAGACAATCTACACGAAAAAACGGTGGGAAATAAAAAGAATTAAAATTTTTGAAATAACGCATAGGCTTTTTATTCCATGAATCAGTTCCCATGGGATAGAAATAACCTTTAATCGTTTCCATGGAGACTAGTAGCGGAGAGAGTCGATCTTTTCTACTGCTCCCTGAGCGAATGTCATAGGACTCTCTTATTTATTCTATGCTATTCTAATTAGATTGACATGTGTAATTTATTTGACATTTATGAGTGACGAATTTTTATAATTTTATTAATTTTAATTTTTAGTTCATGTTTTTAGTATCTAGGTCTGGCAAAATATTTATGCTATGATTGTTTCCATTGATTTTTTTACACTATTGCCCCTGTGAAAATAGTGTAAGTACTTTTATAAATAAAATAAATAAATAAAATAGTTTCATAAAAACCCTAAATTCCCTGACTACCTCCCACAAATGTAACTTTCCCACTTTTCCCAAGTCGTTGGCAGGAAATAGTGTTAAGTTTGGAACCGAGGTCGGATTCCTGCATGATTTATTCACTCCTTTGCTTTTTATTCGAGAGCCAGTCGCCATATTGATTTTAGGAACAAATTCTTGGGTATTTCGGCGCTAGGTTTAAAGTTTTCACAAAAGAAAAGGATTTTATGATATTTGGTGATGAACCCACTGACACTTCGTCTAATTGCTCAAAATTTTGGATCTACTGTTAAATATTTTGTTTGTTGGTCTTTTGATGTTTGAATTCTACGGAACAATGGCAGACGTAACACCCTACTAGTGATTATTTGATGGGTTTTAAAATTTAATTAAATCTATGAATTGCTCACATGTACATTATTATACATGTATACACATCACTTCAACAGCCTACATTGGTCCACTGCTGGACGCAGGCCTCCCCTTGATAAGCGCCTTTATCTCATGGGGTTAGTGAACACAATCCCCACGCTCGGCATGCGGGTTGGGGATCGCAGTTCGGTGGTAGAATTGTTCTGCAGAGGGCGCTGCTGCCCGCTTCCGGTTGATATCCCTAAGTCGCCTCTTACGACCCCCGCGCGGCCGCGGGTAGAATTGGGGTGGTGCAAATTCTAAGTCGGCACCACACAGCTACATAGCTACATGTATACAATTGAAGTCCTAATGTTAGCCTAGCTAGGTCAATAGTACATGCACCCTTAAGGTTTGGTAGGCCAGCAGAGGCCGCATTTTTGTGATTTTTAAAACCATCTGAGACTTAGAAAATATTGTTTAAAATTCTGAAAAAAAGATATAAATCTGAAAAAAGATCTCTAGTCAAAGTCGCATTCAGTTACAAGATCTAATGAACTTTACTTGTTAAAAAATATCCCCTTTTTCTAACGTTTTTTCAATACTATGACTAGCGAACTACTGATATCACACTTTTTTGTACTCAACTAAGGACACTTAATATTTCTAAACAAATTCGCAGAGTTTGACTTGATAAAAAGATTTTCTTAATCACCATGTTTAAATAACTACAAAAAACACGAACGCGGCGGCTTGGCAGGCGCGCATTTTCCCTTACGCCTACTGCTGCAGGACTACCTGGCCTTAATGGCTCTGCAAAATAATGTTTTTACCTAAAAATCAAAATTGAGTTTAAATTGATAAAATAGTTATTTTAAGGCCAGGTAAATAATGCATGTCAATCTTAATTAAAATTAAAATATCAGTTAATTCCTCTCTCGGATAGTTATTTAAAGGCCAGATGCATGTCAATCTTTATTAAATAAATAAATAAATAAAGCTGGACCATCCACACAGCACCATCTAACCCCAAAGTATGCTACTCATAGCTTGTGTTATGGGTACTAGACAACTGATATATATAATACATTATCCATATACATATGTAGATTGATATTTTATTTCTTTATACATAGAAAAAACCCAAAAAAAAAATATATATCAGTCAATTGAAACAATAGAGCTAAGTCCAAATGCAGACTGTTGCAAACAATCTACAAGTAGCTCAACTGATCCATATCAATACCAGCCAGCGTCTTGGGAACGCTTCCGACTAAAATTCCGTAAACAGGTAATAGTTCTAATTTATTTCTATTATTTTATTGTAATTCTGTCAATAAAATAAGTTGCTCTCTCAGTTAAGATTATTCTTATTTGTTTTATGCTAATAGTTAACCCACACTCCAAATAATTAATAGAAATACTCAGAACACTTTTTTTCATTAGCTAACGGTAACTCGTATTATTTGCTAAAAATTGCACTTCTTTTAAGATAAACTTAGATGCTCTCATCGGACGGACAGACACGGTAGCAAATGCTTAGTCAAATTTCGTTTTTACTTTTTATTAAAGCCCCAAAAATACAAAGAAAACATGTGAAAAATCGTGTTAAAACCCCTGTTTTAAAGTAACAAATAACCTCGTAAATTAAGATTTCTCCAAAGCTCCATTTTAAATTCTCACTTAACCCAGATTCAGTTCAATCGCTTATAGCTCCCAGCGGTATTAGATTACAATTTATACCTTAGTGCCCCTGCGGGTATTCAAGCAATTTAGTACCTAGATACTAAGTCTTGGCTTGCAGTTATGGCTTGGAAACTATTTCTGTTGGAATACTTTGGTTCAGATAATAGAGCTCAGCTGAAGAACTTCGTAGCTGGCTTTGTGGTAGGTTGTTGTGTAAATCTGAAGGTTTTTGGTTCTTTATATATTTTTTGGAGGGCAATTATGGTGTGGTAAGGCACGGCATTACGGCTCAAACGTTAGCAGTTGAAACGTTCGGGTGCGCGTTCACAGGCCGGCATCGGACAATAATATTTCATTGTAATTTTGCCCCGCTGAATTAGACAGATACAGATGTATACAAACGGTGGATGGAACAAGCATCCTGAACTCATAGGTCACATTTTTTTTTATTTGTTGTAATTGTGTTATTTATTAAAAAAATAGGGAGGTTAATGGTGTCGCGGAAACGAACATACGCTACTAGAAAAGGGCGTGCGAACCCGCGGGCTGCAGCTAGTACTTAATAGTATAAAAGCGAAAGAAAATCTGTCCGTGTGTCTGTTATCTTTTCACGACTAAACGGCCGGACGGATCTTAACGAAATTTGGCAGGGAGGTAAACGGATTTTCGGAAAGGATATAGGCTACTTTTTATTCTGATAAAGTGCGTGCGTAGCTGAAGCCAGTAGCTTGTTGGGACATATAAGTGGAAAGTTGTCCGGAAAATGTTTGAAATCTGAATTAGTCTATGGTACTTTGGGATTCTTTGGGTGTTCTTGAGTGGAGACCACGACTCGGCAAACGTAGTGTAGGACGCCCTCCGGCCAGGAGGGATGACGATCTGCGAAATACTGCAGGCAGAGCGCACGCGACTGTAGAGAGACACGGCGCTATGGCGCTCATTAGGGGAGGCCGATGTCCAGCTATGGACTAATATAGGCTGATGATGATGATGATAATGACTTTGGGATAGTGTCCTATCCTAAAGTATCATAGACGACATCTGTCAGATCGACTAATCAAAACTAACAAAAACAAATATACCCCGTATGATTTTCTTGAAACATGGCTAAAAACACTCGGGGTAAAATTATTTATATCACAAAAAAATACTAAACGAAAATCGGTTCATCCGTTTGGGAGCTACGATACCACAGACAGATACACAGACAGACATGTAAAATTTATAACACTCCTCTCTTTTTGCGTCACGGGTTAAAAATAAATGCTGTTTAAACAGCATAATCTACCTAGCACCGAAGTAAAACAAATACAATAGGTAATTGTTTCTTGGAGACTCGAGACAAAAAGTCGCGCGACTTGAGTAGTCTGTCGCTGGCCTTTGGCGTTAGACGAAGCAGTTTTATAAGATGAAAATTAAAATACTTATCTATTAATAGTTTCTTCGAAAACCTACAAAAAAACGCGCGACTTGAGACCAAATCTGTCGCTGGTGTGCGTTTAGCCTTTGGCCTTAGACGACGCAGTCTTATCAGATAGAAATAATCTTTAGAACTTTGGTATTATGCAAACTCAAACAAGTAAGTTATGCGTCGCTCTATTCTACCTTGTTTCGAACAACTGCAAAGTGTAAGGTATTATTTTCAAGCGTTTGGGCTATTTAAGTGAGGTTATTATAGTTTTTTGAAATATTATTTAGTATAGCCTACACATTTGCTCCTCTTGGAGTCGAGACCCTAGGTCCGTGGGGTACCGAGGCTCTTCGGGTTTTCAAAAAATTATCCGAGCGTCTGGTCGAAGCGACGCGTGACCCGAGAGCTGGTCAGTATATGGCACAGCGCATCAGCATTGCCATACAGCGGGGCAATGCAGCCAGCGTCTTGGGGACGCTTCCGACTGGTATTGATATGGATCAGTTGAGCTACCTGTAGATTGTTTGCAACAGTCTGCAGTTAGCTCAATTGTTTCAATTGTAAATACTAATTATATTATAATTTTCTTTGTGTATAACGTTATCAATATCAACCTTCGACGAAACAGTGGGTTTATATTTGCTGTGTATAAATTATATGTTTATCGTGTATAAATTCTATGTTTATCGTGCATAAATTCTATGTTTATCGTGTATAAATTATATGTTTATCGTGCATAAATTCCATGTTTATCGTTGTATAAGTATCGACGGGAGACCAACACGACCGGGGCTAGGTCAAGCGCAGGACCAACGGCTTAACGTGTTTTCCGAGGCACGGAGGTGTAACACCGCCAACTTGACTCCGGCCTGCTACTGTGAATGATGAAGTCCTGGGTTCAAATCCCGGGTGGGGCCAATAGTTGTTATTGGGATTTTTCTAGCGAGAAAAATTCACTAATACGCAATATACGACGCGATGTGATTTTTGTCTATTCTACCCTAAAGAAAAATCCCCGTGCTTGGCTACTGTAATGTGAAAATTTAAGAAAAAGTAGAAACTAATGATGTTGAGTTTGTATTCACATGGAATACAAACGCTGATTATGAGGTCCTTGGTTCAAATCCCGGGTCGGGCCACTATTTGTTATCGCGGTTTTTCTAGCAAAAAAAAATCAAAGAAGCAGACCGAAGTCAGAAAGTTGGCGGTGTTACATCCCCGTGCTTTGGAAAGCACGTTAAGCCGTTGGTCTTGCGCTTGACTTCTCCCCGGTCGTGTCGGTCTGCCGTCCCATCGGATTATGAGAGTGAGGGAATATAGTGTTCACCTGTGATAGCGCACACACTTGTGCACTATAATATGTCTTGCGCATCTAACTAGTCTCTAATGAGACAGGCCGCCATGTTCGAAATTCGGCTAGGAGAACATTATTAAGGGTAAAATGGGTAAAATTATTACTATTTTTCATATTGAATACAAATTCTACATCATTCTGGTTTCTGCCCAACTCTCTCACTGAAAATATTTTAAATAGAAGCGTTCTCGCAAAGTATTTCATAAAGCATTTCATAAATTCTCTCAAGTAACTTGAAATGTTCAGTCCAACCTGTCGTATTCAGGGACAAAACTAACGCGAGGCGACATTTTCAGCGTCAAGAATTTCTGCACCTTTGGAGGCTTTGTCGACTGAAATGAAACTTTGTAAATAGCGAGTTTCTGCCCGAGGCTTCGCTTACATTGTTTCTATGGAAACGTTATTTTTCGGGAACTCGAACGGGTGTAACGAGAACTGATTTATCTACTATACTAATATCATTAAGAGGAAAGATTTGATTACTTGTTAGTTTGTAGTGAATAGGCTCCGAAACTACTGGACCAATTTGAAAAATTCTTACCGTTAGAAGCCCACATTATTCCTGATGAACATAGGCTACTTTTTTCCGCGGGAAAATGCTTCATTCCTTAGGGAAAACGGGTAATAGGACAACGGGTAGTAAGAATACAGTTAGTGGGATATAAAGTAGTTTATTATGTTAACCTCACCTCAACAACCTCAACAAACTATATTGGTCCACTGCTGGACGCAGGCCTCACCTTGATAAGCGCCTTGTTGGCTTTTATCTCATGGGGGTAATGCCCATTATCCCGACGCTGGGCATGCGGGTTGGGGATCGCAGTTCGGTGGTAGAATTTTTCTGCGGGGGCTCTGCCCGCCCCCGGTGGATATCCCTTAGTCGGCTCTTACGACACCCGCAGGAAAAGTTGGGGTGGTGCGAAGTTTTAGCCGGCACCACACAGCTATTATGTTAAGCCAGGTCTAGATATATGCAGAAACTCAACGCAATCCGTTCTGTAGTTTTAGCGTGAAAAGGTAACAAACATCAAAACATCCATACTTTCAAACATTCAGTGCGTGCTGCTTTATACAATTTCCATATGTTGCAGAATCTTGCGGGAATGATCGCGTGCCGAAATTTCGCAGTGCGGTTAATCCTAACCGATGTAAAACCACTGCTACGAATTTCGGAAGTTAAAACCTAACTGATTGATGATTCTGGAGCACTATCACTCCTGGTACGGAAGTCCAGACATTACACTCTGCACGATTTTGACAAAATATATTTGTTTTTCTTACTCTGAAAGATGTATCCCCTGAATAAATAAAAGCAAATTGAATCAAGTTTGTTTTGTGTATAAAAATGCGGGCGTATCTGACCGTATCTGGGGAGGCGAGGGAATAAATTATGAATTTTTGATTACGAAAACAAGAACGCTCCGAACCCTCTTTGCAAAAGATCTTCTTTATTAAAATTAGAGTATAATCTTAAGTAAGTTATCAATAATTTGATGTTTTACAAGAGCTGGAAAAACAATCTAAAATGCCTGAATATTTAGATTGATTTTTAAATTTAAACGGACAAAGTTTAATCCTTCGGGAAAAAATCTGTTATCTTACCACCTCGGGATTATGAACATGTAGTAATTGTTTATTTCAAACTTAAACCTAGAAAGAAAGAAAGAAAAGAATAGCGAAATAATCATGAAATTGGAAAGCAAAAGGCGGAGATTTCAAGATGTAACATTTTATGACGTAGGTTTTTATAATTTTTTTAGTAAGAGAGACCCTAGGTCCGTGGGATACCGTGGCTCTTCGGGTTTTTAAAAAAATATCTGAGCGTCTGGTCGAAGCGATGCGTGACCCGGGAGCTGGTCAGTATCTGGCGCAGCGCATCAGCATTGCCATACATCGGGGCAATTCAGCCAGCGTCTTGGGGACGCTTCCGACTGGTATTGATATGGATCATTTGAGCTACCTGTAAATTGTCTGAAACAGCCTGCAGTTAGCTCAATTGTATCAATTGTAAATACTTGTTCTACTTTATTTCTGTTATATTATTGTAATTTTCTTTGTGAATAAAGGCTTCTGGCCATCTTTTTTTATATAAATTGCTTTTTATCAAACCTATTTCTTGTAATCCTCGACCATAACTACTTAGGTAATAAAAACATACAACATACAACTGCAGCCGAGTTAGGAACTTCCGCCTTTTTGAAGTAGGTTAATAAACTTGAATACCAACGATTAAACACAATCAGTCGCAATTTCTTATAACGAAGTGCTACGCCCCATTGATCCTCAAAAATAGGTCGCCAAATTGACACTCAAGACACAAAATCGATTGGTAACTATCACAACGATCAGCTAAATTAAGCCTTAAGGCTATCGTGTTAAGGCGTAGGTTGTTCTTCGATAGTTGAATGGTTGCCAACATAATCCTCTTTATTTGTGGGGCGTCATCGTGTCTACTGTCAAAGGCTGTTTGCTTACAACTTTGGGAAATGGGTACGTGATAGGAAGGAAATTGTATCAAGTGTTGTTATGTTACATCTTTATATTTTTGACATAGTTTCTTTCGCTCGATTGTTTTCTGGGTCATGTAACCGAAAGCAAAATGGCCGATAAGAAAAAAAAATTGGGAAATGTCGGTCCTGAGTTTGGGTTTCTCGAGACGGCACACGAATCGAACGTATGAAGCAGGCTGTACACAGGAATTTCAATTTTCGAAGTCGTTATTTTATAAATTTGAATATGCCATTTAATCTTTTTTCAGCTTTTTTTTATCTAAGCAATAAATATTCTATTGCACTTTAGCTCTGGAGTTCAGGGGTAAATCGCATAAAACTGATTTCATACTATAGGAAGGAACATACAAACAGTTAATAGTGGGCGTTTTGCGTCCTTTTTCGTTCTTGGGTCTATTATAGCATGTTCTTGGCACTGTTCTGCAACTTTTCATCAAAGAAATATCTTGGCTTTTTTTTGAGTTTCATTGAAAAAAAGTAAAAAACGCAAAAAGCGCAAGATGCGTCTTTGAAGAAAGTTGCGGCACAGTACCAGAAACATGCTATAAAAACCCTCTAATGATATAAGTCAAAATACGCCCTCTCATGTTTGAACATAACTCTAGACCTAAAGTGCAATAAAATATTTATTGCTAAGATTAAAATAACATTCTCAAATAGCATATTCAAATTTATAAAATAATGACTTCGAAAATTTAAATTCCTATAACGGCCTGCTCCATGAGTTCGATCCACTGTGTGTGCCATCGAGACGTTCCATTTTTATATGAAATTTGACACAGCGCCTCTAGCGTGCGGTAATGGAACTATGCAAATCCTTAACATAAATGGAGGTTTTGATGACGTGTCGATACTTTCAAAAAACCAAACCCAGGGCTCAGGAGGTTTACTATGAAAAATGACCGAAGTTGACGGATGACGTCGGATCGGTTGAACAAAACGAAGGACGACCGATCCGTTTCTTCGATGACGTTACTATGAAAATGATTGTGGCATTTATTTCTTAGAGTTCCGAAACGAAAGGTCTGAAAAAAGTTTATGATGCGCCCTAAGCAACTTGGTGGTGAGGTTGTTCATTTCGTTGCGTCAACATTGTTATTTTTTTATTACAGAAAATAAAATGGCCGCTTAGAAAAAAATAGGCACCTGCAATAGTAAATAAAATAACGCAATCAAAAAAAGATTTTCAAGACTTATGCTTTGATTGTTTTTTTATCAAACCATTTCTTGTAATCCTCGACCAAACTACTTAGATTGTGATCATAACTAGAATTCGCGTTATGGAACTGTAAATACAGATTTTCATTACGATAAACGAACCGTAACGTCACAGAATAACTTATAGTTTGCGCTAGTTGCAGATATTTTCTTTGACCCTTTTTCGCTATTTTCACAATAGATCAGAGTACAGTCAGTGTGTGAAGAGCATTATTGTAACCAGAGCTTTGGTGTGTTCGGAACATTTTTTTAGATAATAATAATATATCCATATGACAAAGAAGATACACAAGAGCAGAAAATAATAATAATAATAATAGTAGTTATAGTAGAGATTAAATGGATCATAATAAACGTATTTGTAGGCAGTACCTACATAGTCTTATTTTTGGTTCCCACTGTGGTGCACAGACAACCAGTGTCGAAAGAAACAATTATCTGGGCATTCAGTGATCGTCCTAAGAATTGTATTCTTTGAAGCCCTTAACCGTGCCCAAAAGGACACAATTCGAGCTCGGAGTATGGCAAAGAAGTCGGGCACTCAGTTTTGCTCAAAGAGTAAACACTGATTTTCAGTGTGGCCCTCTGAAGCCTCTGAGGTGACCAGAAAAACTATATAGGTACCAACAAGTAATGATGTGTCTAAATATTTTAAATGAATCGTTGCAGTGCATTGATAAAATAAATAAACTTAACTCTTCCTTAGTAAACCTACCTACAGATTGGTGCTAGGCGTAACAGCAAAAGACACGAACTAGAGGGTGATTACGGTGTGGTAAGGCAAGGCATTACGGCTCAAACGTTAGCAGTTGAAACGTTAGGGTCACAGGCCGGTATCGGACAATCCGCACTGGCCCCATCAATGGTTTGACGTAAAAGATCACGTACCGTAAGGAGCGGACTGTCGGCAATGCCGGCGAAGATTCTTGAAGGCAACTTTTCCATTTAATGCAAATGACGTCATTCGGATTGCCGATCAGTGGACGCACTTGTCAGCAGATTGTCCGATGTCGGCCTGTGAACGCGCACACGAACGTTTCAACTGCTAACGTTTGAGCCGTAATGCCGTGCCTTACCACACCGTAATCGCCCTCTTGGACAGGTAGAAGTAACAAAGCCAGAGTTTGGTATCTATGCTATATTTTTAAAGTGTTTTTAATCGAAAGTGATTTGTAATTGGATAAAGTGTGGGCTCCAGTTCAGTCTCGTGTACATAAAATGAAAAAATGTCCTTACGGCAATGCTACCGTAAGGACATTTTTTCATTTTTCTGAACAAAATTTTACATCTAGTGTTAAAATTCATGGTGTTCTTTTAATTTCTGACACTATGTTATTTAGCAAAAAATAATCCTTATGATGAAGCCTTTCGATCGGTATTATAAAGCTACAGGATGATTGTTTTTCTCGTGTAACGGGTTCGATTCCCAGTTCAACCATGTAATTATTTTAATATCTATGAATGCAGTTTAAATTGTTTTTTAAATTAAAGTAATGTCTTCTTTCAGTAAAATGTTCTATCTACAATATTCAAGGTACTTTCCCTCCATGTGGCATACCCGTAGGACGCCCTGTATATACTGGTAGGGAGCGATACTTGTACTGACCGAGCAAAAACCAGCCTACAGTATGGAAAAATACTAAAAGGATCAGGTTGAAATTGTTCATAAATGTAGCTAACAACATAGAAAAAGTTAGAGACGAAGTTAACCGATGGCAGAAGCTGCTTTAAAATAAATGAAACACACACACACAGAACCTATAAACTGTCTGAACTGTTTTCACAAACAAGGTCAGCTGTTTTGTGTTAAATGTAGTTTTCATGTTAATTTTACGAACTGTGTTAAGGTGAACGTTTCTTGTGAATGTTGAAATAGCGACGGCTAGAATAAAGTTTATCGTTGCTTAGGTGCAACTCGGTGGAGGAGGCTCTCAAGTTGACGCTTATATTTCTTTTATGTATGACCACGCATGATTTTCTACAGAGTAGTCCGATTTTGATAAATCTTTTTTTCATAAAATAAGAATTTTCATTAACGGCCCTTGGCGCCGGCTCAAAATTATTTAGTTATACTTACATTAGTTTAAGAACTTAGGTTAAGGTTAAATAGGTTATTATGTTTTCCTTTTATATTTTCGGCGGTTTAAAGTTTTTATTACTTGAACTCAAGCCTGGACTTCGATAAGTCCCGATTTTGTTCCTTCCCGCCGACACAACCCGGCGGCTTGTTGCAACATTTCAGTATATGCATACAGCCTACAGTGTTTTGTCAACTTGTCGGCGGGCTACCGACTTCGGTGTGCACTGTATACAGGGTGGTTTTTTGAGATGGGTGGTGATGGCCAAGTCCGAAACCACGAGAGTTAGAAAAAGGTCGTGAAAGGAATCATGCCCTCGATTTATAAAAAAACAATAACTACATATTTCGTTGTTTTAAAACCTTTTACTTCTGATGCACTCTATATTCCCTTAATCTCATAATCCTATGGGACGACAGACCGACACGACCGGGGAGAGGTCTGGCCCAGGACCAACGGCTTAACGTACTTTCCGAGGCACGGGGGTATAACACCGCCAACTTCCTGACTCCGGGCTGCTACTGTGAATTTTCGTTGCGAGAAAAAACCCAATCGATCCAAACAAAGCCTCGACACGGGATTGGAACCCAGGACCTCATAATCAGCGGTTGAACAAGCTGACCGCTAGACCAACGAGGCAGTCAATTCCGATAAATATGTGTGGCTAGTACTAGCCACCAAAAAATATTCCTGTGTTAGGGTGGGTCCAGGCCAACTGAACGCTACCAAGTGGGATTCGACGATCGATACCGAATGTTCACTCGCTTTTACTGTTGTGTCCACACCAAACGAACTCATGTGAAACCCAGCGAAGCAAAGCACGGCGAGCACGGCCGGAGGCGAACGAAGGCCCTCGTTCGGGCTCGCTTGCTTTCGCCGTGACGTTCACACTGATTCGATCGCGTTCGGTAGATAGCCTTCGCTCGCTCTCGTTCGTTTGGTCTGGACCCACCCTTACAATTATATCCCTGAAATGTATACTCGTGTGCGAGACCGCGAAACCAACCTTTATTATGTACGAATGCAAACTCGATACATAATGTATCAAGTAATACCAATTGCGAGGGATAAACCGAATTTACCGCTCGCATTTTGGTAGCATTGTTTACATAATATAATAGAATGAGAGGTTTTATTAGCATAAAAAATACCTACACCTACACTAGCTACGTATTTTCTTTGTTCGCCTATGGAGGGAATTGTCGACATGTATTTTAAATATAATAGGGAATTGTCAAAAAAGAAACAAATGTTTGTACGATCTGCAGATGTTTGGTCAGGGTGTTCTGGATGTTTTCTAAGTATGATAAAAAAATATCTAACTGTGTAGTGTATTGTATTATGTATATCAGTTATCTAGTACCCATAACACAAGCTCTGCTTAGCTTGGGGCTAGATAATGCTGTGTTAATTGTCCAGCATTATTTATTTTATTTATTTAGTTACCTACACTAGCTTTTTTTTAATTTTCTTTGTTCGACTATGGAGGGAATTGTCGAAATGTATTTTAGGTGGTTCTTAGTTTGCTCTTCGTGCTCTTTCAGCTGTAATTTTTTAAAATTCTGTATTTACCTACATTTAATGAAGATATTGATTCTAGAACCAGATGTTTGGCTTTTCTCATCAGGCCTTAACACTTTCATTGTCAAGAAATCAAATAATATCACATTTTTTTTCTAAGAAATACCTTGAGTGTGGGATTACGCACTAAAATAACAAAAAACCTTAGAATTAAGCAACGAGTGAAGTTGCCTGGGTTAATCCAAATATAACGTCTAGTTTTTTTTTTATTCGTCTAACTAATAATACTCCTTTACCACGACTTAAAGTAAATACCTCTATCCTACTTCCTACTAATATTATATTATACGAAAGCTTGTGAAATGTGAAATTTTTGTTACCTAGGATCTCTAAACCTACTGAACAGATCAAGATGAAATTTGGCATACACTTAGATCGTAGCCTAAATTAAACAATAAGATAATTATTATACCGCAAATACGTGTGCGAAGCCGCGGGCAGAAGGTAGTAACATTATAAAGCCGAAAGTTCTTGAAATCTGAATATTTGTTACCTAGGATCTCCAAAATTACTGAACGGATCAAGATGAAATTTGGCGTACGTTTAGAACAAAGCCTAACTTAGACAATAGGTTACTTATTATACAGAAAATACGCGTGCGAAACCGCGGGCAGAAGCTAGTATTCATTATACCTAACTACTAAACAGCCTTAAATCTCACAAGGGTTCAAACAGGGCTCAAGCCAACTTCGTTAGAGCAACTACTTTCCATTTCGCACTTTGACATAAATCTAACCTCAAAATCCAACTGAAGTACAAACAAAAGAAAACTGGTACAATGAAGGCATTGTACAAGTTAATCCTTTGAGTTAGTACTGTGTATTCCGTGGCGGGCTTAGCCCTGAGACGGGTATAAATGATTTATTTCACTTCCGTAGTTCTCATTTTACTTTGTACTGTAGCATTTCTTTTCAGAGCTTTGTAATATAATTATTTTTTTCGTTATTTTGAACATTATTGACGACCTCTGTGGCCGTCGTGGTTCGCCTGCGAGGAGGTTACGGGTTCGATTCCCGCCTCGGGACAAATGTTTGTACCATCTGCAGATATTTGCTCAGGAAGTTCTGGATGTTTTACTATGTATAATAAAAAATATGTGTCATTATTTATTTATTTCCGTTCACAATGTGAACACTGTTGGGGGCCAATAAGTGGAAAGCAGACCGAGGTTGTTTTTGGTAAAAAAATATGTACCCAGGTACTAAAGTGAGAAGTACGTACCCACTTGTCTAGTCTAAAGCCGGCTTTTCACTATGGGATATAATATAATATATATTACATCTTGAGATATAATATTTTATCGCTCACCATACATTTTGTATGGGACCGTTTACACTGTGCTATAATATATATTACATCCCAAACTATAAATATTTTTTCGACCGAGTGAGCGATATTTGAAGGTCATTTGAAGGTGTATGTATATTTTACCTCACGTCCCCGGACACCGCTCCTCCCCCGCTTCGCCCTCAGTTTGATTGTTGGCGTTCGTGTGCAGACGTGTAAACTGATCATGTGTGTTCCAAAATATATATCTTACAGTGTGAATAGCAATCGCGGGATGTAATATATAGCACAAGATGTAATTTATATTATATCCCATAGTCAAAAGCCGGCTTAAGTAGATAAGTAAGATTTGTATTTGTATTTATTTATTCCATCGTAGGTACCTGTTGTTGTTACACTTGATTTCGTTACATTCTATATTTTATTCCTATTTAAACAATAACACACATGTATTTCGCTGTAGGAAGGAAACACCATAAAGTACAAAGAAAAAAAAACAGACAGACATGACTAAAAAAATAAAAATAATTAATTAGGATCAAATAAATAATAAATTAATTAATTAAAGGGCATGTCAAGGTATGCTGCTGTATAAGGGCATTGTCAAACTATAGGTATTAAAAATAATGTAATGTAAAAATAGTGTATAAAATAATTTATAAAATCTGTTAATAAGAACAGGTTAAGATTAAGACAACACCTATTGTAGCTTGACTGTCTTGTTGGTCTAGCGGTCAGCTTGTTCAACCGCTGATTATGAGGTCCTGGGTTCAAATCCCGGGTCGTCGGCCAATAGTTGTTAATGGGGTTTTTCTAGCAAGGAGAGTTCACCCCCGTGCCTTGGAAAGCACGTTAAGCCGTTGGTCCTGCGCTTGAACACTCCACGGTCGTATCGTCTGCCATCCCATCAGATTATGGGAGTGACGGAAGAGAGAGTGCAACTGTGTTTGCGCACACACTTGTGCACTGTAATATGTCCTGCGCATCTGGTTTGTCTCCGATGACCGACGTGGTCGAAATTTGGCTAGGAGGACATTATTGTGGCAATAATTTAATTATGTAGGTGCGCAAAGTTAAGGCTTAGTTGGAGATGCCTACGCCGCCGCCATGACCGTCACGGCAACAGACAGATGCTTGAACAGTCTTTCAAACCTGTCATCATAAATGTCGTTTATTATATGATAACTCGGCTACCATCTACCTACCTAAGGGCTAACGCATACATACAACTGTTGCATCGACTAAACTGTTCCGTCGAGTTTTGTATTTTCGTGATTTCAACTCAACTAAAAAGTTTAGTTGATGGAAGTGCGCATACAATCGATTTTTTTAAATCCTCAAATCGACCAGTCTTAATTCCAACCATCCAGATACGACTTCCATACAAACTTCCTCCCAAGGCTTTTTCTTCAGATTGAGGTCTGAGTACTCTATTAGACTCTTTGAGTAAAGCGCAGGCCTTTTTTCAAGGCTATTAATGAACTCCTCCGTGTCGTCCGTAATAGTTCCCGCCATGGCGATAAGAGACGTGACGCCGCTTCAAATGCTTATACGAGACTGGCAGTCGCGGTCAGTCGCGGATCGACTGTTTAGTCGATGGTCTGCGCACATCAATACAATGCAATACAAATTGAGCACTTGATCGATAGTTGTCCAACTTTTAAATCAAAAGCAAATCGATACAGCTTTTAGACTTTTTTGTCGAGCAAGTATCGAGTTGACAGTATGTGCGCTTTCATATATTCTTATGATACACAACAAAACAGTTGTTCAACTAAAAGTTGTTGTATGCGCTAGCCCTAACTGCACCATTTACATACATACATGTTTTTTTGGGGCCACAGCCATGAAAATTATCACCGTGTACAGACACGCCTATCGAGTTTTTCTCGTCAGCGCTACGTGCCTGTAGAGGTGAACCTAAAGTCATGTCTTTCATCGTTTCAATAAAGTAAATTACATTTAAATTGGGACTTAATTCAAACTCAATAAGCGACTCTTTTAATAAAATCCAGACATTTTCATCTAAAGATTTTTTCCTATTTAACGTGAAAGGGAATTAATTTCGAGGAATATTACGTCAAAGAAACTTAATAAGATAATCTTCCTTAGGACGGTAAAAGATCGTTTAAAATGTCGCTTGTGCGTCCGACTTATAAAATTAATAAGCGGTATAAAACTCTAAACGTAGCTGTACTGACCGGCGTTATGGGGCGTAGTAAATAAATAAATAAAAGTTTTACAAAGATTTTATTTTAATTTGTGCTAATTCTATAAACATAAAATAAATACAAGTACTACCACTCCACAATAATTTACGTAACTATGAGCTTTTTTGAACAAAAAATAAAATTAAAAGTACCTAGGTAGTCTGTATGAATATTGCAGTTACTCTTACTATGCATATGTGAAAGTGTGTGTGTGTGTGTGTGTGTGTGTGTGTGTGTGTGTTTTGCTCCTAATTGTGTGTTATCGATACAATATGATATAACGTACGAAAATCATTATAATAACAACAATACTTTTGCCTACCCCCTTAACATAATTGAATGCGAAACAATGCCTCGGCGAAAACAACCAGATCGATTGACCAATTACGCAGGCATTTGCTCTTCTGGGCCGAAATAGGTGGAAAGTAGGTAACCTGTTTACTGGCTATTTACCCTGTTCCCCCTTCTCCATTCTGACACAGGACGTCCAGCAGCATAACAAAGTGGTTGGTACTAATCTTGAGCCTGACATAATTTTTTTGCTAGTTTTATAATTACAATAATTAAACACTAGCAAAAAAATATTTGATAATTGGGAATGGCTTGCGCTCTAAGATCTAGTAGCCTTCGTTCCGTAGGGTCTTCACTAGTGTCGTTGTTGTATTTTTTTGTCAAAATTACCAATTACGTTCATTTGCGATCAGATTTAGCTGGGACTAGCAATCATCTAATGTATGCAATTTGATAGAAACAATATATTGCCAATTCGTAGATTGTTAATATTTTTTTAGATTTGGAGTAACCGAACCGCAGACGGGGTGTAATTTTTCATCCATTGACGCAGAACTCCTTTATCATGCAACGGCAAAGTCGCCAAAAATATGAAATTTTTATGCATTATTCTACTTACGTCTGTTTTACCAAGCGTGTCCCAAATAGGCTCCCAAACCTACGTTAGCATATTGGACTACATATTTTAAAATTAAAAGTACTCCACCGGTGTGTGTGTGGTCTGGCTGTCTGAAGGCGATATATTCAAAAATTACCGAATGGATTTTCATACGGTTCTCAGCAATGGTTTATCTTGAATTCTGGTTATTCTGTCTAAAAACCTATTTTCGATACAAATGACCCTGTTTTCTACGTTATATCGTCTACGGCCAATTTGTTGAGAGAAAATTGGTAACAGATTGAATTATACACCCAATATATTTCGGGCCTTGTTAACTTTGATGGGTATATTGGGTTGGGCAGTACCTATCTATTCTACAGGGGCTTTATTACAAACATTGTTTTTCTTTAACATTGTTGGCTTGTTTCTGTTTTGCTATTATTATCAAAATTGACAGCTTTTAGTAATAAATATTATTCATATCTTATCAGCTAATCACTATTCGATTCCCTGCGAAACAGGCCTAGCGTAGTGCGGGGATCTTAGTTAACAATTAAATCCACCTAAACTAGTCACCACATAAGTCTAAAAACCATTATTTAATCAATTGTTAATTAATTTGATAAGGTGTTTTTATAAGCTTTTGGAAATATATTTTTTTTGTAATTTTGTACTACATAATAGCCCATAACACAAACTCTGCTTAGCTTGGGGCTAGGTGATGCTGTGTGAATTGTTTATTTATTTATACTGTCCAGCATTATTTATATGAATAGTGCAGAATATTATGAAACAAATTGAAACTAAACTAATAAGTTAAGTCTTGGGGACGCTTCCGACTGGTATTGATTTAGATCAGTTGAGCTACCTGTAGATGGTTTGCAATAGTCTACAGTTAGCTCAATTGTAAATATTCATTCTAATTTATTTCTATTATAATTTTCTTTGTGAATAAGTTAAGCCATATTAGTAAACTGTAAATGTAGATCCCCACATCATAATCACTTGAATAGGCGTATGTTGCTAGGGATTTAAACATCTAGCTATGATAAATCTTACCCGGCTTTTTTTGTGTCTGATGAGCCGAAATTCGACCAGGCTATGTCCTCCTAGCCGAGTCGAATTTTGGCACATGGCTATGGGCGTCAAGCGTGTGCGCAAACATTGATGCACTCTGTATTCCCGAATTATAACTCTCCCCAGTCATGTCGGTCGGTCTTTTTAAATTACATCACACTATCACACTAATATTATAAATGCGAAAGTTTGGATAGATGTATGGATGGATGTTTGTTACCTCTTCACGCCAAAACTACTGAACGGATCGGGCTGAAATTTTGCATACATGTAATTTTAATCCAAGAATCAAACATAGGCTACTTTTTATTCCATAAATAACTTCCTATGAGATAGAAATAACCATAAAACGTGTCCATAGAAACGACGTGTGCGAAACCGCGGGCGTAAACTAGTTGGACATAACGTTACGAAATTTGGAAGACGTGGTTCTCAGACCAAAATATATCTAAACTTTATTCACGGATGCATCCAAGCCCCGATTTTGTAGCTAAGACCGACCTCAGTGGTGGCTGTCAGTACGGACGGACAGACAAACAGTCGGACAGAACTAAATAACAAGAGTTCGGTTTAAGCTTTTGGCAACGGAGCCCTAAAAAAAGCAGCAGACAAGGATGAAAACCCTGTCAAGCCCTTACAAATTATTTGAACTGTGCTTTCTAGGATTTTAGTACGAATACTATCTGCAGATATTTGTTCTGATTTCTATGTATAATAAAATATATTATTATTATTATTAGGTCCTTACATATGAAATTGGCGTTTTTCGTACTGGCCACTTTAATCACAAATTTCTCCTCTTTGGTAAGGAATTCCAAATTCAAATTTGTACAGCTATAGACTCGTGTATTTGTGCTTCGATGATCGTCATTCATTTGTTTTTTTTCTTCTGTTTTTTTCTGTTTGCATCACTCATTTTACAAAATGGAAAACTTAAAATATCGCATTATTTACGAGTACGAGTTCCGCCGTGGCACTAGTGCTGCGGAAACAACTCGAAGGGTGAATGATGTGTATGGCGGTCGTGTTGCAAAAGAAAACACAGTTCGTTTTTGGTTCCAACGTTTTCGTTCTGGAAATTTCGACTTGCAGAACAAGCCCCGTGGACGGCCTGAGACTCAAGTTGATAATGAAGAGTTGAAGGCTATTGTGGAAGCGGATCCATCGCAAACCACGTCCGAGTTAGCTGCAGGCTGCGGTGTTAGTGATAAAACTGTTTTAATTCACTTGAAGCAAATTGGGAAGATTAAAAAGCTTGAAAGGTGGGTACCTCACGAATTGACTGAAGCAAACCGGCAAACGCGCGTCGACTGCTGCGTTACATTCACATCCTCCGTACTCCCCGGACCTTGCTCCAACAGATTACCATTTTTTTCGAAATTTGGATAACTTCTTGCAAGGGAAAAAATTCAACTCCGATGGGGCAGTCCAAATCGCCTTCAAAGATTTTATTGATTCCCGTCCGACTGGTTTTTTTAGTAAAGGGATCAATGAACTACCTATAAGATGGCAAAAGTGCATAGAAAATAATGGTTCATACTTTGATTAATTAAATATATTATATTAAAAAATATTCGACTTTTTGTTCCTCCCATACAAAACGCCAATTTCATATGTAAGGACCTAATATTATTATACACTCATTTATTCTTTAATCTCGTTTAAAAAATAAATTTTTTACTATAGAAAATAAAATGTTATAAAACTATTCTACAGTAAAAATATATCAAAACGGTGAATCACCGGCCGCGAAGCTAGGCTCAAGCTGCCGGTGACTAAGGCTGCAGCGAGAGGAACTTCCTGACGATGCGCGCCGAGTCCAGGAGTACCGCCTTTTGAATCTGGCCCTTGATCCAACTTCCTAGCGAGAGTTTCTTGAGATGTTAATCGAGACTCTTCGCTATTACGCCGTTAACCGAAACGACTACCGGGACATTATATTATTATTATTTATTTTACATTATGAATGTAAGCGGGTTAAATACGAACCTAGTTTGTGTTGGAAGAACACCAACGTTTCATCCCTTAACGAGGAACTTCATCAGGGCTTACATTCATAATGAATTCGTCAAACTACGAAAGTTTTATGGTAAAATCATTTATTTTATTTACTTTCAAGGGTGAAAACCCTGTTAAGCCCTTACAAACGTTTTGAACGAATCTTTATTTTCAAAGAACACTAAACGCTATCTTACAAGTTCATCAAGCAGTATCTCGGCAATTTCTTCTTCATTTTCCGTCTTCCTTGGCAGCACCAAGGCAATACACTGCACGCTTATTACGTTGGCTTCCAGCCACGATCGTTTCATGGTTAGTTAGATGCAGAAAGATGACTTGAAATTTCTTGGGGTTAACAAGAAGACAGTAAAATTGTTAGGGCAGTTAGCTTTCGAGGTTTGAGCTTTTCTATTCTTTTCTGTCAACAAGAAATTCAAAAGATTTCTCAAAGGCCCATTGGCCAACAAGTTAGGCGAGTCATCACGGTCGTCGTTTGTTTCGTTTGCTTTCTGTTTGCAACTTTTTGTCAAGTGCGCGCTAATATGCGGGCAGATGGTTAGTATCAAAAGTTTGTAAAATAAAATAAGGAAATCTTAGTAATAATTGAAGGTCAATAAAGTTACCTTAAGTAAAGTTTGACCATAATTACAGGAGTCGCTGCATTCGAAGAAATAGCTGGACAATTTATACAGCATCATCTAGTCCAAAGCTAAGCAACGTGTTTTAAAGCAACGTGTTTTAAGACGTAGGTACAGCTATTCCTGAAATGATGGCAGCATCCCTTATCCCATCCGTTACCTTTGTAAAAATAGACGGTTTGTTAACTTGAGCTACAGGGACTAAAAGGGTCGAACAAAAGCAACGGCGCGAAAAAAACTACAGAAAATGTACTGAAAGGTGTTTCTCAAAATAATAATACGTCTTATTTGTGACAGGTAAGAATTTATGTTGAAGAAGAGAATAAATATTGGAGGAAAAAAAATTATGATTATAATTTATTGTGAAATAGGTGCGGCCTTACTTGGTAATAGGATGAAATGTAACATATAATGCAACTTGTAGAGGCTATCTACTTATCGCAAATCTTATCTCTTTATAGTATACTTGCTGCATTCTTACTACCTGTTGTCCTATTACCCGTTTTTCCGTAGGAATGAAGCATTTTCCCGCGGTAAAAAGTAGCCTATGTTCATCGGGAATAATGTGGGCTTCTAATGGTAAAAGAATTTTTCATATCGGTCCAGTAGTTTCGGAGCCTATTCAATACAAACAAACAATCAAATCTTTCCTCTTGATAATATTAGTATAGACTAGCTGCTGTCCTCGGCTTTACACGCGCTTTTTAGGTAGTCTACATCCGTAACCGGAAAACCATTTACCTCCCTGCCGAATTTCATGAAGATCCGTTCAGCCGTTAAGGCATGAAAAGATACACCTTGGTACACCTACAGACAGTGAGTTACTTCCGAATTTATAATATTAGTACGTACAATGAAAAAAATATAGTCCAACTAAGACGTATATTATATTAGTTGGCTTCAAAATAGTTGGAATGATAAATATCTCATTCAATACAAACAAAAATGCATGGTAGCTGCAACATATCGAATTTGTTTAAAACAAAAAATAGGCACATCATTGACATATCAATGCAAAATAAAAATTCACTTTGTCATATTAAACATTTATTTGCACGGGGTTAGAAAACAACTTTGTTGCATTTAATCTCTGAATTAAATTAAATAACTACACTTTATAAAGCCAATTCATTACTTGGTAGAAGGAGCTATTACGATTTAACTAAGTTCTCATAGTCACAGAAGACAAGATCTTGTCAGGCTCATATGGATTCATGATGCGTGATCACATTCCACAAGATCTTAATCAATGTAAAATTATTTTTTTAGTGTATAAATATGAATTTAGTAGGTACCTGCAGATATCCTCACTTCTACATATATTGTGAATGCGAAAGTAACACGGTCCCTCTGTCTATCGGTCTACACGGTTGTCTGGTAGAGATCGCTCTTGAGCGATAAGACCGCCAATTGTCACATTTTTTGTAATTTTTTGTTGTTTTTGTAAATTATCTTGATAAGTGTGCAATAAAGAATTTTCTATCTATCTATCTATCTATCTATTTTTCATGGGTAAACGGCTGAATGAATACTTGTAAATTTTGGTAAAACATTAGGAGAGGGACATGGGTAGGAATTGCTCTCCGGCGGCATTTTCAATCCAGCTGGATTTACGATGGATCAAATCAAATCCGAAGATAATAAAGTTAGTGACCCGAGAGCTGGTCAGTATCTGGCGCAGCGCATCAGCATTGCCATACAGCGGGGCAATGCAGCCAGCGTCTTGGAGACGCGACGACTGGTATTGATATTGATCAGTTGAGCTACCTGTAGATTGTTTGTCAACAGTCTGCAGTTAGTTCAATTGTTTCAATTGTAAATACTAGTTCTAATTTATTTCTATTATTTTATTGTAATTTTAATTTGTGAATAAAAGCTTCTACCCTTAAAAAAAAGTTAGTAAATCATTCTTAGTGCATTGTCGATCCGCACCGCTGGATCCAGCGCCAGATGCTGGATTGAGCAAGTCCAAAATTAAGCTGGATCCTGCTAGATTGCTAGAATGCAGCATTGCAAATAAATGAATGAGTGAAACAGACAGCGGCTTGCTAAGTTACTCAGCATGTTCCATCTTATATCATAGTTTGTCCTAACCGAGTTAATAGACAATAGCTAGCGATTGGCTCGTTTTAGAACTTAATTCTACAATGAAATCTCTAGGAGCATGTCTACATAATATCATCGTGAACGTAATTCAATAGAACTGTATTAGTATGCAACTCACTCTCTAGTATGGAGATGGCAGAAACTTGTCTCATATTTTCTGCAAACAGTTGGTTTGTTTAAACTAGTTGAGTTATTTTGCTCGTGCGGAGAGTTTCAAATAGTAACCCAGTCAAAATAGGAGTTTTTGAATGGAATGTTATCTCATGCATTTCCGGTGCTTTTGGATAATGATGAAATAATATCCTCTCGAATCTTTGGCTACAGCGGCCAGTCTAAACAAGCCATGTGCGCGGGACATATTATAAATATATAAAAAATAAAATAAATAATGCTGGACAATTCACACAGCATTAATTAGCCCCAAGATAAGCAGAACTTGTGCTATGGGTACTAGATAACTGATATACTTAACACAATACACTACATAGATAGCTGATTTTATTGTAAATAGTAAACACTCTGAACAAATAATAATCTGCAGATCGTACAAACATTTGTCCCGAGGCGGGAATCGAAACCGCAGTCTCCTGCGTCGCAGGCGGACTTTCGCCTGCTACGCCACATAGGTCGTATTATAATGCAAAAGTGTGTGCGTAAACACAGGTGCACCCTGTACCCTTTCTCCAATTATCAGGATGAACGTAACTAGACGAGAGGGGAAGTCAGACGCAGGTCTAGCTCACCCGAGGCCCAGAAATATGATACATGTAGATAAAGATTTAAGTGGTCACGTTGTTTGCCCACTAACCGAATAATTATCAGGCAGCAAGTCTTTAGAGGTTTCCGTGCGACATTTCTTTGAAAATTGTTTGAAAATACCCTTGGTTGAAGTAGTGAATAGCTAGGAATAGCTAGAACACTACCTTCTGTAACATACTGTATTCACAAAAAAATTACAATCAAATTATAGAAAGAAGACACAGTACCGGCACAGTGCGAAATATTCTTTCATACATTATCTATGAACGCATCCCCACTTGTCAGTGTCAGTGACGACACAGTGCTCTCAGTGTCAGTGCCGACACCGGCAATCACGGACGTATTCGTTGACGACGATGTTTTTTGTCGGATCACGGACGCCGCGGCATCAAAAACAAAATGGAGGACGGCGATACTTGACGACGGACACGTTTTCACTGAAGCTCCGTAAACTGAGTACTGACATGTGTGTATTGAATCACTGACGCAACACTGTAGCACTGATACCGAACTGAGCGAACACGTTGACGGAACTGTGGATTCACTGATATGTGTAAATCGACCTTATAATCTTGTTTTATATGTCTCTTCTTTTCTACAACATATATAGTATGTTACTATGTAATTAATGGAACCAGTTACAAGCCATTCGCGTAATGTATGGAACAAAAGGTATTAAGACTGGCGTACTCGTGCGTTGATTGATTGAGATAGAGTGCTCTGCGTGTGATGGATGGAAGGGAGCTGTGTTGGCATGGTGGTAAGTTGGATTGCAATGGTTCGAGTTTCTCGAGGAAAAATGCAAAGTTTTGTCTACTTTTAACAAGAAGAGATTCAAGTGCATTATTATCTTTGTCTGTGTGTTATAGAGCCCGAGCGGGTGCCTACGGTATATTCGCTGAATTCCGTTTACTCGCGCAAGGCCTTTTAGGTATTCATCATCATCATCATCATCATTTTGGCCTTTTCGGGATCCACTCTTGGATGTAGGCCTCTTCCCTTATTTTCCACTCCTCACGATCTTGAGCCCGTCTTATCCATTCCTGGCCTCCGTGTCGTCTGATATCGTCCACCCAACGGTTCGGTGGTCGCCCTCTTCCTCGAGTGTCTGCTCTGGGTCTCCATTCCAGGACTCTCCTGGTCCAACGTGACGCATCCATTCGGGCTATGTGTCCTGCCCAGCTCCACTTTTTCGCTGCTATGGTTTTCATCACGTCCCTCACTTTGGTCTTGCTTCGAATCCAGTCGTTGCGTTTTCGGTCTCGCAATTCAATTCAATTCAATTCAATTTATTTATTCATACTATAGATTCACAGGGAACACTTAGTCAAGTCAAATAGATTCATTACATTTTAAACACAAAACAAAACTCAAAATAGGTACATATACAGATAAAATACAATAACGTAGCAAGTTTCGTGGCTGCAATAGCATTGTCAAAATGTAAAATAAAATAAAGTAAAAATGTCCAATTTCAAATGTCAATGAAGGTAGGTGGTTACCTAAATTAATCAATCGAATTGAAAGTAAAAATATTTTTGTCAGCAAAAGCTTCGTCCAATCGATAATAGCTTTTATCAGTTAGTCTATTTTTGATAAGCGATTTAAATTTGATATCAGACATTGATCTTACATTAATTGGTAACATATTATATAATTTGATAGAATTACAAACAAAACTTTTTGAAATTTTAGCTAATCTCGTTTTTGGGACAATTAAGTTATTTTTATGTCTTGTATTGTAAACATGTCCATCCTTAACATGCTTAAGATTATGTAAATTGTTTCTTGCATATAGTAAATTCTGATAGATGTATTCTCCAACCATTGTCATCACACCTACTTCCCTAAATTTGTCTCTACACGATTCCAAGAACTTTAGGCCTAGTATGTTACGCATTGCCCGTTTCTGCAACAAAAATATTCGGTTTGCATCAGCTGCTCTCCCCCAGAACAATATCCCGTAAGTCATAAGCGAATGGAAGTAGGCAAAGTAGACCATACGTGCTGCTTGAACACCTCCTATTTCTCTGATTTTTCTTATGGCATAGGTTGCTGAGCACAATTTTTTCGTTAACTCATCAATGTGAACACTCCATGTCATTTTAGTGTCAAGCCAAACACCTAGAAATTTGACTTTTTTACTGTGACTTATGTTTAGGGTTTCTAATGTTTCCTTTTTAAGTCGTCCGGATGGGTCATTCGGTCTGGTGCTTAGTGAAAACGGAGTTATATTGGTCTTATCTACGTTAAGGAGCATATTATTTACTGAGAACCATATTTTTAGTTTATCTATTGACTCTAGAATATTACTATTTACATTTTCATAAGAGGAATCCTTTATAACTAAACTGGTATCATCGGCGAATAAGATGACATCTACTTTGTCGAGTACAGTTGAAACGTCATTGATATAAAGCAAAAATAGCAAAGGGCCCAAGATTGAACCCTGAGGAACACCCATCTTTACCTTGCACTCCATAGAGCGATTGCCGTTCATTTCAACTATTTGAACTCTGTTCACCAGATACGATTTGAATACTTCAATTTCTACCCCGGAAACTCCGTAGTGTTCTAGTTTACCGATAAGAATATCATGCGACACACAGTCAAATGCTTTGGAAAGGTCACAGAAAACGCCAAACGTTTTTTGTGACCCTTCCAGACCAGAATATACGTCCTCCACAAGTCTTATAATTGCATCATTTGTTGACTTACCTTTCTGGAAGCCATATTGCCGTATAAATAATATTCCCTTAGTATTAAGAAACCCCGATAGTTCTTCTGCCAAATATTTCTCGAATATCTTGCTGAGACTGGGCAATACTGAAACTGGCCTGTAGTTGTTACATTTAGATGTATTCCCCTTTTTATGTATTGGTACTACTTTAGCCACCTTCATATCATCCGGAAACACTCCCTTTGAAATGGAGTTGTTAATTATGCTCATAATTGGTATTGCTATTTCTGTGTCTATTTTCTTTATTAGATTTGGCGTGATGTACCAATAATCATTGGAATTTTTTGGCTTAAGGGTTCTTATTATCTTAATTACACGTTGAGCTGTGATGGGAGCTAAATTAAATTTGTCATTGATCTTACGCTGAAATTTATTTAAATACTTTAGTGATTTATTAAGGGAACACGTCAAGGGTTGTGTCAAGTTTACAGATACATTTGCAAAATAGTTATTAAAATGATTACAGATTTTATCCAAGTCAGTTATAATTGTATTATCATTATCATTAATTATTTTATCACAGGTCATTGTATCGCAGTTTAATTTCCCAGATTCACTTTTGATTATTTGCCAGGAACATTTTATTTTATTTTGCGATGCCTTAAGTTTATTTGTATAGTAAATATGTTTGGCTTTCCAACAGACTCGTTTAAAGATTTTGCTATAACTTCTTACATATTCCTTTTTTATAGTGCTGTTAGGTTCTCTTAATAGTCCGTATAGGTCAAAAAGCCTTATCCGAGAAATAAGTATGCCTTTTGTGGCCCAAGCATTAAAGTTGGCCTGGCCTCCTATTTTTAATTGTTTGACAGGCATGTGTTCGTCAAGTTTCTCCAGAAGGCATTTAAAATATGTCGGATAATCTTTATAAGATTCAGGTTGCTGTACAACTTGTCGCAAGCTTTGTTTTAGCAATGCAAGGTTTGGAGCAGTCACCTTTCTTATTACACGCTTAGGAGGATCCCTTAAGTCTATGTTGGTTTTGATTTTGATGACCTGGCAATAATGGTCGGATTTTACACCTTGCAGAACATTTACGCTGACGACGTCTTCAGAATCAGTGAACATGTTATCAATACAAGACCCAACAAAAGCACCATTTGTAACAACTACACGTGTGTACTCAAATACTTGCTGTTTTAACAGAAAAGAATTTAAAACGTCAGACAACTTGTTTGGAGTGTCTTCCATTAGGGAGAAATGAACGTTAAAGTCGCCGCAAAGGATAACAGTTTTATTACTGTACCTAGTAACTTTATCTAGACATTGTTCTAGTTTAGACATGAATATTTCAATATCGGCTGATGGTGATCTATACACTACTAATATATAAATTTCCTTTAACTCTATACAATTTACTTCAAAATCCTTCTCTACAGACATTTTATTGATATCATCTCGTTTTTTATAGCATATGCTATTTTTCACTAATATTAGACAGCCTCCTTGAGTACATTTAGTTCGACAAAAATATGTAGCTTTTTTATAGTTTTCTACGGTAAATGTTTCTATGTTCCTGTCATATAACATGGATTCTGTGATGCACATAATATCAATATTTTCTTTGGCTAAAAATAGACTGAGCGTCATTTGCTTTTTATAAATACCTTGTACATTTTGGTGACATATACTTAAGTGCTGACCTCTATCCCTGGTCTTGATAGAAAATTTAATCCTTTCTTTGCCGCATGTCGTCTCGAATTTTCAATGCCGCATATCATCGTGTCACTTTCTGGTTCAGTCGCTGTCTTATCCTTGTTGTTGACTATAACTTCATCAATAGGTTTGTCTTCCTTCTGATATCTGTCTGTCGTAGAGTTAACGGCATCTACCGCGGTCTTATTATTATAGGTTCTCTCTTCGCAATCGTGCAGTGTCACAAGGATTCTTCTATCCACTAAAGTCTCGCATGCAGAGGCAATAAATTTTGCAGATTTTTTCTTAATATCAGTTTTCCTCGTTACTCCATTTTCTTCGTTCAATTCAACGATGCTTAAATTGTTGTGCAAAGATGCCATAGAGTACAATTTACTATTGATCCTCCAAATTCTGTTGTTTATGTATTTGTCTTTTCCGTAAGTGATTGTAGTGGTTATAAGCAGAGTAATACCGAGCATTGCTCTCTCCATACCCCTCTGCGCTACCCTGAACTTCTCTGCGGATTTTTTGGTGAGAGTCATGGTTTCAGTGCCATAGGTGAATACTGGCATTACACATTGCTCAAATACCCTGACTTTAAGGTGCAGTGGGAATTTTCCGCGAAGAGTCTGTTTGTTTGCGCCGAACGCTGCCCAGGCTTGTGCGATTCTACGATCTACTTCCGCTGTTTGGTTTTCGTAGCCCAACGTAATTTTATGCCCAAGATATATGTACTCAGCTACTATTTCCACAGGTAGCTGGTGATGTCCTATGTCTGCCATGTTAGTCATAATTTTAGTTTTACCGGTGTTCATTTTGAGACCCGCTTTAGCCGACTCTATTCTGAGATCTTCTATCATGGAGATCATGTCATCAACGCTGTCTGAGACTAGGACCAGATCATCTGCAAAGCGAAGATTAGAAAGTCTTTCCCCGTCTACAATAAGTCCTTTATTTTCCCATTTCATCTGCCGAAATATATATTCCAGAGCGAGTGTGAAAAGTTTTGGCGAGATTGTGTCGCCCTGTCTAACTCCCCTTTCTAATTGGAATTTGTTAGTTTTCTTGTGAAGGGCAACGCAAGCTGTGGCGTTAGCATGTAGATGGTTCAGCATTTGGATATATCTTTCGTCTATTCGACAGCTGGTCAGTGCTTTCTCTACTACCCACCATTCCACTGAGTCAAACGCCTTCTCATAATCAATGAATGTAAGGATTAGTGGCTTTCTGTATTCATTACACTTCTCAATTACCGTTTTGAGAGTTTGAAGGTGGTCGTTTGTGCTGAATCCTGACCGAAAGCCAGCCTGTTCTCGCGGTTGATAATAGTCTAGTTTCTTTTCAAGTCTGTTGACTATTACTCTGGTGAATAGCTTATATAAGTGGGATAGGAGACTTATTGGCCTATAGTTGTCCAGTTTCTTAATGTCTCCTTTTTTGTGGATTAGGGTTATTACGGCGTTGTTCCAGGCTGATGGAACTTTGGTTTCAATGATGCATCTTGTGAATAGTGTAGCGAGAGCGTCCCATAGAGGTTTCGTATTCATTTTTAGCATCTCTGGCAACACTCCGTCTTCCCCTGGAGCACGTCTGTTCTTCATCTGGTGGATTGCTAGGAGTATCTCTTCGGGTATTATGTCAGGCATCTCTTCTGATCCAATGTTTTGGATAGGGCACCGTGTTATGTTTTGCCGCCCACATCCCGAAAGAGTATTTGAAGGTATGGATTGACTGGTATAAAGTGTTCGGTAGAAGTTCTCTGTTATTGTGAGGAGTTGGTTGCGATCTGTTATTATTTCGTTCTGGTTATTGAGCAGCTTGAAAATTTGCTTTTTCCCCTGGCAGATCTGCAGCTTTAGAACTCTGCGGCTACTGTTCCTGTCTATGGCTGTTTCTATAAGATTACTATTGTAATTTTCTAGGTCAGCACGTGCCTGTCTTCTAATGTTCTTCCTCAGTTCTTTGTAATCAGGTGTGTCCCCTTTTCCTTGACTATGCATATCTCTCCTTTGCTCCATCATTTGAAGTGTGTTCGGTCTTAGTCTTTGTGTTTTGTTCTGGACAATAGAAGGTTGAAGGGATTCCAAAGTTTCTGTTAATGCGCTGACAATATTGCTGTTGATCTCATCTACTGTCATGTCGTTGTTGTTTTTGTGGGAGAGAAGACGATTCTCAACGTCATTTGCATAGAGGTCGGCATTGGCATGTAGGATGTCAGCTTTCATATGGTTTGGTGTACGTTTTCTAGTGACCAGATTTCTTCTGTAGGATCGGATGTTGAAATGAACTTCGGCTCGTACTGATCTGTGGTCACTACCAGTACCAAACCTATTCAGTACGGAGACGTCCCCTACGGTATGCTTTTTGTTGGTGATTATGTAGTCATATTCGCTTTTGTGTAAGCCATTAGGGTGTCTCCAGGTCCATTTTCGCTGTGGCTGCTTTTTGAAGAATGTGTTCATTGCGTACAGTGCTTTTGATTGGAGAAAGTTAAGAAGCATTTGTCCTCTTGGGTTTCTAGTTCCCAGTCCGTAGCTTCCAATGCTGGTTTCATGGTCTGCTTCTTTCTTCCCAATGCGGGCATTAAAGTCTCCCATTATCACAGTGTACGTGGTTTTTGTAGTGTCTATAAGACGCCCAAGATCTTCGTAGAACTCTTCTACAATTTCGTCTGGATGGTCTGCGGTTGGGGCATATGCTTGGATGACTTTTAGTTTATGCATTTTTGAAAGTCTGAGTGTTAGGTAAGAGAGTCTATCAGAGATGCTATTGACTTCTATTAACAGGTTTTTTATACTTTTGTTGATTAGAAAGCCTATACCCCCCACACCTGGCTGCGGGCCTTCACGGAAGTATAAGAGGTGTTCAGAGTTAAGTGTTATTAGTTCCTCGCCATGTCGTCTTATTTCACTAAGTCCAAGGATGTCCCAGGTTATCTTTTCTAGTTCTGTCTCGAGCTCAAGTAGTCTGTCGTCAGATGACAGCGACTGGATGTTGTATGTCAATATTTTTAGTTTCTTACAGCAGTCGGTCAACTCCCAGGGATTACTTTTCGCACCCCTACTCCGTGTCACCTGGCCACTGCCCGGACCAGGGATTGACGAGGCGCTGGGAACTCGGGGTCGATTTGTTCTTTGTGTAGTCATGGTTTGTAAGGAAAGGGTTTTAGCATTAATCACCACGTCAGCAACGACGGGTTGGTGATCGCAGTGCTGCAGCCGGTTGTGATGGTTTCCATCGTCGCCTGCAGGTTCGTTTCTGAGTGGCCGTACTTCTCCCCGCGAGATCCGCCCATCCAGATACTGGCAGGCTGCTTCCCTCTGCCAGGGCAACACTTATTTAATGGCGGTGTTTGCTCGCCATGTCGTAAGGCCGTCTTCGAGACTTCTGTGTCTTTTCAAGAGAGTACCCGTGCCACCGAATACTCCAACACTCCCTGTTGACCTTACCGCCTCTGGTCCGGGACTGCTTATTCAGGTTTCCCCTTATTCGCAGCTGTCCTACGTATATGTAGTACGGAGGACGTTTCACTATCCGCCACCTGTGACCCGGCTGGTAGCTGAGGCTTGCCCAAACTTTTAGGTATTACAAAAATACAAATAAATTATGTATTTGTATTAGGTGTATAACAAAAAAATTTGAAAATATGGCGATTGTACTGAGTATAAAAATTAATTCAAGAAGATACAAAGGAAATATGTAGCAGAAGCTTTGAAAAATGTTTGTCCAAATGCGACAATTTGTTTGGAATATACAAAATATGGTTTATTACCGTTGTTTCGCTTGTTTCGGTATTTCATGAGAGAGAGATCATAAACGAAACTGAAAACCTCGAGCCAGGCCAAAGTCCGCCCGCGACGAGGTTACGGGTTAGATTCCCGCCTCGGGACAAATGTTTGTCCGATTTACGGATATTTTCGGGTGTTCTGAATGTATTACTAGTTTATATTTATTCGGGGTAACAAACAATTACGCTCAAAAAAAATATAAAATAGCATTTAAATTCTAATTTTAATTTGCCTTATGAAATAGATAGATGTATTTTATGTATTACAAAAATATCCATCTATGTACCGAGTGTATTGTATTAAGTAGGCATTATCTAGTACCCATAACATAAGTTCGGCTTAGCTTGGGGCTATAAACATATAAGATACCGTGTGAATTGTCAGCATTATTTATTTATTTAATAATTGAAAGTGCTCATCCAACTCATGAACTCATGATTGTTGACGTATTAATCCTACTAATATTATATATGCGAAAATTTGTGAAATGTGAAATTTTTGTTACCTTTGATCTCCAAACCTACTTAACAGATCAAGATGTAATTTGGCATACACTTAGAACGTAGCCTCACTTAAACAATAGGCTATTTGTTATACCGAAAATACGTGTGAAGCCGCGGGCAAACGCTAGTACGTCATATAACATAATACGTCTGTAATGATTATAATAATTCAGCTAGGAGGATCGCAATCTAAATGACTGTAATTCTGTAAATTACACAAATTTAACCCATCTCAACAATCCTTGAGCTAGAATCAAATACTTCGGAATACAGTTATCGGAAATCGATCGTCAATTTCACCTGGAGTGACTGAAGTCTCGTTTTGAAGAGGATCGGAAGTATCAACTTAAAGAGTGCCTCGTTTGACTCTTGGAGAGGAAACGGAAGCCTGGATCAAACACGTAATCCGTCGATTTAATTTATATAAAGAATTTGCTTGATAGAATATACGAGTAGCTTGAGCGTCTGGTCGAAGTGACGCGTGACACGAGAGCTGGTCAGTATCTGGCACAGCGCATCAGCATTGCCATACAGCGGGGCAATTCAGCGAGCGTCTTGAGGAGCGACGACTGGGGTCATAAATCAGTTGAGCTACCTGTAGATTGTTTGCAACAGTCTGTAGTTAGTTCAATTGTTTCAATTAAATACTAGGTCTAATTTATTTCTATTATTTGATTGTAATTTTCTTTCTGAATAAAGGCTTAAGGCCCTAGTATGTCGTACTTGTTATTAATCTACACCAAAAATATTTTCTGTGTTGGTTTTTTGATTCTCAAACGTATTTCTGTGGAGAATAACCGAATTTTTTTTTCTGATAAGTAATTTTCAAAGCTCAAAGATAAGGTACGATATAGGTTCATGGCGTATAAAACTGAGCCGAAATATTGGAAAGGTCAAAACTCAAATCACGGTAAATGTCCCGTTGTAAATGACTTTACGTTTCACACTTTTCCCTTTTTACAATATAAGGTTTCGTAAATTACTAAATTACGGCCCGGCGGGAGATTCGATTTCCGGGCGTTTCAGAACCGTAATTGAATATCTTTGCTGATGTTGATTTTGGAGATAATTATTTGCGTATCCGATTTAGAGTTATTCGACCTACAGGGTACTTCTGTATATTATTGGTAACGGCCGTTGAGGCAATAAGACAACGACTGGGACGCTTCCGACCGGTATTGATATGGATCAGTTGAGCTACCTGTAGATTTTTTGCAACAGTCTGCAGTTAGCTCATTTGTTTCAATTGTTAATACCAGTTTTAATTTATTCCTATTATTTGATTGCAATTTTCTTTTGGTAATAAGATATAACTGGTTCAACTTTAATTCCTCTTAACCAATAACTTCTGTTAACGTCTTAGCACACATTACGATTTATACATAGTTTGGTATAGTTTATTCTACGTAAAGAACTGCATGTGTGCAAAATTGCACCCTGATTTATTGAGTAGTTACGGCCTGAAGAGGTAACAAACTTTTATTCAAAACTCTGTGGAGCAGCGGGCGAAGGTCAGTCTGCGACGCAGGAGGTTGCAGGTTCGATTCTCGCCTCGGGACAAATGTTTGTACGATCTGCAGATAATTATTTGTTCAGTGTTTACTATTTATTATAAAATCATCTATCTATGTAGTGTATTGTGTAAAGAATATCAGTTATCTAGTAGCCATAACACAAGCTCTGCTTAGCTTGAGGCTAGATAGTGGCTTTGTGAATTGTCCAGCATTATTTATTTATTAAAACTTTCGCATTTAAAATATTGGTTGATAGTATAGATTTCGTTACGTGGATCACATTGACAGGTGAAAATAACAGCAATTTAACGAGACATAGAGCCCATTCTATGAACATACCTGCTTTACTTTATTTTTCCTACAATATAATTCTCGTCGTAGACCCCTCTACGGCGTAGCACGTCTACGCCGTAGCAAGTTTACAACGTAGCACATCTACGACGTAGCAATTCTACGACGTACCCAATCTACGCAATAATTTTAAAACTCATACATAAATAACATGCATAACCCTATCTGCAGTACCTATCCGTGCCAAGATTCCCTGTATCCCCGCACCCTGTATATTTGGCAAATAGCAGCCATAACACTGACAAATGCGAGCACCATGTATAGTTCCGTATACAGCCCCCGGGCTTTGTTGGCATTTGTAATTATCTGTCTCTGTCTCACGCTCAAAGTTTTGTTCGTGTTAGAGCGAGAGGGAATAGTTAGTAATAGATATTTATGACTACTTCGGTAACAATGATATGTGGCCTTCTTTTATGTATTAGCGGCGATTTGTAAATAAAAGATTAGGAATATAAATAGTGGAATGAAAGTCTTTGCTTAGAAAATGGTAGATAAATCCCAGGTATAATTTTGTTAGGTTGCTTTTGTTTGAGGTTATTTTGTTTGATTGCTTATTAATATCCATATTTGTCGAGTTTTTGTTGTGCGTACTGCTATAAAATGTAGAACGCATCAGTAATTTTATTATTTCAACGCGCAGTGGCCATAAGAATCTCCTCTTCACCGCTCCGGTTTGAGAAGTCTTATTGGTTGGCGCTGGAATTTATAATGATTGCGAATTTATAATATTGATTAATGTCCGAAAAATATTAAAAAAGAAGTAAATAAAAAAAACTGTCAAGACTGAATTTTTAGTAGACAGCGAAACTATATTTCTGAACTTTGAAAGAAAATATCGAATAGGCAAACGCTCCTCTGAAAAAAGTCCAAAATACACTTCACCAGCAGTTTCCGTTTAGGCTGTCTGCCAGGTCTTCACACGCCGGCACTTGACGTATGCAAAACGCAAAAAATAAAGTGGTGTTTTGTTTTTTAAAATGGTGCTGTAGAAAAGTCAGGCGTAAGCTCCGCGAAAAAAATCCCGACGTTTATAATTCAAGTTTTGTGAAAAATATAAACCGTGCGTGCGGTGACATTTTCCAGCAGCCTTTTATTCAATTTATTTCATAACTACACCTTAAAGTTACTACTACTACAAAGTACTACAAAGTAGAGTTGAGCCACCTGCAGACTAATACAAACAGTCTAGAAGTAGCCTACCTGATCTAAATCAATACCAATCAGAAGCGTCTCAAGATTCTTGCAGCATTGCCCCGATGTTTAGCAATGCTGTTGCTAAGCACCAGACAAATAATATTTCTTAAATGATTTTCTTAACTTATTTCGCAAGATTATAATTTTTAATTAAATTTCAGCAAGATTACTTCTTGGGACCCACAATTTCTTCTCAAGACCTACTTAGAGCTTGACAAACAGCTGTCATTAACTTAGCACAGTGCAATCTCGTGTTACGTTTACTCCTGAAATTACAGTTGGGTAGGTGCTTAGGTTTTACCTATACCTACCTACTTTATGGGCTATGTTTAATTATTTTTATATTAACCTGGTAAAAATCCCTAATCTTAGTTTATCCTTTGTCAAATTGTCAACCACCTTTGTGAAGAAAATATATAACATTTATTTTCTGTGATGTCTGTTTGTGATGTGAACCAAGTATACCATATATCTGTGTGGATTGTCCAGCATTATTATATTTTATGTACGTTAGTCTAAGATATATATTTTATATGGGCCCTAGTTTTTAAGTATTTTACATCCTGTACTAGACTAATATTGCCTGAAATATATAAATGATTTATTATTAATATTTATTTATTTTTCTATCTATATCTTGCTAAGCGACAAAGTCCCTATATTTTGATGTAAATAAATAATATCTTGATTACAAGGAAATCAAATGTTCCGGTAAAAGCTGAGATGTATTCGTTGTATGACAAAAACACAATATGTCTAAGAAGCATATTGTTGTAAATTTTCATATTAGGTAAAATGCCCGATTTTCTAAATATGTTTTTCAATAGGGTCTGGTCTTCACAGAAGACTATCGAGATCCTAGAGTCAAGATGATCAAATATTTGTTAAATGACATAAAACACAATAATGTTGTGTCTAATGTAAAGGAACATTTTGTCAATTATTTTAATACCGCGTTGAAATGCCTGATTTTCTGAAATATTTTTTTACTGTGGGTTTTCACAGAGGAGAATCGAGACGATTCAAATATACCAGCTGGTCAATTCGTGAGTGTATCACTCATTTTTTTCAACACTCAACACAAAAAACTAACCAACAGGCGGCGAAAATACTATGACTGCTCATGAATTGGCCAGCAGTGGAGTCAGTAGAATATTTGGTGATGGTCACGTGAAAATGGAGGAAACTGTCCTATATTTTCTTTCAAATAGACCTGCTTAAAGCTTGATAAAACGCTATCATTAAGCTCTAAGGTTGCGCAGTGCAATCTTATGTTGTAGGTTACTCTTCTTGCAAGAAATTACGTCGGTAGGTGTTTGTAAAACTACACTAGGTTGGAAATTACAGTAAAGATAAATATGAGGTTATGGGATTTACGTTACTGTAAAAAATAATGTGGTTTGAAGAACTCATTCAATACAAATTAGGTTCGAAGTTAAGCCACTTTACATTTATAATGAAAGAAAATTTGTTGTACGATAAAATCCTTTTTAAAATTTTGTTGGAAACTTATAAAACTCTTGAAAGTTCTTCCAATAATATTCATAAATTATTAAAACGTGGTATGTGACGTTACATTTTTTAGCCGTTTTGCATTTTTATAGCTTTGGTGAAAATCCGTCCTAATACCACTTTATAATCTGTAAAAACTTGAGCCCCAACTAAAACCATTTAAAATATTGTTTTATGCTAACAACATGTTGACCTACATTTAATAATCCGTGCTATAAACTTGAATTACCATTAAAACATTGTATAAAACTCTTAATTATATTGTTAACTACCTGAAGGTGCGGCGTAGCCCGTAGATACGTGAATTTATCTCACTTAACGTGAAATTCACGGCGAAACACGAACTTCCTGTTTTTGGAAGTTCCTTCAATTACGATATTACGTTGCTGTTTCTAAACTTACCTAATGGTATTTAGTTTAAGTAATTGTTTTGGTATTAACTGGTGAAACCGTATACTCTAGAGTACAAATTGATACCTTCACGGCGTTCACCACTTCGACTAAATGTGGTTCTAGTTTGAGAATTATATCTCTAGAGAGTTTATATAACAAAAGACAGCTAATAATTGTCTAAGAAATTAAATAATAATTGATCCACTGATAGAAACTAAATAAGCTATTCTGACAAAAAGGATATCGTACTTGATGAGAAATCATAAAAATATCATCGTACTTAAAATAGTGAAAAAAGTAATAGAAAACATAATACACAAAATAAAACAATTATCAAAATCTGATTTATGCTTATATCATGTGCCAAAGAAGACAACAGACATGAACATCAGTGGTCGGTTGAGTTATTGATGATATAACAGAACTAAGACAACACTAACAAAAATGGCGAAGAACACTTCGACGTCGCATTGTTTATTGTGTATTTTGTTTAGTAACTAACGCAATTTTTATAAACCAATTACACTAGTTACTTCAGAATAAAAAAAATCATTTATCTAATTAGTTTTTTTTTTGATAAGGCAGAAGCCTTTATTCACAAAGACATATATAGACATACAATAAAATAATAGAAATAAATTAGAATTAGTATTTACAATTGAAACAATTGAGCTAACCGCAGAATGTTGCAAACAATCTACTAGCTGTAGATAATAGCTAATTAGTTATAGTTATTGTAAAAATTGTAAAACATATAAAAATAAATCAATATAGAATAATTAACATTGATAATTTTCGAACAATGAGACAAATAAATTAATTAATTGAAATATTTAATAAGATTTTCACAATATTAACATTATTAAAACCAATTAGAATAATATTAACAAAAACAAACCTCAGGTATCCTTTCAGTCATCAATCAAAACCTCAGGCATATGAGTACCAACATTAAACTCATCCATTCGTCTCCGAAGATATCACAGTCTGGGTTCTGGTCGAATCCTGATGCTAATTGTGGCGCAGCGGGCTTTCGATTCCCGCCTCGGAACAAATTTGTGTACGATCTGCAGAAATTTGTTCCGTTGGTCTGGAATAATATAAAATATTAAGTATATCAGTCATCTAGTACCCATAACACAAGCTCTGCTTAGCTTGGGGCTAGATAATGCTGTGTGAATTGTCCAGAATTATTTATATAATTATTTATTTAATTACTTACTTACTTGTGTCACACCCTCGTGCCTCGGAAAGCATGTTCTGCGCCTGTTCTCTCACCGGTTGTGTCGGTCTTCCATCCCATCATGAGACAGAAGGAATAGAGAGTGCACCAGTGTTTGCACACACGGCCAGGCTCTTATGAGACTGGCCACCACCGCCGCTGTAGCCGTAATTCCGCTTGGAAGAGGACACTTACTCCTGTGATTCAGCAACCTGAACTGTGTCTTGGTCATTTGAGAAGTCACCTGTGCAGGCCTCCGCTTATATCTTATATATCTTGCAGGCCTCCTTCTAAAACATCTTTATATAGCATGTTAAGTCATGAATTCTAATAGGCAGCTATTTTTTTACTATTTTTATGGAACATTTCATTCGAACACTAGATTTCAAAATAAAAAGTTTTCATTTAAGAATTTTGAATATTCCTCCACTATCGATTTCACTTGTTTTTCGTTTCGGCCAAGAATAAAAAATTAATAAATCCTACTAATAATATACAGGCGACAGTACACACTATACAACGCCACCTGCGTTGTATAGTTTGGCCGAAAACAATACAAAAACTGCTAAATGGATTGGGCTTAATTTTATGCACACACTAGAAGCGCGTAATGCCCGTTCCCGTGAGAATTCCGGGAAAAAATATAGCCTATGTGCTATTCCAGACTATAACCTGTCTCTGTGCCAAATTACATCCAGATCCGTTCAGTAGTTTTTACGTGAAAGAGTAACAAACATCCATCCATCCATACTTACAAACTTTCGCGTTAGTAATATTAGTAGGATAGGATCACAAAAGATTTCGACAAAAAGCTACTTTTTATTCCAAAAAACGTGTACGAATCCACAGGTAGAAAGCTAGTGAGTAATAAATAATCCCCGTTATTCCACACAGCAGCATCTATCTTCAACGAGTGCATTGTTATTTATTTATTTATTTATTTTCAAGGTAAGCAGAGCTTGTGTTATCGGCAAAATAGCACCTTTGTTTCGAGTAAAGTTTATAATTTAGGTGATTCCGTAAACAACTAACTTTTTTTCTCTACTTCTACTTTTTTTTTTGCAACGGTCTGCAGTTAGCTCAATTGTTTCAATTGTAAATACCAATTATATTATAATTTTCTTTGTGAATAAAGGCTTCTGCCCGTTTAAAAAAAAAAAAAACTAACTTTTGAGCATAATATTTAAAATAACAATGCACACTTTGTTTAGAAAGTTGATAAGATATTCTAAGCAATGTGTCCATTGTTTAGAATATCTTATTAAATAACAATGCACACATTGTTAGAAAATTGATAAGATATTCTTAACAATGTTAAGATATTCTTAACGAGTGCATTGTTATGAGTATACGTGGAATTATAAATTATTGGTTTTCAGTTTAATAACTACCAATATGTTTCGTTGTTCGATGCTAGTTATCTTTTTCTTAGAATATTTATTTTCTCGTAGACGTAGGATATTCTCAGAAAAAGAGATGAAAAAGAAAATTTTCAAAGAAAAAGACACTTATTCGGTGTCGACATTACAATTGTAAGAATTCTTTTCTCTGTGAATTTCTTTGCATGGTAATCAGGTTATCAAATAAAAGTATTATACCAATAATTCAAAGGAAAATGTATTTCTTTGAATATAACGATTTCAGTTCTATTACTGGGCTTTTTTTCTTGAACCTAACTGTTATTCCATTTATTAGCTGTTTAATTTTCATATAACATCACATAAAAAAGGTAAGAGTTATTTAGTTTTCAATTGACTCCAATCTTGAGCGACTCAGTTCTACTCAGTTCACGGCTGTGTTTTTTAGTGTGTTTGTTACTCGATTATCTCCTTCAATGTTTATCTGATTTTGATGACTCTTTCGCTCAATCCTACTATTTGTGCCATAAAACTTTAAAAAACAGAACTTGAATAAGTCACTAAGAACTCTGTTTTTAGTTTTTGTAAGGAAACAAATCCGACGATCCTATCCATATCAGGTTGTCTGGCATAGATCGCTCTTGAGCGATAAGACCGCCAATTGTCTTTTAGGTTATAATTGTTTCATTTTAAATTGTTCCTTAGTTTTAAGTATGCAATAAAAGTATTTTCTATCTTCTTTCTATCTATTATAAGGTTGTTGTCGGAACGTCATCCAAAATCAGTTTTTTTTTTTAATTCTTGTCTCTAATTTGGAACAGTGGAGCAGAAAAAGACCCAACACGGTTGAAAAAAATTATTTTTGCCAAAAAGGATAGTCAAGGGTTAATATTGGTAGTACGTAACCCTTTATAAATATGCGAACAAAAGATTAATTGGGGTAGAATGCGTATACATATTGCCGCTCAGTATACAGGGTTTATTGAGGGTAAATTCTATACGCGGGTCGAGGTCGGACTTTTAAAAGCCTTGATGTTGACCTTTTGAGGTAAATTGGTACGAAACTACAGGGGCGAAGTCAGGGTTTATAAGAGATTATTAAAATATTAAACCTTCGCGATCTGTTTATTTAATTAGGCAAAGTTTAAAACGAATATTGCTGACCTTTTGTTTTGTGATTGGAATTTGGAGTAAGTATTTTTTTAGTAGTCGTAATAAGGTTTGGAGGCTGCGTTGTTGTTTCTTTAAAAGATTTTATTGGAATATTTGGAACAGTGATGTGACGTCATCATTGAATGTCATCGTAAAACTACAGGATTCGTTAATTTCCAATAAAAGACAGATTGTTAACTGTTAAAAATTTGTAAACAGAACACAGTTTCACTATTCTTACAAAAGTTTTTTAACCCCCGACGCAAAAAGAGAGGAGTGTTATAAGTTTAACGTGTCTTTCTACGTATCTGTGTATCTGTCTGTGGTATCGAAGCTCCCAAACGGATGAACCGATTTTCGTTTAGTTTTTTTTGCGTCATAGATAATTTTATCCCGAGTGTTCTTAGCCATGTATAATGAAAATCTGTCGGGGGTACTTAAAATTTTTAATTTTGTTCTTGTCTTTATTACCTGAAGAATTGACATGTGATAACGCTGCTTACTATTTTACGTTCACAGAGATTATACACTCCACTTTTGCAGTGATTACAGGAATAACCTTAGTCCGACCCTGTGCTCTATAGGTTTACAAGGGTATTGTCACAATACCTGAACACATTTCAAAGCATTTTTGTATAAAACATACCCTTTCAAAGTCGACTTTATTGTGCGATTAAAAAGGCACCGTTTCCCGAAATTAATGACGCGAAATCGTCAAGTTGATCACTCTTTTCACATAGACGTTTTAATACAAAATACAAATTTATTTATTTATTTATCTTAATGTACTAATAGTGTAACAGGGTTTGAGATTCCCTTTTAAGTAAAGAAAATACCTGTGATAGGGATATACAGATATATCCCTATCACAGGATTTGATTTAATCTAGTGATCAACTTATTTATTTGTCTATTCTATTAAAAACTTACCAGCTTTATTTTGATTGTTACATCAAAATAAAGCTGGTAAACTCACCCTGTTTACTGATATATTCTAAAATCTACGGCAGGCTTCAGCTTTTCACAATACCAGTTATACATAGACTAACACTAGATAAATACCAGTTTTACATAGACTAACACTAGATATAAGAATTGTTTTTGTGATAAGGATTTAAATAAAAAAACTACTCTGCGTGATTTTAAAGGATCACAATAATAATAACTTATTAAACTAAGCTTTTCTACAGTAAAGACATGGGATTGTAAATTGAAAAAAATAATAAATTTATAATGCTGGACAATCCACACAGCACCATCTAGCCCTAAAGTAAGCTACTCAAAGCTTGTGCTATGGGTACTAGATAACTGATATATTTAATACATTATAAACATAGATAGTTTTTTTTTTATTATACATTGAAAACAAACAGACCAACGGAACAAATTTCTGCAGATCGTACACAAATTTGTTCCGAGGTGGGAATCGAACCCGCAACCTCTTGCGTCGCAGGCGGACTCTCGCCCGCTGCGTCATTGAGGTCGTCTAAAACACACACTCCAGGCAAAAATATCTGCAGAACACACAGCCATCTATCTCACACTAGCCATCGAACCCACAAGCTTCAGTCTCTGGCAGGTTCTTACCCACTGCGCCAAAGAGGTCAAAAACCTCAGCTGCTCATGTTTCAAATTCAGATCCATCTCCACTCCAAATCAATAACCTCTTCAATATCTCCAGACAATACTTGGATACTACGTTCAGAATATTTGAGGGTACCGCACGGAACAGCCGGCGTTTCATAAATCATTCTACACAATCGGGTTCCGCCGTGAGTTATAGTTTGTCAATGGCATGTCGGCAGGGCTGTCGCTCGATAGTTATCGGCTTATTTTTGGATGTGGTGCCGCATGGTTTGTTTGAGGTTGGATTTATGATGAATAATGACGACCTTGACGAATATTTCATAGCCTTTTTGGTAGGTTATTCTGCTGAATCGTGACTTGCAGGATGCATCCTGCCATACCATGTACTGAGAGGTGGCAATTTTTGTTACCTATATCTTGTTATTTTATTAGAACCTTTTTTATGTGCTATGTATTGGCTACAAAATAAACGCATTTTTACTTTTTTTACTTACTTTTGGCCTCGAAAAGAAAAGGCTTTTGCTCAGTAGTGACTGATTACAGAGTAAGGTTTTTTTGGAGATCTTTTGAAGACATAAGACTCAAAATAAACCTCGTCTAACATTAATAAATGACTAAAATCATTTATAACGGGATATGTACTTACAAACCATGATTTGAGTTTTGAGCTTTCCAATATTTCTGCACTATTTCTCAAATTGTATTTACATTTAGTATTAAACCTTTAAATCCATCATAGTTACAACCATGATGGATTTAAAGGTTTTTTCATGCGCCATGATCACGAAATAACAATAAAGTTATTAGTGTAATAGACTAAAGTCATATAAACATTTATTTCATGATCATAGCGCATGATAAAACCCTTTAAATCTATCATAATTATTAAACTATGATGGATTTAAAGGTTTAATAATAAATAACAACCTCAGTGCAGCATTGTAGCGACTAATGAGGGAAGTTTTGAGTTCAAATTCAAATTGTAAACGGCCAGATTTTTTGGTCTTACCATAATAATGTAAATAGATAGAGATTTTTTTTTATTAAACCACACAAAGAATTAAAACAATACAGACAGAAATGGTATGATTTTATGTGCTTATTAAGATGTCACATTACTCATTTTCAAATATATATGTATATGTTCAAAATAATGGCAATAGCCATGTGTTATATTTAAATCACTTGATTGTCTTTTATTTTTTCATACACATATTACACAGTATTACATACAATTATTAACGCTGACAACATCACCAATCCAGGCCTCTGGTATACGAAAACAAAAGGGGAATGCGCCAGCTTTTAAAAATTTTCGTAACGGAATCTATGACTACAGCAGGGGTATTTGAATTCATTCGATTCGATTCCGAATCGAATCCGACGGATCTCTATAACGCTATTTTGATTTCGCCTCGGATTTTCGATCATCCACCAGAGGCGAAATCAAAATAGCGTTTTATAGATATAGAAAATAGCGTTTCAGAAACGAATCGAATGAATTAAAATACCGTGCAGATGCAGATCACTACGATCCTTTAGGACCATTCGGTTGACTTTGCAAAATGTTGAAATTCCAAAATGTATGATTTCCCAGAATGTTGTTTCGCAAAAAGTTGAATTCTAAGAATGTGAATGACGTTTAAAGCTAAGTGTTGTCCTTCGGAAGCGAATGTTTTTAAATATATAGAGCGAAGAAACCTGTGTAACAAGGTGTGTAGGGACGCCCAGCGCCGCTATATCCACAATTCTGTCCAAAACAAAGACCCTTCCAAAGTTTGGAAGTTTCTTCGAACATTAGGGGTTGGCAAATCACGTACCGATACACTTCCTAAAGATATAGATGTTGATTCTTTAAATCGACACTTCTCCTCGTCTTCCCAATTCGATGGGATAGTTAAAACTAACACCCTGCGGGCTCTTTCTCTGTCACCAACCCCTGACACTCTACCCTTTTTTCTAAGTCAGTTCTCCGATTGTGCAATACAATACAATACAATACAAAAATACTTTATTGTACACCAACAAAAATACAATAAAAGAGACATTAAATAAGACAGAAGTACAATGGGCGGCCTTATCGCTTAGAAGCGATCTCTTCCAGGCAACCTTTGGATGGAAAGAATTATGTGAATTTAAGAAAGGCAGGGGTGTACCAATTATAAGCAATCATAATATAATAATAAATATTGACAATACATATTATAAATACATAAAAATAAGAACAACTTAAATAAATACTCAACTATATACATAGGTAAATACATAATAAACATACACATATACATAAATACATACATACATACATACAAACATACATACATACATTTAAGGCATATAGGTAGGTAACAAATATACTACATAGATATATAATAAATAGATAGTACCAACATTCACTTTTTTAATAGGAAAAACTCCTTGACACGTGCTTTGAAAACTGGTAAGGATGTAGCTTTTCTAATGGACTCTGGTAGTGCATTCCACAACCTTATGGCTTGGATAGAGAAGGATTTGTCGTAGAAACTGGTTCGGTGAGGTGGCATATTCAGTACCAGATTTTCTGACGACCGGAGGACACGGGAAGGATGAGGATGAGAATCGTGGAGGAATTCAAAACGCTCCTTTAAATAGAAAGGAGTGAGAGGGTTATAGAGAATGTTATGAAGAAGAGAAAGGATGTGGGAATTTCGGCGTAGACGGACAGGAAGCCATTTGAGTTTAGTACGAAACTCCGAAATATGATCATACTTACGTATACCAAAAACAAAACGTATACAGACGTTTTGCAGTCGTTCAACTTTATTAAGCTGCTCCTCGGTAAGGTCGGGATAGCAGACATCAGCGTAATCAAGAATGGGAAGCATGAGAGATTGAGCGAGCACAATTTTAGTGGCAGTAGGCAAGAAGTTGCGGAGTCTTCTTAATGAAGCAGCGGAGGCGAATATTTTGCGACTCACCGCATCCGTTTGAGGAACCCAAGACATGTCACTGTCCATAAAAATTCCTAGATTTCTAACACTTCTGCTAAAAGGAACTGTTACGTTATTGAATTCAATTTTAGGGAGAGTGGACCAGTCAATTTTAGCAGAAGTGCGCGAACTACCTATAATTATGGTTTGTGTTTTGCTAGGGTTAACCTGGAGACCGTACGCTACGCTCCAATCACGAATACAGACAAGATCACTATTCGTGCGGTAAACCGCACTGGCCAGGTCTTGTAGTGGAGCTTGGGTGTAGATTTGAAGATCGTCTGCATAGAGATGGTAGGAAGAAGTCAATTTAAGAGAGATAGAGTTAATAAACAATGCAAATAAAAGTGGGATAAAACGCCGCCTTGCGGGACACCAGCATTGGTGTTGCACCAGGACGAGAAAGTGTCGTCAGTACGAATCCGCTGCCGGCGCCCCTGCAGATAACTGCGAAACCAGCCAGTCGCCGATGGAGATATGTTAATAGAGCGCATTAGTCCAAGAAGGATTTCGAAATCAACAGTGTTGAAAGCATTGCTGAAGTCAAGTAAGGTAAGAATAGTTAGATGTCCGTTTTCCATTCCCGATCTGATATCATCAGTGATCTTGACAAGAGCAGTAACAGTACTGTGACCGGGACGGAAACCGGACTGGAAAGGATTAAGGAGGTTATAAGAAGAGAGAAAGGAACTGAGTTGGCCATGAACAAGGCGTTCAAGGACTTTGGAAAGGAAAGGAAGAACAGATATCGGCCGGAAATCTGAAAATGATGTAGGCTTGGGTTTTTTGGGAAGGGGAATAATATGAGCCTCTTTCCACACCGCCGGAACGGTTTCGGAGATAACAGAAAAATTAAGGAGGTGACTTATCATGGGCAATATCTCCTCAATAATAGGAGTGATCATGTTACGACCGATATTGTCACCTCCCATGGCATTGGAGGATATGGACAAAATGCTCTTTTTAACATCACATGCGGCGAATGGACTAATACTAAACGAAGGATAGTCAGGAATAGGCAAGGAAGAGAGATAATTAAGAGTACTAGTTTTAACATTTTTATCCATGTTGGATGTCGATGAAAAGTGAACGTAAAGAGAATCAATATTAATATTAGATGTACACGCCTCTTGACGTGCCTTGCCAATCCCCAAAGTTCTTAAAAAATTCCAGGCTTTAGATGGATCAGCATTTGAGAGTGAAGAGTGAATATAGCGGCGTTGAGAATCCCTACACATCCTATTGCAGCGATTTCTAGCGAGATGATACTTTTCCTTGTTGACATCATTAGCACATCGTTTGTATCTCGCTCTGGCAGCTGCCTTCTTGTGCATTAGGGACTTGATTTCGTCCGTGATCCACGGAGCTGGCAGCTGCTTTATTTTGACCAAGCGGATAGGTGCATGAACGTCAAACAAATTTGCAAGGGTCGAATTAAAGGCTGACAGCTTAGCATCGATCGTATCAGCCGCCATCACTGAAGACCAGTCGACTTTGGATGCATCCGATCTAAGGTTGTCCAGATTCATACCACTAAAATTGCGCTGAAGAAGAGTTTTGTGTTTATGTTTAGGTGGACGAAGTTTATAAGAGAGAAAGATAAGATCATGATAGGAGAAGGCATCGGCTGAGCATTGACCGTGCTTAGCAACATGCTGTAGGGACGAAGTAAATATTAAGTCAAGAAGAGATGGGGTAAGATTAGGAGAGTGATGAGTTGTACCAAGAGGAAGAATATGCAAGTTGCAGGACTGTACGACTGAGCTGAGGGCGGATGTACGCGAGTCTTGTTTGACTAGGCAAGTGTTAAAGTCCCCCATAATAATAGTGTGACTGTAAATAGGAATAAGATTTTCCAGAAGTTTTTCAAAAGATGTGAAGTAATTTATACGAAGAGAAGGGCTGTAGTAAACTCCGAGAAGAATTTTAGTATGAGAGAGGCAGATCTCAATAAAAAGATGTTCGCCAGCATTTGCTGGAGGAGGCTGTGCAGACATGCTTATGATTGAGAAGGAAATGTGTGAGCGTAAGAAGATGGCCACACCACCCCCACGACTACCCGTGCGATCATTACGTATGAGAGTGAAACCAGGCAGAGAATAAAGGGAAGAAGGGAGAGAAGGCTTAAGCCAGGATTCGGAAACCAGTATAGCGTGGAGGTTTTTATTGTCGAAAGAAGCTAACATGTCTGAGAAATGTGCTGGAATACTCTGGGCGTTTATATGAATGAGGTTGAAATTGTTTGGCACATCACTAAAGTGTGATGATAGCGTATCGGAGAGGGAAGGAATGCTCATAAAGCTGTCGGCACTACCAGAACTAGAGTCAACTGTGGAGATCGAGAGGAACTCATCATCATCACTGTCACTAAAAAAAGTCATTGCATAAAAGGTACCTATAAATAAAATAAATATAAATTAAAAATATATACCTATAAATATATATATAAAAACTAAAAAAAATATATATAAAATACTATTAAACAATAAATTCAACTTAGCCGTAACTAAGAGCAGACCGATTAAATATTAACAATACCTGCACTCCATCTGCCAGTTAAACCTGGGTATTAAAATAAAGTTAACATAAAAAACAAAATTAAAAGCCTTAAACAAGACACTCACAAGCAACATATATAAACAAGAAAATTACGCTCGGAGAAATTACCTACCCTAACAGATCGGTTCAAAGGTCAAGGCTCGCACGACACAAGAAGAAGACTTACATTACAATGACATTGACATTTAGGAATGACAGAACTAACAATACGTCAATCAATTTCAACATGATGTCAACAAAGTAAAATAGCAGAAGGTATTCTAAATTTGATATCTCCTAAAACTTAAGCAAAAAAAGAGCGAAATAAAAACGTGCCGCGCGAGGGTAACGGAGAAAAACGTTACTACGTCACCTCTCTGTTCTGCGGTCGGCCATTCGTTCGATATATGGACGACATTACTTCTTGGACGAAGTTGAAGCACTATCGCTACCCGTCAGAGCTCGCCTAGCCGACGGGGCCCTGGACTTTGCCGCCGGCGCCGGTACCGCGGCAGCGCGGCTGGCAGGCTTTGCAGTACCCGCTGGCGTCAGCTTGTTGAGCTCGCAGATACTAGAAATCCGATGTCGCTGGCCGTCCGGCGTGGCGATGTGAATGTAGCCGTCCCTTGTCCAGCATGACTTCACACCGTAGCGCTCCCTGGCTGCCATGAAAGCGAGGTGTCTGGGCCTCGTCAGAAACTCAGACAGGGTGATATTACTGCCCTTGAGTTTGGTTTTTGAAAACCAAACCTTATCCCGCATTGCAAGATCACAAACCTTTACTAGGATAGGACGAGGCCTTTCGCTTTGCGTCGCGCGACCCATTCGGTGGCACCTCCTAATGTGAGCCATTGAGAACTCAGGCAATTCCAGATGCCTACTGAGAGTGGATGCTACAACTTGTGCAGTGTCTTCCTTGGGCCCCTCGGGTATTCCATGCACAAGAACAATCTTACGGCGGCTCCGCATCTCCTGGTGGTCGGCGTCACGGGCAAGCATCTCCACTTGCTGTTGCAGAGTCTTGAGGACACCCAGCGTGAACGCTTTGAAGGCTGCATAATCTGCTGAGATGGCCTCCAGAGTGGTGGGTGAAGTGGACTTTACCAGGGCTCCCTCAAACTGTGTCATCCGGTCGTGGAGGGACTGAATTGCTTCAGACAGGGACTGTTGACTGTCCATAGTGTTGTGCAGTTTTGTCCAATGAAGTGTTACTTGTTTTTATGGAGATTTTGACTTGGGCAGACGGAGCACTGAGGTATTTGTGCAATTTATTGCATTAGTTTAAATAAAAAGGTGTTTTATATTATTTTTAATTAATAAATATAATACAGAGCAAAATCTAACAATGTTTTCACACCTACCCGCCTAGGCGAAAAATTGTGATGTTAGGAGAAGCGTAATGTCGATCATATCAAATGCGGTCGGTGATGACAACATAAGCCGTAATATGCTGCTGCCTATTCTCGACGATGTCATTCACGTCCTTGTTCATATCCTTAATCACTCCATTTCCAGTAGCACTTTCCCAAGCACTTGGAAAAATGCCCAGATTATCCCTCTTCCTAAAAAATCTAGTCCCACTACCTTTTCCGATTTCCGACCCATTTCTATTCTTCCTTTCCTCTCTAAAGTGCTAGAGCGTTTGGTACATAACCAACTGAGCCAATTTCTCTGTAGCAACTCTCTCTTGAATCCTCTACAATCTGGTTTTCGTCATGGTCACAGCACTGTGACGGCTCTCTCTAAAATTACGGATGACATTCGTTGGGGCATGGACGGCGGACTTGTGACTGTGTTGTCGTTGCTTGATTTTAGTAACGCCTTCAACAATGTCGACTTTGACATTCTTCTTGCCGTGCTTCGTTCTCTTAACATATCTCCAATGGTTACTGACTGGTTTCATAGTTATCTGTTTGGTCGCCGGCAGCGCATCCGCCTTGACGATATATTTTCGTCTTGGTGTGATGTGCCTGCTGGTGTTCCACAGGGCGGTGTACTTTCTCCTCTTCTATTCGCAATTTTCATAAACTCCATATCCGAATCTTTGTCTAGTTCCTACCACCTTTACGCTGACGATCTCCAAATCTACCAACATGCTCCAATAAGTGACCTCACAACAGCCATAACCTCAATGAATGATGACCTCTCGCGCATCCTTGAGTGGAGCAAAGCACACGGTCTTTTGGTGAACCCTAAGAAGACTCAAGTAATCATTGTGGGCAGTTCAAGGATGATAGGTAAAATTGACATGGCGACCTTAACTCCTATCTCATTTGACGGCGTGTCAATACCAATTAGCAAATCTGTGAAAAACCTGGGATTGATTGTAGACAGTGAGTTGTCTTGGGGTCCACAATTGGCCGAACTCAGCAGAAAGATGTTCGCATCGGCGGGCTCAATGCGGCGACTGCGCAATTTTCTCCCGATTTCCACTAAGGTTACTCTTGCTCAGTCCCTTTTGCTTCCCATTCTCGATTACGCCGACGCCTGCTATCCGGACCTCACTGAAGATCAATTGAACAAGCTTGAGCGCCTCCAAAATTTCAGTATCAGGTTCATATTTGGATTACGCAAATATGACCATGTTTCCGAATATCGCGCTAAACTCAAGTGGTTGCCCATTCGACTTCGCAGGAATACTCACATACTATCTCTCTTGTACAGTATCTTGTTCTATCCTCTGAGCCCATCCTATCTCAAGAAGCGCTTCAAATTCCTCTCAAACTCTCACTCGCTCTCTTTGCGTTCCTCTGAAACCCTCATTTTAAAAGTCCCTGCTCACACTACCTCTTTCTATGACAAATCTTTCACTGTAAAAGCTACCCGTCTATGGAATGCTCTCCCTCTGGACATCAGACGTGCAAAATCACTCCCTTTTTTCAAAAAACTGCTTCATCAGCATTATATATCCATGTAAAGAGTTAGACAACCTTATTTTATGTTTATGTATGTTTATTATTAATCTTTGTAGGTAGGTATGTAGTGTAAGTATTTGTTTCCTTTTCTTTAAGTAGGTCTATATATTTATTCAGTGCCACCGTCTATTTTGTTCTTTCATTTCCAGTCCATCCCAAGGTTGCCTGGAAGAGATCGCTCTTAGCGATAAGGCCGCCCTTTATACTTCCTTTTTTCTAAGCATTTTCTTTGTATTGTTTCCTGTATTTGTGTGGTATAATAAAGTGTTTTCTATCTATCTATCTATCTATGACGTTTAGTTTTTATAAATTGTTTGTTGTTGACAACCCTACTGCGGTTTGTTATGAATTATCTAACATGGCGAAAGCTTATTGAAACAGCGGAATTAGATCAATGTTTAATGCTAACTAATTAATCCCGGAGGCTTTGTTTGAAAATAGACTTATTTCACATTAGTTGATTGGTTTTGAGGTCACTAGATTGGATATATTTATTTTAGTAGTACCTATTCACCTAGCCCATGCTGAACATGTCTCCGCAACGGAGGGTTTTACCGTAATCACCACCCCCGCATTGATGCTCGAAGTAGAGGTGTTTTTGTAATTATCTGTTTTTATTGATGTTATAAATAAATGTCTTTCTATTTCTATAAAAAACCACAGAATGAAGCTGCTTTCCTTTGGTTCTCATGGTCGGTCCTTAGGACATCCACGTGCTGAGTTCGAGGGGTCCATTCTTATGCTAAAACTGCTACCGCCATGGTGATTAGACCAAGCATAACGTAAATCAATGCTTAATACCAGGTATTCATGCAGCGGTAGTCGAATTTTCCGTTTTATTCTCGTTTTTATTAAGTGAAGTTCATTAGATCATGTAACTGAATGTGACTTTGACTAGACTAGATCCATAAGTAATATACTTATATCTTTTTTTCAGATTTTACTTTCTATTTCTCAGATGATTAAAAAATCACAAAAGCGCGGCCTCTGCTGGAATATCAAGCCCGTTACCCCGACCTAAACTAGCGCGTGATCTATTTTATTTATTTTATTATAAGGTTACACAAAGGAATTTTCAAAAATATATTGGCCAGTTTTTGATACCTTTCATAAGCTTATTTTAATGCCTTTGTAATAGTTTTATTTTATACAGTTTAGGCAGAGATGCGAAAACAGAGTTTGGTAGCCAAAAAGAGCAACTTCGCATTTCTGCCTACACGATACAAAATAAAATGTTTACAGAGCCATTAAAAAAGCTGAGGTATGAGGTATCACAAACTACCATATAATTTTTTTAAATTTCAATAAGATAAAATAGGTGGTAGCGTTGGTTTGGGTCGGGGCTTCTATTAATATAAATAAATAAAGAACTTGGTACGTTACTAATTTACAAATAATTGGGAGTAATTTACAAGTAAAATTACGACGTATCCAACAGTCCTATTGTAATTTCTAGAAATCTTGCCATAGAATCTGAACTATTTAGCATAAACATAAAGACGTAGATTTAAGGGCAAAGTTACACAATAAATAAATAGGTAACTTCGGGCCTATTGTATAATATCCATTTCAAATAGGGGCCACTTGCCAGTGGGCCAGTTTTGGAGAGATGTCGCCTAACCCATTAAAATTGGGCCTCAAAATGCTTGAACAAGGAAATAATTAATAAGAGCAGAAATCCTCAGAAGTTCAGCTAATTTGACTTTGTCTTAGCAGATAAATACTGATATTATAAAAGCAAAAGTAATTCTGTCTGTCTGTTACCTTTTCACGGCTAAACGGCTGAACGGATAATAATGAAATTTGACAGGGAGGCAGTCGGTATCCCAGGGAAGGACGTAGGCTACTTTTTATCGCGAAAAAAGCGTGCGAAGCCATGGACAGGAGATATTTTTAATATAACTCTGCAACTAAACTAATCAAATAATGAACTTCTATTACTTATGAAAATAGTTCGTACCTGGGATGGCCTACGAAAGAGTAAAGACAGTTTGCGACAGTAGCTGGATGCGGTAAGCTGAAGACAGGGCGCTATGGCGCTCATTAGCCGAGACCTATGTCCAGCAGTGTACTAATATAAATAAATAAATAATGCTGGACAATCCACACAGCATCATCTAGCCCCAAAGTAAGCTACTCAAAGCTTGTGTTATGGGTACTAGATAACTGATATATTTAATACATTATATAGGTACATAGATAGATATTTTTTTATTATACATAGAAAAAACCCATACCAACGGAACAAATTTCTGTAGATCGTACACAAATGTGTTCCGAGGCGGGAATCGAACCCGCAACCTCATGCGTCGCAGGCGGACCTTCGCCCGCCGCGCCACGGAGGTCGTCAATATAGGCAGATGATGATGAAATGAGTTGAAATTAATTTCTTTCTGATTATTCTCCCATAGACAAATTTCTGGCTAGGGTACTTTTAATAGTGCGCCCCACCCTTAAATCAAACCTTGCGTGGTAAGACGGCATTCAGGGCAAGTTCGAAGTTCCCTTGAGTTCGTTTCGTAATTGAAAAAGTTTGATAAACGCCGGGAAGCAAACAAATTCCTTGGTTTTGCACTTTGTATATTATGAAGAATATAATGTTTGGTAACTTTTTTAATAATTGCAAGTACGTTCACGTTATGTTGTTCATATCATAAAAACACTCATAAAAAGTAGTCTTCCTTTCCAAGTACAAATTAATAAAAAAAATTAAAAAATCCCAAATTATGTGTCGCGCCCTTACAGGGTCTATATGTATTGTGTACCCTCGAAGACTTAGGTCTTCGAAAGTACATATACATATATGCATACAAATATTTGTATGGATATAAAAATATCACAATAAGTAACCTAAATGATAAAGTTTTTGTTTTTTTTAGTACGTAAGCCTCACACTCTGGCTAATTTCTCTCAAGTCCCGTCGAAGTCAAAACTTTTTGCGATATTATTTGATTTCTTACCTAAATGATATGAATTATGAATCATGGAGGGTTCAAGGGGAGGCCTTTTCCCAACAGTAAAACGTTACAGGCCAATTGTTATAGTAAAGTAATTTCTTTTCGTCTGCTGCGTTGGTCTGGCGGTCAGCGTGTTCAACCGCTATTTATGAGGTCCTGGGTTCGAATCCTGGGTCAGGCCAATAGTTGTTATTGGGGTTTTTCGAGCAAGGAAAATTCACAGTAGCAGCCCGGAGTCAGGAAATTTACGGTGTTACACCCCCGTGCCTTAGAAAGCACGTTATGCCGTTGGTCCGTGCACCTATGTTTGCGTATACACTTGTGCACTATAATATGTCCTGCGCATCTGGCTAGTCTTCGATGAGACTGACCGCCGTGGTCGAAATTCGGCTAGGAGGACATTATTATTATTATATTAAATTTTTAACGGTTTTTTTTGTAAAGAAAATTACAATCAAAGAGTAGAAACAAATTTTGACAAGTACTTATTGTTATTATTCATTGTATTTGTTTATAAATTTGTAAATCAAATCGTCTTCTTATAAGAGGAGTTGACGACATCGTTAATAGTTGACTTGGATGCGAAAATCGCAAGAAGGATCTACTCTCAGCAGTGGGTCATCCAGACTGAACATCATAATCTGGACAAAGCTATTTTATTTATCGCTTGGTCAAAGGTTACCACAATCAACCAATCAATCACCATTTTAGTCCACATCTTCGCGTTTTTAAGTGTGATAGTGGTCAGACATTACCAGTACCATAACCAATAAAAAAGCGATTACAAAAGTTCTATATGCAATTCTTTTATTCCTAGAGTAAGTAGGTTGCTTTTTGAACAATTTTCTAAAGGTGACATATTTTCGATCTCTAAGAATAACTTTAAAAACAAGCGTCTCTCTTAGGTTAATTTTGTGTATACATACGTGATTTGTCTTTGTTCTTTTATTTTCCAAATTAGCGTCTGCAACGTTGTTGTGTTTTATTATAAATATGTTTCTATTAGTGGCATCTTGATTGGTTTATACTTAGCTATATACAGTGTTAACTTTAAGAATATTGTATATTGTTTGTTTGGGGGTAAAGGTGAATTTCCCCCGAATAGGAACAGAGGGAGATCTCCTCTGAACCGGGCTCGACCCTTCTGGTCCACTGAGCCCGGTGGTCTTTCGACCTACAGTTGATGTCGGATACTCGTAAATGGTCAGTTGTAACAGAATCAAGCGTTTGCGCGATCTAGGAATGATTCACTTTTTGCATTTTCCGAAATAAATTTAACGACATCTAGCGGATGTTTATTGAAGCGATTAGGTAGGTTATTTCTAGCTTCAGTTTTTCAGTGTTGAGGCCCCTATTGACATGTTAGCCTTGTAGTTCGGCCGTTGTCGCCTAGAGGTCGCCTACAGTTTGTGCCTGTATAAAATAAAATAGATCACGCGGCAAAACTTAAATAAAGCATAAAAAAAATTACCCATAAATTAATTTTTACTTGGTACTACCAAGTTTACAGCTGGAATCCGATATTCCACTAGGCTCTATATAGTACTCCTTAATCACAGGTAAGATCGCATGTTCGGGGGTGTGTCGTGGCCTTGTGACGTCACGAGCTGAACATTTGTGGCACTTTAATTGTATTCTGCCTGATTTCGCTGATTACGACTCTGTTACTGAATTTCCACTAGGTACCTACTATATTTGAGTAAGGCAAAAAAACTAAAAGTCGCTTTCTAGAATAAATCTTACGGCTATGTTTAACGTGTCTAAATGGCCGATTCTCCACTGGCATAGAACAATATTATCAGATTTTCATCAGTTTTAATTCGAGATTCATGATCACGATCCACTTCGAAACATGAAGTTTTGGAGTGGATCGTGAATGTTGGTCGATTTTTTTGGAAGACAGAAGATTATTTGTAAAAGTATCTATTAAATGCTCTACGATATTTTCAAGTAGACTACCATTTTCAAATAATTTGAAGGTCATCATTTTCAAATAAAACGGGTATCGTTTACAGTAATTAACCAGTAAATTTGGTAGTCGTTTACAGCGGGTACAGATTTTCGGGTACAACAATCACCCATCATTTTGAATCACATTTAACCGTCTAAAGATTATTTGAAGGTCATAGAAAACGGGTAGGTATCGTTTACAGTAATAACCAGTAAATTTGGTAGCCGTTTACAGCTGGTACAGATTTTCAGATACATATTGCAGTCACCCATCATTTTCAATCATATTGAATCGTCTTCTGTTTTTATAGTATAAGCAAAAGATGGTCTACAAACAAAAGACTATCTCCATTCTAAAATGTAAACCCTTGATCCGTCCCTGTCATCGTTAAATTGAATGGAACAAAACAATTAAGGCCTACGATTTTTCACAAATATGGACAGATAAAGCTTGTCAGATTGCAAGCTATGAAAGAAACTCACTGACGCGCATGCAATATTAAGGGATTTTCATGAACCGGTTGTACACTATTGTATTTAAATCCGTCATATTGTACTGTTCTGTTGACATATTTTCGTCAGTTTTTCATTGGAATGTTTTCCCGCTTCCTGCGCTAATTTGTTCAAAAACAATATGTAGTACCTAAGCGATGTCTCTGTCGTGATGTAGATGAACCACCACTGTCGGCAGGGGCAGTCAAATAGTTGCGTTTGAACAGTAGCGTTAGGCGTGCGAGAGCTTTTGAAACCTGTCAAAAATCCGCTTGCATAGTTTACCGAAAAAGCACGTGCCTACAGCACAAGTCCATAACCAAAGCCAACAAAGTTTACACATGCAATTTAACGTTACATATGAGCTGCACGTCGTCGGCCTGCAAATTACTGCAAAATTCCTTGTTCTAATTTCTCTCTGCAGAGCTAGGAATCAGGAGAATTGGGCAACCTAATTCCGTTCTGTCTGCCCCGATGGCAACGCCGTAGGTAGTTACGATTTGTCGAAAGGTTGAGTGAAATATTTCCAAGCCATAAATTTTTGTAGTACCTAACCTTAACAACCCAATTTATTTCTGAACGTTTGTAGGGTTTCGAAGATCGAAGATCGGTTTCGAAACCCTTATGGTCTCGCTTTGTCTGTCCTTTTTTCCCTACTCAATAACTCAGCAACTACTGCAGCTATCAACTTGAAATTTAATATAATAATACATTTCGTGCACCTGTACAGATTTAAAGAAAAATAAATGATAATACTTGAAAAATGAAAATGAATATTTTCCATACAAATTGTGATGCCGAAATTTTAAAAGATACTTACAGGGTCATGTGGGGGGAATCAAATAAAAGGTATCAGTTTATACATTTCAAAATAGTTTTTGATATTCTGTAGGTTTCATACTTTTTTTGAAATATTTTAAAATAAGTCGAAAAATACCCTATCTCCGAAGTTTGCAGAGCGATCCATTTGAAATGTTGACTGAATGGTTTGTAGATATGGATCTATATTTTACAGGAAAAATATAGAGTAGTCTGTAAAAAGAACACTTTTTGAAAAATAGTCAAATAGGAGTAATTTTCAAAAGGGGGGCAACCCCCCCGAGTGGGGTATCAAATTAAAGGTATTGGTTTGGACATATCAAAAAAGTTTTTCAAATTTCTGTAGGTTTCATACTTTGAAAAAAGTCAAAAAAATTTCCATTACCCACTTTAACCGAAGCATGCAGAAAGATCTGTCTGAAATGTAGGTTGGTACCTACTATTCTTAGGTATCCGTTAAATTGCGAAGTCTCTAACCGGTACTTTTGGTACATATTTGTTGACAAACGTTCGAGACCCTCGGCGCGCGAGTTACACTCGCACTTGACGGATCTTGTTTTAACGTGAATAGACCTATCATATATCCTATAACGTGAATAATACCCATGAAATGGTGAGATTGTGGTCAAGGATAAAATTATTGCTTGCACACATTGTGTGCAAAAATAATTTTAATTAGTAATCTGTAATCTCCGGGATTATTTAATCCCGGACAATTCAATTCACTTTATGAAACACACACAATAATAAAATGCGTTATCGACAAGTTCTTACGTTGAGTAATTTGACCTACTGTCTATAATAATTTGTAATAACTCTATAGTTTCAGTTAGGTATCTAAAGTAGCAAATTTGTCCTGAGTACCTCCTCATTCTCAACCTCAACCTCAACAGCCTGTATTGGTCCACTACTGGACGCAGGCCACCCCCTGATAAGCGGCTTATTGGCTTTTATCACATGGGGGGTAGTGCCCATAATCCCCACTCTGGGCATGCGGGTTGGGAATCGCAGTTCGGTGGTAGAATAGTTCTGCAGGGGGCGCTGCTCCCCGCCCCCGGTGGATATCCCTTAGTCGCCTCTTAAGACACCCGCGGGAAGAGTTATGGTGGTGCAAATTCTAAGCCGGCACCACACAGCCTGACACACCTGAGTACCTGCCTATTTATAATCTTAAATGTGAGCAAAGTCATAAAATAGAAGCGAGAACTAAATAAAAGATTTCTCTGAAAACGCGTTGAATTACAATCCATACGCTGCACAAATTCTAAATAAACAGTCACATAAACTTCTGAATAACCGTTCAAAATAAAACCGACTTCGTTTCATGGCTTTTCAATAGAAACGTATTCAAAGGAAGCACAAAACCCCAATATTTTCAGTGAGAACCCGAGAGCTAGCATGAAATATTTCATATTCACGACATCAAACACCACAGGCGTGTGAGAACCGCTGTGTAAAGTTTCACGAACTTTTCATACAGTGTTCAAAGTATTAGAGATTTCGCTCTAGGGTACTGCGACTCTTTGCGGCAATGCAGTTGGAACGCGTCGCGGTGCGGTTTAAAATCGTGCGGCCATAGTTTCAATTAAAAGGATACTCTCGAGGCACACGTGACTTCTTCTTCTACTTTTATTCTGCGCGCAGTTTTACCGCTTTTTTAGCTGATGATAAACGAAATAAAACTGAAAAGTTTTAGCACCTCGTCAACGGGGAATAGTGAACAAAAAGTTCACTTTTCCCCGTTGACGGGGATTATCAACGGGGATTAGTGGAATAAGCCATCCGTTTGTATGGAACAATATCTTGGTGAAAATGGCTATTTCCCACTTATTTGGGAGAGACAACAGTGGACATAATCAATGAGTGCTCAGCGAAACTTCTTTATTAACAAGAAAATAACAATCAAAGAATAGAAACAAATTAGAATTAGTTTGTACAATTGAAGCAATTGAGCTAACTGCACACTGTTGCAAACAATCCTCAGGTAGCTCAACTGATCCATATCAATACCAGTCGGAAGCGTCCCCAAGACGTTGGCTGCATTGCCCCGCTGTATGGCAAGCAATGGTTACTTTATTTTCTAGTACAGATTTTATTGCGTTAGTTTTAGTAGATTTTATTTAGTGTTTTCTATGTATAATAAAAAAAATATCTATATATGTACCTATCTAATGTATTAAATATATCAGTTATCTAGTACCCATAACACAAGCTTTGAGTAGCTTACTTTGGGGCTAGATGGTGATGTGTGGATTGTCCAGCATTTATTATTATTTATTTATTTATTTATTTATTGCGCATCTTTATTCCAGTTTCGTATAAATATGAATTTTTGTCTTAATGCCGTGAGCACATAAGTTATGATTAAGTCTTACTTTAACTACCATATTCTTCAGATCGTTCATAGTTTGGTTTCGACATTCCAGCGGTCGTTTATCAATAGATGGCTCTATAAAGTGAGTTATTTTTTGGCAAGTTTCACATCTCAGTTGTTTGAGCATTCAGTGATAGCAAACTTAATCTTTTAAATCGGGAATGAGCCAAAGTAGGCGTATTTTTCGCTTTGCGTACACTTTGCTACCTACTTTTGGTATGATAAATGCTTTGCAGAGATAAAATAAGACAATAATACCAAACTCAATAAAAAATAAACAAGCTACTCAACAGAACAAGTCTAGTCAGCAAAAAATCTCAGTAGTTCTGTCAACAGAACTACTCAACAGAACAGGTGGGAGTAAACGAAATCAATGACGATTATGGAGTCTGTTTAAGGGGGAGGGTGATTTCCTTCGTCCGTGATCTGTATGGAATCAAAATACTAGTGTTAAGTACCTTAATATCCTATTGAATTCTACACTCCTGGTACTTTGTGCGAGATAAACGCAGTTAGAAAAATCTTATGGAAACTCCATAATCATTATTGATCTCGCTGGTTTATTTTTATTGACTTTGTTATTATTTTCTTATCTTATATTATATTTTTTATTATAATTTTTTTATTGACTGTAGTATTATTTTTTTACCATATATTTATTTGTTACCTTATCTTACCCTAATTTTATTTTGAGATATATTCCACAAGCCGAGTGTTCGCGGAACTGAGTTATTTATTATTCTGAATCTAGAGTGAATCAGTTTCCACAGGAAAATCATGCTCCACCTTATGTTACGTCATCACTTACTTAATACATACTTAATACATTAACCCTATGGTGCGCGCTGCAGGTGAGAAGAAAGTAAGGACGGGCCTATTTACTTAAATAGGTGAGAAAAATTAAACAATGCCAAAGAACGCCTCTTAAACCTCTTCCGCCTAAGAACCCTTTGATTTCAAAGGGCTTTTACCCTTACCCTTCAGCTAATAATATTTTTCTTTTATTTAGCCTATTTCGTCTCACTGCTGGGCAAAGGTCTCCCCCGCACCCTTCCAAACTTCTCGGTCTTCTGCAAATAATAATATTAGTACGAAAATATTTACGACCATAGCCATGTTGTCTGCCAAAGCGTAAACACAGGCTGTTTACTTAACAAGGCATAAAACAAAAGATCTCAATAAACACTAAACTGACTACCGTTTGTTTCCACTAAAAGAGGCGTAAAACTTAGTCCGATTTGTAGATCTAGCATAAGTTTTTGATAGTTATTGAAGCTTGCAGATTCCACTTATGCTAACTCTATAAAACGTGATCTCAGCTCAGTTCGAGCGTTGAAATGACATCTGTGTTGTTAAGTTTAATAGGATGAGAAACAAATAAATACATAATGCTGGAAAATCCTCACGGCATCATCTAGCTCCAAAGAAAGCAGAGCTTTTGTTACGGGTACTCGATAAATGATTTACAAATTTTCGCTTTGTACCGATATTTTTTGTCATACGTTATTTTAAAAAAGAAAATAAATAAATTATTCTAATGGATTATTAATCATAAAAATATTCTAATGATTGATTATAAGGTTTTTTATTACGCTTATCTTAAGGCATTAAATATCAACTTGAGGCAGAAGCCCATTACAATATCAGAACGCGTAGCGCCCTTCTCGATTGCGTCTACAAGAGACGACTAACAACCAACCGACAACGGGTAACCAGTCCGTCATCGGTGGAACATAGCGGTATAGACCGTAACTCGGATACAACAACTGCGATTAGCTGAACGCTCATTGCTGACCAACACTTGAAAGGGTGATTAGAAGGCTCACCCCTCAGAAACCGTTATGTACCTACTATTTCTGTTCTGTGCTGTATCAAAGTTGTGTTTGTCAATAAATGTTTCTCTATCTCTATCTATCTATCTATCTATCTTAATCGCCACGCTCGTTTTAGATATTAAGAATAAATATAAATTATATTGAACCAATTTTATAACAAAGACAAACTACGTAACAGAAAATCCCTACGTTGTCGAATTGCAGGACGAATAGCTATTTGAACAAACTGCGACTGAATGCTAGCAAATCGTTACATTCAACTGCACTGATAGTTTTCTTTTTCTGCTCTAACATTTACACAACAAAGCCGATGCTAACCCCCAAACATGATATTTACGGTAGGGCAATAAAATTCACAGTGCCCTATTATTTATTGAAAGGGCTCACGCAACGTACCTATTAACCTTAGAAGGACCGGGTCAAAGGGTACAATTCTGTGACCTTCAATGATGGAACATCCTTCCAGTCATTCTTGCTTCTTTTGCAGCCACTTGTGAACTGTGATTTTTAAGTATTTATTAAATTCTTGAAATCCTGATTATGAAAAATAAATAACGTTTTCATTTTGAAACTTTATTTATTTTATGCTACTTATTGTTTAATTTTTCTGCTGTCTATGTGGAAAGTAATGTGACGAACTTACAATAATGAAAATTCATAAACAAATTTAATTTAATTGTGGCGAATTTCCACATGCTTTTTTTCGTGACGAATTTACTTTGTAGCAAATGTACAAGAACCCTACAACTTTGTTAGGCTATGCATGTTTTGGTATGAAACTGCATAAATAAATAAATAAATATTGCTGGACAATTCACACAGCATTATCTAGCCCCAAGCTAAGCAGAGCTGTGTTATGGGTAGATAATTGTTAAACTTAATACAATACACTACATAGATAGATATTTTTTATTATATAAATGAATTTGTGGTGCGAAACAGCGCTACACCATGCTTCATACAATCATAATTTTGTCGTGTTCTTTAAGTGGCGGCGACATCTAGTTAAAATTTGAGTCTAATTTAGTTTGATAGATAAAACGATGAATGACAGCCTATTTTTGAACACGAAATACGAAGTTTCGGTTGACAGATCGCACGAAACGAACAACCTTTCTGCAAATGTAGGTTGCTTCGGACGCGACACTAAATGACACCTTTTATTTTGAATCTTTACGAAATAAATGTCAAAATAATTTTCATAGAAGGGTCGTGATTTTAACTTTCTTATGTTCACAAAACATCCAGTATTTTGTTCCACTGACTTTTCTCGCTAGCCTTTGGTGATTTTATCTTTGTACTTTCGTGCGTGAACTTAGAAAATAAACCATGTGCCAACTGCTCAATTCAGATATATACCTGATTGCATTACGCGTAATATTTCGCCGACTTTTGGCTGCATTTTGATTACGAATACTTTATTTAGAACAGAACAGAAAGAAAAAAAAAATCGTATTCCGTAAAGAATTGACAACCGTTAATGTTACTCTGTATTTGTTTTGCCCTTTATTACCTATTCAATTCATATACAATTTTAGCTTTTCTTGCCGTTTTTATGTTTTCTTAGATTAATTATTCTAGTTTATTTACAGCTCTGAACCGTGTGTTTTTGTTATAGTTTCATTTAATGGTGGAAACTTTGCTGGTTTAAGCGTTAGTTAAGTATGTTTTTTTTAGTTTATAATAAATAACTGTATGTTACCCAAATAAGTAAAAATAAAATAAAACCAATGAGCGGCGAAATTAGTAAAAGTAAAAAAATATTTAACAGGAAAAGACAGAAAGATGTAATTAGTAAAAGTGATGAACCGAAATGAACTCAGGAGAACTCACGTATACATCTGTATTGACCAACCGGAGTTGGTTCCCTAGTTTTAGGCATTATATTTACTGATGTGATGTGATTATTCAGATATTCACTGCAAATTGAGCCAACGAATTAGTAACCTCCATTTATCAAAATAAGGAATGACTGACGGCAACTTTTGGGCTTGCTTTTTGCCTCAAATAGCCTCTTCGAATGATGCATGGTTGTTGGCGAATAAAGCTGAAATGTTCGGACCTTTATCGCAAAAAGATTGGAAGATAACTTTCCTATAGGTTACTTGAGATATTTTCATGAGCATTTTTGGAATCAAAATACCTTCTCATAAAAATCTCAGTTTTTTATCTGAATGTTTTTGTTATTAGTCGTGTGCGTAAGCTGGGGTAATTTCCAAGTCATTAAATAATAATATCGCTGTGTGGTGCCGGCTTAGAATTTGCACCACCCCAAATCTTCCCGCGGGTGTCGTAAGAGGCGACTAAGGGTTATCAACCGGGAGCCCCCAGCAGAACAATTCTACCACCGAAAAGCGATCCCCAACCCGATTCGAGATTGTATGTATTACCAAGTTGTTTTTAGAGTGATGTCGCATGTACCTTGCGACTCTCCTGATACTCGAAGCTACAACATATCTCATTAGGTATCATTAAATTAAAACTTTTATTAACAAAGTATCAAGAACAGAAATGAAAAGTATGTCTTATTTTTATACGCCAACAACTAAAACAAACGAAACTTATCAAAGCATCCAACTAACGTTCAGTAAACTCCAGATCAAAGCGCTTTTATTAACTTTCTGGCACGGTTTTTGATCCCTTTGAGCGGTCTACTACGCTAGCGTAGGCTCGGTTATATAAAGCTGGCTCGATTGTACTTTTTTCATATGAATTTCATATGGATAGGATTTTTGTCGCACTAAGCTTTTCCAGTGGAGGCAGATCTAGAATGTACTAACGCATTTTTGTATTACCCAATTCAAGAAGTATTAAATTATTTTTGTTTTCCGTTTTGTTTGTTATAGACTTTTTATTATTTAATCGAAATAAATGTTGTTTATTCTACAACAAATATGTCGGCACAGCACCAATACAACACCAATAAAACCACCTAAAATACAGGAAGAATTACACTGTTTTTTTTATGTTTTACGTAACTATTCAAATACAATACCAGAGATATTATAATACTATACTAGTAACAATACTAATACTTCATTGAGCTTTCCACGACAAATAGTAACCTTGGGAAAAAAGATTGACCTCCTTTTTGTACCTTTTGGTTGAAAAACAAGAGACGGTGGTGCCAACTCTAGTTACACCGCCAGTCATTGTGTCTATAGACTGAAGGCTCAAATTCGCGAGTCACGGACCTAAACCCGGGGTTTTTCACTGAAGTTGATAAATCGCCTCGACTCTGATATTAAAATGAGCTCAGAAGGTAATACATCAGTGGTATGGATTTACGTACAGAGAAGTCGGTTTTATAACAAAAAGCGGAAAAATCTGATTTACTCCGGTTTTACTGATATGAAGTCTTGAATTTTGCTACTGTTTTTGGAATAAACAATAGACTTATTTTAAAAGGTTTGCTTTCTGCTAAAGCATCATAATGATATTTTTTTTAGGCTGAACGTACTGAAAATCATGTAAGTACCTAAGCTTGTTCAGTTGGTACCTAAAAATTCTTCAATTAGTGTCTTATACTATAATAATAATGTCCTCCTAGCCGAATTTCGACCACGTCGGCCAGTCTCATCGGAGACTAGCCAGATGCGCAGGACATATTATAATGCACAAGTGTGTGCGCAAACACAGGTACGCTCTCTATTCCCTCACTCTCATAATCCGATAGGACGACAGATCGACACTACCGGGGAGAGATCAGACGCAAGACCAACGGCTTAACGTGCTTTCCGAAGCACGGGGGTGTAACACCGGCAACTTCCTGACTCCGGGCTGCTACTGTGAATTTTTCTTGCTAGAAAAACCCCAGTAACAACTATTGGCCCGACCCGGGTTTCGAACCCAGTACCTCATAATCAGCGGTTGAACAACCTGACCGCTAGACCAACGAGGCAATTATACTATACATACATGTTGCGTAGGTACTTATTTTAATTCTGAACTATACAAACTTCAAACTCAAGATACAATGTTTTTAAACATTGCTCCATACTTAACCTAAAAATCACTTTCTTGTTGGATTTTTCTACTAAATTGGCATTGTCAATTTGAGCTCTTTTTACAATCAAATATTGAAATAAATTAGAATTAGTATTTACAATTGAGCTAACTGCAGACTTTTGCAAACAATCTACTGGCTGCATTGCCTCTTTGTATGGCAATGCTGATGCGCTGCGCCAGATACTCACCAGCTCTCGGGTCACGCGTAGCTTTTCCTTACAACGTATAATACTGAAAATTTATTTTCTACGCTCGAAGCAATTAAAAGAATTTTGGATTTTTGTGTTGTGGGCTGTTTACAAGCATTGTACCTTCAGAAAGGATCTAGTAAAGGCCGTTTACATTAGGCCTTCCTTCACCTCTTTATCTTCTAAAAAGGACCAACGCAATCTAAGCCGTTTCCTCACCTTACCTCAACAGCCTATATTGATCCACTGCTGGACGCAGGCCTCCACCTGATAAGCGCCTTATTAACTTTCATCTCTAGGGGGGTAATGCCCACAATTCTCACGCTGGGCATGCGGGTTAGTGATCGCAGTTCGGTGGTAGAATTGTTCTGCAAGGGGCGCTGCTGCCCGCACCCCGTTTAATATCCCTTAGTCGACTCTTACGACACCCGCGGGAAGAATTAGGGTGGTGTAAATTCTAAGCCGGCACCACACAGCGATGAATTTAAACCGTTTATCCCCAACTTAAAACTGAAATCCCAAACACGGATTGACATCTCAATTTTCCACTCCATTTCCTCCTCATCAGGTCCTAAGAGATTGGTACCCTGTGATTGAATGCTCTGTCTTATCGGATCAGGACAAATTGGCCGTCTTTAGGGTAATACCCCTTCGTTTTTCTCTTGTGTGATAAATTGGTGGGAAGTATACTGTACGGGACACCTTTATGTGATATAAATGATAAGAGTATTGTGATAACAGTGATCGGAAATTCGGGCGCTTATTTACCTAAACTTGGCGAGAAGACATAACATGGAGCGGGAATTCTCGGGAATTGTTTCCCCAACTTGGAACTAGAGTTGACTTTTTAGTTTCCAGAGGTCCAGAATCCTTTTCAGCTTAGTTCACGTAATTTTTTGGCTCCTTTCTTGTCAATGTAATGTAAAACGAACTGTTCTATAACTTACCAAAATTATTTCGGTTTCTGATAACAAGGCCGTAACAATCGGCCTTCCCAACTCAGCCCGTGCAAATAGTAAGAGGGGCTTAAGGATCCGGCGCCGTATGAATTTCCCATACAAACGTAGTACCAAAATGATTTGTAATTTGATAATATCTTCACTATGGTATGCTATTATTTGTATTACAATAGTATTTATTTAGTTCCTGCCACAAGCTTTTTTCAAAATACTTATCTACACAAATACTAAGAAAACATGTCTTCTTTGATATAAAAATGCAATTAGATTTAATTTCAGAAAAGTATTTTAAACACAGTTTGTGGCAGAAACCTAGATAAATACTATTTTTATAATACTGATAGCAAACCATGGTGAAAATATGCTCAAATTACAAACCATTTTGGTCGGCGACGGATGAATTTCCCATACAAACGTAGTATGGGAAATTCATCCGTCGCCGAAGGGAACCGACTAGAGGAAGGACTGCATTTCCTTCATTGTATTTCTTTCGTCTCTACTGCGATCACTAACCCGCCTGCCAAGCGTGGCGATTATGGAACACCCCCCGTAAGAGTGCTGATAACTCAGTAATTATTGGAAGTCTTGGGACAACTGCGGCAAATTACATTATTTTAGAAATGGTTAAAATCTGCTTATGCTTTTTGCCTTCATTTATACACTAAGCTGCCATAAGTAAAGTCATAAAATAATATTAAGCGCTCGTAAATTTAAACCCTATTTCATTAAGCTGTCAGTCTTATCACAACAGAGAGTTGAATATAACCACAAATTGAGAGTGAAATATTCAAGCCGCTGTTTAGTTTGAACACAAAGAGGACGCTAATCTATACTGACAGGGGATGGCTATGCACAGAAAATTTAACTAAAAACAGAAGACATACTTTTATAACCCCTGACGAAAAAGTTTGAGCGTGTGTAGGTATGTGGCATCGTATATATTTCCTAAAATGAACGGGATATTCCCTCAAATGCCAATTTTTGCCATATTTTACAGCTGATGCTTGAACTTTTTTTTTTTTTTTTAATGCTGGACAATTCACACAGCATTATCTAGCCCCAAGCTAAGCAGAGCTTGTGTTATGGGTACTAGATAACTGATATATTTAATACAATACACTACATAGAAAGATATTTTTTAATATACATAGAAAACACCCAGACCAACTGAACAAATTTCTGCAGATCGTACACAAATCTGTTCCGAGGCGGGATTCGAACCCGCAACCTCTTGCGTCGCAGGCGGACCTTCGCCCGCTGCTCCACCGAGGTCGTCGAATACTCTTATAATAACTCGATATAAACTGGGCCCGTTTTACGATGACGTCGCAATGTTATTTGGGATTTGGTATACTATCGTGTTTATTTAAGTAACTGCGCAAATCCCATAAAATAAGACAAAATAAGACATCACGTTGACGTCGTGATACAGGGCAAATTGGCTCGATTGAATCTTTCTTCTTCTTCTCTGTCGTATTCTTCATTGCTGAAGGTCTTGCCCGTCCTGGAAAGCTTTCACGGAGACGCTGATGAGCTGCTTCCACACTTCTGTCTTAGGCCGGTCTCAGGGCTGCAGGCAAAGTGAGTCCCGTTATTGTTATAATTTGGTCAGACCAGCGGGTTGGTGAGCGTCCTCTTGGTCTTTTCCTCTCTACCTTACCTAGTACAACCAGTTTTTCGAGGTTGTCTGGTTGCCTTCGGGCTATATGTCCAAAATGGCTGCGGATTCGTTGATAGCAGGTCGTGGACAATCTGGTTCTGATCTTCACTAGGTCGAGAATGGATCTGTTGGTACGTTTTGCTGTCCACGGTATGCGCAACATTCTCCTCCAACACCACATCTCAAAAGCCTCGATCTTTTTTCGGTCAGCTGCACGAATGGACCATGATTCAAAGCCATACAGATAGATTGAGAACACCAAAGACCGCACGATTCTCGATTTAATAGAGATCAGTAAATAAAAGTGATTGAACTCGAATATGTAGGGAAAAATTTAAGTTTTGTTGATGCTCTGACTAAACCAGTTTAATTAGCTGATTTTCATTTAGTTTTTTTGTTTGCACGGTGACTTTTACGAAACTTGTCCAGTGTCTAAAAATTATGGAAAAAAATAAAACGTTTAATTTAATTTCCCGAATTCCCCAATTTTCCAGGCAAATTAAATTTTCCTGTGCCTGAGAACTTTGCTCGGAATATTGCAAAAATTTAATGAAACTTTAGAAGGGCTGGACAGAAATAGCTTGAATTTTCAAAGGATTTGCTTTGTTGTGGACCAAATTAATAATATTCTATTGTACTTTATAATGTGGTTAAATTCAATTACATCATCAACTGTCCGTTGTAACCGCTGTTGGCAAACCTAACATCTCATAAACTGGAACGTTGTGGCATAATTCCAAACATTAAAGGCAAACTTACATACATGCATAATATATACATGCCTGTGGCATGCCATGCTGCATTCTATTGGCTAGCAAGCTGTGAATAGGGGACAGGGATTCGGGGCATGGGTATAGTGGCCAATTTTATCCCAGCAAGTAAGTTAAGGTAAAGTAAAGTATATTTTCTTATCTTCTAAACAATAAAAAAACCAGACAATATGTTGGAAAACTTGTAAAACAAATTGAAAACGCAGTAGATTTCTTTTTTCAAAGTAAAAATAGGTCATATGATACGGATATTTTTTTAAACGTCAAATATTGGTAAATTAAGGGGGACTATATTTACTTAGAAGGTTGTTTTTTTAGCATATTTACTAAATCGTAGCTAAAGGGTAGTTATTGTACGTACGGCCAACATGCATGTAGCATGGTTGTGGAAACATGACCATCATGACATGTTTTCGAGATAGAATTTCGATAGAGAATGAAGTTTTCGTGGAAAGCGCTGTTTTTGTTTACTCCTATCAAGTCAAAGTAGGTACCTAAAATAAAACATTGGTTTCTCTAGCAATTACTCAAGTTGAGCAAGGTTTATAGATAAGTTACACTGGTAACTATATCTTATCTGTATAACCCTTATTTCCTGTGTTTCAATGACAAAGGATTTAGTAGCATCGATACTGTAAACACCGATACTTTGTAGGATTTAGGAGTTTGTTTTCTAAAGCTTACAAACTTAGAACCGAGACTTAGGTCTTAAATCTTCTCTCAAAGCTTTGCGGGTCCGTTTCAAAAAGAGCGGTAGGTAGTTAACATTTTCTGGAAGGCTTTGTAGTGCTGTTATTTTTCATTATACTTGCGTTAAATAGATAGATTCTAGCTACAAAATATTAATAGCGTTTCTTGATTGCCTGCTGGTAAGGCTTATACAGTTTTCCAGCCTCCTCCGATAGAGGATAAGCTAAGAAGCTATTACAGCCTCATATCTACCAAAAACAAGGATTATTTTCAAATAACTGCTTGCGTAGACCTTCATTCTGGGCACATTCTAAGAGAATGTGATACATTCTCAACTTTATTATACAACTCACAATTAGGTGTAGGAGATTTTTTCATTGAATACGCAGTCCTATTTCAAAACACTTCGTTTTAAAGCAACGGAACACAACAAAAACAGATCAAGACAACATCGATGAAATGCAATCTGAAAATTCAATCAGAAACGCAGGGAACAATGTTGATTGCAACATCCAATATGATGAATACCTGATTCGCAATTCTGAACCTTGTCTAGCTATATAGCTAAACAAATATCAATCAATAAGGTACACAGTCCCGTATCAAGCTAAGCTCAGATGATATTTCAGTATAATCCGCGTTGACAGGCTACGGATTCGAAATAGTTGGCATGTCGCCCGGTATACCCAGAGGAGGTACCTCTTGAGGTATTACCTGGTTTATAAAAGTACATGACTAGCTCCGACTATTCCTTTGAGAGTAGAGACATCGGTTGTAGGTAAAACATATTCTCCTATGGACAAGAGCTGACCGTGGCTTGCAGTGATATAGTTTTGTGTTGCTACAGATATTTTTGAGGACATGACCTGAGCTATGCTGCATGGGTTTCTCATTTTAATGGACTAGCAGGGTAACTAAGAGACAAGTGAACGTAATCGCGACGCACGGAATCTTGACAAATGTTAATTGAAATTGGGTGTCTAGGAATAAAATTATTTTGTATATTTCTGGGGCAAAAACACATGTCAAAACTGAAAGTCAACACTCAGAAAATTTTGAGCCGAGAGCGTTATGACGCTTCCCGCATCCTATTACTATAATCCTGTAGTGTCCCGGGGTGAAGATATCTATTTCCTTGTTCATTTATCGCTAGACATTACAAGCCTTTTATTTATGAGTTCTGGAGGCCTATTCTAATTCTCCAAAATAGGTACGCAATAGCATGATTCTTTTCGTTTTGCTAATTGGTACTGTAATTCTCTGTATTACAGTAAAATTGTCGTAACGAAACACGCAAGTGTGTATTTTGAAGAATCAAAATAGTCCTCCTGTAACTAAATGCGTAAAAAGACGAAAATGTTCGTTGTTCCGTCTTCGCCTTGGCCTTTCAAATTTTCAAAACAAGCGACGTTCGTGGCGTTTGTGAAGACTATGGCTTATTATGTTTTCTCAAAGTTTTTACGAATGGCAGTTTCGTTGGTTATATTATGAATACTTCAATTGTTTGGCAATTGTTTTGTCAAATCGAATATATTTGACAAAAACATCTCCAACGAATGCAATTGTCCGATTATCGTTTAAAAATAAAAGAACACCATCACCGCCAGCTTGTATACAACCTCAAAAATAAGAGGAAACCGTTAAAAGTACTGTAAAGGAAATGCCAAAGGAACTATTTAGCTTAACTTAAAAAGTACATGGTCTCTATTCTTAAGCGTCTGGTCGAAGCGACGTGTGACCAGAGAGCTGGTGAGAGATCTGGCGCAGCGCATCAGCACAGCCAGCGTCTTGGGGACGTTTCCGATTGGTATTGAAATGGATCAGTTGACCTACATGTAGATTGTTTGAAATATGCTGCAATTAGCTCATTTGTTTCTTTTGTAAATACTAGTTCTAATTTGTTACCAAGATTTGGTTCTTTTTTTCTTTGATAATAAAGTATATTTCCTTTGTTCCAGACCTCTGCAACGCCGCGACTAAGATCCAGGCCTCGTTTCGCGGACACCAGTCGCGCAAGGAGGCCGATAAGGAGGCCATTGCGCAGAAGGAGAAGGAACTTCAAGAGCAGCAGGATAAGGTATATCTTTAACTTATATCTTGAGGATCTCAGTGGCGCTCGGTCTGCCTAGGAGGTTGCGGGTTTGATCCCGTCTCGGGACATTTTACGATCATTGTCAATTTAAGATACACAATAACGATCTGCAAATATTTGTTTCGGGTGTTCTGGTGTTGTCTATGTATAGTAAAACATATATAAGGCTCAATCTGAAAATGGCCGACAACATGGCTAAATTATTTATTTTTGTTCGTCCATTGTGTCTACAAAAAATTGGAACATTGGTCTTCATTCCCTGCATTTTATTCATCAACCTCAAAATACAATATATACATTTTAAATATCCGTGTACATAGGACTTACTTACTTTTAGCTCTACCTAAATCTTTATTAAGAGGTAGGTAATGTAACTCCCTGCAGTGAAAAAGACGCTGTCTTCTGTAACAAAGTTTTTTCAAAACTACCAATGGCCCAGAACAGTTCCTTATTTGTAGTTCCAAAATAAACAAATTAATTTTGTCCACAGGAGGACATTGAGAAGATAAATTTGGCCGACCCTGACTTGAATAAGGCGGCTACCAAGATACAGGCGTCCTTCCGTGGACACAAGGTGCGCAAGGACGTGCCCAACTAAGGTGACCATGGGTTAGAATTTGACATTATTATTTGGGAGAATGAGTTTGAAATATTTGCGTTTTATTCCGGTTCTATTTGAGGAAACTAAGTAAAAAAAGCTTGCTGTCCGTTTTTTTAGTAATCATCTGAAAACTTGTTACCTAAAATATTTTATTTATTTATGTATTTAACGTCAGTTTATAATATAAAATAATACCCATCTCATATTGACTAACGTACCTATTACCTACTTTGAATTACTTATAACTGAGTTTTAAATTGAGAGAACTTTTATCTGCGGTTCATATCTCTTATTTAGATTATCGTTTAAGCTTTTATTATTATGTTAAGTTCCTGTGTTGTGTCAGTATTATTGATAAATCTAGTCTTGTATTTAAGGTTTTGAACGTATGTAAAAAAAAGATTAATTATGACGATATTTCTAGTCGCTTTATTTAATTCATATCAATGTGACAATCGCTATGAATAAGGTTCTACTTTATTATCAATAAGATAAGTTCAAGTACCCATTATTTAAGATTAATTATCATTGAAATGTCAATTCTCTATTAATAATAATGTCAATTCTGTCGCGTACTATTAAATTAATGCTATGGATCAACTCATATTACCAGAGAGTTGAAATATTGTAATTAAATATTTATTATTATAGGTGTCTATCCCTTTTCTATAAACTATGGTCACCATACTTCGTGTATATGAATGCAAACTTTCTTTAAAAAATTATAACATTCCAGTCTTTTCGATTTGTTAGTAATTTTAAGCATTTGTTTAGAGTTTATGGTAGCGTAAGATACATATTTTTAGAATTAGTGGCCACTGAAATTTTTATTTGCAGTTTTCTTTCAAAAGAATTTAAAATTATTAATCGCAAACATTGAATACATCCTATTTAAAATTGTCAACAACACTGGATTGTTTTATGACCTATTCATTTATTTTAATATTAACATAAATAAATAAAATATACGCCTATACAGGGATTTTTCATTACATTACTCCTCTTTGATCGTAAATAGGTATAGGCACAATAAAACAAAATACAATAAATTAAATTGGTGCTTTTGTTTCTTATAAAATTGAATCTGCAATCAAAAAACATCGTAATAGGTACTCAATCTTATTGTTATTTACTGACACTTAGCGCTATTCACATTTTAAAGTAACTTAATACAACATTAATAACGTACGATATACCTACCTCTAAAAATTACTAACTTACAAAATTTCTGCTCTGTTGATAACAAACTGGCTTGAAAAAATCGTGAAACCTTTCAAAACTATAAGCTGAAATTAAATAAAACCCCCGGCATTCTACATCGGCCCACTTAAAACAAATCTATTCTTATTATTATCATCACTGAATTTTTTGAATGCATTGTTCCCTTTAATACTAAGCTCAGTGTTCTTCCACTTCCGATGGATTCTTTCATGTATATCTTTTGTATCATAGTTTCTGTACCAGTAATTTTGCGATTGTTGAGGTTGAGCGCTGTGATAACCATAGTACGCATTTCTATTTGTATTAACATCTCTGTTTGTGCCATACACCTTATTCCAATAATTTTGTGTTCCTGGAATAACTCGAGAAACATGATTTCCATACATTGCAGCATATCCAGTAGTAGGTTGATAATAACTGCTATAACCATCCTGACAATTTTGTTTATACGATCTTTGATAATTATATCCGTTCAAATATCCAGGAGGTCTCTGATAATAACTGTTATAGATATAGACATTTCTCTCATCGTTTTTGTCAATTATTTGTTCGTCTGGAGTCCGAGAGTCGAGTTGGTTATGAAGTTCCATCGATTTCAGTACTTGATTATACTCGCATGGCACTGGAATATTATTTGATTTGAATTCAGGGTCCAGTGTAACATGTGATGTATCAGATATTTCTGATATTTCTTCGAAGGTACAACTTTTTATAGCTACATCTTCAACTTCACCTGAAAACAATATTAGTCCTAAAGTCAAATGTTTATAAAACTTTAACCAAAAAATATGATGCTTTCTTACTACTATGCCATCAATTAAACATTTAATTGGCCCAAGCAATCGCAACAATATAAAAAGCTTTTAAATATTTGTACTTAAGAGCTACTAAACCCCAAACCTTCGGACTGTTATCTTACTTTAGTCATGATTAACGGAATATTTACCATTAAAACTACACAAATTAACTCAAATCATGGTAAATATTCTTACTTAAGTGTTAGCCATGACAGTTGCAAAAGTTTCATGACTTTCATGATCATACTTGCCTTTAGTATCAGTGTGGGGAATAATCATATGAACAGCCTGGTCCTGTGTTGCTTTCGGACTTTCGGACAATCTGTCACCACGAAATCGTATTTCTATATCTTCGATGCTTGTTGTATCTGCAATTACTGAAGCGTTAGGCGCGTCTTGTGGACTACACATTAGATAACGGTCGTTCTGAATAGCATCTAGGAATGGATGTTTCTTAGGTTTTTCTTTGTCATCGTTATTGTCAATTGGATTGGAAAGTTTGGCTTGTCTTGAATTCGTTTCCTCAGTTTTATTATAGATTGCTTCATCTGTTATATATGTTGTGCCATTTAGAATATCGTCTTGTTTAATTTCTGGTTTCGGTTTTTCTTTTGGCTGTAATTTTAGTTCGGTGACAAGTGGTTTCGGGCTTGTATCGTTGTCTAGAATTATTTTACTGAATTTGTTTTTTAATTCCTTTACAAGTTGGGGATTAGTTCCTTTTACAGTCGTAGATACATTTTTAGAAACTGCTGAAGCCTCCTTTGAATTGTTTGTTACTTCTTCTTTTGTTAGTTCGCTGTTAGTCATATTAGCCTTGCTTAGTCCATCGTTATTTGAATTAAGATCATCCCGATTTTTGGCAACAAACTTAAAAGGTTTACGTTGCTTTGGAACTGTTGGTTTTATTTTGAAGACTTTGGACTGCGTTCTTTTTTCTGGTTTTACGTTTTTATTTATAAAGTTTACTGGTCCTAAAACTGGTTTTAACTCGATAATTTTTTTAATTCTTCCATTTTGATGATTAGTCAAACTTGATTGTTTCTTCATTTCGTCAACTTGGTTTTCATGGTGTATCTTCATTCGCAGGTCTTTCGTTTCTGACACCTAAAACCAATTGTTTAAATATTATCTTTTTCCATCAACCTTAAAGTTATTATTTCATAATCAATGGCGGAACATAACACATTTTATTATATTAACTACAAAATATTTAAATTCAAACCTGTTGACTTATCTTAATCCTCCATATTAACAAAAACACCAAACAAGCTATCAAATTCTTTATGTCCATTTTCGATTGCCCGCACCCTTGCCTTTAACCAAACTACGACCAATTCATGTTTTTAAATTCAAATCTTAAGCTTCTCTAATTGATTTTCTGTGACGTCTAATGAAAGAAAACATTCAAGAAAGTTTACAAACATTAATATAAGATTTTGAAGTTATAATAGTTAACTTTTGTTTTAAGAACGTGCGAAGGCGTGACACCCGTGCCATTAATGTATTCATTACATTTTGCCTCATGTTAAACACAGACCTTTTTGCCCTCTTTCGACAATTTTAAATACAAATAATGGTGAATTATAAATATGTGTCACCAGACTTCGCCAAAACTACTAAACGGTCCAGGCTAAGACTTTCCATGCATTAGCATGGAAAGTTCTAAAACTATTTTACTGCTGTGTGGATTGTCCAGCATTATTTATTTGTTTAGAACTAGAATCACAAAGGCTAGAAAAGAACGCGAGCGAAGTTGCGGTGAGAGACCTATTTCAACTAATTATACAGTTAGTTATCACCACACATGTCTGCTACGTGCCTGAAGACCTGAGCTCCAGGATCACCCCTAAGTGGAGTTTCAACAGCGCAACGAAAACGATTGCGCAAACCCTCCATCCACCAAATCGAATCAAATCAAAAATTCGTTAAATCCGTTGATACTACTACCTACTTACAATAAATTAAGCTTAGATTTTCCACAAAGAAACTTAATAGAAAAAAATTAGAACTAGTATTTACAATTGAAACAATTGAGCTAACTGCAGATTGATAAAGCTTGGAACAATTCAAATTCTTAAAATTGAATTAAACATGGAATAAAGTGATATTTTTATTTCTGTCGCTCCAACATGTAGACCAGAGTAAAAATACGGCGAAGATACTGTTTGTCTGTTAGTTGCTATTTTTCGAGAGCAAAACCCGTTCCAAACATTTTATCGTTAAAGTATATTAATCATGTATTAATCTAATATTTTATAATATAATAAACCTTTTACTGATGAAGGTTTTATATATATATTATAATAATTTGCCATTGCCCTTTGTACATTCTGAGCAGAGAAGGTTGTATTGTAGGTATAATAAAGCGTAGGAAGATTTTATGAATATATTGTTTAATATAGGTATACATAGCTATAGATCAAGTTGAAAAGGGTATCGAGCAGGGGGTAGAACTCCAAAACGGCGCATGTGAGTAGCACCACAATGGTGATGATTCTGAAACAAAAACGTGTTTTGAAAACGTGGAATTTTCCATTTTTCTTTTGACTTGTTTTTTAAAAAATATCTGAGCGTCTGGTCGAAGCAACGCGTGACCCGAGAGCTGGTGAGTATTTGGCGCAGCGCATCAGCATTGCCATACAGCGGGGCAATGCAGCCAGCATCTTGGGGACGCTTCCGACTGGTATTCATATCGATCAGTTCAGCTACCGGTAGAATGTTTGCAACAGTCTGCAGTTAGCTCAATTGTTTCAATTGTAAATACTAGTTGTAATTTATTTCTATTAAAGGTAGACCACACAACACAACTGCTAGCGGATCGCTGTAAAACCATGTCACAGTAACAAACGCCAAAAGTGGCGTTTGTTACTGTGTTTGGCGTTAGTTTACTTATTGTGACAAGGTTCTACAGAGATCCGCCAGTTGTGTGGTCTACTTATAGTTGATTGTAATTTTCTTTATGAATACAGATGTTTTTGCATTGTTGTTGTGATTTACTGCCTGTGATGTGACGTGCTTGGAAACGAAAGTACAGGCGTGGTAATGGACCAGTAGTGCAAACTACTAGCAAGTAAAAAAACGCCACTATTACAAAAGGATGGTTCGAGAGGCGATTGAGATCAAGAAACACCCGAATTTTAATCGTGAAGATGGTTTGGTGGATATTTTACATTATTTACCTGAATTTTTCACGTTTTTTTATTTTTGTTATTATCACAGTAAATTTTTCGGAACTAACGAGTCGAATCTAAATCTTTGTACTCAAGATTTCTTCGATACAGGCTTAGTCTAGTGAAAAATCAACAGATATATACAATATCAGCTGTGTGCAAATGGCATAGTTCTCTTTTTGTTACTCTTTTCTTTTATAGAAATAGTTGTGTTAGCAATTTATATTTGCTAACGGTTTTCACCTCAAAATTACGTCAGTTTTTAGTGGCAACAGGTTTTTAGAGCTAAAATAATAACAAGGTAATACTCACAGTTCTATAATCAGCACGGTGTATATACAGTTTCACAACACTTGGTTAAGTTGTCTTCACACTTAGAGTGTCGAGACTCGACTGAGCTCCTCGCCTCGCTCAGCCACTCCCATTCCCCGGCCAAGATCGGCAACGGTCGGTGACTGTCGGCAGTAGACGTGCCGGTCCCTGATCGGTTGTGGCAAAACGAGTGGCGAGCGAGTCAAAACACTGCTTCCGTACAAAATTGCGAAACAGTGTTTTGAATAATTTTACAACAATAATTTTACTAAAATAATACTTAATTAAAATGTTACAAAATAGATTTAACTGACAACATTCGGCCATCCTTTATGTAGGCACGGCCTCGTGCTGTCAACTTTACAAACGTTACTAATATTATTATTTTTCAATTAACCTGATGCTACATACTGAAAACAATAATAAATAAAGTACTGGACATGGTAATCCAGAAAGTACTCTTATTAATCCTAGTTAAATTCGTATATTTATGAATAAATTCGCACATAATTTGATTGAATAACTTTTCAAATAAATACATTAAGCGGTTTCTATAAATGTAACCTAAAAAAGCAAATCTAACGACAAAATAATTTAATAACCTCAAAATTATTTCACAAAAAATGGTTATAATCAATTAATACAAATCAATGGAAATTTGGACATAGTAATAGTGTATTTTACCAAGGTGTTGACCTTACGACAGCTCGAGCAAAAGTGGACGAGAGACAGCGAGTGCGCTGCTTTTATAGAATTGCGACCGTTATAAATTTAAAAATAATGTTCCCATCTGATTATAATGTTTCCCGCTGATTCGGCTTCTACTGACAGTGGTTGCCTTCAACCACATCATAATTCTGGCATACTTCATGCTTCTTGACGAAGGTGAAGCTCTCGAGGCTCGGCAAGTAGACTCTGGTAGAGCTCGGGTATGCCTCGTGGTGCAGTGGTTTGGAGGTCCATTCTCTTCGCCAAGCCACCATGGCGTGCATGGCGGCGACGCTGGTCGTCTTACCATACAAACCACTAACCAACTGCAGTTCGCATCTGCCATGAGGCAGAATAGTTGTTTTTATTTGATGCACCCTCGCATCCAGCTCATCACCAGGCAGCATCGCATCGTTGCTTGCCTGTAACTTTAGAAATTTGTTACAAAAACCATTTTGTTATGTGTGAACATTTTGACTGTCTTTCTATTTCTGTTCAAACAAACTCATCTGACTTTTGTCTATGTTGTTCAATCAGTCGACTAATGCGTTAACCTCGATAACGACACATCTATAGCTATACTGGCTAACTCACAACACAAAAATATAAAATTCTCGTTTTGGCATCGAGTTAAAATATTATTGTCAGTACTAAACATTTTAGGATCTAAACATATAGATCTACTGTCAAATCGACACAAAAAATAGTGCATCACGAATAAGTGACCTCATTACCGATGTCGCTGCCTCGAGTCGGCGATAATGCAGTCTATGACTGGCTGCATTCTCCACAAAGACTCTGGACCAAGTATTACCTGCTTTTATTGCCTAAATTCACAGCATGTCCACTAAAGTCCTGCAGTAGAACTCGACCTGCCAATATTCATTGTGTATCTACGATGAAATAAAGTGAATTTGGCTACACAGACCACCAACACAACTTTGAAAACTCGCGCTCTACCAAAATATGTTCGCTAACAAGAGGCAATGAACCTAGTAAGCGGAAATTACTATCAAAGGAAGACTTGCCACATAAACTTTGCATTTGCAAAACTACGTGAATTAACTGGCAGAAAATAACTTCAACCATCAGTGGATTTACTGAAAGGTACACAATGTGGTACTATACAACTTGTGGTACATAACAACAACTACATCTCCAATATCACTTCCATATTATGGATTCTTTTTAGAAAGGTACCCTAGACCACAGAAACAAGAAACAAGAATTGATTTTACAGCACAGATATTTATGCTCTTATTGATCATGAAAAATCCTCGGTAAGCTTAGACGGGATCAGGGATGTAACATAGAAGTTTCAGAGGTTCCACACCTCTAGTACCTTTACCGAAATGCTTGTAGTAAAGCAACTACCAACGCACGATACGTAACAGAAGATCCTTTTTGCGCTTAGTCAAGCACAAACCGTTGCAATCAGTTGCGATCGTGAAGGGTATACAGAACAAGTACGATACCTACGTACCTACAGACGGCAAAAGTTTTTAACTCGTAAGAGTTATACGTCGTCGTATATCGACGTCCTGCATGGTCTTACAATAATACGCTACTACTAGCTTTATTACACTCGTGCACCTGGATCAGAACCTGCACCGTACCCGATGGAGCTGGCGTCCGTGTGCAGCTGTAGGCAGCTAAAGATCGAAAGATAACGAGCACTAGCTCACTCGTGAGGCACATGATAAAATACTTACGCGCACTCTTCGTGCGAGTTCAGCCTAGGATAAAATGTATTTGGGAGGCGCCCAATGTAACTCCACATTGCTGTGCGTTAGGCTGGATATAAGGGCAGTCTTCAGGCAGGGTGTAACGTAATCGTTACATACTTACGTTTTTATTTATTTAATAATTTAAAATCCAATACAATTCCGATTCCAATTAAATATTACTCGATTAATAGTATTAGTCGATTATAGACGACGGCCCATAGATAAGTTCGTCAACACGCCGCTAACTTCATGCCGTATGCGCTGCGATTGTCTATGGCCTTGAAATAGGACGTGTGACACTTTTACTGCGCAGGAGACGCACTGAGACGCCATTTTACTCGCTAATTGAATCAATCGTTATTTCATCGTATTTTTACTTGTATTTAAACTACAACAAAGTGAAAGTTATAAACCCCTGCTGGGTAAGTTTTGCACTGATTTGTAATGTAGGCTGTAAACATTCATTCCAATGCTCAAAGAATGACATGGGCTTTCTTTCACCTCGCCATGTCATCTCTTCATACTGTTCACGGGCTAAGGCTTTTCATTGTATCTACAGTTATTCTTATTTTATTTCACTCACATTTCTCTCTGTAATATTTTTAGCAAATTCTCTTTTCATATTGTAAATTCATCTCCCGTTCTGATTGTGACTTCCACGGCATCATGAACACTTAGTGCTTCTGCTTTTTGTGCTGCCGTGGGAGCCCGTCACCCTACTAGGCCTGGCTGTAATGCCTAGCTTTATGCGCATTCCAGGGTTCAAAGTCCACCCTAGGGCAGTCTTCGTCTCCGGCCGGACTTCTCACGAGCTGCCCCCCCTTTTGGACCTGGAACTCCACACTCGCACACACCTTTCGCCGTCGGGTCGCTGCTACACCCGCGACGCACTAAAAGGAGAGTACTGTGGAAGAGGAAAAGCAAGGAGAAGACCCTCAAATCTTAACCTAGTAGAATCAGCCTTCTGTAGGACAAAGAACCCACTTGCTAGCCCCTCTGGCCGAGTTAGTTTTTTGTCTAAATTAATTAAATGACATTATAGCCCTTCAGGCTCCCTTGTTTTCATTATTAATTAAATTTGCATTTAAACACACGTGTTTTTAATTTTGGTACAGTATGATGCTAGATTCAGTACCCCCCCGGGTTTCTTAAAAATCCGGAAAGTTGAAAACCGGACTTTCTTTAAAAACCGGGACAAGGGCCCGAACCAATAATCCCCCTACCTTTCAGTCAAGTCCGCTCATGGATCCGTCAACATACAACTAAACAACACCAAGACTACTGGGCAAGTATTCCAGATTGTAGACAGTCGAAGGAGGCCTTCCCGGCTCTTAACCCGAGATTCTCCCGAAAACTCCTCAATCTGAAGCGTGACAAACTCCGGCAAATCGTCGGCATTGTCACTGGACACTGCATGCTTAACAAACACCTATTTAACCTGGGTATCACGGACAGCCCCCCTATGCAGAGGGTGCATGAACACAGAGGAGACGGCCGCGCATGTGCTTGTAGAGTGCGATAGCGTTGCTTCCCAACGACTACAATACCTTGGAACACCGAGGACGCCTAGGGAGGCATGCACCGGCGTCAGCGAGCTGCTGGCTTTCCTGGAGGACATCGGGTGGTTAGTCTAGCAGACCCCCAACCGACACGCAAAAAGGGCCCACCTGTGGCCTAGTTGCGGAAACGAGTCCGGAAATAAGAATACGAGGGCAATCTTCGACTTGAAATCAGGTATGTAATGTGCCTACGAAAATATTCCGCAAAACAAAACAATTGCCAGACCTGTTTGACATTCGTGGGCACAGGAGAATTGATCAGAACTTATTTTACTTTCACTCGGTCTGACCTGACCATATGACAAAGTGCGACCAATCACGACCTAAATACCTTACTTCTGTGGCCACGAAGGTTTATCGGGACTCCGACTCGCGGACCTTTGTCAGACACTGTTATATATTTTAAGGTAAGTAAAACAAAACAACATTGAGAGATTCATTACGGATGTAAGTGGGTCAACAACGAGCCTTATTTGTGTTGGAAGAACACCAACGTCTCATCCTTTAACGAGGTCAAACCACGATAGTTTCCACAGTAAAATCTCGATGGAAATGTTACTAAACTCGGTCACCAAATTGACATAGGGACTTACAATGTATCCTTATACACATACGCACACAAAACACACACACCGTAGTGAGCTGGCTGCTGAGAACACGTGAAGTGTTTGAGGCCCAAACTTTGAGGATAGGTTCTGAAATAAGCGAGATGCGTGACCAGCTGTAAAGTAATACGTCCGTCAGTATAGGTACACCTTGTATTACCGCCTTCGATCACCGCGAAGATTACCACGGTCGTAACGTCACTATCTGTAGAAGCGCATTACAACGCACAAAAATTTACATTCATGGCCTGAAAAATACAGTTTTAGATTCTGCCTGCAAGGCAAATAGCTAATTTACCTCTGTCAGAGAGCTAACAGGCTAACAGCTATCCTTCTGCGTGAAGATAGAGGGACATCCTTTTCTACACTATTCAAAACGGAGCTAGACTTAGACCCAGTTAGTACACTAACGCACTAAATAGTTTAAAACCACTGTAACTAACACACAAGACACAACTGTTTATAATGTTTGTTACGCAAACAGTCACTCGCGTCAACAACAAAGAGAATGATCACTTTTTCTCGCTACCCGCATCTTTACTAGTTAAACTACTGCCAATACCTGCCGAGTTGGTTTCCTAGGACACAAACACATCGAATGACCAATGCCACCACAAGAGTAGCATTTTGGGTCCGATCTCTTGTTTAGGGGTGGTTTCCTATCGGGCTTACCCTGGACTGGCTTCGTGGAAGCAGATGATTCGGATTTTACCTTAGGCTTGGTACGTAGGTATAAATCGTAAGGAGATAAGTAAGACAAGAGATTTGGGCAACAATCGGGTATTCGTGACAGCAGCATGTACCTGTGCGTCAGTTATTCGGCGTATCACAAAAACAACGGTAAGGTCATCGCTTAACTCTTTCACAACAATAGGGCGCAAAAGAGAACACTAGGCATACTTGCCCGGCATACGTGGAATAACTTAATTGAACACAAAACCTCAAACAAAATATTTGCGACATCGATTCTTCGCGAGCACAAGGAATTAAATTGGGCTTTCAAATAAGACCACTTGCGGTCATTGGTAATCCTTGGGCCAACTGCGAGCATCTCCCTTCAAGCAGCTCGCTATCGAGGATAATCACTTACTGTCTTCCCAACAATTTAAATTACGCGCTCTCGCACTAAGAATCGATATCATGGAAACTTGAATCGAAATTCGAAATAATAATGGTTGGATCTCACCTTGCTCAACGCGCTCAATGCTCCGATGAGGCGTTCAGTGGCACCTGGTGACGACGAGACGTTCGTCGTGGACTCGCCAGTGGTGCTGGCAATAGATGCCGGCACAGAGAACTCTCCCCCTGGGAGCTGCAGCACGAAACCGCGGACTGCGAGTGCGTGGCAGCGGGACTGGGCAGCACCATGGCGCGCTGACGTGCGCCCGGACATGCCGGCTAGAGTGCAACGTGCTCCCGGACTGACGTACCGGCTGGTGAGCTGACGTGCACCCGGACTGAGATGCCGGCTAGTGAGCTAACGTGCACCCGGTCTGAGATGCCGGCTAGTGTGCAACGTGCTCCCGGACTATCATGCCGGCTTGTGTGCAACGTGCTCCCGGATTGTCGTCGTGCCGGCTGGTGAGCTGACGTGCACCCGGACCGACATGCCGGCTAGTGCGCTGACTGGTGTCTGGTCTGCTGCCTGGTCTGCTGCCTGGACTGCTGCCTGGTCTGCTGCCTGGTCTGCTGCCTGGACTGCTGCCTGGTCTGCTGCCTGGTCTGCTGCCTGGACTGGCGCGTTGGCTGGCGCGGTGGCTGGCGTCTGGTCTGCTGCCTGGTCTGCTGCCCGGACTGGCGTGTTGGCTGGCGCGGTGGCTGGCGTCTGGTCTGCTGCCTGGTCTGCTGCCTGGACTGCTGCCTGGACTGGCGCGTTGGCTGGCGCGGTGGCTGGCGTCTGGTCTGCTGCCTGGTCTGCTGCCTCGAGTGCTGCCTGGGCTGACTCGCTGGCTTGCGCGTAGTCTGGACCGGCTGCGAGCAAGTGAGATAACGCGCTGGCTGGCACGCTGACTGGCGCGCTGGCTGGCGCCTGCACTGGCGCGCTGGCTGGCGCCTGCACTGGCGCGCTGGCTGGCGCCTGCACTGGCGCGCTGACTGGCGCCTGCACTGGCGCGCTGACTGGCGCCTGCACTGGCGCGCTGACTGGCGCCTGCACTGGCGCGCTGACTGGCGCCTGCACTGGCGCGCTGACTGGCGCCTGCACTGGCGCGCTGACTGGTGCGCTGACTGGCGCGCTGACTGGCGCGCTGACTGGCGCCTGCACTGGCGCGCTGACTGGCGCCTGCACTGGCGCGCTGACTGGCGCCTGCACTGGCGCGCTGGCTGGCGCCTGCACTGGCGCGCTGACTGGCGCCTGCACTGGCGCGGTGGCTGGCGCCTGCACTGGCGCGCTGACTGGCACCTGCACTGGCGCGCTGACTGGCGCGCTGACTGGCGCGCTGACTGGCGCCTGCACTGGCGCGCTGACTGGCGCCTGCACTGGCGCGCTGACTGGCGCGCTGACTGGCGCCTGCACTGGCGCGCTGACTGGCGCCCGCACTGGTGCGCTGACTGGCGCGCTGACTGGCGCCTGCACTGGCGCGCTGACTGGCGCCTGCACTGGCGCGCTGACTGGCGCCTGCACTGGCGCGCTGACTGGCGCCTGCACTGGCGCGCTGACTGGCGCCTGCACTGGCGCGCTGACTGGCGCCTGCACTGGCGCGCTGACTGGCGCCCGCACTGGTGCGCTGACTGGCACCTGGACTGGCTTGCTGGCTGGCGGCCAGATTGGCACGGCTGCGAGCACGAGAGTTCGCGCGTTGCCTGGCTCGCCTCGTTGTGCTACGTGATGGTCGACCACCAGGCAGGGTTGGGCTAGCTGGTGGCGTACGAACTACGCGTCCCGTTCTTTCCATGAAGAAGCACTGGAACAAAAACGTCAACGAGTATCTTTGTTCTTATTGTTTGACCTCTGTATTTCAGATTGAGGAGAATAATGTTAATCCGCTTTTCTTAAATTATGCTACTATCCAGTCTTGGGGAATACTGGTGTAGTGACGGTAGGCTAGCAATAGTTTGTAATATCTAATGGTAGTAACAGTAATTGCTACAGGCATGTATACGTAACTTTTATTATACGTACACAAAATATGTATTCATTAGTGGATGGATACCGTAGGGATAAAGGGCATCATCATCATCATCATCATCATCATCATCATCATCATCATCATCATCATCATCATCATCATCATCATCATCATCATCATCATCATCATCGTTCAATTATCCAATAAGCCCCTTAAAAATGCTACCAATAGCTATTGGCATGTATAACTTTCATTGTACACTTTATTTTAACTCGTTAGTGAACACCGCAGGCTAAAATAATCCGTTAACCTCATTTAACAGTACAAGTTTTTAAATTTTCCAACAATGTAGAATATAATACAATAATTTTTGAACTGTCTATTTTTCTACTAGCAAAAGCTTTGATTCTGCCAATTTCATCATTATGTAAACATAATTGCAATTTATTTTAAAGCAAGCAACTGGTTTATAAAATAATATCATCGACCCTTTATTTGCCATTATAAATTTTGGCGTATTTATTAAGTTTTAAATCGTTCCTCTGTTCGGTAATCGATTATTCTTGTACTCGTAATGAATACACCTTGTATTCGTTAACTAATGATCGAATGATAGAAATGACGGTTAGGTGAAAAATAGAATTTAAAAAAAATATGACATTCGTAATATTTTGTTCGAATCACCACTTCTGAAATGTTAGCAATTTATATTTGCTAACGGTTTTCACCTCAAAATTACGTCAGTTTTTAGTGGCAACAGGTTTTTAGAGCTAAAATAATAACAAGGTAATACTCACAGTTCTATAATCAGCACGGTGTATATACAGTTTCACAACACTTGGTTAAGTTGTCTTCACACTTAGAGTGTCGAGACTCGACTGAGCTCCTCGCCTCGCTCAGCCACTCCCATTCCCCGGCCAAGATCGGCAACGGTCGGTGACTGTCGGCAGTAGACGTGCCGGTCCCTGATCGGTTGTGGCAAAACGAGTGGCGAGCGAGTCAAAACACTGCTTCCGTACAAAATTGCGAAACAGTGTTTTGAATAATTTTACAACAATAATTTTACTAAAATAATACTTAATTAAAATGTTACAAAATAGATTTAACTGACAACAGTTGAGAATGTGTAACTAATGTAGGTAATTAAATTACCTATGTCTTTTGCTGTAATAAATCCTTTTTTTTTCTTACCGGTTAATACTCCTGGCTATTTCCAACTTATTGGGCAGCGGCAACAGTGATTTTCGAAGGGACTTCACCTCGTAGATGGTATCTTCTGGCGCTGTTACCTGTAAACATAAGTAAAAAGGTGATCCACTTGGCCGAATTTCAACCGCGGCGGTCAGTCACAACAGAGACTACCTAGGTGTGTGGGAGGACACATTATAGTGTACAAGTGTGTGCGCAACTAGCAACCTCTTTAGTATATCGAATTCATTGCCCAGCCTCGGCGATGCGACTCGCAGGGGCGCACCACTGAATTACAGGAGGACATCTGCGTCTTAGGCCATGAAAGTGCATTCCCTCCATCTCATAATCCGATGGGACGGAGCAGTCAGGCGCAGGACCAACGGTTTAATGTGTTTTTTGAGGCCAAGGGGGGTAATAAGCTGACTTCCGGACTCCGAGCTGTTTGTAACTGGGAATCTTGCTAGAAAAATACCAATAACAAGTTTCGCCCGATCTGGGATTTGTAAAAGGTATTCCCATGACAAAAGGGACAAAGTAAAACAATTCTCATTTTCCTTAAATAGTAGAGGAAAAGGAATACTTGGTTTTAAATTTATTGAGACCCTTTGGATACTCATTGCAATGAATGATGATAGTAACTAGCTTTTTGTACAACCAGATAATAGTGTATATATTAATAAGTTTTTTGGCTTTAGTTATCTACAACTAAAAATTAAGTTAAAGTAAGTAAAGGCCTGTTTAAAACGCGGCATTCGCAACCCAGAGCGGTAGCGGTAAATTTCGCTAGGACGGAATACCGCGCACCGCGCGAAACCGAGCGCGAACTCGGTTTCATGCGGTGCGCGACATTCCGTCATGTATTTTAGTAACCGTATAATTACCGCTTACCCACTGGGCTGGGCTGGCGGCTTCGCTACTGCTCTGGGTAGCGAATACAACGCAAAAATTTGCATGACGAAATGGGTGACCGCAAGCTACAAGCGAGCGGCCCGCGAGCTGTTATCTGATGACTTGAATATGAAATGCACCTAAATGCTACAAATTAAAGCCAATATTTGAATGGTAATTTTTGTGATGTGCGGTATCCTAACTATGCATAGGTATGTGGAAAAGAACTAGGTACCCTCCCGGCGGTATGCGAGGGGAGCGAAAGCAAAATGTTAAACTAACCTGGCAGCTATGAAAAAACAAGATGTACGTCTTTGGAAATGAGCATGAATTTGAAAGCGCACACACTATTGTCGGTCTGTCTATACCGGGCATTATAGAATGCTCAGCGATAAAACTAGTAAAACAAAAAGTGTACATAATATGCGTCTATAGACCCCCGCGTTTAAAAACTCAAAATATTACAATGTTTCTAGATCAACTAAACTCAATTTTAGATAAAATATGCAGTAAAAGTAAAAACTACAAAGTTATTATATGTGGTGATTTTAATATTGATCTTTTAAAACGAAAACCAAATTCCATTAAATTTAAGCATCTTGTAACGGGATACAATATGAGATTTCAATTTAATCAGGTTACTAGACTGAGCAGCAATTCGGGCATCGACAACATTATACACAATATAAGGGGCGTTGTAGGAGAAATTATAGACTTTGCAATATCAGACCACACGGCTCAAATTGTAAAAGTACCCGTGAAGAAATTTTGCAAACTTAAATACTGGTTTATTGAGGTCAGAGACTATTGTAGTGACAATATAAAAAAATTCAAGGATTCACTGGCAGCTCTCTCTTTCCAAACTGTTATAGACTGCCATGACCCAAATAATGCTTTCGATATATTTTATGACCTATTTATACTTTTTTATAATTTATGCTTTCCATACCAAAGGATTAAAGTTAATGCGTATAAAAAACCTAAATGGATTTCGAACGGAATAAAAAAATGTAGCAAAATAAAAAGAGCTTTACTATGGCAATACAGGCATACTAAAAATGTAGAGAGCAAGAATAAGTTCAAAAATTATTCTCAGCGTTTTAAAAAAATTATTAAACTAACTCAGAAAGCTCAAAATGACTATCATATAAAAAGTTCTGACAATAAAACAAAAGCCACGTGGAGTATTATAAATAAAATTAATTATAACGCGCCTAAAGAGGGTATCACAAAGCTTATAGTGAACAATGAGACTATCTCTGACCCCAGTAAACTTGTGAATATTTTTAATGACTTTTTTATTAACATGGCGGATAACGGAAGTAGTTCTAACACTGACATGAGAAATAATATTAAGGTTAACACTGACATTGAGAATAATAATACTAGAATTGACATAGGAAATAATAAAACTAACACTGACATTGGAAATAATAATACTAACACTGACATTCAAAATAATAATAATAACACGGACATTGGTAATAATAGTGTTGGAGGTAAACAATTTAATAGGCACATAAACATATCATCTAATTCTCTATTTCTGACGCCAATTACTCCATTTGACACTCTCAAGACCATCATATCTCTAAAAAACACGAACAGTGTAGGATATGACGGGATATCCACTAAAATACTAAAAGAGGTCGCTGTTACGGTCTCCCCTGTTATGACCCATATAATAAACATATGTATGGAAAATGGTGTATTTCCGGAGAAATTGAAACTATCTATAATAAAGCCTCTACACAAAAAAGGGAATACAGATGATATTAACAATTATCGACCGGTAGCACTGATACCAATTATCTCAAAAGTGATTGAGAAAATCATTTACAGCAAAGTAAATGATTACTTTGAGCAAAACAATCTGTTTACTGGGCGTCAATATGGATTTAGGAAAGATAAAACTATAAATATGGCTGTTTACGATTTCTTACACAGAGTAGCGACAGCCGTAAATAGCAGACAAACTGCCATTGGTCTATATATGGATATGACAAAAGCATTTGACCATGTTAACCATAATTTACTCCTTGATAAACTTGAGAGATACGGCCTACGAGGAAATGTTAAAGATCTCATTAAATCATACTTGACTAACAGACAACAAGTAACTGAAATATCCAAAGTGTGTCCATTAACACTTTCTGAAACTACACACACGTCTAAGTTGAAAACAGTAAGTCATGGAGTCCCCCAAGGAAGTGTGCTAGGACCTCTACTGTTTATCATATATATTAATGACCTGCCCCTAATTACTAACAATTACATGACATTATTCGCTGATGATAGCACAATCCTATTTACTAATGATCGACTAACAAATATAGAATCTGACATTAATAATACATTGACATTGATAATTAATTGGCTTGAATATAATAATTTACGAATTAACTTGACTAAAACTTATCTTATGGACTTTAAGCAAAGGCTCTCTACTCTACCAACAATCAACGTGCACTATCTAGGTAACAAAATAAATTTTACTGAATCCACGAGATTCCTAGGCTTACAAATAGATAATAAGTTAAATTGGAAAATACATACTGACACACTGTGCAGCCGGCTACACCAATATTCTTATGCGTTGTACAAATTGAACAAGATAGCAAACACCTCAGCATTACTTGCAGCCTACTATGGGCACACTGCAGCGCTATTACGGTTCGGAGTTTTATTTTGGGGTAACTCCACTAATAAGGAAAAAGTTTTCATTTCTCAAAAACGTTGCATTAGAGCAATGTTTGGTCTAAGACAGACCGACACGTGCAAGGAGGTTTTTAAGCATTGGAAAATACTTACTCTACCTTCTCTATATATATATGAAGTGGCTAATTTTGTTCGGACTAATATGGAACGATTTGACCCGTACCCAGCTGGCACTCGTCGCGGGGGTACACTGCACCACCACCCATGTAAGACCGCCTTACTTAGGAAGAGTGTGTTTTGCATGGCTCCTATAATTTACAATAAGATCCCTTTGTCAATTCGCTCCGAATGTAATTTGAACGTATTTAGAGGCAAATTAAATAAACTACTCGAAGAAAAGGCTTATTATACAATTGACGATTTCCTTAATGATAAATTATAATACTTTTAAAGTTGGACATTATGTTTATATACCTAATTGACAATTCCTTTTTTTTATTAATTTATATAATAATCTGTGCTATTAAGTATTAATTTATGTAATAATCAGTTTTAAACCCGTTGTTAAATTCACTATTTTTTATGTACCTCTGTTGTAAGCCTAACCGGCAGACTAGAGATACTTTTTAAATTTGACCTAATACCAATGTTAATATACCTAATGTTACACCTAGTCTTACAACAATAAATGCTTTTATCTTTTATCTTTATCTTTATCTTTTATCTTTCGGGCGTGGATTTATTAATCATATTGCCGCAAAAATGGCCAATATTTCGTTTCACTTCTTCCCCTCTCGCCGCTGGTATACGTTAGCTCTTGCACGAGGACCCAACAGTTACCTTCTCAGTCACAGTGACCGCCGTTTCAGCTGGTTCAGTGGCACGAACGGGTTCACTGCTACCAACAGGTTTTACGTCAGCATGTATCGGCAGAGCATTGTTCGTCTCAATGCGGAGAGCGCCAGCCGTGTCTCTCTTCAGGCGGATTGAAGACAGCATCTGCAATGGGGTAGCTGTTTAACTGACACTGTGGGGAAATCCTATCCTACGTTCGCCCAAACCTGCGCGTCAAACAGGCGGGACGCGGGACGCGAAGCGTGAGTGTCAGGCGCGCAGCGGACGCTGCAGTGGCGATTCAATGGCGCCTTGCACACCTACGTGACCGAGACGTGGGAACTTGTTAAAGTCTGTGCAAAAAGAGAAACGTCTTAGGAATTCAACTTCAACTTCTTGTCAAATGGCTTCTGGTCTTAGGAATTGAGGTCGCGCGATTATTTTTGAAGTTTACGACACCCCTTACTGACACTGGCAGAATTGTGTCAAACCATGATACAGAGCCAAATACAAAAGAAGAAGAAGAAGAAGACACTGGCAGAGTCATAGCGAAAAGCAAGCGGCGCCATTATGAAAGAAGTTGAAGTTGACGTCGCGCGGTATGCGCATGTGCCAATTTACTACTTTTGTTGCGTTGACAACACTGCTCTGTCATGTGAAATTTTTGTTACTCAGGATCTCCAAAACTGCTGAACAGATCAAGATGAAATTTGGCGTACACTTAGAACATAGTCTAACTTAGAACATAGGTTACTTATTATACCGAAAATATGCATGTGAAGCCGCAGGTAAGCTAGTTAATTATAAAAGTACCTGTTCAAAGAGATCGTTGGGGTAGAAGTATGATTTTCTGTCATCGTTGTAGGGATACCACTCGCCGAGAGTCTTCGATATTTTACCGACGAGGGGCCTGGTTGGCAGGAAGTAGTTGGAACTTGGGTAGCCCTTCGACTGTTGGATGAGAAATTATTTTATTAAATAACTAACGCGTTTTTTCTATGGTAACGTTAAAAGGTTATTTTTATCCCATGGGAACTCATTTATGGGATAAAAACTCTATGTTTGATTCCAGGATTACAATTACCTGTATGCAAAATTTCAGCCCGATCCGTTGAGTAGTTTTGGCGTGAAGAGGTAACAAACATCCATCCATCCATCCATCCATTCATCCATCCATCCAAACTTTCGCATTTATAATATTTAAATAGTAGCCTATGTTTGATTCCAGGATTAGAATTACCCGTATGCAAAATTTCAGCCTGATCCGTTCTGTAGTTTTGGCGTGAAGAGGTAACAAATATCCATCCGTCCATCCATCCAAACTTTCGCATTTATAATATTAGTGTGATTAGCTTCGTACACCGTTTCCCGGACAGAGCTATGCTCGGAAATTCTCCAAGGGATGGTATTCACAACGAATACATCATACAGAGAACTAAATTTATCGACATAGCTCAAAGAATTAGCACGCTGAAGTGGCCGTGGGCCGGCCACGTCTCACGAAGAACCCAAAACCGCTAGGATAAACGTGTTCTTGAGTGGAGACTGCGACTCGGCAAATGTAGTGTAGGCCTCCCTCCAGCCAGGTGGGTTGCGAAAGACTCCTGGCAGATGCTGGATGCGGCAAGCTGAAGACAGGGCGCTATGGAACTCATTAGGGGAGGCCTATATCCAGCAGTGGACTAATATACAGGGTGGTTTTTTGAGAATGGCGGTGATGGCCAAGTCCGAAACCATGCGAGTTTAAGAAAAGTCGTGAAAGGAGTCATGCCCTCGATTTATAAGAGAACAATAACTGCATACTTAGTTTTTTTTTAATCTTGTTTTTATTTTTTATATCGACACTTTAGAAGAACAAATATGTCCCAAACTTCATAGTCTGTGATCGTTTCTACCTGTGTGGGGAGCATACGCAGGCAGTAATTGAGTAATATTTATTTACATTAGACATGGTACAAAAAACATTGGTGGAATAATTACAGCAGACAAACACTCAGCTTTTATAATATGACGAAGGTCGCAGGCTCTAAGCCTATAATTCTATAAATAATAGAAATAAATTAGAACTAGTATTTACAATGGAAACAATTGAGCTAACTGCAAACTGTTGCAAACAAACTACAGTAAGCTAAACTGATCCATATCAATACCAGTCGGAAGCGTCCCCAAGACGCTGGCTGCATTGCCCCGCTGTATGGCAATGCTGATGCGCTGTGCCATTATACTGACCAGCTCTCGGGTCACCTTTCGCTTCGACGAAATAAATATATATTAGAAAATTAATAATTAAATTACCTGCTCATGTAGATCAATCGGATAGACGTGTTTCTTGTCATCTTTATATTTTGTTTCATCGATAAATTTCTTTTCGTCGAAATATTTCTTTTCATCGATATGCGGAGACCAGCCGCCGAGGGTAAGTGTTGGTTTCTCGTAGATTGGCTTCGATGGAGGAAAAAACATGGCTTCCGGGTAGCCTTTTGGCGGCTGTTTGTTAAAAAAATATTTTAATTGTTAATCTTTGAGAGGTAGAGTACGATAACTTACACCACAAACACCTATTAAAAACAACCTAATGAGCTTATTTCAGACAGGACAAGCAGCAAAAAGCATACAGAATTTTTGGTTGAATACCCAATATTGCAGATTGCTGGAAAAAGGAGATGTAAATAACTCGTTTATGCCTGCGGCTTCTCACGCCTTGTTCTATGGAAACTTTTAAAGTTATTTATATCCCATAGGAACTGATTTTTGGGATAAAAAGTTGCCTTTGTTTTATTCGAGGCCTAGAACGACGCAAAATTTCAGTTCGATTTGTTTAGGACTTTTAGAGTGAACAGGTAACAAACATTATGTACCTACATCCTTCCAAACATCCAAACTTTCGCAATTACATAAATGATTCATTTTAAAGAAGCTGTATCCTTTCCTTCCTATTATCCTACTAATATTGTGAAGCCGAAAGTTTATGAAATGTTTGTTACCTAGGATCTCCAAAACTAATGAACAGATCAACAGGGAACAGAAGGGTTCTTCGTCGCTTCTTTACTTTAGTCTACATACCGAAGCGACAGAAATCAAAAATATCACTTTATTTCCGTGTCAGTGTATAATTTTATAATTTTAGCTTTTCTTAGTGTACATTTATTGTATTTATAGAAATAAAGAGTTTTTGATTTGATCTGCTGATTATACTCACTTCGTCATCACTTTTCAAAGCAATAGCTGTTCCAAAAAACAAAGTTATCAATATCATATTTTCATGGCAGAACAAAATGTCACAAATACATATTTCTGTTCATAGTACATAAGGTATTGCTTATCAGAAACCATATGTTTTATTACTTTATTTACTGGACTGGCTTCTACCCGTGGATTCGTTCGCCTAGCACCATAGAGAGCCAGGCGGTTAGTGATGGTAAAAAAAAACAGGTTTTACTGTTTACTGTTTTCTAGGTTCTACAAATCGATAGCAGGTAAGAAGTTTTGCGCACATTGTAAGCCATTTACTATGAATCTTTGCTAAAAACTTTGAATCAATTGTAGTAAATAAACATTATGTCGATAGTCTATCGACATAATGTTGATTGGTAAAAATCTGTTAATGTCAAAGGACTCCATAACGACAAATTGATTCGTAAATAATTTTACCGTGGGTTCATATCAAATGGCTTACCATTTGCAAAAAACTTCATTTCTGCTATCTTAATTCCTTGTAGAACCTAGAAAATTAAACCCCGATTTTTTTTAGCGTCACTAACCACCTTAAGATTTTTCTTACAATCGCTTTTTAGAAACTTCACCATGCTTCTAAAATTACTCGTCGTACTCTCCGTCCACAGATGGGCATTTTTCAGCTGTAAAAGGCATATTTTGGAGTTTTCAGGTGGTTAGGCCACTGCATTTTTGTGGTGCCCCTGATCTGCAGGAGGCGCTGCTGCCCACCCCCTGGCGGATAAAATAGTAAGATTAAGAAAATAAACAGCCATATTAATATTAAATGCGAACCTTTGGATGGATGTTTGTTACTTCTTCACGCCAATACTACTAAACAGATTGAGCTGAAATTTAGCATAATTTTAGCCCTGGATCTGGAATCAAACATGGTCTTTTTATCTCATAAATGAGTTCCCATCGGATGTTTAAGAAGTTTAATGTATCTACGTTAAACTTCTTAAACAACTTAGCTTGGGGCTAGATAATGCTGTGTGAATTGTCCAGCATTATTTATTTTTTATTTATTTATTTTATTTAACTTATTTAATTGATAAAAAATCATTTTTGTATATTATTGTTGTGAAGAACCTTAGAATTAAATTAAATGTTATTATAAATTTAAGTTAATTAGTAATTAAATTTTATTTATTTAAACCTTAGTAGAACTCATAGAAAAAGCGGATGCGACGCCGCGAGCTGGTAATAAAATATATTGCTGACGCCCTTGGTAACCCTTCCTGATTAATATATAATGCGCAATTTTCACGCCTACCTTAACTTAAAAGGGTTCAATATAACAGTTTTCAGCCTTCTGAGGTAACCAACATCCAGCCAGTTGTACAAAATTATGTATTAATACGACATTTTAATATTATACAAGGTGTGAAAGAATTCTCTATGGTAACATAAACACAGGTGTTACATTTTATTTAACTTATATCCAAGTTTTATCTGCTATTTCGATACACTTTTGTTATCGCTTGTACTTGAGTGCAAAAAAAGAGGTTTTTGTGAAGAAATATGTATAAACTTGTATGTTTGTGTTTTGTTTTATCGGTAGTCCACGGGCATAATGGTGTAAGCATATTTTCTAATTTTTTTAATTCTACGTTAAATTAAGATATAAAATTTAGTGACCAAGGACATCCGTGCGGTGGCGGCAGATTTGGCGGTGGATCTCAATAGGTGCAACTATGCAGGTCTCGACAGAGGAGACCCTAGGTCCATGAGGTATCCGGGTTTTAAAAAAAATATCTGAGCGTGAACGCGACGCGTGACCCGAGAGTATCTGGCGCAGCGCATTAACATTGCAGGGCAATGCAGCCAGCATTGCCCTGCTGTAAAGCATGGGTTTTGGGACACTTCCAACTGGTATTGATATGGATCAGTTGAGCTACCTGTAAATTGTTTGCAACAGTCTGAAGTTAGCCTTATTGTTTCAATTGTAAATATTCGTTACAAACTATTTGTTTCTATTCTCTGATTATAAAATTAATTTTCATTTCATTTTATTTATTTTCAACTATAGGAACGCAAAGGAGCACTTAATTAAGTCAAAAAATGACAAGAGTGCCTATGTCTAAATATTATTCAATTCAAATTAAATCACATGAAAAAGTAGGTACGAAATTGGTAAAATATTCAGCTGTACAGAGCCTACGTTAAACAGGAACATGGAAACAATAAACAAGCATAATTCAATAAATAATAAAATAAACTAAGTGATTTCAAATTCAGTAAGATACAAATAATTAAAAGAACAATCTGATATTTCTTAATCACGTTGTTAATTAATTTACTATCAATTTGTAATTTTCTTTGTGACTAAAATCTTCTGCCCTTTAAAAAAATCAAATTGATAGATTCGAAATATTTACTTGCGAATTATGTAGGTCACGCTCCGGGGTGGCTTTTAAAAAAAGACTAATTTATTAGTTAAAATTACAGAGTTGAGACTCGTTCGAAGTGTGAATCGAGAATGGGTAATTCCTTATAATCTAAATGAAGACATCGCGATTGACGTCACTAACACGAGCTGTCGACAAAGAATAAAGCTGCGTATCGATTATGCGCTCCTGGCGCGCGCGCCATGAATGACCGCGCCGAGAGTGCGTTCCGCGGAACGCGTGCCAAACTTTTGAAGTGTATCAACTAAGCGCGCCTGGCGCGCGTGGCAACCGTTCCAGTGTTTGACCCTTCATCATGGAAGTCAGTCGTGTACGAGCAGCAGCAGCTTTTATAATTATAAAAACATTTTATCGTCCTCATCTTTTAGCTTCCTTTTCTACGTTTTCGTACGATGATAGGAGCACAGTCTTTTTTTCTTTAACTCCGGCACAGGGACTCCCATTTCTCTACTGATTTCTCTCCAAGCATCTTCTCTCAGCGATTTGTTGTGATACGAAGAACTTTTGCTATTCCACAGCAGTTCTTTTGTACCATACAGTTGTATTAACTTACGGCAACTTTGGTTATCCATAAAATGGGAGCGCAACATACACAAAAAAATACAACGTGTCCGTCTCAATTGGCGCGCGCGCCGCGACTGATGCGTGGTAAAAAACCGACAGCTGACGGAACGGACCGCTCCGCGTTCGGGCGCTCCAACGAACACAATGGCGCGCGTTCCAAAATGGTATCCATTACGCGCGGCTGGAGCGCGCGCCAATGTTCGATCTCTTGGAGCGCATAATCGATACGCAGCTTAAGACTCGAAGTGTGTGCAGTATTAAGGTCGGTGCAAGCGCAGCACTTTCCATAGCAGCCTTGCGTAACATGCGTCATAGGCATCATGATCAAAACTTGGTTTATTTACAACATCAAAAGGAGTTTAGTGCGTCCTCAGACGACCTCAGTGGTTCAGAGAGATCCGCGTACAACCCCGGAGGCGGGTTCAATTCTGATATATGTTTGTATGATCTGCAAGTATTGGTTCCTGGTCTAGCTAGGTGTCTGTAGGATTAGCACGGGGTTTGTTGTAAAGGGTAGAATAGAGAAAAATGACATCACCTCGTCATACATTGAGCAGCTATTGAAGTTAAAGAGGAGTTTAAAATGTCTTACGCATTCGATGATGAAGTGACGTAATTTTTTTCTATTTTACCATAGACCCGTGCTAGGCCTTCTGAGGGTCGTAACATTATTTCATCTATTAGCTTATCACAAGCTCTTCATACTTTGGGGCGATTATGATGTGTGAAAAAATGTAATGAAAATACAATACAATACATAACTTTTTATTGTACACCACGAAATAAAATAAAATACATCATAGACATTATCATAAAACACACTTCAATGGGCGGCCTTATCGCTAAAAACGTTAGTGATCAAACGTGTGAATGATGATGTTAGTTATGTTAATGAAATGTACAGCACAAGTAATCAGAGGCCCTGAGCATCAGTTTTACTTTGTTTTCCCTTACATACATTTATCGCCATGCAGCGCCTCTGCCGGTTCTGACAGAAACTACTTACATAGTATGACAGCTATCCGATAGTTTCATATGAACTCGATTATAGTTCTCGAATGATTGTTAGTTTTGTCGCATTTTAGCAGGACAAATTTGACAGGTCAGCTGACCTGTCAAACACAAATCAAACACAATGTCAATCCCACTTGTTTCCCAAAAAGATATTTATATATATAGAGAGATAATTGACATTTTGATAGCCATTTCAATGGCCTTGAAAGCCCTTTTAATGGCCTTCGCCACACAAATTCTAATTACGAAGGCCATTCAAAGGGCTTTCAAATGTCAATGTAGGATGGGTGGTTTTTGCGTAATTCCACAGCAGAACAGCCAACAGGCTAACGAACAGCTCTTGAGAAGCCAACAAGGCTCACTGAGCGACACCACATGACATGAGAAAAGCTTTTCTCGACGTAGGAACCGGAAAAAAGAACTCTAGTTCGTTTCCTGCCTGCATTGACAACGTTGAGTCGAATGTTGAGGACCACTGATGATGAAACACACTTAGTTAATGGTTAAATCGGGTATTTATCGCGTAACTTATGCTGTTATTATAAAGTCACAATCGCTGTAACGCGGTAGAAACGTAGGGGAAATAATAACAAAAGGTACGCGACAAATACCCGATTAAACCATTAACTATGTTAACAAATCGCGAAAGTTTAACAAGTTTTATGAAACCCACTTGCTTGTTTATGAAAACTATAAAGGTTTGTGGTTTGATGAGCAAACCCATACAAGCCATTCAAGATTTGTCTCTATAGGCACTGCTAAGTTACGGCACACCTCGGACACATGCCCATTTCTCTATACAAAAGACGCGTCTCGGCACATACATGTGCAACTGTGTTGCGCTACACGTGCAACTGTGTGTGTGACATCTAGGATCATTTCATGAACACTTACATATTAAATCGTGCAAGTGAGACACTTGCGATAACTGAAATAAATTTATTTTTTTGATTTTCCTCTCACAAAAACTGTAATTTAACCTCAAAACAGAAGAAATTTCGTATGTACATGACCAAACAAGCAAAAACATCGAACGCCATCAGCGTCGTATGTCAAAATCAAAATCATTACATACCATCTGCGCCTCGTGCGTGCGCCGTACATCCCGTGCATTTGGAACGCAAACCGAACTCGGCTAGGGGCCGGCGGCGGGGTGAAGGAGCTCGGTCAGGTAGGGGGCGAAGAGTGTCCATTCTATACGTTAGTATTATTATATATTCTCTGGTTACACTTACCGTAACTTAACCGGATAAATTGCCACTTACCTACATAAGTATCGATTTGGTATTCAAGCATCGTTCCGCCGGTGGCTGACACAAAACAATTGCTATTGATTCTTGAATAAATTATCACTAGTAAACGTCGTGGGTTTCGTTAAGTTTCTATCCTTTATTTTATTGTTTCCATTCTGGTTCAGGTACTAAGGTTTTGTGTTGGAAAATAGTGCAAAATTTACTCGGTACTCAGTGAACTGCAACTTTTAGAGAAAATTGTAGAAATTTTGCGATAAAACAATTCGGTTACTTTTTACGGAAAATTTTAGAGACCCATCTGGCATCATTCCATTTACTTTTATGAATACTTGATTAAGCGGATTGACACATACTGAAGATTGCTTCAGTATTTGTCAATTTGCGTAGGTGTATTAAAATATTTATTTCCTTCGGAAATTCTTGGCAAGGTATGCTCAACCTAAAATGAGATTGTACGAAAAAGACTTTTATCTGTATTGTCTTTTATTTCGTCTGTTAAACAACAAAAAAACTTTTTGTAAAACTCTACCAAACGCAACTCCCACAGAGCTCATTCTTGTAAAATAAGCATCGTAAGTTTTGTTCAACTTGGGCTCATATTTTTTAACTTTGCTAAAATAAGTTGTGGTTCTTTACTTATACTTGCCAGGCATCTTTAGTTCCGACTTGTTGTGAATCTTTGTTGATGTCGTTCAATAAAATTATCACAGGCCTTAAGTTACCCACTTTTGAGTATCTACGCTGGACATAGACCTCCGCTGATAAGCACCTTATCGTTAGGGAATGATGCCATAATCCCTAAGTGGGGATGGAAGATCGCAATTTGGTGGTGGATCTGTTCCACAGAAGACGCTGCTGCCCGCCCCCTTATGATATCCCTTAGTCGCCTCTTACGACACCCGCCCTTGTGGATATAGGCAGATCTTAGAGTATCCAGGTGCGCTTAACGATTTTTACAGTGTTATAGAATTAACACTTTTATCGGACATTTAGGTATGTACTTTTTAACTTGGGTTTGACTTGGGTTGCTTTATGGCCTTTTGTGCAATTTGCATCCTGTGCAAAGTCTTGTTAGTGAGTGTCTCGCACTGTTTTAAATTTAATATTTCCGGCCCGTGGTGACTTACCAATTTTAATTTTCATTTACATTCATTCCATTTACTTAGACATTTAAGTCAAAATTGTAACTAAGATTCATAAGCTAGATTGAATTCCTAAACATGCACGTGATAGAATTTTGGGCTTTACCTACCTATAAAATGGTCTTATTTCGATAGAATCATAGAATTACCTACCTTACAATGCAACCTCACATTTTGGGAATTGGAATTAATGAAATCAGAAGTCAGAAGTCAATACCTTTATTTCTTTAGGCTCACAAGATAACACATAGACAAGTATACCCATCAATTACCATCAAATAAGAAATAAAGTGTTATTGAAATTCTCTTCACTTCAATCTTTTGTCCACTGGTGGAAGAAGTGAAAAAGAAACCACCAGCACATTTATATAATCACTTGTGTCTAATACTTACAATGTTCCTTTTAAAATAAAAGCAATAAACCATACAAATAGAAACATTCTAAAAGGATAGATAACCTTATAATTTAATCGTGACCTTCAATAATTTCAGTGCTAAAACAAACTAGGACACATCTAGAAAAAGGTTCTACAATGTAAAACATCTTACCATAATAGGAGATGCTTCCAGCTTACAGGTTCATCAAAGAGTGGCAGAGCCAGCCAGCTCACCGTCTATTACCACTTACAATTCCGCCGTTACATTTCGAGTGATACCGCCAATAACTGGCTAGGGCGTACGTCATAACATTTCACAACTAAATACATTAAAATATCTTCTAATATGATAAAATATCCATGAAAAATGTTCTTAAATATAAATTAACAATTAAGATAAGTACATCCAATATAATGCAATATGAAATAGCTTGATCATCAAATGAATCTGATTTGTACTAGAATTTGAATTTGAGCGGGGAAAACGAGTAGGAAGTCAGGCCTGTTACATTTTAGTATTGAATATCTTTGAAACCTTATTGTTTACCACTACATATACTTCTTATATCATATAATTCATTATTAAATAAATAACAATATCTCGCAAATAGCTTATTCATGTAATGAAACTGATTTGTCCTAATATTTGAATTTGAGCGGGGAAAGCAAGTCGGAAGTCAGGCCTTTTACATTTTAGTATTGAATATCTTTGAAACCTTATTAGTTACCACTATTTATACATGTTATATTTTATATTTATTATTAAATAAATTACAATATCTCGCACTGCCATTCTGACAAATGCTTCGTTCTCGGAGCATCTTATTTGCACGTTTTATTACACATTTTCTACAACTCTATATCATAGTAACTTAACAATCGAGCACTTTTATATGTAGGTACCTTTATTGGTTTTTTGTTTTCAAAGTTATTGAACAGTATTTTTCATTTATTTTATAGTCCAACGCCGGGACTCGCATTATTGTATCTGTACAGTTATATTCAAAGTTAGTCGTAGAAAGTTAAGTCACTAGTCTGTTTTCCTCTGACCGAGGGACCTCGACATGTATACTCGCTATACCCGCGGCAAATACCTAAAGTATACACCAAGTCCGTGGGCCGCCAGCGGAAGGACCTAATTCATTAAGCATTTTTAGTTTTCCTCTTACCGTATACCTCGGCCATATACTCGCTATACCCGCTACCAATATCCAAAGTATACGCTAAGTGTACGGTCGACTAGCGGGAGGACCTATTTCTTTTTTCATCTGACCAGAAGACCTCGGCCATATACCCGCTGCAAATATCCAAAGTATACGCTAAGTCTACGGTCGACAGCGGAAGGAACCATTTTCATTTAGAATCAAGCAATTTTGTCTTTTTATTCCTCTGATCGATAGACCTCGACATGTATACTCACTGCAAATATCTAAAGTATACACCAAGTCAACGATCGCCAGCGGACGGAATGTATTTTTGTTTTCGTTTTATTAAAATTTTCTGTGTTTTATTTTCCTTTTATTCTCAAGTATTATTTTCAATTTTCAACATAGGTACCTACTTAAAACCAACCTTTTTGTCCTATGGACACATAAATGTTTAATAGTTAAAACAAACTAAAACGAATAACTTAGTCTAAGGTAATGGTAGATACTAGATAGGTGGGTACCATTTCATATCATGCGTAAGAAATCGAGCAGTCATCTGCGGTTCTAGGCGAGTATCACCAAGTACGTCATTTATTCTAGCCTGTATATTAACCTCAACTTCTATGTACAAAGTAATCGGAGTGGATAAATCCAGGTTAATTATTTAGCATGATGTAAATTTTGTTAATGTCACAATTTATCAGAAATCATGGAAAATTACAGTAACAGAATAAACAATTACAACTAATAAATACAGTTATATCTAATGGTTGTATGGTTATATTTATTGATTGATTACCGAACCTTCCGAAAATCGCTCGGCCAAGCTGACTACATAAAAATAAAACTATTTCGATCAAATAAAAATATTATCACTAATTCATTGAATTGGCCTTCAAATTGCATTTTTTTGTGTAAATAAGTTTATTTTGATATTGGCCCCATAATGGAGCATAGTACACAAATACATACATTAGCAATTAATTTAAGTTTTCTAAATTCCTTTTAAAGCACTTTTATAACCAACCCTATAAAATGTTTGTTTTGGTATTAGGTACGTGGTTAACAGCAATCTTATTTGGGTATAATCTCTTATTATGTTTAAAAGTAACAAATTGTGTATTTAAGTACCATTTATTTTTTAACAGATTCTGTATTTATTCCATTATTTTTATTTTTGTTTAAGTTTATTTGACAATGCCCATATACAGCAGCATACTTTGACATACCTTTTAGTTAATTACGTAATTAATTAATTATTTGAAACTGACGTATTATTTTTATTTAATATTTCAATTGTCTCTGTTTTTTTTTCTTGTACCTTTTTGTGTTTCCTATTACGAAGTTTGTGTGATATTGTTATAATAAAAATATAGTCTGTAATGACATCCATTGAAATTATTAAAGAATACAAAATAGCGGAGCTTACAGATGTAGTCCTGAAAAATCATCAAAACAGTCGAGCCATCTTTAGACTGGTGGCTTGGTGCTCTGGAATTATTGATCAATAATACCTAAAAGTAAATGAGATCTCAATGCTATCAATTTTATGAACATGTACCTTCCAATGCAATCTATACATTCACTGGAAATAAATGAAATATTAAGCGAATCATACAAGCTCTGCTTACTTTGGGGCTAGATGATGTGTGGATTGGCCAGTATAATGAAATTTATGAAGATTTAATTTCATTTCATTTAATTTCATTTAATTTCATTTAATTTAATTTAATTTAATTTAATTTAATTTAATTTAATTTAATTTAATTTCGTTTCATTTCATTTCATTTCATTTAATTTCATTAAATTTCATTTCATTTAATTTCATTTAATTTCATTTACTTTCATTTAATTTCATTTTATTCAATTTTATTTACTTTCATTTAATTTCATTTTATTCAATTTTATTTAATTTCATTTAATTTCATTTAATTTCATTTGTTTCATTTCATTTCATATTTAATTTCATATCATTTAATTGCATTTAATTTAATTTCGTTTCATATTATTTCATTTAATGTCATTTAAGTTCATTTAATATCATTTTATTTCTTATAATTTCATTTCATTTCATATCATCTCATTTAATTGAATTTTAAATAGGTATAATTTAAATATATTTGTTTCAGGCCCACTGAAATTCCTTTGTACAAAATTTTTCTTCTTTTGTTCTACTATTATTATTTACCCTACAATTATCAATAGTTAATATAAGTGACCAGTAAATACTTGTTCTAATTTATTTCTATTATTTGATTGTAAGTTTCTTGTGACCATGTGAATATCAGGATATTCAAAAGCTTTTACTTTAGTTACCTGTAGATTGTTTGCAACAATATGCAGTTAGCTCAACTGTTTCAATTGTATATATGCTAGTTCTAATGTTTTCCTTTTATTTACTTTATAAACAAATTGAATAACCATTATGTGTATAGGTACGACACAATGACACATGTGAGCCAATCAGCCCACACAATATATACGGGGTGAGGGTAAATCTATTGTGTGTGTGTCGTTCATTATCTAACTACTAAAAATAAAAAAAATTGATGCAAAAGTCATCAAATCGCACAGGGAGGGTAATTTTATTAACTATTTTAAACACCACTATATAGTCGAGCTTAGAGTGAGCTGCAAACTATGTGAACAAATCCAAAATAAAATCCACTGAGGAATGGTCTCTAATCCATAGGTACTACCAACGTTTTATTATTTTAACCAACAAGAATGAAATATCTACATTTTTATGACGCCAGGCCTGCACAGTAAAAATGGTGAATTTAACGTAAAAATTAAAACAAGTTACGATAGCGGGTTCTAATACCTACAACCGGCTATCAGAAACGCTTTGATCCGCAGGTCTTTAAGGCAAGTATACACACTTATTCGTATACACACTAAGTATGTAGTATACACACTAAGTAGTTCTAGTAGTTCTTTCTCTTAAGAATTAGGTAAATTCACTTACAAAGACAGTTAGGACAATAAGTATTGAATATTTGTTGGGCTAATCGTACAGAAGCAGAAAAGCTTCAAAAATTATTATCTGCCGGTAGTTAGGAATAACGCCAACAACTCGAATTCCAAAACAATAGCGAGAAACATGGATCGAACGTTACTAGAAGTGGCAAATATTCTTTCGTGTTTCTTTTTTGTGTTGTGTAAGTTTTTATGAATTTGAAAATAGAATATGCTACCAACTTATTGAACAGGTTTCTAAAAGGATAGATAACCTTATAATTTAATCGTGACCTTCAATAATTTCAGTGCTAAAACAAACTAGGACACATCTAGAAAAAGGTTCTACAATGTAAAACATCTTACCATAATAGGAGATGCTTCCAGCTTACAGGTTCATCAAAGAGTGGCAGAGCCAGCCAGCTCACCGTCTATTACCACTAACAATTCCGCCGTTACATTTCGAGTGATACCGCCAATAACTGGCTAGGGCGTACGTCATAACATTTCACAACTAAATACATTAAAATATCTTCTAATATGATAAAATATCCATGAAAAATGTTCTTAAATATAAATTAACAATTAAGATAAGTACATCCAATATAATGCAATATGAAATAGCTTGATCATCAAATGAATCTGATTTGTACTAGAATTTGAATTTGAGCGGGGAAAACGAGTAGGAAGTCAGGCCTGTTACATTTTAGTATTGAATATCTTTGAAACCTTATTGTTTACCACTACATATACTTCTTATATCATATAATTCATTATTAAATAAATAACAATATCTCGCAAATAGCTTATTCATGTAATGAAACTGATTTGTCCTAATATTTGAATTTGAGCGGGGAAAGCAAGTCGGAAGTCAGGCGTTTTACATTTTAGTATTGAATATCTTTGAAACCTTATTAGTTACCACTATTTATACATGTTATATTTTATATTTATTATTAAATAAATTACAATATCTCGCACACGCACAACATGATTTAAACATAGAGCAGTAAAAGCAACGATGAAGAACTAATGAAGTTAAGATGCTGAAAATTTAATAAAATTTTGAAAATGCGAGCGAACGCGGGCCGTACGCGAGATATTGAAATTAGAAATTATATAGTTCTCTTTAAACCGCAATATAAATTAAGCCAAATACAAAAAATTCAAACGAGAACTAAAGAATAACACAGAGAGGTAATTGATGTCCTCCTAACCGAATTTCGGCCAGGCCACGGCGGCCAGTCTCAACGAAGACTAGCCCATGTGCGCAAAATGTACAAGTGTGTGCGCAAACACAGAATGAGTGACAGACAGTGTACCTACACTTTATAGCTACTACTATACTCTCTCTGGCGTATCTGGCTAGTCTCCGATGAGACTGACCGCCGTGGTCGAAATTCGGCTAGGAGGACATTATTATTATTATTAACTAAACTCTCTATGCTCTCACTCTCAAAGAGGTAATGATTAAAATCTATGTATTGTATTTCAGTGTCTTAAAGTTACTCAAGCTTCATATGTATGAATATAAAACTTAAAAATTAGTCATTAAATAACCCGCCCCTGACCATACCCGGTGCAAAGGTGCCCAAAAATGCTTGCAGCATTACCTCGCTGAATAGCAATGGCAATCCTTTGCTCCAAGAACGACCCGGAGCGGGAGTCTCCTGTCACTTCGTTAATTTTACGACCTAATTCTCCCACTAAACACTTCGCACCCACACTCCAACTGCCCAAAGTCTCCACTGCTACATTTGATTAAAATACAAAGTTTCTTTATAAATACAAAGTTTTTTAAATAGTGTCAAGTCGTAGTCAGTGTCAGTGTGTAGATTCCCACACAAATCGATAAGGGTTTTATTATTAGTGAGTTTCCTTCTTCTTGAAGGTAGGTAATATACCACTTTTATTACTGTTCTAGCTTGCCTGTGTTGATAAGTGGTGTTCCGATTGAATGCAGCTGTGCGAAATCGCAACTCGACAAAATCAAAACTCGCAATAAAAAATTGCGAGTTTTGACTAAGCTAATGACGAAATAAAAAATCGGGTTTTTACTCTTTTCTAAGTTAAGAAGTTTTGATACAAAATTTCTATTAGCAAAGATTCATAGCAAAAGGCTTACAATGTGCGCAAAACTTCTTATAGGTTTTACGAGCAATTTAGATAGCAGATAAGAAGTTTTGCGTACATTTTAGCCATTTGGTACAAACCAACGCTAAAACCATCTACAAATCAATTGTTGTTTAGTAGAATAGATAGCTATGAAATGCTAAAAGGATAGCTATGAAATTAAGAGAGTTTTACTAAAATCAACATTATGTCGATAGACTCCAAACTACAATTGCTTCAAAGTTTCCTTTAGCAAATATTCATAGCAAAAGGCTTAAAGTGTGCGCAAAACTTCTTATCTGCTATCTGATTGACTTGTAGAAAATTACAATCAAATAATAGAAATAAATAACAACTAAGTAGTTTTAACAATTGAAACAATTGAGCTAACTGCAGAATGTTGCAAACAATCTACAGGTAGCTCAACTGATCTATATACATACAGTTGCATTGCCCCGCTGTATGGCAATGCTGATGCGCTGCGCCAAATACTCACCAGCTCGGGTCACCGGTCGCCTTGACCAGACACTCACATATTTTTTTAAAACATGTAGAGCCTCGGTACCCCACGGACCTAGGGTCTCGACTACAAGGGGAGCAAAAGTGTAGGCTCTGTCGAGACCTGCATATTTGCGCCACTTGAGATCATCGGCCAAATCTGCCGCACCTACCCTCATGGATGTCCTTGAAAGCTGGGAAGGCGCAAGTGTGTCGACATACATATGTAGCTTCCCACACAATGGGGCTTCCTAACTCTCATGGGACTAGTGTCATACCGTCGGGGCCCTTACCATCTTCACGAAACAGACCATTCGGTTCGAGAATAGCTGGTACGATAAATGCCCGCCGGATGATGTCGTTAAGGCTGGCGTGGCAAGATATCCGACCGGCGGCCCTAGTACACGATAATCCGTGATGAATTGAATGAATTGACAAGAACATAGAAAATAGCATAATCTCGATTTTTTTCGGGCATCACTGACCACCTGATTAAATTCTCACAGGCATGAGAAGCAGAGCTTGAATGCTCTGTACCGTCCTCTGTAGACTGTTTTTAGGGACATTGTATACATACTGGATGACTGTTTATGACGTGAGTGTATGGCTATTTTCTTTCTAAATGGTATACAAATTATCGTATAAATACTATAAAGGCGAAAGCTTTTAGTGACTTGTGTTTGTCTCAATACTACGCCTTAACTAACAACAGTTGGCATTATGCTGAGCCTGGGCCCATTTGCTACTGCAGCACACATTGTTTACCTAGGTACCTACTTATTCCTAAATATTGTTTACATCGTTTGTTAAATGTACCTACTTTGTACTATGTACGTACTTATTTTGTTAAAAGTACTTGTGTTCTTAATTATTTAATTTAAGATAATAATATTTTATGTTTACTGTGTTATGTAAATGTGTGTGTTGTGGCATATAAATAATATGTCTATGTCTATGTCTTAACTTCTGAACGGATCCGACTGAATCCTTTTTTTCGGGATAAAAAGAAGCCTAGATGTTTTTTCATATCCAGAACTACACGTAGGTAGGTATGAAAAAAATTTACTTGGTCCGTGGTGTAGTTTTGGGTGTGAAATGGTAACAATCATCTATCCATCCAAACTTACGCATTTATATATTTATTAGTTTCTGCCCGCGGTTTCAAAATTTCAGCCCAATCTGTTCAAAAGTTTTGACGTGTAGAGGTATGAATGATTCATCCAAACTTTTGCATTTCTATTGTTTGTGACGATGCCAAAATGAATCTTCTCAGTTAACCCAAATTATTTTCCAACAGTTATTTAAAACAGATGCGGAGATGCAATCAGCCTTGATGCCTCAAGAGCTGAACCCAGCGTTCGTCTCTGAAAAGGTCAGTAAACAGAGCTGTTTATTTTTAATCTTAGTTGATTTAGAATCCTTAAATAGATAATAAAAAGATCATTTTGCTTTCTAGAGTCGTATTTTAGAAAGGATATAGTTTAAATCGGGAACGATATACGATTAAACTATGGACTTACAGAACGTTTTTTGTTATGAGACAATTTTTTGTGTATAGTTTTCAAAGCCTAATTATATGGTTGATATTCGTAATAGTTTTGACTTTTCATTGTGAATATAAGCGGGTTAGCGTCGAACCTAGTTTGAGTTGGAAGAGCTGGTATTCTTCCGAATGCCATGGTGATGAAACGTCATCATCAGGGTGAGTGCTGTTTTAAACGCCTGCGTCCTACAACAAAAAGGATCGCATAGCTATAAAATCCTGCTTCCACAGCTTAGCTACGCAGCATATCTCTGATAGCATGGCACTTGGATTTATGATTCAAAACTATTTAATTGAAACTCAAATAATAAAACAAAATTAAACAAGACTCAGCCGCCCCCCAACGCAGTGACGTCACTGCGTTGGAAATGTTTACTGTCACATATCTGCGACAGTGGAGAATGGATAATTAGATACGGTTTATGAGTCTACACCAGTCTACACACCAACGTCGGCAGGGTGGCGATAAATTGTCAAAACACATCAGAAAGGAAAACAATGTGGGCTACCAACAATATTCATACACTTTATTGTCGTACCAACCCGCTGGGCTGTGTTACCGACTTTGGTGGTGTAGCGCTGTTTCGCACAATTTTTTCGCATAACAAGCAATAATAATAATTGTTTCGTTTCTCATTGGCTGTTGTGGTGTAAAGTCTATTAGTAGCGATTGATCCATTATTTAATGCGATTACTACGCTTTGACTGCGTTTTCGGACAGACAGCATGGGTGGATTTTTGCCAGTTTTCAAGGAAAATCTTTCGAGTGGCGGGCGTGGAACCTTTCATTAAAACTGTCAAAAAACGCTTCGGTCCACTAGATTTACATTGCAGGGAGGTATATTGTTCCTCATCAAAAGTTTTGCTTCCGACGGGACTGGAACCCACACCAGGCAGTGATTTAACCTAATTAGATAACGAGAGTAAATGGGATGTCACATTGGCTTAAAACTTTTGATGAGCTGGCTTTATCGGTAAAACATCGTTTACCAGGTTCAATTCCCGACGGATGCTTAACTTTTGATGAGGTTTTTCATGTAAAAGGTTATAAAAGCTTTATTGAATGAACATCAAGATTTTAATACTGACTCTTCTATAAAAAAGCGACCTCCAGCTACGTCGAAAGATAGGTACTCAATAAATGGTTACCGACTCAATGTTTTTATCAATCAAAAACTCTTTATTTCCACAAATACAATAAATGTAGACATAGAAAGGTCAAATTATAAAACTAAACACTGACACGGAAATAAAGTGATATTTTTGATATCTGTCGCTTCGGTATTTAGACTAAAGTAAAAAAGCGACGAAGAAAATTTTAGCCTGTTAGTTGTTATTTTTCGAGTGTGCTGTTTTATAGCGTGAAAGTACATTTAAATTTCAAGCAGTCAAGACTTTTTAATTTGAATTCCAAATCAAATTTATTTTATAAGAAGGTATAATATTAATATTAACGCATATCACTGATATTAACATGTATATGATATTATAATGTAATATTTAATATGTTTTCATTATTTCGATTCAATTTAATGAATGCATCAACACTTTATTATGATAAGATAAGAAAATCTTTATTTATAGTATTTACAAAACGTGCACTAAGTTAGTTTCTTAAATAACCCTACACTAATGCTCCTACTTAACTACTAGCTATGTAATAAGAAAACTTAATTAAAATAGACTCAGCATTATATTGTGATAGCCATTACGCACAGTTATCACAACGCTGATCTTCCGTCGGAACCAAAACCAACCAATTGAACCAATACATACCAACACTTATAAACCCTTATAACGAATGAACAACAAGTATAATAAGCGGCCTTATCGCTGAGACCGATAAGACCGCTTATCCGAGGTAAACCAGGAGTGGAAGCGAATTTTTACAGTTTAAAACAGTTTGCCATCGAACAACCCGCCAAACTCAAAATATCCCTTGGATATGATAAAAATATCCGCTCCTGCGCACGCTGCTAATCAAAATAGTATCCATAGAGTTATTGGTTGCGTTGATCACTCGTCACTTTCGCTATTTCGTCTCCATCTCTAACTGGTCACTTTCTTATGACGTCACTTTCTGCATCTAGTCAGTCTCACTAACTCGTATTATAACATCGTCTCTTTCCCTACTCGTCCGACGAAAATGAAACAAGTGCAGGAATGCAAAGAAATCTCTTAATGTATGTTTTTATCAGTACCTCTAAATAGATAAGTATTGTCCAAAAAACTAACATAGTAGAGGTATTTACATAAATAAATAATAAATAAATAAATAATGCTGGACAATCCACACAGCACCATCTAGCCCCAAAGTAAGCTACTCAAAGCTTGTGTTATGGGTACTAGATAACAGATATATTTAATACATTATAGTATATTTCATTTAATACATTATATACATAGATAGATATTTTTTTTTTTATACATAGAAAACAGCCAGACCAACGGAACAAATTTCTGCAGATAGTACACAAATTTGTTTCGAGGCGGGAATCGAACCCGCATCCTCTTGCGTCGCAGGCGGACCTTCGCCCACCGCACCACGGAGGTCGTCGAATACGACATTAGTACTAGGGTAGCATTATTAATTCTTATCAAACTCAAAGAAAAAGCGTGTTGAATTATCATCCGGCAATAACATCTCTGAGTTTTATATTTTTTCGCTGCGAGACTGAAAAAGGCCAAAAAACTTTTATAGCGTTTAGGTATTTTGCAACCAGTAACACAATGGAAAACTTAGAAAACGGGGTTAGATTCGACAAAGCTTTAAGCTAGAAGCAACTCGTACGTGACCCGAGAGCTAGTATCTGGCGCAGCACATCAGCATTGCCGTACAGCAGGGCAATGCAGCCAGCGTCTCGAAGACACTTCTGCTATTGATTTGGACCAGGAGCTACCGCTAGATTGCTTGCAACAGTCTGCAGCACTGACTGCAACTGTTTCAATTATTAATACATAACATACATCCAAACTTTCTTAATATATCGATCACGATGTTTGTTACCTCTTCAAGCCAAAGTTGCTTAACGGATCAGGTTGAATTAATGATTTTATCGGGTAATTATCGCGTACCTATTTATCATTAATTATGTTAACAAATCTCAAAGTTTAAAAGTTTTGGATCAGGCCATAATTTGCATGGATGTTGTTCTAGACATTAAATAAAACATAGGCGTCCCAGGAAGCCACGAGAAGAAACTAGCTATTAATTAAGCCAGAAGATAGTTTACCTTGGTTGATTTGTTTTCTCAGATAAGCTCGATTTTAACAGAATTTCCCCTTTAATTTCAGGATTCCCCGATGCGCATGGTCCTCCCCCTGGACAGATACCGCCGTGACTCCCCCACAGAAGTGGGCCTAGACCCCGGAGTGGGACACACAGCCCTAAGTCAAGTGAAGAAGTTCAGTCGGATCGTAGCCTGCGTCGTTTTAGGCATATCGGCTGTAACTGAGATTATTCTGTACTTGCTTGAAGTTTATTATAATTAACCAATCTTTTCATTTATTTATTTTTTACATTTATTTGAAGCCACAGCTTCTTAAAGCGCACTTTTTTGAACAGCGAATTTAACTGAACCATCACGCTCGGGTTCGTTACGCTTCACCGCAACCAACCCAAGCGTGACGCTATTCCGACTGGAGACAAAATTTATCACATAGGTATGTACAGTAGGTACGTACTCCGCTCCAGTTGGCAACTTTTTAAAGTTTTCACTTCTATCGTATGTACACACCATCTATGCTAGGGTCCCTTAAATGATAACTCGCGTGCCTAAACAGGTATCACCAAAACACCCTCCCATAGACCATAGACTCATAGAGCCGGACACATAGTACTCAGCCAAGTGAAGAAATTCAGTCGGATCGTAGCCTGCGTCGTGTTAGGAATATCAGCTATTGTTCTGCATCAGCCGATATCATTATTTATTTTATTATTATATACTATTTATTTCATTACTTATTCATATACTTCTTAAAGGTATCATTTTTTTTAAGTGAAAGCTTTGGACGCATTTATTTGAAAAAACATGGCCAATGATTATAGATGGATTTCGTTCTACTTACATGTAGAGTACGTCCGATTTTATTTTTATCTTAGCCCTGAGTTTGGTGTCACGATATTATCGAGAAGTCATCGAGGCCATTTTGACTTTGACCACGTCCGCACGATAGAAAATTTCGATTAGTATCGAAATGTCATCGACGTCTCGTTGCTCGATAGTTCGAGCAACCTAACTCATGTTAATAATTATTATGTTTGATCACAAAGTATACCTTATATATTATGAGGACATGTGAAATGTTTGTTTTTATGTAGCACATAGAGGAGTATAAGTTTTGTCTAGTTTTTATTTATTGTAAATAAGTTTATGAAATAAAAAATCTAAACTGCTAAATCTTGACGTGCTACGTTACTCTAAAACCACTCTACGAATGTCTACAGAGCGTTTACTTGCCCTACAAGTATGGAACCTAATTAAAATATTTTGTTTTTATAAAATTTTCTCGGTAAAAAAATAGTACTTTGGGCATTCATTCGATAAAATTTAATTAAATCCTTTTACGATTCGATGCAAATAATAAAATATGGAATCGGTTTAAAATGTGTAGGTAAATTAAAATTCACGCACATCAACTACAGGCCATATAAAATGGCCACCATTTGGGTCACCTTCACTCAGTACCTAGTGGTCTGGCAAAATGAGGTGGTGGGCCCTTTTATTCGTTTTTGTGGCGCTTTTGGGCCCTGTTTGGGTAAGTTATAAATAATAAATAAAATAATAAATAAATAATGCTGGACAATTCACACAGCATTATCTAGCCCCAAGCTAAGCAGAGCTTGTGTTATGGGTACTAGATAACTGATATACTTAATACAATATACTACATAGATAGATATTTTATTATACATAGAAAACACCCAGACCAACGGAACAAATTTCTGCAGATCGTACACAAATTTGTACCACACTTGGCACCCATTAGCAAAGCGGTCGTCGGCATAATTTTTGAATATTATGATGATTCACGGAAAATCTAATGAGCCATTTCCTTAAAAGTTTCTTAAAAGTCTCAGATTGAAAAGAGAAAGAAAGAAAGAAATCTTTTTTCAAAGCAATTAAGATTACTTAAATTAACCTACACCATAAAAATGGCGTCGGACTCAGCTTGCAGAAATAGTCACTAAGCATAGCTATCGCAACAACAAAAGAGAGTCTTTCTTCCTTCGTCTTCAACTTCAACTTATTTTATATACGTCTGGTTTGACACAGTTCTGCCAGTTTCCGTTTCAAATCGCGCATTTATAATCCAAATGGTATAAATTTTCCTTCATCCTCTTTATCGAAGGTTGCGTTTCGTTTGACATGGGCACAAAATGGCACCGTTACTTATTATATAGTGCTCTCTATTGAATTATTTGAAAATAGGCCTTTTCTTTTTGGAAGACGCTTCAATAGTAAATATCAGCTTTGTCAGTGCGTTTGTCTTTGAAGCTAAAAATCTAAAAAGGATTATAATTACCACGTTTTAATTTCTTGTAGGTACACGCCGTTGACGAACCTGAAAAGGATGTCGTCGTCCTGGAGTATGCTCAACTTGCCTCGCCTATGCCGGCACACGTAAACGTACCGAAACTACTGGAAGACCTTCACTCCCGTAGCGGAAACTAATCAAAATCTTTTATATACTTTTTAAAATTAAGAATCGATTGACAGTTCAAAAAATATGAACGCTATTCCTAAAATGGCTGTCGATTTCTTTGCACTGATGTGTATAGGATTGGTGATATGAAAATGGATCTAAGATTACTCAACAAAAATCCCACTAAATGTCTGAGCAGTGTTTACATATTAGATAGTATTTTTGAGTATAAATAGGCGACGGTTTTATTTATTTAAGGACGCCTAAAAAGGTCGATCCCTCCATTAAAAGTTGGTGAGCGAATTTAAATGTTTTCGACAAAAAGGTCCCTGTTAAATTCAGGATTATTTTGGTTACCAATTTAATCTTTTTCGTATTTTTTTAAATAAAGTGTAAGTTGTTATGTTTTTACTGGTGTTGATTTACTATTTCTTACTAATAAGTTATTCAAAACATTACAATAATATTATGAATTCGAAAGTTTGAATGTATATAGAATAGATGTTTGGATGGATTTATGGATGTTTGTTACCTCTTCATGCCAAAAGTACTGAACGGATCGGGCGGTAATTTTTCATACACCCGTATGAAAAATTTCCGGATTTTATGAAAAAGTTCAGGTCTGAAATAAAACGTATTTTGGGCTACATATTTTTTCATAGTTCAACGCGTGCGAAGCCGCGGGCAGAATTTAGTATTATAAATGCGAAAGTTATGATATTTGGATGAGATGTTTGTTACGTGTTCACATAAAAAAAAGACTGGCTGAAATTTTGCATAGATATATGTAGGTCTTTACCTGGAATAAAACATAGGTTACCCTACCCATATCCCAAAAATCAGATCCCATGGGATATAAAAAACCTTTGAACGGTTTTCATAGCAGCAACGGATGCGAAAATGCGGACAGAAACTAGTAAATCATAAATCCCTAAGACACGTTTCAATTACCCAACTATTGCTTTGAAAATTATCCCTTGATTCTCAACAACATTTTGTAGATCCCCTAAGAAATTCCGTAGACTAGCTAATTTTGGAGATCTCTACGGTATTTTGTAGACCCTCTACACCATTTCGTAGGCCCTCTACGCCACTTCGTAGACACTCTACGGCATTTCGTAGACCCTCTACATCATTTCGTAGACCCTCTACGATATTTCGTAGAAACACTAGGACTTTGGAATCCATGTCATTTTATACGGCTTCTACGATATTTTGTGGAATCTATTAGTTTCGTAGCAATATCGCTGCATAGCCTTACGCATTTGATTTACTTACTTAGTTTTCTACGCCGTTATTTCCATTACTTTACATAAGGTAAAAGTTGGCTACAGGAAAGTGAGTAGGTAAGTTAGTAGGGCACGTGCAAAGTTTTCTTACATTTTCTTTGCTAGTGAATTGGTGAGTGGAAGACAAAGGAATAAATCCTATACTTACCGAAATAATATACAATGTTTGCAGAAAATTACCACCTATACGTATTTTTAGAAATGTAATACGCTTTGAGTTGAGATTAGTTTGCCTATGACATTATCTGCATAATCAGGTAAACGAAAGAATGACAGACGTTGTAAAATGAAAATATTTAAAGAAGGGTTTGATAAATTACACATCACTTCCAACGAGAAAATAAAACATGGATAAATAAATAAAATAAAAATAAATAAATAATAAAATAATGTTGGACAATTCATACAGCATTATCTAGCCCCAAGCTAAGCAGAGCTTGTGTTATGGGTACTAGATAACTGATATACTTAATACAATACACTACATAAATTTCCCGCGGTAAAAAGTAGTATATGTTCATCAGGAATAATGTGGGCTTCTAATGGTAAAATAATTTTATACTCCACCTGCTCGGAAAGTTGCGTATTCCTTTTCCATTTATAGAATAGAAAGTATGTCTTTGCAGGCCTATAGGAAACCGGGAGGAAAAACTCTATGGAATTTCATTTCTCACCTGTTTTAGCGGGAGGAAAAAGTGTATGGAAATCCATTTCTAACGTGTTATTTTTTTTAATTTCCTAAAAGATCGGCCGGTAGCTATGGTTATTTTCGTTCGGTCAAACGACAAAAAGTTTTTACTCCAAGTCCATTAGGCCTCCTCCGATTTCCGAACAATATTTTGAAAAAAGAACCCAAAGGCTGGCGCGGTCAATGAGATTTTACCAACATCATTGGGCGCGGTAAGTTCTTCTAAGTTTCAATTAATAATTAATTCTGCTTTTTATTTTCCTCGAAGGTGTAGTATAAAGCACTATTTATCACTCGGCAGAAAGTGCGATTCCTACCTCGTGTGTTTTAAGGCCCTCGGCTGCGCCTTGGGCCCAAAACGACACACTCGGTAGGAATCGATCACTTTCTCGCCTAGGTGTAGAATGTACTATTTCAAATCGGTCCAGTAGTTTCGGAGCCTATTCAATATAAACAAACAAACAATCGAATCTTTTCTCTTTATAATATTAGTATAGACTAGCTCTTATCCGTAACTTCGTTAGCGTGGTAGGTAGTGTGCCTAACCTATTGACAACATCACAAATTCACAATCACTATTTTGACAAAAATAGACAACATTGCAGAGACAAAAATAGACTTTTAACTCCGACGACCTCCGTGGCGTGGCGGGCGAAGGTCCGCATTCTACGCAGGAGGTTGCGGGTTCGATTCCCGCCTCGGGACAAATGTTTGTTAGATCGACAGATATTTTATTCAGGATGTTCTGGATGTTTTGTATATACAATAAAAGACATCATGTCAGCATCCAATTATATTTCATAAAACAATCATTTAAAATTAGTCACGAGACAATTTTTTTTTTATAACTTATTAATTAATTTTAATGACTTTTTCTAATAAAAATTTGTTTACATGATAATAGCATTTTGTCGTGAGAAATTTTATAAAGTTTGTTTATAAACACTGCCAATGGAAGCACCTTTACATTTTTAGGCAATGTATTGAAGATTTTTGGGGCCATGCCACAAAAACTTTTTTTAGCAATGCTGTATTAGCTGTAGCTGAACACAGGCGAAGCTGGTCACGTCTACATCTCACTAACTATATCTCAGACTACATAGTAACTACGTGACTATCTATGGATAACAATGTGTCATGGCGGCGACAAAATGGTGGAACCCCAGCTACCAGGGACATGGAAAGTACCTACGCACCGGCGGCCACCGTACCTACAAATCCTTTGCCGACTACTTAATCACGAGGTTACTATCTATGGCTCAGGATGGTGCCATGGCGGTTATCATTTTATACAAAATGGCGGTCTGTATTTTTTTGATTCCGAATTCTCAATCTATCTATATATATAAAAGAAAGTCGTGTTAGTTACACCACTTATAACTCAAGAACGGCAGAACAGATTTGGCTGAAAATTGGTAGGGAGGTAGCTTAGAACCAGGAGACGGACATAGGCTATGTTTTATCCCGGAATTACCACGGGAACGGGAACTACGCAGGCGAAGCCGCGGGCAGCAGCTAGTTTTCCATATGGCAGAGATAAACCATTCTAAAATGCACGCCGATTGTATGTCGTTCAGTGGAGTTATGCATTTTTGGAATGGTTGATCTCTACTTACTAGGTACCTACTTAGGTGCATAGACGATTATGAGAGTTAAGTGGAGAGATAACCCTCCCACCACAAAACGGCATAGGTACACTCGGCGTGCATTTTATGAATGGTTTATCTCTAAAAGAATATGGATACTTACTTCACTAGTGTATATAGTAGTAGATATAACTTCACTACGTCTACGCACCTACCACTAACTAGATCATCATCATCATCATCATCGTCAGCCTATATTAGTCCACTGCTGGACATAGGCCTCCCCTAATGAGCGCAAAAGCACTCTGTCTTCAATTTGCCGAATCCAGCATCTGCCTGCAGTCTTTCGCAGATCGTCATCCCACCTGGCCGGAGAGCGTCCTACACTACGTTTGCCGAATCGCGGTCTCCACTCAAGAACACGTAGGTACGTAGTTCTACTATATATATGTATAAATGTATCCCGTTAGAGTATAATCTTGGAGTCTTCAAGTCTAGGGTAAATAAGTTCCTTCTGGGAAAGCGTGCTCCATCTTAGGCCAAATCTTCACTTACTTTAAGTGAGTTGGTGGTCAAACGCTTGACCATTATCAATAAAAAAAAATAAAAAAAAAAAATAGGGAATTCTCTAAAAGAAATGCGGGCCTAAATGGTACGTTGATCTAAAAATCTCCAAAATACATATTAGGTAGTCAATTAATTGCATTCTATAGGCCTTTCATTACACGTTTATTACTAGAAAAGTATAACAGTTAAAATGTACGTAATAACGACGAAATCTTCCCTCTTCTAAAAGTTATCTTCAGGCTGGAAGAAATTCCTCCTGCTCGGTAGATCATGTGCCTGGACCATCTTCCTGCGCGAAGGGAACAATCGCTCATAGTTAAGGTTCACATCGTGAGCATGTTGCGTCGGCGTCTGGGACTTGCGGCCGAGAGGGATGTAGTCATATGGGACCTGGAAGAGGCTTTAATCAGGACCGAGGAATAGACTAGTGTCCTGAGTGAAAAAAAAATTGTAATAATTTCGTCAGTTCGATTAACAGACGATATTGGACAAGTATTTTTTCTGTTGTCAATCAAATAAAAAATAACTAAAATAATGCGCGTCAAAGTTTAAGAGTAGGGGCTAGTGACGTCACACCTTGCTAAAAAGTGTCGCAAGGTATGACGTCACGCGGTACTTTAACTGGCTATATCTCATCATTTGATATCGACTAAAGAAAAAATACGTATCTTCTGATAATCTTACAGATGGACTAATTAGACGCTAGCCTATTGTCAGAAATAATTATAGGTTCCATTTCGATTCCTTCGGCTTCCGCGTACAGACGTAGGAAGATAATCACCGCCGGTAGGTATTTCAAAGAAACATTTTCGAAACGTTACAGCTGCATCGAACTAATAACAAAATATAAATAAAGCACCGAAGAAACACGTTCGAAGTATCATTAAATGGATGAAACAATTTTTGACTTATCGTATTTCGCGGGGAAATTACATAATGCGAGCATCGCAAGCGCCTGGAATAAATACTGGCAGCTTACGAATAACAAAACAAGAAAGTTTGTCATTGTCAGAACGTGAGCGTTAAGCCGCTGCCCCACCGCTGCGCAAGGAGAGGCTACGCACGTCTAGCTTCGCTTTGCAAGCTAATGTATGTGATAATGTCCACTGCAACCCGCAAACACGCTACGCACGAATACGAGATTAATGACGTCATTGCTAATCGCGTGGCTTGCTCGAATATAGCACCCACGCAGCTTAATGCTATGCACGCGTCCGCGTGCGTAGCTTCACTGCGGGAAGGGGGACGATAAAAGTGTGCTGCACTACTTACAGTACATATGTATAATAATACTATGTACATAATATAGTCGTGGGTTAATTTTTATGTATTGTGTGTGCTGCAGTGAGACCCACGTATTCAAACAAACAAATCCACGTAGCTAAAATGCGCCTCATGTCCGTGCACAGCGTGCGTCGCGGTGGGGCAGCGGGTTTATAGTTTTTTATTATGTTTTCATTTAATTTCCTTAGGTTGATAAACCTTGCAGTACTTTTTTCACTTATCGCCGCTTGCATTTTGTTAACGTGTATTCCTACGCGTAATAAACTACACTTCACCATTTATTGTTGAAGACAACAACATTGCGTAAATTGTTGAAGTTTTTATATATATCATGCATTCATTATATTGCACATACGATGACAATATGACGTAATTTTCTCTATTCTACCCTAGATAACAATCCCTATGCTTGGCATACTGAATGCAAGACTTAAAAATGAGTATAGACTAAAGCATTTGCATTACAGTACAGATTCAGTGTACTGAACGTTCTTACGAATAGTACAATACAGACAAATGCTTAGTTTCCTAAACCTTTTCCATGTAACGTAACGTACTTGCCAATGCTCGACACTGATTTCGCGTTATGCACACGGCGAGTGGAGTGAGCATTTACGTATAATATTTCTTTGTACCTTGCGTACATTTTCCCTCAGCCCGCGCACCTCACAACCCACCCCCTCGATAAATGTTACAAAAAAACGCTCTTTGGTTTTTATAATGTAACAAAACTTCGAGTGTCATGTTCGAAGTGTGGTTCTAGTAAATTTAAAGACAGCAAATGCTCGATATTCTGTTACAACTTTACAAGTAAATGCTCTCGTCTAAAATCACCTTTACGCTGCTGCTATGACAAGCGGGTGATAGGGGGCCATCTCTACGGGCGAGTGTATCGCTAAAAATAATCTCGTGCTAAAAAAAATAGACTCTGCACTCTGCTGCAATTTTAGCGTGCAGCGATTACTTCCACTGTTCAATAGTGTTGCCTAAGAACTTAGCGGTACTGATCATAATATCTATCTAAAGTTTTTGTTTTTATAGTGCGTAAGCCTCACACTCTGGCAAATTTCTAAGAAATTAAATAATATCTTATATTTCTTTTTGTGATATTATTTAATTTCTTAGACAATATCTATCGACTCGCCACGATGCTTAACGCTAACAGATGGCCCCTTTAAAGATAGGATAGAAGGAATAAGAAGCAACATTCTCCAAAGTAAATATGATTAATTCAATGGAATCATCAATCAGCCTGCCACGTGCTAGAACCACCATCTTTGGAGACCACCGACGTGATGAACAGCAGCTTTGTTGATGATGTTTGATGATGAGGATGGTGATATCTTCATGGGCTCGCCCGGGGAAGTAGGAACACGTGTGTCATACCTGCCTTACCTGCGAGGTAATATTAACACAAAGTCAATAATTGTATAGATTTCTAATTCAATTCTAAGAGGCGCTGTAGTCACTTTTAACTTATCTATGGATGTATTGTTGCCTCGTACAATGTTGATTTCAACTTTGTTCTATGAATGGCATTCTTGCCCTGTTGTTTCAAGGTTTACAATTTGATCCTTTAAAAAAACTACTCAGGATCCCTTAATTTTAAACTGGTTATAAGTTTTGCGGGAGAAATACTAGTCCCTCGGGACAAAAATTTTCATGAAGCTACCTCAGTATTATTTTATATACAATATCAAAAGAAATTTCAAAATTGGTCAATAATTGACGGAGAAATCGACGAACGAAAATCGACGAGGAAACATACAAACAGCCGAAGATAGAACCTCATCCTTTTTTCGAAATCGGTTAAAAATAGTGACACGCATAAAGAAAAGAAATAATTTCCCTAGCTAGTACATAAACGGTACTATAAATTATTAACACAGGAATGCGAGTGGCTGGGCTACGAACCTGGTTTTTGTTGGAAGAAAACCAACACAACATTAATGAACTCGTCAAATACCGACATTTTTCAGCAAAAGATTTAACGTAGGTATGTATTTTCAAGTTAGTATATAATACTGCCAATAGATAGTCAAAACTAGCTAGGTTGTGATAAAACAACAGGTCTTTCGATCCGATAGATACAATGTGACCACCACATCTTTTAAAATTGAACACACTCTAAAAGCCATTTCGTCGAATTCAAAACCCGTTGATCCAATCAACAATATTCATCGGGCAAATGGAGCAAAACAACAATATCCATCGACAAATGGAGGAAAAAGAATTACCTGCGGCCTTGCATACACGGCGGCAAAAAGCAAAATACACAGTAAAAATAAATTCATTTTCTCTGTTCGCTTCACGGTTAAATCTTATTAAATCGCCCGTTTTATGGAGATTGCTTTCGCTGTTATTTCTGTAAGCAAAGAATTTGATGTTACAACATGGTTTTGATTTTTCCTATAGTGTGGGTAACGGAGGTCAATAAAAGTTGCTTCCTATATCCGTTCTACAAATCAAGAGCCTAATTCTGCTAACTGATTGGCTTCACTATGACAATGGGATTGTTGAAGAATCGCCACGTAGAATCCTTAAAAAAATGAAATGCAAAAATCTCCAGATAGTGCGTGCGGTGTTACTTGCCCACGTTACGTTTTAGTATTCTACTTAACGGCCCTTTCACACGGCGCCGTCCAGTTCTTTTGGAACGGTTTTTTACTGGATCCCGCAAAAATCATTGGTGTGTTCATACACAGAGCATCCAAAGTAAAAAAACAGATGATAAATTCACACGGATCGGTTTTTTTGTAGGACATCGTAAACAGGATGATAGAGATAAAGATCATTTATTTGCATAAACATGTGTAGATATAAGATTTTACAAACAGGTATGCAGGTATCAACATGTTTTACCGATTACGGAGTACAAATTGCATGCAACAGAGATAGTACCTAACTAAAATTATAAGTGATAGGCGGGGTGCAGAGCTTGAAAGTAAAGCTAGCGCAGACCATTTGGAACCATTTGAGCCATGGTTGTCTAAGAAGATGTCTGACCATTAATTTTATACCTAGTTTGTAAGGATTTTTTAAATAAACCCAAAATTTTACAGTTATTTGATAATATCGGCCAAATTGGAATATTTTGGGTTCTATTTTACTTTATTTCAATAAAATAATGAGTAAAACATCTAACAAAACATGTTTTGATGATCTGCGCTATCAGACTCTTTTTTGGTTTTCGAAAATATTCAAAGATTTTAAAAAGCCATTTCTTATTGGCATTTTAAGATAAACGGAGGATGCTTCTTTAGTGCAAATCTTTTTAAAAACATGCCTTATTATTGTTCTTTCTTTTGAGGTAGGTATATAATTTACATGGATTTATATTAATAATGCTGAAAAATTCACACAGCATCATCTAGCCCCAAAGTAAGCAGAGCTTGAGCTATAGTTACTTATTAGTCGTAACTAGATAAATGATAAATAAGATAACATTAACATTCAGTATTTGACCATCTCTAATATAATACCTATCTATTTATTAAGACTTGAGAAAAAACATCACAAAACACATTGGTATGTTACATTCAATGCAGAATGACTTTATTTATTTACTTTATTACTCGTATCTGCTTCACGGCTAATAAAAGACAAGGCTAGACAAGGGTTTACCATGCAACAGACGGATCTCTGTAAAACCTTGTCACAATAAGAAAACAAACGCCACTTTTGGCGTTTGTAGTAACAAACGCCAGGCGTTTATTACTACTGAACCATGTTACTACTGTGACATGGTTCTACAGAGATCCGCCAGTTGTGTGGTCTACCTATAAGAAAAATCTTATGTTGTTTTATTTATAAGTCGGAATTTTTTGGTTAATACAATAAAACTATCTATTCTCCCCGCTTTAAACACTAGGGGGGCCTATGCGCCTCAATCAGTGCCATCCGCCCGTTAAAAAAGACACCGTGGTGGATGACACTAGATCTGTGCCACCCACCCAGTTAAACGACGGGGTCGGCACTACTGGCGTCGACGAAAAAAAATTTCCCAACTGCCCCGTCAACGGGGCGGGACGGCCATCCATGGATCACTCGAAAGTGGACACTTTCGAGAGAGTTGGTCTTAATTTAAAGATTGAAATGTAACTGGAAGTTTTTGAATGATTTTGGTAGGTGTTAATTTCACTTCTTCCCTTTCCTATTAACTAAGACACAGATAAATTTTATAGGAATAGTTCTTAACTCTTCACTTACCTTCTTATATGTGCTTTACTTACTCAACCTTAGCTCAACAAATTATCACTATTGGCATGACTTGAAATAATACTTACTAACAACGGAGAACAATGCAAGACGAGAGTCCGTTATAAGTAACATACCAGAACGAATTGATGTCCATAAAAAGAGATATGATAATTTGAAACAACACCAATTACCTGAAAGCAGTTTCGTCTTCTGTAATAAACAAAATTAGATAAACGGAAGGACAGTCTCTATGGGCGAGAATCTCGCAGCGGGCCAGAAATCGCCGCTGTGATATCGCCGTATAAAACGCTCATAGAGATGATTAAGACACGAAGGCGTTCATACGAAAGTCTCTAGCTCATATAGGATAACCTTTGCAGCTCGAAATAATAACGTTTTATTGAATTGAAGTATACCCGGGTAAGTTTAATCAGCGCCCCCACCAATTTATCTTATTATTATGTTAAACAAAAGAATTTTCAAAAATCGATTGTGCAGTTTGTGATACCTATCAACTTAGCTAGCTTATTTTTAATGCCCCCTTAAACGTTTTATTTTGTATAGCGTGGACAAAGATGCGAAAATGCTCTTTTTGGCAATTATGGTGAGCAAAAAGAGCAACTTCGCATCTCTACCGATTTTTGAAAATTTCTTCGCTTAACATAATCGCGTATCAATGCGTTTTGTACTGCGTGTTTGCTTGTAATGAAAGCAGCATTTAAAAACGAAATAATAATTAAGTAGGGTCATACAAAAAATAGTCATAAAAGAAATAATAATTAAGTAGGGTCGTACGTATACATTTTTATCCGAAAGAAGGAAAAAAAAGAAAGAAAATGAATTTATCTGAACCAACACATACATACATACATACAGGGTGTACAAGTGGCGACAGTGCTGCCCCTGTTGGCCAAAAAGGGCCAAACTCAGCTCTGTGCTGAACCACGCGTGCGCGCGGATCAACGCCGATTTTCAGTTTGAACATGATTTGAGTGCCATCACGGCCTACACGGAAAAGAGAACAAACTCAAAACAAATATCAGTTTTCTAAAAAAATAAAGTATCTGAAAACTAATAAATAAGTATTTAATGCATAAAATGCTTTCAATGCATAAGCTTTAAATGCATAAATACATAAAATGCATTATATACTTTTTTATGCATATGTATGTATATGTATAACTAGCATACGTATATTTCGTCTCTAGCCGTCAAAATGGTAGAGCTTTATGTATAGAACCAGATAACTGAATTGACAAATATAATACAATACTGTTAGCTTTAAAATTATTTTTGTGATTTTAAATGCCTCGTTATTTATTTACCTACCATCATTTTCAAAAATAAGATGCTGATTTTACATTGATTATTATTATTAATCAGAATAGAAACTCTCGACGTAACTCTTGTGAAATCAACTGTCATTATTTTGCTTTTTTAGTTAATATTTTAATAGTTATTTATTATTCCAATACTTAAATTATTTCGTAGCTCAAACGATAACTGACATTCCGTTAAAATATTAATTAGCTGAGAGCTTGAGTTTTTACAGACATTTTTGTACCAAGTGCTTTAGAAAGAGGTCAGTCTACGATGAGTTACGAAACAAGAAGGTTGTCTTGAAACCAATAATGTAGCTCAGTAAAAGTTGTAATAAAAGTGAAGTGAAACCTTGGAGTTTGGACGTTGTTATTCCACTGGAAAGTAAAGTTAAAAATACCTTCACTCTATTGTTAGAAAACTGGTAAAATATAAAGAAAATATCACAGAAGGGGTATGCCTTCTGTGATATTTTCTTTAAATTTTCACTAGCAGCGCCTCGCGGTTTCACCCGCGTAATTCCCGTTCTCGTGGAAATTCCGGGATAAAGTTATGTGTTATTTCAGACTATAATCTATCTCTGTTCCAAATTTCATCCAGATATGTTCAGTAGTTTTTGCGTGAAAGAGTAACAAACATCCGTCCATCCATCCATACTTACAAACTTTCGCGTATAAAATATTAGTAGGATATAGAATCTTAATTTTGATAATGCCCTTGTACAGGAGCTCTAGTAATTAATTTTATAATTATTCTGTATAACTTTATAATTGACAATGCTCATTTACAGCAGATAAAGGTTTTAATAAATTTATTTTGTGTTCCTTTGATTTATTTATTTTGTCTTATTAATTATCTCTATTATAATGTGAAATGCAAATTGACTTATGACGAAGTGGGATCGGTTTTGCGAAACAAGGACGAGCGAACGTCGCGCGAGGAAGGCGAGAAAGGAAGGCGAGAGCCGCGGAATGGCCAGCCGCTGGCATACCGCATTTGTTTTTTGCACTAAAATAATTCTCATTCGCAAAAAAATAAAACCATAATCGTCTAAAGTAGTTAAAAGGGAACACGTCGACGAAATTTTATTGAAATATGATAAGTAACTAGCAAATGAAACTGCTTTTTCCTGAGAAGCATTTGTGCAAAAATTAAGATTTAGAGGAAATTTTGCGATTTTTTTGTATCGAGTCAAGTTTTGTCAATCGTGTACCGACTCCCATAACTTACTAACTTGAATCCTAAACTTTTGATGCTTTTCAAAAAATATTTTTTTTTAAATTTTTTTTGCCTTAAAATTTATTTTCCGCAAACCGTCAAAACGTGGGTTTTGGGACTCACTTCACCGTGTACCTTGTGCTCCCAAGGATAATAAATATATGTATGAGTAAGACTATGGGTAAGGGTAAAATAAACAAACATTTTGTCCCGCAGTGGGAAATAAACCCGCTACATTCTGCATGTCTCACGATGGTCGTTAAAATAGAAAATACTGAATTTATATTCTAATGGAATTCAATTCCAGCTCAAATGGAAACTTCACTAGTAAATACAAAAACCAATCCGGGTCTCCATGACTCGGATGAAAACTTTAAATTAGTCTATCGTATAGATACAATTAAAATTCGAAACCCGTTCGGAATTCATTCAAGCATTTAAATACGGGAAAATGGAGATTGCTCTCGAAACGAAAACAAGAAGTTTGAATCTTCAATGGCGAACTGGGGTTTTTAATTTTACGATGTACGTTTGTTTTTCTGATTGATTTTTAGGGTTCTGTGCGAAAATCGGGCTAAGATGCTTGACTATATCGTATGTTTTTACCTTCTATCCGTTAGTATTTATCTATTGTACCTTACTTATTTTAATTTGTTTCTTTAATTGTTTTTTCTGGTGTCTTTTGTATCATTATAATTTGTGTATTTTTCAAGGGTGGCATGTTCTAATAATTGTACAAACCCTAGATATTGATTAAAAAAACAACTGAACACATAGTAAAAATAATCCACACAACATCTAGCCCCAAGCTAAGCAGAGCTTGTGTTATGGGTACTACAGACTAGTCTCAAAGAACTAGTCTAGTCTAGAAGTCTAAAAAAATATTTTAGCTTAGTATCAATTCTACCAATTCCGCGTTTAATTTGAGACATCCCTCTGAGTCCAACCAATAACATATGACCCGTTAAAACTCACTAGGCGGACAGCCCATATGTGGACTTTGGCCTCATGACGCTATCGGCCTGCAGCCCAATGGGCTGTGGACTGTTAAGGGATGTATTGAATCTATTTGAAAGATGAAAAGAAAAATCCATGAGAAGTAATTCTTACCCTAGCGTTAAGGTCCACGACACAGAATCCTTCCAACCTCTCAATGTCGGACGAGAACGAAGGCGACCCCAGCTATCGCTAGTATAAATTTAAAGTTTCTCTATGTTGAAAATATTAGTTTTATTGTATACAGTCAAATCCCCCAAGCTGCCACTGAGAACTTCGTTCGCACTTCGAGCTCACTCCGTTCAATAATTGATTGATGATAACTCTCAATATATACCTAATGTATTAGTTTTGTGAAACAATTTTAGGTATGCCTGCTAGTAATTTTTGATTACAAACTTTTTCAAATGAAATTTACTGACCGGGTACGTCAGCCACGGGTGCGTCGACCTCTGGGAGCCTAAGCCACGAACCCGGTGCGAATAATGAAGGTGGAGGAAAACCGCTCAGTGCGAGTGGAGTATATCCACGAAATAGACATGGTACTGCACTGTGCGTCTGCTTGTCCTGGAGTGGAAGGGGGATGGTGGGGTTATCTATCTCCTAGGGAGAAAGATTACATTTCGTTACCTAGGTACACTTTAATGATTAAACTACGAGTATTAAATAGATCGTGCTAAAACAATATTCAATATTGAAAAGATGTGGTCCTAGAGCTGAAAATAATAATTAATTTGCCTTTAATTACCTAGATAGACTTTTTGTTGAGTTCTCATAAACTTTTTTACACACTTACCCTATGCTACATACATACGAGGTAGGTAAGTAAGTAATACTTACCTCCTTCTTGAAACATTCTGGTAAAGCAATTCTACTAATATTATAAAATGCGAGAATTTGTGAAAGAAATGTGAAATTTTTGTTACCTTGGATCTCCAAAACTACTGAACAGATCAAGATGCAATTTGGCATACACTTAGAACGTAGCCTAACTTAAACAATAGTCTACTTATAACACCGAAAATACGCGTGCAAAGCCGCGAGCAGAAGCTAGTAATTACATAAAGATTAAAGAGAAAAAATTCGCTACTAAAATCCGACCAGCAAATATACAACCAATATTATGTGGGTACCTACATTTTTACGAATCAATATGCAAGTGAAATCGAGTGTAAAACTAAGTCAAAACCCCATAGAGCGAAAACTTTCGTCAGCTCGCAGCGATAACATAATAATAACTATATTTAGTTGAAATGTTTTTACAGTCGAGCAGTTTTGCGATTGCAAAATGAAAACAGTTTTGGTGAACTCTGTGTTAACGATATTGCTTTGCGCCGTGACCGCTGTTGTAAGAATCTTTTTATGCTAATCTCACACATAATTCTTCTTCTTTATTGTCATCAGACGCTAAGCGAAGGTTACTTTGTCTACCAATCGAACTTCGCCATCGTTGCAGCTATGACGATTGTAGAAATCGAATCGCTTCGTAGCGAATGCCGGTTGGCTAGGCCCTCAGGTTCGATTCCTGCCGCGAGACGAATGGTAATAGAATCTGAAGTTATTTATTCCATCAGTTATCTGGTACCTACCCATAGCATCAGCTCTGCTTATTTATAGGCGAGAAGGCCAAGCACGGGGATTGTTATCTAGGTTAGAATAGAGAAAAATTACGTAAAATCGTCATCGAATGCGTAATATGTATGAAACTCATTCCTTCAACTTCAATAATTTACGCAATGCATGACAATGTGATGTCATTCTTCTCTATTCTACCCTAGACCACTATTCCCGTGCTAGGCCTACAGACGAAATAGTGTGTATAACTCCAGTATTCTTTCTTTTTTTGTTCTTCGTATCTCTATGCAGAGTGAGTGGTAGTGATAACGCTGGAGTTCTGATGGATGAACTGCTGCAATGCCCTGTTGGTGGCGTTGGGGAAGCAGTCAGTCTTGGTGAACTGCGTAAGAGAGTTGATGATGCACTGAGTTCCAAGGGTCTTTAGGATACTTAACTGCACAGTGCCCAGTAACTAAATGTTCATTACCTACGAGATACATCATTTGGAAGGGTTATCTTTTGTTTTTAAACGACTTCAAAAAAGGAGGTTCTCAATTCGGCTAGTATGTTTTTTTGAAGTGAAAACTTCTTTAGCGGCGTTGAGCACTTTTTCTGTAATGGGTATAAAATCTTAAACTCGCGTCAGGACACGTGACCTGATCGAAAAAGCATAAGACGGATGGAGAGTAGACAGCTATCCCCTCTCTACGGCGCGGCGAAAATGTATGCCTGGGCCTACTGTTTCGTTTAGGTTGTCATGTTTGTGTACGATAGCGCAATAAATGAATATTGTATTCTACCACATAAATGATAGTACTTTTATACTGATAAAGCAATTGGTGCAAAATTATTCCCTAACCATTCCAAAATATCAAACATGCTCAACGTTAATAATCAAGTTTTCACTTCTGCCGGCACTCTTGGAGTGCAACCCGTCTTTTTTTATGTATGTATGTTACTTGATATCTCCGCCTGTGGTTAACCGATTTTACTGATACTTTTTCGTTTTTCAGTTTTTTCAAAACAATCAAATTATTGATTATAAGGATCAGTCGGTTTATCAAAATTGATAACAATTAAAAGTATAAGCCACCCTAAAAAAATATGTTGAGGACTACTGGAGGCTCGAATTTGTAGGTAGGTACTTGTTCGTTGGTACAACGCCATTTGCTCGGTAGGTAGGAATACAATTTTTTTTCGACTAGTTAACCGAAAGATAGGTAACATTTCTTAGAATAGGAAACCTTATTCGGAAGGAAATAAATGAAACCGTTATCCTGAAGAAATAACAGATCGATACGTCTGGAGCAAAGGGACTACCCACACCGGCGAGGACATTCAATTATCGCCGCGTGAAAACCCGCTCTTAGCCTTTCTGGCCTTAAAAGCGGGATTTAGAAAACTCTTGTCAAACAACACGTAACAGCAAAAATTTCGTTGTTGCCTTAAATCTATGTAAAATCTGTAGATATGGTACTTTCACGGCGGCCAGTCTCATCAGAGAATAGCCAGATGCGCAGGACAATCAATAGTGCACCAGTGTGTGCGTAAATACAGGTGCACTCTCTATTCCCTCACTCTCATAATCCTATGGGACGGCAGACCGACATGACAGACAGGTCAAGCACAGGACCAACGGCTTAACGTGCTTTCCGAGGCACGGGGGTGTGACACCGCCAACTTCCTGAATCCAGGCTGCGACTGTGAATTTTTGGCTAAAAAAACCCCATTAACAACTAGGTATTGGCCCGGCCCGGGATTTGAACCCAGGACCTCTCAGCGGTTGAACAAGCTGACCGCTAGACCAACGAGGCAGTTATAAACGTATAATACTATAGAATGGGTAAGGTCTGCCACCTGACTAGTTATTAGGTACCTGATTTTAATGATGTTTTATCTCTCTATAGGTATTTAACGCAGTGCTACTTAAACAGAGCTATTACCTACCCATCTATGTGTGCTCGGTAAAAAACATCGACGATAATTAAACCATTGGAGGCAATCCCTTAGCCACGTATTTCTTCACTGTTATTTCGTAGCACGTGTAACTTCTAGTAGGTAAATCGAATCGAAAAACAAGATACGTTACATACGCTATATGAGGCAGAATACCTACTTACGATAAACTCATGTGCCCAATTCTGATTTCTGAAAACACATTGCTATAGTTTTATATACTTAGAAACTAAAAATTTACGCGCAGAAATACCTTCCCACCTAGAGAAGGCATTTCTGCGAGTAAATTTTTGATCCACACGCATTTTAAAAGTTACAAATAAAAAATTTGCATACACACCCATTAAGTTTTAAACATTATCTAATTTCAGCCACACATTAAGGTAGACATATTGATATTTTTCTCTTTTCGTTGTAATATAATTTCATTAAGTATTTTGAAAATACTTAAAATCGACTTCATTTTCCATAATAACCACTGTTTTTAGGGTTCCGTACCTTAAAATGAAAAAAGGAACCAGTATAGGTTCACTTTGTTGTCCGGCTGTCTGTCTGTCTGTCCGTCTATCAACCCCTACAGTTTATAAGCTCCAGACAAATGGATAAGCTGTAGATACTGCTACTATGATCTGGTGTTCATACAGACACGGAGGCCAGAGTCCGTTACATTTGGGTGAGCAGATACGTTACGTCCACGCGTGTCTGAGAAAAGAGGGTTGACAGACGGACAGACAGACGGACAGACGGACAGACGGACGGACAGACAGACAGACAGAAAGACGGACAACGAAGTGATCCTATAAGGGTTCATTTTTTCTTTGGTACGGAACCCTAAAAACTAAACGAAAATCGGTTTATCCGTTTGGGGGCTACGATACCACAGACAGATACACAGATAGACACGTTACACATATAACATTCCTCTCTTTTTGCGTCGTCGGTTAAAAAGATGATGATGATGAAGCCGAAACGGAACTGAAAAGCATATCTGAGGTAGATTTTGGTAGTTCTAAACTTGGATTAACTTAGCTACTTTTCAACCTGGAAAATGCTTGCGAAAACGCGAGAGTTTAGTAGGTAAAAATTTTTTTTTTCCAAAAGCAGAACGTATAATCTTATATCAATCTTACTTGAATCTCGAATTGAATTCAAGTAATAACAATGCTTCTTGTGAGCGCGCGACCTCTAAGATGTACCTACTTGCCTAGCCTACCTATTTATCATTCTACTTGAGGGCATTTCCAGGGCACATTATTTTGCTTTTTTTACAGCCGAAATACGGTGTTTCGTTAACAGTACCTAAGCTCTGCACCTACCTACCACAAAATATCACATTAGTGTAGTGTATTGTATTATGTACATCAGTAATCTAGTATCCATAACACATCGCTCATTTGCGAGAAGAACGGGTTATGAGATTTAGGTATCGTTTTGGAATAACACTATATCCAAATCCGCCGTATCGCGCTCTACTTGCTACAAAAACGCGATATTTCTAGCGCCTAAATTGACCTTGGTATGAAGGAAAGAGACGACAAGACGCGTTCTAGCTCCCTCCTTTACATCGATGAAGTTCGTTTCAACATCGGTACATGTCAGTGGATTCCGTGCGCGCGACGAGTGAGGTGCTGTTCAATTGCAACAAGAACGTGACATGGTCAGCGTGTCACGTTGTTGACGGAAAGGTACGTGCATTATTTGGTTTTTTATAAGTTACTTAAGCGTGATATCATGGTTTGAACCACTTTAGCTGTAAAATAAAATTTCACTGTATAAATTTTTAGGCTACCTAGTCACGTTTTTCTCGCAAAAAACTTATATTTATTCGGAATAAAAAGGTATGTACCGTTTTAGATGGTGAATCAAATCTCTAAAGGTTTAAGCTTTTTTGGATTATTAACTCGTATCTCGTTTTTGTCGTAAAGTGTGTATACATTTTGTCGTGATAGAATAAGTTGTTGCATTACAGATGACGACACATTTTTAAACTCCCACCTTATTTTTTCAGATGGAGTCACGATCGCGATCCAAGAAGATTTTGGATCTTCTTGCTAAAACACCTATAGCAATGACCAAATACTTATGAACTGTTGTTTATTTAAAACTAGTTTCTGCCCGCGGCTTCGAACGCGTTATTTAAGAATATTTCTATCCCATGGGAACTGATTTATGGACTATAAATGCCTATGTTTTAGAACTACCTGTATGCAATTTTCAGCCCGATATGTTCAGATGTTTTGTCGTGAAGAGGTAACAAAAATCCATCCAAACATCTATGTATAATAAACATCCACACTTTCGCAATTATAATAGTAGCAGGAATAATGTGTGAATTATATTGATTTAAATCGAAATAACAATTGGTCAATCGAATTAATTAAATTTTTACTTATTAGAATGCTCCACGGAAAAAAAAGCCCCTGATTGTACCAAGCGTCGTCATGATTCCACTAGTTCAAGCTCGTCAAGCTTCTCAAGCAGCAGCTCTTCTTCGTCGGGACCGTCTTTTTATGAAGGTAACAAATAACATAATTTTTTTAAAGATACGAGTAAGTACTCAATGTATGTATTTATTGTTGTAGAAGTTAGGTATTTACTTTTATTCTTGTGCTGGTACTGTAGGTACTGAAATAGATATAAATAATACGTACAAATACTAAAATCAAAAATCTCTTGTTATAGATACTGACGACTGCCATAAAAAAAGAAGGGAGATAGATGTGGAAGTTAAAAAACTGTACAACACAAAATCTTCCATATCCGAGAAAAAAAACGGACCTCATGGAACTGGTTAATAAAAACCTCATTCCCCGATATTATAAAACTTTTTACGAATCTCTTTAAATTTTAAAAACATTTTAAATATTCCTTAAATGTGCATTTTTCTTAGTATTTTTCATTACAATTGTTATTTTATAATAGAACATTGTGCTGTGAAAAATATTAATTAGTTACTTTCTCTAATATGTTTAGTATAATAAGTGCAAATGTTAATTCATAATTCATAATTCTTTACTGCACAACATAGGTATTATAAGTAAAACATATCACAAGAAAAATAATGGCAAAGGCGAGCTTAACCCTAAAAAGAGTTCTCTTCCAGCAAACCTTATTGGGAGAGAGAGACAAATTTGCAGAAGTGAATACATGTGCACTAAGGATATGTATAAGATTTAATTTTAACCTACTTATTAAATAGACTAATACATAATATAATACAATACATACACTAATATATCCCAACAAATAATATAATTATATACACATATAAATTGAGTAAATACATAAATACAACAGAGTCATAAAGATAGGTAATGCTCTTTGATGTTAATTATGTTAATGCTCTATGTTAAGTGCCATGCCATTGTTAATCTTATAGTAGAACTATTGAAAATAACTGTGATTGTTTTTGCTAAGATGTTTTGATTATTTAATGGTAAGTAAACGATGATTACCTACGACGTTAAGTATTGGATAGACATAATTGTTTGTATTAGGTAAGAAGTGTGCCATGCAAAAGTAAGACTTAATTATTGTCGAGACTGATAAAATTAGTACAAAAGTATTTATGTAATTTAATTATAGTAGAGACTGTTTAAAATAATACAAACAGTAATTTATGTTTTATAATTATGGTCGAGACTGATTAAAATAGTACAAAAAGTATAACTTCCTTTTCGTAGCCCAACATAATGTAACGGTGTTTTAGTAATATTTCTTTTATAATTACATACATTTTGACTGCAAAAGCGTGTTTTAATTCGATATTTCGTTAGTTTTACAAAAATATTACCATATAAAACGTGACACGTCTGTATATCCAATGAAAAAAAATATATTTTGCTAGAAAAACGTAACAACTGCTGCCATTTTTTAAAATAAACGTGGTATTTTAGTGAAAACGGATAAGGATACCAGCTTACAATCAGTTTTTCGAAAATAGAATTGTTGGAGCACCTATATCTCCAATAAAAAGTTGAGAAAGCGCAATAGAAACGAAAATATACGGAATTGAAAACTTCAAAGCCGTTTTCTGAACAATCACGTTTTCTGACTTGTCACGTTCTTGTCGCAGATGAGCGACATGCTCTGCTTACCTTGGGGCTAGATAATATTGTGTGAATTGTTCAACATTATTTATATTTATTATCTTTTGTCTGTCCTTTTTGCCCTCTTTAATATCTCAACAAATACGGCAGCTACCAACTTGGAATTTAAAATAATAATACATTTCGTGCGCCTGTACAGACTTAAAGAAAAATAAATAAAAAAATGAATAATGAACCTGAACATTTTCCACACAATTTGTGATGTCGAAATTTTAAAAGATACCTACAGGATCATGTGGGGTATCAAATGAAAGGTTCATTTCAAAATAGTTTTTGAAATTTCTGTAGATTCATACTTTTTGTCATAATATTAGGTATTTTGAAAAGTCGAAAAAATACCCCCTTCCCCCTTTCTCCGAAGAATACATCTCAAATGAATTGAGGCAACAACGGCGGAAAGTCTTAATAATAAATTTAGATTTTTCTGACAAAGATATTTTCAATACATTTGGAATGGACTTTACAACTAAGATACAGGTATTTTTATTTTTCAGTGTTCGGAAAAAATCGTGTCGGTCGGCCCACAATCATTTAGGTACCTACTACCTACCTAACTTGAGCTAACGGCGACGACTTATCTATTCAAAGTCTTAGGTAAAGGCAACAGTTAAGTGCCTTCTTACTAACTAAGTTTAGACGAGCTAAATAGTTGAGAGTTAAAGTTGGTCTCGATTAAAGCTAGGCAAGGTAAACTTTGAAACTTGCACAAGAAATGGTTTAGCTTATAAATCGACTTTAAAGTCGTTTCTATTTACTTGAACCGGAGTTAGGCATTATCTATCTAAGTTATGAACGAGTTATCAACTAATATCCCAAAGATATCTTAGAAATTACCTTGAGTGCGCGGGCGTACGCACTTTATTAACAAAAACCTTTGAACGAGTATCTATGGCGTTATTAGATGAATGGCTAGCTCCGAGGACATCCCGTAACTACGATCACTGTAATGCAGTCGAAACGTTGGGTATAACAAAAAATCTACCAACTTTTTATAACCCTTGCTTGGTTACGATTTTTCTTATAAGCTAGTTTTTACTGTATGCGGTTTTCATTTTGTACCTTACTTTCATTTAAGGCTTCAACTTCACAAAGCACATAGGTAGGTCAAATCAAAAGTAAGTCGTCAACTATATGCAAGCAACAACGACAGAGTCAGACTTTACGCAAGGAGCTCAGAGGCAACATCACTGGCAGGACCACGGAATTTGAAATTCAAATTCCGTGGGCAGGACTCTGTCGTTGTTGCATGGCGGTCTCAGTGTCAAAGTCGAGTATTGTTGTGGAGTCCTGATGATGTCTCGTGGAGAGACGAAACTAGTTGACGACCTACTTTTGATGAGTTTTTTCATGGTGTGCTTGGTGTGGTCTTTTCTTTTGCAAATTAAGTTGTGTTCGTTCTAGGAGTTGGAGGGTACTGGTTTTAGGTATAGTTTTTAGGTACTGGGCAATTTTGTATTGCGTAAGTCTGTTGTTTACCTTCTCTGATTGCAAGTGGGAGCAATTTGTGGGAGGGCGGGCGTTACACGCGAATCACATTTTGTTGGATCTTGTCGGAGGAGGTTTTCCGCGGAATTGTTAATAAATATTATTTTATCCTAATATTAAACAGTTCAAAACTAAGAGGTCGGTTTTCAGTTTTTTTTTAACGATCATATTATTTTAGATACAGTTATGTTCCTACCTCAAAACTATACCTAGGCCATCCTTCCACACAATCTCACTGCTTATGATCATAAATTCATAATAATGTATTTAAATGCTTATTTTGTAAGCCTTTTTTGTAAGAAATAGACTTTCCGATTCTGATTTTGCGATGCCTACGTTACACTTTATGTAATGTTAAATATGTTCATCATTTTCAGCTTATATTGCTGATGATGATGGGCATGAGTATTTACAAGCGTTTGGATACTTCCCAGGTAGGTCAACCACTCAACAACAACCAGTTTTCGACCAACCACGAAATTATAGGTACCCGAATGTAAGTAACATTCGGCCATATTGACCTTCACTATTGTTCCAGCCTCAAAACCCAGAAACAAACGACCAATTCGAAGAGTCAAATCACACAGAACTCCAAGCAGAAGTCCAACCACAGGAGCCTTTGCATTCAGAGGTCGAAACCCCAGCCGATATAGTAAAAAGCAACATTGTTATCGACGTACAAAATGAAACTCAAGCACCAACGACACCAAAAACAACCAGGACTGTAAAAGAACTGACGCCTATATTAGTTGCAATACCAACTGCACCTCAGCCAAGCTTTTTCACAAAACTATATAGAATGATTTCAATACCGATAAGCAGATTCTTCCACGCACCCAAAGTGATTGCAGTGATGTCGAACGTAGGCACATGTTTAGTCAACGGAGCTATGGAGATCGTTTCTTTCTATTTCCCAGCACCATTGATACCCCTCATAGCATCAGCAGCGGGGTTAGTCATCCCTTTTGAACCAGTGGTCATGTTGCGGGAGAAAATGCCGGTGGACAGCTACAGGAGAGCTTTTCAGAAAGCTGTGACAGGATTCTTGGGGACATTTGATAAGTATAAATATGATGATAATGATCCATATATGACTAGAAGGTTCAATAGGAGATCTATGGGAGATACAAAGATGAAACACGGTGCAGCAATTCCAGAAGAGATATGATTAAATGGCTCAATTATGATATCTGATGAGCGTTTCTATTTGAAATGTTACCTGATCTCACATGATAGTCTAGTCCAAACGAAATATCGCGCGATGAGAAAAAAATCCATTAAAAGCTGGTAAAAATTCTGAGAATGCCTCGGCAAGATACGAACGCAAAAAAGCATTGCTGTAAGTTTGTATACAAAAAAGTCGCATAGAGTTAGTTACTCGGCAAGATGTTTGTTCGTTTGTATTTTTTACATACCTACACAAAAAACCTTTATTGACAATGAAAATTACAATAAAATAATAGAAATAAATTAGAACTAGTATTTAAAATTGAAACAATTGAGCTAACTACAGACTGTTGCAAGCAATCTCCTGGTAGCTCAACTGATCCATATCAATACCAGCCGGAAGCGTCCCCAAGACGCGGACTGTATTGACCCGGTGAATGGCAATGCTGATGCGCTGGGCCAGATACTCACCAGCTCTCGGGTCGGTCGTTAGGTTGTTACAGATAAACAATTGTTCCCTTCAGCTTCAATATTTAAAAATTGCCAATTTATTCAAATAAACATGTTGATAGACTTTTGTAGCCTCTCAATTTGAGATCCATCATCTGTCTATTGCACCGATCTGCCCTACTCTCATCCACTTCCTACCTACATTGAAAAGTCGTCTTACCATCTTTGGTCTGCCTCTTTGGCATGAGCATTTTCGGCCCTCCATTTAGAAGTTCATGCAGTTCATCTTCGATATTTCAGTCTAATTAACTGTCCTGCTCATTTGACTTGACACTTGCGACCCGCTTCGTGTACGACTTCAGTTCAAATAATTAAAGTCCTTGAATAGCGATGCAGTTCAATGTTGTCGGGTGATGCTCTTAGTAATTTTTATCCATATAACTGTGGATTTCACAACAAATGCATAAACTATTTTGTGCTTGATATAAATTACTAATCAATGAATGCATTCATAGTCATCACTCCAAAGAAGGGGCAGAAGAATGAGACTCTACCGACAGTTCTACTGGAAGAACCACCTTTAGGCTTGTTTACGGACGCTGGTGGTTTTGTCGTGGCGCCTCCGGGTTTAGCAGTGCCTTTTGAAGTAGCCTTAGCTGTTGCATTGCCTGTGGCCTTTGCTGCAGCCTTGGTAGTAGCCTTTGCTGCAGCCTTTGTTGTGGCCCCTGCTGCAGCCTTGACAGTGGCCTTTGCTGCAGCCTTGGTAGTGGCCTTTGCTGCAGCCTTGGTAGTAGCCTTTGCTGCAGCCTTTGTTGTGGCCCCTGCTGCAGCCTTGACAGTGGCTTTTGCTGCAGCCTTGGTAGTGGCCTCTGCTGCAGCCTTGGTAGTAGCCTTTGCTGCAGCCTTTGTTGTGGCCCCTGCTGAAGCCTTGACAGTGGCCTTTGCTGCAGCCTTTGTAGTGGCCTTTGCTGTAGCCTTTGTAGTGGCCTTTGCTGCAGCCTTTGTTGTGGCCCCTGCTGCAGCCTTGGCAGTGGCCTTTGCTGCAGCCTTTGTAGTGGCCTTTGCTGCAGCCTTTGTAGTGGCCTTTGATGCAGCCTTTGTAGTGGCTTTTGATGCAGCCTTTGGAGTAGCCTTTGCTGCAGCCTTAGTCGTGGCTTTATCTGCTCTTCGAAATTCACTATCATCTATGTCACTCCAAAAATGCCGGTATCCTTTAAAAATAAATAAATCTTTGTTAACTGATATCTCGTTCTTGTCTTCACGACGTAAAGAGTCTTGTAGTTCAGTGACTTTGTGTAGAACTTTGTAAATTTTATATTTCTCTTCTTTATCGGAACTAAAAGTTTTGAAGTCAACGTGTTTAGGAATATTTGCAGCTTTGGAGAGCTTTGTCTGAAAATAAGAACACTATTAGGTATAGCAGAAAAATAATAACATCACTCAGCATTTATTTCATCTAGCCACGAGCTATGCTTAGTTAAGGGCTAGATGATGCTGTGTAATTATCAAGCATTATTATTATGTAGGTACCAAAAATAGGAAGGAAAAAACTATATAAATCATGGATCTGTTCACGCGCAAACCGCGGCTGTAAATAACCAAATATATCAAAAAGCGAAGTCGACGCTAAATCCCGTGTCATAAAATTAGTTTTTAGCAAAACTTGCTCGATCGCGTAATTGCCAATTAAAATACAGTTATTGCGAACATAAGGCATCATTGACTGTGAACTATAAGTCTAATAATTAGCAAAGGCATGGTTTACCTTTGTCTACTCTAAACAATATTACAATAAATAAATAAATAATAATAATAAATAATGCTGGACAATCCACACAGCATCATCTAAATAGCCCCACAGTAAGCTACTCAAAGCTTGTGTTATGGGTATTAAATAACTGATATATTTAATACATTATATACATAGATAGATTTTTTTTTATTATACATAGAAAACACCCAGACTAACGGAACAAATTTCTGCAGATCGTACACAAATTTGTTCCGAGGCGGGAATCGAACCCGCAACCTCCTGCGTCGCAGGCGGACCTTCGCCCGCTGCGCCTCGGAGGTCGGAGAATCATTTTACGGTTTGAGTCCACTTGACCGTTTTTGAACACGCTGCCTTCGGCGAACGAGCACACGTGCAACTATAGAACTAGCACGTTTGCAACTACGACACTACTTGCAACTACGGCACTACCTATGCGTTTGGACACTGAAACTATTTCGCTTACCTAAAAGTCAAATGTGACGGAGTGGCTTTAGTTTCAGGTCCAAGTGGTTTACAGAGTAAGCTTAAATTTCTCAATAAAACAACTTTATATAATTTTACTTAATAGTTTATTTGCAAAATATTTTTACTAAGGCGTAAAACAAGACGTAGCCTCAATTGATTACTAAAGGTATTAATAAAGTGCATTCGAAAACAATGATCCAAAGTAAAGTAAAGTAAAGTAAAGTATCGTTTATTGCATGAAATACATGTAGGTACAGGTGTTTTTATGTCTATTAAGCGAATCAATGTATTCCTACCGGTTTTACGGTGTGCAATGTCTGTGTACAAATAATAACAGCTTATTAAGCTTATAATAAAATGAAATAAAATTAAACTGAGCTTGAAACTAATGTTGGATGAAAGCAACTTAAAAATAACGAATGTCACGAAGCAGAAAAATCTTTGTCAGTTAAGAATTCATTTATAGCATAATAACATTTATTTGAAAGAATCGTTTTTAACTTTCTCTGAAACTCCATATTGGGCAGTAGTCTTATAGATTGTGGTAATTTATTATATATGCAGGGTGCCATAGCAAATATACTCTTACCCATCATTGTGGTTTTTCTATTTATTTGACAGACTTTATTATTGTCACGCCTATTGCGGACCACTAAATCCGAAGGTCGACCGAAGAGATTTTGATTATTTTTGACAAACATAGCTGTCTCCAAAATATACAGTGATGGTAGAGTCAAAATTTTATACTTAAGGAAAAAAGGTTTACAGGAGTCGGTTACTTTAAGGTGAAACATGATTCTAATGCAACGCTTTTGATATTTAAAAACTTTTAAAACATCTGTTGAATTTCCCCAGAACATTATTGCATATCTAATATTAGATGCAATTATACCATGATACGCAATAAGTAAGGTATCTATGTCCACTAATGGTGCTAATTTGTATAGGACATATGCTGAGCTATTGATTTTTTTACAAAGAGCTTCTATTTGTGATTTCCAATTTAGTTTCTTATCAATATTTACCCCCAGAAATTTTGTACTCTCCACCTCTTCGATTACTTTATTGTTGTAATAAATGTCAATTGTTTTTGAAGCTGCATTATCGCGTTGTCTAAAATGTATGATCTTTGTCTTGTTTATGTTAATTTTAAGATTATTATTATTTAACCAGTCTATAATTGATGTCAAAGCTAAATTAATGTCATTTTTAAAAGTGTCAGTGCTCTTAGAAACTACAGTAACCGTACTATCATCGGCGAATAGTGATATTGGGTGAGTTATCGCTCTGGGTAGATCATTTATATAAATAATAAACAGTAGAGGTCCTAGCACACTCCCCTGGGGGACGCCATATTTTACAATCCGTTCTCGTGAAAGGTGGCTTTCTTCAGTTTTCGTTTTATAATTAATATTGGTAATCTTAGTAAACTGTTTCCTATTCTCTAAGTAAGACTTGATCAATTGATCAAATAAAATGAAATAACATTGAAAAATATACTTAACAGCAATGAAAGATTTAACACGAAATAACGAGTGATTTTAAATTTTACAACGTTTATTGCGACGGTGTTGACGCTTCTTGGTATTGTCATTTGATATGAAGTTTTTCAATTTTATCAGTGATTTTTATTTAGCTCGTTGATTATTAGTCTAATCATAGGTGGTAAAATAACTTCTAGTGCAAAAATCTAGATATCTAGATATTTTATGCTCGCATATATCTCTTGAAAATCGTAGATACAAATAAAAATCCAGGAGGCTTATTGTGAACTTTTAAAATCGCCCTGATTTTTTATCGACTTATCTGCAGCCTTGGTAGTTGCCCCTAATGTAGCCTTACACACCAAGGTCTGCGGATTGATGCTACATTTCACTGTATCAATATTGTAGGTAGGCTGCCTACAATGACACTACAGTATTTTGTCAATCACTCGGCGGCCCATAGACTTTGTCGTGAAGACTTTATTAAAATTCTGCCCTTGTCGTTGCAATTTTTGAACACAGCCAAAAATGTTTAGGTACTTGTTTTAAGATCATATTCACTCCCACGATCACAACCCCTGATATTTAAATGAATAAAATCAATGCCTGCCAAGAATTTGTTAAATGACTTCAAAAAGGCTCCAAATATTGTTTAAATATCAATTGGAATTCTAATTTAGGTTATTAGGGGCTTAATTTTCAATTACGATCTAATTTTAATAATGAATTGGCCAAAATATCTAAGAGTGGCCATAAGTTAGCTGCCTTATAAATTTACATTTCCCTAAATTTAGAATTTCGTTTTAAAGAAATGTGCAACTACCGCTAGTTTCGTACTGGAACAATATTTGTGAGATTATAAACATTTCGCTAAATATAAATAATAACTAGGTACATTATAACTTATTAACCATAAGCGATTAGCAAAAATAATTATGTATTCATTCTTATACATTAATTCTGAATAAAACAAATGTATGTAGATATAGTGTTTACTATAATTGCAAGTTAATACATCCACAATCGTCGTAATTACCGTTAAAATTTTGTTTTTTACCACATATTAGTACTACGTTTAACTATAAATAGTCAAATTCTGACTAGCTGCACTGGTGGATATGTTTCTAAAATGGGTAGTTTTCATTATGTTAGGTACTGTTACCTCTCTATTTAATTAATTCTAGTCGAATGACTATGAAAATATAAGCGAAAGTAATTGAGACTAGATAAATTACATCCTATAAATCAGTCATTCAAATAAAGCAAGATTATTTATATTCATAAGAACTGACAAATAGTCATTGTATGCAAATGTCGAATAATGTTTGTGCGTAAGTACGCACAAACATAATTCGCCGTTTCTTTTCTTACTAAACCCTATTTCGATATTTAAAAGTAAGAAAGTAAAATCAACGATGAAAACTAGTATTACTTACTAGGTACTTATAGAAAATTATTAATTATATGAAAAATTCATAAAGTTGTAGGTTAGATAGGTAGGTATTCGAAATTTTGCACTTGAATTTTTAATTTTTCTATTAACATACAAAGAGTAAGAAACGATATCAATTTTAATAAAATATAGTGCATCTCTAAAACTCTTAAAAATACAATAATAACGTAAAAACTTTTGGAATTACTTATTTTTGTGACGATATTTAGAAAAAATAAACAAAATATTTACAATGCACATTCTAATATTAGTCAAAATTCAAAAGTGTCTTCCCGTAGTTACGGGAAGACACTTTTGACTTTGTACCTAGTTGGGTACATTAAAAAAATATTTACTCAACTATTTTTTTTATTATTTTATGAAAATATATTATTATATTTACAAAGCTTAGAATACTGATCAGAAATAAATGTGACACTGGAATATGAGAGTGTACTTAGTAAATTCACGAAATAAATACATTCAAACTTTAAAATAAGCCTAAAAATTTTAAAATTATTAACTATTTTAATACTATCACCAATATAATAGAACTTTCCTAGACTCATGTTCAGTTAAGTTTGTAAGCTATTGCTATATTATGTCGAAATATACAAAAATTGAATCAAACGGGTTTCAAGATTTTCGCCCTAACATGCATATGTTGTAAAAATTTGCTTTTTTTCAAAATCTCGGCGCACAATGAAATTACATAATTGAAGATAGACTTTACTTATTATAAAATTAATTTTGCGCCGCGATTTGTTAAAAAAAAAACAAGTGCAGACCGATGCTAGGGCCGCCCTCCATACAAAAATCTTCAAAACCCTTTAAGTATGTAGTTAAATCCAAAAGAGTTGTACCTATACACTAGCCAAACTCGATGTAGAATGTTTGTAAACAGTAAAAGTACTCATTACAGAAATTTCTGTGGTAATAAGCCATTTAAAACTAATATTTTCCCATATTTACTGGCCATAATATAATAACGTTGATAATGTAGGTAATAAATTCAAAAACTTTAAGATGTATTTAATTGTAAGTATAATATTATATGTATTTAAAAATTGTGATCAAAATATTTTAATGATCTAAGATTATTTTTGATTGAAGCTTTTTACATAAATTTTCCTACATAATCATAATCACTAATATAAATTAAATTGCTCTTAAAGAAATACTATTCCTAATCTTTTAAATACAAAGTATTTAAAACTGTTTATTTTGAATAATTATTGGTGTATGTACTTGTACTTCTAGCGAAAATTTCATTCAATTTACGAAATAGGAACCATTATGTATTGCTATTTCGAAAATATAGATCTATTAAAACAAAATCATGTAAAATAAACTAAAATGAAGGAACTAACTAGTTTTTACTAACAAATTTGTCATTAAATTAAGAAAACCCGATGAATAGAAACAAAATTTTATCAAAATTTGAATAATTTTGCAAACATGAATCTTATTACCAAATAAGAAAAGAGTCAATGACTTGTTAAAATATGCACCTGTTCGATAAATTTATATGCAGCAAGTAATTTCTGCAGAAATTCTTTAAATTCAAAATTCAACATTTGTGAGGTAACTTAGCACCGAATTCGTGAAGAATATCACAGGCCATTTCCAGATCGTTTCTCGTAATGCCTAACGCTCGGACGACGATGTCTTTGGGATAGCCTTCGCCAACCAAGCGAGCGATGTAGTCCAAATTTATGTTTTCGTACGAAACGTTGTCGTTGTATTTACGGCCGTGTTTGTCGTGCGTGAGAGGGTTGATTTTTTTCGCTGTAAATAAAAAAAACATAGATATAATAATGCCCGGGAAGCACACTTCAAACTGCGATATTATTTTGTTGAAACTATTATGTTATCTATAAAAAGAAGATTAAATTTTTACTACGTAAATACAAGCCAGTCAAGAGAAAATAACTGGAAGTAAGGACGTGCAAAATCAATCGAAATTTTTCACTGCCGCTCTGGGTAGCGAAAACCGCGGATGTCTGAGTACGCATAGGTAAGGCAGTTACGCACACAACCAGCGGTATCGCCGTTTTTGGCATAGTTGTTATTGCGCGGGATGCACACTAGCGATCCGGCAATTATGGGCGTTTGGCAAGAGAGCAGTGATAGTGAAGATAGCCACTTGACAGCACACATATGAGTGTTGTGTGTATGCATGTTGCCGTGTGGTGTCGACTTAGAATTTGCACCACCCAATTCTTCCCGCGGGTGTCGTAAGAGGCGACTAAGGGATATCCACCGGGGGCGGGCAGCAGCGACTTCTGCAGAACAATTCTACCACCGAACTACGATCCCCAACCCGCATGCCCAGCGTGGGAATTATGGGCACTCATGAGATAACAGCCAGTTGATGTATCTAGTTGTTCCCATTGGATCGTGACGACATAATTACGGTTCTCATCAGTCGTCTTGTCGTTTACACATCACAAAAACGACACAATATGAATTGTGACGTTTCTTATCGTTTTACGACTGTCGTGCTAGCTTTTCCCATAACGACAATCTATCGTCACAACGAAAAAAAGTATTGGACGACAGTTAATCGTGTCGTCCTATAGTTGAACACCTCCATTTAAATATACAAGCCACGATGCTTTAAACTGCACGACTTTCTGTCCTCACGCCACAGTGGGCACGTCACGACTAGTAAATAAAAATAAATTGCCTCTGGATACATTATGAATGTAAGCGGGTTAACTACGAATCTAGTTTGTGTTGGAAGAACACCTAGAACAACAACAAACTAGGTTCGTTGTTAACCTGCTTACATTCGTAATGAATTCGTCAAACTACGAAAGTTTTTATAGTAAAATGACTCTGTATACTTACGAGCCACAGCCGGTTGGTTGGCCTCAACGGTAACGTTTTCATACGGTCCGTTTTCAACAGTTACGTTCTCATAGGGCCCGTTCTTGATGTCTTCTGATGGGAACTTGGGCATCGTTGTAGACTTGCTCGGCTGGTCTATACTGCCGCTCGTGTTGGTGGGCAGTGATCTTTGTCTTGGTGGTGCTCTGTAAAAACAATATTAAATTACGATTTTTTTTGATAATGCTTATTTACCTATGTGGATAATTCCGAGAATTTAAATAAACGACGAGTTTTTTATTAAAGACGAACTTTGTGGCGCAGCGGGCGAAGGTCTGCCTGCGACGCAGGAGGTTGCGGGTTCGATTCCCGCCTCGGGACAAATGTTTGTACGATCTGCAGACATTTGTCCAGGGCTTTCTGGATGTTTTCTATGTATAAATATAAAAATATCTATCAATATAGTATATTGTATTAAGTATATCAGTTATCTAGTACCCATAACACAAGCTCTGCTTAGGTTGGGGGTAGATAATGCTGTTTAAAAACAAAGTCCCGTCCAGCTCGTATATTTTTTATTATTATCTTTTTCTAATTCTTCCATTCTGGGGATGCTTTCGACTGGTATTGGTTTGGTATGGATCAGTTGAGATACCTGTAGATTGTTTTAAATTCGTTTAATATTTTATTAGTTTGATTGCTTATTGATGAAACAGAATACAACCAATAACACTTTTGAAGCGATAATGATTATTGATATTTACAAGTTATAACCGTCTCATCCTTATGGAAGATAGTAGAAGAAGTAAATTAACTGAAATAATGTTGATAACCAGAACGTAGCCAAAAATTACTACAGGGCGGACGGCTTTCAACCGTTAATTATGGCTCTGCGCCTGGGGCCCTATTCTGCTAAACTAATCGCTTTACAGCTGTGAGGCCGACTTAGAATTCGCACCACCCCAACTCTTCCCGCGTGTGTCGTAAGAGGCGACTAAGGGATATCCACCGGGGGCGGGCAGCAGCGCCCCCTGCAGAACAATTCTACTACCAAACTGCGATCCCCAACCCGCATGCCCAGCGCGCAGCGTGGGAATTATGAGGGTATTACCCCCATGAGCTAAAGGTGCTTATCTGGTGTACGCCTGCGTCCAGCAGTGGACCAATTTAGGCTGTTAAGGTTAGGTGAGGAATCGCTGTACTAAGAAAATGGTATCGTCGCAACTTCGACATTTTTGACGTGCGTCCCTCTATCTGTTAATATTTATGCAAGTATATCAGTCATCTAGTACCCATAACTCAAGCTCTGCTTAGCTCGGGTCTAGGTGATTCTGTGTGAATGGTCCTGCATTATTATTATTATACTCACACACGTTGCTTAGTTGCTAAATAAAATTCATTAAAAAATCAACTGCTCCCTTTGTTAACCCCGACGCAAAAAGGGGGTTTTATAAGTTTAACGTGTCTGTCTGTGTATCTGTGTATGTCTGTCGTATCGTAGCTCCCAAACGGATGAACCGATTTTCGTTTACTTTTTTTTGTGTCATAGATAATTTTATTCCGAGTGTTCTTAGCCATGTTTCATGAAAATCTGTCGGGGGGGTTTTCATTTTTTTTTTTGTTCTTGTTTCCTTATAAATTATATAGCTAGAACAAACATTTTATAGATCGCGTAAACTTACCTAGTTTCATTCTTGCATTCAAAACTACACCGCTCCTGCACTTTCAAATCGGGCTTCTCTGGTCTTTCCGGCGGCCTATCATGCCTGTTTTCCTGCAAAACAGGCCTTTCTAGCACAACATGACTTGTGTCATTCCACTGTAGTAAACGAAACATGTGTCTGTATTCTGTAGGTATCAAATCTTGCCTTTCTGCAGGAAGTTGAATGTCTACAGGATTTTGTCTATCTATAGGAGTCGAACGCCATTCTATTCTTTCGTTTCTATCATGTCTTTCTGGTATTGGGTTTGAATGTCTATCTCTAACTTCTAAGGGACCAGAGTGTCTAACTTCTGAGCTATGTCTATTATCGGTTCTAACTTCTGTATGTCTATCTTGTCTTAGTTCTAAAGGTCTATTGTCCGTTCTATTTTCTACGTGATTGTTCTGTCTATCGTGTCGCTCTGGTATATTTCTATCAATTCTTTCTGGTAACGGCCATTCATTTTTATCAGGTAACCTATCATTCATTTGTCTATCATTTCGTTCTGTATTTTTATCAGTTCTTTCCGGTAGGGGCCATTCGTTTCTATCTGGATAATTCTTTTCGTTTCTATCGGGTAATTTGTCATTCCATTCTAGTAAAGCGCGATCTGTTATTTCTGGTCTATCAATTCGGTCTGGTATTGGTCTTTCAATGCGGTCTGGTATTTGTCTATCATTTCGCTCTGTTTGATGTCTATCATTTCGTACTGGAATTTTCCAATCATAGCGCTCCGGTATTTGTCTATCGTTACGTTCTGGTCTTTCAATCCGTTCTGGTTGTCTGTCAGTGCGTTCCAGTACTTGACTATCATTGCGTTCTGATCTTTCAATCCGCTCTGGTTGCTTGTCAATACGTTCTGGTAATTGACTGTCAGTATCGTTGTCTATACGTTCTAGGGGAGGGGCGGGTAGTGGTCGACTGTTAGATTGTGGGGTGTTGGCTCGACGTGGTTTCTCGAACGCTCTGGGGTCTGGTGGTATCTGTGAAAATAAATTTTCTTTTTATATTGTACGAAATAAAATGATCTACTAACAGTATTTTACTATTCTAAGTGTTTATCTATTTAATCTATTTACCATAAGACTACTACAGCCACTCTTTGGAGAAAGGGAAAATTCGATAGTGTAAGTATTCTAGATTGTAGTAGCACCCGTCTAGTAGCTATCCGAGCCACGAGTAACGGCTCAAATGCTTTGAGCTAAGTATCAGAAAACTAGACTTCTAGAGTATAAAAAACCTTGGGACGGATTCTGCTTCAACTCGAATAACTAAACAGTTGGAATTGATTCCAGGACAGGGGAAAACTAAATAAAAGCTTGTAAAATAAGCACTTATTTCTCTAGCACTTCGTTTAAAAATATTTAACGTTTTATGAATGTTCTGTAAGGGTTGGACCGTAGAATTAACTCTGATTTATTTATCAGAAATAATTTCTGATTTGACATTTACCTTGTAAAGTGTAAATTAGTATAGGTACCAAATAGTTTATCTTTAGAAGAGAGGCACGATATAGAAATAGAAATAGAAACGTTTATTTGTAACTCAAACACAGACATACAAAATTTAAAACAAAAGAACATAGACAGTTTGTTAAAGTTACAAAACGGTCCCTGTCTCAGCATGAGTTGGTTGTATGTATTTGTTGGATATCTGTCAGTTTTCCATTGCAACACCCTAAATGGGTACATATTGTGATTATAACTTAAACTCACCTAATCACTAAGACCTGATTGTATGAATGCAACAAATAAAATACTGAATACCTCATGCCTAGTATCAATGACTCCAGTGATCGTCTCAGTAGACCCAGTGATAATGGAAGTTAGCCGATGCCTTGAATCTGGTTCGGGTTCTAGAGATGACCGTCGTCTTGGTTCGGCCGGGGATAGTAGATCTGTGAAGTGAGGTTTATATTTGTTATTCTGTGAATTAAAATGAAAGTGGAAAACAGTAAGACAAGTAGTAGGATGCGTTTTATTGAAGACAGCGCGAGTCAATCACAGAATAAAACGTCAAGTGCGAGTCAGACTCGCGCACTAAGGGTTCTGTAAGACCTTGCTTCTGACCAAATTTTATGGCAACGGGAACTGCCCTATAGATTTCGGTCCATGGCGAGAATTTAAAATTATTTGATTTGTGAATAAACTACAAATTATTTTTTTCCTTTACTTGTGCTATAAGACTTTGCTTCATTATTCTAGGTCAACGGGAAGTAGGTTTTGTTACCCTCTATAGGTGCGTATTGCACACTTCAAGCACACGAAATCGCAATGCAAGCTCCGCTTGTAAACTCTTTCTAGGGGGTAAGGGGGGCGACCTTAGCTACCCATACCTATGGGAAGCTAACGTTTTACCTAAATAAGAACCACCAGGAAGATATAACTATGGATAGACTCTTCCTAGGGGACAGAAGTACCAGGAAAACATAACTAGATAGGAGCTTACCTTGAGCGCTTGCGGTCGCCAAGTCTTGCACACTCGACGCCGACGCAATCGCAGGTTCTGCTGGTGACAAACTCTTTCTGGGTGGTAAAGGAGGCGCCCGAAGCTCCCCATAAGCGTTTTCATTCAACGCGGGGGTGCGTCTAGCAGCGCGGGGGGAATGGCGAGGGGAGGCGAGGGGGGAACGGACTGAGGGACGAAGAGCGTCGATGGTTGATGTGGCTGCGTTGAATTCTGCCCAGTCCTGGAATTGCAAATGGAGTTTAATGTAGGGTGGTTTAATTTGAAGTAACTTTTTCTATAAGATGATAGATATATACCTTATTGTCTTTGTATTGTTAATATTTGAAATATTCTTAGTGATAAAGTAGCTAAATAAAAAGAGTTTTATACTTACAAAAGGTACAGCATTCCAATAATTGATAGTAGGTAGGTTTTGATTTGAATCGGGCAGTACTTATTTTATAGTATTCTATTTTTTTCTAGTTTCATAAAAAATAATAAAAATTCTCATTTTATAAACTAAAATATATTTTAACCGAAAGAAATGGCGTGAAATAGTGGAGGCCGACATCATAGGCTCCAAAAATATATATTATAAACTATATGATTTCTAATTCATGCCATCTAGTGTTATGAAAACGAAACTAACCAACACAGGCAAAGAAAAACACAACAAGCACATGTCACCAAGCGTATAATGTCAACATTCATAACTTAGAAATAAATAATTATAATTAAAAATAATAATTAAGAATAACTACGTGCCGAAAAGCATAACAGATTTTTGTAATGTCCATATTTGAATGTCTAAAATTGTTCGACTAAGGTATAAAATATTTTTTTATAAAAGTGATAATAATATTACTTTCGACGAAGAAAGAGACAAAGTTTAATGATAAGGTACCACTTGTAGGGTTATTAACATACATAACGCTATTTCCGCCGCTGGTTCTTTTTATTTTTTTTTATTTTTTCGTATTCAGACAGCCAATAAATATCTCACCGGGACGACACGGCGACGTATCCAAACTTTTGTATGGCAGACGACGTTGCCTAACCGTCTCCTAGTGAGTTAGCTGCCATACGATTTATTTTCTTTTTTATAATTCTAAAGAATTAAAAGTTTGGATACGTTATCAGCGATCCCGGTGCTGTAGAGCCCGTAGAGGCGAAAATAGAATGCATGATACACAAAAGCATGTAAATAAACAAGCAGATTCCGAGGTGGTATTATATCACTTATTTGTAACAATAATACTTCGTAGGACATTTGATCTGAAATCTCTCTATATCATTTCAATACAGCTCACGTTAAATTGAGGCAAAAAAGCCTCATTTCGCTAAGTACTTTTAAATTACAACCTATTACTCCAAATTACGGACATTTGATCCCGTAAAAGATTGCATTGTCAACAACTTAAAATAACTCATAATTTACTATTTAATTGTATTATAAATTTACTACTAGGTATATAAATAAGTACTTAGATCACTCATAACAAAACAGTGGCAAAGAAAATATAATATAAAGTCTTATAAGATGTAAATTGATTTTTTTCTAGTCAATTTCAGTATGAATTTTTGATTAATAGGTTGGTTAAGTAATTCATTATAAAAAATATAGAAGCACCTCTTAAACGATACGGGTACTTCGAATTGACTAGCTTAGAGAAACATAAAATAGTTTTTCATGAACAATAATTAGTTTTTTTATTATTAAGGCCACTTGCACTTTAAACGTCAGGGGGATTTTTACGATAGATTTTAATCAAAGCAGAAAATATTATTTAGATAAACTCATAACATTTTAGATAAATATAAATGCGAAATTTCTCGAAAATTTACAAAAATCAACAATGTGTTTGTTGAAAATTGTCCTAAATTTCTCGACTCTGGACTTAATATACAAAAACCCAAAATTTACCAAAAAAATAACAAAACCAAGCGTATTTAATTTAAACTATAACGTATGAGATGATAAAACAAAATCATAAAGTGCAAATAAAATTTGAAAAAGATTTGATACACTAGATCAAAAATAATTAAAAAATAAGTATGATTTTCTACATTGCAAGCTTGCTCCCATATTACGTTGATATGGTTTCGAAAATAATTTTCTCTATTATGTTTCTCATGCCTACATCTATAGAGCGCACTTATATGATACACGCACGACTTAGCTAGAAATTCCGATTTAAAAAGAAGAATACGTGTGAATGAATATGTGTTTTACATATTTAATTGAAAATAAAGGTCATGTTTCTATTCCTTAATTTAAGGAGCGCACTTTGGCCTAGTTTAGGACTGACGACTCAGCTGAGTAAAAGCTGATTTAAAAAGAAGAAAATACGCTTTCCATTTTCTTAAAAAGAATAAAAGAGAGTTATCATATAACCATGGCTTGATTATGTAAAAAAAAAATAGTAAAGCAAAAAATATAAATAAGTTTATTTGATGTTTATTTTTTTCAGAAACTCCTCCGATCCGTTCGAATCCCTTTTGAAAATGATTACGCGGTCATTATTTAGAATTATGATAGGCGGTAAAGAGAAAGCTCATTCCTGAGTGTTTGGTTTGAGTCCAGCAGCGAATATAGGCTGATGATGACATCCCTGGGTGAACTAAGACAATGCTGAGCACGCGCAAGACAAATTCTTTTTACTTAATACACGTCTTATCAACGGATAGGGATGCATATAGGGGAAGGCCTTTGCCCAACAGAGTGGATGTTACAGGGTAATAAAGATAAGATAATCTTTATTTGTGGCTCAAATGTAATCAAATTGTATAAACGACATAAGCAGTAGTGACGAGTCAATGTCTGCGTGTTTTTTCTGTGTTCATTGTTTCCTATATTTTGTATTTATGGTGCATCATTTTTCATTGTGTGTTACCATTTCTATAAATCACGGTTAAGAATTTAGACGAAATCAAGTGTAACATGTGTGGGTGGAATAAATACTGAGTACTGAAATTCTTAGTAAAGTCAAAGTACGCTCTATAGATTTAGGCCTGAGTAAACCCTCAGTATCGTTAAATCATATCAAATCATGCCTGTTTTAGTTCGAACTTCACTACTTTTATTAGTTTGCAAGAAATCGCAAGATTTTGACAACCACAAGCGAAGAGCATAAAAAACGTAAAATGCTAGCAGCAAGCATAATTGTTTACAAAGGAATGTTTGTTTACTAAAGTATACTATGATTAGAATAAATAACCGTCTAATTTTAGGTGTAAGTCAGTATTGGACTTTACAAAATAGTTATGACTAAAAGACCATCTTGACAGGCCGCCATAGACACTCGGTCTTATGGCGGAATCAGTTTTTTTTTTTAATTTATTATATTTGAACCACCTACGTCACTTGATATACATAGAAATTACAATATGGAATGTAGGTAATCATAGCTTTTAGAGCGCTTGTCCTCATCTAATTACGGACGGTTACATGGATCAAACAATAGAAAATTACAGAAGTTGACAAGGCTGTTAGTAGCTACAGTAAAACTAGTCTAAAAAAACCGGATTTTGACTATTTTCTAGGTTCAACAAGTAATTTAGACAGCAATTAAGAAGTTTTGTACACATTGTAAGCTATTTGCTTATGAATCTTTGCTAAGATAAACTTTGAATCAATACAGTTTTGGAGTCTATCGACTTATGTTAAGAAAAAAATATTTTTTAATGTCAATAGACAGACTCCATAACGGCAATAGGGTATTTCCATAGAATTTTTTTATTTTTATCGATTGTTTTAGTTAATACAAAAAATATAAAATCCAAAAAAATAAAACAAATAATACGGTAAAAACAAAAAGTAAAACTGCTTTCAGTTTCGGGTGATACAAACTCTGCCATATTTTTGTTCTGTGACGTCACACTTCACATTTTCAACTCAAAGCGCTTCTGTTTCTTTGTTGATCTTTCAATCAAAATATAATTACATAGAAACAAACGATATAAGCTAAAATTTAAATTTACAGAAAACACAAACCAACCGCGAAATAATACAAAGAGATATCCCGCCAAAGCCTCATGACATGACAATACAAAATGTGCAGTGTGACGTCACATTCGCTCTAGCCAATAGCGTTGCGTTTAGAAATTTAGCGATCGTGATTTCAAATATCTACTTTCAACGATTAAATTTAATAATGGAAACATCAGAAAATACAAAAATAGATATACAGATATATTTCTATATCAATAGAGAATACGTAAAAAGATGATTAGCTTTTTTGAAGTCACATGCATATGCCTATATCCTATTGTGACGACTTCTGTGGCGCAGCGGGCGAAGGTCTGCCTGCGACGCAGGAGGTTGCGGTTTCGATTCCCGCCTCGGGATAAATGTTTGTACGATCTGCAGACATTTGTCCAGGGCGTTCTGGATGTTTTCTATGTATAAGAAAAAAATATCTATCTATTTAGTGTATTGTATTAAGTATATCAGTTATCAAATACCCATAACACGAGCTCTGCTTAGCTTAGGGCTAGATAATGCTGTGTGAATTGTCCAGGATTATTAATTATTAATTTATTAATTTCGTAGATTGTTTTAGCGTGGGTTCATAGCAAATGGCTTACAATGCGCACCAAAATTCTTATCTGCTATTGAAATTTCTTGTAGAACCCAGAAAATAGTAAAACCCGAATTTTTTCGATCGTCACTGACCCACCTTATTAGAATAAAGTTGATTAAAAATAGTAAATAATGTTGGGAATGGCTTTTAATTGCAGGATAGTACTTTCGCCAGCGATACACTCTCCCGTGTACTATAACTACTTTGTAAAGCATTATAATGGGCTCACCACATTTTTGACGCAGAATCGACAAAGCCGGTAAGATACAGTCAGAAACAGAAACATTTCAGAGTTAAAATGTACGACCACCTTTATAGGTTGTTATAGATATGAAACACATCACATTTTTCGTTTATTAACAAGAGTCGTGTGAAGATTTAAAAGGACTTAAAATCATTCAAATCGAGCACGCCCGTATTTCGTATAGTTAACGTTTTTCTGATAGTTTTCTGCCGGCTTAGCCAATTCTATTTCAATAGTAGTAAAAACCAAGTCCACATTTATAATGGAATGTCCCAAAACAAGTCCGTGCACACACGTCATGGCATGTTGCGTGCAAAACTAAGCATGCGGTGATTTCCGTCGGCGCCTCTGCAAACAAACAATGACAGTGAAATGATGATGACATGCTGGGTTGGTATTTAGCCTTGGGTGTGCGCAAAAAGTAGTGGTTCTGATGGGGTTTGAACCCGCTACTTCACTTTTATGCTTCTTATTTCATGACGACATTAAAGCTAGAAACAGACTGAGCCCACGCCGCGACGTACGCGACGCATTCTGAGATCTGGACATGTGAATTTCTCATGAAACAGATGGCTTTAAGAGGGTGCATTGCACGCCATTTTGTGAACAGGATAGGCATAGGATTCCGAGTTTATAGGAGCGGAACAGAGCATACGTTTTTGTAAGCGCAAAAATGTTTTTGCTTATTTACAAGAAAACTATACAACATATAAAGAAACTGTATTAAGGAACCAAAGAATTTGTATTGACCTGCGAATCAAAACAAAAATAGTTTCTATAAGCCGCTGGGTTCCAGAGTACCGTGCACTTTCATGATTTTTTTTTTCGTAATCTTTTTTCGCAACAGTATTTTCCAATTAAGGAACTGAAGAAAACATGTTAAATTTTATGTAATTCAACTTTTTTACCACGGATTCCGTGAGTACTGAGATCTAAGCCTAGTTCGACAACCAAACCCGCTTAGTTCGCCCCTTAAGACATACTTATCGTACGCCACGCCATCGAGCGTTTCCTTCATTTCATCGCGTACGTTGCAAAGCGTGGGCTCTGTTTCTAGTCAGTCAGTCTGTTTCTAGCTTTATACTACAAAATTAAGACAAAACTACGGGTAAAAACATGCCACAGGCGACTCATGACTTTCTTGCAAGTCTTGCGAACTAGCTAGCAAAGTGACCTCCTACTCGGTTATAGCACCCTGGTACTTTTAGAGGCCAGACCCAATTTTCAATAAAAACCTAGGCTAAATTGCAAAATGTTCAAAGCTGAGCGATCGTGTAGAATATCTCTAGCTAGACTATCAGTAAAGCATCGAACATGAATAATTTAAAAAAAAAGTACTAATCAGCATTTTGAAGTTCTTTCAACAGATGCTGTTTCAAATCCCACCAGAATTAGAACTTATAAGCGATTATATGAATACAAAAACACCGACGAAATCAGAGACACAAAAATAATATCAAAATGCTAAATACCAAGCCGCAGAACAAAACAAATGATTCAGACAAGCCCAAATAAAAACATCACAACAAATCGTACACCATGCTAGCAATAACCATGAAGACACTATCATGTTTATTGATTTAAAAACACTTATAACGGCTGGTACATATTTCATAGTAAAATAAATGACAGAAAGTTATTGGGTGTTTTCCATGTATCATAAAATACATCTATGTATCTATCTATTTACGACTGCACACTTACAACGGCTGGTACATATTTCATAGTAAAATAAAAGACGGAAAGTTATTGAGTGTTTTCTATGTATCATAAAATACATCTATGTATCTATCTGTTTACGACTGCTTATTATTAGCCTTAGTTCAATCAAGGTATCCGCCGGGCCCCATAGACTCACAATGTGCACTGAAACCGTCTGTATCAAAGGAGAAGCCATTTGACATTTTGTGATACCAGTTCAACTAGTGTCATTTTAGCGTTCGGACAGGAAGCATGCAGCTGTGCAAGCATGCCTAGCAAAATTGCAAAAATCACAAGTCCAAGACACAAGAATTCCTATTTTCAGTAAAGTTGTAATGCATTTTTACCATAATAATGTGGTATTAGCCCTATCCTTAAGAAATCAACGTTGAAAATTATTTTTTAGTTTGTTTATGTTACGATTTTGACTTTGTTCTAAATTCATTCAAATTCAAGATAATTTTTGTATTTCATTTATGTGTTCTTGCATTTTTTATAGCATAAAAAGAATAGTCAGCAATTATTATCATTGTTTCAAACATTTATGAAATATAAGCAAAAGTTGAAATTTTTCTTTTCTTTTTGCATTTTATGTGTTTAGTATTAACACAGAAACAGTTTTTAATTAGGAACCAAATGAATTTAATATAGGTAACGGTATGATCTTTAGATTGATCCTATAAAAAACAGCGTTTATTATTTTCAGGTTTCAACCACTTATGATCAAAATAAAGTAATTTCGGCTCCACTTATCTCTTGTTCCGTATTCACAGAACTTTTCACGGCTCTGCGCAAACTGTCTGCGTCAAAACAAGTCGTAGAAAATTTCGAGTGACATTTTTGCAAGGTTCTAGATGTCTAAAGAGTAGGCGCTAGGCGGCGGATGACTGATCGAAGGTATATGATTGTACTTATTATGAATTGTCCAACATTATTTATTTATTTTTAAATAAATTTATTTCCTTCCGGCGTCGATTTAGGTACGCAAACCAAGCGACAAAACAATTAAATTGTCGCAGTCATTTTATTCACATCGTAAAGAAAGGGGGGGCAACATTTTAGTACTATGTAACAATGGCCATACACACGCCGTTTTAAGTGTTTTTATCAACCATGATGAACGTGTTAAGCGCGTGTTAAGGTTGTATTTACCTCTGCATCGTCAATGTCGTCTGTCAGTCCGTTGAATGTCGCGTTTCGCCAACCATTGCCGTTGTAGTTCCCTGATATTGTTACGTCTATGCCTGTAAAACATCAAACGTTAATCATAGTAAAACATCAAACTAATATTATAAATGTGAAAGTTTGGATAGATGTTTGTTACTTCTTCGCGCCAAAAATACTGAACGGACCGGGCATTTTGCATTTTTTATTACTACGCATTTTGCATAGACGTCAAATTTGGTTTCAAAGTAGGCAATTTGTAAAACTAAAACTGAATTTGTGATACAATGACGGTAAAATAGGGTTTTTACTAGGTCTATTACTTATCTAAGATGGTATTTTAATAAGTTTTGTAATAGCAAGGATAATACAAAGGGTTTTTTTTGAAATTTACCAATTAAAATAGTCAGATTGCCGGTTTTGAAACTGGTCGACTCAGATGTGACCTACATCAGAGTCGACCAGTTTCAAAACCGAACCAGATCTGTAATAACACATGGGCTACTTTCTATCCTATAAATCAGTTCCCAATGAAATAAATACCCTTTAAACGTTTCCATAAAAGACACGTACGACGCCGTGGGCGCAAAACTAGTGCTCAATTACTCCCAGCATTCCTCCCCTTCAAAACTGTAGTTAATTTACGACTAGATAATCAAACACTTACTAGAACCATTGCACCCGGATGATCCTGAGGAACCGGATGAGTTGGAAGATACTGGCTTCACTGCAGTCTTTGTGTTTACTCTGAGAAAAGAAAACAAGGAATAAAGTCATTTCTAACGGGATATTTAATATCGATAAATTTGTTATTTATTCCGTGATCATGGCGCATGAAACTGTGCCGAAATATTGGAAAGCTCAAAACTCAAATCATGGTAAATATCCCGATAAAAATGACTTTAGTGTTAAAAACCATGATGGATTTAAAAGTTTTAACAAGGAATAAATTATACATCTGTTATTAGATTATTTATACACTGAAAAAATATTATTTACGTAGATTAAGATCTTGTATACCTAATGTGATCACGCACATGAATCCATATGAGCCTGATAAGATCTTGTCTTCTGTGACTATGAGAACTTAGTTAAATCGTAATAGCTCCTTCTACCAAGTAATGATTTGGCTTTATAAAGTGTAGTTATTTAGTTTAATTCAGAGATTAAATGCAACAAAGTTGTTTGCTAACCCCCTGCAAATAAATGTTTAATATGACAAAGTGAATATTTATTTTGACTTAGAGCATTGATATATCAATGATGTGCCTATTTTTTGTTTTAAACAAATTCGATATGTTGCAGCTACCATGCATTCTTGTTTGTATTCAATGAGATATTTATCATTCCAACTATTTTGACGCCAACTAGGATAAAATACGTCTTATTTGGGCTATATTTTTTTCAGTGTAGGGTATTAATCGCGTTTATGTACTTTTCCCCGACGTTATATAAGGTTTACACACTGTCGTGGTCACGGGATGACTAGATACATAAACTCGATAAATACCTAAACACAAGCTAAAAAAATCTGAGAGGTCGTATATTATGGGTCCTTCAGTACCTATATAATCGGCTGCCTGACTGGATCCGGAATATATATTTCAAAATTGTATTTATGCTAAAATGCATGTAGAAGAGTTAGACCAACAAAGTGATTTACATAATTATGATACACGCAAAAAAGAAAATGTCGTCATTCCGAAACATAGACTAGCGAAGTTAAATAAGAGCTTTCTCTACCTTTGTATAACATTTTATAATAAATTACCTTAACATGTAAGGAAACTTAATTTTAAAAGTTTTTGTGAAATAATCAGAAGCTTTTTGCTATGTAAATCATTCTATAATATTGACAAAGCTATTTCTGATGAATTTTGTAATCATACCAATGGTTATGACGTTATGACTTTTCCGAGTGTACGTAACTGTATCAAAAAGGAATAAATAAATGAACTGAACTTAAAATGTAGTTTCCATATCTATTTCACATAGGCGTTGATGGCAGTGAACGCGTTAAGAGATACTGAACTCACTTTTCTGTATTAGAGTTAGGCGGACGTGGCGGTACGAACGCATCTACCACGACTTGCTCCGTTCCCTTGATCTCCGCCCGGCAGAACGGACAACCTTGTCCTTCTGAATCCTGAAACAAAATCATAATCATTGTTAAAATAGTAATTAAATATAGAATGTAGCGACATCAAGTGTAACATTAAGTTTACCTACGATGGAATAAATAAATACAATAAATAATTTTTTGCTTCTTAAGGTTTAAGGTGGTCTGGGTGTTTTCTATGTATAATAAAAAATATATCTATCTATGTAGTGTATTGTATTAAGTATATCAGTTATCTAGTAGCCATAACACAAGCTCTGCTTAGCTTGGGCTAGATAATGCTGTGTGAATTGTCCGGCATTATTTATTATTATTATTATTAATGTGTCTTCACAGCTATTTTTGCTTCTTAATCTGTTAAGACACATTAAGGCGCTACCCCGACCCTAGCATTTCAAACCAACGAATTTTCAAAAATCGATTGGGCAGTTTGTGATACGTATCAAAAGCTTTTTTTTGTCTTTGTAAAAGTTTTATTTTGTATGCTTTAAGCAGAGATGCGAAGCTGCTCTTTTTAAAAAAGGGCTAATGTTCAGAAAGAGTGCAAGGCGCATAAAGAACATGAAATAACTTACAATCTGCCAGGCGGTAAGGCACGGCGTACAGAGTAGGTGTCCACACGGCTCTATCCGTATATCCTTGTCGTTTTCAGCGCAGATCTTACAGAGTTGGAAGGTGCTTCCTGAAAAACAATGGAAATGCGTTACAAAGAATTTATTTCACTCAAACATGCTAAGTAATCTTGTCACTATTTTGACAACCTTTTTTGAGCAGTCTGCCTTGCCAGCGGGAGTCGGCCTTCATTTCTGCTTGTCCATCAAGAGCTGCAATGCTGACCGCGCTGTGATGACCTGGATCTGTGTTACGCTGCGCTTTGGCCATCATCATCCATACAAAAATCTTCAATTTTGCATATCGATTTTTTTTTTCAAAATGAATATCAGAAACCTGACGCTTTAGGGCCTTATTTTAATAGACACTTGTTAGGTATTTGTTTTAATGTCTTCTATTTAAATATATAATTTTTATTGTGCGCGGCGATTTTGAATAAATAAAAAACAAAATGCTGACCGATATTAGGGCCAAAATCTGCGAACACCTTTCTATTCCTACCACAATTTTTGACGTAAGCGTGAAATTACTTTATTTATTTACTTTATTTAAGGCTTATGAAGTAACATTCTGTGTCCACCTGAGTTGGTGGGGTGGATTCTTACGCCACGACCGTCACGGCCTCGCGTCTAAGGGTTAATTTGTTTGACTTTGACTTTGACTTTGAGACTGCAGTTGTGAGTTTTAGACTTTCATTGTAAAAAGAAACTTACCCATCTCACAATAAAGCTCATACTGCTCCTGCGTGACCGTGATGTGATCTTCTGCGGGTGATATAATGGCACTGCTCAGATCTGGGTTTACATCTCTGCCGTCCGGGTATAAGTAGCTGGAATAGTAAAATGTTCATAAATGGCATGGATGAAAAAACAAGAAAACTATGTAGGACGACACGGACAGAGCCAAAAATTGAGAAATTTTCGAAAACTCGTATAACCGTCGTATACGAAGGTAGGCTGGTCCTGTTGACCAGAAAAATTGAAAAAGGAAGGGCCTCCAGTTTTAATTTTAAGCTTAAGAATTTGACTTACTTACTCTAAGTGTACTAGGTACTTACACCTATTGCCATACTACCTATCAACGGTAATAAATAATTTTAGATTTTTTATCTCTTCTCTGTTTTTGTCATGTCTCCTATATTTTAATTGTAAATGTTGTGTTCTTTGTATTTTATGTGTATTTTTTTTTACTTTTTTTACCGTTTACCCGCGAGGTGGACCGATAACCAGGTCGCGGGAAACCGCTGGATGCGGGCAGCGCAGGACCTTTCATTAAGACGAGGGATCTCAAAGATCGTCTTAATCATCGTCTTAATGTCTAAAAGATGAGAGGTTTACTGCTGCACACATGTCCAGCAGTAAACATAAACATCTTTTGGCTGAAGTACTTAATGATTCTGAAATTTTATGCTTTAGCTACTCACAATCCCTCCCTATATCCGTCCAACAGCGCTTGCACCAAACTCTTGTTCTGCGGTATTGTCTGCAGTATTTCTCCGTCTACCGTCACGTAGCCTATCGCCCATTGACCTAGCCGTGTGCAGGACAACCTGAAAAAGAAAGTAAATAAATAGATAACTATAGCCGAACAGGGCTTACAACAATGGGGGTGTCTTTACTGGCCGGCCCGGCACCGATACCGAAAGTACTTAACGACACTGCACCGACAGCTACATTCTTCATTTGACCGACACGACACGAAGGCTCTGTAATTCCACAGAGACCTCGCACGCACGCTCACATAGAAGCTTGCATAGGTAAGGTACACAATACATACGGACGATGCCAGCCCGACACAAGTGAGAGAATTGCTGCGACGACATGTCGGGCCGAGCCAATGAGACAGAATTATGCGTCCACCGATGTCAGGGTAGGTATCGGTGCCAGGCCGGGCCGGCCAATGAAGAGACGCCCATGAGTGGCCACAGAAGTCCATAGATAGAGGTGGTTCAGGAACGCTATTTGTTACGTCGTTTGGGGGAGGGCTATGATCAGCAGTGGAGGTATATGGAATGATATGATGGACATAGATAGTTATCTCTTTATTGTAAAAGTACACCACACAAAAGACAAATAACAATAGAGAGGAAATGTCGAGAAACGCAGGAGTACATTTCACACGGCATTATCTAGCCTCAAAGTAAGCAATTTCTAGACATGGGATCACATAAAAAGCTACTTTCATAAAGGAATAGCACATGCGAAGCCACAGGCAGAAGCTAGTCTTATATATGCACACCCAAACTGACACGGCTTGTGAAAGTTTGGGAATAACTTTGAAACATACCTAATACCTATACAACTGACCACTAGCGCAGACCAAGCTTATTTGAGATATGAAAATGGACCCCACTTTCTATACTGACTGACCTTTCGGGAGCATGAACCAAGCCTTTAAATACCACATCTTAAAATAATTATAATAGTTTTCATGGACTGAAATAGATTACGCTCGTGCCTATTTCAGTCGATCGAGCCGATTTGTCTGAAGTTTTCCGTACCTAAGTAAAATGGGGCGGGAGTGGAGATTTGTAAAAGTAACCAATAGCAATGTGGCAAAATAGCGTTATATGACTATCACGTCATGTATTCGAGATTCTATTGGTTGTTTTAATATCCCATCCCTTGTTTTCTAAATGAGACCAAATGCCTCAAATCTGATAGATACATTATGATAAGATAAGCTTCACTGCACCGAATTGAGTTAAGTAGTGGTGAGTGCAAGTTATGACACTGACTGATCATATTGAGTTAATTAAAATTTACGTTAGTGAATATACACTAAATGGATAGCCAGATTTAGTAGGTATAGACGTAAAAACGGCGTGCTTGTGAAACTGGATACATAACTTCTTAGTTCGTCTTCGTATTGTAGCCTAAAGTCCCGTATAATCACTTTGCGCGAGGAGTTCAGAGAGGCAACATCACTGGCAGGAGTCTGTCGTTGTTGCTTGGCACTCTCAGTATCATTCTCAGGGTCGAGTATTGTGGTGTCCTGGTGATGTCTCGATGAAACGAAACTAGTTGACGACTTACTTTGATATATTTTTCATGGAGTAGTTGGTGTGAGCTTTTCTTACAATTAGGTGTGCTTGAAGTTGGAGGGTAAGTGAGTTGGCAATTTTATAGCGTAAGTCAGTTTTTTATTTTCTCTGATTGCATGGCATGGTTAATTTGTGGGAGGTTGGCTGGTGCATGCGATTGTAATTTCGTGGATCTTATCAGAGAAAGTTTTGCGCGGAATTGTTAATTACCTATTTAGTATCATAATACCCTGAACTCACCTGAACACGTAACTGCCAGCCTTGTGTATGTACTTCTGCAATCTCGCCTTCACCTCGTCGTATGTGAGGAACGCGACGTATCCAGGATGCGTTACTGCCAGCAGCTGCCAATTTCTTAGCAGCGTACTCCACGGTTGGAATAGCCTGGAAAAGAAGCAAAAGAAAATTAATTTACAGCAATAATAACAAGAAGGGTAATTTCACACGCTGCAGTCAAACATCAAAAGTCTTACTGTACTTTTAAGGAGTTGTTTTGGTTAGGTCTTGTAGGCAGAGAGACACGTTACATTCCCAAGTACGATGTGAATGGAGATCGCTGTTCCCCTCTTCATATTTGGGTTATTTTAAATATCCATAGAATTCCATGTAAATAATACTAACCGCACGAGGAAAGGCAGTGAGGGTCGGGTTCTAGGGGGTTCTAATGAGCTATGGTCATAAGGCAGCTCATCACCGATATGCCTGGAGAAGTCTCGTGAGATTTTGATCATTGCATTGCTGCGATCATCAGTTCCCCAAGCGTTAGATGCTTAGAAAAGGGAAATATACTAGGATTGTTGTAATAGAAAATAATATAAAGAAATTCCTTTATATGGATGTCGCTAGCATTTACTAGTTATTTAATGCTAGATTAATCATAACTGTGCAGATATTATTTCAGCTTAAGCGTTGGTGGTATTTTCTGTTATCTACAGGAAAATTGCATACGAAGAGTTTCTGCACATTTTTCCTGTTAAAACACGTGTTAGATAAGAGTGGTGTTATCGGATTCATAATGTTACCATAGAAATGGGCTAGTCAGGTCCACAGAAATCCAATAGTCCAAAATGATACGAAAGTTGCCCCGTGAAAACTTCCAATTCAAAGATGGATATAAAGTTACCTTGTGAAAACGTCGAACTCGAAGTTGGATATAAAGTTACCTTGTGAAAACGTCGAACTCGAAGTTGAATATAAAGTTAACTTGTGAAACGTCGAACTCGAAGTTAGATATAAAGTTACCTTGTGAAAACGTCGAACTCGAAGTTGGATATAAAGTTGGCTTGTGAAAACGTCGAACTCGAATTTGGATATAAAGTTACCTTGTGAAAACGTCGAACTCGAAGTTGGATATAAAGTTTGTGAAAACGTCGAACTCGAATTTGGAATAAAGTTACCATGTGAAAACGTCGAACTCGAAGTTGGATATAAAGTTAACTTGTGAAAACGTTGAACTCGAAGTTGGATATAAAGTTACCTTTTGAAAACGTCGAACTCGAATTTGGATATAAAGTTACCTTGTGAAAACGTCGAACTCGAAGTTGGATATAAAGTTTGTGAAAACGTCGAACTCGAAGTTGGAATAAAGTTACCATGTGAAAACGTCGAACTCGAAGTTGGATATAAAGTTAACTTGTGAAAACGTTGAACTCGAAGTTGGATATAAAGTTACCTTTTGAAAACGTCGAACTCGAATTTGGATATAAAGTTACCTTGTGAAAACGTCGAACTCGAAGTTGGATATAAAGTTAACTTGTGAAAACGTCGAACTCGAAGTTGGATATAAAGTTAACTTGTGAAAACGTTGAACTCGAAGTTGGATATAAAGTTACCTTTTGAAAACGTCGAACTCGAATTTGGATATAAAGTTACCTTGTGAAAACGTCGAACTCGAAGTTGGATATAAAGTTAACTTGTGAAAACGTCGAACTCGAAGTTGGATATAAAGTTAACTTGTGAAAACGTTGAACTCGAAGTTGGATATAAAGTTACCTTTTGAAAACGTCGAACTCGAATTTGGATATAAAGTTACCTTGTGAAAACGTCGAACTCGAAGTTGGATATAAATTGAAAATTGAAATTGAAATTGAAAATTTATTTATTCAGACATTCATCCATTTTGTTAGTAACACAATATTATTAAAGTTAACTTGTGAAAACGTTGAACTCGAAGTTGGATATAAAGTTACCTTTTGAAAACGTCGAACTCGAATTTGGATATAAAGTTACCTTGTGAAAACGTCGAACTCGAAGTTGGATATAAAGTCGTTACACGTTAGGTCTATGGTCGTCTTGAGCGCCATCGTCTCCAACCCAGATGATATCGGATGCACGTTGTTCAGCTCTTCGCGGAATATCTTCCAGGGTACCAGTGTACTGTGGACAAGGAGAATTCATTCATTAATAATCGTTTTATGATATGTTTCGGCAGCTGCAGCTGTGTGCCGGCTTAGAATTTAAATCACCCCAATTCTTCCCACGGGTGTCGTAAGAGGCTTCTATGGGATTTCAATCGGGAGCGGGCAGCAACGCCCCTTGCAGAACAATTCTACCACCGAACTGCAATCCCCGACCCGCATGCCCAGCGTTTGGATTATGGGCATTAACCCCCCATTAGATAAGTCATTAAGGCGGTTATTAGGGGGAGGCCTGCGTCCAGCAGTGGACCAATATAGGCTGTTGAGGTGAGATGAGTGAAAATATTTTGAGACGAATATGAGTGGTACCTGCAGATAAAAGGAGGCAGTATCCTTTGAATTGATTCATACCTAGCGTAATCTTAATTTAATAAAGCACTCAATTATAATGTGAACGAAGCCATATCTTTTAACGTTTTAGCAAAATTATTGTATACAGCCCTGTCCTAAAAATTGTTCTGAGGTCGTTTCGTTTTCCGTCTCCTTTTTCAATAGGATTGGGTACAGCGCCTCTATCGTACGGACACGAAACTACGCCCATCCCATACAAAAATGAGACGTCACGATCACGTCTCGATACCATTGTCAACCGGATTCCTGGCTCTGATTCTGAATCCGGTGAACAGATCATAATACAAGGAAATGTGATAAATTCTGCTGCCCAGTTCAGATGTAATTGTGAGTGTGTCATATGATATACTACATCGCCTTCGCCGCTCTTGGTGCATAAAAAAAATATGCCCGTATACTCTTGTACGGCCGATCAGGCCCATTTGCCGTCGCCATTTTCCGCGAGTGGGAGGAGTTACGCCTATTTATTCTCAGGTGTCAGGGGTTTGCGGTTTCAACTGTGTCTGTCCGTCTGTGTCCTAATCGGAAGGAGGAAAGGTGACGGAAGAATGGGGTCGGCGAGTGTGTGGATCGGTGGGCGAACGGAAGAATGGGGTCGGCGAGTGTGTGGATCGGTGGGCTCGCCGGCCATGTATAGGAGGAAGAGGGGACGCCAGTCGGGCCGCGGAGGTTTTAAATGTTCCCGTGGAAATGGAGAAAGAGGGACACCGGAGATTTTTTTATTAGTTGGTATTACGTCCTCAGGGCGTCGAGTCCCACATTCATTCTGGTCCCCCCAGACCCGCTTCTTCGGAAATGAATTTCCTCGCCGTCTAATAAAAAAAAGGTGTCAGGGGGTATTGCAAAATGTAATTGCGTAAATAGTACCAGCGGGTCTACTTAAACTAGGTGCCACATGTAGGTTCAAAAGGATTACATCATCGCTTCGACCAATAGTTGCTCTCACACTAGGGAGTGTATTAGTATTATATTATGTCAATTGTATGTAATAACAATAGGGTATCATGGGTACCATAATCAATTGTATAGCTGAAACAGTGGCATTGTGATGAATAATAGAATTAGGTAGCTGATATTCGTACGATGGGAATCTGGGAACGCTTGGTTTGATCTCAGAATCCAGTCGCTTACACATCGATATGCAAATATGTGGCATTGAAATGTTATAAATAATTGTCCAGATAGGGATGAGATAATACAAACAAAGCCGATCCATAAATAGATCGATGCGATGTCCGCACTTCTACAATCTATACTGGTCCACTTCTGGCCTCCCCGTGATAAACGCTTTATTGGATTTTATCATTTGGTGGTGTTACCCATAATACCTTCGCTGCGCGCTGGGCATGCGGGTTAGTGATCGCAGTTCGGTGGTAACATTGTTCTGCAGGAGGCGCTGCTACCCGCCCCCGGTGGATACCCCTTAATCGCCTCGTACAATTCCCACGGGATCTTACGATTCCGTCGCTCACATAGATTTAAAAATGTGGCATTAAAGTGGTAGGTACAATAAGAACAAAACCGACGGGGTCTGTAATGTAATGACTGACTTGCTGGCTGCGATGATGATGGCCGAAAGCGCAGTGTAGTGCAGGTGGCCTGGAGGCCATCGCAGCATCGGCCAGGGGCCAGCAGTGCAGGGGCCAGCAGTGCAGTAATTGCAGACCAAAGCTTAGCAAGTAATTAAAAAAACACATATCACATACAAACAAGCAAAGTTCGGCACTCTTCAAACTCTTGGTGCATAAAACCGTCCCTAACGATTCCCTCACAAATACCTTCACTTACCTCTTTCATTGTTAAAGTTTTTCCTTTTCTAAATTTAGAATACAATTGCTACAGTTCCCATTTCCCTCTGAACCCTCTGCAACCTTTAGGTCTGGACAGCAGAAACGAGTGCAAATGATAAATATTTAAAGCCCCTTTCAGGTGATTCCCGAGTGCCCGATGTAAATGCGCCGGTCCGGTCGACCCTCGTTTCCGGTTACCCGGATATTAGGTTCACACGTGGTTTTACTCGTGTAAAATGTCAACTGTATAGGTACTTTTCCCTAACAGTCGAAACTGAACTTTAGATAAGGAAAAGCAGTTCTATTATGAACGTCTGAAACTAGTTCGTTTTTAGTCAATGTTAAATACGGTTACTTTCATGTAGGTATGTTATTGAACAAGGCCGAAAAAAAAAATTAAGATACCTATTATTTGATTTCTTAGAAATGACTCGTGAGTGTGGGGTTACAGACTGTAATAATAATAAATAACAAAAAACCTTATGTTATTGAAAGTTTCTAACTAAGCGGAAAATGTAGGATTGGAAGATAATTGTGGCGAATTGGTAACGTCACAGGAACATAATATTACGAGTATGTTTAAAGAGTCACAAAAGTAAAAATTTGGATGAATACTTTAATTACCCTATGACCAACATTTTACCTGGTGCTATCTGGCCTACAATAGATACAGAATTGCAAGACTGCTAGATAGACCAATATATACCATGATTCGTGCCTTGAAGTCATTCAGCTGAAGTAACATACAAACAAACTCACATCCACACTAATACCACAACCTACCTATATGCATACAGTCGTTCTACGAAGGCGTTTTGACAGGGCAATCGTACGGGGTTCACTCTTGAGACCAGCTAAAACAACCAAGTAAACTCCCCTTCCATGCATAATATTAATAACAACAGTCTACCTACACTAGAAGCACATATGACTCAATTTACTCTTAGCCACCTAGAATAACATACATACAAACAAACAACTCTTACCTCCATACAAGTAACGATACTCAACCTACGGAAACAAACGGAAACTTAAACAACGTTCCGTTTGCACATGATAACGTGTGAGGGCAGAGCGAGCGGGGGGAACTAAGGGGATATTCCTTAGTTAGCTAAGCTTTTTTATCTCGAACAGATACATTTCAAAATTTTCACCTGATATAAGAGTTACTCATTAATTCGCTCTTGCTTTGAAGAGCAGCAGCTCAAACAGAGCAACAAACAAAAACTACACTATATACGAGTAGATAGGAAGCCCATAGGAAGACTTCTATGGAAACAAACGGAAACACATACGACGTTCTGATAGCGAGTTAGCAACGAAAGAGATATTCCGAGCTGAGCGTTTATCATGAAAAGAGTCGTAATTTCAAAATTTCCCCTGATGTGAATTGCGATGATGATATGGGCCAGGTTGTATCACTTAGGTCTAAAAGGTCTTGAGACCAGCTAAAACAAGAAACAAGTATACTACCTTTGCATCCATAATATTACTAACACCACGGAACCAAACGGAAGCATAATACGACAACGTTCCGTTCGCCGTCTAATAGCGTGTGGGGGCCAGCAGTTAGGAACGAAGGGGATATTCCAAGCTGAGTTTCCTGTCCGGGTGACGTTTATATGACTTCCGGATGGTTAAGTAGATCGAAGTGTTCGGGCGTGTTAGAAACAAAGGTCGAGAAGTTTTGTAGACTTCGTAAAAGAGACAAGGGACCGTGACAGCTTCTCTGCAGAGCTACCACTTGTTATTTTCACACTTGGTTTATTATATTTAGCACAAAAAAATCGAATTTCATTGCACATTTGAACCAATGAGCCCTTTTTGAAATTCGTTGTGTGGAAATTCGTTCAAAACGGTGAATCATAAGCATAACTCAGAAGGTCCCAGTTTTGGTTCTCGCCAGAAATACACTGCAGAATCAGTTTTCTAGTCTCCGAAAAGGCATGTTTAAATTTGGTCTCGATAGAGAAATACCTAAAGCCTCAAAAGCATGGACACCACAATCTCTCATTATGCAGTGTAAGCTCAGCATCACACTGTCTTACATCTGAATCAATAGCTGCGGTTGCACGTTGCACTAATTACACTAGCTGACTATTAGATTTGAAGTCACGTGTATGATTTCGATAGATAGAGATTCTCTAACTAACGAAGGTAAGTCAACCGATAAACTAGTTAACGCATTCACTGCCCAGCCTGGACACGGGGGAGTAGACTAGCATCTGCGTCATGATAGTGTTTAATAATGAGGTTTAACCGAAGAATTATGATGCACAAAATTGAATAGCTTCAGAGTTTGATTGAGGAAGTTTAGAAGAGCATGACAAAACAAGCCGTAGTCATAAAGTAACCTTATAATCTAAGTAGGTACATAAGTACCTATTTCTTTTATTTGACAGATATAAATCTGTCAAATAAAAGAAATGGGGAGTCAAAAGGAAACAACCATAAGAGATGGTCTACTCTTTATGTTGTTTCCAATTAGTCTATAGAAACCGTAGCCTATATTTTAAAATTCACTGTGCTATCAGATCCTCTGAGCTCTGCCACCAATAATTACCTACCCGCGTTAATGGCCTTTACATGATCATCATTGCGCCGCAAACGAGGCAGACATACCATGATAAACGTATTTCATCGGAGTAGGTACGGGCACCGCTCCCAAACGACGAATATTGAAAATTAATTCCATTAATTGGGAATACGCACGCTCCCTCTCGTGTGGGAGACGGCTGTTGAATTTCCCACGGAACAATATAATCAAATCATTATTGGTGGAGGTATGCTACAAGGCGAACCTACTAGAGGAAAGGGCAGTAGATGAAGTCAGTGTCCAACTCAGCTGTGGATGTAATAAGAGCCAATTAAAAGAACTGAATGAAAGAGGGAGGGCAGCAGCTTCTTTCTGTGTATTTTATCGAGCCAAGAGTGATGATTATGGTTATACCCCCCTTGTGCATCCATATGGCTCCCCTAAGGCGTGTTAGCAGTGGACGTATGTATGTATGCTGGCGAGGTTACGGTCGCTAGCGGGCTTTACGGACATTTAAGAAAATACATAACATCATCATTATATCAGCCTACACACATTCACAGCTGGACAAAGGCATCTGCCATACGACGATGCCACAAATAGCGGTCCTGAACCGCCTTCATCCATGCTACAATGTCGTCAGTCCATCGAGTGATGGTCTTTCAACACTGCGTTTCGCGTTGCGTCGCGGTCGTCCTGCTGGGCATAGGCCTCTCACATACGACGACGCAACAAATAGCGGTCCTGATCCGCCTCCATTCAAGCCACAATGTCGTCAGTCCATCGAGTGGATGGTTTTCCAACACTCCGTTTCGCGTTGAATCGCGGTCGTCCTGCTGGACATAGGCCTCTCAGATACGACGACGCCACAAATAGCGGTCCTGAACCGCCTTCATGTCGTCAGTCCATCGAGTGGATGGTCTTTCAACACTCTGTTTCGTGTTGCATCAAGGTCGCCCCATCATGTAGGGGGATTTCGCCAGTATCACCACGCTTGGCAGTGGATTGGTGATCGAAATGTAGGTGTGATTGCAATAACACTCAAATGAAACCACGGGCTGAGTTGGGGAGTGGATATTCTGAAGCGACCTTCAAAACTTATCACAGGCCTATAACGTCGGACACAGACATAAGAGTTGACCTGTCAGCTCCTACACTACCCATCCAATTACAATTCGGCGACATCGTCTGGACCGTCATTTAGTCACGTCCTCGTATATCGATTCACAGATTTGCATTTTTGATTCTGTCGCCCTTATGAAGCTTATTGGTAAATAAACCCCAATTTGATAAGGAACTTTTAATGAGGGAGGAGTTTCAAGTTAATACAGTCTGTATTTAATTTGAAACTCTTCCCTGAGGAATGTAGGTTTTACGTTATTTAATTTGTTATTTTCTTTCACCGTTCTTGCAAGACTTTAATTAAGAGCACAACATACAATTTCCAACTTGAACGCAGGACAAATTTGATTTTGCAAATTTTTTATTTTCTTTCATCATTGGCTTTTTTACCAGGCTACCAACGGAGGAAGGGTTATTTTATTAGCTTATAATAAACTTCAATCTGTGATTGAATGAGTATGTTAGCTAGCGTAACAGCTATCAGGTTCCCATAACATAACAAAAGCTCTATTTACATTAGGGCATACCTAAACTTACCGGATTATATTGCACCCGTAAGCTTCAGGTTTTCCAACGCGCTACAGGGGAATAATAAACTGCTAATCTTGCACTCTCAATAGGGTAAGCAAGATACCGGGCACTGTAACAGCACTAAAAATAATACTACCTATCGTTCTAATCCTTGTATAACGGGATGCCTAGCTTCAGCTTACAGCCCACGCTGAGCAGGTGCAATTTAATCGGAGCAAGATTGTATTTCAGAGGGAATCGTCGAGGGATTTAGGTCTACAGCACGGCTTTGAATAGCTTATTTTATGCAAGGGATCGGAAACAGCTAGAGGCAAGTTTAGTAGATACATAGCATTTACTGGCCAGCTTGGGCGGTGAGACTCGCAGGGGCGCGCCGCCGCTACACGGAGCTGGGCGTGAAGAGGTAACAAAAATCCATCCATCCATACATTCAAACTTTACGTTTAGGTATAATATTATATTGCGATTGTGATTACACAATTGTTACTGCTTCACGTATAAACTACACATCTGGATGAACCTATACATAAATCATAGCTCTAGGAATATGTGCGCGAAACCGAGGACAAAAGCTAGTGTAACCTAAAGAACTCTAGCGTGTTCAACTTGCACAATACAAATTTCGACCCACTGCTCGCGTATATGGGTAGACAGTCGACACCCAATGGATCTATTGTCTGAATGCTAAATACACAGCACCTTTTATCGAACAATACGACATGATACTTGGTTCTAGAATCCAAGATATTTTTTGTAAACAAAGGGGGTTTTAATCCCTTTGGCCAACTATCTATTGTCTGAATGATAAATACATAGTAGGTGCTAAGTGCTTACCTTTTATCGAACAATACGATATAATGCTTGGTTCTAGAATACGAGTTATTTTTTGTAAACGATGGGGTTAAAAAACCAAAGATATATCGGTGAAATACTTTATGACGTCACTAGTTTCTGACGAGGCCTCTCTGACTTCTGACGAGGTTTTATATGGTAACGATCCGGTTAGTAGTTTTGGCGTGAAGAAGGAACAAACATCCATCCATCTTAAAATCCAAACTCCTAACTTTCGCATTATAATATTAGTGTGATGATCATCGGAGTAAATCGCATTTAAAACAATTTATGTTTTCGGCAGCTTTCATTTCACTCTTGTTCGTCGAACTCGAATTAAATTGCTCCTTTTCCGCTTCACGTGTGATCTGGGCTATTCAAGTTTTTGTAAGTTACCTTGTTTCGTTCTGTTCATGTTATAAGTTTTGTTTAAGTTATCATACCTACATGTTTTTGTTTACAAAAAATATCTTTGATTCTAGAACAGAGTATAGTTTCGATTGTTGAATCACTATGTAGGTACTTTGATAATCGTGAAGGGTCAGCGAGAAGCAAATACGGAATTGGTCCGAACCAAACTTAACTTAGATATCTGTGAGTAAGATAGTTATTTTATTAGTCACATTAAGTAGGTATGCAAGAATTTGCCGTGCCTCGGAAAGCACGTTAAGCCGTTGATCATGCGCCTGACCTCTCCCCGGTCGCGTCGATCTGTCGTACCATCGGATTATAAGAATGAAGGAATAGAGAGTGCACCTGTGTTTGCGCACACACTTGTGCACTATATTCTACGCACTATTCTGCGCATCTGGCTAGTCTCTGATGAGCAGAGATCGGAGTAGGTAGAATGATTTAGGACCAATGACCTCAAATGCTAAGTTAGTATGGATATGCCTCCGGAATTCCGGTATTTCATAATTATGAAGCCATTTTTTCCGTAATTTCTTAGATATTACGTGGAGGCGTAACGGACAAATATGGTTAATGGACAAACAATCACGCAATTCGTATTAGAATGTTTAGAAAATCTATGGCCAGACTCTTTGTCGGCGATACGAAAGGATAATTACGTAAAATAAGTTTTAAATTTGAAATTGGTTAGCTTTGTTATTTTGTTTTAAGTTATATAAAATTTTAGTGTGGTATTGTTTTATTTAATAAAATTTTACGATAAAAACACCCTTAGGAGCAAGGCTTAGGCTTAAGGAATAGTGTATAGCTTAAATTATTAGAATCAGTTGCAATATTTGTGTAAGAAAAAATGTTCCTAAGTAAATTTTTGTAGGTTTTAGGCTTAGAACTTTTTTACTACCTTTTAATACCTAGATAGGAAGGTTTTATAATAAGAAGGAGTGTTTTTACTATATAATAAACTTAATTTATAAGGGTTTTTGTAAGGAAATAATAAATAAATAAAGATCTAAAGGTTTCGGCTTAGGCAAAACTCGATAGAAAGTAGGTCAAAATTACGCCGGCGTCTGAGCGGTAAAACACGACCATATAAATATAAGCGTGGGGCCGGCACTCGCAGTCGCAGCCTAGCCTCCGGAGAGGCAAGAAGTAGTCAGCAAGAAAACGAAGCCAGCAAGTAGTGGTAGGGAATAAGCCGAAACCCGGATCAAGTTTCAAGATTGGATCAGTGTTTTATTTCGAAGCTAGTTGAAGCCCCCATTAGGAAGGAAAAGTGAAGTAAGGATATTGTACCACACGAACAGTACGCATTCAGGGGTGCGTGGCGGCGTGCGTCTACCAGCAGCGGAAGGAAAAGGACAACGCGCGTCGAATTTAAGTGGGATACTTTCCCAGGGCGTATCAGGCCAATCCTGGTAACCGTCCGCAACAGTTGGTCCTTCGAGCCGGATCCCTGCTAGAAGTTAGAAGATTCAAGAGGAAGGACCCGGAAGAATAGAATACTCGAGATGCCGATGAACACCAGGTCGCAGAAGGATGGCCCCTCAAACCCTGTGTCCCGTCTCTTGGAGACGATGTCGAAAGAAGATACGGAAGGAACATCAGGGTCAGAAGCGGTCACGTCTGCGACAGAATCAGGATCATCGGGAACCATGGGGACTACCTCGGACTCTTACACGGGTACAACGACGACGGAAGGTACAACTAGCACGGGAGCTACTGCAACAACGGGAACAACTATTACTTCGGAGGCTACTGCGACCACGGCTGCGTCCGGGAAGGGACAAAATAAAGAAGCAGCCCAGAAGACGGCCAAGAAGACCTCAGAAAATGCCAAAGAAAAGGGCCAAGATGGTTCAGCCGCGACCCTGAAACCAAAGGAGGTCAGTCGTCGAGCCCGGTCCACGAAGACCACGAGTTCTTCAGCCAGAAGACGCGAGCTGGAAGCCAAGGAGGAATTGGCGCGCCGGGAGCTGAAGCAAGCCCAGGCTGCAACGAAGCTGGCCCGTGTCAGATTGGAGCTGGCACAATGTGAAGACGAAGACTCCGTGGGTGAAGACCAGGAAGAACAAGAAGAAAGGACAGCACAGGTGCAGAGCTGGATCCAAACATCCGTGCTGGAGAAAAACAAGGATGAACCGGAGCAACGAAATCAAAGTGCCCCGGAAGACCCCCAGGGGGTAAAGCCCGAAGAGAACTCTTCAAGAGGGGCCATGATCGAGATACAAGCGCTGACAACAGCCTTGAAGGAAACTTTCGCAGGAGGAAGAGGCTCAGCATCACAGCCTAACTACATCCACGAGCTACCTTACTTCGATGGGAACAGCAGCGAGTGGTTGGCGTTCAAGGTTGTCTACGCCGATACAGCACCGATGTTCAACAATGTCCAGAACATGGCTCGACTAAGAAGAGCACTGAAGGGCAACGCAAGAGAAGCTATCAAGAGTCTGCTGTACTCCGAAGCCTCCCCGGTGGAAGTAATGGAAGCCCTCAAAAGAAGATTTGGAAGACCTGACGCGCTGGTACTGGCCGAACTTGACAAAGTCAGAGCACTGTCGAAGATCACGGAGAACCCAAGGGACATTTGCATCTTCGCGAGTCAAATCAACAACAGCGTGGCAGCAATCAAGGGACTGAAGAAGCCACAGTACCTGCATTCACCGGAGATAGTGAAGCAAATCGTGGAAAAGATGCCAACTGTTCTCAAGTTCCGTTGGTACGACTTCACTGCGGCATCAGAAGAAGGCGAGTTCTCGGACCTGACACTGGTCTCCAAGTTCCTGAACATGGAAGCGGATAAGTGCGGGGCTTTCGCAACATCTGAGGACAAAAGCGGCGGCTTCAAGAGGACCAGACAAGCGGTACACTCTACAAAGGAAAAGGACCAGAGGAAGGCAGAGAAAATTTGCCCCATGTGCGAGGGCGAACACTTCCTCATGGAATGCCAGAAGTTCCTGAAAGCGTCGGTTCAAGACCGTTGGGCAGCCGTCAAGAAAAGTCGCGTCTGCTTCAAGTGCCTTCAAGGAAAACATAGGAAGGAGAGCTGCAGGAAGCCGTCATGCAAAGAGTGCAAAAGGTGGCATCATCACCTACTGCACGTCGAGTCAGAAGAAAGGACCTCCGGTGAAGAAGCATCAAAGATGGAAGCATCAAAGATGGAAGCATCACCAGAGGCATCAGGCGTCACTGGATCAGTGAACACAGTCAACAACGCAAGGGCCTACCTGAAGATCGTTCCAGTAGAAGTCTTCGGGTCAAAGGCATCCAAGAAGATATTGGCCCTCATGGACGAAGGGTCAACAGTGTCACTTCTAGACAAGGAGGTGGCAGAAGAAATCGGCGCTCGTGGAAACAAGGAAGAGTTGGTCATCGAAACAGTAGGAGGCAAGCTCATCAAGAAGAAGGACTCACAGGTGCTGGACCTCGTGCTGAAAGGGGTTCATCAAGGACAATGCAAGACCTTGAAGAGAGTCCGGACCATCGACGACTTGAAGCTTACTCCACAGTTCCTGGACAAGAAGAAGATACAAGAATATCCACATCTGCAAAAGATCGCCGAAGATCTACACTACGAAGGGGAGTCACCGCAGCTGCTCATCGGGCAAGACAATTGGGAGCTAATCGTGACTCAAGAAATAAGAAAAGGAAAACCAGGTGAACCGGTCGCATCCAGAACAGGACTTGGATGGGTGCTCCATGGGACAGACATCGGGGGTGCAAGACCAGTGCATTTTCTCAACACGTGCCTACACATCAGTACACCAGAAGAGGAGATGCACCAGGCTATCAAGGACCACTTCGCCATTGAAGCGCTCGGTGTGCTACCCAGAAGACCAACGACGGACTCTGAAGGAAGAGCACTCGCCATCCTGGAGAAAACCTGCAGAAGACTGGAAGATGGGCGTTTCGAAGCTGGACTCCTATGGAAGAATGAAAAGGAGCCGATGCCGGAAAGCTACACTTCTGCTAGGAACCGCCTCTTCAACATCGAAAGAAAAATCGACAAAGATCTGCGGTTAAAAACAGAGTACGACAAGCAGATTCAACATCTTATCGAAAGCAATTACGCAGAAGAAGCACCAGATGGACAAGAAGAGTCCAAGAAGATGTGGTACCTGCCGCATTTCTCAGTGGTTCACCCCTTGAAAAAGAAGATAAGGATCGTGTTCGATGCTGCAGCCAAGTCCAAAGGAAGAAGCCTCAACGACGCTCTACTGCCAGGACCAGATCTGCTCCAGTCACTCTTCGGAGTTCTGCTGAGGTTTCGGCAAGGACCCCTCGCAGTGGCAGCCGACATCAAGGAGATGTTCCTGCAAGTTCGCATCAGACCGGAGGATCGAGACAGCCTGAGGTTCCTGTGGCGAGGAGATCGTCGTGACGTACAGCCGAAGAAGTACAGGATGACATCAGTCATTTTCGGCGCAACATCATCTCCAAGCACAGCAATCTACGTGAAGAACAGAAATGCAGCGGACTACAAGGGACAACATCCAGAGGCGGCAAAGGCAATCGAGCTGAACCATTACATGGACGACTATCTTCACAGCTTCCATTCAGAAGAAGAGTTCCGCAGAGTGACAGCGCAAGTGAACTTCATACAAAAGAAAGCGGGCTTCGAACTCAGAGGTTGGGCATCAAACCAACCAGAGCTGCTACAAGGATTGAAGACTGAAGCAACAGAGAGAACAGAAGTGGACCTCGGCGAGAAAGAGGAGAAGACTCTGGGACTACGCTGGTTCACGGAACGGGACTCCATCGGCTTCAGAGCAAACCTCCGGAACACGCCAGAAGAAATAGCCAAGGGGCTCCAAGTGCCCACAAAGAGAGAAGTCACCAGCGCCGTGATGTCGACCTTCGACCCACTGGGGTTGGCATCACCAGTTCTCATCCAAGGCAAGAAGCTACTTCAAGGCATCTGGCGAAGCGGCGTCGGCTGGGATGAAGAGATCGAGGCAAAAGAGTACGCAGCATGGAAGACCTACTTGGAGAAGATGAAGTTGCTTCAAGACTTACAGGTCCCGAGATGTCTGACGCCACATCGCACCGAGGGGGAGCTGCACACCTTCACGGATGCCAGCGAGACAGCGTATGCAGCTACAGTCTATTGGAGGACGGAAGACCAAGGCGGAATCTACCATGTCAGCTTGATAGCAGCAAAAGCACGAGTAACTCCATTGAAGCCAGTTTCCATCCCAAGGCTTGAGCTGCAGGCGGCTCTCCTAGGAAGCAGACTAGCGCATTCAATCAAGGAAGAGATGGAGCTGAAGGTGACAAAGAAGACATTCTGGTCGGACTCCAGCATCGTGCTTTCTTGGATCAAGACGGACCCAAGAACCTTCAAGACATTCGTGGCCCATCGACTGGCTGAGATAGAAGATCTCACCAAACCTCAAGACTGGAGATGGGTCCCCACAACGCAAAACCCTGCAGATGATGCAACACGTGACGTTCCAGAAGACTTCAACTGTAATCACCGATGGTACACCGGGCCGGACTTTTTGAAGAAAGAAGAAGTTTACTGGCCTGCGACGAGAACTTTCAAAAAGGAAACCACCGGCGAGGAGAAGACGGCGGACATCACAGCAGCAACGGGCTTCACGCATCCATCACCAGATCCAGCAAGGTTTTCATCGTGGAAGAGGTTATTACGAGCCACAGCGAGAGTACTGCAGTTCATCAAACTCTGCAGGAGAAAGGAGAAGGTCAACGTCAGCCAAGCAGACCCCGATTGGAGGAAAACGAAAAGGAAACCAAGGAAAGACATCACGCGAAGACCTCCATCTTCAAGAAAAGCGGTTAACCACATACCGTTAGAAGCAGATCTACTAGAGCAAGCTGAAACTCTACTGCTGAAGAATAGTCAAGAAAGAAGCTTCAGAGAAGACATCAGGTGTCTTCAGCAAGGAAGACCAGTACAAGGCGACAGCAAATTGAGAAGACTCGACGTGACACTGGAAGATGGACTACTGCGGCTGAAAGGAAGAATCGACGCAATACAAGGCGTCACAAGGGACTACAAGCGACCTATTGTGCTCGATAGTAAGGACAAGACGACGAGACTCATCATAGAAGAGTTCCACCGCCGCTTCATCCATGGGAATCACGCTACGGTCATGAACGAGATAAGGCAACGCTTCTGGGTGCTGGGACTGAGGTCGGCGATCAAGGCGGTTCAACATCAATGCCAATGGTGCAAGACACGGAAGGCGAAACCCCACGAGCTACCGACAGGCAACCTACCTGCTGAGAGGCTGATGCACAGTAATCCACCTTTTACCTGCACCGGAATAGATTACTTCGGCCCAATGATGATCACCGTAGGAAGACGCCATGAGAAGAGATGGGGCGCTCTGTTCACATGCTTAACAACTCGAGCTGTGCACATTGAGCTTGCTCCCTCTCTCTCCTCAGACAGCATGATCATGGCACTACGAAGATTCGCTGCAAGAAGAGGAATGCCAAAGAACATATACACGGACAATGGGACCAACTTCGTCGGCGCGAATAAGGAACTCAGGGAAGCTGTAGACCAAATGAAAAAAGAAGACCTCGTCTCAGAAGCGGAAAAGATCGGCGTGAAATGGAAGTTCATTCCCCCTGGTGCACCAAACATGGGCGGTGCATGGGAGCGTCTGGTGCGATCCATCAAAACCGCACTAGACGCCACACTCTACGAGAAGCATCCACGAGAGGAGGTACTCCACACCCTCCTGCTAGAGGCCGAGCACATTGTCAACTCCCGGCCTCTCACCCACCTCTCCGAGAGCCTTGAGGAGGAAGCGCTGACTCCAAACCACTTCCTCCTCGGGCGTTCCTGCGGCGCTGCGAGGATCGGCAACTTCGAGGACCACGAGCTCGTGGGCAGACACACCTGGAAGGCTGCGCAGCGGCTTGCCGACCACTTCTGGCAACGCTGGCTGCGAGAATACCTGCCCACTCTGCTGCCGAGAAAGATTTTGAAGAGGACCAGCGCCATAGACCTACGAGTTGGAGACATCGTGCTGATTGTCGACCACACCCTACCAAGATGCACGTGGCCACGCGGAAGAATCCAGCAAGTATACCCTGGACCGGATGGGCGTACCCGAATCGTCGACGTCGAGACCAAAGGAGGAGTACTGCGCAGACCCAGTTCGAGAGTGGTGCTGTTGGTGCCAGAGGGATCGCCGAGTCTGGAGGATGGTGCGACGCACGAGGGGGAGAATGTCGGCGATACGAAAGGATAATTACGTAAAATAAGTTTTAAATTTGAAATTGGTTAGCTTTGTTATTTTGTTTTAAGTTATATAAAATTTTAGTGTGGTATTGTTTTATTTAATAAAATTTTACGATAAAAACACCCTTAGGAGCAAGGCTTAGGCTTAAGGAATAGTGTATAGCTTAAATTATTAGAATCAGTTGCAATATTTGTGTAAGAAAAAATGTTCCTAAGTAAATTTTTGTAGGTTTTAGGCTTAGAACTTTTTTACTACCTTTTAATACCTAGATAGGAAGGTTTTATAATAAGAAGGAGTGTTTTTACTATATAATAAACTTAATTTATAAGGGTTTTTGTAAGGAAATAATAAATAAATAAAGATCTAAAGGTTTCGGCTTAGGCAAAACTCGATAGAAAGTAGGTCAAAATTACGCCGGCGTCTGAGCGGTAAAACACGACCATATAAATATAAGCGTGGGGCCGGCACTCGCAGTCGCAGCCTAGCCTCCGGAGAGGCAAGAAGTAGTCAGCAAGAAAACGAAGCCAGCAAGTAGTGGTAGGGAATAAGCCGAAACCCGGATCAAGTTTCAAGATTGGATCAGTGTTTTATTTCGAAGCTAGTTGAAGCCCCCATTAGGAAGGAAAAGTGAAGTAAGGATATTGTACCACACGAACAGTACGCATTCAGGGGTGCGTGGCGGCGTGCGTCTACCAGCAGCGGAAGGAAAAGGACAACGCGCGTCGAATTTAAGTGGGATACTTTCCCAGGGCGTATCAGGCCAATCCTGGTAACCGTCCGCAACACTCTTTTGAGTCTAAAGTTGGCAATGTTTTAATGCTCTGCACTGATAGTGTAGCGTACATGCTATGCAGGGCGAAATCTCAAAAATTATTTGCCTGAAATAAAACACGTGACATATTTGGCACACGCGCAGTAGAAAAGGAAAATTTACAAAATGATTTAAAAGACATTGAAAAAAATTACTTTACCATTCAACTTTCACTTAAAGAATTAAAAAACATGATCTATCCTTAGCTGATTCACTGTTAGCATTGGACCAAGTCAGAGCTGATATTAACGATTGCAATTCGGCAAATATAAAAAATAAAATTTAAAATGTTATGGAACAAAACCCTGATTTATACACACTCAGAGAATACGTGAAAAGAATGAAAAAAATGAGGCAAATGATGTAGTTTCATCTTTTAAATTCTCTCCATTGACGGCAGTAGATGTAGAACGATCATTTTCCATCTATAAATGGATTTTAGACGTCAAAAGAAATAGGCTAAGCATAGAAAATATTAAAAATCTTATGGGTATTTATTTTAATTGTATAAACAAAGATCAGAATGTAGAAATTGTGATGGATGTCGATGAAGATTAAAAATTATTGTGATTGTGAGCTCTAAGCAGAGCTCACAAGCACAATTATTTTTATCTTGCGGCTAGATGTTGCTGTGTGGACTGGCCAGCATTGTTTATTTATTTATTATTTATTGTAATTGTGAAATATCAAATAATTTTTTTAATTTTTACCTGTTTTTTAATCCATTTTTACGTACACTTTTTAGGTAGACCATAAAAAGGTTGTATATCTAGACAAAGTATCCAATTGACAAAATAATGAGAAGTAGGTTAATTTTCAAACATTGGTATTTTTGTGCACAAAGCCTCCGAAATAATTAATATTATACAAAACAATAGCGAACTGTCAACTTTATTTAGCAAAGTAGACCGGAACATTTTTTCATGGCAAACGTGTTTCCCGCGATTTAATGCTTAGAAAACGTCACAAAGTTGCACACAGCAACTCAACAAAGCTTCAAATCAATCGGATGAATTTTATGGAATCGCATACGGCGGAAACAAAAAAATACAAAAAATCATTAGTCGACAGTAATAAAAATCAATTACCTTGTTTTACGTTTGACAATCGCTTCCGATAAGTTTCAAATGTAGTAGTTACTAAATTAGTACCTACTTTAATTATAATATTTAACTGAATCCGGTAAATATCAGAACTTTCCGGAAAAAAAGCCATATCCATGCTATAAAACCATGATGCAAGTACGTAAAATCATTCTACCTACTCCGATCTCTGCTGATGAGACTGGCCGCCGTGATCGAAATTCGGCTGGGAAGATATTTTTATGCAAGAATTTAGAGTATCTTTAAAAATTATATTTAAGTAGGTACTCGGGTACTCAACTTGTGATTTCATATTCCATCTGAAGAACATTTTCAATGATGAAAATATTTTAAGATATTTGTATATTTTGAATATTGCTGGGCAAAGTCGCACAATATCTAGCTATAGTCTATTTCACGTAGGAACCGTTCCAGAAAGCTTGCATTGGCTTCATTTGACTCGACTTACGTCACTTAATGATTATTTATTTACATTTCACTGTTTCAAAATAATTTAAGTCCTAAGGGTCGATTTATCAATCCTCAGTTAAGTCGTCGAATAGCTATCTAGCGCGTAAAATTATTACTGTTTATCAGGCAAATAAATATTTTCCTTAGAGTAGCAGGTAACTTTATGCCTCAGTTAAGGGCTTTATTCGACAATTAACCAATTATGTGACCAATGATAAAAACCAAGAATATCGGAATTCATCGAATAAAGGCTATCTGGTTGTTAAATTGAGGATTGAAAAATCGGCCCTTAGTCAATTAATTACGCGTGAAGGAAAGAAAAACTCACCGTCAGGGAACAGTTTCTATGTGAAATGGATTACTCGTAGCTAGATAGATAATCTAGATGCTTCTTATTAAGCACACCGACCCGGAACAAATATCCGCAGATCATACAAACCCCGTAGCGGGAATCGAACCCGCAACTCCCTGCGTCTTAGGCTGACATTCACCTAGCGTCACAGTGATCGTCAAAATATAAATAAATATAAAATCAAAATATAATCGAAAACTAACTGGCACTGCTTTTTCAAAGACGCGTCTATTAGAAACACAGAAACTATGAACCTACAACAAAATATCACCAATTACAGTGAAAACAGCCATAAATCTACGAGTACAAGGAGCGGCAATGCTTTATCAATCGAAAAATCCATAGCTCATTGAGATATAAAGCTGACTTGTAGGTGATTTCCATAGACAGAACACGAACTTATCCATTCAATTAACAACGCGGTAAAAGGTAACAAGGGTGATATTTCAACGACCGATAAAGGTGGGTACTGACCGGCGTTACGGAGCGTAATGTAACCATGAATCTTTAGAATAAACTGGATGGCACACGAACATATTTCATTCATTCAAAAGTACCCTGTAATTTCATGAACCTAAGGCCCATTTTTCTTTGTGACATCTCTGAGTAGAAAAACGAGCCGAGTGAGAGGGCCTAAAAGTAGTAGTTTGTCCTTGTCTAGCGCGTTGCAATGCAACATGGTGTAGGGAGTCCAGTCCGTGAAACAATACGATGTCACAGGTCTTTTGAACAAAGATTCTGATAAACTTACTTCTGGAAAATGTACTTTTTAAAAAGCTGTCCAATTTACGCAGCAAAATTGCCGTAAGAATGTTAAACTACTTATATTATAACAATATTTAGACCAATTGCTGCGCCCTTACAGGGTACATGTAATTACTTTTAAGCTAATTACCATCTAAGCTAAAACTGTAATCGTACATATATGTATGCAATAAATAAATCTGAAATCTGAAATCTAAACACATGTTTTCAAATCTTTTGCGCGCTATGAAACTAGTAGGTACGTAATAATGGCTAGCAGACAGTGAATACTACTACAACCTAGTAGAAACTTAATTATCAAGTTGTTATGTTATTTTACAGTATCATTTTCCACAAGAACAAGTTTCTATTACCAACACATCACAGTTTCATGAAAATTTATAAAAAGGAAAATGTATGGACATCATACTAGAAGGACATGAGCTACTACTTTGGGGCCTCTCATTCGGCTCGTTTTTATGAAACACTGCACAGTCCAGGAGGGCGATTACGGTGTAGTAAGGCATGGCATTACGGTTCAAACGTTAGCAGTTGAAACGTTCGGGTGCGCGTTCACAGGCCGGCACTAGCCCCATCATTGGATTGACATAAAAAATCAGTACCGCACGGAGCGGACTGTCGGCAATGCCGAGGATTCTTGAAGGCAACTTTTCCGTTTAATGCGAATGACGTCATTCGGATTGCCGATCAGTGGACGCACTTGTCAGCGGATTGTCCGATGCGATGTTTGCGTTGGTAAAACCGTTCATCAGAAGAGAAAATTATATTTGGTATTTCAATATAATATATATATATATATATATTTCAATACCTACCTTTGAATATTTATAAACATAGATTTTATTAACATTATGTAAATAAATAAATAAATAATGCTGGACAATTCACACAGCATTATCTAGCCCCAAGCTAAGCAGAGCTTGTGTTATGGGTACCTACTAGATAACTGTTATACATAATACAATACACTACATAGATAGACATTTTTATTATACATAGAAAAACATCCAGAACACCCTGAACAAATATCTGCAGATCGTACAAACATTTGTCCCGGGGCGGGAATCGAACCCGCAACCTCCTGCGTCGCAGGCGGACCTTCGCCCGCTGCGCCAGAGAGGTCGTCTAAGGTCGTAAAATAGAACACCCTGTCTGTGAGGAGGGCGATGGTGTCTGCGACACAGTTTTACTAAAAACTACTGCGGGCATCATCGAATTCCAATAGTTACTACAACCATGTAATTCGTTACTAAAATAAATTACTTGTAAAATAAATTACTTGTAATTACTTGTAGATATAGCATTAACGATGCTGTTGCTGCTTCCGCGGGTGCGGTTTCTGCTGAGCAGCGAGGATGTCTTTTGCGCTAGATGGCATTAAAAGAGTCTGTATGAATCTCTGCGAACATACCTGTGGTGCTGCAGAATCGTAGCAGCAACCTATATGCGTTATTTTATTGGATACGCAGAGCATTGTAATTGATATAACCCAATAAGGCGCTTATCATGAGGCTTGCAGCAGTGGACCAATAATATAGCCTATATTGGTCCACTGCTGCACGCCTTCTCCTGATCCTTCCTCCTGATTGTTGGTAATGGTAACGTATCATGCTCGCTGCCAATGGTATATTACGCCCGTAAAAACCCGGTCAGAACCCATCTTAACTTTCGGTAAAAATGTAGATGTAATAGCTACTGAATAAGGTTTGAAAATTGTACTTACATTATTAGGGCTTGTAGAGTATTTTAGGATGTATTTGACTTTGTAGCATTAAAGCCCTCCTCCGCTTTTATAGCAAATGAAATTATTTGATAACTCAAGACGGGATTGAATGAAATTGCGAAACGGCGCGGGGGCGTTTCATTAAAATATTTTATGGCTTATACTAAATTTGGATTAAGGGATATTACTTGTGTCGCGGTAATGATGTTGTGCGTAAAATCTTGTGTACAGTCTACACTTGTAAATGCCTAGTTACATAATTATAATATTATTGAACGATCGAAGGGATACGGTCGCAGGCAAGCGCTGGATGCGAGCAGAGTAGAACTGGTCTTTATATACAGGGCATCCCACGGATATGCCACATGGAGGGAAAGTACCTTGAATATTGTAGATGGAACATTTTACTGAAAGAAGACATTATTTGAATTTAAAAAACATTGTAAACTGCATTCATAGATATTTAAATAATTACATGGTTGAACCGGGAATCGAACCCGTTACACGAGAAAAATAATCATCCTTTAGCTTTATCATACCGATCGAAAGGCTTCATGATAAGGATAATTTTTTGCTAAATAACAAAGTGTCAGAAATAAAAGGAAGACCATGAATTATAACATTTTTCATCCGTGGGACGCCCTGTATATATAAATAAGTAAATAACGCACTTTCAAGTAGCCGACGTCCGACCCCGGAATACCATTTTTACGTCCCTGCCAAATTTCCTCAAGATCCGTTCAGCCGTTTAGGCGTGCAAAGGTTACATACAGACCAAAAAAAGACAGTTACTTTCGGATTTATAATGCCTTTAAGATGGATGTTGGACAATTCTAAGGACAGTTAGCGAGCTTGCGTTATGGGTAAGTGGTACCTACCCGTAACACAACCTCGGTTATATACGGTTACATACGGTTTTCTGGCACACACCCAGAAAACACGGAACAATATATCTGAAGATCTATTTTTTTTTTTATTAAGATTTATTTATTTATTTTTATTTAAGACGCGCGATAGAGCTTCCATCCAAGTTCAGAGAGAAAAGGGCGGCGCAATAGCATTGAGTATCATTATACGAACCACTGCACTGGGGACGCTTTTGGTACCATTTGTATTTTGCCTAGATTTTACCCAGAGCTTTGCATGGCCTTGCTGTGTGGTACCGGCTTAGAATTTGCACCACCCCAACTCTTCCTGGTGTCGTACGAGGCGAGTTAGGGATATCTACCGGGGGCGGGCAGCAGGGTCCCCTTCAGAACATTTCTACCACCGAACTGCGATCCCCAACCCACATGCAAAGCGTGGGGATTATATAGGCTACCCCCATGAGATAAAATACAATAAGGAGCTTATCAGGGGAAGGCCTGCGTTCAGCAGTGGACTAATATAGGCTGTTGAGGTTAAGGAGGCATGGCCTACCAGAGTTTGTGCCATCCACCACAGTTCTGGGCTAGATGCATGAATGGAAATCCATTCCCTTTTATATCACTCACAAGCATGAAGCTCATGTAACATATAGGTATAACAAACTTATGGAGTTCGGGGTCTTGTTAACGAAAGGAATAAATTGTAAAGAATCTTGTGTTACAATAAAATTGTAAAGCTATTGAGAGCCAAAGTTTCTTGGGAAGTATCGTAATATTTTCCTATAAGTTCTATGAAAGAAAATATGAAAATCGTATTAGGTACGAACTTACGAAGCTCGTTATGAAAGCTTAGTTATCGTCTAAAATGAAGGTTCTTAAAGTTAAAACATTAAAAGATTTGATGTTCTATTTAGTGTTTCCCTTTTCATTTTCCGTAATAATAATAATAATGTCCTCCTAGCCGAATTTCGACGGCCACGGCGGCCAGTCTCATCGCAGACTAGCCAGATGCGCAGGACATATCATAGTGCACAGGTGTGTGCGCAAACATAGGTGCACTCTCTATTCCCTCACTCTTATAATCTGATGGGACGACAGATCGACACGACCGGGGAGGGTTCAGGCGCAGGGCCAACGGCTTAACGTGCTTTCCGAGGTGTAACACCACCAACTTCCTGACTCCGGGCTGCTACAGTGAATTTTCCCTGCTAAAAACCCCAATAACAACTATCGGCCCGACCCGGGATTCGAACCCAGCACCTCATATTAAGCGGTTGAACAAGCTGACCGCTAGACCAGCGAACATTTATATTGCAAACAAATTTCATTTGCCTTACCTATTTAAGTAGCAGCCTAGCAGGTACCTTTCCTAGTACCGAATTAAAGTTGGACAAATAAAATAAATAAATCAATAATGCTGGACAATTCACTCAGCATCATCTAGTCCCAAGCTAAGCAGAGCTTGTGTTATGTATGAGATAACTGATATACATAACACATTAAACTACATAGATATACAGGGTTATTGGTGATTCACTGACACTGCGAGAACTGATGTTCTGCCCATCATCACGAACACGTTCGTGAAGACGCCAGGTCTTAATTCTATTTTCTTTGTAAATCGCCTCACATACAAAATAAAGTCGGAAACCTATTTACTAAACACCGATCTCCCACTCCTATTTAAATCCACATCATCATTGGCTTATTTTACATCTACGCAAGATGATTTGAGTGGCATTATCCTGGCTGGACAGCCGAACACACACACACCCACTGATAATTCAGAGCAGAGCCATTTTTAGGTTTCGTTTCAAAGAATTTCCCCTATAATGAACGATTTTTGAATGGAGGGGGGTGTAAATATTAATATCATTCCATTTCCACCAATTGAGAATTGAGACCTGGCGTCTTCACGGACGTGTTCATGATGGTGGGCAGAACCTGCAGTTAACATAGTGTCAGTGAATTACCAATAACACTGTATATTTTTAACTTTACATAGAAAACACCACGATATAATAAAAAAGTTTAAATGAGGCTAGGTATTAGTCAGATCGTTTCCTGAAACGTCCCTTGCTTCCAAAGGACTCGTTTCGTAGAATTCCCTTTAGTAAATTTTTCCCTGTCCTTTGGGTGAGATTGGTGTGGTTTGGAATATGAAGTTAAAAGAGGATAATTCCCTTTACTGAAATTTGCCCAACAAAATGTGCCTTGCCAGAATTAGGGTAAAACCTACATTTAAGACTGAAATTATACACGCGAAAGATTCCGTAAAATAATTACGTAGGTACCTATTTTAACATGCTACATTCATGTTCTGTAGAGTCTACATAAGTGAGCCGAGAGCGATAATGCTAAAGTCTGTTTACACAATGCAAGCAACTGTCCTGACGTCGATGCTTCTTCACAAGATGCATTTTTAATGGGCAAGCAGGACTAGAGGCTGGTTTTATATGTAAAAAAAATGGTTTAGAAAATAACCCTAAGGTTTGTCCCGCAATACTTAAAAACAGTGTAAAATACATATTGTTAAGACATTCGAGGTCAGGTTTTCGTTTTTGTAAAAATATCAAATTATCAATGGAACGTGCCCATCGCGCCTAAAATTGCCTGTGATCCACTGAAAATGCAGATAGATATTAAATTTCAAGTCAGTAACTGACGTAGCTGTATAACTTTTGTTAACATCACAAGGAGCTTTTTTTGGAAAAAAAATTACCTATTACTTTAATTCTATTTAGACTACAATTACTTGTGAGGAGTATCGGAAAACAGACCGGAAATCATGAGCGCTGCTGCAATATTTCACTTCTGTCAGGGATCAGAAAATGTATGCGGGTAGATGTTACTGCTGATTGCTGCAAGTAATTACACAGAACGACTACTCGCTATACTGCTGATTGTTGAAGCGAGTAATTACACAGACAGACTACTAAGCCAACTCGCTAGCGAACTCGCTTGTGTAACCAGGGCCATTATGTGACGTTTATTGCCAGTGTTGTGGTAAGCTGGCAGGGTGCGTGTTTGCGGCGTAGCGAGCTTTACATCAATACAATCACCCTGTCTTTTGGGTGAGATTGGTGCGGTTTGGAATATGACGTTAAAAGGTTAATTTTAGAGTTTATTTTTACATTGGCAGTGGGAAAATTCGGTCCAAAAATAGGTCGGTCTAAAATTACCTAATGATGATGTTCAGTAAAACGGATCGACCGTATTCGTGACGCAGTGTAGCTAAGTTGCGCAACTTAAATGGAGCTGGGCTGGCCATGTCTGCCGCATACCCGAAGACCTGTGGGCTAAAGCGCAGGCCAGATATAAAAGACGTAAGAAGACGAGGACGCGTCCCGGACGCGTCTTTTTTAAAACATAGAAAAGACAGGGCACGGAGGACGTGACGGCGGGACGGCGAGCGTCGTCGCGGGAGCAGACGACATTGTGATTTTCGGCCGATTTTGACACGACATGTCTTTTTCCGAAGATGAAGATGTATTACATTACAGTAATTAGATGGGACCCCAGATCGACACGACCGCGATCGACGAGAGGTCAAGCGCAGGACCAACGGCTTAACTTGCTTTCCGAGGCACGGGGATGCAACACCGCCAACTTCCTGACTCCAGGCTGCTACTGTGAATTTTTCTTGCTAGAAATACCCCAATAACAACTATTGGCCCGACCCGGGATTTGAACCCAGAACCTCATAATCAGTGAAAAAAGTGATTCATTATGGTGATTTATTATGTGGCGCAGCGGGCGAAGGTCCGCCTGCGACGCAGGAGGTTGCGGGTTCGATTCCCGCCTCGGAACAAATTTGTGTACGATCTGCAGAAATTTGTTCCGTTGGTCTGGGTGTTTTCTATGTATAATAAAAAATATCTATCTATGTAGTGTATTGTATTAAGTATATCAGTTATCTAGTACCCATAACACAAGCTCTGCTTAGCTTGGGGCTAGATAATGCTGTGTGAGATTGTCCAGCACTATTTATTTATTTATTTTATTTATATTACCTCCAATAAGTGTTAGTGTGTAGTATAAAAGTAAAGTAGGTAAGAATTACAACTAACAAGCAATATTATTCGAGAATTCTACAACAGATGAGGCAAAGCTTCATCTTTACCAAAAGTGTAAGTTCATCGTGTAAACTCTCACTGGCTAGAATGGTTGACCTACTTGGAAATTATTAACGAACTTCCTCGAGGGGTTTCCCGGTTTTTACTTTAAATTTTAAAGCTCTATCGAGAGATTTACCGACTCGAAACTTTGCTGTGGTTTAGAGTAGGTTTTAGTAAGCTTTAGGTCACACAGGTGAGCAAAGTTTGGGAACCGTTTTACAGCCCTGCGAATTTGTTATTAAATAAAACAATTTCGCTTTTAAAATATTATACAGGGTTATTGGTAATTCACTGAAATTCCTGACGGGGTGGTACGAAACAAGTGTACGAAGCGAATTCTCTTAAGGTCCCGAATCAGTTTCGGCTTAGTACACAATGTTATGTGGCACCCTGTATAGATTTGTTAACCCTGTACTGCCCAGCTTCTCCAATTAAAGTTTAATGGTGGGTACAGTACAGACCAAGCAAGCGAGAGCGAGCGAATGCAAACGAGTGGGATTCGACGATCATCGGTAGGTACGTTCGTTCCATTTTTCTTTGATGTAGCGTAGCGACAGCCGCCGGAGCACGGCCGAAGGCGAACGAAGGCCCTCGTTTGGGGTCGCTTGCTTTCGCAATGACGTCCACACTGGTTCTTTCGCGTTCGATCGTTGGGCTAATTACCTATGTTCATAATAATAATAAAATATATTTGACTTTCATTAAGATTATTTCAACCGTTTTGCCGTGATAAAGTTACAGGCAGACAGAGGCACTTTCGTATTATAATAACAGTAAAATAAATTTTCAACCAGTCCTCAATAGAGACAAGTCATATGCGTGGTACTAAAGTGCACATAATTGTGTTGCCAACTGTACCTCAAAAAGTAGCTGGAAGTAGCCAAAGCAAAATCAAAATTACTTATACTTAAATAAAAATCGTTTACCTGCATATAAACTACTAGCTAGGGAATTTTTCACGGTTAAGGGCACAGTCAGTAGTGTTTAAATTAGTGCGTTTTGAGAACGCAAAAGATGAAAATAATAACAAAACGGAATGTAATTTGATATTCGCTATTTTATCGCTATATAGAAAAGTTACCAAAAAAAAATTGCCAAATTATGTAGCTACAATTTTCTTGTCGTTGTTGTTGATGGGGTTACAAAAATTGAACTAGAAAGATGTATCTATAAAATAGCTAATTTGACATACTGAATTGTGTGCGCAAACACAGGTGCACTCTCTATTCTCTCTCTCTATGCTCACTCTCACCGAATTAAAATTTTAATAGGTATGGATAGTATTTATGGACTGACAGAACAAATCAATCAAAACGAGAATACAATAATTTAATTGTTTTGAAAAGAGCTAAAAACCGACTACGAATCCCTTAGTTTTATACGGTTTTTTAAGTTTTGTGGGATAAATACTAATCCCTCGCGATTTTTTTTTACCACCTCGGGATCATCTCGGGATATCTATTCAACTACACAAGAATCATCCAAATCGTTCCATAAATGACGGATAAATCGACGAACATACGTTAAAAAATACCATACGTATACAGCCTAAATACGACTTCTTCTTATTCGAAGTCGGTTAAAAATATATATAAGTACCCAGTGCTATTTCAATAGAAACGAAAGGTAGAAACATAATATAAAATTCCATTTGGCTATGTGATATTGAAATTTTATTGAGGACGCCGCCTCTTGAAACAGGTGGGCCTTACTTATCTCATCCATATTTAATGAGTGGATCCATACATTTGACGGAGTTCAGTTATTTTGAGATGGTGGATAAATAAATAAATAATGCTGGACAGCCCACACAACATCATCTAGCCCCAAGCTAAGCAGAGCTTGTGTAATGGGTACTAAATGACTGATATAGGTACTGAACAATACTTTACATTATCATAGATAGGTATTGTTAATTACATAGAAAATCTAAAGTTTTTGTTTTTATAGTGGGTAAGCCTCACACTCTGGCTAATTTCTAAGAAATTAAATAATATCGAGACAATTTTCGACTTCAGGACTTGAACCCGCATCCTTCCGTCAGGAGCTAACGGCGCTACAGTCCGTAGAAAGTCGCAAAGATTCTCGACTCCAGCGTCACTTGACCTCGTGGTGTAGTTGGTTACCACATTCCGGTACTGACGGAAGGATGCGGGTTCAAGTCCCGCCGAAGTCGAAAATTTTTGAGATATTATTTAATTTCTTACATAGAAAATACCTACCCAGAACACTCGAAACAAATATTTGCAGATCGTACAAACATTTATCGCAAGGCGGGAATCGAACCCGCGACCTTCGCTCGCCGCGCCACATAAGTCGATATGTTGCGTTTTTTGGTTGTATTGTATGAGCTTGACAAAACATAGGTAATGCTATCCATATATATTTATTGAGTTTATCCGTTATCCACTCTTCGCTTCCCAACTGTCGGAGCTTCCTCAGCCCACCTCCCCTAGGCGAATTTTATTGCAGTCCAAATGCAAGGAACGTACGGTGCGCAGGATGGCATGGGTAATGATTTTGACATACACCGATGGTGTTCAATACTTTGTTTGTTTAGTCATGCACATACGAAATTCCTTTTGATTTGAGGTTTGACTTCACCTTTATTAACGAAAATAAAATGACTTTGAGTTATTTCCCTGGACGTCACACCCAAAGTTGCCCATGCATGTGCCGAGACGCGAATTTTCCATGGCGATATGGCCGAGTGTCCAGGAGGTGCTGACAGGCCATGTGTAGGAGGAAGAGAGGACGCCAGTCGGGCCGCGGTAGGTTTCAAATGTTCCCGTGGTTCGGCGAAACTTGCGAGAGAGGGATACCGGAGACTTTTTAGTGGGTATTACGTCCTTCTTAGGACGTCGAGTAATTCTGGTCCCCCCCAGACCACCCACCAATTACAGTAGCAAATGGCAATGGGGAACGCAACAATGGGGATCATTTTGGCAGCCTTAGCGCTGTCCAAATCTTTTGAAACTTGAAAGGAGGAATATTTAAGCCAAAATGTTGCCCCTTTTTAAGTTTTATAAGATTTAGATACCATTAAGGCTGCCAAAATGATCCCCATTGTTGCGTTCCCCATTGCCATTTGCTACTGTAATTAGTGGGCTGCCCACCATTTCATTCGTAAAAGAATTTTTTCGCCAAATAAAAATAAAAAGGGGGTGCTACTGGTGAGGTTCCAAAACTTCACTAAATTAACAATTGATAGGTTATCTCAGTCTAGGTATATTTCATCCAGGTGCCACGAGAGCCTGTAGTGTTACTTATAAGTACGTAAGTTCTGTTGCTGAATTCATTCTGAAATCATACACTTTTCGACCGACTTTTTCGCAGTTCGGCCATTAACGACAAAACATCAAGGGTTGAACTGTAATTATCATTAGCAAGGAAAAGGAGGTTCGAATTCAGAAGGCTAATGATGTGATAGATGAAACTAGCCGATTTTTCGACTTTTTTCGTCCAAAATAGTAAAGAAAGGTAATTGACATAGACTTATTTATTTGCCACCACATAACACACAATATAAATTAATAATTTAAAAGAATCATACTAATATTATAAATGCGAAAATTTGGATGGATGGACGGATGGATGTTTGTTACATCTTCACGCCAAGACTACTGAATGGATCGGGCTGAAATTTCAGACGGGTAATTCTAATCCTGGAATCAGACATAAGCTACTTTTTATCCCATAAATCAGTTCCCATGAGATAGAAATCACATTTAAACGTTTCCATAGAAACAATGCGTGCGAAGCCGAAGGCATAAACTAGTACTTTATAATTAATGACAATAAAAACATAGATACAATTATCGATGTGAGTATAATTCAAGAGACTGGGTACTAGTACTACTACTAGCTTTTTGAAAGTGGAACTCTCAAATTAGGTCCGCATCTCAGTTATAGTCGGACCGGCACCGCTAGCGTTCATGTTTCGCGTTCTGTCTCTCGGTCACACTTCTGTCTAGGTTTGTCTTTCTATCTTTGTTGTTCAGTAGGGTGAATTAGTCAGTTCAATATTGCAAAATATTGTTAAGTGTCTTTTTGTTTTTTACCACGGGAATCCCGTGATTACTGAGATAAAGGCCTAGTTTTTTCAGCAAATCTACTTGTAACACAAAACAAGCCATTTGTTGAGTTAGCGCTGAGAGAACGTACCATATCTACTGAATCTATGGGTACAACACGTTGAAAGTACACGTTCGTACTTACTCAGAGATTGGTCATTTCATTACCGTAGGCCATGGTAGTGTTTGTAGTATCATGTTTATAGTTAACTAACTAGCCTAAAAATGTAGCCGTCTCTTTTTCGGTCGTAAAAAGGAAGGTACGGTTATTTAATAAGGTAATATCGGGACATTTTGCCAGCGTGGCGTGTAACATAATGAATAACGCACTAAAAGTCGTCGAAAACTGGTGCATAGACTATGGACTTACCGTGAATCCAACCAAAACAGAACTAGTAATGTTCACCAACAAGCGTAAACTAGGAACCTACCAGCTCCCGTTCCTGTTTGATACGCAGCTAACACTATCCGACACGGTCAAGTACCTAGGTATAACTCTAGACAGTAAACTAAACTGGGCAACACATTTAGAAAACAAGATAAAGAAGGCCACCATCTCATTCTGGCAGTGCCGACGAATGCTAGGAAGAACATGGGGTCCCAGCCCAAAGATTACCCTATGGCTCTACAACACTGTAATCAGGCCCTCGCTGACTTACGGTGCCCTAGCCTGGTGGCCGAGAACAAACCAAAGCACTACTATAAACAAACTACAGAAGTTCCAGAGACTAGCCTGCGTAGCGACTACAGGGTGTATGAGAACTGCCCCCACTGCAGCACTCGAAGCCCTGATAGGCCTAACACCACTGCACCTACACGTGCAACAAGAGGCAGCCGCAGCAGCTTACAGACTCTGGGCGCTAAGTTTATGGGACAACAACACTAACGCACAACATACCACTATTATAGACGAGTACGCAAGGAGTAATCCCATGCTACTCTCGATTCACGATAGGGTACCCAAAAAACACATACACTCAAAAAGCTTCACTATACAAATGCACGAAGAGCCAAGTGATAGCTCAAACATATACGAAGTAAGAATATACACAGATGGCTCTAAAATGAAAACAGGTACCGGGGCGGGAACGTTCTCGGAAGAACTCAACATACACAAGACAACAGCACTGGGTGCCCACAACTCCATCTTCCAGGCGGAATGTGTAGGTATAATCCAAGCTGCGACCGCAGTGCTACGAAGAAAGGTAACTGACCAAAATATCAGGATCCTCTCGGATAGCGCGGCTGTACTACAGGCCCTGAACAGGAGAGAACACAACTCGGGACTCACCCTACAGTGCCACCACCTGCTAGAACAAGTAAGTGAGTCCAATAGAGTCACTCTACAGTGGATAAAAGGACACAGCGGATCGAGACGAAATGACGAAGCTGACGCACTGGCAAGGAGAGGTTCGGAGCGGCAACCGGCAGGGCCCGAACCAATAATCCCCCTACCACACAGTCAAATCCGCTCATGGATCCGTCAACGCACAGCCAAACAACACCAAGACTACCGGTCAAGTATTCCAGATTGCAGACAGTCGAAGGAGGCCTTCCCGGTTCTTAACCCGAGATTCTCCCGAAAACTCCTCAATCTGAAGCGTGACAAACTCCGGCAAATCGTCGGCATTGTCACAGGTCACTGCATGCTTAACAAACACCTATTTAATCTGGGTATCACGGACAGCCCCCTATGCAGAGGGTGCATGAACGCAGAGGAGACGGCCGCGCATGTGCTTGTAGAGTGCGATAGCGTTGCTTCTCAACGACTACAACACCTTGGGACACCCAGGACGCCTAGGGAGGCATGCACCGGCGTCAGCGAGCTGCTGGCCTTCCTGGAGGACATCGGGTGGTTAGTTTAGCAGCCCCCCACCCGACACGCAAAAAGGGCCCACCTGTGGCCTAGTTGCGGAAAACAGTCCAGAAACAAGTAACAAGTAACAAGTAAGGAAGGTACGGTTTCTTTTGGCACCAAAACCCTGAGAATTATGCTCAGGGTTTTGGTGCCAAAAGAAACCGTAGGTACCACCTGGGTTTCTTATCTTATCAATCTCTCGAATCAATTTTGAAGCTATTTTGAAGAATTTGTTGAAGTGAAAGGTCGACCGAATCAGAATTCAGAAGCCCTCGGCTTACCAGTGGGAGCCGTGGGAGGTCTTTAAAATACAAAGTGTCAGCTCTTATCCAGTATCTAGGTCAAAACGACTGATCAATAGCGCCCTTAGGTCGTTCTTAGGCCAAGAACCATTAACTGACACTTGGCATCTACAACTAGTCGAAGAAATCGCTTGCTGAGCGAATTGTAATGATACTTTACGAAGAGGTTTTCTTGTTTTCTCTTGGATTGGAATTCTTAGTAAATAAACAGATTTTTACAATTTTCAAGGTAATTTAGATAGCAGATAAAAAGTTTTGCGCATATTGTATTTGCTATGCCACTAATATAGCCATTTGCTATGAATGTTTGTTTAAAGAAACTTTGAATCAATTTTAGTTTTGGAGAATATCGACATAATGTTGATTTGAGTAAAGAATCTCTTAAGGCGCATACTCGTCCCAAATCAGCGCCACCACCTATTTTTAACCCCCTACAAAAGAGAGGGGTGTTATATTATAACTGTCTGTGTATCTGTGTATCTGTCTGTGGTTTCGTAGCTCCAAAACGGATGAACAGATTTTCGTTTAGTTTTTTTTGTATCATAGATAATTTTATCCCGAGTATTAAATATAATAAATAATAATAAATAACGCTGGAAAATTCACACAGCATTATCTAGCCCCAAACTAAGCAGAGCTTGTGTTATGGGTACTAGATAACTGATATACTTAATACAATACACTACTAAGATAGATATTTTTTATTATACATAGAAAACACCCAGACCCACGGAACAAATTTCTGCAGATCGTAGGTACACAAAATTGTTCCGAGGCGGGAATCGAACCCGCAACCTCCTGCGTCGCAGGCGGACCTTCGCCCGCTGCGCCACGGAGGTCGTCTAAATTATTTCTTAGCCATGTTTCATGAAAATCTGGAGGGGGTTTTTAAATTTTTTAATATTATAAAAATTTTAATAACCTAACTGACGGACTAAATAGAATCATTTTTTTACTCAGGACACTACTAGGGCTTGCAAATATTCGAAAATTTTGATATTCGAATATTCGATTTTTTTTCGGGTACTATTCGAATATTCGAATATTATTCGAATAATAGTAAAAAAACTATATTTTTATTATAATCACATCTTCTTTTATTTTTTATGTGTTATTTGCATGAACAAACTTAAAATATCAAATTAACAAAAGGTTGTAACGAAACATTGGCGATTTACACGAACACTCAACCACAAATTCTTGAAAAAACATTCTTCTTAATTAGGTGAATAGGTATTTTAACAATATCTACAATAAAATTTAATACAATAACAAGTACATAAACACGGTAAGTAACTAGGGTTGCCACCCGTACTTTTTAATAAAGTATTGTACCTACTTTATTACTTGCTAACGTACTCTATACTTTATGAGCACAATAAAGTATGCGAAAATACTTTATTTGTTCGTTTCACGTTACTACGAGGTATTTTTTTTAGAAAGAGAGCTCATCTAACTCAGCTGCAAAAGTCTTCAAAATGAACGCGGTCTCTCCGCATGGTGTTGCCTTAGCATGCTTGTCATTTTGGACAACAGCGGCTGTAAAGCCTGAAAATTATGTGTTGCTCACTACGCACACTTTGTAGCCCTTTCAGTTTGCCATTATCACGCATGGTCATGGTTTTCTTGCCATTTTTGCCAATTGCCACTTAAGTCTGAAAATTTTCGCAGCTCTCTCCGCTCGCCGTTATATCTTTAGAGTTTGCTTCTTTGCCATTGAGGATAAGTACCGTTTTAATACTAAGTATTACTAATCTCTTACCAGGTAAATTAGACTCAATTTTCTCAAAAAAAAGGTGGAGACCCTATAAGTAACGGTAACACCGCGAGGGATAGACGGGATAGACAGGTCCGTACTTCTAAAAACGAAATCAAATTTTGATTCGTTTTCGTGCTATCGCTTATCTTATGCAAGCGACATAAAAGTTGGTTTTGCACGACAACGAAAATTAAACTTCGATTTCCTTTTTCCGAAATAAGCATACGCGAATGCACTACGCAGTCGCAAGCGGCACTCCCGAGTGTTTCCGAACCCTATAACTTTGCCATTTTGTTAGTTTTTGATTTAATCGAATATTCGAATATTGCAATTTCAGTATTCGAATATTCGAACCAATATAATATTCGAATTATTCGAATATTCGAATATTCGAATGCAAGCCCTAGACACTACCCTATTACCATCACCATTATTTTTTATCTCTACTGTAGACGCATCAAAAGAAATTGGAAGAAACTTATACCGAATTCTTACATACAGTAGTAGGTACTTCAAAGCCCGCAAAAAATAGACGAAACTTATGGACATACGCAGAAAATATACACCTCCTGGGACGTTCGGCTACGTAAAATAACTACACCATTACCTTACAAATACAAATGTCTATCGAAACTAACTTATTTCGCACTACAGGAGCCACAGGTTACTTTTAAGTTGCTTAAGGGTATTTACACTGACAGTGAGTTAGCGTGGCTAGCATGGTCAGCAAAAAAAACACAATCTACCAGCCCCAACATAATAAAGCACATTTCAGCTTTTATACTTGTTCTTCGAGAACTAGACAAGTGGACGAGAGTGCCTAGAGATAATAATCTTTCGCGTTATAGGGCTACAATCTGTGCCACGGAAAACATGATAAGCCGTTGGTCCTGCACGTGACCTCTCCCCAGTCTGTCGTGTCCTCAGAACAAATTATGAGAGTGAGGGAATAGAGTGCGCCTGTGTTTGAGCAGACACTTGTGAATGGCCTAGCACGGGGATTGTTGTCTACGGTAGAATAGAGAAAAATTACGTCACATCGTCAACGAATGCGTAATATGTTTGAAACTCGTTCCTTCAACTTCAATAATTTACGCATTAATGCCTATATAATTCCTGTACGCCCGTGCTAGGCGTACAGGAATTATAGTATGTTCTGCGAAAATGGCTACTCTTCGTTAAACTGGTCGCTGTTGCCGAAATTCGACTGGGAGGACATCATCAGGGCTAAAATCATAAATGTGTCTTTGCTAACCGCAGCCAGCCAAGCTTACCCACTGCCAGTGTAAATACCCCTTTACCAAGGGGAAGCTACGTTGAATAATAGAGCAGTATTTATTTTCCCTAGCATCTTGTTAAATTTACTACTGGATAGATATAGGTACCTTTGTATATATCTTGTGCAAATTTATCATTCTGACCCCTTAGGAGATGACTAAGGGTTACTTGAGCCGGTTTGCTACAAGGTAATGTGATTAAAGTGAGGATAGGATAAATATGAATAAAGGTGAATCTTGTAAAGTTTGTTCATCAGGGTTTTGTTAGTTTATGTAAAGATCTATTGGGAATTATTGGTTATAATTTCTGCCCACGGCATCGCACGCGTTGTTTCTATGGAAACGATTACAGGTTATTTCTATAACATGATTTATGGGATAAAAAGTGCCCTATATTTGATACCAGGAGGATAAAGCCTCCATCCATCTCCACCCCACAGCCGCCGTTTTGAAGCTGGGCGGTAGCCGGAGACAGTGTATTACGGCGGCGGGGACACAAGACCCGCTTCAAAATTGCGGCTGTGTGGCTTAAAGAGATTTTGATTTTGAGACTAAATTAGCTGACATGTCCATGAGAGATCTGATGAGTCCAGAGTTGGCATGAGTCGCCGTGTCCGGGGGACATGGGATAAAGTCGGTCGTCAATTTTGGCCTCTTGGGTGACCAATCTATCGATATCGGACAGAACGGCGCAATTGAGAGTGAGTATGAACATTGTGGCGTGCCTTCCCTATTAGACGCCACAATGATCATGTCATGTTCATGTCCACTGCTGGACATTAGTCCAGCAGTGGACGATTCAGGGCTGATATGATAATTTTGGTTAGAAACGCCGACAAAATATTTTTTATTTTTATGAGGGTTGAAACGCTGACATTTTGTGGTATGAAACGGCTAAAATGAGTTTGTGGTGAGAACCTGTGGTGCGAAAAAGCGCTAAGCCGATATACGCAGCAGTGGGCGCTCACTGACTGAAGAGAATCTATGTAAATATATACATAACTTCATTTTTATTAACGACAGAGGGGAACCGGCCTGAACGACACCTCGAGTGTCAGCTGACTTGGCCCTGTGTTTCTTTAAGAAAATATTTTGTTTCTTGTTAAATTAGGGTTGGCACCTTGGCAGTTTGACGTTGATTGGACTTTTTTGTTTACAAGTTTTCTTTGTCTTTACAAGTTTTGATTTTATCCTTGGACCGGTGTGTTCAGTACTTAGATGTAAAACAATCTGAAACCTAAACAAACAAAAAGAGACCGTACTGTTTTATAAGATTACTGGCTTCTTCCGACGACTCTGCACACGTTTTTTCGGAATAAAATTTGACCTATGTTATCTTCTTCCACGAGTGAACAATGTAAGTGAAGAGAATATCAATCACTTTTTTTTTTATTGATAATGGTCAAGCGTTTGGCCACCTTACCACCACTTAAAGTAAGTGAAGATGTGGCCTAAGATGGAGCACGCTTTCCCAGAAGGAACTCATTTACCCTAGACTTGAAGACTCCAAGATTATACTCTATATTTCTTACAAGCTTTTTCCCGCGGCATCACACGCCTTTTTTCGGAATAAAAATTAGCCTATGTTCGTCCCTTGGTTACGCTCAACCATAAATTCATTAAGATAAGTATTCCGTTCTTCCTCACCTCCTCACCTCAACAGCCTATATTGGTCCATTGCTGGACGCAGGCCTCCCTCTGATAAGTGCCTTATTGGCTTTTATCTCATGGGGGGTAATGCCCGTAATCCCCACTCTGGGCATGCGGGTTGGAGATCACATTTTGGTTGTGGAATTGTTTTGGATGGGGCGCAGCTGCCCGCTCCCGGTGGATATCCCTTAGTAGACTCTTACGACACCCGCGGCAAGTTTTGGGGTGGTGCAAATTCTAAGCCGGCACCACACAGCTATTCCGTTCTTACTTCCTTACGTTTTGCCATTACGAAAAGGAACTTTAATTGTTCACGTAAAAGCGGAAAGGTCCAAAACAAAATAATTGGTAACCAAACCAAATAAAGCTGACTATAGAGAAAACGTTGAAATATGAAAATCCCGAGCTAAGTAAATAAAGATTCCGACTTAACAATTTGCAAACGCTTAATTTACAATTGACCCTTTGTAGGGAAATAAACAAGCCTTTTGTGACGTATTTTTGGAATATCACGAAATTGAGATACATTTGTATATGAAAAATGTGCAGACCAAACTCTTGCTTGTGGCATTGTTTAAAAAAAAAATACTTTCGTTCTGGTTTTAGTAAGTAAACAAACCAAATTACAATCAAATAATAGAAATAAATTGGAAATAGCATTTACAATTGAAACAACTGAGCTAACTGCAGACTGTTGCAAACAATCTCAGTAGTAAGTAGCTAGTTTCTGCCCGCGGTTTCGCCCGCGTTGTTTCTATGGAATGTTTAAAGTTATTTCTATCAAATTCATAGGATAAAACGTAGTCTATGTTTCAAGGCCGGTTTCGCTGTGTGGTACCGGCTTAGCATTTGCACCACCCCAACTCTTCCCGCGGGTGCCGTAAGAGGCGACTAAGGGATATCCACCGGGGGCGGGCAGCAGCGCCCCCTGCAGAACAATTCTACCACCGAACTGCGATCCCCAACCCGCATGCCTAGCGTGGGGATTATGGGCACTATCCCCATGGGATAAAAGCCAACAAGGCGCTTATCAGGGGGAGGCGTGCGTCCAGCAGTGGACCAACACAGGCTGTTGAGGTTGAGGTTTCCAGGCCTAGAACTATATCTATGCAAAATTTAAGCCCGATCCGTTCAGTAGCGTGAAGAAGTAACAAACATCCATCCATCTTAGTATCCAAACTTTCGGATTTATAAAATTAGAGTGATTGGTGATGGAACCACCTAACATCAGGTGGGCCATCTGAATGTTCTGTTGATTTGTCTGTAGGTAAAATGTATAGAGCTGAATAAGAGTTTCATAATAAAGCAATAACAATGAACATACCACTTGAGTCAGCTTATAAAACCGGGGAAGCATGAGTCAATTGAAGTGGGTATACAATTTACGTGTCACTACAGTAGCGTGCGTGAGACACTCCGAGACCTACGCAGAAAACCTACGCACGGGTAATTTTAGTCGCAAAAGTCCCTAGTCACTGTAGAATTAGAGTAAAAACGACGAGAAATGTTTTTTTTTTTTTCTAGAAATATCTGTTAAGGGTCCGGCGACGGATGAATTTCCCATACAAACGTAATACCAAAATGATTTTTAATTTGAGCATATTTTAATTATGGTCTGCTATTATTTGTATTAAAATAGTATTTATCTAGGTTCCTGCCACAATTTTTTTTCAAAATACCTTTCTGAAATGAAATTAAACCTAATCGCATTTTTCTATGAAAGAATGAATGTTGTCTTAGTAATTGTGTAGATAAGTATTTTGAAAAAAAAATATGGCAGGAACCTGTATAAATACTATTCTAACACAAATAATAGCAAACTATGATGAAAACATTCTCAAATTACAAATCATTTTGGTACTACGTTTGTATGGGAAATTCATCCGTCGCCGGACCCTTAATTAAGAAAGATATATGGGATGGCAATCTTTTTTGGGAAAGAGTGGAAATTAGTTAGGCGATTATCGCAGCGGGAAATATTGCCCGGGAGTTTTAGCTCGATATCCCGTTGATTTTCCACGACGCTTTATTCAAATACATAAAAGTAAAAGTGCTGTTAGCCTATACGAATATAGAGCCGTGGCAAGGCTCTTTTCACAGTAACAGCACGGTCGTCATGTCGAGCAAAGGAGCCCTTTTTAACCACAACAACATCAAAAAAAAAAGGCGGAGGTGTTTGGCTGTAGGTACTGTATATGTTTTTATGTATGTTCACCGATTTCTCCATCAATTGTAGGTGGATTTTGATGATTATTTCAAATGATTAACTAGTAGTTGTTTTGTAAAATTGTTTCACACAAAAAGCACGCTGTTGTCCCGTGAAGCGCTCCATTGTGACAAAAATTGCATGAAGTGACGCACAATTCCTCACCACCCGCTAGACATGTGCGCCGACGTTAAAATCATCGGCGGCGGGCGCCGGCCTGAAATCGGCGGCGGCGGCGTGATTTCGGCGTGAACTCGGCGCGTAGGTAGTAGTAGTAATAAATAAATAATGCTGGACAATTCACACAGCATTATTTAGCCTCAAGCTAAGCAGAGCTTGTGTTATGGGTACGAGTACAAGATAACTGATATACGTAATAATATACGAATACATTAGGGGGTGAATTTCGAAACTTCGAAGTTTCGTAAATCGAAGTTCATAGCCTTTATTGGCCATTCAAACCATGCGGTGGCCACGAATTCGAATTTTTTAGTTTCTATTATTTACCCACGCAAATAAGGCACCTTACGCAGTCGCGTAACGCACACGTACTATGAAAGAGTAAGTGCGAGCTTTTTATTTCGGACTCTTGTGTAGACAAAAACAATATCATTGGAAAATTCAATAGTTTTACCTAGGTATACGCAAAAAATCAAATGTAGCCCTACAAGCGATCTTGTCTTCTGTCTACAGCACTAGTTCTTTAGTAAAAAAAGTTCTAAGGACATCTCGTTTGGTCCCACCTGGAATGTCAATAAAAATTTATTTTTTTAACGAAGCTCGAACGGCTTGGCACAGTGCTTGCCCCGATGCTGCTCCCCCAAAATCACTTTTGTCCCAACGGCAATGGGACGAGCCCTGTGTCAGTTGACACGGAATTGTTTTTTACATAAGTGCTCCAGCACTGCGGATCGTTCCCGCCTCGTGGCCGTTTCTAAATAGGAGTCAGGACATTGGTTGCAAGCATTTCCTTCATAATTATAACACTGGTACTTTATTGGATCCCGTAACTTTCCGTATCGCAACATGTCATCGGTTGGGTGCAAGGTGTTGCGCGCCTCATCAATGCCAATGCCAGTGCGATACTGCTGTCTAACAGCTTGATTATCACGGATTATCGTGTACTAGGGCCGCCAGTAGGATATCTCGCCATGCCAACCGGTGACATCATCCGGCGGGCCTTTATCATTGCTAACGTACCAGCTATTCTCAAACCGAATGGTCTGTTGCGTGACGATGGTAAGAGGCCCGATGGTATGACACGAGTCCCATGGGAGTTGGGGAGGCCCATTGTGTGGGACGCTACATGCGTCGACACACTTGCGCCTTCCCATGTTCCGAGGACATACGTGAAGGCAGGTGCGGGGGAAGATTTCAGGTGCAAAATGTGCAGGTCGGACGCTTCCGACTGGTATTGATTTGGATCAGTTGAGCTACCTGTAGGCGAAGCACGGATATTATTCTCTAGGGTAGAATAGACACTATCGACATCGCATTGTCATACATTGCGTATATTATAGAAGTAAAAGGAATGACTTTCAAACCATTTACGCAATCGATGACAAAGTGACGTAATTTTTATCTATTCTACCCTAGACGACAATCCCCGTGCTCGCCCTGCTGTAGCTTGTTTGCAACAGTCTGTAGTTAGCTCAATTGCTTCTATTGTAATTATCACAGATAATCAACGAAAATTATAGAAGTAGGTTAACCAGTTCTCTGCCAGGCTTCAGCAATTCGACCCGGAAAGGCGCTTCGTCGCTGCTATACGTGCAGTGCAAGGGCGTCGGTGACACTTAAGTGGAACGTAATCAAAGTATTTTCGTATGTTTTGAATAAGTAAATCACTTTACCGATTCTAACTCTATCTGTAAAGGGACTCGCAGATCTCGAGAATAAAAGTTATATTTTCTATCTGAACTTCGAACTTTCGAAATTGAGTTTCCGAATTTCGAAAGCCAGTTTCGAAATTGAAAAATATATAACGCCTGACGTTTCGTACTCCTAACAGTGTTTGTGCTTTTGTGGTAACTTTGTAAGTTTTGAAAATAATTAAATGCAATTAATACTATAAATTTTGTCTGAATCTTTCTAGTGGAATTGTCTTGGTATTTGTTAAAGTTTATATTCGTACGGTGTCATCTTCATTTATAATCGGCACCTATATCAGTCTGAATCCGCGGCGACTTCTGATACCGTTCGGTTTGCGGTGGCTTTTGTCATCGCGGCACCCTTTGACATCGTGGCGCGGCGCGGTTCTTCTTTGACTACAACTTGGTTATAGGTATAGCAGGTGTCGCACAATGTTATAATTAATAAAATGACGGAGTTTTCAAAGCGTCTAAAAGAATACGTTCCACGCCGAATTCACGCCGATTGGCCGATCGGCGGCGGCGGCGCGTGGAAAATTTTCCGGCGGCGGCGGCGGGTCGGCGCGGCGCACATGTCTACCACCCGCACGCCTTTCCCTCTAACGGTTTTTGAGAAATCAAGTGTTGCTATTTGCAAAAAATTTTGACCCACTCTGTATTTTTAGTTTATGGAATGATCCCGGGATGTTCCCATAAATTTATTATAAATTGAGCTTAGCTGTGTGGTTCTGGCTCAGAATTTGCACCACCCCAACTCTGGAGCGGGTGTCGTAAGAGGCGACTAAGGGATATCTACCGAGAGCGGGCAGCAGCGCCCCCTGCAGAACAATTCTACCACCGAACTGCGTGCGACCCCAACTCGCATACCCAGCGTGGGGATTATGGGCATTACTTCCATGAGATAAAAGCCAACAAGGCGCTTATCAGGGGGAGGCCTGCGTCCAGCAGTGGATCAATACAGGCTGTTGAGGTTGAGCTTAGCTCTTGTCTGTGTAATATTGCAATTACCTCCACTTTTTTCTCACCAATGCAATGTATTTTAGTTCTTTAAACGACATAATAGCGACTTTTTTACCCTCAAAATTAAAATAAAATATTCCTGAGGGAAGTAAGTATTTATCCCGCAAAACATTAAAGAATTTGAAGTAGGTATTTTTTTTCGAACCAATAAAATTTTTCCGTTTTTACCATACCTAGTTGAAGACCGTCACAACAACTTCATACGTTACTACGATGACGTGCCGTGTGCACGTGAAAAGGACCTGAGGTAAGAAGGACGATAAAGTACGACGACCTCCGTGGCGCAGCGGGCGAAGGTCCGCCTGCGACGCAGGAGGTTGCGGGTTCGATTCCCGTCTCGGAACAAATTTGTGTACGATCTTCAGAAATTTGTTCCGTTGGTCTGGGTGTTTTCTATGTATAATAAAAAATATCTATCTATGTAGTATATTGTATTAAGTATATCAGTTATCTAGTACCCATAACACAAGCCCTGCTTAGCTTGGGGCTAGAAAATGCTGTGTGAATCGTCCAACATTATTTATTTTATTTATTTACTAGCTGCTGCCCGCGGCTTCGCTTGCGTAGTTCCCGTTCCCGTGGTAATTCCGGGATAAAACATACTAGCCTATGTCCGTCTCCTGGTTCTAAGCTGCCTCCCCACCAATTTTCAGCCAAATCGGTTCAGCCGTTCTTGAGTTATAAATAGTGTAACTAACACGACTTTCTTTTATATATATAGATATTGTACCGTTTGTTTACTATCGAAGGTAACTCTGATATTAAGCCATTCGTAGTCATGGTAGTCTTGAACTGGCATCACATTGGTTTTGTATAGCTACTTTTGTCACAATCTACCCTGCTGAGGTTAGTATAGAAGAAAGAAAATTTATTCATTAGCTCACTAGTACAGCTTGCAACTATTACAATTATACTTATATACTTAAGAATATTACAAATAAAAATTACCCAGTTCTAATAGCAGCAAGCGTAGTACGCAGCGAACCAAAAGGTAACTTCTCAGCATAATGTTGGTCCAAAAAAGTAGAGTAACGTTAGTTTTCTGACAGGACCTTTGGCGCGTGTCAACGAACATCCGGAACAAATATTTTAAGATCGTACAAACATTTCTCCACAGACGGGAATCGAACCAGTAACCTCCTGCGTCGCAGGCGGACCGTTGCCCGCAGCGCGATATCGATCGTCTATCTAAGTTAAATAGGCATTATTTTTTGTACTAAGTAAAGGTACGTATAAATTTATAAGTCTCCAAAAACCTACAATTCCTCGCATAATTAATAATTTGATCCAAAATGAACGCTTGTAGCCCACAGTTCCATATTTAGATTGCGAAGTAACGAACTTCCATTGAACGGAGGCTCATGAATATGGAAGCACCTGGAACAAAAGAGCTGGGGCGCCGGGGTTTCTCTGTACCTATTTTAATTTGGCATACAGAGCGCAAAAGGCCCAAAATTAGTTGGGAGATTGGGGCAAGGCGCCTCTAGCTAGAAAATTTAGGTTGGGTATTTTTCTTTTTGTACCGTAGACGGGTCCATATCTGTCCATATCAGTTAAGATAATATCTATTCCTCAACCTCCTCAACAGCCTATATTGGTCCGCTGCTGGACGCAGGCCTCCCCCTTATCTCATGGGGGTAACACCCATAATCCCAGCTGGGCATGCAGGTTGGGGATCGCAGTTCGGTGGTAGAATTGTTCTGCAGGGGCACTGCTGCGCGCCCCCGGTAAATATCCCTTTAGTCGTTTCTTACGATACCCGCTGGAAGAGTTGGGGCAATTTGGCATACAGGGCGCAAAAGGCCCAAAATTAGTTTGGAGATCGGGGAAAGGCGCCTAGCTTGAAGATAGTAGGTATAGTTGAGGTTAGTTATTTTTATTGTGCCCTAGCCGTGTCCATATCAGAAACTGTCAAGTTAATATTTACTAGAAGCTGCGAATATTAATTACTTAGCACGGTTATTTTGTACTTATTACTACTTATATTATTAGTACATAATTATTTGTGTAGGTATGTTTTTTTACTCTCTCTCTCTCTTTTATTAGCTCAAAACTAAAGTTCTATTAACTCAACCCTTAAAAATCTTCCAGCTTATTGAGTTATAAGCAGGCACTTTTTACGATATTTATATCAATTTACAATTTACATTTCTTTTCCAAACATTCAACTTCGAATATTATCAGTTTATAAGCCAAAGCTTTGCAAGATTTATTGCTTAGATTTATACAGATTACTCGTTAGATTTACTACCAAAGCTCTATAAAACCTACCTTCCTACTTTCTAAGCGGCATTTTTTATTCTATTAATAAAAATATCACTTTATACAGAGCAAGCGACTAGCAAGGCTTTTGTTTAGAAATATGATCCAATTAGCCCACAGCCACCTAGGAGCTATTAACCTAGATTCCGAAAAACATCTGCACGGGTTGAGGGTTTCTATGATTAATTACTTAGTTTTATCTCTTACATTGATATTGTTTTTAGTCATAATAATAAATAAAGCCTTTTATCCAGATAGTCATACTTAGTTTTTATTTAGTTTTTACCTGTCCATTGTTAGTAATCAAATGCAATTCAAACAACCATCTTCTACAACAATCTTCTACAACTTCCAGTTAGTGTAGTTGGCGACTTTATAATAATGTAGACTTATTTAGCGTAAGTTATTTACAGAGTGTTTAAGAATTCGTGGATTCGGTTCTCTGTCGGATGTACTAATGAATACTACATCCGATAGAACCAAAGTTATAGATATAGCTTAAAGACAGACAGACAGCTGAAGAGGCAGTGGGCTAGCCATATTTCACGAAGAACCGACAACCGCCTGGGGTAAACATGTTCTTGAGTGTGGACTGATATAGGCTGATGATGATGATGATTTCTGGAGTGTAGGTCCCGTTGAGACAAAAATTCAATTCGTGTTCAGCGATTTTCGTAGCTCACTTCGACATATTTTTCGTACAAACAAAGAACCCTCAACATCTTCCAAACAAGATATATCGAGGAATCCCTCCAGACTCGTAAGCTCGTAACACACCCCTAAATCCCTATTAGAGAATCTATAAAGAACTCAATGAAAGGAAAGGTAAATAGAAAGCCCAGCTGTGCTCTACATAAATCTAAAACAGAACTCAACAATTCAACTCCTTTTTGGAAGATTAATACAGTCGGACCCGAAGTAACTTTTGTAGTTTACGCAATACGCGTGTCTAGGTAAATTTTTAAAAGTTGGCGCGATCCTCTTTTATTTTTCGTATACTGGAACGCCTGGTTTTGTGACGTCAGCTGTATGAAAAAAAAGAAAATACTTTCGCGACAACTTTTAAAAGCCATTGGTCTCGAGGACTCTCACTAAGTCATTCTTTGAGCTCGCACGTATGTATCTGTTTTCTGGCTAATGTGAGCTAAGCAAAATGGGTGACAAGCCTAGGGTAAATCAGGCATCCTATATGTATTTTTATATCTTCCTCTCTTGATCCCACATGGTTTTCACCAGGTTTATTGCACAATTTCCTTTTTTTCGCTTCGTCTTCGACGTTATCTTCTGAAGTTTGACACTTTCATAACCTTCTCAAGCTTCTGTCGACAAAGGTGGTAAGAGTACTGACTCTTTCCACCTTGTGATGGATGTAGCTCTGGATATTTTCCATTCAACCCTGTAAAAGGTAGCCAACGCTGTAAAAGCCTGAGTTTTATAGCGCTATTCACTGAATGAAACATTAATTTTATATAACAAGCATGGAATCGCAAATAGCATGAGAAAAAGCAAAGGTTTCGTTCCCCTCCATGCACATAACTGCCAATTAACCGATACAAGCGATGCTGTTATTATTATTGCATAATTTACTAGCACCATGTTAAATATGCTTACGGTTTAAGGAACGTTCACACTGTGTCGCCAAGATGCTTTAAACTGCATGATGCTTAAACTGCACGATGCTTTAAGGCATCGTTGCTTGTATATTTAAATGGAGGTGTTCAGATATAGGACATCACGTAACTCTCGTCCATGACTTTTTTATGTTGTGACGACAGATTGTCGTCATGATGGGAACAACTAGCACGGCAGTCGTAAAACGATTCATATTGTGGCGTTGTTGTGATGTGCAAACGACAAGGCGACTACCGTGGACCGTTAAATGTCGTCACGATCCACGATAAAAAATCGCGACGACACAATGACGACAAACAGTCGATACAATGGGAACAGCTGGGAAGATATATACATTATTACTTTATTGCACCATCAATACATAAAACAATTAGATAAGAACTTAATACTAACTATATCTTACTATGTCTTGGGGACGCTTCCGACTGGTATTGATATGGCTCAGTTGACCTACCTGTAGATTGTTTGCAACAGTCTGCAGATGGCTCAACTGTTTCAGTTGTAAATACTAGTTTAAATTAATTTCTATTATTTAATTGTAATTTTCTTTGTTACTATATCTAAGAAAACTAATTAATTACATCTTAATTCTTATATCTGGGAGATAGTCGTCCAACCATAATATACGGTTTAGGGATTGGTCCCGGGAATTCCCGTTCCCGAAATTCCCGGGAATTCCCGAAATTTTTGGCTGATTTAAGAACCGGGAAATCCAAAATCATTTCCCGGGAAATTTCGGGAATTTCAGAAAAATATTTTTACTTATATAGCATTACCGAAATAACGTAACTCAACATTTTCACTTCCTTTTATAGCATTTCACATTATCAGGTACCTAACCTACGCGGTATTAGGCAGGGTTGATATGATTTGTATCACTTGATATATACATCAATTTTTATTTTTCCCTGTAATGAAAACAGAGAGCAGTCAAAAATGTATGAGAGTGCCCAAAATTGAGCTTCCGTGTACACATGCACAATATACCTATACCTGCTTTATTGGTTGAGGATTCAGGAAATTCTCCGAAATTAATAATGCCATAAAGTTCAAATAATGCGAGTTGTCGAAAAAAAGATGCTTAGCCAACATATTTGCGGCAAGTCATATCTGTTTTACAATTTGTATAAAGAGCTAGTACTCCGGTAACGTTCTGCCCGTACCTTCGCACGCGCTATTGGAAACGTTTAAAATTTATTTTTGGAAACGTGCAAAATTTCAGCCCGATTCGTTAAGTAGTTTTGGCGTGAAGAAGGAACGGTACAAACTTTCATATTTATAATATACTAGCTGCTGCCCGCGGCTTCGCTTGCGTAGTTCCCGTTCCCGTGGTAATTCCGGGATAAAACATAGCCTATGTCCGGCTCCTGGTTCTAAGCTGCCTCCCCACCAATTTTCAGTCAAATCGGTTCAGCCGTTCTTGAGTTATAAATAGTGTAACTAACACGACTTTCTTTTATATATATATAGATTTTAATATTATTAGCTGCGCCCCGCGGCTTCGCCCGCGTCTAAAATTCAGTTATTTATTGCACAACATAATAACTTTAGGGGTCGTTTTGTAAAAATAAGAAATACGTAATTCATTGTTTACTTGATAGTTTATTTATATCGAGTTTTGAGTGAATCTAACCAAGGAATAATAATATTATCCATATAAACTTAACCACCTGAGATTATTTTTTGCAAATTAGATTAACCTATGTGTTATTTCAGAACTTAAACTATCTACACACCAAATTTCAACCAAGTCGGTTAACTAGTTACTGAGATACGTGGTAACAAACATTCACAAAAACTCTTACATTTATAATATTAGTCATCATCATCATCAACCTAAATTAGTCCACTGCTGGACATAGGCCTCCCCTAATGAGCGCCATAGCGCCCTGTCTTCAGCTTGCCGCATCCAGCATCTGCCTGCAGTCTTTCGCAGATCGTCATCCCACCTGGCCGGAGGGCGTCCTACACTACGTTTGCCGAGTCGTGGTCTCCACTCAAGAACACGTTTGCCCCAGCGGTTGTCGGTTCTTCGCGAGATATGGCCGGCCCACTGCCACTTCAACTTGCTAATTCTTTGAGCTATGTCGATAACTTTGGTTCTCTGTCGGATGTATTCGTTACGAATTCTGTCCTTCAGAGAGACTCCGAGCATAGCTCTTTCCATAGCTCGCTGAGCGACTTTGAACTGGTGGACCAGCCCTACCGTGAGTGTCCACGTCTCAGCTCCGTAGGTCATGACGGGTAGGACGCACTGATTGAAAACTTTAGTTTTCAAGCATTGCGGTATGGATGACGAGAAGACTCGACGTAGTTTCCCAAACGCTGCCCAGCCCAGCTGGATCCTCCTCTTGGCCTCCTTCTCAAAATTATTTTTACCCAACTGCAGAATTTGCCCAAGGTAAGTATACTCGGAAACAATTTCGAGAAGGTGGCCATGTACGACGACCGGTCCCGGATCAATGAGGCCATTGATCATGACTTTGGTTTTATCCAAATTCATGCCAAGACCGATGCGTCGCGAGGCTGAGGCTAGGCCGTCCAGCATCTGGTTCAGCTCCTCTAGCGACTCCGCCATTAAGACTATGTCATCAGCGAATCGCAGGTGTGAGATGTGGTCGCCGTTTATGTTGATGCCCTTACCTTTCCAGTCCAGCGTCTTAAACATATCTTCCAACGCGCTCGTGAACAGTTTCGGGGATATAACATCCCCCTGTCTCACTCCTCTGCGCAGTTGGATGGGTTTAGACTGCTGGCCCTGTACTTGGACACTCATGGTGGCGGCCTCGTAGAGACATCTCAGCACCTCGATATAACGATAGTCTACTTGGCATCGCTGTAAGGATTCCAGAACAGCCCAGGTTTCGACAGAGTCAAAGGCTTTTTCATAGTCCACAAAGGCCAGACACAGAGGCTGATTATACTCTTCGGACTTCTGTATAATCTGCCTCACCGTGTGAATGTGGTCTATGGTGCCAAATCCTCCGCGGAACCCGGCCTGTTCCGGTGGCTGGAACTCGTCGAGTCTCCTGGCGAGACGATTCGTGACCACTCGTGAGAACAGCTTATAGACGTGGCTCAGGAGCGTGATGGGTCTGTAGTTTTTAAGGAGGGTTTTATCTCCCTTCTTAAAAAAGAGCACCACCAAACTCCCGCTCCACGCCTTTGGAGTTCTCCCACTGTGAAGGACGGCGTTGAAGAGGTTTTGTAGCTCCTGTACAACAGGGGCACCTCCGGCTTTCAAAAGCTCTGAAGTTATTCCGTCCTCACCGGGGGCTTTTCCATTTTTAAGCTGCCTCAGAGCTAACACGATCTCGTCTTGACTGATGTCTGGCAGTTCGTCGGTATAGTGGCGTGTCAGGGTGGCTCTAGAATCATGGTCGTCTCGCCGGGAATGGGGGGCATGTGCAGCGTATAAGCGGCCATAGAAATCCTCTACCTCGGCGGAGATCTCCGGTTTCGACGATACGGTCCTCCCGTCGTGCGTTTTAAGCTTCGTCAGGTGGCTCCTGCCAAGCTGCTGAGTGAATACTTTGGACCCTCGGTTTCGCTCTATCGCCTCTTCGATGAGGCGTGTGTTGGAGCTCCGAAGGTCGCGCCGTACCATCTTCGCAATTCGCTTGTTCAGGTCTGACCTCTCTAACGAAGACGCTTGAGTGGTTTCCCGTCTTTTTGTCATCAGACCGAGAGTCTCATCCGAGAGTTTGGATTTCTTGCCAGTGCGCTGCTTTTTGCAAAACTTGATGCCCTCATCCCTCAGCGTTTCGACCAGATTGTGTAGGGTCTCGTCAGCGTCATCAGTGGGATCCAAGGCAACAAATCTATTCCCGAGAAGCTGCTGGAACTTCTCGGTGCCCGCCATGATTTGGATTGGGTTAGGTCGGAGCGTGGACTTCATCAGACGGTTTCTTTCAAGCTTCAAGTTGATATTCAGAGAGCCTCGGAGCAGTCGGTGATCAGATCCGGTATTGAACCTGTTGATCACTGAGACATCTCTGAATATGTGCTTGCTATCCGTCATGATGAAGTCGATCTCATTTTTAGTCACAGTGTCGGGGCTTTGCCATGTCCACTTCCTTTGAGGCTGTTTCTTAAAGAAGGAGTTCATTAAGAACAGCCTCTCTTTCTCAAGGAAGTTGACAAGCATTTGCCCCCTGTAATTCCTAACTCCATAACCATGCGGGCCTATTCGGGATTCGTTGCCAGTCTGGGTTCCCACCTTGCCGTTAAAGTCCCCCATAACAACGTTGAAGTGGGCCTTAGTGGTGTTGTGTAAGGCTTTGGATATGTCTTCATACATATCCTCCACTTCATCATCCGAGTGTGTCGAGGTCGGTGCGTAGACCTGAATTACCTTCATGCTATACCGCTTGGATAGCCGAAGGATCAGGTACGCTACCCTGTTCGACACACTGGAGATTTCTTGAACGTTGCTAGCGAGAGCCTTATTTACGAGGAACCCTACGCCACCCTGGGATGTTTTATCACCCTCGCGAAAGTAGAGAAGATGGCCTGAGTCTAGAGTTACGGTGTCCTCCCCCTCTCTACGGACTTCACATAACCCCAGAACATGCCATTTAATATTCTCTAACTCCACTTCCAACTGCGCTAGATGATGGTCCAGCCTCAGAGTTCGTCCGTTAAACGTCGCCAGGGTCAGTTTTTTGAGCAATGAATGGTAGCCTAATGTAGCCCGGGGATTCCTAGCACCCCCTGCCCCGCCGTTACCGTGGCCGCTACCATGGCCAGGAATAGCGAGGCGGCCGGGAACTGGGGGCCATTTTTTGGCTGCTTTCATCATTGGGGGGGGTAATGCCCATAATCCCCACGCTGGGCATTGCGGGTTGGGGATCGCAGTTTGGTACAGTTGCTCTGCAGGGGGCGCTGCTGCCCGCCCCCCGGTGTGTGTTTCCCTTAGTCGCCTCTTACGACACCCACGGGATGAGTTGGGGTGGTGCAATTCTATGCCGCCGGCACCACACGGCCATAATATTAGTAGGAAGTGTGATAAACGGACTTAGACACCGAAAAAAAAACTTGAACCAAACATGTAAGACAGAAATGAAAATGTTTCAATCTTGGTGTCTTTCCTTTCTGCTAGTACTTCGTGTGATTAAACCTTTGAACCTACCTTTCCTACCAACCTATAAAAACCTTAAAACTGGATAGACCAAAGCGATTATGAATTTATGATAAAAAAAAATATAAAATTAAATAATTCCGATTTTAATCAAATTAATCGTATTTTCTTTTTTAACCATGATTTTTATGAAACCTGTTACAAGAAATGTTAGTTATAGCTATATTACTTTTGATCCGTAATTAATTATAATTTTTTGGGTCATTGTCTATTGTCCCCTCGTTCGACAACAAGCAGATCAACAGGCTTTTCTTGCTATAGAGCCGTGACTGAAGCCAGCTCTACATAGTCGATTGCTGCCATCTTGTTCAGCAAATTACCTTGCTGAGCAACATGACAGCAATACTCCATGAAGCTGGACTTGAGCTTGGCAAAGAGAAAGTACCAGAGTGCAGCAAGTGCATTGCTGCAATTTATTATCCTCTTTGTGCATGTTACGGCTCTGACTTCTGAACCTGTAAAGCGCGATGATATCGCCTGCGTGGGTATTATTAGGTAAAAATACCAGATACCAGCATCTGGTATCAGGTAGAGAATTCAAATATATTCGAACACAACGAATCGACCGTTTACGGCTGGCAGAAATAAATGCATAGTAGGAAGAGACCTCTGAAGTACCCCGACGACGTTGATCGCCAATTGATTAGACGAACAGTCATCAATGACGACCGACACGACTGGAAGTCATAATCCAATTTAATTTATTTTTTTTATACCGTGGGCTACCAAAAAACACTTAGTCCAATTTTATATTTGTCTCCGTTGAGCCTGGCCACCGTGGCCTAGTATTTGGATAGAAGAACATTATATTGTTTATTATGTGGGTACGTAATAAGGTATTTTTAGATTGATGTTTTGGCTTAGAGGATTCTAAAAACAACGGGAGCTCCTCGGTGTCACTCTTACAACAACTCTGAACTTCTGTACTTTCATTGGATTAAAATGAAGAAACGAATCGAAGCTAAAACGGTGGCCACAAAGCTAAGCGTCTCATACTTTACGAGATCAGGCGATATTTCACACAAGGATAGCTCAAGTCCGGCCTCATGGAGTATCAGCAAAGCACTTTGCTGTGGAACGTGACAGCAAATGAATGTGTTATGCTGGGTTCAGTCAAGACTCTATAGAACGAAAAGCCTTCAGGATTATTGTCGAACGAGGGGACAAAAGACATGGACCTAAGAATTTGTTATTCATTTTATTAACATCTGAAAAGAAATACAGCTTTAAGTAACATACCTAATACCGCATAGGTACCTAATATCAGCGAAATGCCTAAAAAGGACGTGAAGTATATTAAATTATCTTATTTCGGTAGTGGTATAGCAGTAAAAACATTTTTTCGAAATTTCCCGGGAATTCCCGGGAATTCCCGGTTCCGACTTTGAAACTTCCCGGGATTCCCGGTTCCTCGAAAAGGACCCGATTTTGGAATCCCTAATACGGTTAGGACAAAGTGGGAACGCGCCCTGTAATATGCGGTGTTGTTTACTAGTTTGCAACTGGCGAATCATAATTATTTTAAGGCGGAAATCTCGTAAATGTCCAATCTTTTAAGTGTTGAGTACCTTTAACGCCTCCTTTCGCTTTTACCTGATCAGCACACATACCTACGACCCTACGTCGACCGAACTACGTCGGGACATACATCCCCCAAAAAAGGAGGGGGTTTCGGTGATTACCACCACGCTTAGCAGGCGGATTGGTGATCGCAGTAGAGCTGTTGAATAATACATAGAAAGAACCTTCCTCTACTTGGTTCTCTTCGTTGACTCTTAATACAAGAAATCGCTTAAAACGATAAGGCTGCCAATTCTATTACCTTCTATAGTACTAAACTTTTTATGAATAAACTGTTTAAGGCATAAGGTGTTGATAAATCTATCTACTCGGTCCTCAGTTGGAGAGTTCAATCGACGAAGAATAAACTACGGTTATTTTGAGGGCCCTCCGGTTAATTTTACGAAGAAAACCAGCAATAAAATGCAAGCTGACGCAGTGTTTCTTAACTTTTATTTGCCTGCAACAGATCACAGTATAATTCTGTTGTTAGTTGGTTGAAAATGAATCCCTAAACTAAACTTTCGAGTAGTTGGATTAGACATTAGGATCTCGGTATATTGATAGAAATTGGCTTTTATCTCATGGGGGGTCTCATATGTATGTATAATCTCATAATCCGCTGGCAGGATTGAAGTTCGGTGGTAGAATTGTTCTGCAGGAGGCGCTGCTGGGCGCTCCCGATTGATATCCCTTACTCGCCTCATATGACACCCACGGGGGAAAAGTTGGGATGGCGAAAATTCTAAGCTGGTACAACACATTTACAGAAATGTTAACTCGCTTACAAAGCCCCAAAAAAAAGCAAAAGGTAAACTAAATTAATTGCATCCAACTAAAAGACACGAGGCGCTGGCCCAAGGAAGAATTTAATTAAAAGCACAAGATAGATTGCAGTTGACACGTAATTAAAACTACATTTGTGGAAGTAGGGCATGCTCCGGATTGCGAAAACTACTGAGCAATGCTTTTTTTTTATCACCAACGTAGCCTGGATATTTACATTCCAGCACTTTTATAGACTTTTGTTAGACCACAATCCCATCTCATTTGAAGTGACGACCGACGATAGACAGATATGTATGTGCCTACTTATTGTACACGACTTAAGAGACCATGTGGCGATGGATTAAGGCGGTCAGAAGTTGCATTTCTCATCAGTAGGTACACATACGTCCACTCTTGAACGTGTTTTCTCCAAGCAAGGTGGTTTTGGCATAATCACCATGCTTGGCAGGATTGATGACCGCGAAAAAAAATTACAAAAGGAACCTGCTGCTGCCACTAAGGGAATCTACCAGAACAACGTCGGTTGAGACTTTTAAGACATGATTTAAAATAGTGTAAAAAAACCACAGATAATAAATACTTACCTACTTAAAAGAAAACAAAATCAGATGTGAATCCAAGCTTGTCTAGGAGAAGAAAAAATCATAAAAGCCATATTTGCAGCTGCAGTAAATAGTAGGAGCCACATTCTATTACTGTTATGGTTTTGCAATGTGGATACAGGTGCAATTTTTACACAACTGTAATCATTATATAGAATAAAGAGAAAATGAACTGGAACAGCAATGTTTATTTTAGCGTTTCACTATTAAACGGATCTAAATTAGATTAGGCAACGAGATAGATGGTTTCCTTGGGAAGTCAGAAGGTGAGAGAGGTCATGGTAAATATTCTATAGTGGTACGGTGGTCTAGCCAACTGCTTTACCCTACCTATAGAAAAAAAAACCCGCGGTCCAGTCAACTCGGGACAAGCAGAACTGTACCGCGGACAAGCGAATTAATACAGGAAAAGGAAGTGTGAAGCAGCAGGCTGAATCTATGTAGTTGACGATAAGTTAATGTCTCGATACATAATACGCAAACAGTGTAAGAAGTAAATATGTCAGTAGTGCTTTTGTCTCCGGCTACAAGCGCCGTTAGTGACACAATTTACGCGTAAGTACCAATTAATGCTGCACCGTTATGTCAGTCGACATCTCGAGCTGCACAATACAGATAAAAACAGAATACTTGCACCAGTGGCGCGACGCAAAGTAGATCTTAGCCTCCAGTGTCCGTCTTGTGTCAGAACTTTCAGATACATTGTTTCATTACAAGCATTTATTTAACTTGCCTGTTAGTATGTGTGGGACAAATTTTGCAACTGAATTTTAGACCAGTTATCCTCAACCGATTGAGCTAAAATTTGGCATACTTACTTATGTACCGTAACGAAACGACGTAACTTCGTCGATTATTGAGATTTTAAAATCTCTCAAGAGACAGAGTTGGGTAGGTACGTGCATCTTCTATGCTGGCTTATCACAGCTACGGACAGATATAATTTAAAAGAAAAGGAGGTACGCTTTGCCTCTGCAATGAGACAAAACGGCTAAAAATAAGACAGGATCTTTGTTAAGGTTGTCCCAAAGGAACACTTGGATTTCAGTTAAAGTTTGTTAGTAAAACTTGAAAAGGCCCTACGCTACTGATTGGAAAACTTTTAGATGAATGGACTGCAGAGGAAATTAGACAATTTTTTTCATCAATCTTGTTACAATATAGTCGCGTATCATAATGTTGCTGATGCCGTAAAGGTTAATCAGATTGAAGCCTTACGTTTATCAAAGGAGGTAAAGGCAAAGAGAAAAAGCGGTAAAAAGAGCGATGGCAAACAGTTTCGCGCATATCAGCTTGAGTGGTTTTCAATGAAGTGTAAGAATGACGAACAAAATTATCAACATATTGTAGGTATGGTGACATAGTCGATAGGGAAATTGGGTTGGCGCAAGCTCTCGTGATATAGAAGAAAAGACTCCCTCCAATGGGTGAATTGAATAGACAATTCAGTATCATCTTGGCCTCTTCTTCGTGGGTTAGTGGGGATTCGCCATTCTGGTGTTTGTCCGTCGAAGACAATTTAGATAACTATCTTAGTTTCTCGAATTCATTATGATTGTAAGCGGGTTAACTGCGAACCTAGTTTTTGTTTGAAGAACACCAACGTTTCATCCCTTAACGAGAGACATCAACAGGTTGGTGTTCCAAGTTCCAATACAAACTAGGTTCATAGTTAACCCCAATAAGTTTATAACCCATAATAGATTTAGATAACGTCAATAATTAGATATTTTCAGTTTCTCGAATAAAATGTTTGTAGTTAGACACTACTGAATCATTTCTGCATTGTCCCAAAGTTTGCGTGGGAACTAAGGCTTTATTGACACTTGCAAGGAGTGTAAAGTTCCTGATTGCAGCTTTTATGTGCCTTGTTCAAGCTGGACGATATTAGGGAGGTTTAGGACACTTTGCCGAGCAAATTGGGTGGTGTTTGGCGACGGGTGTGGTTTTATTAGAGCATTAAAAGAGACTGGCGTGAGGTTGGCACCACGAGGGTTTAAGAGACATTCGAATATCTTCAAATTGAAAATTTGTTCTGGGCTCTAAAAAATTTGTAGGTATAATCAATAACGTTTATACTACACCTGCTCAGAAAGTTGCTTATTCCTTTTCAAGTCAACAAACATCTAATTAATTGTTCTATGGAAACGTTTTACGGTTATTTCAATCCGTCTATAAAAAAAACTGAGCCTAACGAATTCTACAGGGTGCCTAATAAAGTAATAACATATTGTGTACTATTTAAACCGATTATTCTACCTAAGCGCTAAGAGACCTGTCTAACTAATTAATTTTATGAACGAAAAGTAATTGACTGACAAACAATTGAATTTTATTACCTGATCTGTGACAAAAGAATAAATTGCTGTGTCCAACATGGTGTACATGTTGTCCAGCACAGCAATTTATGTACCTACTTGTAACTTTAGCTATATTTAGAACTTTAGATACCTATCTATGCACATAATTTGCAATAAATAAATGAAATGAAAAGCTCACCTTGATGATTCAATCTAGGTTTTCAAGAAAAGTAGAAACTTCCCTCAATATTAGGCATACAAAGTAAAAGACAGTTCAAATATTAACCCTAACACAATGGCCTATTTCATATCATGTTTATACAAAATTGAACTGCATTATTCAAATGGAAATAGGCATGTCAGAGCATATCAGCCATCTACGTCGTTTATGGTTATCTTTATTGCACGTAAGTTATTTCAAGCGATTCAGTTTTGCATGGCAAGGTCTAATCTTGATGGTTTGCACTGCGTCTTTAACATTATTTTGTATGAGAGAGTAGACAGTTGACTACCTTCTACCGACACATACATTTATTTTATACTACATCTGCTCAGAAAGTTGCTTATTCCGTTTCCAAACAAAGGGTAGAAAGTACGTCATTGCAAGCGTACTGAAATGCAGGAGGGCAAACTCTATGGAATTTCATTTCTCACGCGTTTAGCGAGAGATAAAAGTCTATTGAAATCCATTTCTAGCGTGTTATTTTTTTTTTTTTTTAAATGTTTATTTTTATAATAGGTAAAACGGCAAAAAGTTTTTACTCCGAATCCGCCATATGATATCGGCCTCTTCCGTGTTCGGAACAATAATTCAAAAAAAGAACCATGCATGCATGTGTAAATCGTACGTGCGTGTATTTATTGCTACATTTGAGTTTACAATATAAATTTACTCGAGTGATTTTCTTCGAAGGTGTAGTATAAAGCACTATGTATCACTCGTGTGTTTTAAGGCCCACGGCTGCGCCTCGGCCCTCAAATGACACACTCGATAGGAATTGGGCACTTTCTCGCCTAGGTGTACAATGTACTATTATTTGCTTCTATTTGATGGAACAAGAAGAGATTCAATTGTGTCCGTTTCGAAGGTTCTATGTTTGGATATATGCATGTTTTATTTTATGTATGGTCGTCATTTTCTCCGTCAATTATGGATAACTAGCTGCTGCCCGCGGCTTCGCTTGCGTAGTTCCCGTTCCCGTGGTAATTCCGGGATAAAACATAGCCTATGTCCGTCTCCTGGTTCTAAGCTGCCTCCCCACCAATTTTCAGCCAAATCGGTTCAGCCGTTCTTGAGTTATAAATAGTGTAACTAACACGACTTTCTTTTATATATATAGATTTGATGAGTCTTTCGCTATTGTGTAGAAAATGATTCCGAGATGTTCCCATATAAATTTATTTATTCATAGGTGATTATGAATACCATTTTTCCCGCAAAACATAGTGGAAATATTAAGGAACTCGAATTCAGTTTTTCGTATTTGTAAAAACATCAAATTATTCAATATGCGTTGGAAATGGATTATAACTTATATGTACTTACTACCTTCTACGTATGGCTCGGCAAATCCATCATATGGTGATGGCATCGGAAAAAGCAATAACTCTTTATATAGCATCAAATTGAAATGTCCTGTGTTGATCGATGAGATAGTTGAGTACCCTATCTAGTCACTTTAAATTGACAACTATTTTTATAAATGGGTTCCGTGTATGAATAAGGTACATAATTAAATAAATAGAATGCAATTATATAATTATGTTCTAATTCATCTTTGTTGCTAACATAATAATTGCTTTCGTTTGATAAACTTGTAAACTGTAAAAACACCCCTTCAGCAAAAGTTTTCTTTATTATTTATAACAGTACAAGTAGATTAAAATACCATGATAACTGTGCGATATCCTTATATCCCATAGTTATCTTCGTAATTTTACTCATTTTATCATTATGAAGACTTTGCCGGAAAAAGTTCGAGGCGCCAAGGGATGACCTCTGTTTGTCGCTTCTACCAGGTGAATTTGGGACCTGTACCATTTTTTTTTCGCAATATATACCTAGTTATATCTACATTTAAACCTGGAGTTGACCCTGACAACCCAATGCGGATCTTGAGCTTCGACAGACTTGAATGTTGGCCTTGTGGGATCGAAATTTTTGCTTCTTTCATTTTGACACACTCTCATAGAACCTTTTACAGTTATATTTGAACAAAACGCTTAGTATTAAAGTACAGTACCTACAAATGGAATCATCCTTTTTAATTGGATTTCTACGTTCCATTTGCGCCACATTGCTACGGTCTGATGATGTCAATACCATTTGCAAAATTGGGTCGTTGCATTTACATTTTCTTAATGGGATGTGAAGTGCCCTCTTAGCTCTACTAAACACTTTGGAATTAACAAGTTTAAATAGGTTTATTCAATTTACTACGTAGAAACTTAGGTAATTTACTTTCAGTGTTTTTCAGACCTCTGTGCCGCTGTGGAGACGCCGAAAATTGCGGAGACGAATCCCGCCGCGTGACAAATGGTTATTATGATTGCAAATATTTTGTTTTGGTTCAGGGTGATTGATTAGTAATACTATTTTCCAGTGCAAGTATTATAATAAGTGAATATTATGTACTTTGAAGAAAAGTATATCTTTACTTTGGGGTGAAAAGCCTCCGCACACAGACACCGTGGCCGGGCCGGAAGCGAAGGCGTGCGAGTTGTAATGCGTGAATTTATATGAGAGACTACACATACACCGCCGGACGGCGTGTGTGTAGTCTCTCATATAAATTCGTATGATACAACTCGCACGCCTTCGCCTCCGGCCCGGCCACGGTTTCTGTGTGTGGATGCTTTAAATGATGCTGAGAGAAAATGGCCACCATTACCTATTTCGAAATAGATCAGTAAAATGACACGGGAAAACCTGAGTAAGTCATAAATTAGGGTTCAAAACCAGATAATTATAGTAAACAAGATAATTATTATAATCTTAAGATGATTCGAATCAATCCGGATGCAGGCCAGTTTACATAATCTCCATAATCAAGTGAAAAGGTCAACACACGAAAATACCCAAAATTCTTTAGCCAACGACATCGCAAATTTTATCGGTCATAACGAGGGAATAGCGATCGTAAAGCTCGGTAATAAAACTCATATTGGTGATATTGGTTTGCGTAGTACGGTACAGTTATGCTTGCGACTGGTAATGCAGGTTTGATGCGTTGGGGACGGAATAGATCGAAGGACAGCGGCCCAATTATGAATCTTGTAACGTATTCGTTATGTCTAACCTCAGAACAGGGATATATTTTTATACTATACTTAATCGGGTCTAGAATCCTTATATTTTTGGCAAAGGGAGTCTCATTCTTAACTACTTTCAGCGAACAAATTCGAAAATTCACTGTAAAAGCTCGGAGCCAGGAAGTTAGCGGTGTTACACTATTGTCTCGGAAAGCACGTGAAGCCGTTGGTCCTGCGCCTGATTTCTCCCCGGTCGTGTCGGTCTGCCGCCCCACCGGATTATGAGAGTGAGGGAATAGTGCACCTGCGTTTAGGGACACATTTGGGCACTTTCATGTCCTGCGCACTTGGCTAGTCTCCGTTCTGTGGTCGCCATGTCCGAAGATTTGGCTAGGAGGACATTATATTTTGCGCCACTGGTTGGTCCATTTTTTTATTCGTAGTTAAAATGCAACCAAAAAGCGGCGAAAATATTATGATAGGTACGTCTGAATTGACCTGCAGGCAGACAGAACAGATCGAATCGAAGGACAGATTATTGTGATTCTGCAAGTTTTCAATTTAGTTTGATTCCATCAGAGATGGAATTGATATTCATCGGATTATTACGTATCAAAACGTGATGGGTTCGATCGGAATTCACCTTATTACGAGTATGTTTGATGTTGGCTTCCTATAGCGAAAAGTACAGTTATTTTCTACCCAGTTATTGAATGTTACTTTGCTGTGTAGTTCCGGCTTAGATTTGCACCACCCCAACTCTTCCCGCGGGTGTCGTAAGAGGCGACTAAGGGATATCCACCGGGGGCGGGCAGCAACAACCCCTTCAAGACCAAATCTACCACCGAAATGCGATCCCCTAACCCGCATGCCCAGCGTAGAGATTATGGGCACTACCCCTTCTGAGATAAAATCCAATAAGGCGCTTATCAAAGGGAGGCCTGCGTTCAGCCAGCAGTGGACCAAACCAAAATAGGCTGTTGAGGTGAGAAAGTGAGGTTATGGAATGAAGTTCAACTATGTGTGCCATCTATTCGTTCCGTCATTCTTGGTATAAAAACAAGTTATAAACGATAGCGTTATACACGGGGCGTACTTACGCCGCGAACGCAACGGCCAGAGTTTATAACCCTATATTCTTATCAAACCCTACGATTCACCCCGTGGAGGTCCTAAGAGCCGAGCCGACTAAGGGAACCTAGGAAGGGTAGCAGTTTCCTTCTGTGAATTTTTAACACCAACATGCAAACAATTTCCAACGCGACGACCAATCCTACCGATTACTATTAATACCGATTGAACGCCACGACCGCCAGGGTTATGTACGCTAAATTCTCATCGATTCAGCAGTGGACGTATGTACGTGTACTGAAGAGGTAAACTCTTGTCTTCATCAACATTAATCCAATGACCACATGCTGAAGTTGTTAAGTGTCATTCAATTCTAAATTCCACATAACTAGTAAACTCAGGCGTTACTTTGCGGAGATCCCTTCCAAAGTATAAGCTATATTTAGTAACAATTCCGCGAAAAACCTTCTCTGAAGAGATTCAACAAAATGCAATTCGCTCGCACCGCCCTCTCTCCCACAAATTCGCATGCCATGCAATCAGACAAGGTAAAAAACAAACTTTGACTTACCTTATATCTAAATTCCAGATAAATAATCACATCCAATCAAACAGTTTTTAATTTTATTCACGGACATCCCAGTTTTCAGGATATAGCATTAAAAGACCATTAAGGGCTTCATTGGAAACGGTAAAATTAATTACGGCTGTAAGTCTTCATTTGAGTACCCAGTATCTACTTGTAATTAAATTAATGTTCCTCGCAGCAAGTTACTATTCTTCATTTCTAGGGAAAAAATCTGCTTACAGATTACCATACTGCATGTAGGAGTATGCTTATGTGGGGTTGTCGAAAAGAAGTTACGAGGATCCCCGGTGGCCGGCCTCCATGCGTATTCAGCAAGAGCTGAAGTTACTCGAATAAGTGTGCTACGTTAAATAGTTCTATAAACTAATGAATTCCGTCGTGATTTTCTCCGTATAACTCGTTGACTCTCATAAAATATTTGAGGTTTCGAACGCTTAACTAGATGGCGTTGCTGAAATACCTAAGGCATTTGTGAATACGTTCGAGTTTGTATGCACTTTTGATTGTAGGTGTTATTTTTCCGTAGGATAAACTGGCTGATCTTTGGCGTTCAGAATTATCATGATAAATATAAATTTACATAAAGAACTAAAAGAACCTATATACTTACTTAAAGAACGGGATTGAGAATGATGTCATCTGTCCCGCTCAGATCGAATTCAAACTGAAAGGGACTGGATTGTATTTTTTATGACAGTTACTTAAACTTGATAAACAGATCGTATAGACACCACCAGACACATATTTGCATTAGCAGAGCAAAGGCACGAGCAACCACTAGTGCACCTATGTTAGTAATTAAATGATCGCGCTTAGCGGGTGAGGTAGTAAAACTGTCTCTTAGGAGTTTTATGGTATTGAATAGGGCGGCGATGGAATTTATGTATTTCTCCGTTTGAGACTCAATATGAAAGAGCGAAAAAATGTGAACTTCTGAAGATAGACGGCAACCGATTCGTCGATGATATCTAAAATACCGTAAGTAGCGTACAGCACAGACTACTGCAAGTTGTGTGCTGCGTCCACGTATTTATTTTATTTGACTGAATGAAAAAAATCTATCGGCTCCAAAAATATCGGGACTAACAAGATAATTTTATCAAGCTGGCAGATTACGTGTTTGAAAAATTGAATTCTTTTATTTTAAGTCAAAGAAAATAAATGCTTGGACGGAGTATAATGGGGGGAGGCCTATCTTTCTAGCTGTGGGTGAAAACGGCCAATGATGATAATTTTATGTTACTACCATTAATCGGTGAAGCTATCAATTAACTTGACGCTTTTGACTAACGACAGATTATACAGGTAGGTATACACTTTATTTGGACTTTCAAAAAACTTTACCTGTATTCCACATCGTGAAAATTATATGACCGAAGAAACACCCAAACACCAAAAATGAAAGAAGTCGTATCGCAATATCAATAGAATCGAATAATCAGAAGCAACGGCGCGTAATGAAAAATAGCTTGAGATGAAAAAAGGCGTCCAAAAAATATTGCAGATTCTATTGATTTACGCAAGGCTTGATTTCGCCCTCGACTCTGTTCGCTCTTTAATAACAAAGTTGGAACTCCTCGAGTACCCAATAACAAAGTCAAACAAAGGGGATTTTCAGTTGAAAGGTCAAGTGACGTACTATTTGAATTCAAGTTCGATGTTGACCTTTGGAAAGGGTTACGGATTATGATTCGGAACAAACCATTTTTAAACGTCATAAACGGAACAAATATTCCGGGAACCTTAACAATTTTCAAACGTCATAAAAAGAACAAATATTCCGCGAATCATACTTATATCAGAATATTGTTTTTTTTATAAATTTCAGATTCAGATTTCATTTATTCATAAAGTTTCAGTATTTTAAAACTGTTCATAAAGTAACTACTACCAAAACCTTACTTTACAGGGGTATGATATTAAGATAATATGTATTGGAATTTAAATTATATATATTGCATGTGAAAATACAAATTTTAAGAATTATTTTGCTCGCTGATGTGTTAAAATTTTATATGGTGTATTATTTTATATCATATTATTATGTATGTATGATATTTTATTATTATTATGTATTTGTATATTTTCTGCTCATTATAAGCTAGCAGTGTATAAATAGATAGATGGATAGATTTCACGTGGATTCTAGATGATAAACAAACAAACACAGTAATCGTTCTATCTTAAAAGCTAAGCATTTAATTTGACTTGGAGTTTAACTCTAAGGAATCAGAAACTTGTCCTTTAAACCGGAACCTTAATCTCAAAGAGGTAAGTGGTAAGTGACTTTACAAGTGACTCGTGCGTGAACGTGTACCTATTTAATTATACTTACATTTACAATACATTTACAGTCGAAACTTTGACATAGAAATCAAAATTTCCAAATCTGTCCTTATAGGCTTATACTAATAACGTAGTTCTCTAGTCCTCTCGCGATCTTCAAGGTCTACGAGTAAAATAAAAAGTAATAAATTGAAAACTTTAAAACACCCGACTCTATCCACGCCTTTTACGCAAAATGAGAGGGCAACACAATAGAGCTCCAAACGACAAGTATTTTGATTCCTCATATTATCATTTATCAACGTCGCTTCGGCCGTTTCGATGCTTCGAGGTTATAGAGAGAATCAGGTAACCACATAGGAACACTCGGAAACATAACCCGTCTACTCGGGTAAAAATACTGAAAGAGCATGCATTTATTGTTCGGAGGAAGCAAATGCTTGTTTTCTCTATTTTATCTGCGATCAGTTGGCTCTACTAACTATGAGCAGATTTTTTGGGCTTTCTTTTTATGTCGCGTGAAGCACACTATTGCAATCTCTCTCCTGGGTCGTGTGGACATTCAACTATGCGAAAATAACAATGCAAAAAGTTGACAGTATGTTTTTCTATTACTCCTTTCTCTCACCTATCGCATCCGCTTATGCATAAGTGGTGACTAAACCTAGAGCTTATCAGGAGGAGCCCTGTGTCCAACAGTGGACAAATACAGGCGGTTGAGGAGACCTAGAGCTAAGTAGGTAGGTAGGTCTAGGACCTAGACCACATCTCCGTAGTACCTAGACTCTAGGTACTATGGAGATGTGGTGATGAGCTATGAAAAATCAGACGATCCTACGCGTAGATGACGAGCTATTAAAACCAGAATTTACTAATGCAACGGTACCATAACCGTATATAAAGTAAGATATTTATGTGATGTGTCAGATTCATAATATTATGAATTTATGAACGAACACCATAGTTCCAAACTATGCACAACTTCGAGGCTGTCAGTTCAGGCTTTGTGATTGAAAGCATGGTTGTGAAGTTCTGGTCATGGCCTCGCAATAATAATCAGGCTGATGTGAATGCGGAGTTTGGATGGATGTTTGATGCTCTTGGAGTTTCTTGGAATACGGAGATTAGATACCTACAGTCAGAATTTACAAGCTCTTATATTCTCCATCTTGCTTGTGAAATTAATTACAATTTTCACTACCTAGTGGGCGAAAAAAGTCATCAACGAAACAATATCTAGAAAATATCCTGGATATTATTCTGTGAAACAAAAAACCTTTTAAAGACTGGAATGAAATCTTTAGAAATGATTACACCATCAAGAACTCAACAAAGTGTTCCAAAAGTGTTGTTATTCACGAAGCAATTTGCGGCCACAATTATCACCAAGTCCCATGTGACAATAGATGGTTTTCCTCCATAATTGCTTTCGACTACTGGCCGATACGGAAAGTGATTTGGGTTAAACGGCGTAATCATGAGACACGCTTGACGTGGATGAAGTCATACTGAGTGATTGTGTTGCGAAACAACAGCCATTCGAAGGATTGCTTTTGAAATTGCATTGTCTAGTTAAGTGCACGGTAATGTTACAGAGGGTGTTCGCAAACAATGAAAAGGCAAAGAAAGGCGTGTCTGGTATGTTTGACAAAGTAAATGATGAGAGTAAACATGTTCAGGTGGATAATAGCGGAGCCCAGCGGAGGATTTTAGCTTATGTGGTACGAAATTTATACAGCACATAAATATTATATAAATAATATTTCTGGACAATTTACACAGCATCATCTAGCAACAGGCTAATCAGAGCTTGTGTCATGGGTATCTATTACCTATATGTATTAGATACTTAACTGATACATTTAACTTCATTGATGTATGTTTTTCTGTGTGTTTTCTTTGTATACCTACATAGAGAACCACCGGAACAAATATCTGCAGATCGTACAATACAAACATTTGTCTCCTTTGTCTGATGCGTCGCAGACGAAACTTCGCAAATTTGAATTGGAAAGACTGAGCGAGGCAAAATTAAGTAAATTAAAGCTCAAAGAAAACGATTACAGTGCTGCACCTTAAAAATTAGATCAATCAAGACAATGAAACACTTTTACAATTGGCAACGTGAAATCTTCCAATCAGTAACAAAAGATCCAAAACCAGTGACGCATTTAAAGATCAAAGAATTTCCGCTTCTAATTAAACAAATTGAGCTTTGTATAAAACAGCAACAAGAAACTCGTGGGAAGACAAGGGAAGCCAAAACTTTCCAAGGAACTTTCGGGCACATAAAAATTTAAAACTTTCAGTCTTTTATCAGGCTCACGTTGTTAGCAACTTGAGTTGAAGCCATGGAGTGCGGTGAAATTAATAACGTGCGAAGTACTGAGGCTACGGAGTTTTTATTTTTATAATCATGGAGGTACTGGTGGTTCAAACAAGCAAGCAAAAGAACCTTCAAAAATGGTAAGAAACCCCAAACATCTTAATCTTGGACCATGTCTGTGTTTCCAACTCAACAGTTAAAGGTATTCAATCAATAAAATTGTCGTGAACACCATTTTTATATGTTCAGGAAATTGTGTAGAACAGAAATTGATTTGTGCAAAACACATCAATGCTCACGAAAAATCCCTTAGCTGAAAGGGGTTCTTTGAGATATTGCGTAGTAATTATTAAAGCCGTCATTCTTGAGAGACAAGTTGCGGAAACTCTGAAAGGCTTTCTCGGATACTTCCGAGGCATAAATAAGCTTTATTGGTTAGATTTTGTTGTTTGATGAGGACGGATTGGACGTTATTCTGTCGTCTGGTGTTTTCTTTACTTTTTTATTGGTGTATTTCGTTATCGTGAATAAGATGATTACTTATTGTTCTACAATCCCATCCCTTTCATGTTAAGTGACGATTTGGTCAATGGTGCATCACACAAAACAATTACTTCTGCAACTGTTACTATCATCAGTATTCCACATCAAATGTACATGTTTTATAGCAAATAAAAACCGAGAAATAGCCCCCAAGAGAAATCAATCGAAACAACCATTCGATCCAATCAAGTACTCCCTGGTGTGTGGAAAAGAAATCACAAAGGGTTCTCTGGAGACCCTTGTTTTAATAAATAAATAATGCCAGGCATTTACACTAACTACGCAGAGCTTGTAGCTGAGACCAGATTTCTGAAACTCGATGACATCTAAATAGGTACTTATAATTTTTTCTAAGTAGGTATCTCAAAGTTGAGAACTGTATCCATTATAGTTTTGGCTTTGTTTAATCCGAACCGAATAAAAAGATTAGGTACGCTCGGAAGACGAATTTCACACGAGCATTCGGAATTCTTTTCGGGTGCGAATGAAATATTATTTCCTTCACGACGATTGAATTTCAGTTATTTGTGCCGAATCACGGGATATTTCGAATGCTTCTCTTATTTGGTCTTTTATTGTATGGATATGCTCAAATCATTGATAAATTCCTGTAACCGCAGAGATGTTTGAAATCCTAATACTTGTAGGTCTTTTGAACATTCTTAATATAATTATATTAATTGCGTATAAAATCTGTCTTTATCTTGTCCAAAAAACACAGAATATACCTGGAAATCCAAGATCTATTCAATTTATCAGATTAAATTTCCTTACTTACACCCCACCCCACTTTGTTTAATCAATCCTCTATGCTTGGATGGAACTGGTATACCTATTCCATTGAAAACTTCAGAATGAAGTAAATTTGTATTCAGCGAACGTTTTCAAACAGATTTCGAATGAGTAAGACTTAGCGGTTACGAAAGCGTAGGTATAGGTACGAGTAGTATACGTTGCAAAACAAAGCATTGTCTATGTTGATGCAACTCGTGCTAAGTGGAGATTGGTTCTAGGACTCAGCTTAGGTTTTGGCTTAAATTAAACGCTCTCATGTCGAAGTTCGTATCAAAATGATTTGAAGTCGATGACTGGCAGAAAACAAACAGACTGGATGATGACTGGATGTGAACTGCACGGTTATTACCTGAAACAAAAAAAAACACATCAGTGAAATTCCGAGGTTTCAATAAAAATGTTGGGGTTCCTTAGAATCTTTGTCAATGGAATAATATAATACATTTTATCACATTTCCTTACTCCTTTCTGACAAAATTTTTTGCGTAAAAAGATATTCATTCAAGGTTACAATACAACGTATCATTGTGATCTGCTCGCTCGTCCGACATTTCGTTACAAAAGAAATGTATTTTTGCATTCATCTGCCATCATCATGGTCTCTAAAAATAATATGTATATCGATCGTATATTTTCTTTACTGTGGGAACTGGATCGCGTGTTCCTAATAGAAGGATCTCGATTCGTGTTTTGTTCTCTCAATATTATTTAATAGTGTTCTAATTAGTAACGTTCGCCTTTGCGTTTGCATGACTTCGGACCGTTTTGAAGATTTCGTACAAAGCCAGCTGACTATCGGAAAGTAAATTACGGTGAGGTAAATCTTTTCGAGGAACACCTCAAATGCCTGCTCATTCAATAAGCATCATTCAGAGTAGTTTCCTTACTAGAATAGAGGATGTTACTAAGTAGTAATTACTAAATACATGTAGTCAATTTTATATTACAAATAGAACACTTTGATTGTTTTAATAAAAGTAAAATCAGACATTAAATTCCTTTTGCAGGACAAATACTAATCCCTCGGGAATAATTTTTTTTGGGACCATCTCGGGTTTATTCTATATCTATAAAATAGAAAAAGAATCATCCTAATCGAGTCATCGACGAACATACTTTATGAATATTCGTCGTAAAAAGTAAAAAAAAAACATTACAGCCGACCACAATATTTCTTTCCTTTTATTTTATTGAAGTCGGTTAAAAATACATTAGTAATTCCTGGCTCAGGCAACATGAAAAAAGATTTCCTCTTCAAACAACACTTGTGAGCGAGCTTACATTCATAATGGAATGTGCAATGCAAGTGCAGTTTTTGAAGAGGCGTAAAAAAACAAAATGGCCGAAACGGATACAGTGACGGATGTTCGCTTCAGGGCGAGAGAACATATTATGACGTGGTCACATGCAGGGAGAGGGGAACGGTTGGATCAATTCGATACATTCATTAAATTGGATGAAATAAACACTACGCTCAAAAAGTCTCGAAGATCAAGTGATCAGACGATAATTTATGACAAGTCAAGGCAAGAGAGACAGCACTGCGAGCAGTTTAGATTTCAACACAATGAGTCTGTTTGTACAAGCAAAATAAGCTTGAAATTTCACTAGCTTTTAAGATAAATATAGTATGCAATGGACTAATAGATAAGGCTTTTGAAACTGAAATAAAATTAAAATGTGCCGATTCTTCAAAATTAGTCTCAGAAACGGCTCTGACTGTGGCTATCTTTTTGTTCCCCATTTTGGCTGTGGCATACCACATGAGAAGCGTATCGTCGGGATAGCGATCATTGCGGGCATGCCTTTTTGCTTTGGCGGCTCTTCATGTGTACAAAATAGCGAGTACGAGAGCTATTTAGGGCTCGGCGCTCGATTCAGCCGCCGATTTGTTAATGGACGCGACGATAGATTGGCATTGACAAATTGGTATATAGTGGGTCACTCTGGTATATCTTTCTAACCAGCCGGTATACAGTCATATAGAAGCGGCCTACACTTTATATAGACCGCTTCTTTCTGACACCACCCCTGGCGGTCCAGCGACTTTCTACTGCCTTCAGTCTTGCTATCGGGCAAGTGGTCTGTCTCGAGGTCGCCGCATAACTCTGGGCCAAGATTCGATTACACCTTTGGTAAAATAATATCTCCTTTGTACACTACTACATATAAATTAGACTGGCGCTAGGCGTTCTATAATAACACGTGTAGTGCAGTGACCTTTTCGTACCCGCATTTGTGGGGACCTGATAATTTGAAGTGGCAGGTAAAGGTACGTTACGTACCTTTCAAAGGTCAGATTTTAGGCCCCTTCCCTACTCTATTCAGTCCCATTATAGAATTACTGAATTTAGTAAGTTGGTCTACAATGATTAAATCAGAATTATTATCTTGTTAGGTTATTTAACTTTTATTACTTATCGATCTGTTTACAACCCTTAATTACCTACTTAAAATCAATTTCCATCACCATTAATCATTTTGTTTCAATCAAGTCTTCTCGGAACTTCGGAGGAATCTTCCATTTCCTGTCTTGCGCCTTTTGATCTGTTCTGAAAACTGCAAACTAATTTATAACAGACAACAGTAGCCTGGAGATGTTAGGGCATTATCCCCCGAATACTCAAACGCATCTCAGATATAAGCACGTCTCAAGTGACGAATTTTTGACACATTTTCATTGAAAACTGACAAAAAATCGTCATTTGAGACGTGCTTATATTTGAGATGCGTTTGAGTATTCGGGGGTTAGTGTGTTAATATAAAAGACAATACGGTATCTTTTACTTTTTTCACTGAGGTACCTACATAAAATAAATCAAGATACTTAAGTACAACAAAATACACCGTCGACCACATTTTCACTTTCCATTAGGTGAGATTGTGGTCAAACGAAGATCTATTGACTATAAAAAGAAGAAAAAATATATTAAATTACTTTTATTTAAGATGCCAGATGTCATTTGGAAAAAATAATCCTTACGATTGAGCCTTTTCATCGGTATCGTAAAATTACGGGTGTTTTCATTTTCAATTTGGCGGGCTCGATTTCCGATTCAGACAGGCGATTATTAAAAAAACTTTGAATGCAGTTTAAATTGTATTATTTTCCATCAACAATATTTAAAATACTTTCCCTCCATGTGGCATAGCCGTGGGACGCCCTGTATAGGTACCTAAGTAAGGATCAGAAGATAAGAAACCAACAAAGAATATCCTTACAATGTGCTCGCCGGCCGATACTAACAATATATTTGCAGAGAAGAGAAATACACAGGAAGCTAATCCGACAAATGCCCGGCTATATTTATGGAATATCTGGACTGGACACATGACGGGAAATCGAAATGTGCAGAAAGAAACCAACTGAACCGTGAGACATAAATAAGACAGCTGTCCCCAGCTTAATTTGTGTGAATCGAATTATCCACAAATTGATGTAACCTACTCGTTTCATTCTTATAAATTTTGTAAAACCAGAATCCCTATTTGTATACCCATATTGGTATATTAACTTGTTATGTTTAGAAAATTTTGACGTCATCAAACAGACAGCCATTCGCTTGAAAATTGCGGTAGAACATTTTTTCACTGGAAAATTTATCGGGAGATATTTAAATGCTCATTTTAGTGCTGTGTGACATTGGGTAAGACAGGTACGAAATTGCGCAAAAACTACGCCTGGATTTAGATTAAATTTACAAACCTAGGACCATGCCACGTTTAAGGCCATATATAAAACTTATAATAATTTTTAACAAAGACACGGAAAATAAAATTCGAATTTCGCAGTCTCACTGAGTACCTGACCTTCGTAACGTTTTGATAAATCTCAAACAGTTTAACTTAAGTGTGTTCAACTTAGTTTTGAAGACATAAACATGTTGTTCCGTGGTTTTACGAGCTGCAAGTTTATGATTTGTACTGAAGTACACCCACCAGGTTCAAACCTACGCTTTTTGCACACCCACGCGATGCAACTCAATTCATCAAATACAAGATCTGCATTTATAGCTATGGGCCATAAAAATTGTTCATTCAAGTTCTATTATACTTGAATGATATGAAAATGTCACAGAAAGCGGAAATATGGAACGTATTCAGAATATTCTGATTCGGTAGTGATGAAACTTGGAGAGTAGGTAGATAGTCCTGCAACTTGGAATATTATCGCAATGGTCCAGATATTGATATGCACCGCAAATATAATATCAATGTGAAACTTTTCAAATAAGGTGGGAAGATATACTATAATAAGGTATGTATATTACAATACCCTGCTATATTGTATCTCATGTACAATATTAGACGACCTTTTTTAGAGTAACATGACACTCTCCTTTATCACCTGTGCCTCATTACATTACTGATATTAAGTCCCATAACCCTTTCAAATTATATCGGGTAAACAGGATGCAAAGACCTTTATATTTTATCCCACTTCTTATTAGACCCTTTTCACGATAAATCTACCTTCTTTCTTTGTTGTAATTAAATCTAAAATTCGTTGATATTACATTTAGAAGTACATACCTTCTGGAAGGTAAAAAAATTTCTCGTAAAGGAAACTTAATGAAACTGTGCCGGCGGGTCTACCGCAGGTCCAGCGACTTCTAGGCAAAGACCATGAGTGCCCAGTCCACCTAACGCTAGGAGTCGACGTGGAAGGCCCAGCTATGCGATTACGTAAAAACCACCTTCCCTATATTGGCATAGACGAGGTTGACGCACATCTTCCATGTGGCCTGACATTGGGTTTAGTAGAGAGGATATTTGTCCAGTCAGCAATGAGACAGTAACGGCAAAACGAATAGGTAACTATCCGCATTGAAGTAAGCTTAGAATATACTATTCATATTCAATACTTTCCGTCTAATGACCCAATAAACTAAAATAGTCACATCCGATTGGCAGAGTCCCGGGTAACGCAAGGTTATGCGCGTTCAAACCAACGAAAGTGAGCTGGCAACCATTCATGGTCTTATCACAAGTTGTTTCAGACAGCCCATTCAGAACTCTTGAAAGAGGATTTGGGAACATTCACTTTAGGATTGGTGAAGTTTAGCTTTGTCAGTGACGACTATTCACTCTATAGATTGAACCACTGGCGTTTGGTCTGCTTTTGTAACAAAATAAATTCTTGCCACTTTTATCGGAAAAGCTTGATACCTGATACGGAAAGTCTAATTAAAACTTAGGTTTTAAAATGACCACATTCCCGTAAACGTTGACGCCTAACTTTAATTTTAGAATAAAACTGTTATTTCCGATTGCAGGATATTTCCGAAAGATTATTGAACATTATCAACGCCTATCTGAAGATGTTTCCACTCGCTCAGACATAAATCGAATCAGTCGGGAAGGAATCGAATAAGAATTACGATAATTTTAGATTTAACGAGAAGGATTTCAGACGTATAGATTTGCGAATCAACACACTCGTATAAAATGGACAAAGGATAATAGTTATGTTATAAAGAAAACATTTGATTAGGCATGCAACAATGGCAAGATATAGAAAAATATAAACAATGCCATTCATTGTTACTATCTCGTAAAAGTAATTTTAGTGTGTAGTGACTAGTGAGTGATAGTAGTAGTATAAAACCAAAAAATCAATTGAGCAATTCACTCGCTTAAAATAATAGCGGCTTTCAGAACCATTCATTCATTCGTGGAAACAAAAATGGCGTCGAAAAGGACGTAAACAATCAACAGTCTCCCACTCCCACGCGAACGAGTTTATCAATGGCGATATCCTGGGCTTCGTTATAATGTGTGGGCTGACTCACGATGATATCAAACTTTGTCTAATGTATCTATATCTACTACAACTCCTATGGCTCAGCGACCCGAATTTGGTTTTGGCCGCCGATATGAGAAGTCGCCATTTTTCTCCGGAATGTGCAGTTTCCCACCAGACCTCCTTTTGTAGCTAACGCAGATTCGCTTCCACCACATCTGTCCAGCGTTACCGCGGGCGTCCCACGGGTCTTCGGTCGACGGATATAATGTATCTAAGCTTCAGATTTTTTTTTAGACTCGCATCGCATGCTGAGCTAGAAGGAGAAGGATGTTAAGAAACAGCTTTCTTAACCAATGCTCCGGTAGGTTACAAAAAGAACCCTAAACAAGATTTTGTAAAATATACATTGTATTTTTATATACCTACAAGGTATATTTTATAAAATCATAAATATATTTTCCAACTAATCGATTCGGGAAGTTCTTATCCTAATCTATGTAAGATGACAAATAGGACAAAGTTACGGCTCAAAGTATGCCTTTACAAATAAACAGAGAAGAAACAATAACAAATAAACAGTACAATATTAAAAGTATTAGGATTAGATACCAAGACCGATTAAGATAATGTAGACGGAGACGCTACAGGTTGATATTTGATAGATAAATGGATCAGATGGAATAGATTACATAGATACCTTACATACCTAACTGAATTGTATACTTATCAGACATGATAAAGTTACATTACACGTTAGAAGTAGAGGTGAATAATGTATTACATTTGCATAACTTTAGAAGATGATATTGAAACGGAATATACCTATACGGAAAGCTAAATTGACAACAGAATAGCTCAGAAATGTTAGATAAATCGGTATTTTCCGAAAAGGTCTTGAATGAACTGGATAGTTATAGTAACCAAGTTACATATCAGATGATAAGACTTTGTGATTGAGTGCGTATTATGTTATGTTATGACATACGACGGAAACGTATTATCAGCTGAGATAAAAAGCATGAATGAAATAAATAAAATGATTCGAGATGTAGGTAACCACTATACCAGAAGTACCTAAGAGCAGATGATATTGAGAAAGATTATAGTGTCAAATAAAATATGACATCAAAAAAGATAAAGCTTAAACCGAAATAAGACAGATTTAACATGGGAAAAACAAATACTTGAAAGGGAAACCAGCAGCATAGGTACTAAAAAGTCGGAAAAATGTAGATGTTCTGTTGAGCATAATATTTCAAAGAAGGATGAATAAAATTACCCTATATATATATAGTGAACAAGCGAAGCTGAAATAAATACCGTGTAAGAGACATAAACCTAACGTCCTTTTGTAACGTTTTCAAATGCCAAAATAAACCAAGTCAGTAAATCCATGAGGTACACAAACGAAAAAGAAAATAAGTTATGCAAAACACTACGCCATCAGCTCTACATCAGTTCTTATGAGGTAATCCTTAACCAAAGCACATAATATACACTACAGGGTAGCTTTTTGAGATGAGGTGGGTGACCATATCCGAAACCATGAGCGATAGAGAAAAGTCGTGAAGGTGGCATGGTCTCAATTTAAGAGGAAATAAGAACTGCATAAAAAATATGATTAGGCTAGGTACAAATAGCAACGAAAACACTACGCAGAACCGATTTCCATGAAAATAACCTTGACGGAATAGGCAGGCGCACTTCTGTTGTTTACAAAGTTAACACCAACTTGGCCAAAACAAAACAGAATTCGGTAAATTGATTCTTCCTGTGGGAGAATAACAAATGACATCGGAATTTTGTCGTGATCGACGTAAACAAGTCAAAAAAATCTAGAGTTTGACGCTAGCTAAACAGTCAAAATTGAAGTAAACAATAACAGTCCGGAGTTTTAGATTGGTGTTTGGGTTAGTATCTACCTTAGTAAATTTCCTACCATTTTCGATGACGCAAGAGATTTGCAGATTCTTCTTTGAAGAGGATGTGTTATGTTGTTACGTATGTGTGTGGGCCCTCCTCTATTTTCCAACCTCTTATCGCTAGAAATTCCACAACGAACTGAGGATATTGAATAAATTCTTAGAAAAAGAAACAAACAAATCAATAGAACTTTATTTAAAACATCCATTGTGATCTAGTCGACTATGACCTTAATATTCCAATTGAAATTCATGAACAGAGGATACATTTACTTTGACCTTCACTTCTCTTTAGTCTGATTATAAATCTAGAGAGCTCAGGCTGACTTGCTAGAGTTTATCATGGTTTATTAAACATTTTCAAGCAAAATCAACACAACCGCAGTATCAATGAAACCGCTTCCATTCATGCACATCGGGGCGCTCAAAACAGCGAATGTCTCAAGGGCGTGAAGATACGATAGACGTTTGTCGTTTCCTGGGTATATTTATAGCGAGAAATACGCCTTTGTAGTTGGAAGCACTCGAGAATTACCTAGCATATTACTTTTACTCGGAAAAAAAACTTCAAAGAAAATGGAGGAAATATTCTGCTACATTCTTAGATGTAGGGTGCTTCGATCAGCTGAGAATTATTCAGATAATTTATTTCAGAAAATCATATGATGTAAACCGTGGGCACATGGGAAGATTGTTGTAGTGTAGAGAATAACAGAATTGACAGATATAAATAGACGAATGAAAACTAACTATCTCATAGCAGAGAAATTTCGGGCAGTACCGTCGTGCAGGAATATTTATGTTTAAAATAGGGTGCTTTTAAAGTAATTAATGATGGTTATCTCGCTCAATTAATAATGTTGCAAATTACCTTACTCCCACGAAGCTGTCTAGCCCACGAACGGCTGTTCACTGATTAACTATGAGTAAATATCCGCCATCCTGTAACACCAGCCAGACCATCATAACTTTATCTTTAGGCTCTAAATAAAAAGGTGCATTTATTCCCATCTCAATTAATAATTTAAATGTCCAGAGTGAACTACTTTTATGTTCTGTTCCTTTCAAATCATAGCAGGTAAGTATTACAGGAACTTAGAAAGGGCAAAAGCAGAAGGAAGCTCGATTAGTTAATATTCAAAACTCGCTAATCAGAAATCCTGGCAGATCTCCAATACAATATACAAGTGAAGTTGCCACAATGCGAGCAAAAATAAATCCATTCAAGAGCGAGGAGTATCAATCGAGCATCGAAGTTGGCAATACGACAGAATTCGACCACAACCGCCGCCAAACTACACAGTTCAAATACGGCTTAAATCCTTACAAGAATATGAACAGTCAATTCTAGCTTATGGCATAGAAGATAAGGTTGAAATTCAACCTCCGTACAGCGCAGAATCCAAATACTGAATGAATATTGAACCTTTTATAGCTGACGACAATACAGTTACTTTTGCTATGACAAGCAAAGGACCTGAAACCACGAATTGTCCAATAAAGATATTTGTAACTTAGCGTAAGGGAATAAGGTTGTAGATGGTAAAACAGAGTTAGGCCAAAAAGTACGAATGAAGCGAGTAGAGTTTTTTTACGAGGTCAAGTTCAGAGGCGGGATCAATTGGTTTACAGCTTAGCGGTCTTCAAGATGATATTGTTATTTTCAATTGGCGGATGAATGCTGATAGTAAGACTACGAGACTAAGCCCCACTTGCGCCAGGGTAGGTTAACATGGTTAACTCAGGGCTGAATACTACTTTGGAGTTAAATTCGAATTATTTCTTGTACCACCAAGAGTTAGGAGGTAACCTTGTGTTAAATATTGAAATTTTTAACCCACTGATGTGGGAGGGTTAGGTCAACTAACTCTGGGCTAGTAATGTCAAAAATATGAAAGCTGCGATGTTATATAGGTTAGGTAATGTTGGTAGAGTTTGTCATATCGGTTTTTTTTGTCCTGAACAATAAATGACTGGTTGATTGTCTGATGTGATGATAGATAATGAAGAGATCATTGAATACATTAGTTCGGATTTTATAATAGAAGAATTGCAGAACGGTCCATTCATATCAAGTAAGTATCTAGCTACATAACGTTTTAATCAAACTAATATTTAAGTAGGCCTTAGACGATTGAACTTCTTAGGACTTGTGCCAAAAGTTGGAGTTAAAAAAATAACTCGGGGCTTCCTAACTCTGTGTTAATGTTTTGAATTTTCAGCTCACAGTTTATATTGCACCAGTGGAAATTAACCCAGAGTCAACCAACCCGAGGTTAATGTCATATTCATTCATTCTTTTTACATCCGGCCAAATATAGTAGGACGAATGCTGAATGATTTTAGTGTACTGCTCTCTCTCGCTCTACAGTAATTTGAATAAGTCTATTCCTTCATGTCAGATTTGAAATGACATGTGGTTCTTGATCGCATTATATCGACTGTTGTTTATTTTCTAATTAGTTTCTGTCCGCGGCTTCGCTCGCTTTGTTTAAATGGAAACGTTTAAAGGGCATTTTTATCCCATTGGAACTATTTTATGGGATCAAAAGCCTGTGTTTGATTCCAGGCTTAGAGCTACATGAATGCAAAATTTCAGCCTGACCAATCCGTTCAGAAATCATGGTGTGAAGAGGGAACAAACATCTAAACATCCATCCAAACTTTGCATTTATAAATATTAGTTTGATTAAAACGTTAAGTAGCTAGATACTTACTTGATATGAATGGACCGTTCTGCAATTCTTCTATAATAAAATCCAAACTAATGTATTCAATGATCTCTTCATTATCTATCATCAGACCATCATTTCCACGACTTTTTGACCAGTCATTTATTGTTCAGGACAAAAAAAACCGATATGACAAACTCTACCAACATTACCTAACCTATATAACATCGCAGCTTTCATATTTTTGACATTACTAGCCCAGAGTTAGTTGACCTAACCCTCCCACATCAGTGGGTTAAAAATTTCAATATTTAACACAAGGTTACCTCCTAACTCTTGGTGGTACAAGAAATAATTCGAATTTAACTCCAAAGTAGTATTTAGCCCTGAGTTAACCATGTTAACCTACCCTGGCGCAAGTGGGGCTAAGAAACTTCAATTTGAAATAAAATACGGCGTAGATTAAGTTAAAGGTTAGGCACTCGCTGACGGATCAAATCCATATAACTTTGACTTCAAATGTCAGAATCACAAGTTGGCATTTAACTGATCACGACCTAGTCAGTTTTAGTGCGTTTCAAACTGGTTTAATAACGTTTAGAAAGGGATTTTTGATGAACTTTTGCGATAGGTATTACAAATAAACCTTTTCTACGAACGAACCTTGTTTCTTCGTATTCAGTTGCAAATAACGAAAGTTATTCATACTCATTTATTCGCCGTAGGACCAGAAGGCACGCTTGGATGCGTCAATTTATATAGGTACATATACAATTTATATAGGTACATATATATATATGTATATAAAATGTTGCCCAAATTATAATTCAAAGCCATAAAACAGTCAAGATAGAAAAATAATCAGCTAAGGTAAATAAACAAATAATCAGCTGTACATGGGCATTGTTAATGTCATGAAAAATTATAATTTTATAAATTCATGCTGCAGTAGTTACTGAGTTATTAAGGAGGGAAAAAAGGACAGACAAAGCGAGACCATAAGGGTTTCGAAACCGATCTTCGAAACCCTAAAAATTTTATACAATATAGTCCCTTCTATGGATTCACTTCCATGGTTTCCATGGACAAAAATTGCTGTGTTTCTCTAGACAACCCCATCAATCGAGGCTGAGAGCTTGGCGACAATTTTTTTCTTACAGAGGAAGGTCTATATAAAAAGAATCTACAATAATTTATATTAAAAAGACGTTTTCTTTTTTTCATAAATTCGCTACCTCAAAAATGAGAACTATCCATTTACGTAATAAATAAGTTTCAATAAACCAAATATTTAAACTAATTTCATTGGTGTATTCGTATAGTTTTATGCTTGCATAACAGTATAACACAAAACGAATACATCAGACAGACGGACTGAAGGATAGGATTCGTAACGAACACATCCGACAGGGAACCAAAGTAATCGACATGGCACAAAGGATTAGCAAGCTGAAGTGGCAGTGGACCGGCCACATCTCGCGAAAAATCGACATCGTTGGGTGTTGGGGTAAACGTGGTCTTGAGTGGAGACCGCGATTAATGAAATTAAATTAAATTAATTTAATTTGACCTTTTCTAAGTGTACATTTATTGTATTTATGGAAATAAAGAGTTTTTGATTTTGATGATTTTAATTTTGATTTTGATTGGGCAAACGTAGGGTAGGACGTTCTCCAGCCAGGTGGAATGACGAGCTGCGAAACATTGCAGGCAGATGCTGGATGCGGCAAGACAGGGACTGGGAGGCCTATGTCCAGCAGGGAACTGATATAGGCCGATGATGATGACATCAGACAGAATACATTGATATAGTTTAAAAGTGGTATTGTACCTATCATTAGTTTGCGTGCAAAGATCTGATATACATAAATATGTGGTTCATACATAACAGAAATAGCACCAGCAATATTGTTTTGCAAAGATCCGAAATCAAACTTCCACGAAACGATACTACTCGAACGTAAACAGGTATATGTTATGTATTCTTGCATTCGCTTCATGAATGATAAATGTGTTACTATGTGCTTGATCGATTTAGTATACTGCGAAGCGATGTATGTCTGAGAAATAGACTAGCGACCCGCCCCGGCTTCTCACGGGTGCAATACTAAATATACTACAGAATCGCCCCCCCGGCCGGTACCGCCACGCGCCGCCGCAACCACTATGTCCCTGCATTTTAAATCTGTAATATCTTCGAAAATATTCATTTAAATTATATGCTGTAAAGGTCCATACCATATTGATCTGTATTAAATGCACAATGTATTTAAGGTGCTTAATTGGATAAGGATGAATGCTGTATTGCTTAAAATCGCATCGTAAATAAGCCATTATGTCTCGTAAAAAGTAATGGATTAAAAATGGGTATGGTGAAATATCTTTAAGAGATAGACATATACCATCGTAGACTTTTTTGTTGACCTTTATAAGGTGTACAATACTGTAGTACATTATTTTGATCTATCTCGTAGGGTTTAGCCAGCGCTTGCCAATGTAAGCGCAAAAAATGAGTTTATTTACTACATCACATTAGAAACCTCATAAACTGTCAGTGTTTCTCTACTATATTATGCATTATACATATAAACCTTCCTCTTGAATCATTCTATCTATTAAAAAAACGCATCAAAATCCGTTGCGTAGTTTTAAGGGCTAAGCGTATACATAGGGACAGACAGACAGCGGGAGCGACTTTGTTTTATATCTTAAAAAAGAAATAGAAGATAGTCATCGTCATCATCATCATCAACCTAAATTAGTCCACTGCTGGACATAGGCCTCCCCTAATGAGCGCCATAGCGCCCTGTCTTCAGCTTGCCGCATCCAGCATCTGCCTGGAGTCTTTCGCAGATCGTCATCCCACCTGGCCGGAGGGCGTCCTACACTACGTTTGCCGAGTCGTGGTCTCCACTCAAGAACACGTTTGCCCCAGCGGTTGTCGGTTCTTCGCGAGATATGGCCGGCCCACTGCCACTTCAGCTTGCTAATTCTTTGAGCTATGTCGATAACTTTGGTTCTCTGTCGGATGTATTCGTTACGAATTCTATCCTTCAGAGAGACTCCGAGCATAGCTCTTTCCATAGCTCGCTGAGCGACTTTGAACTGGTGGACCAGCCCTACCGTGAGTGTCCACGTCTCAGCTCAGAAGATAGTAGTATCTACATAATCTTATCTATTGTATGTCTTTGTGACATACCTGTCTGTGTGACCACCACCAGATTTTATGACGTTGATCAAACTTGATAACATTCAACTAAGTAATATCTTCGTTGAATCTGTCAAGTGATAGAGATCTGATCTCTACTCTTTATGAAGCTGATCAGTAGGCCTAGCACGGGAATAGTTGTCTAAGGTAGAATAGAGAAGAATTACATCGCATTGTCATACATTGCGTAAATTATTGAAGTTGAAGGAATGAGTTTCAAACATATTACGCATTCGATGACGATGTGACGTAATTTTTCTCTATTCTACCCTAGACAACAATCCCCGTGCTACTGACGTCTCTTAGTATTCTTATTGTAATCTTTCGAATTCAATTAAACTTTGGGATTAATTACCACCTGGCTGCATTATTAATGTAATGATTCATGCAAACTATCACCAAGGTACTGTCAATCTATCTTATCTTAAAACAATTCTTAATCTTTTGCGATTTCGCAGAATTCTTCGTTATTACTTTCCCCGTCAGCACTGTGGTTTCCCGATTCAATTTTCCCGACTTAACATCTTGTGTCAGCGTCAGAAACATGAACATTATTTGCAATATTAACCAGTATAACACGAACAGCGCTTGTTGAACAAAGCCCGCAAGTTTGGCAAGTGCCGAAAGTTTAATAACCACGGAGCTGGATGCGGGGGGTTAAAAGCTTGTTTATTATAAGACACGCAACACCCACTAAGTAATTATAACTACTTCTATAATAACGGTAAAGCAATTTTCATTGGCTAAACTTCAGCAACTTATACGACAAAATGCATTGACTTTATTTTTATACTAGGTATAACGACAAACATAGGTACCTGTTTAGGAAATCATGTGACTTCAAGCAATCTACACCTTCGCCAAGCTAAATTTTATAATGTTTTTCGTATGGATGAGCCGACCATAAGCTAAAAAATTTCAACGCGACTACTAATTGACAGTCGACCTACCACCACCAGCACAACCTGGGCACTCCCATATCAGCATTGCTGCTTTCCGGGTTACTAGTATGCTTAGGTATATCACGTTCACTATAGTTACTAAGTATAATTATAATTTTGTATGTATTAGTATTAATAGTTTAGATTTATGTTAAGTTGCACCGCCATCCTGTATTTTTCTCCCATCGTTTTGGTTGCCTGGAAGAAATCGCTTTAAAATTGCTTTTTGAAATTGCTTTTCGTAAAATTAGTTTTTTATGGTGACGAATAAAGTATTATCTATCTATCTATATAATAATATGTTGTGACGCTGTAGCCGCCATATATTATTATCAATCTTTATAGCCTTCCTAATTTTTTTTCATAGGTTTCAAAACACCAAAAACAACATAGAGCCATTTGCTATGCCGAGATAAATTGGCCCATTTGTTATATTCGTAGGTCGTAACATAGTTAAAGCCCGTGGAAATGAAAGAGCCTCCCACGCAATGATCTAGTGGAGTAACTGAAGTTTCGAGATGGGGGAACCAGTAAGCCTTTACTAGTTAGTCACTAAGCTGTGGCGAAAAGGGTGTTTTCGTTGGCAGAGACCGAGATTAGCAATTTATTTGTAACTGTATTTCTTAAATTACCTCCGCTATTTCGGTTTTGCGATTGAATTACTTTCAACGGAAAATTTAATTTTTGGAATCTTTGTTCGCTGCTGTGCTTCGTAATCTACAAAGCCTTGTGTTTCTTATAATAATAATAGACTGTTTCGTTCAGATTAGACAGTACTACGAATCTATCTATAAGTTTGATAAAGACAATTCTCCATTTGGAGGCCAAGGCTCAACAGCTATAAGAGTAGTAAAGTATATAAGTCAAGTAATTTCCAGTAATGTTTTTGAAATAAACTTCTAATGATCGTGATTCATGGCGGAACAAATTTTCGCAAAGAAACGGTAAAACTTACAGCAAGCACTTCATTTCCGCCGGCAAATAAAAGCCATTAGCTGCAGTTCAGCCAACAGTTGCCACTTCAGTCTGAGATATCATTAATCTGCAGAAAGCTGGCGTTGATTAAATTCCAGAGAAAAATACTACATTGCGCTTCATTTCCAACTATAGCGACCTGTATTACAGTTATGATTCGGATAGTTTATTAAAATGGTCCGTCGAGCCGGATCAAGGATTGGTTTCTTTGAAATCTTGATCAAATAGACCTTCAAGGCGAATAAGGGACGAATAACGCGATTTTGATGAAGATCGTTTGCTGAGCTAACACTAAGGAAATATTAATGCAATGAACTTTCATGGCCCAAGACGCAGGTAGCCTGGCCACCTTCACTTCAATGTAGCGGGGCTGGAGGCTGGACGAACAGTATGCGTAACAGAATGCGTTAAGGCCAGGTAGTCCTGCAGCAGTAGGAGTAAGGGAAAATGCGCGCCTGCCAAGCCGCCGCGTTTTTTGTAGTTATTTAAACATGGTGATTAAGAAAATCATTTTGTCAAGTCAAACTCTGCGAATGTGTTTAGAAATATTAAGTGTCCTTAGTTGATTATTACAAAAAAAATGTGATATCAGTATTTCGCTAGTCATAGTATTGAAAAAACGTTAGAACGGGGTAACTTTAGGATTTTTTTCTATACAGTGAAGTTCATTAGATCTTGTAACTGAATGCGACTTTGACTAGACTAGATCCTCAAGTAATATACATCTTTTATTCAGAATTTTAATAACTATTTTCTAAGTCTCAGATGGTTTTAAAAATCACAAAAATGCGGCCTCTGCTGGCCTACCAAGCCTTAATCTAGTTCTGAAACTCAAGATTCTACAAAAGGTTTTATTCTTTTGTATACATATTGTATGTATTTATTTACTATACATAAAATAAAAATAAAGTTTATTTATTGAGACATTTGTCAATAAGTTACACAGTAGGTACTAGACGTGAGCGCCGATCGGCGTGGCGCACGCCGCCGATCATTTTAGCCACGCCGACGCCGCCGAATTTTTCATCGGCGTCATCGGTGTCTACAAACAAACAATATTCTATATTAAATAAATCACTTTATTTAACAAATTTCTTATATTTTATTTGCAAAAAGTAGTATTTTTTTATTGTCAGACAGAACAAATCTGATTTGAAAATTGATGAGTCCGAGTGGAAACTACTAGGTGATTTAATAAAAAAATTAAAAAACATTCGTCATCTGTAAATATTATGAGTGCATCAAACTCGGTCACATCAATGTTGCACTCGTTTTTAGGTGTGAAGTAGAACAAGCATTGATACAAACTGGGGACGACGAAGTTCTTATAATGAGCCGCATGAAGAGAAACATGCTTGCGAAATTGAATCACCGATTTCCCATTAATTAATTGATTGTCGCGGCTGCTCTTCTCGATTGCCGTTTCCAAGGAATGTCAGTTATTGAAAAATACCTTGAGGAAAGGGGGGAAACGAGAGTCTCTTTTATGTCTGCATTTGTCAGAGAACACGTCGTCAGGGAATCTGATATTTTACAAGAAACGGTGAATGAGCACAGTGAGTCAGTCTCTTCCGCTCCAACCGCTCAACCGTCATCATCTTCATCAAACTTTCTTTTGGCTATGTCCCAAAAGTATACAAATCCTGGTAGTAACGTGGCTGATGATCCTGTAGTAGTCGAATACTGGAAATACTTTGGTGGATGCAACCCAAAAGATGTGCTTGACGGAAACATTCTTCGTTATTGGAAGTAAAAGAAGAATAGTTATCCTCGGCTCTTCAACTGCGTTATGAGTGTTCCCGCAACGAGCACGCCAAGCGAGCGAGTTTTCTCAGTTGCGGGACTAGCCATTACGGCAAAAAGGTCTCAGCTAAGTCCTACTTCGGTAGACAAAATAATATTTATACATGATGACATGTGTAAGAAGCAAGTGCAAACATTAAAGTAATTTGCATTTCGCTTAAAAATAACTTTGTCTTTTCCCTGTTTTTTTTGTAACATGTGATTTGATTGTTGCCATAGAGGTTTTTTTGTTATTGGAATTTTGATTTTATTATTGTTTTAAGACAAATAGGTAAGTCTGTCATATAATTAATTATTAAAACTTAATTTCACATCCACGCCGATTACGCCGATGACGCCGCCGCCGCCGACAAATTGGACGCCAGACGCCGCCGCCGGTCAAATGAGCATCGGCGCATTCGGCGCACATGTCTAGTAGTAGGTACATAAAACATTATAAAAAAAGATCATTATTTTATTTCGGTAAAACCTCATGGCGTCGCGCGCGTCGCATTAGTTGATTCGGTATACCCAGCCTAACTGGTATCTGTATAGTTTATCTGTAGGTACAAGTATGTGTTGTGTATAGTTTGTCACAGGATGTCAAACTTGTTCATGCTGATCATAGTGCTGATCATGCTGATTGAGTGGAAATAAAAACGAGCTTTACCATAAATTGGTGCCGAAATGGGGCTTTTAATTACCTACATAACTACGTAACATAGAGTAAAACCTGTCGGCTATAACAAGAAAAGGACTAAAACCTGAAAAAAGGCAACAGGGACGTAACTAAGCCAGCGTTATCAAACATGCAAAATGAAGTGAGTCGTGAAAAGCTTCCCTAAATAGAACTCCACGTTGCCATGTCAAAGGTACACCTTGTTATGAGCGTGTTTTATGTTTATGTACATCGAGGGAGGTGACCCGAAACGAAACACACACAGACATACGATGTGAAAAGCAATACAAATATATGCGAGGGCACCCGAGCAATGAACGAAAGATCACCTTAAAATAACATGCGTTTGTCAGAGGAAGCAGATTTTTTAATAACGTGAACATCATGTTACGCTGTGGCATGGATCGCTACAGAGTCGCTGTTGATTGACACAAGGCAGCTAGATGACGTGCTCAATCATAACTACTAGAGAAGAAACTCTTAGATGAATAGAATGTAGCGTAGCACCACGCCCTCTCATGTCCTCATTACTTTGCGTAGCGTTCACTCAGTGAATCTTTTATAGACGTTTTACAACTGACTTTAAAGGCCTTCTACACAGAAAATAATGATTCAAGCGAAACCATTGTCATTCACCAGCGTCTGTCTCTTAAATACAGGAGCAAGCATTTTGTCTTTGACTATTCAAGTGGTACTTTTTCAACCATAAAAGTTTAATAACGTCACGTGTACGTTGACTTCAGTCGTTTCGCAAAATATGAGTTTTTTTAACAAGGGAAAGTGCCAACGCTTTGCTTAAGCAACGAAGGTAGTCTCTATATTACCTACAACATTTTCCATTTGTGTAAGGAAAACGCAAATCACAAGAAACTCGAGAAAAGACGCCTTTGAAAGCAAGACGCGCAGAACAAAGGAAGAACTGCAATTAGTGTCCATGTTTCAAGCAACAAGACTTGCATTTTATCGTTACCATTTCGAAAGTGCAAACCTTAATGGCCATTTTTTTGCTACATGCACGCCATTTCATTTAACCCTTCACAAAGGTGTTGCGCCACCTGTCATCCTGTTTCCAACAAGGCAATTTGTGGCGCATTAGTAACGGTGGTAAAATGCTTTTCTTGTCTCGTCAGACCACTTTCATATTCCAAATGACTTTGAATCACTAAGCAGTTTTGCTAAAGCTGGAGCAATGAACCTACGGGACAAGAAAAAACACTAATTGAAATGAGACACAGAATGTTTTGTTTCTTTGAAAATATTGTCTGATGCATCTTGATCACTCATCGCCGTAATTAAAAGAGACACCCGACGAAAGAACGCACTGTGATTAATATGGAGCTTGGAAATAAATAAACAGCCTCAGCTCTGTCGATTGAGTCTACCCATCTTCATTGAGTATCATTACGTCAATGTTAATTAGCAATTCCAATTTCAAAATACGATGAGCTGAAAATTCACTGTGCTGTCCATGTCTGTTTGGTTCGAGAGCAAACCTTTTAAGAGCTGCCAATTGTTTTGGCATTGCTGTGTGGGCAGTCCGTAAAATATTCATGGCTGGAGTCCGCTTCAGGGCTCTTGGCCTTCCAAGGTCGGTAATTGCATTTTGTGATTTGGTCTCGGTAAAAAGCGAGCGATATGACTTTCCTTTGAAACATGAAATTCCTAATCGTAGGTATCTGAATATTTGTCAACAGGAAAAAGTATTCAAGACAGTTTACAACGGCATTTTGGCAAAATATTTCTATAAAATCCTAAATCGATAGTTTTAGTTGTTCTTGTGGTTTTGATTTTACGTCTCCATCCCATCATAAATACTCCTCTAATAAAACTCTTCATAAAACCTTGTCTGCAACAAGTCTGCCTTCCCAGAATAACTCCGAGGACTTCAATGACATCATCAAGAGAGAACCCAAGTGTCAAAGGACAGCTCTTTCCGCAAGCAACTTCCTTTCAACTAAGTACTACGCAGAAACGTGGGTATTGCTCTTGGAACGTGTCCAAGCGAGATTTCCAAGACTGAATACATGTTGAATGTTCAACATGAATGAAAGTGACGTTTCCGCCAGGCATGCTGGACTCATTTTGCTTATTGACTCCGCTGTGCAACGAATGGACAATTGTTGTTACCGGTGAACTCTTTAATACTTATGTCATTGGATGCACCTACGGAGAGGACATGTGGAAGTCGTTCGTTAGTAAAATTGCTGAATGCACAGCATTTTCATACTTGGGTAGCATCAGAATTAGGTTAAAAGCCCGAAGTGAAGTTTCACTGTAGCGATTTACTGTTTAAGATTATTTAGTCTAGAACAGTTTTAATCGCCGCAGGACATTAGCATGGATGACTTCCATCAGGTCTAACATCTACAATAATGTTCCTACCTACTTACCGTAAGTACACACGATTTAGTGATCGACATTAGAAATGGGAGGAATATAGTACAGTAATCCATCGTCTTGTGTTTTTGCAAAATCAAATCTAGGATTTATAGGAATACCTTGAGAAATTAATTCTATGTAGTGCATTGTATTAAGTATGTCAGTTATCTAGTACCCATAACACAAGCTCTGCTTAGCTTGGGGCTAGATAATGCTGTGTGAATTGTCCAGCATTATTTATTTATTATTTATTTATTAATTAGAGACCACTAGGAGGACCTGTAGTCATTTACAGCGTCATGTTACTTTTAAACTAAAAAGTAACACGAAAGGATATTCAAAATTGGATATTTTTGGGGTGAAACCTATGGTAGGCAAGCTGGCGTAGGCAGGCATATGCAAGGCTGGCAAGTTGAATACAGGGCGCTATGGCGTTATATCTTCCAAAAGGCCTAGCCAGCAGTGGACTAAAAGCCTGATAACTGGGCTGATGATGACGATCTAAAAATAACCTACATCAATGAGTAGAGCAGGTAGGAATTGATCAATTGAGATTTTTAATGGAATTGCAAGTACTGTAATAGACCATAATCCCATGAGCATAAAAATATCAGCTGTTACAGAAGCGCTCACTTGGACTATATAAACGCTTTTGTTTCCGCCGGATAAGGATTACCGCTGTTATGCTTCACAGTCGGGTAAGTACACCTGTTCAAATTGCCAACGTTACGGTGTTGTAGGGCAATCAGATACTGAGGAAGATTATCAGTAGAGCACAACTTGGCAGTTTTCGGTTGCTTGAATATAACCTTACTTCAAACCTCTCTGAACTATAAGCAATGGGCCTATAGCTTTGAGTCGGTTGTTGTTTTTTATATAAACAAATCACAACTGGCCGAAAACAGAATGGAAGTTGGAAAGGGAGGCCTTCAATCAGAAGTGGGATACTTCAGGCTCTTAAAAAATATACTGGAAATTCAACACAGCATTCAGCATTATCTAGCCCCAAAGTAAACAGTGCTTATATGGGTACTAGATAGCTGATATGTGATATTTTTGAAAGAAAGTGTCAAGCCATTGCTAGGCTTTTTCGGCATGTAAACTCTTGCATATAGGGACTTTTTTATGTATCGTGTTATCTGATAATCGTCTGATAGCGTGTATGTAGAATTAGCAATAAATGCAGACCTTTGTTTTTATCAAAACATAGGAAGGAAATAGCCACTCAGCCTTTATCATATCACGTATACAAACATAATACACGAAATGTTGATTATTCATTCATTATTTCGTCGCAATCTAGATTTCAGAAACGATAAGATAAGATTCGACTGTCGGCTTTCTAAAACCAATGCACTTAAAGATTTACCGAAACGGAATTATTTACCTACTTAAGACCAATTTCACGGTTTCATTGCAATTGAACGCGTTCAAAATGATAAACTCAGTTTAGCTCGTTAAACGAGTTCAGCTCATTTTACCCACATAAAATTATAATCTGAGTTCAAGAGCTGTCATGTCGGACAATAGGATACCGAGATTTGAACTCGATCAATTGAATTTAGTTTGGTTGATCTTAGTTTTGGCAGCTAACGGTGAAATCAGACCTTAATGATTTAAGCTTGTTTTTACCTAAACGTAGCCTTCACAATTGGCACTGCTAACGGAGACCTATTGTTTTATGGCCGGACTGAAATAAAATAAATAAATAATTCTGGACAATCCACATAGCATCAACTTAACCCCTGAACCCCTGACTCTCATATGATAAGATGGGTCTACTAGATAACTGATATTATTACTTACTTAAATGCATATTACATACATAATTTATTTTTTTACATAGAAAGCACCCAGAACACCTGGAACAAAAGTCTGCAGATCGTATAAACATTTGTCCCGAGGCGGATTCGAACCCGCGGCCTCCTGTGTCGCGGGCGGATCTTCGTCCGCTGCGCCACAGAAGTCGACCGTCACATGATAATTAAAGCTTGTTTTTGTCAAATTTCACAAAATGACAAAGGTGAGTAAGACCTATATTGTTTTATGGCCGTGCATAAGTCCCTTTAAAATTAAATACAAGATAGGTGTAAATGGAACAGACGACAAGACTAGGTTTAGGTCATAATCGTAAAACCTTTCACCTAAGGCCTACCTAGGTCGCCTAGGTCTATAGTGAAAGCCTGAGGTGAACGACCCTTGCCAGGCAGGCCATCTGCTAGGCCGTCTAACACCTGTTTTAATTGAAAGTTTGCTGCGATATCGAAAGGTCACTGTCCCACATACTTTCGCCTTTATTCTATTTTCCAAGAGAATTTTGCCATACCTACGCAATTATCTTGGAATTTTTAAGAAATTGAAATGAAATAGTATTTATTTGCTTAAATATAGGTTAACAATGATGGTTTTAGAATAGGGTAGGTATCCACTATATTTGACTTATTAGTCGTGCAAATGTTTGATTTGGACATTTTTGTTGGAGTAGAATATTTAAAAACGTGTCATTAGTTATCATTATCAGGTTTCAGGTTTATTCTAGAGGAAATTCAGTCACACATTAGGTAAATGTTACTTCGTTTCAGATGTGGATTTTGAATCAAACTTGGTTACATTTTCATATTCACAGTACTTACATGCTTTACTTTACTTACACCTACATCTGGTACGGTGTTGTTAGTGCTTTAACGAATTGTGAAAATGTAACTGACTGAAGCTATATCATCATCACACCACAAAGTTATATCATCGTCTTCCTTCCTTATCTCACTCTATACTACGTTCTAGAAACCAAGATATTTTATGTCAATATTATTAACGAAAATATGATACGATTAATAGTGATGATTACGTTTATTAATTATCCTTCGTATTTTCGAAGTAGGTAGGTTAAAAGTTACAGCGTCAAGTCATGCGTCAAGTAGGTATTCCTTATTCATGTCAGCGCTATTATGAATGGACTGATATCTTATCACTCTCCTATCATACCATGTATATACTAGGTGATTGGTTATCGTTATTGATTGGCGGGATTAAAAATGAAGTCACCGGATATCCTTTTGGACTCGAGCGAGGATTGATTTCTGATTTTCCTCTTTCGACGACTCCCGCGGCCTTAATTTGGGCTCTGAATGACAGCAATAGTATTGCGTAGTAATGCGTGGCGTATTTTGGAATTCACATCGCGCCATCTTTCCGTTGTTGGTACTTAGGTATTCACTGACAAAACTAACCCCCCGAATACCCAAACGCTGCACAGATTAAGGTTGCGCGTTCACCTACATCGGATGATCCGTATCCGGTCTGACCACATCCAACAGATTTTAGTATTTGTATGGTATGCCATACAAGTACGTACACTGATCCGCAAACTGAGCTGCGGACTGCGGATGACGTCATTCGGATTGCCGATCAGTTGAACATTCGTTTGCAAATGACGGTCCCGTCGGCAATCTTGTTGATGCGGTTAGTGCTGTGTGCACAGCACTGTAACAGCCGAAATTGGTCCTCTGCTGGACGCAAGCCTCCCCCTGATAAGCGCCTTATTGGCTTTTATCTCATGGGGGGTAGTGCCCATAATCCCCACGCTGGGCATGCGGGGATCGCAGTTAGGTGGTACAATTGTTGCAGGAGGCGCTGCTGCTCAACCCTGGTGGGTATCCCTTAGTCGCCTCTTACGACACCCGCGGGAAGAGTTGTGGTGGTGCAAATTCAAATCCACATGGTTATATTACCTACATAATAAAATATTACCTACTGTAGACAAAAGCCATTTTCATCCACTGATAATCTTTGCTGAGCTAATGGTGTCAACCCGACACTGGCCACTTTACCCATGTATAGAGTGATTACTTTGCTAAGAATGGAAGCGTATGTTGAGTGCGGGTAGGTACATAATAGGTAAGATACGCGCAATTAACGACAATTTTAGATGATGTGCAGCGTAAATGTTTGCAGTTTTAATGTGTGTGTAATTATATGTAGGTACATAAGTATCTTACATTGTAATCTTAAACTAAGCTTGGTCAAAATTAATTTTATGCCTAATCAATCATTCTCAGTTTAGAAACTTGAAAAGAATAAGCGTTTTATAGCATACCATCCCAATGTGTTCGTTTTTAATTGATCTTGGATCAAAGTAATGATAGTGTACCTACCTACATACAAAGATGCGATTTTGACTAATTGGTTGTATTTGTTGAAGGTGGATTGGTCAATGACCCATTCTTCACTTCAAGGTCAAACAATGTTTTTGTTGGTGTTTTACACAATTATTATTGTAAACATTGAGGCCTTTATGGGTACAGTAAACTTAGAAAGCTTGGCCATAGCGGTCGCGGCGTAAAAATTGACTCCTCTAACTCAATCCATGGATGCCGTTAGAGCTAACTAAAGGACCTTACAGAGGAAGGGCATTATAAATTCGAAAGCAACTTGTCTATCTGTCTATTTGTAACCTTTCATGCCTAAACAGCTGAATCTAAATGAAATTTGGCAGAGAGGTGAATGGTATCCCATAGGCTACTTAAAATGAATAAAATGAAATAGATGATGAACGTACATTTAACTAGTCACATCATGTGGATAGTTTTTTCATAGTAGGTACTATTCCACCACCTATCCGTGAAAACCTTCAATAAGCTTTCTGGTATTTATTATTTTGTAATTCTGTGAATTTTAAGCCATCGGTTTTCCCTTCTAAATAAATAAATAAATAAAAAGCGCGTGCGGAGCAGCAGGCAGCAGGTCTGTGCTCACTAATCCGCCTGCCAAGCTGTTGATTGTGGAATAACCACCCACCAATTCTTTAGGGAAGGCCTTTTCAGGAGTGGAAGTATGTGTGCTCATATGTAAACTTTAAAAGCTTAGCAGTAAGAGTTGTTTTGAGGTCTATTTTCGTAAATAGCTGACCAGCTTGACAATATTAAGGCTTTTGCAATTGTTTCTTTCCCAAGGTAAGTTCCATAATTGAAAGGACAGCAAATGTTTTCATTAAACATCATGTGACACTAATTAATAGAGAGACAATGCAAAAACAATGGGAATGGGAAACCAGGAAGCCGTTGCTATTAAGATGGTGGTGGGAATGGCATTGTTGCGGTTTAATGCCACTTGGTAGGATGGTTTTGATTAGATTGATGAGACGAGATTGACAAACAGTTCATTTGAGTTGTTTAGATTCAGATTTCTAATAAGTGTAGATGTGATTTTTGTTTAATGAATAAATTAATGATAATTTAAAGTATAAATTAATTTAAACTTCGAATATTAGGTCGGAGTATTTAGTAGGTACTTAGTTGATTTAAGTAAATAATTAAGACAACTCAACTATCCTTCTAATATTATAAAGGCGGAAGTTTGTGCCCTTGTGAAAATGTTTGGGTGAATAAAATGACGACCTCCGTGGCGCAGCGGGCTCCGCCTGCGACGCAGGAGGTTGCGGGTTCGATTCCCGCCTCGGAACAAGTTTGTGTACGATCTGCAGAAATTTATTTCGTTGGTCTGGGTGTTTTCTATGTATAATAAAAAATATCTATCTATGTAGTGTACCTATTGTATTAAGTATATCAGTTATCTAGTACCCATAACACAAGCTCTGCTTAACTTTGGGCTAGATAATGCTGTGTGAATTGTCCAAGCATTATTTATTTATTTATTTATTTTATTTAATGCCTACACAGATAATATGTGAACAAAATTCAGCCCCTGGCTGAATTTTGTACATATAAAGATCTGAGCAAGGAATAACATATAGCTTACTTTTATTTCAAAAATGTGTATGAAGCCAAGGGGAAGAAGCAGGTAAATAAATTGTCATACCTTTAATTTGAGCCAGCAACTGAAAGTTTAGGACGAGTAGTTTCTGAGATATGACAGTTTTAGTTTTGACAGTTGTCATCGGAAATGTAGATTTTGTTCATACCTTTCATTTGACCCAGGAATTGAAAGTCTGTCACAAGTAGTTTTCGAGATATGACAGTTTTATTGACAGTTGCTGTCAAATCTGACAATAAGTGTCAATTTGACAACTTTCACTTCCTATTACTTTTACTCTGTGAGTTGTTTGCGAATAGTCAGTTTGAAACGCATCATGTTAACATGAAGGTGGAAAACCTCTTTAGAGGTAAGACATACAATCTATATTTTAATTTGAAGTACCCAGGACCGAAGTAAACTAAATTTATATGTCATCATCTTTATGCTTAGGCAATAATTATCTTGGACTTTTTTAAATGTCAGAATTTTTATACTCTGGTAATAATCATCTTTGACCTTCTTTTATATATAAGCATTTTTATACATAGTTAATAATATTAAATGTCTCCAATTTTCTTTCTTGACAATATCACGTTCTAGTCGTTTTTATACCTAGTCATTATTCCTGATAGACTTCAGTCGCCAAAAGCTGAAGATCATTACTATTGAATAGAAGCATTTAAAAGTGAAAATGTGGTTTATACCTGTTCCCGAAGTTACTCCTCCAGAACTCAGCAGCATCGCTCTTGGTGATCCGGAACTGGTCTCCAGCGAACGTTCCGTTCGGAAACATTGCCTTCAGCTCGCTCAGCATGTGACTAAACACCAAACTAAGCTTTGTGAGGTTCCTCCTATAGTGAGAAGATTCATCAAACATCTTCTCCTTCCCCTCCTTGAACAACTTTATAGCCTGTTTGCACTTCTTTATCAAGTTCAGAATAAATATGTGAAAGTGTTCATTACTATTCAATGCCTGCATATTATCCTCATACTTCTGGTAAATAATACGCAGCCTCTGATAGGTATCAGGTAAAATGTCCAGAATAAACGGAGGGCTGTTCTTTAGATTCATCCGGTGGTGTTGACATAGTTTCACCACTTTGTCCATCAGCTTCCAAGTCTTATCCAAAGTCCGCTTGTCAGTAGCCAGCTTCGTCGGGCAGACGGCATCCGAAAAAGCGCCGTGAAGCTTCGAAAATATAGAGGAAATGTTTTTTTGTTGTGACTTCTGCCGAGGTGTTGCCGCCATGTTGAAAACACAGTTGACATACAAACGAAAACAAGGTTTTGTAACACGACACTACACTTGAAATGCACTCATCACTTTATAATTAGGTAACCGACCGTGTGTTTTCTCATTATTACACGATAACACAACATTTGCGACACAAATAACCACACGGTGCAGCGAGCATTCACTGACACATCGACGGACGGACGCGTATGACAATTTGACACATGAATGAAGTGAATGACAAACAAGCAATTGAATGAATAGAATGAATCAAAGATCGAATGAGTTTGTGCTGCCAACGCATCCTAAATTTAAAGGTCGAAAGTCATTTTCATTCGAAGTTAATGGAGCGACGCCAAAAAAAAATCTGCCGCTTACAATGTTTTATGATTTGAAAGTCATTTAGATAGCAGATAAAAAGTATTGCGCACACGGTAAGCCATTTGCTATGAACAGACCATAAAATTAGTCTATAAAAACCATAAGATTTTACTAAAATCAACATTATTTTGATTGATGCCAAAACTACAATTCATTCAAAGTTTATTTTAGCGAAGGTTCGTAGCAAATGACTTACGATGTGCGCAAAACTTCTTATCAGCCAACTAAATTACTCTTCTTGAACCCAGAAAATAGTAAAAATCCGATTTTTTTTCGAGCGTCAAGAACCAATATAAGGAATTATTATAATTATTAACTACAACACACATAAAATAAAAAAATATATCCATAAATTATCATGTGTGTTACAGTTAAGCAAACCTGCATAGGATTGGTGCAGGACCGTGTGAAGTGGCAATATGTGTAGAAGATGATGAGCATGATTTTAAAACTAATATCTTATCTACTTTTATCTCCTATAACAGATATTGGTTATTTATGTTCTACACTTTAAAAAAACCTACATAGTTCACGTTTTTTTGTATTTTTATATTAACTTTAATACGTTAGAGCAGCATTTCGGTTAACCAGCACCAGCAAATAATCTAGCCCCTCATTTAATTGGAAGAATGGTATTGTGTATTTGTAACTTTAAATGAACATTCCAAAACTAAAATAAATAATATCCCTGTCTACCATTCATTTTCAAAAATGTATGTTAACAATACGCTTTTTAGTTTCTATTTGTAGTCAATTTATTATTGTTTATTGCTTTTCCGTTGCCTTAAATTAATAATAAGAATAACGCAGTCGGACTATTTTATAATTATATTTTTATGCGTAATGTTTAGTTTAACCCATTTTTATTATTGCTGGCAGCACTGCTTAGGAGTGGGCAGATGGAATTACCCACAGACTTCATGCTGCGGTGCTGCCACCATAAGCCATGCCGATTGTTCCGATGGGTAGGTATTATAAAATAACAAAATACACTTTAAAACATTTATTAAAATACTTTGGCTTATATTTTACTGAATTTTTTTTTTAAAGATAATTATAATCAATGAATATAAGCAAATTTAAACTAGTTTATTGAAACAGTTGAGCTAGTTGCAGATTGTTGCAAAAGATAAAAAATCTAGAAGTAGCTGAACTGATCCATATCAATATCAGATAATGCGATTTCTGTTAACTTATTTTATATAAATTATAAGTACTTAATCTAGACGATTTTTTTGCAACTTAGTTTTAGTCCTTAGCTGGCTGTGAATTTCACAAGGCACCTTCAACCTTATCCGCTGGGCCCTTTTTTCCGTTACCTTTGTCCGAAATGAAAGCAAAATTAAAACATAAATGACATCGTTTTGCCATCTGTGGCTTATAGTGCCATTTCCTGGTGGGTACTAAATTGTGACTAGTTTATCAAATATCCAATTTTCTTCTTAACATAAAAACGTACAAACACCTATTGGATAACAGAAATAATAAAAAAAAACATAACAATAACCTATACATTCTGGTAACAATTATCTAATAATTTGGATACTTATGTTCCAAAGATATGTTATTTTTTTGGGAAAGTTACTTTGAAAAATAATTCACCTAACTGTGTAAGAATTAGTTTTAGCAAATTTTTTCAAACACAGTTGGTGCTCGTCGGTATGTCTAGTTGGTTTTACACGGCTTAAACGTTTTCCAGCTTTCGCCAAAATCATGCAAAGTAATTTTGTATGGCAACATTGTCTTTAAGTTCTGTAATTTCTTTGCCTGCCATCTACAAGATAATTTCTACAACTTAATGTGCCATGTGATGTGGTTCCAAAAGTTTTATACAAGAACACCACTAGATGGTAGCACTCGCTAGATGAAGCGTACCTAGTTCTACAATAGTAAACTGTAGGCTCATGTAGTTCTAATCATTTTCGCTAGGTGGCCAAAGCAGTATCTCAATAATTAAATAAAAGCTACCTATGCATCTTATCTAAGAAATGTGCAGGACCGAATTGCAAAAAAGTCCCATTTGTGCCGTAGGGCTTTATTTATGTACGGTAGGTACATAAAAAATATTGCTAAAATAGCTACGTAGTTACAATAATAGCGATGCCTTGCCTATTACCTAATATGAAAATAAAGCTAAAAAACGCAGTCTTCAGAACGTTTGTGGCTTTTTAGGGTTTCGTACCGAAAGGTGCAAACGAAACCCTATTACCTACTAAGCCTCCGCCGCCGTCTGTCTGTCTGTCAGAGTGCTCTATCTCATGAAACTTTCACAGAATTAGTATTTAATTTTCTCTTGCCGCTATGACAGCAAATATTAAAAATAAAATATGATGAATTTCGTTTGAGAAATCCTGGGTTTGAACGATACGACGAAACCCTCCCTGTGCGAGGATACTTGCACTTGGCCGGTTTATTACTGCTGAAAGCTGTTTTTTCTTCTGGGAGCTATGATGCCACAGACTAAGACAGACAGATACACACAGAATGATACATTTTATGTAGGTAGATGCTTCGTAGCTACTCCTCCAAAGATTTTCAAGACAAAGTAGGTAGGTACCTACAACGTTTGTAAACAATCCACAACTCAAAATCCGAAAGTTCTCTTTTTATAGAGGCTTCCGTCGACTGGGACCAGTGAGTTGTACGCTAGTAATAGTAATTCAATGACTGGGACCATTAGGTACCTATTGGGACCGCGGTCCCAGTTGCCGGATCGGAAGATCTCAAGTAGACAAGTATGTAGGTAGGTACCTACCTACCAACTTAGTGCAAATTCCTTAGGATACGAATGGGGCCCATGTACTAGGTAGGTAGGTATCTTGAATTTGCCTGGAGTAGGTACATAAGGTATTACATATATTCCGTTCACTCATTTATTTTCTGTGACTGAATGAAACAATGCAATATTTTTGATAGACTCTGTTTCTTTTTAAAAATAGAAATGACACAAATTATCGAGCTGACAAATTACGTGTCTATGAAATATTGCATTAACTTTCATTCAATCAAAGAAAATAAATGCTTGGACATAGTGTAGTGGGAAGTAGCTACGTCATCGCACATTGCTGTATGGAACGCATCTTCATACAGAATCATCTCTTCATTCATCGTCTTCTTCCTCTTCGTCTTCCTCCTCATAAGGCACATTCGTGGTCGTGGTCGTAAAAACTCTAGTGCGGTAAGATTTCCGCGACATCCGTGAGATTCGCTCCGGGTATGACCCTGGGACTTGTGCTGTGTGCCTCTCGTTGTTGTTTATTCCAAATTGCCTCTGGCTGTTGGGGTCTGCGAAGTTATTGTGTCGCTTGTCGATTTTGTTGTCATGGCTGGAAAGTTTAAGAAGAAAATGAAAATGATTTAGCACAAAACATACATTAATTAACTACGTACCGAAATAAAGTTACCTTAATCTGGTTTACCCATGTTGAGCATCCTACTATTAAAGAACTTATAATTTTTTTTCTGAGATCTATGATAAAATACAATTAAAATAAGTAGGTACCTAGCTAGATTTGTAAAGGCGCAAGCTTGTCAAGATGAAAAGTTTTGAGGTATTTGGGCGAAGACCACGCCAAAACTACTGAAAGGAGCCGTTTGTAATTGTGCGTGGACGTAGAGCTAAATTTGGAATAAATACCATGATTAATATAAATAAAAAGACTACTCTTAATCGCAAAAAAAACGTGTGTTTTGCTGTTGGCCGAAGATATTGACTTCTATTTTTGATTAAATTCTGCCCGCGTTTTGGGAGCGTGCATGCGTTTTGGAATAAATAAAATAAATAAATAATGCTGAACAATTCACACAGCATTATCTAGCCCCAAGCTAAGCAGAGCTTGTGTTATGGGTACTAGATAACTGTTAAACTAATAAATATGTTATTTCTCGTCAAGACCTTTATGTTTGCAAAATTTGAACCATTTTGTGGTTTTGGCGTTGTCTTTAGCCAAACATCTTCACAACAAAAACGGCACAACAGCACCAATTTTCGCTTTCATAATATAGGATACGCTTTGCCCTGAAGAGATCGCTTACACTTTTTTCTGTTGTTGTAACTGTTTTTGTTTTTATATTGTCGTTCAAGCAAAATACATCCAATTATCACAACATTTATAAATAAATCACATTTATTTACAAACACAAAAGATAAGGTTAGTCACAGAAAAACAATTCCAGCTTACTGTTCCGGGCACGGGTTCTTATCCAGGGCGATAAACTTCATCAGATACCCCTTCACACCAATAAGGATATTGTCATCGGAGTCCATAGCAAAAGAGTTTACTCCTGGTGTCTCAAAAGTTCCCAGACGCACTGCTGACGCAGTAAGTGCATCCAGAAGGTAAAGATTACTGAATTCATCCATAGCGTACACTTCATCTGATCGACTTACGAACACTCCTGTCATTTTATCTTCTAGCAGTCCCTTAATTTTCACTGGAATACTCTGTCCATTTTGTAGAATATACGTCGTTTTTGAAGCTATGAAGTAGATGTTATTTCTTGTGTCTACAGTCAGACCGTGTCCATTTGGTATAGCGGAATACATTTCGCTTTTCTGTCCGTCATTACTAAGCATAATCACTCTATTCTGAGGCCAAGTAGCTATATACATTGTCGCTCCATCTGCAGATGTTGCTAAATACATAACATCTTCCCCTAACGCTGTATACAGTTCTATAGAACCGTCTTCTTTGTATTTATACACGCCGCTATCAGTAGCTAGGTAAACTATATCGTTAAGGTTATCAACGCAAGTCGACTGACCTAAACCAGCCACTTTTATCATCTCAAACTCTCCACTTGGGTGCAATACTTGTAGAGACATTTTCATTTCATCGCTTATTAGCGTAAAGAATATGTTTCCTGTTTTCCAATGAATGTTCATATCAGCAGGTATTCCACTAATGTTTCTAGGTTTATCTTTCTTGTAGATATTGTTTTCTAGATGTAAAAGGTTCGAACACATATCAGTTGGTAAGCCCTTGGTCATTAGAGTTTTTCTTGTCATGACTGGATTGCATTTTATCAACGCTAGCAACGATAAGTTTATTAGTAGTATTAGTTTCAGCATCTGAAAGTGTTGTAAGAATTTGTTATCAAGTCTAATAACTCAAAATTGATAAGCATTGTAAACTATTAATACCTACTGTAGTGTATAACTTCTTTTTTTACTGTATTTCCGTGTCAGTGTACAATCTTATAATCTGACCTTTTCTAACACATGTACGTTGTATATATGGAAATAAAGAGATTTTGATTTGATTTCATGAATTCTCACTGCAAGGGTATATCAAAAGTTGATAGAGGTAAGTAGCTATTTTGGGAATTTTAGTAAAATTTGCACTTAGAGCTTATTTATATCAACTATTTAAACCGAAATTATAAAGTGTCGCTAATAAAATATTCAGAAACAAATTACCATGATACTACATACACTTTTTGATTTGTTAAGTCTAGATTACCTTGACCGAAGACAAGTTCCCGTAAGTTCAACTTGCGAAGCTTTCCCTCGAAAATGTCTGCTTCAAATCAAATATTATTACAAACTATCACAACAACTTCTCTCTACTGTCTCCGATTGACTAAAGTCTTCTTATCCAGCGTCCTGTTTTAAATCAGTTAATTGTGTTATTGTTTATGTGTTTGTTTATAATTGAACTGAATTCTTTGTATAGTTTGTTATCGTTTTCTTGTTATTATGATTTCATCTTAGTGATCATTTGCATGGTGACTAGCTTCGGTTTGCGGTTCCACTTGCTTATTACTTAGTATTCTTTAATCCGCAAACATTTAATAAAACCAATTTTTTGTTTTTAATTAGATGGCATTAAGACTTTCAAAAGTGGGGACGTTTTAGGTCCTATTTGGTTGATATTTGATTAAAAAAATTTTACCTACATTCAAATGTAACGTTCTGTGGCGCGGCGAGCGAAGGACCGCCTGCGACGCAGGAGGTTGCTGGTTCGATTCTCGCTTCAGGACAAATGTTTTTACGATTCTATTTCTATAGTATTTTATTTTATGATTTCTTTCTATAATACAAAATATCTATTTATGTAGTGTAGTGTAGTACCCATAATACAAGCTCTCGTCGCCTCTGACGACACCCGCGGGAAGAGCTGAGGTGGTGGAAATTCTAATCCAGCACCACACAGCTGATAAGCTTGGGGTTAGATGATTATGTGTGTGTGGTTGTCTGGAAAATATCGCTTCCAAGCGATAAGGCCGCCCATTGTACTTGTATCTTATGAAATGTCTCTTGTATTGTATTTTTTTTTGTGTACATTACAGTATTTTGTATTGCATTGTGACTTGTCCAGTATTATTTATTTATTTATTTTGCAACTATCGTGTAGACACTCAGTGATAGTAATTGACTCAACAAATTCCACTTCTGCATAATTCCATACATATCAATCTTAGCCTTCGGTGTCAAGTTTCAAAAGTTTTGCCCCAATGAGGTTAAGTAGTTTAGCTCGTCTCGTGGTGACTGGTTTGCAGCGAATGCGTCTTGCTGGCGCCAAGCATGGCATGGTGAGCCGGAACGGTGGTGTTAATATGGATAAGCCGATCACATTTCATCGAATCTATACTAATATTATAAAGAGGAAATATTTGATTGTTTGTTTGTTTGTATTGAATAGGCTCCGAAACTACTGGACCGATTTGAAAAACTCATTTACCATTTCACACCAATGTCCAGCAGTGTAGGGATTACCCCCTAATGATAAGAGTCATTAAGGGGGTCATATTGTCCAGCTGTGGACAAGCGTAGGCTGTGGATGAGATGTGTAGGTACCTATTGATAAATAAAACATTTTTTCATGCTTTCTTTCCAACTATTGGTAGGTAATGTAATTTGTATTTTGTATTTATTTATGGGACTAATACAGAAATATGTTCTAATTCCAAAAGTCATATAGGTCAAAATAGAATTCAAAATGGTATTAGAAATAATATAAAATAATGATTATTAATCGTCATATCCACACATAGATGAACGTTAACAAAAAACCTAGTAGAATTTGCGTAGGTGTCACCGAATAAGGTCAAATCTTTGTTGCCAGTATAGTTGCTACATTCGTATACAATGCTAATTCTGTAAATTATTATTTATTTATGACTTGTAATAACAAATTATAAAGCCGTTTTTGACAGGTCTTGAAGGGAATGCTTGATTGGTTAAATTAATAATTTTATTGTTTTGAAAAAAGATAGGCCTTTATTCACAAAGAATATTACAATCAAATAATTATTTCTATTATTTGATTGTAATTTTCTTTGTGAATAAAGGCCTATCTTGTGATTACAACTAATACAGGTAGCTCAACTGATCCGTATCAATACCAGTCGGAAGCGTCCCTAAGACGCTGGCTGCATTGCCCCGCTGTATGGCAAAAAGAAAAATTCACTGTTTTTTTAGGTTTTGCGGACAAATAGTAATCTCTCGGTAATAAAAATTTTATGGAACCATCTTGAGATCATCCTCATTACAAAAGGCCTCCCCCTGATAAGCTCTTTATTGGCCTTCATCTCATAGGGGTATTGCCCATAATCCCCACGCTGGTCTTTCAGGTTGGACATCGCAGTTTGGTAAAGATTATAAATAAAAGCATCTCTATTGGTCGCTAAGATACAGTATTATGTAGTAGATATGCATTTAAAATTTTACAGTTATAAATTGAACTTGTAAATTAAGAACTTAAAACAATTACACACTACTTCGACTTATTATTTATTTATTTATATTATTTATTCTTTTGGTGGTAGAATTGTTCTGCAGAAGGCGCTGCTGCCCGCCCCCGGTGGATATCCCTTAGTCTCCTCTTACGACACCCGCGGGAAGAGTTGGGGTGGTGCAAATTCTAAGCCGGCACCACACAGCGCCTTCTTTTGAACTTTTTGAGAGTCACCTTGTTTTTGCAAATATTTTTAGTTTGCTTGGTATTCATAGTTTATTGGTATCGGATCTCTACCTTCAACACTTACGTCATTAGGTAGGTATGTTCTTTATTTTATGAGCCTAAACTTGGCAAAAGATAATTTATATGCAGTTGTATTTCAAAACCAAGCTATAAAGTTAATTTGTTGATTTTACAGCCCAATTGACTTTGATTTGTTATTTTTATTTTAATAAAAAGATTATAAGATTTTCCGTGGGTATGATGTCAAAGAAAATGACAATTTTTTATTTTCCTTTTTGTCATTTACGATCGGCTGTTTAGCCATAATTAGATGTGGTCTTGGGTGGAATATTCTGTTGTCATTATTCCAGTGAAAAGCACCATCTTAAGGGTTTTTTTTTTCAATTCAGCTCCTTTGATCCAGTTCGAGTATATGCCATCTTTTAAGGCGTTTTATATGGTCTTGGTCTTGAAGCAAGTCCAATCAAATATTGAAAACAAATAATTAGAACTAGTATTTACAATTGAAACAATTGACCTAACTACAAACTGTTGCAAACAATCTACAGGTAGCTCAACTGATCCACATTAATACTCGTCGCGTCCCCAATACGCTGCATTGCCCCGCCATATGGCAAAGCTGATGTGCTGCGCCAGATACTCGGGTGAGTATCTGTCGGGTCACGGGTCGTTTCGACCAGACGCTCAGATAATTTTTTAAAAACCCGAAGACCCTCGGTACCCTACGGACCTAAGGTCACAACTCCAAGGGGAGCAAATGTGTAGGCTCTGTCGTAACATTATAATTATCTCAAAAGTCAATTATCTCAATTATCTTTGTCCATTTATCGTCCCATCGGATTATGAGAGTGAGGGAATAGAGAGTGCACCTGTGTTTGCGCACAAACATGTGCACTATAATATGTCCTGCGCATCTGGCTAGCCTCCGATGAGACTGGTCGAAATTCGGCTAGGAGGACATTATTATTATCAGTTGAGCTACCTGTAGATTGTTTGCAACAGTCTGCAGTTAGGTCAATTGTTTCAATTGTAAATACTAGTTATAATTTATTTCTATAATTTGATTGTAATTTTCATTGTGAATAAAGGCTTCTGCACTATAAAATACAAAAAAAATATTATTAATATTATAATTAACTCAAACAGTAGGGCTATTCAAACTCTCTGATACCGAGTCATCGACACGGAATCTGACAGAGATTCACGCAATATTCAAATATTTTAGAAGTTTTTAATTAAAAAATCTTAATTTTATACAACTATAAACAGCTAAAGCTAGAATCTACACAATTGCTCCCCTTGGAGTCGAGACCCTAGGTCCGTGGGGTACCGAGGCTCGTCGGGTTTGTAAAAAATTATCTGAGCGTCTGGTCAAAGCGACGCGTGACCCGAGAGCTGGTCAGTATCTGGCACAGCGCATCAGCATTGCCATACAGCGGGGCAATGCAGCCAGCGTCTTGGGGACGCTTCCGACTGACATTGATATGGATCAGTTCCTGTAGATTGTTTGCAACAGTCTGCAGTTAGTTCAATTGTACTATACTGGTTCTAATTTATTTCCATAATTTTATTCTAATTTTCTTTGTAAATAAAGGCTTCTGCAATTAAATTTTATTCTTTGATATATCTACAATAGTATAAATAACTACAGTTGAATTTATCTCCTTTTAATTGAATGTACGTGGACCGAGATCGGGGTTAGGGGGAGGTTTCACCATGTGAAACCTATGATATGAAAAGGGTGACCGCATAGGTTTTATATGTCGATCATTGAAACTTGATTAACTTGTCCCTATTTAGACCTCAATAAATTCAAAATGCTTCGTTTCATTAGAGTGGATCGTTTAGTGTTGGCGCGAGATTCATTTTTTTGTGGTTTTTAATTTTTTCTGCGTTCTACAGGGAATAAAACTAGAGGAAAAGTAGTTTGACGCAAATCGTAAACTATTTTCTATTAGATAACTGATGAAAAAACTGACTTTTATTCATTGCTGTTTATGGAGCATTTGAGAAAATAAGAGATTTTAGGATAAAAATCAAAATTTTCTTAAATGCTCCCATAAAACAATTGAATTGAAGTTGGTTTTGTACCGAGTTCATAAAATAGTTTACGATTTGCGAAAAATTACTTTTTTGTAAGTTTTGTTCCTTGTAGAAAGCAGAAAAAATATAAAAATAACAAATCCATCCATCCAAATTTTCGCTTTTATAATATTAGTGCTTTTATAATTTTACTAGTTCTAATTTGTATAAACGGTTTGCAGAACTAAAGCTAAGCTAAAATAGTTTAGCTTAGCTAGCATAGATGACGCAGTTTTTCATACAACTTAGTTTGCATAGTATGCAGTTTACACAAATGGATGAAAAGCTGCGTCAGCTATGTGAACTGAGCCAAAACTAAGTTAACATTAAGTAAAATTAAGTTAAGTTAATGTCTGAAAGCTGCCTGAAATGTTTCCTTATGCTCATAAAAAAACTTTTCATTCTCTCTTGTACACCCATCTTAAATCACCAATTTGGCGGTAAATGTTCGTTAATTTCGTTCGGTTTTGCGTGAATAATGAATCTAGTCCGAATACCGGGGTATTGTGACCGAATTTTAATTTGGTAATTTTGCATACAATGGAGCTTTTAAGGGATTATTTCTTTAAATTTGAATCGTATTGCATTTCCGATGCAGCCAGCATTCTCGATAAACTGGGTTTTGTTGACGGTCTTGGAAAAAAAAAATTGGTGGTTATTTAATTATCTCTTATCCTACTAATATTAAAGCCGAAAGTTTGTGAAATCTGAATTTTTGTTACCTAGGATCTCCAAAACTACTGAAGAGATCAAGATGAAATTTGGCGTTTTAAACGTACGCCAAATTTCATCTTGATCTCTTGCAAAGCCTAACTTAGATAATATAGGCCACTTGTTATACCGAAAATACGCATGCGAAGCTGCGGGTAGAAGCTAGTTTCACAATAAAGATTTAAGTAACAAAAAAAATACGACATACTACAATTCGTTTTTACACATTTGAGCGAGACCCCTGATGCGCCGTCATTCATGCAAACTACACTTGCGAGCTTTAAAATGGAATCGCTTCATCGCGAGTTGATCTAAACAATTTTTTTACAATTTATGTACAATGAACTATAGATTGTGGTATATCATTTGAAAGGTAATTTTGTTACCTTTCAAGTGATATCAAGAAGATTTAAAATTAATTAAATTGGCTACCTAAATTTTGGGAATTATTGCAATAGGTCGAAGTTGCATCTATCGGCTTCTATCGGCGGCGCCGGAGCTGGATTAGCTGGATTTCTCCCTCGTATCCGCTGTTTTAGCTCGTCCCACATATGCCAGATTGGGTTCAAGTCAGAAATAAGGGCTGGCCAGTCTAGTGTTGGAATGCCGACATGGAAGACGTCTGTCGGTGCTGTCTAGTCACTGCTGCGGTGTGGCAGCGGACATTATCGTGCATTAAATCAAAATTTATCGTCGCCAATAAATCCTGCGTAAGGGAAAACATAACTTAACTCATAGTTCACTGCAAAGAAATTGTAAAAATTAGTCTTGAACAACCCTTGAAGCGATTCCAGTTTAAAGCTCGCAAGTGTATTAATAGAATTAATACCTAATATATAATGCTGGATAATTCACACAACATTATCTAGCCCCAAGCTAAGGAGAACGTGTGTTATGGGTACTAGATAGTTGATAACTGATATACTTAATACAATATATTACATAGATAGATATTTTTGGAAAGTCACTTGAGTGTTTCATGCCTTGTAATTTACAACTTACCTATCCTATAAACAAAATGACATAATCACATCATACTATAATATTACGAAAGTGTGGATGGATGGATGGATGGATGATTTGTTACCTCTTCACGCCTTTTGGCGTGCATGGGAACTGATTTATAGGATAAAAGTAACCTATGATTGATTCTAGGATTAGAATTACTTGTATGCAAAATTTCAGCCCAAGCCGTTCAGTAGACTGAAAAGATCGGGCTGAAATTTTGCCTACAAGTAATTCTATTGCATACTAGTAGTTTTCTGCTTAACGGATCGGGCTAAAATTTTGCATACGAGTAATTCTAATGCTGGAATCAAACATAGGTACTTTTTATCCCATAAATCAGTTCCCATGGGATAGAAATCACCTTTAAACGTTTCCATAGAAACAACACAGGCGAAGCCGCGGGCATAAACTAGTATAATATCGATAAGGTCATTATCATAAGACATGATAATGACCTTACAGATTCTTAATTGTAACTAATCTAAGTCTCTACTTTTCAAAATTAGTTTTTTAATAGATTATAGAGTTAATAAGTTACTAGTTACGTAAGTCTGTAGAGTTAAGTTCATATGAAATATTCCATTAGATCCCCAACCTCAACCTCAACAGCACGTATTGGTCCACTGCTGGACGCAGGGCTCCTCCTGATAAGCGCCTTGTTGGCATCTCATGGGGGTTATGCCCATAATCCTCACGCTGGGCATGCGGGTTGGGGATCGCAGTTCGGTGTTAGAATTGTTCTGCAGGGGACACTGCTGCCCGCCCCCGGTGGATATACCTTAGTCGCCTATTACGACACCCGCTAGAAGAGTTGGGGTGGTGCAAATTTTAGCCGGCCCCACACAGCTTCATTCGATCAATTTCCTATAAATCTAAGCCGCCACCGGAAGGCAGAGTGCCTAGAATGCTGGCAGCGTTGCCACGTTGAATGGCAATGCTAGTTTTATTCTGAAATTGCCAAGTTAACTGAATTATCAGCTGTAGGCTTTTTGATTTATATGTTTCAATAGCTTATTACTTAGACAGGTTCTGAATGTTTGTTTTAATTAATAGCATTATCTTTGCCATATAGCGGGGCAATACAGCCAGCGTCTTGTGGACGCTTTCGACTGGTATTGATATGGATCAGTTGAGCTACTTGTAGATTGTTAGCAACGGTCTCCAGTCAGCTCAATTGTTTCAATTGTAAATACTAGTTCTTATGTATTTCTATTATTTGATTGTAATTTTCTTTGTGAATAAAGATATTAATAGATAGTTTGTTGTAGGTACATAATAACTTAATTACAAATACGTACCTAATTCTAGAGTGGGGTACCGACACCGACGCTCTTCGGGTTTAAAAAAAAATATCTGAGCGTCTGGTCGAAGCGACGCGTGACCCGAGAGCTGGTGAGTATAACAGTCTACAGTTAGCTCAATTTTTTCAATTGTAAATACTAGCTCTAATGTATTTCTATTATTTGATATTCTTTGTTAGTAAAATTTTCACTTATTTTTAATATGTAGGTAAGTAAATAATATTTACTCAAGAATATTATTCTTATTTATTTCCAATTTTAAGTAATACGAAGATTCAAACCACCACAAATGACCTTCGATTGTAGACATAACAGTACCTACCTATTTGGGTTATAAAGTATTAATTAAACAAGTCCATTTTCGTTTTAAACACTGATTGTGTACTGATTATTGCATTTTATTCAGGTCACAGAAATTGGAAAATCAAAATCAAAAACTCTTTATTTCCATAAATACAATGCTACTAATGTACTCTTAGAAAAGGTCAAATTATAAAACTAAACAGAAGATATATTTGATTTCTGTCGCTTCGGTATGTAGACTTAAGTAAAGAAGCGACGAAGAATCTTTAGCCTGTTGGTGTTGGAGCAAAACACGTCCCAAGCTTTTTTATCTTCTAGATAATCAGGTATTTTATAATAAGCTTTTTTGCACAGCAAGGTTTTGACAAATGGTATCCCATTGCAAGACTTGTTAAAACTTTCGCATTTTAATAAAAAAATTAGAGATTAAATGGTATGCATACCTATTATATAGGCTTAGAGATGTTCATAGTTGTTACTCTGCGTGTTACAAATTGTGACAAATTATCTTCATCAGAGTGGCTAGCATGGGTTTACACAATACAGAATCTGAAAAAGTTATCGAGAACATCACATTTTATTACCGCTTGCTTGTCAAAAAGTTCTTAGGGAACTATTGTATCGCTGTCATTACTACGAAAGTAGTCATCTCAGTTCCGGTAAGGGCGCTGGAAGGAACTAGATGTAAAGAATGAAACGTAAACTTTTATAAACCAAGCACAACGCATGCTAAGGTCTCAGTTGTTCCTAAATTTATCTTTATTAACGTGATGGATTCAATCAGTATCTATTTTGATTTAAGAGCCTTATGACACACAAGTGGTTTGAGTCCTGAAACATTAACACGGGTCTTGATAATTATTGATAAATCTTATATGTCAAGTGAAAAAAATAAAAATAAAACCGTTAATCTAACAAAATACAAATTTTCTTCGGGGCCCGGAATTGAAAAGGGAGTGTCTTCTGGCATAAATTACAAATTATGTGTACCGTTTATTATTTTTGGTCAGTTATTTGCTCATAATTATCATAATACTGTTATCAGTTCAACTCCACCACAAAGGTACCCATAAAATTATTATCACTTTAACAAAAAGCTGCAGTTATAATTTATCAGTGTAGTTTATTTAAAACAACTTCTATCAGTAAACCACTATTATTACTATAGAATAAACGTGTTTTAAATTGGGATTTGGTAACAAAACAAATACGAAAAGAAGAAAAATATATCTTAAAAACTAGATGTACACAAGAAAACACTCAATAAATATACAAGAAGAAAGAAAACTGAAAATAGTGGGTAAAACTATTGAATAAACGTGTTTAAAATCGAGATTTGGTTCCAAAACAAATACGAAACGAAGAAGAATATATCTTATGAACCAGATGTACACAAGAAAACATTCAATAAATATACAAGAAGAAAGAAAACTGAAAATAGTGATATAAAAAGTTTTGTTATTTTGAAGTGAAAGCTAAAAACGAAATGGCCAATAACAGTGAAGACGGCTTAGATCAAACAACCAACACAAACAGCGAAGTATATAAAAGTATTATCACAGAATTATTAATTAAAACAGATGAAGAGTTTACAATTTTACTGCACGGAACACAGTTTATTACAATATTATTAGTATCCTGGGGGATCCTCGGATATTTCAGACCAATATTTCGAATTAGAGATCCTTTTAACCATATAGTTTTGGAACACATCGTCACGGGTTATTTTTACATGTTCTTTATTTTTATGTATAACGCTCTAGATTTCGAGTATGTACAATATATCTTATTTATGTTAATTTACAGCTTTGATATTTTTCTCACATTTTTAACATCAATGTTCTCAGTTGTAACATTTATAAAGCTATGTTTGGAAGATGTTGTTATAACAAAGAAACGCGTTATGATAGGGCTTGGTGTAATACTAGCTTTATTTGAGATTTTAGAAGAATTTGGATCTGATTATTTTTCCGAATTAGGGTTTGATATACATGTGGCTTTTGTCAGTTTTTGTTTGACATTAGCTTTGTTTATTTTTATTATAGGTTCTTGTATTACATATAAAAATGTCACGTTATCACGTTATTATGCTTTATTTTCGTTTACTATGATTCTGAGTGATATATGTTTTTTACTTTATAATATTTTTACTGTTACAGAATACGGAAATATATTTGCTATTACTTTCATTTTGAGTGTGTGTGTTCAAATTATTTGTTTTATGTTAAGTCAAATTGTTTTTGAAAAATGTATATCCGATTTACATTAAAAGTCTTGTTAATTTTTGATAACCTCTATAGTCACCAATAAGTAGGGTATAAAAACAGAGATAAGAAATCACAATGTGATGTTGCCTTTATGCCGTATTACCATAACATAAATTAATTAAAATAAATCTTATCATCGATTATTTTAAACTACCTTCTGCCCGTGGCTTCGCTAGCGATATTCCTATGGAAATGTTCATAGGTCATTTCTATCCCATGGGAACTGATTTATGGGATAAAATGGAGCCTTTGTTTGATTCCAGGCTTAGAGTTACACCGACGCAAAATTTCAGCTCAATCTGTTCAGTAGTTTTGGCGTGAAGACGTAAAAACTTCCATCCAACTATCTATCCAAACTTTCGCATTTATAATACTAGTTTATGCCCGCGGCTTCGCACGCGTTGTTTCTATAACCTCTAAAAGGTTATTTCTATCCCATGGGAGCTGATTTATGGGATAAAAAGTAGCCTATTTTTGATTCCAAGATAAGAATTACTTGTATGCAAATTTCAGCCCGATCCATTCAGTAGTTTTGGTGTGAAGAGGTAACAAACATCCATCAATCCATCCATGTATACATCCATCCAAACTTTCGCATATATAATTTATTTGTGATTAATATTTTATTTTATAGTAATGGGAAACTGATATATCTACCTAAAACTAATGAATGATACTTGCTAGCAGAGAAAAAAACCTGAACATATTTCCCTGTTCTGAGGAAAAACAAAACCCCAGAAGGTTGGGAATCCAGCTCTACGATGTACCCAAATGCGAATATACCTACCTAGTTTTATAAATATATTTTATTATCTTGGTTTGCTGATAGCTATTATACGGATCCATTCTTCCTTCTTCCTAATCCCACAGAGTTTCAACACAATAATCCTTTAAAGTACACTATTCAGTTAAACCCTATGATTCTACCATCTATAATTTATCCACATTTAACAGAGAAACAGAACATTTTCCCATCAAACCAGTGCACTTAATTGTAGCACGTAAACAAACAATAGTTCTTAGTATCAAATTAAAATGTTGGTGCAGAGAGCTTCGAAATACAGAAACGATTTAAATTATACTAGGAAGCGACCACATAGCAAGTGTATCGACGGCTATAAATAAATAATAAATGAATAAATGATGCCGCAAAAATCACAGAGCGACATCTGGCCCCAAGCTAAGCAGAGCTTGTGGGGTAATAGATAACTGATATACTAATACAATACAGTTCATCTTTTGTTTATTACACATAAAAAACATCCAGAACACCCTTAACAAATATCTGCAGATCGTACAAATATTTGTCCCGAGACGGATATCGAAACCGTAATCTTCGGCGTCGCAGGCGGTCCTTCGCCCGCTCCGCCCGCGCCACAGAGGTTTTCTATTAGCATTTTATACCTTAAGATGAACACCTATGCGTAATTTTTTTGAGTATTTAACTAGATCCCTTAGATGGCCTATGGAGGCCACTATTGCCTTTGGCCTTTGGATTTGTTGCTTTTCTATTATATTTAAATTATGCAGCAATGCAGCCAGCTTCTTGGGGACGCTTCCGACTGGTATTGATTTGGATCAGTTGAGCTTCCTGTAGATTGTTTGCAACAGACTGCAGTTAGCTCAATTGTTTCAAGTGTAAATACTAGTTCTAATTTACTTCCATTATTTGATTGTAATTTTCTTTGTGAATAAAGAATTTAAATTATTTTATATATTAACCGAAATGTTTCTAAATTGCGGGAAAACTAATCCCTAAGGAATTATATATATTTTTTTAAATTATTTTTATTGGACCATCTTGAGATTTATCTGAATACAAAAGCAAAATAATGATAAAATAATGCTAAAAAATAGGTCAACAACCAACAGAGTAATCGGCGAGGCGAACAGAACATTACTATAGACATAAAAAACATACGTACATACAATTAACAAAGTGCTTTATTTTCTTTAGACCTTACTAGATTCTTGGACCTATTACAATTTTCAAATAACATAAATAAAACTAGGAAATAAAATATTACCATTGATTTTAACAGCCGAATCTCCTCCGTTTTTCGAAGTCAGTCAATTTTTGTTGCAATTTATATGTTTTATAAGTTAATTTAATGCATTAGCATTATAAATAAGTGAAGGTATTATAAAGACAGTTTTTACTAGATACCTAACTACTTATAATGAACTTAGTTCGCTTTAATAGCTATATATTATTTTATAGTATTTTGTTTTGTATAATCTTTGTTTTCTATAATATCATACCGACTAATATACTGTCGTCTTAAGTTTTAAAAATTTTATAAAATTTAAATCCTGTTATTGGCTGTAAATGATATTCTTAAGTTAGGTTACTTTTATTTAGGAGAGCTGTGGATCTTGTGTAATAAATAAAATAAAATAATAAAAGTAAATAGTGCAATCAACTACCAAATAACATATCCTATTTTCGTGCCTCCGTTCACGTCATCAGACCTCCAATTTAGACAAACAACACCTATCCACAGAATATAGAGGCACACCTACCTAACTACCGGACATCCAGCATAGAGCATCCAAACACGAACCTTTCATTTTGAGTCACATTTTAAACTTACCTGACTTTTTTTAGACTCTCGTCAAGTGGCTATGGTAGTATGGAGTCTTTATGGTTAAAGAATCTTTATTTCTCATAAAAACTATAAAAGTTCATTTACAATGAGAATAAATCAAAAGTTTTAAAACCCTATGTTTTTTTTGATGCATCTTTTACTAATGGAACCTAATTATTCTTGAATAATGGTCGAGTTTGGAGTTAGTCGAAAATTAAGTCAAGAAATCCGAACAAAAAAAAACTAATCTTCACATGCTAACAGTTGAAATAGGGCATAACTTTTGTTGTTGATTAAATTATCTCAAATTACCATATACTTTAAATTGTGTTTGAAAATCAACAACAACAAAGTTGGTACTGCGGGACTCATTAACAAAGAAAATTACAATGAAAGAACAGAAACAAATTAGAGCTAGTAGGTAGGCATATTTATAATTGAATACAAATATACTTAACTGCGGGATTCTGCAGCGGATTTTTATTAGAGTTAATAAAAAAACGCTACTTAGTAATTTGGGGCAATGCAGCCAGCCTCTTGGGGACGCTTCCGACTAGTATTTGTATTATATTGATATGGATCAGTTGCGTCTACGGAAAATTCGACTAAAATAATTAGTCTAATACAATTCGAATAAAACACAATTCGACTAAAAACATTTCGACTAATGACAATTCGACTTTGAGTTGACCCGACCTGTTAGTTTTTAATCGAATTGTTACTAGTCGAATTGTTTTAGACGAATTGTTTTAGTCGAATTTTCCGCAAAGCATTAGTTGAGCTATCTATTGTTCGGAACAGTCTGCAGTTTATTAATATTAGTTAGCTGTAGCTGTAAATACCAGAGTTCTAGCTTCTCTATTATTTAATTTTTTTTGGTTTATAAATAAATCAATTTGGTAAATAAATAATAATAAAAATAAATAAATTAAATAATAGTAAATAAATATAATTATAATGCGCCATACATCACTGTGCGATTCACTGCCCAATGTTTTCATTATAAGGGTGCTTTTGCACCAGATACTGCGAAATCCATTAAAGTGGAAGGCAGAATCGGACCCAATGAGACAATAACCAATTAATATTTCGATAGGTACTGAAAAATAGATTTGGTTAACTCTAGGTGCAAAAATTAGTAAATTTAAATTATCTCCAATCCACACTATCTTACCATCTAGTTCATACCTCTGTGTGTCTGTTGTAGCCGAGATTTGGCCACATCCGGCAATTATAACAGAGCATCTCGCATACCGATAGGTATCCAATTCATGTCTATTATAAATATATTATGTTGTAAAAAATGCAAAATTCGTTTTTTTACCTAATTCGACGTAATATTTTTGAGGCGGCACAGTTAAGCAAGAGGAAGTTACACGCAAGATGATCAAATTTTGAACAATTTTTAGTTTAAAAAGAATAATAAATGTTTAATGAATGTGGAATGCTCTCTCCCTCTGGACATCAGAAGTGCAAAATCACGCCCTATCTTCAAAAAACTGCTTCATCAGCATTATTTGTACTTTTAAAAAGTTAGACGGGTTAACCTTATTTTATGTAAGTTTATTATAATTATTCTGGGCTATATAAGTATTTTAGTATGTAGTGTATTTGGTTTCTTTAAGTATCGAAATAGATATATTCAGTGCCACTGTCTATTTTGTACTTTTAATGTCCGGTCCATCCCAAGGTTGGCTGGAAGATGTCGCTCTCAGCGATAAGGCCGCCCTTTATACTTCCTTATCTAAGCTTTTTCTCTATAATGTTTCCTGTTTTTGTGTGGTATAATAAAGTGTTCTTTATCTGTCTATCTATCATCGAGAATTAATTAATCTACAGATATTTGTTCAGGGTGTTCTGGAAGTTTTCCATATGTAATAAAAAAATATCTATGTAGTGTAGTAATGTATTAAGTATATCAGTTATCTAGCACCCATAACACAAGCTCTGCTTAGCTTGGGGCTAGATAATGCTGTGTGAATTGTCCAGCATTATTTATTATTATTATTATTTAAACAACAATTTTTTATAATCCTTAAGTGACCCTTCAATGAAATTCTGGGGAGAGCGTAAGCAGTTTTTTGAGAGCTGACTAATTCTCTTAAAACTAACATTTTGGACTTCGTATTAAATTTTTCGTAAGTTGCAAAAGTTCCTCTCACCCTTTGTACCCATACCTTTTACGTATAAGGTATATGGTAAAGAACATCATCACTAATAGTGATTGATTGGGGAATTCTTTGTGATTTGATTTAGGTACCTAGGTGTACTAAGCCGAAAAGGGGGTACTGCGATTCTGGGCCTCAAGGAGATCAACATTTGTTTTACGACTTTTTGAATTTTGATTTTAAAAATAAAGTATATTTTTCTTACTCGTATTCATACAGTATATTGTTTTTAAATTTCAGAGGATCTACATAATTTTTTTTGTAATAATAACAAAACAAAATGGTTTGGTTAAGGTCCACTGATCTAGTGAACGCACAGCTTTATGCAGAATTGCTAAAATTTCCTTAAATAATAGATCTACCCAAAGCTACATATCTAACGCTGTTAACAATAGGTATTAAATCCAAATTAATTAACAATTCTTTTGTAAATTAAACCCAATTATTTCGGTAACGGAATCTGATAACGCTAAAATCAATTTTCCGTAGAAGTTTGATAAATTAATTGACCGAAAATACTAAATTTTATTCAACAATAGATTTAACAGTTTATTTCAATTAGTACCGGGTATTATTATAAATTATCTGGTACCGTTCTGCCGATCCATTGGATTATGAGACTGAGGGAATAGATAGTGCATCTGTATTTGCGCACACACTTGTGCACTATAATATGTTCCGCGCACATGGCTTCGTTGAGACTGGTCGCCGTGGCCGAAATTTGGCTAAAAGAACATCATCACTATCAGTGATGATGTCTTTGTCCATCCACTGCATCTAAATTAGTTTTCCACACACCTAAAACAAATCACAAAGCATTCCCCAAACACCCACACACAAATAACCGAACAGATTCTAAAACCGTAACCGATACCTATTAGCGCCCAAATTATTAGACCACAATGCCGATTCGGCTGCACCGGTGCGCCATACATCACTGTGCGATTCACTGCCCAATGTTTTCATTATAAGGGTGCTTTTGCACCAGATACTGCGAAATCCATTAAAGTGGAAGGCAGAATCGGACCCAATGAGACAATAACCAATTAATATTTCGATAGGTACTGAAAAGTATTGTACTATAACTCTGACAATCCGTGAGTTGATGACTTGTATTGTTTTTGCTGCAAATAAATACATTTTATGTTCATGTTAGGTCATATTTATGTATAATTTTCACCGTTTATTGGTCCTTTTTCTGTGTGTGTTCAAAGTGTAGCAGCGAAAATTAAAACAAACTCAGACTGTCTTAGATTTACTTACTGGGGAGAGTGGGAAGCATCAAATAGAGTTTTAAATAATAATTATTTACTATGCTGCTGAGCAAAGAACTAAACTAAACTTTTCCAGTAATCACTCTCTTATACCAAATTCTAAATTAATTCGATCAATTTAGAATTGATCGAATTTAGAAAGAAAGAAAACTGAAAGACATCATTTTGCTCTCATTTTATTTTAGTAACATTTACTTACTATGCCACTGCTGAGCAAAGAACTGCTCAGCAAAAATTTTCCAGTAATCACGCTCTAATGCCAAATTCTAAATTTGACTATTTAGAATTGATCTAATCAATTTCGAAGAAACTGAATGACAACTTTGTGAGACAATCGATTCTGAAAAGGAGAATTTTTACGTCGTCGGTAGCGCTTTTTCGGTTTTCGGACTATTCCAATAACGAGTTGAACAGTCCTATTTGCATCTCAGTTTTTCACATGTTTTTCAAAAACTATTTGAACTACTCAAATCATCCATCGTCCATTGATGATGCCAATGATACCTTTATTATGTATCAAAATTGTGTTGTTTTTGTTGAGTATTGAGTGGCGTTATCTTCACTACTACTCTCAGATGTTTTACTGCAAGGTTTCCAGGTGAGCAAAGTTTCTTAGACTTTGGCGGCCCCAGGCCACCACTACTACTTTATTCATAAGGAAATTTAAAACTACATAAAATCACAAAACATTCTTTAATTCACTTAATTTTTACATGAAATGAATTAACATACTTAATTAACAAATTTGTTTAATGTGATCTGTGAAGAGGTTTTCCTGATAGTAAGTTTTAACCCCCGACGCAAAAAGAGAGGGTTGTTATAAGTTTAACGTGTCTGTCTGTGTATCTGTCTGTGGTATCGTATCTCCCAAACGGATGAACCGATTTTCGTTTAGTTTTTTTCGTGTCATAGATAATTTTATCCCGAGTGTTCTTAGCTATGTTTCATGAAAATCTGTCAGGGGTTTTAGAAATTTTTAATATAGTTCTTGTTTCTGTAAGTTTATTAAAATAGCCTCTGCTTTATAAATAATATGTTTTAAAACTGTAAATTTGACTTAATTAACTGTTCCAATGTGTGTTCCTATGGTTTTGAAATAAAGGAACTGAACTGAATACCAAACACCTTTCTATACAATTCGTAGACAATTTTCATACGCTTTCAACGAGACATTTGTCTGTAGGTAGTCTTAGCTTGCCTGTCTGCTACCAGCGTTTCTTACCTGGCACATGATTAAGCTTTAGCAGCTTCTTGCTGCGACGGTAGCTCTATTCTTGCACTGGTTTTTATTCCATATTACTGTTAGTACAGATTGCAGAAACAGCAACACGTTTTTAATTATTTGGGTCAAAAACAGAGCTCGATAAAGCCACACGTTGACCCAGTCATTGCGAGCCTTGGCTAGTTCGAGTTTGGACAGCATGTCGAACCAATTTTTGATTATTCAGCCAAGAAGACCGTGACATTCTTTCCGTGGACCGTGCATTGTATTTTCTTTGAAAGCTGTCGAAATCCAGCCAAGCTGTCCACAAATTGATATTCAAAATGGAAATGTTCAACCGTATATTACAAACTGCCTTTTCCCCATGGCTTCGCAAACGCTTACTAATAAATAAATAAAAATAGCATTAAATTAAAGCCGAGTAATGTTTATAAAAAAAACTATACATATATTATAATATTTTATTACGTCTAGCATTTTGGAGAGCCTGATAACTGATAAGTAAAATTTTCTCCCTCAAGATTTTTCTAATATTTGTAGATTGTTTTGCTGTCCCTGCGCTTGAATCTGGCGTTCACAAGTTGTCTAGATAGGCACCAATACAATGGCCACCGTTCTTTGTTCACCTGTGCACTACACTTCACTATGTAACTCAGCAGAACAGTTTGTATTCTATTTACTTGCCTCTACGAATGGGTGTATCGCCGCGATACTCTCGTCACAACTCCTATAGTCGTACAAAACTCCTATGGTTTACAGCAATAGACAAAAAATTAGGGGAGATCGATATATCTGCCAAAAACAACTCACTCGCAGTGCCTACAGTTATTACGTGATCATGGCGTATGTAACTGCGCCGAAATATTGGAAAGCTCAAAACTCAAATCATACTGGAAAATACGGTAAATATCCCATTATAAGTGACTTTAGTGATAATAATCAGGATGGACTTAAAAGTTTTAATATAAAAATATCTATCACGTATTGCCCATAACACAGCCAGCATTCAGACAACTTTTATGATACCCTTCATTGTTTAAAACATTTTGATGCATCGCAGTAATGAGACCCCGATATTTAACGTTAGTAATTTTCCAACAAAACCCTCGCCAATGAAAAAAGCGTTGAGAGAACTTAGGATAAGTTTGCATAGTTTACGAAAATTATAAAAGTTTTCGTTTCCTTCCATAGATATTAAGCGATTTGCAGCGCCCCTACCGGAAAGAGAGGAACTATTTTTCGCAGTATGATGGCGACGGCGGTATAATAGGTTTTTACGAACTCGATATAATTTTCGAATCATTTCAAGTGATTTGTTGCATTCTATCAGTACCATTTTGTCTACTTTGACAAGTCAGCGGTAGAAAACGAAAACTATGCCGTAAAATAATGATACGCCCATCAAAATTATGTAGGTATTCAATTACAATGGTTTTTTTAATCTCTATTCTACTTTGACCGAGGTTACCTATTTGAGTTTGGGGTGGAAACCTTAAGTCCATGGGATCCTGGGGCACACGGAATATACAAAGATCTTACTAAACTTCACATAGAGTCCACAGGTGATCAGAATGCTGACTGCTATTTCGGTCAACGAATTAGCTTTGGCAGCCATTAAGCCTTAAAATCTTAAAATCTTTATTGTACACAAATAAATTATAGGTACACCAAAATTTAAATGATCAACAATATATATATATATATAAGTATTAGTATTGTCCAGTATTATTTATTTACATAAATATTATGTTGATCATAAAAAGGACATGTACTGAGGCGAGCCTACAAGAGTTTTGTTATTTCTTCTGTATATAGTTTTGATATCTTAGGCCACATCTTCACTTACTTTAAGTGAGATGGTGGCCAAACGCTTGACCATTATTAATAAAAAAAAAAAAAAAAAGTCTTCTGGTGATGGCTTATATTTACTTTTTGGAAAGAGATAAGTGTAAATATTAGTTGTAATTATTTTATTCGGCTATTGTAATTTACTTTGTTAATAAACGATCCATTCCACCTTGTTAACATTAGCCGGGAATAAATCACAACCAGGAAAGTTACCGTAATGTTTTTTTCTGTTTGTTTGTTATATCCGTTTGAAGCACCCTTCCCACAGAGATAATTCGTGAGAGCTCGCAACGGAGGCCGATTAGAAATGATTATGTATTATTAAACAAATAAGAGCTGGTTGAACACGAACTTTTCAATTATCGTAAAAACAGTTATGTGAATTCAATGTTATACATACAAACTTGAATGTTTGACTTACTTGGTTTCTAGGTATCACCTAGGATGGACTGAGGTCTCGTAGCGTTTCAGTAAATCAAATTGCTTGATAATATCGCCGCCTGAAGACAGGCCTAGGATTTAGGCCGCCTAGGATGGAAGTGACATGATGCGATTTTTATTGGCGATAGGTTATCGCGCCCGAGAAGGAATCCTTAAACCGAAAAGACTTGTGACTCAACTTTTGAAAGTAAATTTTCTACAGATTCTTACATAATTATGCGTTTTCGCAGCAGGAGCTAGATAGAGTTATAGAGCAAAATGTCATATAACCATAAATCAAGATATTCTATTTATCATCGGGCATGCAGGTTGGTGGTATAATTGTTCTGCAGGGGGCGCTGCTGCCCGCCCCCGGTGGATATCCCTTAGTCGCCTCTTACGACACCCGCGGGAAGAGTTGAGGTGGTGCAAATTCTAAGCCAGGACCATACAACAAACAATCATCACGCAATTCTTAAATTATTGAAGACTAGCTGTACCCGCGACTTCGTTCGCGATTGCCTTACCTGCCGACTAATTAAGTTCACATTTAACCATAGTCTCTCATATTATGAAACGCCGCCGTGCAAAAAATCGTGTAGGGTCTACGGGGGATAGCATATTGTCATCTTCAATCCCATTCTTTATCCACACGACTTTTAGCTACGACTCGGCCAGCGTCAGTGTTAGGAAGTGTTATACACTTTTCACTTCTTACTCATGGTTCCGTTCAGCTGGGGCCCTATTCTGCTATACTAATCGCTTCACTGTGACAGGGGTATCGACACAGAATGACACGTTTTGGTATTCCACCTCAAATGAAAGAAATTATGATGAATGCAGATGGAGAGACGCGCGTCAAGTTTGAAAATATTCATTTATCTTGCACGTGATGATTCTGCGACGATTCCACTGTCATACTGAAGCTATTGTATTGCAGAATTGGGCTCCTGATCCTTTTGACTGGACCACCGTATTTTTTTTTTCGTTAGTTGGTAGGTACAGTTGGCTGTGTACCACAGTAAAAAATATCTTTCTGTGGTCTAGTTAGTTTAGTTGGACCACTTACTCCACCCACCATGTATCATGTAAGGTAGGAACTCATTTTTCCAAGACGCACCACTTTAGTAGGTAGGAACCTAACTAATGGGTGCTTCTTGGAAAAATAAATAGATAGGAACTTACCTACCCTTTATCTACTAATTTTTTTTTTCAATCTTCAGATTATTTCATCAATCTACTGATTTTCTACTCGACTTTCTACTGATTTAGTCAAATTCGATCTTGCAACACTGTTTCTAACAAAAAGAATGCATGAAATGGACGACGCGTAGACCCGTCGTGATGCGCAGTTTAAGAATTCTACTTTTTCCTCTGTCCCTGGGGAACCTTACTGAATTCCAGGATAAAATGTATTTCCATGTCCTTCCTTGTAGTAGGTATGAACTCAAAACGTGCCAAGTTTCATTATACATACGACATACCTACTTATGTAGTTTCGGCGTTATGCGTGAAGTTATTTTACTTTCATCCTCTCTCCCAGGGGAACCTTTGAATTCCAGGATAAAATGTATCCCATGTCCTTCCTTGAACTCAAATCGTACCAATTCAGTCCAACTCATTCAGCAGTTTCGGCGTGATGCGCGGTGAAGGAATTTTACTTGCATCCCTTCTCCCAGGGGAACCTTACTACATTCTGGGATAAAATGTATCTTTCCTCGTAGTATGAACTCAAACTGTTCCGAGTTCCATTCGAATTTATTCAGTTGTTCCGTCGTGATGCCCGGTTAAAGAATTTTACTTTCATCCTCTCTCCCAGGGGAACATTACTGAATTCCGGGATGAAATGTATCCCATGTCCTTCCTTGTAGTATGAAATCAAATCGTGCTAGGTGTCATTCCAACTCATTCAGCAGTTTCGGCGTCATGCGCGGTAAAGAAATTTTACTTTCATCCCCTCTCCCAGGGAAACCTGATTGAAATCCGGGATAAAAAGTATCCTATGTCCTTCCTCGTAGTATGACCTAAAATCGTGCCGAGTTTCATTTCAATACCTTCAGTAGTTTCGACGTGATGCGCGTTTAAGAAACAGACAGACAGACAGACAGACAGATAGACAGACAGACAGACAGACAGACATGAATGAAAAAAATTACAGTTTTGGCTTCAGTATCGATAATAGAGTGTCCTCCAAAAAAAAATTTCGAAATATCTTCAATGTACAGAATTGGACCTGTTACAGTTTTATTATAAGTATAGATGAAGGAAAAACGCATTCGATGATTATGCCATGATTATTAGACGTCATTTTGGTTGACATGATTGTGATCTAATCGATATTTTTTTATTTGCAAAAAAGAGAGAGAAACAATCCCACCGTACTTACTTGACTTAAAATTATCTTTATTTCGACTCATAGCCTATAATTTTTTGAGTTTTTTTTTTCTTCTTATTTGTTGTCATAATTTGCAGCTAACTTTAAATAAGCCTGCGGAACTATAGGCCTGCAGAAGCGAATCTTGGACAGTTTTATTAAATGGAACGAGAATCCGCATCGCCGTCGAAAATGACCACCGAAATGCATCCATAGGCATTTAATTATATAGTTCTATGTAAGATTACTTATAATGAGTGTTATTATGGTTTTTGACCTAACTGTCTGGCTCCAATTGAAATGAATGGTCAAAGTACCGTAACAAGTAAGACAACTCACAGAAAACTTTGAACTAAAAATCTTTCATTATAAATAAAAAAGCCATGAGATAAAAGCCAATAGGCGCTTATCAGGGGGAGGCCTGCGTCCAGCAGTGGACCAATACAGGCTGTTGGGGAAGGAAGGAAATGAAAAAAACCTACTCCATTGATTTTAGGGCGCAAAAAGATATTAGCATAATATCTTTCTTAGATTTTTTTGTTGAAAGTTTAAACTATTTATTAATTAAACTGCTTATTAAGTTAAGAAAATTAAAACGCAAATCCAATCCTATAGTAATTATTTTATTTTAATAAATAAACAGTTCCTTTTATGCTTATGATATATTAATATCTCAAGTTCCTTTAATAATGCCTCTCTTAGGTGCAACATGGTTTAAGGGTTCACCTCTACGGTCTAGTTTTATAGTATTCCATTTCAAAATGTAGAGCAAATATTCGTAGCGTTGATTTCATAGAATTGATTGGATGGACTGTTTCACCAAGGAAAGAGAGAAAAAAGTGTATATTTTCGCTGGTCGCGGTAGGTAGGATTAAGCCAGGAGTGGTGACGATCTGCGAAAGACTGCTGGCAGATGCGGTAGGCTGAAGACAGGGCGATTTGCTGCTCATTACGTCATGCAGTGGACAAGCATGAAACTATTTTAGATAATGTTGTAGATAATGTTGTGTGAATTGTTTAACCTTATTTATTTATTTTAAGCTTTCGCGATTTGTTAACATAATTAATGATATTAATTGGTATTTATCGCGTACGTTTTGTTATTATTCCCTCTAAGTTTCTATCGAGTTACAGCACTCTGACACAGATCACTGTAACGCGGTAGAAAGGGAGGAGAAATGATAACAAATGGTACGCGATAAATACCCGATAAAATCATTATTCATATTAGCATACAAACTGCATAATTGTCCACTACCAACAATGTGTAACTTCCCGACATTTTAGTCCAAAAAAAGTTGCAAAACCTAGGCAGCCTAGACAAACGCCGTTTAGCGATTAAGGCTTCTTAGTATGCATTAAGCTGTGGAGTAGTGTAGTTTTAACACCACCACTGCGATTATTAACCTGACTGCCAAGCTTGGCAGTCAGGTCAACGGGCCTCCCCAAAACTTGGTGCTTGGCCAAGCACCAAGTTTTGGGGAGGCCCGTTCAGCAGTGGACGTATAGGTAGATACAAATAACGTGCCTCCTCCAAAATTTGTCAGACTAGGTACTAAATTAGTAAGGCAGTTATTTGCTCAACACTGAAACGGACTACAACAGAAAGAAGTATCTTCGCATCAAACACCAGCATTCATCCTGATCCAGGACCTAAGAGCCGGTACCCTTGCGTACACTCCCGGAAGGTTGGGCCTGGCACAGCCCACGCCGAAAGAGACCACGCCGAGGAGCTGGCCGTTGTCTCTGCTCACTGCTGGGCCACCGGAGTCACCCTGGTGGACATAGACGGTTGATGATTATGACCTTGAAAATTACGGCTTCAGTGGCGAGAGACAGTAAAGTGACATTAAGACATTATTTATTCAAGACATTTATGATTTGCTAATGGATTGTGTGTTTTCTAGCCTAATAGGTTCCTAAAAATTAGGTAAGTACTTACAGAACACTCTTTTATATTCTTACAAACTAATTTCTAATTCTAAAAATTCTCCTGATTCACTTTAGACCTAGAAATCCTCATTAGCACACATACTTTCACTGCTGAATATGCCTCACGCAAACAATCACCAAGCTTGGCAGGTGGATTGGCAATAGAGGAGTCAAAAATATCCAGAAAGAAGCTGCAGTTTTCCCCTGGAAGGTTCCCTTAGTAGACTCTTACGACATCCATAGACCTGAGTTGGACGGATCGATCTTACGCCGCGCCCGCTACGGCTAACATGACGATTTTGATTCATCATTCTCCCTACTAAATAATGATACGTCAACAATTACCTGGCAGGAATCCTTCCCTCCCTGGTCTTCTCCAGCACACACCATCCTCGAAGTGATTCCACTCAGCTTCTGACTGCACTGCTCGTTGGTGAGAGCTGGCACGTCCACGCTCATCAGAGTACTGCTGGTGTCTCCGTTCTCCTGAAAAATGTAAACAACTGGGTGTTATTGATTCGGATGATGATCAGGTGAATCATCGGGGCCTAGAATAGAACAGTTGGCGGCCACATATCGATGAATTAAAACCAATGTCCGCGCCCTCGACGCTACTAGTGAGACATAGCTGAACGAGTTCAATGAAGGCATGGATGTGAAATTAAGAGGACAAAGGAGGTTGATTATTAAAGGAGATGGCAGTGGTTATGGATTGTGATGAATGTTTGGCTTTTGGTAGCCTCTTTACGTGGCAGAGACAATGCCTTTGTCCTTTGATCATATATAAGTCTAATCGATGTCTACAACAGTCGACCTATACTAATGACTTCTTAGTCATTAATATAGGTCGGCTGTTGTAGATATTGTTTGCAGATATGTATTTATCAATGTCTTTTTTTCTCACCTTTGAACTGGTCAAAGCTGCACTGAACGGTCCTCTACATGAATGTAACAGGAAGACACCGGTGCGAGAGGAACAGCACCAGATTGCGAAGCATGTTACCACCCCTGGTATCACGACCACGATCACTCTGTCAAGACTAAAACAACTACGAAGAAGAATAAATTAAGTAACAAACTCACAGTTGTAGTTCCCCAACCGCTAACTCTAAGCACAGTTCCTCTTGGTATATTCTCATTGCTCTGTGGCAGAGTAACCGCCCTTGTCTTTTGACCATCTAGACTCATTGCCTGAGTTAGTCTGATGACGGCGATGTCGTAGTCGTTTGGTCGACTGTTGTACATGGGGTGGATGCGGAAGGAAGAGGATTGGTATTCGGAACCACCGATGTCGGAGTCGATGCTGCCGATCCTGATGTAAGCTCTTTGGATTCTGGAAGAGGTGAATTTAAAGATGAAAATAACGAAGTAGCCTAATTGTTTATTTTTCTAATGTAAGCAGAAAAAGGGGAATGCCTTTGCCCTGGTGTAGCAGAGTACAGGCTTAATGAAACGAAAAAATACGAAGCCTCGTTTCTTCTTTTTTCCGTCTCTTGAGACAGAAATAAAGACATGTTGATTTGATTTTACAATTTATTGAAGTTTTATTGTTTAACTTGAGCAGAGGGGGGTAACCTTACCCCTTTAAGCAATGTGCTGCAGTCAACACCGCCCTGTCACTGATAATGGACCCTCCACACTGGTAGTAGTCAGTCCCCTTCTGCAGCAGCAGGTAGACTTGATACGGAAACATGTCGATAGATGTCGCGTTAGTGCCTCCGACGATCTTTCCGCCGTGTTTGGCGGATCTGTATTTTGCGGTGACATCTGAAGGAATAAAAGATCTTCATTATCTAAGATCGTAGCATTATTCAAACGACTACAGTGGCATAGCGGGTGAAAGTGCGCCTGCAACACAAGAGGTTGCAGGATTGATACCCTTCTCGGAACAAATATTTGTATGATCTGTATAATATACTAGCTTCTGCCCGCAGCTTCAAACACGTTCTTTTTTTTAATAAAATTTAGCCTATAAGTTATGCCAGGTTCAAATCTTTATGTGTGCAAAATTTCAGCCCGATCCATTCAGTAGTTTTGGCGTTGTCTTAGGCCAAACATCTTCACAACGGCACAAACTTTCGTCTTTATAATATAAGTAGGATGGTCTTCGTTAAGGGATAAAACGTTGGTGTTCTTCCGACACAAACAAGATTCGTAGTTAACCCGTTGACATTCATAACGATACTCGTATTTTATAGTAAACAAGAACAAAAAAAATTAAAAACCCCCGACAGATTTTCATGAAACATAGCTAAGAACACTCGGCATAAAATTATATAAGACACAAAAACAAACGAAAATCGGTTTATCCGTTTGGGAGCTACGATACCACTGACAGATACACAGACATACACGTTAAACTTAAAACACAGGTATTTTAACCCCCGACGCAAAAAGAGAGGGGCTCTTTTTGCGTCGGGGGTTAAAATACCTGCCTTGACTAAGAGCCACACAAATCAAAATCAACAAGTATTTCATAATATCCTCAGACACTGTATGCTAGAACATTGCAAAAAATGTTTATATAGGTTTTAGAATAATTATTTAAAGATTTCACCTAATTATACGGAAAATAGACCATTTAGTGATAAGGCGCTTGTTTAAAAGCAATCAAGAGAGTATTTTGTTGTTTTCAAGTTTAATTAGCTAAAGTCCTTGGGAAGCAGGAAAAGATTTAATTACAAGTAAGTATCTACTGTTACTAAAACGTAAAGAAATTTCGTTGGAAAATTCACACAGCATTATCTAGCCCAATGCTAAGCAGAGCTTGTGTTATGGGTACTAGATATCAGATATCCATAATTGCAATAGGTACATTACATAGGTAGATATTTTTATACATTCATAGAAAACACCCCAAATTCCCTAAATAATCTACCTACAAACATTAGTCCTAAGGCGGAAATAGAACCCGAAACCTACGTCGCAGACGGACCATCGTCCGCTGCGCCATTAAGGTCGTCAAATAAAAACATAAGGTACGTACGCGATAAATACCGATAACTACCCGATAAATAATCTCTAATAATGATTAAATACTTACTCCATCCAGGTCAAAACCTGGTTACTTTCAGGGATATCCAAGTAATGCAATTAGATCAAGTTAATTACTTTATATTCATGTGAAAGAACTCGCTTTTTAAACAACAACTAAACTTTTAGAATAATTACATTACGCGCATCGATATATATGTACTACGCACTAGATTTCGCGATCAGAACACTCACTCTGTTCGACTGAACTGTACTGCAATCCGTACACCTGACATTAGTGTGGCTTCGACATGCATGCAGCTTGGACGCATATGGAGCCGCGCTAATAATACGAAAATACAAATCTAAGTGTGACCCTGGACGTAAATAATGAAAAATAACAACCCAGTAGTCAAGTTACTAAAATTATTTGTTGTATTATGAGAATAAATAGGTAATAATATCGTAATACCTCAACAGATAGAAATAATTTTTCATAAATATGCACGCCATTGTAATCATAGACTAAAACATGCAGATGTTCCATTTCAAAACCGGTTGTAGGTAAAAATAATGTGATTGATGGAAGACAGATAGGGTGACAGACTTGACGCGGTGTTTTTTTTAAATGATTGAATTTTTTATTATTGATTTTTAACCAGTTTCATATTTTTAACCGACTTCGAAACAAGGAGGAGGTTCTATGTTCGGCTGTATGTAGTATGTTTATAAGTATGTTCGTCGATTTCTCCGTCATTTGATTGACTGATTCCGGACCAATTTGGTGATCTTTTCAGTTGTTTATAGGTGCTCCCAAGGTGGTCCCAATATTTTATTCCCCAGGGATTTCTATTTATCCAGCAAAACTTAAAAAAACAGTTTAAAACTAAGGGATTCGAAGTCGGTTTTAAGTTTTTTCAAAACTATTTAATTATTACATTTTCAAAGAAATCAAATTATTGATAATTTTTTTTTTTTTTTTTTTTCAGAACATATCAAGTTATGAACAAAGTTCAGAAAATATGACGACGTGCGCATTTCGATACTGCAAAAACACATCAATTAATAAAAAAAATAGTAATAAATGCTAATGTGCACTCTTAATTCAATGAAAAGTATGTAGGTACTTGAACACAATAATTAACTCATTAACTGCGCCCGCGCCCCGCGCGCGCCGTCGCTGCCACCATAGCTTGGAACATTGCGGTGGAGATTCGCGGCAATGGAAGTGTTAAATTAGTGTATTAAAAAATATCTTAGGACAAAATGTACTAATTTATTTGTCTGCTTATTTTAGTTGATTTTAAACTATTGCTATTAACTATTTATATTAATGTTTGAATAAACGCATAACAATCCATTTTTTTTTTAATTTTCTACTATTTTTGCAAACAAAAATTTTTGAAATAGAGAATAAATTCTTACTAAGTTATGTAGGTACAAAATCTGTGTCACCTCTGCGCGGTGTAAAATCTATAGGGGCGACATGTTGTCAGAATACGTTGAGAAAACAATACTCTTTAAGCGATCTAGCGCTGAATGTTTTAATTGTTTGGTTAGCCGACTTAGTTAATATTTTGGCGCTGCAGCGCTTGCCGCGCCCAGGCCACCGCTGTCATGAGAATGAGACATTTTTTGTTTGAAATTTCTTCTCTAGGTACATTTAACTCAGTGATTACGCGTGACAGTTTCTCGATCAGTTAAGCCGGCTTTTCACTATGGGATATAATATAATATATATTACATCTTGAGATATAATATTTTATCGCTCACCATACATTTTGTAAGAAACCGTTCACACTGTGCTATAATAATATTATAGCACAGTGTGAACGGTTTCTATTTATAGTTTGGGATGTAATATATATTATATATTACATCCCAAACTATAAATATTTTTTCGACCGAGTGAGCGATATTTGAAGGTCATTTGAAGGTGTATATTTTACCTCACGGCCCCGGACACCGCGCCCCCCCGCTTCGCCCTCCGTTTGAATGTTGGCGTTCGTGTGCAGACGTGTAAACTGATCATGTGTGTTCCAAAATATATATCTTACAGTGTGAATAGCAATCGCGGGATGTAATATACAGCTCAAGATGTAATTTATATTATATCCCATAGTGAAAAGCCGGCTTTACAGCTAAGGAATTATAATCCTCGTTCTACCCGCAAATACAATGACAGATTATCAGCAACGTCTAAGCGATTCCCCAAAGCGGGGGGTACCCGCATTTTGGATTGAATATATAAAATAGTCAAGCAGTAGACATAAGGGTCCGGCGACGGATGAATTTCCTATACAAACGTAATCCCAAAATGATTTGTAATTTGAACGTATTTTCACCATGGTCTGCTATTATTTGTATTAAAATAGTATTTATCTAGGTTCCTGCCACAATTTTTTTTTTCAAAATACCTTTTAAAAAGCTTCTGGCAGGAACCTAAATAAATACTATTCTAATATAAATACCTTATAGCAAACCATGGTGAAAATATTCTCAAATAACAAATAATTTTGGTACAACGTTTGTATGGGAAATTCATCCGTCGCCGGACCCTGGGTCATTAGACAAATACATAGACAATAAAACAACGGAATAATTCGATTGTTTTTCAAAAACTAAAATTACTTCTAAACATTTTTTTTATGTTTTGCGGGACAAATACTAATCACTCGGGAATATTTTTTTAAAGGATCACTTTGGGATCATCTTCTATACAATCGCAAAAGAATCATCCAAATCGATCCCTTATTGACGGAGAAATCGACGAACATACATTAAAAAAAACACGTACATGTACAGCCGAATATACATAGAACTCCTAAACTACATAGAAACTTTTCTCGAATTCGGTTAGAAAAGGTTCACTATTTAGTTCTTTTCTTTTACAGTACATATCTAGCTGTGAAGAAGTAGAACCATAAAAAAATCCTTGGTTCATATGCTAACATAGTTCACAAGATAAATTCCCGTAAACTGTAAAACGAACGGAAGTTTCATGACGGAAATGAGAGCTATATCTGTAGGTACCAACTACGTCCGATTTGTTCCTGAAATACGTTTCCACACAATGTGGCTGAATTGAATAGACGGCTAGGAATACCAAGTGGGACATTTTGTAAGGACGGCCCTGTATCACTTGAGCATTTTTGACTACCTTGGCGCAGTGGGTGTAGGTACATCTACCTTAGACGCGGTGAGTTGCGGATTCGAGTTCCACCATGGGATAGGTCGATAGAAAACACTTTATAATTGTTCCACACAATGACAGGAAACAATACAGAAAAAATGCTTAGAATAGAGGAAGTATGAAGGAGGCCTTATCGCTGAGAGCGATCTTTTACAGGCAACCTTAGGGTGGACTGGACATGAAAAAACAAAATAGACGGTGAAACTGAATAAATCTATTTAGATGGTACTTAAAGTAAAAAGAAAAAAAAAACAAATACACTACATTCTATAATCCCTACATAACCTACAAACATTAAAATAAAGTTTTTGTTATAATAGTGCGTAAGCCTCACACTCTGGCAAATTTCTAAGAAATTAAATAACATCGCAAAAATTTACGACTTCGGCGGGACTTGAACCCGCATCCTTCCGTCAGTATCGGAATGTGCTAACCAACTACACCACGAGGTCAAGTGACGCTGGAGTCGATAATCTTTGCGACTTTCTACGGACTATAGCGCCGTTAGCTCCACCTACAAGGGAAACATTAAAGTTTATCCTGTTCATAGACTAAAGTTACGTTTAGTTCAGTAGTTGGTTAGCACATTCCGGTACTGACGGAAGGATGCGGGTTCAAGTCCCGCCGAAGTAGTAAATTTTTGCGATGTTATTTAATTTCTTAACATTAAAATATACATACATAAACTGTTATTTTCTTTGTTAATAAAGATTGTTTTTATCTTTATTAACAAAGAAAATTACAGTCAAATAATAGAAATAAATTAGAACTAGTATTTACAATTGAAACAATTGAACTAACTGCAGACTGTTGCAAACAATCTACACATAGTAGCTAAACTGATCCATATCAATACCAGTCGTCGCGTCCCCAAGACGCTGGCTGTATTGCCCCGCTGTATGGCAATGCTGATGCGATGTGCCAGCTGGTGAGTATGTGGCGCAGCGCATCAGCATTGCCATACAGCGGGGCAATGCAGCCAGCGTAGCGGGTACGCGACGTCTTGGGTACCTGTCGATTATTTGCAACAGTATGCAGTTAGCTCAATTGTTTCAATTGTAAATACTAGTTCTAATTTATTTCTATTATTTGACTGTAATTTTCTTTGTTAATAAAGATAAAAACAATCTTTATTGGCGATACAAGACAGCTTACGTCACGAAAAATTAAACCAATAATTATAGATTGGTTAAAGATGCTCCACTATGACGAAGTAGAAAAACTTTTTGTAAAACGAAATTAAATAGTTTATATTTCTTAGTTAGCTTAACCTATACTTAGTTAATAATTATAATAATACGTGAGCGGATCAATATGATTATTATATCGTTCGGCACACATACATTTTTTGTATTTAGTCTTAGTCTCAACCACATAAGATAATTTAACAGTAGTTTAACCTTTTATTTTAGATAGTAAGTATTGTGTAGTGTTGTTTTTAGTATATTATTTCTTGTTTATTTCATAACTTAATTTAGAAACCATGTGTAGGAGGGAAGACTGGTTATCTGTAATACAGTTTAAACTAAACTAAAACAGAAACCAGGGATACCTGCCACTTGTTTTGTATTTTTAATTTTGAAATAAATGATTTTGTATTTGTATATTTTGTTTCAATTGTTTATACTAGTTCTAATTTATTTCTATTATTTTATTTTAATTTTTTTTGTGAATAAAGGCTTCTGCCCTATTATGAATTCTGAATTCGAATGGCTTCGAAGAATTAAAGGAAACAGACAACGAATCGCTCAATCCTTTTCTTTATAAAACTTTTTAAACTTTCGCGATTTGTAAACATAGATAATGGTTTAATCGGGTATTTATCGCGTACCTTTTGTTTTTATATCCCCTACGTTTCTACCGCGTTACAGCGATCGTGGTCACGGGGCCACTTCCGCGATAAATACCCGATTAAACCATTAACTATCTTTACTTTATACATTGCACTGCTTATGCCTCATTTGTTTGTAATATCACAGACGTGACTTTTTGGAGTGGAACGTGATAGCAGTTCCTGTTAAAGATTCTGGGGAGCTCTTACTCCAGTTATACTATTCTACGTTTTAACTGCATATCCTGAAATTACGTACGTTTAAGGAGGGGATATAGGGGTAGTGTGGCCACTAGATTCGATTGCACTGAGCAAGTTTAATAAATAAATAATGTTGGACAATTAATTCACACAGCATCATCTAGCCGCAAGCTAAGCACAGCTTGTGTTATGGGTATACTGACTGATATACTTATTACAATATATATCATTATGTAGAAATGTAGTTTTGTTTATACTTACATAGAAAATACCGAGTACACTCGGAACCCCATCAGCATTCACACTTGGGATGACCCACGTTCAGCAAGTGACTTGCTGAACGTGGGTCATCCATAAAACTTAAATCCAGCATGGTTATACTAAAGTCATATACAATGAGATTTTTACGGTAACGTTCGATTCAAAACGTCGTGCGAGTCGGAGTCGCGCACTAAGGGTTCCGTTTAATTGTAAGAATTTTTTTCTTGAACGAAAAATATCATGATTATTAGTCAACGGCAAGTAGGTACCCTGTAAATTTTGGTCCTGGGAGAGAAACAAAATTTTTTTTTGTTATTCAACTGCATTTTACGATTTTTGGATTTATCCCGCTTATTGTGCTATAAGATATTCTTGCCAAATTTTACAATTCTAGGTCTACGGGAAGTACCCTTGACCCTTTGTTGACTTGGAGTTTTTATTTATAATGAGGCTCAAGAAGTTACCGAGTTGAGTATTTTGATGTTAATTGCAACTCGATACCTCTACGCGTTTCTGAGAAAAGGGGATTGACCGACGGACAGACGGACAACAAAGTGATCCTATTAGGATTTCTTTTTCCTTTTGAGGTACGGAACACCAATAAAAATTCACTCGCAGTGCCATCAGTTATTTCTCAATAAATTTCATTCATGTTCTCTACCTTAGTATTTCAATTTACCTTGTTATCGTGTATTTTATATGAATTACAGAGACCAAAATAATTTCATTCATGTTCTCTACCTTAGTATTTCAATTTACCTTGTTATCGTGTATTTTATATGAATTACAGAGACCAAAATAATTTCATCAGTTGTTTCTTCCGACCATGTTGGCAGGCCGAAAGTAACAGGACAAAGAGGGTTTGTATTAAATATGATAAAAATAAATAAAATAAAAATAAAAATAGCTTTAATTTCCATTACACTGATTGATTTACAAAATAAAAATAAATGTTTGAAGTTAAAAGGTTATAAAGGGTTAGTATAAAATTAAAGTTATCTTACTCTTAGTTGTTAGTGTATGGACCGCCTGTGGCGGTGAAAGCCTCCTCCAAACGTTTCCAATCTATTCTATTTAAATGTAGAGATGTAATATTTCTTGCTTGAAGGGTGGTGGTCTACTGTGCAATCAATTTAATTAAGAATTAATAAGTAAATACTCAGATTTATATCATTATTTTTAAACTAAGTAAATATTAACTGAGTAAGTAGATTAAAATTAACGACCTCCGTGGCGCAGCAGGCGAAGGTCCGCCTGCGACGCAGGGGGTTGCGAGTTCGATTCCCGCCTCGGAACAAATTTGTGTACGATCTGCAGAAATTTGTTCCGTTGGTCTGGGTGTTTTCTATTTATATTAAAAAAAATATATATCTATGTAGTGTTTTTGTTTAGTATATCAGTTATCTAGTACCCATAACACAAGCTCTACTTAGCTTGGGGCTAGATAATGCTGTGTGAATTGTCCAGCATTATTTATTTTATTTATTTATTAATTACAATAAGAATCCATTTCCATAGCCCCACATAAAGTTTATTCAGAGACTCTGTTATTCTGATTGCGTTATCGAATTGAACGAATTGCACGGAACAGAGCTAGTCTCCTCAACCGTCTTTCATTGTAATTTAGACTTTAGTACCCCTGGTTTAGGATTGAATAATACTTTGGTACTATTTGTTTAAAATGTGGCTTTTGTATAGTGTACAAAATCATCAGACTAATATTATAAAGCCTTACTTTGAATGATAGAATTCAAAACATTCACTTTATTTCTATGTCTTACTGAATTTTAAGTAATCCAAAACCTTTTCTAGGTGTACAGTTTTTGTATTTACGGATACAAATAATTTTTTATTGATTTATTGATTGTCCATCCAATGTCTAAGTTTCGTACAGTAAAGCAATTGCTAGAATCTATAACAACAGAGTTGTACAAGAACTTTGGGACTCTGGACTGTGGGACTAATGTTGTTCACTAAACTAAGCAATAAACAGGAATAAACAGCTTCACGGTAGTGTACACTGCAGGACATAATAATTGGATTATGAACTAATAAAAAAATCTAGATTAGGCACTTAACATACACATATTTATGTCATGGCTCATTGTAATAGGTTTTTGTAGGTGCGTAACGGATTTTTGTATATTTTACTTTGAAATATACCTACTAGACGAGTTAAAAATTTTAGATACCAACACTTTTTTTAAATTTCGTACTTAAATAAATTTATGTTGTAAACGAAATAAGTGATAGATTTAAATTCCAAGCATTCCCCTTTTATGGGAAGATTAGCAAATATGGCATCGATTTAATATGGTTGTCACTTTTATTATTTAACTATTCTCCCTTTTCTGCTCATAATAATTTTATTTAAAACATTTAAAAATTTACTACGCCAATTAGTTTCCTTTTTGGTGCCCCCAAAAATGTCACTGTGTCGCAGCCAGTCAATAGAAATTAACGCATTCAGAACCGGCGTGTCGCCACTACCCGGGGTAGAGGTAGCCATTTGCGTCTTGGGGGTGTTAAAAATGATATCATCATCTCGTGTTAGAGGTGAACTTAAAACTTTTCTCGATTTCCTTCAAAAGTTAAAGGTGTAAAAAAAACAAATATGCAGTTATTGTTTTCTTATAAATCTAGGGCATGACTCCTTTCGCGACTTTTCTCTAACTCTCGTGGTTTCGGACTTGGCCATCACCGCCCTTCTCAAAAAAACACCCTGTATAAATTGAAGGAATACATGATACAAAGCAAACAGGCGAAAATCAGAGCACGTACTGTGTGACCGTACCAGAATATATTCGATTATATCGCTCAGTAAGTCTATGATTGCACTGCTAAGCCCGTAGGCTGTAGCAATATCTGATCTGCCTATTGGTGCTTGTCACAACATCAACGATACAGGTAGGAATGGGGAGCAGTGACTTACCGATCGATGAAAAATTTTTTATTTTTAAAATATCCAGTAACAAAACAATATTACATGGTTTTTCAGACGACCCTTATTATTAATCCTGTTTGTTAATGTCAAATAGGTATAGATTCAGTTTAAAAAATCTAGATTTACTATTTATCTAGATGTAATCTAGATTAAAATAGATAACAGAGCCTTTCTTTCAATTTCTGTTTAATTAAATTAAACCAGCCAAGTGCGAGTCAACTCGTACACGGGGGATTCCAAACCGTCGTACGAAATTATTTCGCGAAAGAAATGGAGAAATATAAAATTTTGTTTAAGAATCGAAAAAGAAAACAAAAAGCAACATGCCGCGGTCACCCATCCAAGTACTGACCGCGCCCAACGTTGCTTAACTTCGCTGATCGCTGCTAACGCTATTATTTATTTATTTATATTTATTGAGGTAAACCACAGCGTTACAATTTCCATATAAATACTTAAAATAGGTATGGACGTTGATCCCCTTAATTTTTAAATTTATTTTATTTTTATTACCTATAAGTTTTCATAGCGGCCATTGTTAATAATTTCAACTGTCTGCCTTTTATGATACATGGGATACCCGCTGACAGACGGACAGACAGACAGCGGAGGCAATAGCGGCGGAGCAACAGCAATATAGGGTCCCGTTTTCGCCCTTCGAGTATGGAACCTTAAAAACAAAACATTACGAAGGGAAGCACGTGATTCATACTTTGTTTCTCTCTCAAAACCCTTTTTAGTTTAAGTTTTAAATGTATGTTTTCTTTCATGCAAAAATGAATTAATAATTGTTTTTTTTAATTTTTTTCACTAAACTTACAGTTGTCACGAGATACGTCACAATTTTGATTTCCTCCAAAAGTCTTTGCTCCCACCTTGCACAGGATTGCTATTCACCGTGGTCGGGCGATCTGCATTCTGGACACGCACCCTCGACGGTCTATTTGGATCAGTTTCGGTCTATGCACTGTCGATAATTAAACTACATTGTTTATGACGTGTCCTGTGTGGTGCGGCCTTTGAATTTGCACCAACAAACTCGTCGTAAGCCGACTAAGGGATATCTACCAAGGCCTGGTAGCAACGCCGCGGAACAATTCTTCACTTCGTCTTAAAGACGTGCTGTGAGAATTGTCGATGGTCCCTTGCTCACAGGCAGTATTGAACAAAAAAGCCTGCCTGCCTGCCTGTTCTTCTAGGTGTGTGTTTAACTGCTTGTTTTATTATTATTATTTTTTATTTTCAATATTTAAGGGAATCGTTATTTACATAATACATACCGGTACAGCCCAGTGCATGTGTGCTGAGGGCCAATTAAAAAGTTTCCGCAGATATTTACTTAAATAGAGTACAAAATGACGCACAGTGGAATTAGACGACTTCAAGAAAAATAAAAGGAAATACACAATACAAAGCGAATTAAATGCGGTTATAGTTAACTTAAAATGAATAAATGTACTGAATTACTGACATAATCATAATACGACGATGCGACATAATAAAGGGAAATGTTATCATATTAGTGTTAAAATACACAGAAGGAAGTTGCCCTGCTGCTGGAAGGGTTCCTCAGTCGGGTCTTACGACATCCACGAACTGGGTTGGGGAGTTCGGTTCTCAAGCTGAGACTGCCGCGGTCATGACGCTATGTAATAAGTTTTATTTATCACTAGCTTCTGCCCGTATTTTCGGCAAAATAAGTACCTGTTATCTAAGTTAGGGTAATTTCTAAATTTACACTTAATTTCATTTTTATCTGTTCAGTACTTTTGGACATTATAAGTAACAAAAATTTCACATATTTCACAAACTTTCGGTTTTATATTATTTGTAGGATTAAGAAGAAGTAGGATAGGATATTCATTTACCTACATATTTTTGCATGCTATTTTGCATCCATATAAATAGGTTAAGATGTGTTTTGGGAGGGACATTGAATTTGAAAACCCAACACAACAACACTTAATATTGTGTTGTTATTACATTACAAACATCTTAATCAAAGGAAAGAAATAGGTAATTCTTTAATCAAAGTAATTTTAGATCTCTTATGAAAAGTATGTACTATGTAATATCTCACACTTTTATACGACGAGTCGCATGAACCGTCAGAAGGCAAATGACTTCAACAGAATTTTTGACAGCTTTATTTTCACTTTCAAGTCATTTAACTGTCAAAAATAATTTCTATTGAATCTGATTGTGAACTAAAATTATGCACTGTAGTGTACAGACTCTGCTCCCGTTGCTGTAACAGCTCTACAGTGCTTATCATAAAAGCTTATCACCCCCAAGTTATACCTAAAGTTGACTCTACAATACCTAGTTATTGCTGGGTTACACTATACGCTGATGGTTTTAATAATAAATAATTAAATAAATAATGTTGGACACTTCATACAGCGTTATCTAGTTCTTGAACGATAAGACCGCCAATTGTCACTTAGATTATAATAAATAAATAAATAATGCTGGACAATTCACACAGCATTATCTAGCCCCAAGCTAAGTAGAGCTTGTGTTATGGGTACTAGATAACTGATATACCTAATACTACAATACACTACATAGATAGATATTTTTTTATTATACATATAAAACACACAGACCAGCGAAACAAATTTCTGCAGATCGTACACAAATTTGTTCCGAGACGGGAATAAAACCCGCAACCTTCTGCGTCGCAGGCGGACCTTCGTCCGCTGCGCCACGGCGGGCGTCAATCGTCAAGTCGTCATTGGACAATATATGATATTCTATTCTATTTGCACTGAGCGAGCCGTTGGTTTTGTATAGTCAACCTCAAATGCCTATTATTGTTCCACTAGTAGGTCAATAAATAGGCCTTGGACGCCTCCCCCTGATAAGCGGCTTCTTAGCTTTTATCTCATGGGGGTTTATGCCAATAGTCCGCTGGGCATGCGGGTTGGGGATCGCAGTTCGGTGATAGAATTGTTCTGCAGGGGGCGCTGCTGCGCGCCCCTTGGATATCCCTTAGTCGTCTCTTAAGACACCCGCGGGAAGAATCAAGGTGGTGCAAATTCTAAGCCAAACCTTAATCTAAGTTAAGTTAATATTAAACTTTCATATTGCATACCTTTTTACCTGTAACTTTACCTGTAACTTGGAGTTATCAATACATTTTTAGTATTTTTAGTTTTCGTTTTAATTAATTCGGGGTAACAAACAATTACCAGTCATAGCACAATTAAATAGATGCTAATAATCTAAGTGTTATTGTATAATGTGCAATTAATACCGTTGCCCTCTTATAGATATAAAAATACTAGCTGCATTCTTACTACCCGTTGTCCTATTACCCGTTTTCCCTAAGGAATAAAGCATTTTATCGCGGTAAAGTAGCCTATGTTCATCAGGAATAATATGGGCTTCTAATGGTTAAAGAATTTTTCAAATCGGTCCTGTAGTTTCGGAGCCTATTCAATACAATCAAACAATCAATCAAATCTTTCCTCTTTATAATATTAGTATAGAAAACAGGGCAAAAGTTAGTATAGTTATGTACCTATTATGTTATTTGGTTGTTTTAGTTATTTTATAGACAGGTATAAGTTAAGGTAATAAATGATTTGTATTTCTAATTATTTTTTACCTATATGGCCAAATAAATGATTTCTATACTATTTTACATATCTCTCCTTTTCACTCTGGTGGACCAAAGCAAAACGCAAGGGATGCCTACATCCCTTCTTCGCCATATTGATTTGACATTGACGTACCCACTGAACCGTTTTCGATGATAAATTGCTTGAACAATACCTCAAGAAACTCGAAACATTTGTATTAACTTCATAGGTTACGCAAACAAAGGACAGTTCAACTTTTGCAGATATGAATAAGAATTGCTAGAAGTGACATTCGATTTACATTGGTTTTTGGAAAACAAAAGTTATTTATATTTATTTACAAAAAAAAATTGCAACCCAATTATGGTATTAAATTATAACTAGAAATAATCGAGCTTACTGCATTCTATTGCAAACAATCTAAAGCTAGCCGAACTTATACATATCAATACCCGTCGAAAGCGTCCTCAAGACAATAGTAGGTACAGTTATTTTCATTAGAAGGACGATTATGATGTTCTGTTCATTAGATAAAAGGAATATCTTTTAAAAGGACGAGAAAAAAATTCGTTACACACCGTTTTGATTTAGTAGATCAGCCTGGTGCTTTATTTAATTTTATGAAATTTGTTCCGTTGGTCTGGGTGTTTTCTATGTATAATAAAAAAAAAAATCTATGTATATAATGTATTAAATATATCAGTTATCTAGTACCCACAACACAAGCTTTGAGTAGCTTACTTTGGGGCTAGCTAGATGATGCTGTGTGGATTGTCCAGCATTATTTATTTATTTATTTATTTGCTTCACTAGACGTTTTTAAAAAAATATTTACCTATATACTATTTAATATTGCTCTGTACAGGCTGAGAGTACATTTTTTTATTCGAATTTTGCTTTGTTTGAATTTTGTGAATGCATGTAAATTAGATACATAGATAGATAGATAATACTTTTATTCATCACCTTAGAAAACTAATTTTACATAGAAGCATGTAGAGAACAGCGATGGAACTAGCGGCCTTTTCGCTTAAAGCGATTTTTTCCAGGCAACCAAAACGATGGGAGAAAATTATAGGATGGCGGTGCTACTTTACATAAATCTAAACTATTAATTCTAATACACATAATACCTACTAAATTAATACACTCATACGTACAAAACTATAATGATACTTAGTAACTATATTGAACACGCAAATAATAATAACTATTTAAATGTCACGTCACACTATATTATAGTGTGACGTGACATTTAAATAGTGATTAAAGACTTTCCTTTTAAAAGCGTGATGTTTTGTGGACTTCTTAATATCCTCTGGCAAGTTGTTCCAAAGTAAAAGTTAGGTAGTTATTCAGAAGATAGGTACCGCTTAGTCTCAAATGAAATTTTCCTGATATTTTGTAAAATTTATAAATTATCCTGTTAACATGTTAATTTATAAAGATCTCACCAAACTTCTTATAGAGTCCACAGGTGATCGGAATGCTGGCTTCTACTTCGGTCAACGAATTAGCATTGCCATTCAACGTGGCAATGCTGCCAGCATTCTGGGAACTCTGCCTTCTGGTGACGGCTTAGATTTTTAAGAAATAGATATATGTGTATATATTATTAGCTGCAATTGTTTTATTCTGTCGCTGTAATTTACATATTTTCTAACTATAAATTGCTAAAAGTCACAGTTATAGTTTTTTTTTTTAATTTTTACTGGTCGAGTTGCTTTGTTCTTAAAAAAGTTTTTATTAAAAAAAAAGATCGTGTTAACATGGCACATTGTTACATTGGTGTTATGTATGTATTTTGTTACGCCAACTCTTCCCGCGGGTGTCGTAAGCGGACTAAGGAATATCCACCGGGAGCGGGAAGCAGAGCCTCCTGCAGAACCATTTTACCACCAAACTGTGATTCCCAACCCGCATGCCGAGCATGGGGATTATTGGCACTAAACGTAGTCAAAATCCTACTGATTACATCACAGTACGTAAGTTACATACAGTGTTTCAAAATCCGTGAAAGCGTTAGTCTTATCCATTTCCGTTTTACATCTTTGGCTATACCCTTATCACTTGAGAGGCGGGTCGCGCAGCCAAGCGAGTCTAGCCGATTTATACCCACAGTTGAATTGTTTCAGTTTCCTTTCTATACGTTGCTATTTTATTGAGTTTGAATGTGTAGAAAATTGACCTTGAGAAAATTCGTTGGCGGATTGCTAGTCTTTAAAAATAATTTTCAATAGAAATCCAGTTGGTTCCTTTGAAAATCCTATTCCTACTATAATATTATAAAGGCGAAAGTTTGTGAAATGTGAAATTTTTGTTACCTAGGATCTCCAAAACTATTGAACAGATTAAGATGAAATTTGGCGTAGGTACATTTAGAAAATAGCCTAACTTAGTTAATAGGCCTAAATGTATGCCATCTCATCTGACACAATAAACATTCTCGCGCGCTTGATGAAAGGCAAATAAATTTCTTCGTAAAACGACCGCGTAAAAATGCGAAAAGACTTTTAGCACAAGGATTATTTTATTATAGAAAAACTGTTGAGACTATCTTTTCAAAATAAATTTATTTTAACTTTTGAATAACTAACCTATGTCTGTACGGGCTTTATTTTAAAGTTTTCTTTCTCCGTATGTTATTTATTTTCGACCAAAGTTGGGCTAAAATCGGTGTTGAAATACGAAAGTTTAGAAGCTTGTATTTTTTTAATTATATCTTTGTATACGGTTTCGGGTGCATACAGACATAGATAATGACGAGATACATTGATATTATCCTATATATATATTAGTTTTGGATGGTCAACATCAAACAGCGTTGTAGTTACTCTTCCACGCTTGTAAGGAGAGATGAGCGACTTGTATTTTATTTCTAGGGACATTTAAGCAATTAATAACCAGAGGGGTGAGTCTATTTGACGTTAGTTCGAGACGTGGTCGTGACGTGCTTCGACCCATTAACATTGTTTATTTAGTTTTGATTTGACTGTTTTATTCTATACATACGGGCAGAAGCGTTTATTGACAAAGAAAATTACAATAAACTAATAGAAATAAATTAGAACTAGTATTTACAACTGAAACAATTGAGCTAACTGCAGACTGATGCAAACATTCTACAGGTAGCTCAACTTATCCATATCAATACCAGTCGGAAGCGTCCCCAAGACACTGGCTGCATTGTCCCGCTGTATGGCAATGCTGATGCGCTGTGCCAGATCTCACCAGCTCTCGGGTCACGCGTCGCTTCGACCAGACGCACAGATAATTTTAAAAACCCGAATAGCCTCTGTACCCCCCGGACCTAGGGTCTCGACTCCAAGGGGAGCAAATGTGTAGGCTCTGTCGAGACCTGCATATTTGCGCCTCTTGAGATCTTCTTTCCATTGCCATCATTATTATCTATTTTTTTGCAGTATTATTTTATTTTACAAATCATATTATTAATTATCTATACTTATAATAAAACTGTAACAGGTCCAATTCTGTACATTGAAGATATTTTGAAAATTTTTTTTGGAGGGCACTCTATTATCGATACTAAAGCCAAAAATGTATTTTTTTTCATTCATGTCTGTCTGTCTGTCTGTCTGTCTGTCTGTCTGTCTGTCTGTTTCTTAAACGCGCATCACGCCGAAACTACTGAAGGTATTGAAATGAAACTCGGCACAATTTTAGGTCATACTACGAGGAAGGACATAGGATACTTTTTATCCCGGAATTCAGCCAGGTTTCCCTGGGAGAGGGGATGAAAGTAAAATTTCTTCACAGCGCATGACGCCGAAACTGCTGAATGAGTTGGAATGAAACCTAGCACGATTTGATTTCGTACTACGAAGAAAGACATGGGATACATTTCATCCCGAAATTCCGTAAGGTTCCCCTGGGAAAGAGGATGAAAGTAAAATTCTTTAACCGCGCATCACGACGGAACTACTGAATGAGTTGGACTGAATTGGTACGATTTGAGTTCATACTACAAGGAAGGACATGGGATACATTTTATTCTGGAATTAAGTAAGGTTCCCTTGGGAGAGTAGATGAATTAGATTTGTATTTGTATTTGTAAAAGTGGTAACTCATTAACGCGTCGTCCGATTTCATGCATTCTTTTTGTAAAAAACAGTGTTGCAAGATCGAATTTGACTAAATCAGTAGAAAGTTGAGTAGAAAATCAGTAGATTGATGAAATAATCTGTAGAAAAAAATAGTAGATAAAGGGTAGGTAAGTTCCTATCTATTTATTTTTCCAAGACGCACCATTAGTTAGGTTCCTACCTTAGTAGGGGGTACTAAGACGCATCCCTTAGGATGCGTCTTGGAAAAATAAGTTAGGTTCCTACCTTACATGATATTATGCTGGTTTAGCTGGTCCAGTTAACTGTACTACCGTAGTTTGGTTGGAGTAAGTGGTCCAATTAAACTAACTGGAAAACAGAAAAATATTTTTTACTGTGGTACACAGCTAACTGTACCTATCTATTAACGAACAAAAAAAAATACGGTGGTCCAGTCTAATGGATCAGGAGCCCAATTCTGCAAAACAATTGCTTCAGTATGACAACGGAATCGTCGCAGAATCATCACGTAGAATCCTTAGATAAATACAACTCCACATAGTGCGTGCGAGATAAATTACCTAATAGTTTGTCCAGCATTATTTATTTATTTATTTACGCGCGTCTCTCCATCTGCATTCATCATAATTTCTTTCATCTAAAGTGGAATACCAAAACGTGTCATTCTGTGTCCCCTGTCATAGTGAAGCGATTAGTATAGCAGAATAGGGCCCCAGCTGAACGGAACCATGAGTATGACACTTCGTAACACTGACGCTGGCCGAGTCGTAGCTAAAAGTCGTGTGGATAAAGAATGGGATTGAAGATGACAACATGCATTCCCCCTCAGACCCTACACGATTTTTTGCACGGCGGCGTTTCATAATATGAGAGACTGTGGTTAAATGTGAACTTAATTAGTCGGCAGGTAAGGCAATCGCGAACGAAGTCGCGGGTACAGCTAGTTATGAATATAATTTGACATTAATTTCTAGAAACCAATATTTATTGTATGAATGTTTGTATTGTATGCTCAAGTGGCAGAATATACCGATCCAGAACTAAGTCTCAAATATACCTATATCTCAAACAAATAAATGAATTACTGAAATAACCTCTGATAATACCTTATCAGCTAGGGGAAACGTGTTCTTGAGTGGAGACCACGACACGACGGCAAACGTAGTGTAGGACGCTCTCCGGCAAGGTAGGATGACGATCTACGAAAGATTACAGGCAGATGCTGGATGCGGCAAGCTGAAGACAGGGCGCTATGGCGCTCATTAGGGGAGCTTCAACCTCAATCTCACCTCAACAGCCTGTATTGGCCCACTGCCGCAGTTCGGTGGTAGAATTTTTCTGCAGGGGGTGCTGCTGCCCGCCCCCGGTGGATATCCCTCGCCTCTTACGACACCCGCGGGAAGAGTTGGGGTGGTGCAAATTCTAAGCACCACACAGCGAGGGAAGTAGGGGAGCTTAGGGGAGGCCTATGTCCAGCAGTGGACTAACATAGGCCGATGATAATGAGGACTACCTAATCAGCAATATTGGAGACAATGCATACGTCGACTTAGTAGCCGTAATTCGATTATTAGCCGTAATTCGACTATTAGCCGTAATTCGACGCGGTACTACTAATGATGATAATGATTGATGTACGCTGCGGGATACAGTGCAGTTACATGCGTCGCTACTGAATGGCCTTTGTTCTTGTGGTACACTGCGTTGCAAAATAAATGGCATCTAGTATTACCTAAATACTTACGCCATCCAGGCTAAAACCTGGTTACTTTCAGGGATTTCCAAATAATACAATTAGACCAAGCTATTTTAATTTATATTCATGTGAAAGAACTAGTTTTTAAATAACAACTATACTTTAGAATAATGACATGACGCGAGACAGTTTCTCTATCAGTTACATTACAGCTAAGGAAATGAATCTTCGTTCTACCCGCACATATAATGACAGATTATGAGCAACGTTGTGGAAATTATTTAAAATCTGCTACAATATCAATTCTTACTTTGAAACAAAAAAACAACCAGAACATACCGTTCGATGAAAGAAAAAACCTCTGAGCTACCCACTTAGTGTGATGGTGAATGTATGGAACACCCGGTATTAGCAGATACAAACGATAAAATGTTTTATTGTGGGTAGGTAGATACTACAGCTTGTGTACCTTCTATGTACTCATAACACAAAATCTGCTTAGCTTGGGGCTAGATAATGCTGTGTGAAGTGCTAAGCGGAGCTTGTGTTATGGGTACTAGATAACTGATATACTTAATACAATACACTACGTAGATAGATATTTTTTTATTATACATAGAAAACATCCAAAACACCCTGAATAAAATATCTGCAGATCGTACAAACATTTGTCCCGAGGCGGGAATCGAACCCGCAACCTCCTGCGTCGCAGGCGGACCTTCACCCGCTACGCCACAGAGGTCGTCAAACTGTAAGCTACTATACCATAATGAGATTTGCTTTTATTTATTTATTTTTAAGGAAGACCTACACAGCTTAATATAATAAAAAAATACGATACAAGAATGTAACAGCAAAAAAGCTTATAATGGCCTTGTCAGCTAAATGACAGTGTTCCGCAACTAAGGTTACTTCGTCCTACATTAAGTTTATTATAAATTATATTCATTGTAAACCAGGTTCGCAAATTGTCCCGCAGTGTACAGGTAGTCAATTTGTCGAGATTAGTGGCGTGCGCTGTCAATAGACGCAGTTGGGTTATGAAGCTCGGACGACGGTGTAACCTACTTATTATATACCTACTGTTTACTGGAATACTTTATTGTGCTCGGAAGTGTAGGTAATTTCTAAGCAATTTAAGCTTAGAAATTGCATTGTCCCCTATAAGGGCCAATAGGGCACTTATCGGGTGAAGTCTTTGCCCAGCAGTGGACTGTTTTAAGCTGTTGATAACGATGATGATTGTTATTACTGCTTCGCACGCGTTTTTCCGGAATAACATCTAATGTTGTTAAATGTAATTCTTTGCAAGTAAATAATGTCAAATGTTATTCTTTACAAGTACTTCGTTTACATATTTTTAAGCGTGCGCATTGTCTTGCCACATTTCATTAAGGTCCGTTCAGCCGTTTAAGCGTAAAAAAGACTTTTACATTGAAATATTGAAATAACTTTGGTTGATATAGTATAAATTCACAGGAAATCGTTCCAATTCTGTAAAAGTAGGTAAGTATTTAAAAATCCTAATCCAAATCCTGCAAAAGTACGTAAAGATAAATTGAACCTAAAATCTTCAAAACGACTAAACTGTACCAGACGAAATTCGACCTAAAGTTAAAACTAAGGCCCTTTTCACATGCATACGGTCACGGCACAGTCGCCGCCGGTGTGCCATGTGAAAGCTGTCTATTTAGCTGATACATTACTACCTTATACGGCACGGCAACAGTGCCGTGACCGTATGCATGTGAAAAGGCACTAATTATACCAAAATAATTAGGTACGTAAAACGGGGTGAATAGAGACTCCAGGGTGAATAAAATGGACGAAATACTAGAGCAAGACATCACCTGGCTGGTAGCAGTGGAAGTATCCTTAGTCCGTGACTGTTCACCTTCTATAAAATAAAATAAAAATAAAACAAAAAGTTTGTTTATTCAGACATAATTTTGTCCATAAATTACACACACATCTATACTTATAATAAAACTGTAACAGGTCCAATTCTGTACATTGAAGATATTTTGAAAATTTTTTTTGGAGGGCACTCTATTATCGATACTAAAGCCAAAAATGTATTTTTTTTCATTCATGTCTGTCTGTCTGTCTGTCTGTCTGTCTGTCTGTCTGTCTGTCTGTCTGTCTGTCTGTTTCTTAAACGCGCATCACGCCGAAACTACTGAAGGTATTGAAATGAAACTCGGCACAATTTTAGGTCATACTACGAGGAAGGACATAGGATACTTTTTATCCCGGAATTCAGCCAGGTTTCCCTGGGAGAGGGGATGAAAGTAAAATTTCTTCACAGCGCATGACGCCGAAACTGCTGAATGAGTTGGAATGAAACCTAGCACGATTTGATTTCGTACTACGAAGAAAGACATGGGATACATTTCATCCCGAAATTCCGTAAGGTTCCCCTGGGAAAGAGGATGAAAGTAAAATTCTTTAACCGCGCATCACGACGGAACTACTGAATGAGTTGGACTGAATTGGTACGATTTGAGTTCATACTACAAGGAAGGACATGGGATACATTTTATTCTGGAATTAAGTAAGGTTCCCTTGGGAGAGTAGATGAATTAGATTTGTATTTGTATTTGTAAAAGTGGTAACTCATTAACGCGTCGTCCGATTTCATGCATTCTTTTTGTAAAAAACAGTGTTGCAAGATCGAATTTGACTAAATCAGTAGAAAGTTGAGTAGAAAATCAGTAGATTGATGAAATAATCTGTAGAAAAAAATAGTAGATAAAGGGTAGGTAAGTTCCTATCTATTTATTTTTCCAAGACGCACCCATTAGTTAGGTTCCTACCTTAGTAGGGGGTACTAAGACGCATCCCTTAGGATGCGTCTTGGAAAAATAAGTTAGGTTCCTACCTTACATGATATTATGCTGGTTTAGCTGGTCCAGTTAACTGTACTACCGTAGTTTGGTTGGAGTAAGTGGTCCAATTAAACTAACTGGAAAACAGAAAAATATTTTTTACTGTGGTACACAGCTAACTGTACCTATCTATTAACGAACAAAAAAAAATACGGTGGTCCAGTCTAATGGATCAGGAGCCCAATTCTGCAAAACAATTGCTTCAGTATGACAACGGAATCGTCGCAGAATCATCACGTAGAATCCTTAGATAAATACAACTCCACATAGTGCGTGCGAGATAAATTACCTAATAGTTTGTCCAGCATTATTTATTTATTTATTTACGCGCGTCTCTCCATCTGCATTCATCATAATTTCTTTCATCTAAAGTGGAATACCAAAACGTGTCATTCTGTGTCCCCTGTCATAGTGAAGCGATTAGTATAGCAGAATAGGGCCCCAGCTGAACGGAACCATGAGTATGACACTTCGTAACACTGACGCTGGCCGAGTCGTAGCTAAAAGTCGTGTGGATAAAGAATGGGATTGAAGATGACAACATGCATTCCCCCTCAGACCCTACACGATTTTTTGCACGGCGGCGTTTCATAATATGAGAGACTGTGGTTAAATGTGAACTTAATTAGTCGGCAGGTAAGGCAATCGCGAACGAAGTCGCGGGTACAGCTAGTGTCATATAAAACATTACAAAAAAAAAAAAAAAATCAGAGATAAAATACAGATAGAAACATTGAATAGAAACATTGAACATGAATTGTAAGAGTCTATGTCAGTCGATCTGACCTCTGCAAATGGATGTTTTGTGCCAGTATTTCGTCCAGTAATTTCTAATGTTTATAGAAACCATTTCGATACAGATATTTGAAAAATAACGACGGATCCTATGTACCAATTTTTAGGGCACCAAATTTACGGCACCTATTTTATTCCCAGTTAGGGCAGTTTATTTCCAGTTAGTTTGAACTACGTTTTAGGTAAAAGTACCTAAAACGTAGTTCTAAAACTATGTATGCTTATCTTATATCAATATCTAATTGCAAAAGTTACAGTTGGTTATGGCAAAAGCAAATCTTTGTGGGTGCCCTAACTGGGAATGAAATAGGTGCCGTAAATTTGGTGCCCTAAAAATTTGTGCCTAAATGGGAATACTTCTTCTATTCACCCTTAAGTCTATTCACCCCGTTTTACCCGGTATCTAGCCTAAGACATAAATTGGTAAAAACATGTGTGTAATTTGTCGCTGATAGCAGATAAGTGTGTTAAATGTTTATGCAATCTGATCTAACAAATTGAAACCGCTCTGGATAGCGAATACCGCGCAGTTGTAACGTAAAAAACCTTAAAAAATCGTATAAATTCGCAACAATAATCAATGAACCGTAACTTTCCGCGAAACCTTACAAAACACTCTGAAAGTATAAATTAGCGAGTAGAAACTTTCTGCAAAGAATCCGTACAAAACTCGACTCCCTTGTTCGGAATTGTAAAATTCTCAAAATGTGGATGAAGTCATTATTTAACGGTACTATTATAAATCCACCAGCCTGTGCTTTGGTAAAGTTTTTGAAATTACTAACAACTTATTCAGTCAGGGTTATGTTTTTTTTTTTCAAGTTGAAATCAAGTTAAAATTTCTCTCAAACAGAATTTTTTAATTCGTAATTAAAATCTGAGCTACTTGTTGTGAGATTTTTTGTGTTTAGTATTTTTACAGACAAACACATATGGTAGCCATGATATGAACCAAAAAATCTGAAAGAATCGCTTCACAGAAAAAATTATAGCTTAAAAGCCTTCGCTGGTACAGGTTGCATGGGACACCCTGTATATATAAGAAAAAATCCGAATACAACATGCACTGCACGTTGTTATTATTTATTTATACGATTAGAGTCCATTTATATGACTAAAAACATTAAAATAGTAGGATACTATATTATAAAAGAAAGAATATTACAATATTTATACAAAAAAACAATAAGAAATAAAGTGAACCGAGCTGAGAATAACGAACCAGAAGCCAAACAACACGAAACTTTGAAGCTGTGCAGAGCTACATATTGGGTTCTAACATGACCAACAGCGGAGGTTGTGAAGAGGAATCAGAAAACGTAGCGCTATCACACGATCTGCTGCTGAAAGGCTCACCAAGATTTATTTATTTTTCGAATGGACTACAATGCTGTTGACCGCAGATGGCCATGACAGCGTTACCGGACTTTTGGCGGGCGCAGAAAGCGCCTGAGGAGCTCCTGAGGATTGCGTGGACTGCGCATCGGACGAATGTCTCCATTCTCGAAGAACTTCGTATAAAGGAGAAAGTGGGACGGAACCTTGTCAAAATATTTAAGAGGGTGCATTGCGCGCCATTTTGTGACAAGGATGGGATTTCGCGTTCATAGGAGCTTTACTTTTATTAAAAGAAGTTTTAACTTATTCACAAGAAAACTACACAACTTAAGATACTGGTTCAAGGAACCAAATAATTAGCAATAGCCTGCGCACCAAAACATAAGTCATGTCAATAAACCTCAGGGTTCCTAAAATTTTGAACAAATTATGTGGGAAACAGTGCACTTTCATGTTTTTTTTTCGTATGTTGACCTCCGTGGCGCAGCGGGCGAAGGTCCGCCTGCGGCGCAGGAGGTTGCGGCTTCGATTCCCGCCTCGAAACAAATTTGTGTACGATCTGCAGAAATTTGTTCCGTTGGTCTGGGTATTTTCTATGTATGATAAAAAATATCTATCTATGTAGTGTATTGTATTATATTAAGTATAACAGTTATCTAGTACCCATAACACAAGCTCTGCTTAGCTTGCGGCTATATAATGCTGTGTGAATTGTCCAGCATTATTTATTTATTTAAAATTATTAATCCTAATGTCAGCCTTAAATAAATTTACCTAGCATAATCGGATTGAAAAATCATAAACATTTACATAATACAATAACAATCATTATTATTATCGATATCAATAATTCATAAATTAAAAAATTACATTAAACATATATTATAGTGCACAAGTGTGTACGCAAACACAGGCACTCTCTAAATTACAGAAGAGATTCTCTATACCCTGCTCACTCTCATAACCTGATGTTTAGGCAGTCTCGATTGGTGCAAAACTTACTACCGATAAGTTCTACCAAAACAGTGTCTTGTGCTTAGTTAAATTAGTTTTAGTGGAAATTATTTCCCGTTTTCCCAAGAGAGAGTAATAGATAGAGTAGGACTATTCCCATACCTATTAAGTGTAAGTTAATGTATTGGATTGTCTAAGTTTATGTAAAAATTAACGATTATTTCCTTATCTCATGTTTATCGTGTATATAAAATAGATCCTGACAAGGGGGACCCTATTCTGGTGAATGAATAACACATTAGAAATAAATGCTACAAGTCGGAACCCTAACGAAGCTAAGTACAAACTCTTTTGTAGAAAATGATGCCGTGGAAATTGTCCAGCATTATTTATTTATTATTTATTTATTTATATAGTGAAGCGATACGATTAGCAGAATCCTGTCTGAAAATTCTCCAGTTTGTATTCTGGTTTTATCTCGTACTTCCATAACTTATGACGGTTAACACACTGCCACCCATCACGCTGCGTCTTGCGTAGCAGTGTGTTAAGGCCTACTTGTGCCAAAAGTTGGAGTTAAAAAAATAACTCGGGGCTTCCTAACTTGTTTTGAATTTTCAGATCACAGTTTATATTGCACCAGTGGAAATTTGCCCAGAGTCAACCAACCCGAGGTTAATGTCATATTCATTCATTCTTTTTACATCCGGCCAATTATAGTAGGGCGAATGTTGAATGATTTTAGTGTACTGCTCTCTCTCGCTCTACAGTAATTTGAATAAGTCTATTCCTTCATGTCAGATTTGAAATGACATGTGGTTCTTGATCGTATTATATCGACTGTTGTTTATTTTCTAAATAGTTTCTGTCCGCGGCTTCGCACGCTTTGTTTAAATGGAAACGTTTAAAGGGCATTTTTCTCCCATTGGAACTATTTTATGGGATCAAAAGCCTGTGTTTGATTTCAGACTTAGAGCTACATGAATGCAAAATTTCAGCCCGACCGATCCGTTCAGAAATCAAGGTGTGAAGAGGGAACAAACATCTAAACATCTATCCAAACTTTGCATTTATAAATATTAGTTTGATTAAAACGTTATGTAGCTAGATACTTACTTGATATGAATGGACCGTTCTGCAATTCTTCTATTATAAAATCCGAACTAATGTATTCAATGATCTCTTCATTGTCTATCATCAGACAATCAACCAGTCATTTATTGTTCAGGACAAAAAAAAACGATATGACAAACTCTACCAACATTACCTAACCTATATAACATCGCAGCTTTCATATTTTTGACATTACTAGCCCAGAGTTAGTTGACCTAACCCTCCCACATCAGTGGGTTAAAAATTTCCATATTTAACACAAGGTTACCCTAACTCTTGGAGGTACTAGAAATAATTCGAATTTAACTCCAAAGTAGTATTTAGCCCTGAGTTAACCATGTTAACCTACCCTACGAGTCGTGCAGTCGACGCGAAATCAATTCTTTATTCGACGCCACTCGCCATTACTCACCAAATTAGTTACTAATTTGCCCTAGTCATTCGAATGGCTCACATGATTTGTGAAGTCGAATAATTCGAATGAAATCATGCACAGTCGCGCATCTTTACTATAGCTGAACGAAACTTTTTCAAACTTTACGGCAATAACGAGGCATTCTTGATGTCGACAATGTTCAGCAATTTTTGTCCCTGACTGTACCTACACCTAGTGTTCACGCAAGCCGTGTGGCAAGTGCATATAATGCAATATCTCCATAATGTTCTTATAATGCAGTCATAAACAATCTCACCCAGTTTGCAGACGCAGTGTAAGGCTAGGGCCCACACGGGCGATTAAGGGAGGCGGCCACTCAAAACTTTTATATATGATGCTATGCGAAATAATAAATATTTTTGTAAAAATAATCCTTACGATTGAGCCTTTTGACCGGTACCGTAAAATTACGGATTTTTTACACGCCTGTCTGAACCGAGAATAGAACCCTTAGCGGGCTACTAACATTTGTCTCGAGGAATCGAACCCGCAACTACCTGCGTCGCAGGTGGACCTTCGCCTCTGAGGTCGTCAGAGTGGTAAGTTATGGTGAATCCACATGGAAGTTTCCTTTTGCTGCATGCTAGCTGTAAGTCAATAGCAACGTCACCGTTGCGCTTGACCTCTCCTCGGTCGTGTCTGTCTGCCGTCCCATCGGAATGTGAGAGTGAAGGAATAGAGTGCACCTGTGTTTGCGCACACACTTGTGCACTATAATATGTCCTGCGCGTATGGCTAGTCTCCGATGAGACTGGCCGCCGAAATTCGGCTCGAGAACATTATCATTAATAAGCAGGCACTACATTATAATTTATAAATTTACAAGTCAAATTAAATTGCATCACATAGTCTTCGCTACAATTAAATTAAATGAATGGATAATTAATAATAATAATTTAATGGATAATCATAATAATCATTGTAATCCAATGGATCTGTTTAGCTATTTGTAGATTGTTTGCAACATATTTAAGTATATCAGTTATCTAGTACCCATAACACAAGCTCTGCTTAGCTTGGGGCTAGATAATGCTGTGTGAATTGTCCAGCATTATTATTTATTTATTTCTTATTTGATTGTAATTTTCTTTGTGAATAATAATTATTTAAGTAAAAAAACTTTATCCTCATTAAGGTATCGTCTCACATTTTGTGCCTCATCTGCGCCCCCACTTTAGACCCACTATAACTAATTAGCATCGGAAATAATGAGTGTTACCTGCTACCAGCACGATTTATAACTCTGTTGGGAGCTCCTTTACGACTCCTATACGAGATACGTTAGTGTTTTACTTATTTATCACGTGGTTTTAAATCATTTTTGCTGTGGAAGCATAATTAGCAGAATTTAATTTGTTAACACAAATTCGCTGTGCCCACAACTAGGCTACACAAAATTAAAGGGCAATGTAAACGCTTCTACAACAAAACTCCTACCGAGTTGCAAAATTATCAGTAAGTAAATACAAACAAATTGACAAAACCTGGGAGTGCAAAAAGGCTTACTATAAAATATCAGATTATCTAGAGGATAAAAAAGCTTGGGACGGGTTTTGCTCCAACTCGAAAAATAACAACTAACGGTTTCTTCGTCGCTTCTTTACTTTAGTCTACATACCGAAGCGACAGAAATCAAAAATATCAATTCATTTCCGTGTCAGTCTTTAGTTTTGACCTTTTCTAAGTGTACCTACATTTATTGTATTATGGAAATAAAGAGTATTTGATTTTGATTTAGATTTTTTGTTAAGTCGTTGTAGATGATAATCTTTGTTGCTCTTTTATGGCTCTCTTAAACAGTATCAAGAATAGAATATAACAAAATACCACATGACTGAGCTGAAGGCAGGGCGCTATGGCGCTCATTAGGGGAGGCCTATGTCCAGCAGTGGACTAGTATAGGCTGATGATGATGATGATGATATACTTACATGACACTTTAGCACACCCCGGACACTCGACATTTGTCCAAACACAAGTCCTGCGCCCCGTGCGTGCGCCGTACAATCGTACAATGTAAGTACATCTCTTGCATTTGGAACGCAAACCGAACTCGCTCAGGACACGGCGGGGTGCGGAAGCTCGGTCAGGTGGGAGGCGAAGAGTATCCATTAGTTATAATAATAATAATATTAATAGTCATTTATTTCAGATAATAATTAAAACCATATAATAGTTAGTAACAAATGTCTTAAAAATTATGTTAGTTTATCATAGGAGAGTGAATGTCATTTTACAAACACAGCAATGCTGTGTTTGTATAGCGGCCCATCTAGCTTGTCCGCTATCATCGTCAGGATGCTGTTAGTGGACCGGCAGACCCTGCTCAACAGTGAGGCCGTTTTTTTGCGAATGCAGGCAGCAAAGCCATATACGCGCGCCTCGGCGAACATGCCGGATGTGCTGCAGAACCGCCGGAGCCCTAACAGCATCCTGAAGGCATTGTTATATTGGACGCGAAGAGTGTTGACGGCTTTCTGAGTGCAGTTGAACCACAGGCCGCTCGTGTAGAATGACTGACAGAATGATCTGAAAAGACTTATTTTGACGTCATCAGAACAGCGAGCAAACCTGCGGGCCAGCATATTCGCTCTCACCGTCAAAGCTCTTCGCTCCCTCTCTAGGTCCTCTTCATCCCTTAAATTATCAACTATCATATGTCCTAAGTATTTAAATTTATTATTTGTTATATCTGTACTATTATATTATATTCTCTGCTTAAAGTCAACAGTAGGTATGCCATTCATTACAGCTGCTAGTATCTCACTACTACTATTTTTGCTTGTTGGTTATTTTTCTGCTAGAATGCATGCAAAAAGTAAGCGGCGAAAATAGTATGAGCTTAAATAAATATAATGTAGTAACTAGTTTTTTTCTCTGTGTTCCCTTCTAAATTTCATAGGTAAGTTAGATTCAAGGGGGGTCACCGATCCTTGAACGCCTTACTTCAGTTATTTTACCTTCGCCGCTACACTGGGCTACGGGAGATCATCTGTGTCTTGGGCCACGAAAGTGTTAGTTTAGTTTAATATAAAGGTAGACAGTTAGAAATTGTTACAGGGTAAAAACAAGATCCGTCAAGTGCGAGTGTAACTCGCGCGCCGAGGGTTTCGAACGTTTGTCAACAAAAATGTACCAAAAGTACCGGTTAGAGACTTCGCAATTTAACGAATACCTAAGAATAGTAGGTACCAACCTACATTTCAGATGGATCTCTCTGCATGCTTCGGTTAAATGGGTGGTTTGGATATGGTAAATTTTTCGACTTTTTTCGAAATATTTCAAAAAGTATGAAATTCTACAGAAATTTGATACACTGGTTTGAAATGTCCAAACCGATACCTTTCATTTGATACCCAATTCGGTGGGGTAGCCCCCCTTTTGAAAATTATTCCTTTTTGACAATTTTTCTATATTTTTCCTGTAAAATATAGATCCATCTACAAACGTTCCATACATTTTAAATGAATCGCTCTGCAAACTTCTACGTGGCGTTAATCCTGGTCTAATCTTATTTATTAGTAACAAAAATGAGTTCGTCAGCTAGTTACGTCACCGCGCCGCTCACCACTTATGCGAGTAGCAGCTACCTTGAATCATGCTTTGTTGCATTAAATCCTTCTACGCATGCGGCTAGAGCCCATGCTGTGCCGAAATACCTGAGCGATAATCCTGGTCTAATCTCATTTATTAGTAACACAAATGAGTTCATCAGCTCGTTACGTCACCACTTATGCGAGTAGCAGCTACTTTGAATCATGCTGTGTTGCATTAATTCAAAACATGCGGATAGATCCCATGGATGCTATGTACTGGACACAAAAATAATATTAAACATGATTTTTTTATAGTCAGCTTCGCACGCGTAATTTCGGTATATTGAGTAGCCTATTGTTTAAGTTAGGCTACGTTCAAAGTGTATGCCAAATATCATCTTTTTCTGTTCAGTAGTTTTGGAGATCTCAGGATGGGTCCAGAGCAACCGAACGAGAGCGAGCGAAGGCTAACGAGTGGGATTCGACGATTGATACCGAATGTTCACTCGCTTTCGCTGTTGTGTCCACACCAAACGAACACAATGTGAAACCAAGCGAAGCACAGCACGGCGAGCACGGCCGAAGGCGAACGAAGGCGCTCGTTCGGGCTCGCTTGCTTTCGCCGTGACGTCCACACCACACTGGTTTGATCGCGTTCGGTTGATAGCCATCGCTCGCTCTCGTTCGTTTGGTCTGGACCCATCTTCGTTTGGTTTGGACCCATCTTCGTTTGGTCTGGATGCATCTTTCAAAAAATCAGATTTCACAAACTTGCGGCTTTATAATATTAGTAGGAAGTAGGATAGACCTTCAAATATCAACACTTTTTCTAATTTGTTTAAAACGTTAGGGAAAAACAACAGTAATGACAAGTATGAAATCAAACCATGGTATACATAAATAGATATCTGTTAAAACTAAAAAAAAAGCACAAGAATAGCCGAAATTATTTTACTGTTGCTGTAGAAAGTCACCACCGTAGAAAGTAGGTAGTCACCACTATCAAATCATTAAACACCCAGAGCGTGGGGTTTACACTATTAATACCTACATTAAGTTAAAGACAAATCAAGTTAAAATCAATAAAACATAAATATTTTTGTATATTTTTTAGGGGTTAGGTTAGACGTTTATGGTCCGGTAGTTGGTATCTCCTATCCAACTCGTTCATCGCTATTCACACAATTCGTCTAATGTTCTCCTAAGCGCAGACCTCTATTCTGGTAACCATTCGACATTATGACGACATGATGTCGCAGGCGGATTGGTGATCGCAATAGCAAATACACAAAAGGAAACAACTGCCCTGCCGTTGTCTTACTCTGATAAAAAGCTGGTTAGTCGACGGGTAAGTAAATTTACTTAGTTGCCTGATAAATAGTAACTTAGTGACTTAGTCATTTTCAGGATCAGATGAATCCAACGAACTTTTATTAGTCTAAATTCGTCAAGCCCATAGAACAAGACATTACGCACATTCATAATTTCATAATTTATGATTATTTATAGGGTATTTATCGCGTACCTTTTGTTATTATCTACCCTACGTTTCTACCGCGTTACAGCGATCGTAGTCACGGGGCGACTCACGGGTAGCAACGTAGGGGAAATAATAATAAAAGGTAAATACACAAAAATACCCCTTAAATAATAATCATTATTTTTGTTGCAAATCGAAAGTTTAAAAGGATTTTTTCATACTTTCATTCACACTTCCTCAAAACATTACCCTCCTTCTTCTCCCTTCTTCAAAGTCGGACATAAGATTCCTATCGCATTTTCCAGCATTAGACATTATGCCCAATGCAATGCAGGTTTTCGTAGGCCCGGTATATCGAATATCGAGATGTCTCCGTATATCGAAATGTGTCCGTAATATCGCCATGTCGAGAATAGGGCAATACATCGATTGTCGGACGTTCATGAAATTCATACTGTTGTGGCCGGCAAGCATTGTGCTTCGATGGTGGGTGCCGATGAAATAGTTTACAAGTTTTCTGTTTCAGCTTAGAATGTACAAGTTGAAAGCTTAACTGTTTCAATTAAAGTGTAAATACTTATTCTTATTTGTTTTTGATAGTTAGATTTAACCCTCCTCTACATACTTAAATTAACACTCTTTAAGCGCGTGGGGGTTTCAAATGAAGTATACATCTTCGTATGTGGGTACGTACCAGTAAGTAAGTCCCTTTAGCTTAAGATCTAAAAGTAAGTATGAAGGTACTCAGTCATTATTACACAATATTCTGACTACCTTCGTGTTATTCTGAGTTCTATACAACACACTAACATTATTCTCATAATTGTCTCATAAATATCTGAAACGATAAAAGGGTATTAAGGTGCTATAACAAATTAATGAATTCAGAGCGGATTCGTAGTTCGTAGATTATTGCCACAATGTTCGGGCATCTTCGAGTGACCGGGCCTCCCGAGCTTGCAGTTTTTGTTGTTGGTACATAAAAAAATCATCAAACAGAAAAAAGGAAACAGTAAACTTAACATGTTAGGTTAAAACAATCGTACAACTTCGATTTGTCAAGCCTCACTTCGCTCGATAAAAAACATAACCCAATTCTATCGAGCAAAAACGTCGATAACAGCCAACTCTATCGCAAAAACATAGTCCCTACCCTAGACGATTGCCAACCTGCCATCAATTTGGGTAAACGTACCAAATTACCGATTTAAATTTCAAATTTGTTCTCATTCAAATCTGGAGACGAATAAATGGGGCTGGGTTTGGAGCGATCCTAAGGGTAGCCTTAGACGAGGTTAGTGAATAATGCAGCTTAGAGAGCGGCTCTATTATCATATCTACTGGCTTGAAACCTCAACCTCAAACTAAACAGCCTGTATTGGTCCACTGCTGGACGCAGGCCTCCCCCTGATAAGCGCCTTGTTGGCTTTTACCTCATGGGGGGTAATGCCCATAATCCCCATGCTGGGCATGCGGGTTGGAGATCGCAGTTCGGTGATAAAATTGTTCTGCAGGGGGCGCTGCTGCACGCCCCCTGTGGATATCCCTTAGTCGCCTCTTACGACACCCGCGGGAAGAATTGGGGTGGTGCAAATTCTAAGCCACACAGCTTGAAAACTAACATCCATAATACCAAATTCCGTAACAAACGTCAAAAACCTAAAAAAAAATATGTAGCATTGGAAGTATTCAATTTAATTGAAATGAAATCAATTTAGTTATCAATTATAATGATCATAGAAACAACCAAATGAAATAATTACCATTTACACTGCGTAAATTTTAGACTGAGCATTTGAGTATAGTATTCAAATTATTTTGCAATCAGAAAAGATTTCGAAGCTAGTTATGTAGGCAGAAAGAAGACCTTGCCCTCGGCTTCGTTTACGTGATACCTGGACAAGAGGTATCAGACCGTAGCTTCCTATTTACTCATAACAAACGCTACAAAGGGTCACCCATTACAATTTAGTTTTGGAGTAAAATATTTTGCAACTATTGTGATTCTAGAAGAGTGGTTAGTATGAGTATTGCTAGTCTAAGTCGTTTCGCTAAAATGCTATAAATCACTCAAAAACATTCTAAACTTTAATCATGTTAGTATGAAACTATATTTCGCTATCATTTTATGAAAAATAGTTCCTATCAGTATTTTGTAGAGGCGTTGAAAGCTAAATGTATGGGGGAAGGAAACGAAAATTTTAATTGTTTTCGTAAACTACTATGCAAAACTCTTAAGGCCTTGGTACGAGTAGCTCGCCCAAGTTACTGGAACCGTTACTTCCCTCGTCTACCCGCCCCTTCTCCGGACATTACCTCTCGATGTTTTCGTCGGATTCCTAATATCGCTTAAACAGATACCTACCCCTGAATATTCAGAGGGTAGTTGTAAGATTTTAATTTAGATAAGAACCTTCTTTTTGATGTGACGTTTGAGGCTTTAATTTCGAGCGGAGTAGTTGGAAATACTTGCGGTGGGATTTTTAAGGCGAGAAGGAAATTATTTTTGATATCAAAGCTAGATACTGGTTAGGGTGCTTATTTTGGTGCGGCAATTTCGTAGATTTACATAAATAGGTAACTAAGGTAGTTTTTACTGAAAATCAGCTTTAATATTTTTGGAAAGAAAAAAAATATTTTCTTGTAACTTATGACTAAAAAAAACTTAAATGCGTGTGATAGTTACGTACATAAGTATACTATAAGTCACGTAGATATATATTTGGACTGAAAATGACTGCCTCTTTCACTCTGTGCCGCTTAGATCGTATTGGATCAAAGACGATCTAAGACGGAATAGCATGAGAGCGGCTTTCATTTCAATCACAATCTTTATCTACTCGACTTATAGGTACATAGATTTATAACCACTTTACTGTGTATGAGTGCCACTCACCAAAACGTATAAGATCATGTACAGACGAATACGGCACGCCACATAAGGGCGCGATCCCACTATGTCATAACAGTTAATTATCGTTGGACGACTATCGTTTCTAGCTGTTCCAATTACATGGACTGTTGACTTAGTCTTGTACTATCGTCACAACAAAAAATCGTGGACGTCAGGGACGATAGTTAGTCGTGACGTTCTATAAGTAGAATATAAATATGTATGTAATATAATGTAGATATGTTTTGTATATTTAAATAATATGTCACCGTCTGTACATGTAAAACTGCTTCGTGTCTATCTCAAGGTTGTCTAGAAGAAATCGCTCTTAGCGATAAGGCCACTGTATCTCTCTTTTCCTGTAGGTATTTTTTAATTTTTGTATTTTCTTGGTGTGCAATAAAGTGTATTGTGTTGTAAATATGTATTCAGGTTAAAAACAACATTACATTTAGGTTAGATTGGAAGTGCCTGTTGAGCCTGTTAGGTTTAACTAGACACAGAATTCTCACCTGGTTCAATAAGAGGTATTATTATGTAGGTATTTCGAAATACTTAGTAAACAATCATGAACTGAACACCTCCATTTAAATATACCAGCCACGATGCTTTAAGCCTCCACCACACTGCCGCGATTTTGAAGCTTCGTCTTGCGTTTTGCGATATTGCGGGGGGCGTGCGGTAGCCCGAGACAGTGTATTACGGCGCGGGAGGGACAAAACGCGCTTCAAAATCACGACTGTGTGGTGGAGGCTTTAAACTGCACTACTCTGTGTCGTCACGACAAAGTGAAAGAATAATAATATTATAATAATGGTGGACAATTCTCACAGCATTATCTAGCCCCAAGCTAAGCAGAGCTTGTGTTATGGATACTAGATAACTGATAAACTTACATAATACAATACACTACAATGATAGATTTTTTTTATTATGCAAAGAAAACATCCAGAACTCCCTGAACAAATATCTGCAGATCGTACAAACATTTGTCTCGAGGCGGGAATCGAACCCGCAACCTCCTGCGTCGCAGGCGGACCTTCGCCCACTGCGCCACTGAGGTCGTCATAAAGAAAGAAAGACAATTATAATTTATTGGCTCACAAAAGACCATAAACAATATAACAAAAAACTTAAATATAAATTACTTTGCCCACCATGTGAACCAAAAGGTCCTGCCTCAGCTTTATGTTGCTCAACAGAAAGTAGAGCAACGCTGGTTTTCAGGACCCTTGGTGCGTCCGAACGTGCAAGTGAACGGGAAAGTGGGAAAGCGCCCTTATGCCACAAAAAATTGCCCGTCTCCACCACCCCTTATTTTGTACAAAAACACCTAACTCTTTGAGAAACCGTACAAATACTCGCTTAGAAGGATTATAGTCTGTCAGACCCTCGGAGATTAAGTGAAAAAACCACGGTTCGAGTTACCGGGGTTAAGCGAAGGCATTCGCTAATCGATACCTTTTATTGGAAGTGTTTGTTTTAGCCTGGGAAGAATAATTTAGCTGTGGATCTGGCTGGTACAAAGGCCAGATAGGCCACATAGGCCTATCACGGGGATTGTTGTCTAGGGTAGAATAGAGAAAAATTACGACATATCGTCATCGAATGCGTAATGTGCTTGAAACTCATTCCTTCAACTTCAATAATTTACGCAATGTATGACAATGCAATGTCATTCTTCTCTATTCTTCCTTAGACAACTAGCCCCGTGCTAGGCCTACTGAGCACATATATCCAACCCCGCTACCGTACAACTTTAAAATAATCATTAAAATACTGGATTAAGCTTCAAGCGAGTGACTCGCAAGCTATGGCGTCAATATAAAATACATCTAAATATTACGTCCAATAAGCGGTTCGTCAAGAATCCATACGCGGTTCGTCCAAAAGCGATTCGTACATATCGCGTTGAGTTTAATAAGCGGTTCGTCAGGAATCCATGCGCAGTTCGTCCAAAAAGAGATTCGTAAAAATCGCGTTTCGTCCAATAAGCTGTTCGTCAAGAATCCATACACAGTTCCTCCAAAAAGAGATTCGTACAAATCGCGTTTCGTCCAATAAGCGGTTCATCCAATTCTTACTAAATACTTTAGAATTATCCAAACTAGTTTACTATCTATAGATTGCTTGCAACAGTCTGCAGTTAGCTCAATTGTTTCTATTGTTAATACTAGTTTTGATTTATTTCTATTATTTGATTGTAATTTTTTTCCTATTGTTTCATATATTTATGAAAAAAGATAACTTATGTCAAATATCTAATAAACACCCATCTAATATTCTCAACTTCACCCTCAACAGGCTGTATTGGTCCACTGCTGGACGCAGGCCTCCCCCTGATAAGCGCCTTATTGGCTTTTATCTCATGGGGGTAGTGCCCATAATCCCCACGCTGGGCATGCGGGTTGGGGATCGCAGTTCGGTGGTAGAATTGTTCTGCAGGGGGCGCTGCTGCCCGCCCCCGGTGGATATCCCTTAGTCGCCTCTTACGACACCCGCGGGAAGAGTTGGGGTGCTGCAAATTCTAAGCCGGTACCACACAGCTAATCTAATAGGTATCATCATCATCATCATCATCATCAGCCTATATTAGTTCACTAATCACTTAATATCAGCTGATGTCAAAATTACAAAAATGCGCTAGTGGTGTTATATGAGTGATCGGCCCACCTATTACAGTAGCGAATGGCAATGGGGAACGCAACAATGGGGATCATTTTGGCAGCCTTAGCGCCGTCCAAATCTTTTGAAACTTGAAAGGAGGAATATTTACGCCAAAAAGTTTTATAAGATTTAGATACCATTAAGGCTGATAAAATGATCCCCATTGTTGCTTTCCCCATTGCCATTCGCTACTTTAAGTGGGGGCCAGGCCCCAACCTGATCATCAGCCTGATCACCAACCTTGGGGCTGCTTGTTAAAGAAGTAATCTGCTCCTTACCTTCGGCAGTGGGTTACCAGCTGATAATTTAAAAAGATCGCGGACTTTGTATTGGTTTACTTTCATCATCATCATCATCATCATCAGTCTATATTAGTCCACACATGCCTCCCCTAATGAGCGCCATAGCGCCCTGTCTTCAGCTTGCCGCATCCAGTTGCTGCCTGCAGTCTTTCGCAGATCGTCATCCCACCTGGCCGGAGGGAGTCCTACACTACGTTTGCCGAGTCGTGGTCGCCACTCAAGAACACGTTTGACCCTGCGGTGTCGGTTCTTCGCGAGATATGGCACACTGTCACTTCAGCTTGCTAATTCTTTGAGCTATAATTAGTTATTATTATTATATTGGTTTAGTTTGCATGTTCCAAAATAGTTTAGGTTGGTTAAAGACGAAAGTGCCAAAAAAGTATACCCTAAATTTCCTGAAACTCTCCGAGAAATACATGGCGATGTTGGTTCACAAGCGTTTATTTTACAAATGCCGTTGGAAAGAACAAAGTTGAAAATGTCTGTTTTTAACTTGCCATTTTCGCGACGCGAGGTGCAAAGCACAACTTCTTTGGACTTTTTGGGACAAAGATAAGTTGATCGTAGTGTTTTTATTTAGATGGTGCATGTCTTTAAAACGAGTTGAGTTTACATGCCACGATCAGTTATTATTACTATTACTACCATAGATGACAGCGGTGCTTGTCCACCGTCGCCGTCCGATGATTTTCTCCTGACACCTTGGTCACGGTAATTTTATACAGGGTGGAATTTTGTAATGCCACCTGAGGGCCTCAAGCTGGTATTTCGCCGAGTCATCCCAAATGTGGCAGCAGTACTCAGACATTGTCTTCCGTGGCATGTGTTAGATTGTTGCAGGCGGAGGTCCTCACGACTACGTCATAGTTAGACTTGGACCAATCACAATCACTTGTTCTTTAGACAGTTAAGAGATAAAAATATAAACGAGACATGCGTCGAACAAGGCAAGCAAACAGTAAAATAAATTAATAATGCTGGACTATTCACACAGCATCATTTAGTCACAAGCTAGGCGGAGCTTGTGTTATGGTTACTAACTCGGTAACTGATTTACTTCATAGATCTTACTACATAAACTATATATTTTACTTACTAGCGTATTTTGGGTATAATAAGTAACCTATTGTTTAAGTAAGGCTACGTTCTAAGTGTATGCCAAATTTTATCTTGATCTGTTCATATGTTTTGGAGATCCTAGGTAACAAAAAATTCATGTTTCACAAACTGTTGCATTTATAATATGAGTACCTTCGCCCATTATGCCACAGAGGTCGTCGGATTGGATTATAATAAGTTGGTGTAAGGAAGGTTGCGGAATAGAATGCTTCTTTGGACTGTTCCATCTATTCAACACTTTGTCTTTGATATAAAACTTTTCTATTTTGCACACAGTTTTAGTCGCCGCCTGCTAACAAAAGTCTTTTGTGAACGAACGAGGTTCTTCGACGTGTGTTTAGTCTAATCTTGTTTTTATAAGATACGATAATATATTCTTGAAATTTTATAAAACAAGGTTTTTTAGATAAAATAATAACACTGCAGAATTTTCTGAGAGAATATTTTAAAACCAACTCATAAAAAAACATGCTGTGAAGTAAATGTTAGCTTAGTACAAAATATTATAAAAAAAATACTGATTATTCACAAAGAAAATTATAATCAACTAATAGAAATAAATTACAACCAGAATTTACTATTTAAACAATTGAGATAACTACAGACTGTTGCAAACAATCTACATGTAACTCAACTGATCCATATCAATACCAGTCGGAAGCGTCCCCAAGACGCTGGCTGCATTGCCTCGCTGTATGCAATGCTGATGCATTGCGCCAGATACTCACCAGCTCTCGGGTCACACGTCGCTTCGACCAGAGGCTGAGAAAAAAAAAACGAAAATAATAATTTAAAGAGAATGGAAAGGAGAGTGGGACAATATTAAGACGCTAAATGTAAATCAAGGTTATAAAAATATAAACATTAGAGAAAATATTACATCAAAACAAAAAAATGGAAAATGGATAAATTAGGGTCTAGAAGTAAAAAAACAAACGAAAAAAATATAAGAAAGAAAATGAAGAAATACCTTTAACCAGATGTAGCTAAAGAAAATCCCATTGTGTCTTAGCCCTTAAAAAAGGATTTATAAGCAAAAATCCAAATTGGTAAATATCTTCGCAAGGAGTATTAAAGTTTCTTCAAACAATGAACAAAAGCGATGATCTTATTTCAGCCAGGTATGTTTCAGTAGGGATAGCAGAAAAAGTAATGGCTTTTTATTTTAAACAGACTTTAAAAAAAAAACAATGGATATTCAATTCGATTGTACCTACAGCCGTGGCGTGGCAAAGACCTAAAGTTGATAATGGCGTCGGCAATCAACGGGACTATTCAGATCCGTGAGTGTATCATTGGTACATTCTTATGTTATTTAATATTAGTAATCAAAATGCCAATGACCAGCGAAAATAATATTATGTGATTAACGGTCCCTGCCCGTGGTCCACCTTCATAGTACACCTGGCTGTACCAGGGGCATTTTTTTCTTTCCGTGGTCCAATTCAATTCAATTCAATTCAATTTATTGATTGATACCATATGATCACAAGGAACACTTAGTCAAGTCAAATACGGGCAAATAAAAAGACAACAGAAAATAATATATGAAAGCTGCAATGGCATTGTCAAAAATGTAAACCCAGATCAAGATAAGCCCACCTGAAGATAACTAAATATATAAAATAAATAAATAAAATTGATTCGTAAATAGACAATACATAAGTGCACTAAACAAATAAATAAAGCTAAGTATAACAAATTATTCTGAACTAGGTAATCCTGTGTTTCAGGCGACAAGAGTGCTAATTATTACATAAAACAATCGCATAATATTACAATAAAGGCATCTAGTTAAATCTTGTCAAAGTTTTAAACATTTTGTGTACTGGAACTGGATGTTCCACGGGAAAAGTTTCTTTTAATGGTCCACCTTAGCTTACCTGGCTGTACCAGGGTTATTTTTTCCTTTCCGTGGTCCACCTGTATTTTGGTATACAAGCGAGTGTATCATTCTGAATAGTTCAGCTTGCAGAGAGAACCAGCTGTTCCGATTTCGTGCCGTTTCAGTCTTCGTTCGTTTCAGTCGAAGTTCTTGTAGGTTTTGGTTTTTCTCCGATTCGTTGTTCCAGTGTTTTGTCAATACGACTAAATATTTTTTTAAGCGTTGTTATATTTAAGTAATATTATTATACACGTTTCAGGTCACGGCTTCACACTGTCCTGTAAAATAATAACTAATGTCTTTTTTTTTTAAGAAACAATCTAATTTTCTTTCAAATTATTATCAAGCTCCGCTTGTTAGTTTAGTAGTACAATACACAATACAAACCCCCTTTATTGCACACCAAGAAAATACAAAAATAAAAATACCTACAGGAAAAGAGGGATACAGAGTTGCACAATGGGCGGCCTTATCGCTGAGAGCAATCTCTTCCAGACAACCTTGGGATGGACACGAAGCAGTTGTTCATGTAAAGACGGTGGCGTATTTATGCAGATCTTCTCTCTTCTATTTCATCATTCATAGATAAAAAGTAGCCTTTATCTATCTATTTGGCATCGTCATCAACAAATAACATTAAAATCAAATAATAGAAATAAATTAGAACTAGAGTTAAGGGAATTACGGGCATTACCCCCATGAAATAAAAGCCATTAAGGTGCTTATCAGGGGGAGGCCTGCGTCCAGCAGTGCACCAATACTGAGAACTAGAGTTTACAATTGCAACAGTTGTGCTAAGCTAATGGTGAAGGTCTGCCTGCGACGCAGGAGCTCGCGGGTTCGATTCCCTCCTCGGGACAAAAGTTTGTACGATCTGTGGACATTTATCCAGGGCGTTCTGGATGTTTTCTATGTATAATAAAAAATATCTATCTATGTAGTGTTTTGTATTATGTATTATCAGTTATCTAGTACCCATAACACAAGCTCTGCTTAGCTTGGGGCTAGATAATGCTGTGTGAATTGTCCAGCATTATTATTATTATTAAGTATTATTATTATTAACTATAGGATACTTTTCATCACAGAAACAACACAAATCATGTTCTGCAATAAAAAATCTTAAAAACCCCACTCACCCAAACACTCGGGATAAAATTATCTATGACACAAAAAAAAACTAAACGAAAATCGGTTCATCCGTTTGGGAGCTACGATACCACAGACAGATACACAAATACACAGGCAGACACGTTAAACTTATAACACCCCTCTCTTTTTGCGTCGGGGCTAAAAAAGAAAATGAAAACAACGCGAGTGAAACTGGAGCAGAGACTATAGTTCCAAATAACCCTGGTTCAGTTTTTGCCACCAGTACTAGGTAATAGCCATTTTAATATGCTAATAGGTGAAAATAAATTCGGTATAGGCATTTTACGGGGAATGAAGCATAAATTCAATTTTGTGAGGGTGCGTGGGGAAAACTTAGGGGTGGTTTACAGTGAAACCAGTAGCTTTTGTAACGTGGTAACCACAAAGGAGAATAGAGATTCTTGCGGGTGACGTAAAAGGTGATTTTAAGCTTGGGATCAGAGGTAATATAAATATTTTTTGACTTATTTTGACATTTCATAATGTACCTACCTACATAAATACATATAAATATTTTTCAATCCTACAAAGTACCTATCTACCTAAAAATATTAGTTGGTGAATGAAGATAAAGTGAATATAGTTTTAAGATACGTAATTTATCAGAAACTACTGAACAGATTATGATGAAATTTGGCGTACATGTAGAACAAATAGGTATCATTGAATAGTGCCGCGGCGGGAGTGGATTTTATAAAGTCCTGAATGGAATCTCTTGGAGATTTAAAAACTGTCTATGTCTTATCGACTAAAAAGCTGAACGGTTCTGAATGTAATTTGGCTAAAAGATAGATTGTATCCTGAAGAACAACATAGCTTCCCCTAATCTAGGAGACGCTGCAAGCAAAGGTCTGCCTGCGACGCAGGAGGTTGCGGGTTCTATTCCCGCCTCAGGACAAATGTTTGTACGATCTGCAGATATTTGTTCCGAGTGTTCTGGATGTTTCTATGTATAATAAAAAATATCTATCTACATTACACTACGTATTTTATTACTAGCTTCTGCCCGCAGCTTCGCACTCGTATTTCGGTATAATTAGTAGTTATCTAAGGTAGGCTTTGCTCTAAACGTACGCCAAATTTCATCTTAACCTGTTCAGTAGTTTTGGAAATCCTAGGTAACATCAGATTTCAAAAACTTTCGGCTTTATAATGTCAGTAGGAAGTAGGATGAAAATAGTTATCTAGTACCCATAACACAATCTCTGCTTAGCTTGGGGCTAGATAACGCTATGTGGATTGCCCAGCATTATTTATTTATTTATTCTAAACATTTGGTATATTTATAACTTTATGCAATGGCAACACAAAGTAATAAACACTACATCTTAGAAGGTGTCGCCGTCGAAGGCATCCTGTGTTGCATTCAGGAAATTATAGTGGCGTGAATCAGCGAGTTTGAGCCCGCAATCTGGCTGGTGGTAGACGGGCGACTATCTGTCGCGATCTTAAAACAAACAATCATGAAAAATTTATTAGTAAATTTAGATTCCTAGTTCCTTCCCTAAAATTCCTAAAACCTTTCCGTTTAATTCCCTAAGACTTGAATTTGAAGGTTAGTTTCCCTACTCTGATTTTTTTCATCGTTTAATACTGCTAAGGGAGGTTAGGCATTTTCTTATACGTAAGGCTTAAGCTTTACTGTAAAAATTATCGTAGTTTGTCGAATTCATTACGGATGTGAGCGGGTTAACTTAAATACATTTACTAAGGTTGCATCCTGTCTGTCTAACGCAAACCTTTGTGCAAAGTCTCTCGTCTGCCACCTACAAAGTAGCATCTAACCCGTCGTAGTTAATATTGCCAATTCTAGTTCGGCATATACTGTTTGCGTTGGGTAATTAATCAAACTTGGCTGCTTTTTGAATTACACCTAAAGTTTTAGTCTATTTAGGTGGAAGCTGTGTGGTGCCGGCTTAGAATTTGCACCACTCAAATCTTCCCGAGGGTCTCGTAAGAGGCGACTAAGGGATATCCACATTATCCACCGGTGGCGGGCAGCATCGCCCTCAGTCAGACTGTATTGGTCCACTACTGGACGCAGGCCTCCTCCTGATAAGCGTCTTATTGACTTTTATCTCATGGGGGGTAATACCCATAATACCCACGCTGAGCATGCGGGTTGGAGATCGCAGATTCAGTGGTAGAATTGTTCTGCAGGGGGCGCTGCTGCGGGGAGCCAGTAAGGCGCTTATAGGGGGAGGCCTGCGTCCAGTAGTGGACCAATACAGGCTGTTGAGGTTGAGGTTGCGGTAGGAGAAGGTAAGGCTTTCATTCACAACTTAATTGTACACCCTACTCAACTTGAGCAGTTCAGTTACCATACTTTTTACATTTGGATGCGGGTTCAAGTCGCGACGAAGTCGAAACATTTTTGAGATATTAGGTATTTGATTTCTCAGAAATTACATAACCCTGAGTGTGAGAGGTTTACGCATTATAATAACAAAAAATGTCGAACGAACTAAATGTAACTTTAGTCTTTGAACAGTCTTTGAACACGAAGCATTATAATACAATGCACATGGTCACTAATCGAGTTTGAAAAGCATCATCTCCTCTCGGCTTTTTATTAATTCAATTATGAGCTGACTTTTTACGATTGATACATTGTGTGCGATAACTAAGTCAACACAAAATGTCGCTCGTCTGCCACCTACAAAGTAGAATCTAACCCGTCGTTGTTAATGTTGCTAGTTCTAGTTCGGCATTATACAGTTTGCGTTGGGTAATTTGGCCGCCTTTCGAATTATAGCTCTAACTACACCTGAAGTTTACGTCGTTGTTATGAACGCGTTTATTACGGCGAAAAGGGGCATTTCGATACAGAACCCTTGAAAAGTAACGATGAGATTCGGACGAGTTGTCCCCTTCATCTTTGGTTGAGGGTACAACTCGTCCGAATCTAAAACCAAGAGAGAGAGAAAAGTCCCTGCTCACCACCTCTTTCTATGACAAATATTTCACTGTACAAGCTACCCGTCTATGGAATGCTCTCCCTCTGGACATCAGACGTGCAAAATCACTCTCAATCTTCAAAAAACTGCTTCATCAGCATTGGTCTGGGTGTTTTCTATATATAAAAAAAAACTATATAAATGTAGTGTATTGTATTAAGTTTAACAGTTATCTAGTACCCATAACTCAAGCTCTGCTTAGCTTGGGGCTAGATAATGTTGTGTGAATTGTCCAGCATTATTTATTTATTTATTTATTATATGTCCTTGTAAAGAGTTTGACAACATTATTTTATTTTTATGTATGTTTATTATTAATCTTTGTGTGTATTATGGTAGGTATGTAGTGTAAGTATTTGTTTCCTTTTCTTTTAGTATGTATCTATATATTTATTCAGTGCCACCGTCTATTTTGTTCTTTCATTTCCAGTCCATCCCAAGGTTGCCTGTAAGAGATCGCTCTTAGCGATAAGACCGCCTTTTATACTTCCTTTTTTGTAAGCGTTTTCTTTGTATTATTTCCTATATTTGTGTGGTATAATAAAGTGTTTTCTATCTATCTATATTTATGTACGCTCGAAAGAGTAGATTGTGCTGAACTTAAACTAAATTTAAGATCAATAGTATATTTCCACAATCACAAATGAATAAATGTTTTTTTTTGTTATAGGACGGACGGATGGACGGACGGACAGCGGAGTCTTAGTAATAGGGTTCTGTTTTCATCCTTTGGGTACGGAACCCTAAAAACCTGACCGAATTCAAAGTCTTGTCAAAATGAATATTTATTATGTCAACAGATTTATGGTCCTGACAAGCTTCACCAAGCCGAAAAATCTATTAAGTGTTAATTTTCCAGTCATTAAAATTATATAATAAGTAATAAGAAATTATTTTCCATTCATTTCAGAAATGTAAACTCACAAACCGTATGCATACAAAATATACACAAAATTTTTCATTACATTTTTTGCATTCGATTACAGGCATCGTTGCTCCAGGCCTTTATGAGAAGATAACCTATCGATATTCCGATTCCAACCATAAAGCCCCATCACTATGCAAGGCAAAGCTGATAGTATCGATGCCCATTCTATCGATACATTCTGCAGACTATCGATATAATATCTCCGCGATACAGGCGTTGCCTAGTGGGGAGACTGCATGAAAATTGTAGGAACCTGAATTGTTATTTCAAAAATCCCAACATCAGCCCGAGACGAGCTATGGAGCCTGTAGCCCAATCTAGCCACCACAAGCGAAATTAAAAGGTAATTTAGGGCCAGATGATGCAAGTACCGTAGGTATGTGATTTCATGGTAGGTATACGATACATTCTGCAGACTATCGATATAATATCTCCGCGATACAGGTGTTGCCTAGTGTGGAGACCGTAGGAAAATTGTAGGTAACTGAATTGTTGTTTCAAAAATCCCAACACTAGCCCGAGACGACCTGCAGCGCCTGTAGCCCAATCTGGTAACACAAGCGTAAGTAAAAGGTACTTACTTTGGGCCAGATGATGCGAGGAAGTACCGTATGTAATTTCGAAAACATCATCATCATCATCATCATCATCAACCTAAATTAGTCCACTGCTGGACATAGGCCTCCCCTAATGAGCGCCATAGCGCCCTGTCTTCAGCTTGCCGCATCCAGCATCTGCCTGCAGTCTTTCGCAGATCGTCATCCCACCTGGCCGGAGGGCGTCCTTTAAAAACATATTTTTACCAAATTTATTTTCAGACTCATGACGACGACGATGCTGCGGGATAGTATCGTAAACTATTTTATTTTAAACCATCTTCTGCCCGCGGCTTTTTTTCTATAGAGAAGTTTAAATGTTATTTCTATCCCATGGGAACTCATTTATGGATCAATATTATTGTATGAATTTTTTTAGCCCGATCCGTTCAGTAGTTTTACATGAAGAAGTAACAAACATCCATCCATCGTGTAATCAATCATAGAATCGTGTAATTCACAAAAAACTTCGTTAACTATCGATACAATCCCAACTCTAGCCAGATAATTACGTTACTTCGATTTTCAATCCCACTCGGTAGCAGCACTAATGTTTCCGTGACCACGGCCGCTCAGCACTAATGGAGGGTATCGGCAGCGGGAGTGTTAACGGTTTGATCGTGAGTGGTATTGACTAAACTAAATTTTTAATTGCTGAGAGCAGAATATAGGATAGGCACTTTAGTATTTTGGTTGAAATTAATCTTCAAGCTATTGTTATAGGGTCAAAAACTGATCTGAATGATATATCAACATTGTGGTTCCATTCGCTATAGATTGAAACCTTATTAGTGTGAATCTTTTGCCAAGAAAATAATAATATTTTTGAAATTGGAATAAAAGAGATGCTCTTGGAAAAATGCTACTACGAACTAAATGACTTTTTTTAAGTGATATTTTTTGTGAATTGAAATTTTTCTATTAATTTTATTGGACGTACTACCTACCTTTCATGCCATATTATTAAATAAGTATTATATAAAGTATCTGGCCGTCTCCCATTGCAACACCCTAAATGGGTACATATACATACATATTGAGTGTATTCATCAATATAGTCAATAAGTCCAGACAAATTGTATGTAGGTAGAATAATATGTCGCACTATACAAATGAAATGAGAATTGAATAGTGACATGTAAGAACCTATTTAAAAAAATCAAACGTATTTCTAAATTCAGAAAAAACTTTTGCAAAAGTCATACGGGACTTTTTCAAAAGTCAATGCCTGTCAGATCAAATAAAGATAAAAACCTAGGTAGGTATAGGTAATATAAACGTAATAAACACAATTTATTATCTAATCTCAAAACATATGACTCACTGTACATCTAAACAAGATTTAGGTTATTTTCGCTCTGGACTAATATATCTACAGGATTTATAGTGACATAGACACAGAGCGATTCGCCTTTAAATATCACGAAATGCTAAATGTTGGTCGTTATTCGAAGCACTGGCTATAGATAGGAAAATAGTCTTGATCATAGAAAATTGGACTAGCTTCATCATAACTATTTTAACAATGATTACTGAAATTCGAAATGATTTTCGCTCACAAATAATACTGATTAATTATTATAGTGGGTACTGACCGATGTGATGTTACGGGGCGATAGTATTATTGCGCATAAAAAATTAGGCCGTGTGCTAAAATCCGTCTTTTTGCTCGTTGCGAGCGCCTTCTTTTCCCGTACTGACTGCACAAACGCTCGCGATGTGTAACATGTTATGTTACGCACCGTAACGCCAGTCAGTACCCAGATTTAAAGATCACGGTCATAAAATACGAGTGGCGTTGCCACCTACTTGTCTATGGCTGGGGATTTGTCTGAAGTGCAGTGATCTACCTCAGTTCTCACCGCCAAAAATATCACAGCTCAGTAGCATATTGCGTAAGCGGTGGCCGATAGTTCAGCAAGGTATTTAACACCCTTTAAAACCAAAACTCATGATAGTAGAAATGTAAAATAAAGATTTCAGTGTAAAACACATAGGTACCCAGTTCTTTGCATTTCTCTTAAGAAGCATTCGCTTCTCAGCGTCTGGCACTCGCTGCTGTACTTTCATTTTTATTTCTCATTTTTAAACTTTTATTTATGTTAATTACTAAAACAATAAAGTGTTCATTCATTCATTCATAAAAGGTCCAGGCAACACCATCCGACTATCCAATAAAACTAAAAGTATCAAAACAGCTCGCCACGCTACAAGGATTGCCTCCGTGCTATGACTGTCCTAGCTTGCACAACTGCCCTTTACGGCGAGGTGTGGTCCGACAATGGATGATATGAGAAGGTGCTTCTTACGAAATGTTTCCTAGATTGCGGAAACTGTGAATTGGAAATAGTAACAATCGGTTGCACTTTAGTTTCTTGTTTGATGCATTTTAGTAATAATAATAATGTCCTCCTAGCCGAATTTCGACCACGGCGGCCAGTTTCATCGGAAACTAGCCAGATGCGCAGAACATATTATAGTGCACAAGTGTATGCGCAAACACAGGTGCACTCTCTATTCCCCCAATCTCATAATCCGATGGGACGGCAGACCGACAACACGACCGGGGAGAGGTCGAGCGAGGACCAACGGCTTAACGTGCGTTCCGAGGCACGGGGGTGTAACACCGCCAACTTTCTGACTCCGAGTTGCTACTATGAACTTTTCCTGCTAGAGCAACTATTGGCCCGAACCGGGATCTGAACCCAGGACCTCATAATCAGCGGTTGAAACTGACCGTAAGACTAACGAGGCACTTTGGTATAGGTACTGTAACTGTGTAATAAAAAGAATTTAGTGACAGTGTTGACTAGATAGGTCAACTTTAAAGCGGTAAATTAGACACTAGGTTGTAATGTGCACAACGAACGTGTGTTAGTGTCTGAGTTATTAGGTTATCAACCTACCCCTTGAGCAAAGCCGCAGGTTGAAGCTAGCTAGATAGAAATAAAAGGATACCTAGGTCTACCAGAGTTACCTATTAGCCATTACGGCCTAACTATTGCGTATTTGGAGAATTAAAATCGGCCTTTAGGGCAAGCAGGGGGAATGTTGTCTATAGATTAGAGAAAAATAACGTCACTTTGTCGTCGCATGCGTAAATTATTTGAAATTCAGTCCTTCAACTTCAATTGAGTACGTAATGTATGACGATGCGATGTACTATTGTCTATTCTGCCCTAAACAATAATCCCCGTTCTTGGCTTACAGGGCAGTATACTAGGTATAGTACCTAATTCAATACCGCGGGTCACATTTTAGACCAGAGGTCGTTTAATCGGGATCTAACGCCACCGTCTATTGTTTATACGCCGCCGCCTTGTTTATAGCTTTTGGAGAAAATTGCAAAAAGAGAGGGGTGTTATAAGTTTAACGTGTCTGTCTGTGGTATCGTAGCTCCCAAACGGATCAACCGATTTTCGTTTAGTTTTTTTTGTGTCTTAGATATTTCGAATAACAATGGCTTTTTATTATAAGATTATTTTTGTTTGGATAGGAGGTCTCAGGGAAAATATCTTTTTAATAATTATTCCGTACTGAGAGTTCGGTTCATGTTCCCGCCTGAGTTGTTAATTTTTGAAGTACCTAAGTGTGATTTATTTTTTCAGTTAAATAAGTAATAATTGTATTTTGTCGCTCATCTGCATTAGGGTCTCTTAATACGGTTTGGATAGATATCGCCTAGAAATGATTAAATTAGTGCTAAAATGCAGGAAGTACCTAATAAGATTGTATGTACTTTTTGATGCCCTCTGCACAGCGGGCGAAAGTCCATTTGCGACGTAGGAGGTTGCGGGTTCCTATGTAGAGTAAAAATATCTATCTATGTAATGTATTGTATTATTTATATAAATTTTCTAGTACCTGAGCTTGGGGCTAGATGATGCTGCATGAATCGTCAGATTAATTTATTTATTTATTTGTCGTTGTTCCGTGCCAGTTTAAATACAGGCGCATAAATAAATACGGTTTAAATAGACACTATACATGAGATTCGTTCTAAAATGTAACACTGAGGTAAAAAGGTACCTATGTAGGTAGGTAGGTACTTTTAACAAGTCGTTTGCTCTTAACCCAATTTTTACAAGTGAAATCACCTCACCCATCGCAAAGCTTAAAACTTCAACGTCTAATTAACATACGAAACCGCAATCCATTTAATGTGAGTATTCAGTACGAAACTTTCGAAGCGGGGAGCTATTAAGAAAATTGCTTTTTTCCTGTGGCAATTTAAAACGATATGGGTGTTTTTATCTGGCAACTTTTATGGGACGACCTAAAATGGAGACACGTGGCCGTAATTACAGTCGTGGCTTATTTTATTTGCTTTTCGTTTTGTTTTTGTGCACTCTGTGGGTTACATTCAATACGAATCCGTCAGAGAAACGTCGAGTATCCACAGCTCGCTGAGTGATTTTGAACTGGTGGACCAGCCTTGTCGTGAGTGTCCACGTCTCAGCTCCGATGGTCGTGACGGGTGCTTTGGGTGCAAATTCCACAAAATTAATAGTTTCACCATAAAAAATGGTATCATCTTAGAATGAATGACTCCATAAGGCATATTCAACCGACGAAAAACGGCGGAGTTTCTCAAGTCGACGACGAGTATACATATATATATTTTTAAGTATGACCACGCATAACTTTTTACAGAGTAGTCTGATTTCGAAAATTCTTTTTTTATTGGAAAGGGTATACCCCGAAAATGGTCCCATTTAAATTTGAAAAATAAAATCCAATCCTAAGGGTAGGAAAACAGGGGATTCTTGATTGTTCACTCACTGATTGTAATGTTTGACCACGCATAACTTTTTACAGAGTAGTCCGATTTTATTAATTATGTTGTCCAGCATTATTATTATAATTATTATTATTTTATTAGATAGGGTATTCCTCGATGTGTCATCAAACTAAATTAGACTCGAATTTTACTAGATGTCGCCACTAGAAGAATTTGAAGTCAGTTTATCGTTTTTTAAAACACGAAAAATAATATCTTTAATGAAATAAACTACAGATTGAGGAACGCGTGTCAAAAATGTCAAGGTTGATACCATTCTATCAATATCTCCGTGCAAATAACACCGCACATACCTACTATCTAGAGTTTCTATCATCTATGGACGATTCTGCGACGCGCATTGTCATGAAAATTTACTAGTTAGCAAAACGGCCCCTGGCTGAAAACATTCGTGTTCAAGCATTGTTGTATGATACAACTTTTAAATCCATCATGGTTATTAACACTAAAGTCATTTACAACTTCAAATTTACCATGATTTATTAAATACTAGCTGCATTCTTACTACCCGCTTCCCCGTGGGAATGAAGCATTTTCCCGCGGTAAAAAGTAGCCTATGTTCATCAGGAATAATGTGGGCTTCTAATGGTAAAAGAATTTTGAAATCGGTGCAGTAGTTTCGGAGCCTATTCAATACAAACAAACCAACAATCAAATCTTTCCTCTGTATAATATTAGTATAGATTGGAAAGCTCAAAACTCAAATCATGGTAAATATCCCGTTGTAAATGTCTTTAGAATTGTTGTATGGATGACGAGAAGACTCGACGTAGTTTCCCAGACGCTGCTCAGCCTTGCTAGTTTTATTAAGATCGAGCACCGTTAAAGCCTTATCATTATTATTACTATTTATAACCGAGCTTCGAACAAGAATTAACAATGCTATCAGCAGCGTGAGAGAACCGTTCACTTGCCATAATCACCTCATCATCATTATCATCACCTTGACTACTAGTTTTTTTATTTAGCCTATTTCGTCCCATTGCTGGGCAAAGGCCTCCCCCGCACCCTTCCAAACTTCTCGGTCTTCTGCAGACTCCTACCAGTGGCAGCCAGAAGATGAGAGGCGACGACGGGGTCAGGCACGTAAAAGGTGGTGGGACGATCTAGTAGCTTTTCACCTGGACTACAAGTGAACTAATAAATTAATTTTCTTTCTTTTTTTCTTTCACCATCATCAGAATAATGCTCGTCAGCAATAAGTGCCATAACACACCCGTCTTCAACTTGCCGCATACAGCATCTGCCAGCCGTATTTCTCAGGACTTGCAAAACTACACTACGGTTGCTGAGTTCGCGGTTTCTATAATTAAGATTAGGCAACTTATCATAGTAGTTACAACCGGGCTTTTAACACTTTCAGTGTATAAAACGAAAATGTACGTCTGCATGTCGCCGCAGCCGCAGCCCGCCTCTGCGCCTCTGCGGGTCGCAAGGCCAAGACTGGGCAGTGAACACCTTAACACGTTCAATGCCAAGCTTCAGTAATGGTACATGTTCAGTGCTGCGCAAGGAGCTGTCGTGCATAACCGTGGGCGTCAGTGGCAGTCAAAGTGTTAATGGGCGAACCCAACGGGTATGGTTGTCAAACTATCTAGGTCTTAGTACTCACAAGAACCCCGTGGTAAAAAAATGCTCGAATTAAATTTTTTTTTTCTTTGGTTCCTGAAAAAAATGACATGAAAGTGCACTGTTTCGCACATAATTTAGTCCAGATCTCAGGAACCCGGCGGTCTATTGATATAACTTACGTTTTGATTCGTAGGTTATTACTAATTATTTGGTTCCTTGAACCAGATTTTTTATAACTTGTGTAGTTTTCTTGTAAATGACCAAAAACTTGACTCGAATCAGGCCAAAAACGTATGCTCCGTCCCGCTCCTACGAACGCGAAATCATATCTTATCCTTTTTTTCAAAATGGTGCGCATTGCGCCCTCTTAACCAAGACCTAAACAATGCTATCAGTGCCGTAAGAGAACCGTTCACTGCTCTAATTACCTGCATCGTCATCATGAATGAATGAACACTTTATTGTACAAAATTAACAAAATAACTTATATCTAAATAAAATAAAAACGTACAACAGGCGGCCTTATTGCTTAAAGCAATTTCTACCAGGCAACCTTATTAGGTACTACCAAAAGATACAAGGTCACTTAACAGTTGGTAGTGCACATATTGCACGTAATAAAGGAATATACTTAATACATACATACAATCCAAATACAAACATTATACCTACAGATAATTTCACATACTTAATAATACAGCTAGTAAAGTCATCATCATCATCATCAGCATATGCTAGTCCACTGCTGGACATAGACCTTCTCTAATGACCCGCATAACGCTTCGTCTTCAGTTTGCCGCATCCAGCATCTACCGTTGCAGATTTCGTCAGCCCACCTGGCCGGAGGGCGTCCTACACTAGTTCGCGGTCTTCATAAAGCGGTAAACAAGATCTAAACAATGCTATCAGTGGCGTCAGATAACCGTTCACTGCCCTAATTACCAGCATAAAGTGCATAATGTCGGTGCCTAGATTAATCTATGCAAGCAGATAATGCCAATCTAATATCTTTGAGAAGCGATAACCAGGAGTGAACTAACCCATTACTAAATGAATTAATCAATGTGAATATCTTGGAGCTATTTAATATGAAATATTTTACGAGTGTGAAATGTCCTGGAGGCCTAGTTTAACTCTCCAAATTGGAGAGTTAAAGTAGGTACAATGGTTGGTTACTATTACAATTAAATAATAAATAAATAAATAATGCTCGACAATTCACACAGCATCATCTAGCCCCAATCTAAGCAGAGCTTGTGTTACAGGTACTAGATAACGGATATACATAATACAATAGGTACACGACATAATAAATATAAATAATAAATAATGCTGGACAGTTCACACAACATTATCTAGCTCCAAGCTAAGCAGAGCTTGTGTTATGGGTACTAGATAACTGATATACTTAATAATACAATACACTACATAGATAGATATTTTTTATTATACATAGACACCCAGACCAACGGAACAAATTTCTGCAGATCGTACACAAATTTGTTCTGAGGCGGGAATCGAACCCGCAACCTCCTGCGTCGCAGGCAGACCTTCGCCCGCTGCGCCACGAAGGTCGTCAAAGCGTCAATCGTCAATGCGATTCCCTTGGAAATTTCGAAAATATTCGGACGTGTAACTTTTGATTGCGTTGGCTTAGAAGTTTTATTTATATGACGGCTCCTAGAAATTACGGATTTGAGTATTTGATGTCTATTTCAACTTGATACCTGCACGCTTTCCTGAGAAAAGGGGGTTGACAGACTGACTGACAAACCAAACAAACCAAAACAAAGTGACCCGATAAGAGTTCATTTTTTCCTTTAGAGGTACGAAACCCTAAAAACAAAACGAAACACGCAATTTCGTATTTTGGAGAATTAAAATAACTTACGGTCTTGGAAATAAATCACTTTTGAATTTTTCAGCATAATCTAGCCTCCGAAGTAGGCAAAGTTTTTTATATCAGAACCAGATGATAATTTAATACTATATACAAATTTGTTTCACTTAAGAGTAAATTTTACGAAATAAATAAAAACAAAATTAATTTTAGAATTTGTTAATCAATCAAAAATTCGTCGGAATTGAACTCACAACCTTCTGCATCGCAGGTGGACATTTGTCCACTACGCCACAGCGGTTGCCCGCTCGTAACGTAATTAGCGATGGCCTACATTCCGTATCTATTGAACGCAGGTTTAAAACTATCTGCTATCATTGTGGCCCTAGCATGAACGTATCGAAATGTAACGTGAGGACGTTCTGCTTTCGAGACCATTTAAACAACGGTCGTTTGACAGTCACGTCATTTCCGAGCACAGATCATAGTATATTGTAATATTTGACTAATGAAATAAACATATTTGTATTTTTGTGTTTCGCTTTATACTTATACTACAAAATATATTTTTATTATAATATAGAAAACAACCAGAACACCGTGAACAAAAATGGGCTTTAACATGTTACCTTTTAGATTGACGACCTCCGTGGCGCAGCGGGCGAAGGTCCGCCTGCGACGCTGGAGGTTGCGGGTTCGATTCCCGCCTCGGAACCAATTTGTGTACGATCTGCAGAAATTTGTTCCGTTGGTCTGGGTGTTTTATATCTATAATAAAAAATATCTATCCATGTAGTGTATTGTATTAAGTATATCAGTTATCTAGTACCCAATAGATACGGAACACAAGCTCTGCTTAGCTTGGGGCTAGATAATGCTCTGTGAATTGTCCAGCATTATTTATTTATTTAGATACATTATACAGTGACAAAATGGCTTCCTACTAGCTTCAAACGACTGGGTCGTGAGGCCGCGAGTTGTCGGTCCTCTCTCCTATATTATTAAGATGCCGTCCATATTTAATTCTGTTGACTTATGTTATTGTTTACACAGATTTAGACATGGTTCTAATTAATTTTCCGATTTGCATGTCTTTATTTGTTATAATTTTATAATGTTTGCACACCAAAGCTGTTCAGCTGATAAGTCATCGCATGGAACATTTTAATATAAGCACACCAACTTGTAGCCTTGTCTGCAAATAAATAATTTGATTTGATTTGAATATAAAATTCATATAAATGTTACGAGCCCATTTTTGAATCACATTTTTGTGCACTGCGGTTCCAGTGCGCTTTTGATCAGCGACAACCTATAGGATCAAAATAAGCTGCTAGGTTTGATTGACTGAACGGTTATTGACTGTCCTCAATGTATACGCTTCTACAACAAAACTCCTAGTGAGTTGCAAAAATTATCAGTAAATAAATTCAAACAAATTGTCAAAACCTTGCTGTGTAAAAAGGCTTACTATAAAATATCAGATTATCTAGAAGATAAAAAAGCTTGGGACGGGTTTTGCTCCAACTCGAAAAATAACAACTAACAGGCTAAAGGTTTCTTCGTCGCTTCTTTACTTTGGTCTACATACCGAAGCGACAGAAATCAAAAATTTCACTTTATTTCCGTGTCAGTGTATAGTTTTATAATTTGACCTTTTCTAAGTGTACATTTATTGTATTTATGGAAGTAAAGAGTTTTTGATTTTGATTTTGATTTCAAAATTACTCGTATTGATACCTACGACCTACAACGTTTTCATATCGTTACTTGAACGTGTCGCTCGGTATCGCTACCCAGTTCAGACTGGGGCTTAATCTGGGATTAAACGCGGCGTTTCGTACAATATTTCCATTCATTTGTAATGGCTGTATTTAGCGGCTGTAAGCTCGATAGTGGCACAATGCCCGGTTAGGGCCGGGACGTAATGGGAATATGCCTACAGCAAGCAAATATAAAATGAATACAAATCTTCATATTAATCCTACTAATATTATAAAGCTGAAAGTTTGTGAAATGTGAATTCTTGTTACCTAAGATCTCCAAAACTGAAATTTGGCATACATTTAGAACGTAGCCTAACTTAAGTAATGGGATACTCTTTTTTAGGGCTTCGCCCTCGATTTAGAATTTAAACTAGACAAAATTTTAAAAACTCGCCGACGTTTATTGTCTGTACAGATTTTCATGAAGCATGGCTAAGAACACTCGAAATAAAATTATCTATAACACAAAAAAAACTAAACGAAAATCGGTTCATCCGTTTGGGAGCTACGAAACCACAGACAGATACACAGACAGACACGTCAAACTTATAACACCCCTCTCTTTTTGCGTCGGGGGTTAAAAAGGGTTTGATGATTAAAACATCACATCCAACAAGAAAATAAAACAGGTAAAAAGTCTTAAAAATGTTGTCTATTTTTGTCAAAATAGTAATTGTGAATTTTTGATGTGTTCATATCTGCTTTGCAAAAATCTCAAAGTACTTTATATCACGGGAAAGTAAAAATATGAATAGCTATCGAGATTAATAGATGAAAGTTATGCATTATATTTATAGTTTATAGTTACTCTATACCAACAGGTTACCACGCTAACGAAGTTGCTAGTTAAATATAATCGAAACCAGCTCGGAAACAAAAACAGGGAATAACATCGATTTGTGATCTCATGTGATGTATTATTAAAAAATATATCGATATGTTTTGGACAATCACGCTTAGCTGCAACTATTTTGTTGATATCTGGCCCATTATATTATATAAAGGTCATACATGAAAAAATTACGCAACCGAAAATTATTCACACTGTCACACTAGTGTGAAGGTTAGGAATAAAAAAAATCGTATCCTTACACCGTACACGACTTTTTCACACTAGTCACAAAAATAACGGTTTCATAAATTTTATGTACCTGCGTTAGATTCAAGGTATTATTATGTGTAATGATATAGACCGTGGAATAGAAGAAAGATCCATACTTGATCTAATGTTGTCTGAAATAATTGTATTATTTTATTATTGTAAGTCAAAAAGAATTCGAATTGGGTTTTTAGTTTTTCTAATACAAACAAATTATTGCGAATAGAACCTACTTGAAAATATTGGCTACATTAAATTGATTCTGCTCCCGGTGTATTCCTCGTGCGTGCAATAATTTCAGTAAAGCCCAGCTTTGGAGGCTTGAATAAATTTACAGCAAAGTTCTAGATTCCTAACTCTATTCTAGAGTGTGGTGGCGTTCGGACTAGGTTCATCCTATCTCCTATTAATTGTATTCCGTATTGTTTTTAAGATATCAAAGATTATTTTAAATCTTCATTTAATTTTCTCGTTGCTTAAATTATTATTAAATAGTGATAAAAATGTTATTTAAGTTAAATAATATTAATGATGATGATAAATGGAGAAACTGTTGTTTAAACCTTATTTTTTAAGATATTTTTGTTCACAGTTTTGACAGTAAATAATCTCAATCTAAATATTATGAAGGTTTTTTGCTTTGTCACATTTTTTCAAGAAAAGTCCATACTAATGTAAAACAAGATCCGTCAAGTGCGAGTGTAACTCGCGCGCCGAGGGTTTCGAACGTTTGTCAACAAATATGTAGGTACCAATAGTACCGGTTATAGACTTCGCAAATTAACGAACACCTAAAAATAGTAGATACCAACCTACATTTCAGATGGATCTCTTTACAAGCTTCGGTTAAAGTGGTTAATTGGAAATTTTTCGACTTTTTTAATAATATTTCAAAAGGTATGCAACTTACAGAAATTTGAAAAAATGTTTTGAAATTTCCAAAACTATAGGTACCTTTCATGTGATACCTCACTCCGCGAGGTAGCCCCCCCCCCCCCTTTTGAAAAATATTTCCCTCCTTTTTGACTATTTTTCAAAAAGTGTTATTTTTACTAACTTCTCTATATTTTTTCTCTAAAATATAGATCTATATCTATAAACGCTCCATTTTACATTATTTTATTATTTAAATTTTACATGGATCAATCTGCAATGTTCGGAGATAGGGGGGGGGGGATGGGTATTTTTTCGACTTTTTCGAAATAAAACTTTTAAATCCATCATGGTTATTAACACACTATTAATGGAAAGCTCATGTCAAATATGGTAAATATCCCGTTATTTATGACTTTTTCGAAATATTTTAAAAAGTATGAAACCTACAAAAATTTCGAAAACTATTTTGAAATGAACAAACTGATACCTTTCATTTGATCCCACCCGCATGACCCTGTAGGTATCTTTTAAAAGTTCGGCATCACAATTTTTATGGAAAATATTCATTTTAATTTTTCATTTATTTTTCTATAAATTTGTACAGGCGCACGAAATGTTTTATTATTTTAAATTTCAAGTTGATAGCTGCAGTAGTTGCTGAGTTATTAAGGAGGGAAAAAAGGACCGCCAAACCGAGACCAAGGGTTTCTAAACCGATCTTCGATCTCGAACCCCTAAAAAAATCGATAGTAACTGGGTCTGTCTGTTACCTTTGTTCTGTTGCTTAAACGGCTGAACAGATTTCAATGAAATTTGGCAGGGAGGTAAATAATATCCCGGGGACGCACAAAGGCTACTTAATACTAAGTTGCACGAAATATATTATTATTTTAAATTTCAAGTTAATAGTTGGGGTAGTTGCTTAGATATTAAAGAGGGAAAAAAAACAAACAAAGCGAGACCATAAGGCTTTCGAAACCGATCTCGAAACAATAAAAACCAAAAGGTGTTGTGACCTTTTTTCAAAGTCGGTTAAAAAGATCTTGACACTACTTCTAAAATCATCCAGGCAAGCAAGTTATAAATAAATCATAAAACAGTAATAACATCGATCTGACTAAGTCATAACCCCTTCACACAGAAGCCTTACGACCCCATATTATAACTGGATTATAAAACAAGAACCTTTAGGATAATATTCCTTCTCTTTCACTCGCCACGCGACTTTCGCCGTCTCTTTTCCTCGCGGGGTATTTCGTATGTCGGTTTCTTTCGCACGGCACGCTTACCTGTCCTTGTAATGAAGATGAAATAGTAGTTCTCAAGTTGTGTATTTTCACTTCTATGTTTTTTTAAGATTGAAATCATATTTTTTTAACCCCCGACGAAAAAGAGAGGGGTGTTATTAGTTTAACGTGTCTGCTTGTGGATCTGTGGTATCGTAGCTCCCAAACGGATGAATCGATTTTTGTTTAGTTTTTTTGTGTCTAAGATTATTTCCCGCGTGTTCTTAGCCATGTTTCATGAAAATCTGTGGGGGTTTTCAAAATTTTTAATTATTTTCTTTTTTAAATCTATAGGTACTATGAGGTTGGATTGATTTCTGGGCAAAGGCCTCTGAAAATTACAGAAATCTACCCTAAAATAAATCTAGACATTCTTAAACATCTTGATGTTGTAGGTGCTTTACCTTTCTCATTAGGAAAGGTAATTAACGTAAACTAGATTGGAAAGCTAAGGTAGATCCTATTTGTATTGTTAATTAACATAAATTTAGGCTCAATTTAGACTAATTTTGAGCAAGAAATTCACTGCCATACCTATTCCCAATTTTCGTTCAAAATTTTCCCTTTACTCATGAATTTAATGAATTTGAGCAAGATCTAAATGATGTTTATTTCTTTTGCAAAATAAATGAGTGTGTCTTCTAATCGATTTATTATTGACAGAGCAGGATCTGTTTCAAAACCCACACAAAAATCATCAAACCAATTTAAATTCCTTCAATTCAAAATTCTGATCTTCTTGAAACCACAACATTCAAAGCACTATAGACCTAAGACTCTAAGCAACAATAGCCATTCTCCTTTGCAGCCAATGTCAAGTAGCCGGACCTCAATCTGACCATAACCTCCAAAGAACTATAGACCTTAACCAGCCAGCCATATAAGTCAATCTCCGCTGAATCCAGTCTCCAATGCCTGGAAAAGGTAGCCGATTCTCAAGACCTGAAAATCCAAAGCAGATCAAACCCTAAAAGAGCTGGTTTTAAGAGTGATTTTCCAATAAATCCTGTGGTCAGTGGCTGGACAAGGTAGCTATGGGTGAATGTTCTCACTTCCGCCGTAACCAGTCGGGTGACAGGTGCAAAAACTAAGAATCTCTCGACTTGACCAGAGATCTTAGCGCCAGATGTTACTTGCTATGTTTTGAATGAGTTGGATTTTTATCGCTTGAGTTCGGTTGAGCAACTGACTTGGTTTGAAGAACTTTTTTCTATCTTACAAAGTCCTAAGATTAATTAAATTGTTTCAATTGTTAATACAGAAAATTACAATCAGACGACATAAGTACATATACATAAGTACATAAGTACATATAGATCTTATTAACTTTTGGTCCATATCATTGACTTATTCGACAACTCGCTTGAATTAAACACGTGCGTTCGCGCGAGTTGGCACCTTCCGATTTTACCTATTTTTCTTGTCGTCAACTCGCGCGAACATGATAAAAGCGGTTTTGTACAGTCAGATGCATAAACTTAAACTGCCAAGACAACTATATTGTAGCAGAGTTCGTTCCTTATCCAAAGTCCGGTCATCAGAAATATAACGGAGGTGCGCAAGTGCAAGTGCTTCCTACCTAAGATACTCGTAAATTTACCTACTTACATCAAATACCTCTGGAGTACCATAAAAAATATAAAAACTTATTTAAAATAAAATTGTACACGTTATAAATTGCGGCAGCGACGTTCATAACTAAAAAAAATATCTATCTTTTTATCACAGTGCGTAAGACAGATCATAACCAAAACTTGGCCAATCAAACCAAAAAAGTAAAATTGAAATGAAACCCTCATGATAGGTAGGTACTACGACTATAGAAATATTCCTCGATAACCTATTCTCATTTCCCTTCAAACCCATCTATCTCATATCTATTTCGGAATGTTTATATCGAGATTTCTCAATCTATCCCCAATCCCCCAATCTAACCATTTCCATCCCCTCATCCACAACAAAAGATGATCAGATTTCAAAAATAACTACGGAACCGAGGTAACCCGAAATAACTAGCGGCGCGGACATAGACTATTGATCGACTATTTTTGTAGTTGGTGGTAAAGTTGGAGTTCTGAAAAGGTTTTACAGCTTAACCATGAATGTACCTATACCAAAACGTCCAAAAGTGTAAAATTGGTCCAACTTCAAAAAACTACGAAACGAGGCAACCCGAAATAACTTGCGACGCGGACATAGACGTATTGATCGATTATTTTGTAGTTGGTTGTAAAAAGTTGCGAGTTCCGAAAGGTTTGGCAGCTTAACGATGAATGTGCATGTTTCAAAACGTCCAATTGTGTAAAATCGTCCAACTAGCATAATGTCTAGTTCGCCAGTTGTTCGTTCAAAATCACACTAATATTAACAAATGCCAAAGTGTAAAGTAGAAATATCAAAATGCACTCTGTTGCCGCATCTTTAAATACGGAAATTATATTAGTTGTCGATTTGTGATACTTTCTTCAATAAACATTGTTTACAATTTTACCTGAAAATTGACGCCAGGCAAGTGAGTTTTAGTTTTTATTTCGCGGTTTGTTTACAAGCAAAGCAACAAACGAAATTCCATATCAAGTTTGGCCAGTGTATACTGTATACCTCTAAATGTATTTACCACTATCATAAACAGAGTCAAATGGTCATTGACAAAACGATCCCACTCTTACTTCAATCAATCCTACCGTTTCTTCGAATGGTTCCTCAACGAAACTTATCCAATGACACAATAACTAACGAAAACAAAACACTGCTTATAAACAAAACACGACTTGATATCAATGTAATGATGGATTAAGGCTTGGTGGGTCAGCAGAGGCCGCACTTTTGTGATTTAAAATCATCTGAGGCTTAGAAAACAGTGTTTAAAATTATGAAAAAAGAAAAAGATATATATTACTTAAGGATCTAGTCTAGTCAAAGTCGCATTCAGTTACAAGATCTAATGAACTTCACTTGATAGAAAAAATCCCAAAGTTATCCCTTTTTCTAATGTTTTTTTCAATATTATGATTTTGTACTATTTTTTGTACTTGACTAAAAACACCTAATATTTCTAAACAAATTCGCAGAGTTTGACTTGATAAAATGATTTTCTTAACCACCATGTTTAATAACTACAAAAAACACGAGCGTGGCAGCTTGGCAGGCGCGCGTTTTCCGTTACGCCTATTGCTTCAGGAATACCTTTGATTACTACGCAGTACGCTGCGTTATGTGCTAGGTATGGGGTGGTATGAAAAAAGTCTGGAGTGGTCATAACAATATTGTCCATTTCGGATATACAAATAACATTTCTAAGTCAACGCCATCAAAAGTTACAAGTTATAACCGTTTATGTCCGAATATTTTGAAATTTTCCAAGCAAATTTCCATGCACAAAAAACCTATAGGGTTCTTCGCGTAGACCTTGAATCATGAAATTTGGCAAGAAGCAAGGTCAACTTCAACTTCAACTTCTTGTCAAATGGCTTCTGGAAGCAAGGTCTTCTAACACATGTAAAGGAAAAAATCCGAAAACCGTAAATTTGTGATTATTTCACAAAAATAATACTTTTGATTCTCGTTATGGACCGAAACCTATAGGGTAGTTCCCGTTGACCTAGAACCATATAATTTGGTTCTTTCAAGGTCTTATAATTATACGGAACCCTCGGTGTGCGAGTCCAACTCGCACTTGAAGTTTTATTTGGGATTTATTATTATTCGTCTTCTTAGTTTCGTCATGGATCAAAACCTAAGGGGTACCTACTTCTCGTTGACCCACAATGATAATATTTGGCAAGAAACAAGGTCTTACAATTATACGGAACTTTAGTGCGCGAATCCGACTCGCACTTGACTTTTTATTTTTTAACTAACACCACTTTCCACCTCAAATTCCGTTCAATCGCTTCCCTAAGCTTAACCTACAAAGAAAGCTAGAGTTGAAAGCTTTTGACTTAAAAAGTTTTTCAGCGTACTTTGACTTCGCTTTCTTTTGTAGAAGGTACATAGGTAAGTTTTGGTTAAATTAATGCAAGGAATGCATACAAAAAATTAATAATCACCAACTCGTGGATAACCATGTGAACTCATTTTCAATTGTGAGTACAGTCGGATTAATGGGAATGTTGCTAAATTAATACAAGCAAGTATTTTTGTTAAAAATAACTTCTTTAATATGAATAAATTTTCATGTTTTGTTGAATATTTTCATAATAAATAAATACCTAATCTTTCTAATTAACTTCCGATGGATGGTTATTTGATATAAAATACTATACCTACATATATTACTTTATATTATAAGAAGCTTTCATATATTGTTAATATTTAAATATGTATTTGTGCCAAAACTTTGCTTTAAAATGTGTGTGTAAATATATGTACGGTGTACGGCCTAATGTATACGTATATAAAATAACAATAAAAAATTAAAAGAACGTTGGAAAATTTACATAACATTATCTAACCCCAGGTTAAGCAGAGCTTGTGTTATAGGTATTAGATAACTGATATATTTACTACCTTACACTACATAAAAATAAATTTTTAGTAAACATAGAAAACACCCAGAAACGCATGCTTATTTATATTTTTTTTCCTCATGTTCTTTCTTACTCTCTTTATCCATTAATGGTCATCTATCCATTCATATTTAAACAACCAACTGTACTACCAGATTATAAGTGCTTACAATTTGAGTTCATTCAAATTATTGTTCCAAACCCACGCATTGTTGCGTACTATTAATTACTTGGATCATTAAAACGAACTTTAATAACAGTACCGCTTAGTATTGGACAAAAAACACTTGAATGAATTTGGGCATCTACTTTACAGGTACATTTGTCTGTGTTTTAATATTTTGCACGTACTTAATTTTTATTAATGTTTATGTGACGACCTCTGTGGCGCAAAGGGCGCAGGCCTGCCTGCGACGCAGGAGGTTGCGGGTTCGATTCCCGCCTCGGGAAAAATGTTTGTACGATCTGCAGATATTTGTTCAGGGTGTTCTGGATGTTTTCTATGTATAATAAAAAATATATATCTATGTAGTGTATTGTAATAAGTAAATCAGTTATCTAGTACCCATAACACAAGCTCTGTTTAGTTTGGGGCTAGATAATGTTGTGTGTATTGTGCAGCATTATTTTAAAGCATCTCGTAATAGAGAAACTATACAAAAAACTTGGTTTTACTACAAAACTATTGCTACAATCACGCAGTAAATCTTTGTTACGACATATTTGAGCTTTCCAATATTTCGTCACAATTTTGACCCTACAAGAATTTTTTGTATACAAAACCACGCTCAAAGATCGCCTTCACGACACTATCTTCTTTTTAAGTAAATATGGTAGGCACTCAAGCGAAGGATAAAAAAATATATGAAAATATTTTTATTTGCAAAGGAAATAATTATCTAGGTACCAACTATAAAACGATAAGGTTCCAAAGTGTCATACACTGAAGCGTAACTGACCGTACCACTTAGCATCACCACCCACTCAGTAAACACCCTGTCAAAACTCAACACCAGTGAACACTTTGAGCACCCTGTCCTAAACCAATAACCTTAAAAAGTACAAATGCCCTACAAAAGGTCAAAATGCTGAATGGCCCAAAATGGTCCAAATTCCAGTCCGTTATTAGACCATAAAAGGGTCAAAAGGGCCACGTTTGAAAGGAAAGGATTTGAGACAATAGAATTGTGAGAATCTACCTATGAATGGCGAGAAAGGGACAAGAAAGGTTAGAAAGGGCTTGGCGAGGGACCAAAATTTTTTTTTTGCTTTTATTGATTCACTAGCTGCACCCCGCGGCTTCACCCGCGTGGTAACATATGTTTCCAATTTTCTTGATTTTTTCTACAATACTATTTCCTGACAATAACAAATACAACAAAAAAATAATTAGCGAAATTGGTCCAGCCGTTCACGCGTGATGCCGCCGTGACAAAGGGAAATAGGGAATATTTTTTTATTACTTTTTAAATAAAAAAAAAATACTTGTGCCTTTGCAGCAGTAGGAATTGTTTGACCGACGAAAAAAGACCAGTTGACAAGTGTATAAACTTGTCGACTACACACTAAGACATGAAATTGTTAATTTCATCCCCAAACTTTCCCACTCCTTCAAATATCGCTCCAGTAGCGTATTGAACAAGCAACAAGTTGAATACTTAGGGTATAGCTACACGAAACCTTAAAAAATATGTTAAAAAAAGCTTGAAAAATACTCCAGTTATTGAAAAGCCACTCAAAAACCCTACAAAAACCAAAACCCGCACAGGCTACTAAAATCTTTGTTTCAACCTAACCAAAACCACACCGTTGACACAAAATGCCGAGAACAAACAAGTGAGTGCAAACTCAAAGCTCTGCAGACTGCAGAGCTCAGTTCATCCCACGGACGGACGGTTAGTTCTATGATTCCGCGGCGGCGGACGGACGTGCTGTCACCTGTCAATGTCAAACGTGCGCGGGAAAATTTGGACAGACGAAACTGTTTGTGTAAACTTTTTATTTTGTGGTGTTAGTGAAGTGTTGCAAGTGGATTTTTTTTGTTGGTTTTTGGATGGTTGGGTACGTATATTTTTTATGATGACTTTAAGATTGTATTATAAGTAATTGTTTTTTCAGTGGTTTATGTAAATGACCCTAATTTAATTTACAAAATTGTAATTAACAAAATAGATAACTAAACAAAAAAAATTCAGAATTTTTTTGAGGTAAACAACATTAATAATTATATATTTTGAACCACAAAAGCTTTTTACACACCAAGGACTCGCAGTTTTTCAGGTTAGTTCATGAAAATGCTAAGAGATGGCGTCACTGGTTATGTTTTGATGCTAGTACGTGAAAATAAAAACTGCGTACATACGACCTTTGTGTAAAGGTTATTTTAGAATTGAATAGGTTGCTGTGAGATTTTAATGACGTAGTATTTTTGTACCTACATAATAAAATTGTTTGTTGTCAGGTTTGCCACAACTAAGTAGGTAAGTAAATTATTATTTTTCTAAGGTTGTTTTGGTATGGTATGGTAAGTTAAGTATGTTATACTTGCAAGTAGGCAGGTAGATTTCGTACTTGGTGAAATTATGATTTAAAAAACTTTTTACTCCATAAAAAACTTTATCAAAATACTAATCTACTGGTTTTACGCAAATAAAACCAAAAATCACCACTTGATCTACGACCCGACATTAAAAAATAAACACTTTCAATAAAAAACGTACTCAAAGTAGTCAGTATCCAAAAAACTGATACTCCAACCAAAATTAAATCACCAGAGACAAAAAATAAAACTATCAAAAGTAACTCTACGTCTCTCGAAAATAAAGACGTAACGAAACTTTTGTAAGCGCAGCTTCGACTTAGTTGGTTTTTTTGATACCGACGAATCGAATCTAGACTCTACAGTTCTCGAAATAAAGATGTAAAGGCATTTAAAAGGGCCTTTGATAAGGTTTTTATGTGAAACAGGTTTGGATTCGTAATTAGGACAGGTGTCCGATGGATCCCTTTTTGCTGGACCCGACTAGATCTTTATTTTTATAGTTCAAGCTGATTCGTGAGATGTAACTTTTGTACGCTCGGCAAGTAGAGTCACTGTTAGAATAATAATGTTAATAATAACTTCATAGGTCTTACACATGTAAATTAATCATTTTATTAATATATTTTTTTCGTAACACCCGAGTCGAGTTGATAGTAAATATTTTATCTGGATTTTATCGCATCTATCGCTTTTATTTTCCGATGTTTCGCAAAACGATTTATTATTATGTAAAATGAAGAAATATACTTTACCTATTCTACCACCAAAAGATCCTGCTTTGTAATTATGAAGATGGATTTTTTATGATAATTTTAAAATAGTCTTTTCTATTTATGGCTTTTTTTTGTACGGTAGGAACCGTTTTCAATGTAAAAATGCATCTTGTATACCACAATGCAATTTGTTTCTTTCGTTGACTGTACCTATTTCATTTGGCGGGATGACTGTATCAAGTTGGAAGATAAGATGGAATAAAATTAATAATGAAGATCGTCGAGACATTTTATGTAATGGTGGTATTAGTGATAAAAGTAAAATATATATAAAAATAAGTACCTATATCCATGCTTGTTGTGTAGTAAAACGTAAATATGTACATAAAACGAAGTTGCTCAGTTAAAAAATGGTAAATTGTTTAATTTTTTTGTGTCCATGTAATAAAATGACGGACAATTACTTTCTTTTTAAATCAACTAGTTTGCTATTGGTTGAAAAATTGCGTAACACATTATAAGTGTTTTTTTTTTACTTTCACATCTGGTTTGCTTTTAACTGTGATTGTACTTGACGCATAAATTCAACGGAAACAAACACCCTTTGTTTCCGTTGAATTGCAGAACGAGATGCAGAATCAAAATATATTTTTTTACGATTCGTCAACTCACACCAGTTGGTACAAGAATTATGGTGCGAGTTTGTGAATCACTGATAAATAAACTTGTGGGTATTTTTATAGAAAGGGTAGAGGTAAAAAAATAGAATAATACAAAATTACTGCAATATGCTAATTATAGTGCGTGAGCCATCGCGCTCGGGGTAATTTTTCGAAGAAATCGTTTTTGAAATCGAATTATTCGATTTCTCACAGCAATATTTTATTTAACAAAAATAGCTTTTAGAGGTTTTTAGGGTTTTGATGATCGAAAATCGGTTTCAAAACCCTTATGGTCTCGCTTTGTCTGTCCTTTTTCCCTCCTTAATAACTCAAAAACTACTGCAGCTATCAACTTGAAATTTAAAATAATAATACATTTAGTGCGCCTGTACAGATTTAGAGAAAAATAAATGAAAATAAATGAAAAATGAAAATGAATATTTTCCATACAAATTGTGATGCCGAAATTTTAAAAGATACCTACAGAGTCATATGGGGTATCAAATGAAAGGTATCATTTTGTACATTTCAAAATATTTTCTGAAATTTTTGTAGGTTTCATACTTTTGAAAATATTTCGAAAAAAGTCGAAAAAATACCCATTCCCCCCCCCTATCTCCGAAGTTTGCAGAGCAATCCGTTTAAAATGTATGGAGCGTTTGTAGATTAGATATGGATCTATATTTTGCACGAAAAATATAGAGAAGTTTGAAAAAAGAACACATTTTGAAATATGGTCAAAAAGGGGGGGAATAATTTTCAAAAGGGGAAACTACCTCACCGAGTGTGGTATTAAATAAAAGGTATCGGTTTGGACATTTCACAATAGTTTTTCGAATTTCTGTAGGTTTCATACTTTTTGAAATATTTTGAAAAAAGTCGAAAAAATACCCATTCCCCCCCCTATCACCGAAGTTTGCCGAGAGATCCATTTAAAATGTATGAAGCGTTTGTAGATATCGATCTATATTTTACAGGAAAAATATAGAGAAGTTGTAAAAAGAACACTTTTTGAAAAATGGACAAAAAGGAATAATTTTCAAAAGGGGGGCTACCCCACCGAGTGGGGTATCAAATGAAAGGTATCGGTTTGGACATTTCAAACCAGTTTTTCAAATTTCTGTAGCTTTCAGACTTTTTGAAATATTTCGAAAAAAGTCGAAAAATTTACCATTACCCACCTTAACCAAACCACACATTTAACCAAATCAAGCATCCATCTGAAATGTAGGTTGGTACCTACTATTCTTAGGTATTCGTTAAATTGCGAAGTCTCTAACCGGTACTTTTGGTACATATTTGTTGACAAACGTTCAAAACCCTCGGCGCGCGAGTTACACTCGCACTTGACGGATCTTGTTTAATTTTGTATGGTTTTTACTAGGCTCATGGATTTTATTTTAATTTTTTTTGCTCTCCGATGATTATTTTTGGAGAGATGAAATATTATCTGGCTTCAGGGCTTCGAGTTTACAAATATAGTCATTCATTCATCATAACATTTTGCTTTGTGTTTTTAAGATTGTTGTAGTGATTTTGAAAATTATTATTATGATCTTAGAACCTTTGAGTTCGACGTTAGTAATACTAATATTTAAAATGCGATAGTTTGGATGTTTGGAGGTCGGATGTTTGTTACCTCTTCACGCCAAAACTACTGAATGGATTGACCTGAAATATTGCATAGATGTACCTAGTTCTAAGACTGGATTCACATATCGGACCCGAACGAACGCGTGTAAAGACGCGGGAAAAAGTTAGTAATAAATAAAGTCGCTTATTATTCAACTTTTGTTATGTTATGAATTATGATACGCAAAACTATTCATCCTTAAAACATAAACAAGCATCAACTGTCAAAACACCTTATCACAATACAAATAAATGTCATATTACATTAACACACAAGTGTAGGTACACCTACGCAAAAATCTGGAGAATAGATAAAAGCTCAACCAGTCATAGTAGAACTCTACTAAAAGGTCAGTCACAGTACTATACCTTTTGAATAACGGGTGACTAAAGCTCTTCTTGTATTGGTCTGTCAAGGTATTGTTGATGGTTATGGAATAAAAAACACCAATTTAGTGTAATCGGAGGTCATGGTGATTATTATCGCCAATTCATATGAAGTAAGAAAACATCAGCGTTTTGTCTTGTCTTAGTTATACAGGGTTTTCCAATAAGAGGTGTTATTTTGAATAGCCCGCTATTTTAGTAGATGTCACTTTTGAAGCTGTAATTTTTTGACATTTGACAAGTAAAAACTACGCCATTAATAAAAAAAGAACGATACACGCTTCAACAACGCAATGAAATTATTAAAATCCACTTTAAAAATGGTGAATATTTAGCAGAGACGGTTCGTAAAACTCGAACATTTTTGGGTCGTCGTGAAGCACCTTGTCGGACTTCAATACAGAAATTGGTGGAAAAATTCGAGCTGTTGGGACAACTTAGTGATGTGAAGAATAAAACCCGTCCACGTCGCTCAAGAACAGCCGAGAATATTGCTGCTGTAGCCGAAAGTGTTTAAGAAAACCCAGGATTGTCTATTCCTCGTCGTTCTTTGGAATTAGGCATTCCACAAACGTCATTACACAGTATTTTGCGTAAAGATTTGGGTCATAAGGCTTATTAAGTTCAGTAAACACAAGAACTCAAGCCGGTCGATCATCAAAAACGTCGTGTCTTTGTTGATTGGGTCCTTGAAATGAACGCTGAACATCCCAGCGTCGATTCAAGACCTCAAAGATGGAATTCGTGAGGCTATCGAGGACATAGGGAAGCCAATTTGCGATTTGGTTATGGAAAATTTCATGAAAAGGATATGGTCCTGTAAGCGTGGTCGTGGTGGTCATTTGCCTGATGTTATTTTCAACTATTAATATAGCATACCTTCAGCAGGCATACCTTCCTCTTTATAATGAAATAATTATCCGATCATTTAAATTAAAAAAATGCATTTTTCTTTGAATATCAAAATAACCCTCTTATTCAAATCAAATCAAATCAAATCAAAAACTCTTTATTTCCATAAATACAATAAATGTACACTTAGAAAAGGTCAAATCATAAAACTAAAACTAACTATTGGAAAACCCTTTATTATATCCGTGTTCAGTCATGGTTACATTTTAAGCAGTTATTTTGACGTTTTTGAAACAAGTTTTCGTAGTGTAACCACAGCCTACCTATATGCATACAGTCGTTTGACGAAGGCGTTTTAACAGGGCAATCGTGCCGGGACCACACGACGGGTCGGGGGCAGGACGCTCCCGAGTTACTAAGGCAGTGATGTCTGCAACTCCCTCTCCCGTCCCGTCCCTTGCAACCAGCCCGTTTGCCCTGTCAAAACAACGTCAAAATGCCTTCGTCGAACGACTGTATGCATATAGGTAGACTGTGGTGTAACAATGAAAAAAGGAATCATTTCTTTATGAAGACACAAAAATCAACAAAAGGACGTAATACAACTATTCTATACTACTGTTTTTTTAATCAGGGCTGACTTCTGGTGACGGTTTTGATTTTCAAAGAAAATTAGAACATTACAATCAAATAATAGAAATAAATTAGAACTAGTTTTTACAACTGAGCTTACTGCAGACTGCTGCAAACAATCTACAGGTGGCTCAACTGATCCATATCAATACCAGTCGGAAGCGTCCCCATGACGCTGGCTGCATTGCCCCGCTGTAGTTATTAATATCTTACTAGGTAGATAGGTTGGTAGGTTAGGTATTAGTATTATTAAATCTGTGCCTTTATTAAGATTATGCGAGGAAGACCGATTTAGTTTCAACCAAAATACTAATATAATTATGTAAGGCACAAAACATGATACCTAATTATTCCCGTCATACCTTCCTTCCTATATTATTTATATGATTATAAATGCAAAAGTTTGTGAAATGTGAAATTTTTGTGACCTAGGATCTCCAAAACTACTGAACAAATCAAGATGAAAGTTGGCATACACTTAGAACGTAGCCCGACTTAAAGTACCTATAAGTTAGGCTGCGTTCTAACTGTGCCAAGTTTCTTAAACAATAGGGTACTTATTTTACCGAAAATACGCGTGCGCAGCCCTGGGCAGAAACTAATTATATTACAATACTTACTTAGGTTATATTATTTTCTCTGGTAAAAAACATTTTGAGAAACGTAACCTCAAAACTAAAACGAAATAGCGCTCTCTAAATTTAAAAACCCATTTTCCTTTGTGGCTCGAGTAGCGATTTCGTTTTCCTTTCGCTACGTTCAGGCTAGCCCGCCGGACATACCCATTACAGCTTCCTGAAACGCCAAATATTTTAACTTGTCGGATGTTGACTCATACACACAGTGTAAGTATAAAAAGCCAGACTATTTAGATTTGCAGTGAGATGACTTTATCCATTGGGGTGGCCAGCAGCGTTCCCTGCAGAATAATTCTGCCACCGAACTGCGATCCCCAACCCGCATGCCTAGCGTGGCGATTATGGGCATTACCCCCATAATTTAAAAGCCAACAATAAACCTTCAGTTTAAAGTCGCTCAGCGAGCAATGGAAAGAGCTATGCTCGTAGTTTCTCTGAAGGATAGGATTCGTAACGAATACATCCGACAGAGAACCGAAGTTTTCGACATAGCCCAAAAAAATTAGTAAACTGAAGTGGCAGTGGGCTGGCCATGTTTTGCGAAGAACCGATGCGTAAACGTGTTCTTTAGTGGAGACCGCGACTACGCAAACGTAGTGTAGGACGCCCTCCAGCCAGGTGTGATGACGATCTGCGAAAGACTCCACGCAGATGCTGGATGCGGCAAGCTGAAGACAGGGCGCTATGGCGCTCATTAGGGGTGGCCTATGTCCAGCAGTGGACTAATATAGGTTTATGAAGATGACGATGATGAATTAAGCTTATCAGGAGAAGGCCTGCGTCCAGCAGTGGACCAATAGGCTGGTGAGGTGACGAGGTGAAACTTTGGCCTATACTTTGGTCTCTACATATAGTATTATGAAAGCATGCTCAATCATAGATATGCTTGAGTAAAGTTTATTCCATAGAAAAGCGTTACTCCAGTAAAGATTGAATGCGGGCCAGTAAAGATTAAGTGTTGCTAAAGTGGGTAAATAGTATAACTACTGCATTAACTCATCTAGGCTTACCTAGGTAATTATTTACATAGGCACATACAGGGGGGTTATTTAATTCTGACGCTGTCTGTACCTACATATTGCAAAATGGTGAGAGGGGCCAACATTTTTGTACCAACGATAATTTGATTGTTTTGAAAAACGAAAAAACTGCTTCCAATTCCTTTTTTAAGTTTTGTGGGACAAATACTCATCCCTCAGGAGTAAAATTTTCATGAGACCATTCCATTTGTCTTTAGATTTTCTAAACAATAAAATAATTTAACTTGTGGTAGTGATTTCAGACGCCCGTACCACACCTACGTTGCGAAACCTTAACAGCGGAACCGCAGTAATTTCGCCATGTCTTGTCCGTATGCAGGAGAAGCGGAACACTAGCGAAAGTGCCTGTTCTAACGCATAGATTTGACTATAATTCTATCTCTTCTCCGCGTTTCGTCGATCTACTCCGACGTCAGCCACACCTCCGCTATAGTTCCGCAACTCAAACTACACCTTCACTACGGAATTCATGCGGAACACGAGTAGCGGGTCCGCTACTCGTGATCCGCAGCGGAGGTTTGCTACGGGCGTTAATGAATATTTCAGACATGACAAGCTATTTACCACTGAGCTGTGTCACACACTAATTAGCACTGGGTCATAATTGTCATTGAATTTTGTACAAATTGTAATAAATTTGCATGGTACGAGCAATTGAAGTTCTGGGAATATGATTCATATTCATTTCGTTCACATTTCATCCAATTAAGCCAATATTTGGACAAAAGGGATGCACATTCGTTGCTGTGAGAGATTAAGTTTTATAAGGGACACTCAAAAACAATTTTATTAAGCTTGATTAATTCATTATATGTTAAGAATTTAATACCTACAGATAATACCGTGACAATAACAAAATTAAAAATTTTAAAAACCCCCTACAGATTTTCATGAAACAGCTAAGAACACTCGGGATAATATTATCTATGACACAAAAAAAATTAAACGAAAATCAGTTCATCCGTTTGGGAGCTACGACACTACACACAGATACACAGACAGACACGTTAAACTTATAACACCCCTCTCTGCGTCGAGGGTTAAAAAGAAATTAATAGAAACTCCAGGGTGAAGAAATGGACGAAATACCAGTATTTCGTCCATTTCTTCACCCTGGACTCAGGTCAGCACTCAGGGTGAAGAAATGGACGAAATACTGGTATTTCGTCCATTTCTTCACCCTGGAGTAAGACATTACGTGGCTGGTAGCAGTGGAAGTATCCTTAACTGGTCTTCTGTGTCAGTCGATCTGACCTCCGCAAAAGGATGTTTTGCTCAAGTATTTCTTCCATTTCTATTAACCCTTATGTCTCTATTTACCCCGTTTTACCCGCTATGCCTCTTTACTGTGACAAAGTACTTAAATGCACCCTGAATATGATTGTTTAACTGACGAATAACGGAGGCGGTTCTCAAGTCGACGCGTATATTTTACTTTACGTATGACCACATGACCACTCATAACTTTTTACAGAGTAGTCCGATTAGATATTTTTTTTTGAAAGGGTGTACCCTAAATTTGGTCCCATATAATTTGCTTTTCAGTTTTTTCGGCGGTTTTTTTTTTTAACTTTTATTATGGAGTTGCTTGGCACCGAATCCTACTTCTCCTAGCTTTTTAAAAACATTGAATACATTTACTAAAAACAAAATAAGACAATTATTTTGATGTAGGAGAAATTTATGACAATGACGTGAAACTTTCCTTTTCACTTCCCCAGGAAATTGGTTGAAAATAATTGTTTTGTACGACAATTGACTTTCCGGTGAATGGAGTTAAGAAATTCATTATTATTTTATGTATTGATAATACAAATTTACAACCACAAATTCACAGAGTGGATCCCAAGGAATAAGAGAATAGATCTAGAGGTTGACCGGAGAAGATATCACTATAATAATCATAAGCAAAAATTCAAAATTTAAATCAAATTAATAAATCAATTTATTAAAATTAATTAATAATAATTTAAATTAATTGTAAAAATTGTAAAATAAAAATTCTAAAATTCTATTTAAATTAATTTCTGGAGAGAGTGGGGGGAGGCCTTTGCCCAGCAGTGGGATGAACTCGGCTAATAATATAATATATACATATATAATAGTAAAAATCATATAAAAAAATCATAAAAAGGGTAAAGTCGATTCGATCAGTAGTGTCTTTGGTTATAGTTCCTGTCTCCATCATCAGACCAGCTCGATGGTACCATAACATTGCATTGTCACCGAGCTAACATAATTATGCCAAATTTCAGCTCAATCTGTTGAGCATAAAAAAAAATCTGTTGCAAAATTTGCCACACACATAGTACTAAAAAGTTTGTAAACGTAACAGTCATCAACGAAAGTTGTGACGAAAGATGTCAATAAATTATATTCAAAATTAATTTTATCGTGCATTTTCTAAATTCCCCTCAAGATGTGAAAGCATGTCTGAGTAGCCAGAAAGCAGGTTAAATCAGTGTCAATTTGACTGTTTGTTTCCGATGGTAGTATATCCTGTCCTCGTTTAAGTTGCTGTCATTCTGAATACTAGAATTCTAATTCAGTCAACTCACCGAAGTCAGCGACACAGTGCGGCGGGTTGATGCGACATTTCAGTGTATATTGTTGGCATCCGACAGTGTTTCGGCTTGCCGACTTTGGTGTATAGATTCCTTATGAGTATGCGATATGCAATTTTGCATTTCAAAATCGTTATTTATCTCAGAATCTGTGAAACCTACCACTGAATTTATTTTTCACTATTTATTTTATTTTGATATTTTTATTTCAGCATAATTCTATTAATTTGACGACCTCTGTGGCGCAACGGGCAAAGGTCTGCCTGCGACGCAGGAGGTTGCGGGTTTGATTCCCGCCTCGGGACAAATGTTTGTACGATCTGCAGATATTTGTTCAGGGTGTTCTGAATGTTTTCTATGTATAATAAAAAAAATATCTATCTATGTAGTATATTGTATTAAGTATATCAGTTATCTAGTACCCATAACACAAGCTCTGCTTAGCTTGGGGCTAGATAACGCTGTGTGAATTATTCAGCATTATTCATTATTATTATTATTTATTCTGATAAAAAGTTACACAGTCGACAACTGAGTAGGTACCGCTTGTTCATAAGCACTTTCTGTAAAGGTCCTTAACGATGTTTACATCTTTGTGTAACTGACTGTACCTACAGAAGAGAGGAATAAACTAAAAGGTTACCCTAATAAAAAAATATGAATATATAAAAAGAACTCATAAAAGCAAAGGAAGTAACAGTTAATTAGATTACGAGGGCTTAATCAGCTAATGGCTAATTTTTCGCTCATGAAACATTAATGTTCTTAACATCCACCATCCAAAATGTGATTAACAATTCAAAAAGTCATTAACAAGTAAAAATTCATCAAAACTTTTGAATATTTAGCTCCCAGAGGTACTCCATGCTATGTCAATCAAACTTCAAAAAGGATCGTATAAAACCCCGAATGGAGGAAAATATTGCGAAAATGGAAGAAATATTTTGAATTCAGGTGAAATATTTCGAAAAAACTGAAAAAGTCCGAGTTGATTGGAATTGATGCCTATTCGTGCGCGTGAATATTTTGATGAATTCTCAAAATTTTTTTGGTGACAATAAAGTTGCAGAAAAAGTCGGTGCGTCAGAATAGAAAAGGATAAGTACAATATTTACATTTCATATTTTATAGGATTAAGAGAAGAATAGGGTCCTTGTGCAGAGTACTAGGCACCACAGTGTTTTTTTCTAACAACAGAAGAGAGTTTTGGTATAAGGACAGGTTATGGATGTCGGTATACAGACAGAATAAGGCATAACAAATTAAAACACTCGTCTGAGATAAAAGGGTGCGGGGCTTTTACTATCCCACTGCTGGGTCTCTGTCCCCTCATCCTGGTCTATAAATATGAGTAAAAATATACCTATCAGTAATAATAGGTATACCTATTCGTACAAACCAGCCAAGAGCAAGTCGCCTCGCACACGATCGGTTCCGTACAATATTTTTGCTGACATTTTTTTTTTATTGGTATTCTCTTTTTGTTTTCAAAATTATATATACTTTTATCTGGTTTTTTATTGTTTACAACCTCTAGCTTCTGGATTCTAAGATAATACTGTGAATAATGCTACACATAGTGAATACTAAATAATTTTTTCAGCAATTATCGAACTAATCGCTCTATAAAATAGATCAAAGCGCTCAGATGCTCTTCCAACAATACCAAGGCAAAAAACCAAATACTTTCATATATATACTGTGTATTCTTCATTTTCTATATCTGTAACGTAGTAAGATGTGTCTGACTGATTGTTATTTAATTTCAGTATTTAATTACAGTGCATAGTAGGTAGTGTACAAGAAGCGAACAAAAAATAAAAGTGATCACTTTATTTCCTGGTTTTACTTATGTAATTCGAATTTTTGTGACGTGTCTAAGAGTCCTGTAAGGTCTAAAGGAAATAAAGCACTTAGATATTTGATGAGGTATTTTATTTTAATATCTCGAATAAATAATTTGGGTATATTTTTTTTAGTTCGTCTACATTTATTTATTTAAAAGTTCACAAAACACATTAAAACCCTTAACAACAACAACAAGTTTTCCAAAAACAATTAAATACACAGAATATTTTTTTTTGATAACAATCGTAAGCCATAAATAAAAAAATAAACAGTAAGCATAAACAGACCAATGTCCAGCAGTGGACTAATTTAGGTTGATGATGATGATGATGATGATAAACAGACCGCGTCAGAATTAAAGTAACCCCCATGCAAAACCCATGCTGGTTTAAATCCAAACCTGGTTGTAAACCATGCTGGCTTAAACTAAAATCTGGGGTTACTTAATTCTGACGCTGTCTGTGCATGCAAAACGGATTCATCCTAAGAACACTAAAACCAGGAATGTCTATTAAGAAGTCAGTAAAAATAAAATCAACTTTCAAGCAAATAATAAGCAAAGCCGCGTGAACCCCTAGTCTCGCATACAAAGAATTAATCACAGCCTCAATAACTACCAACCGGTATATCAAACAGTTATGGCAGCCACGGCGCGACTGGTTTGTCAACTTATTGATTCTTCTGCGATGAATGTACAGCTTTTTGCGCGGAGCCTTTGGCGGGTTAAAACGGGAAATTGACAAAATTGGGGTTACGCGGTTTTGTTTATTTGAGGACGATTTTTTCGGTACAAACACGAAGTTTGGTTTGAAAAGGTAATTAAGTTTAGGTAAGTTTGTATACCTAATTACCTCACTTGCATCCTTGTAAGGAAAAAAAGTAACTAATAAAATACATACGCAAATCGCACTAGCAAAGAAAACCTACATTTAAAATTTAAGAAGAAAACGGTACTAAACGCAAACATCACTAAAAAAAACTACTAGCTAACTACCCATGTATTACATTAAAGCATAATATTTTAAGTAGCTGAGATAGCAAGCTTATGAATATTGTATTATACGTTCTCATTTTAGTGAACTTTGTTCTTAGGTTAGTTAAAAAATTCTTTAAACTGAAACTGAAAATGACAGTTAGTTTCCTCTTCCAAGATTTTTCGCGCGTAAAAACGTAACGACTCAATAAACACCTAAGTAGGATAAATTGATCGATAAGTATTCTCGATTATATCGTATTCGTTCCCACGGGCGTGAAATAATCGATTTAACATCGATTTGACTTACAATCGGTTACAGCTCACAGCATCTCAAGAATGTAGTTCCGCACGCACTGGTGTTGGAAAAAACATCAGTGAGATGGATTGTGGAAAAAATGGCGCATTAACGCATTCACTGCCGCGTCTCAGAAGGATTGTGCTGCTGATGCTGTACGGCTGCGGAAAAATACAGATGTGCATCAAAATAATCCAACATATTCAAATTATTTATATGAGATATACTTATTAAAATATCTTATTACTTATTTGAGTTAGCCATAAAAATGCGTGCAACCTAAAATCCAATTTTGTCATTCTCACAAAATGTCACAAAATGGATTACCGCAAGCGTCAAGCGAATGGTCCGCAGGCTGTCTGTTATCTGATGCCCTCTATATAAATGCATCTAAAACTTACAAGCCCAAATTTTAAATCAAATTTTTGTACATTGCGGCAGTGTTGCGGTACAGATCTGCGACAGCCTTAAAGCCAATCACATCACATTTAAAATCCCTTAACTGGTACCTGCCCCACAAGTTTCAATAAACCGTTACATTATTGACAGGAAAAGTCTACTAATTGATAGCCGAATGAAGGTAAATAGAGCGAGCCGTATTACCTACGCATCAGTGGGCGCTGCCGTGAACAGATTATAGGCGCCAGTAGGCAGCGTGGTCTATTTGAGTATGGCTGGTTTGGTTTCGAGTTTAGGGAGTCTCGATAAAAAAGTTATGATGTAGTATTACAAAACTCTTTGGAGGGACAACTCTACTTGGCGTTGATACTGGCTGGAAATGCTGTGCAATCAGCATTTGAAATAAGAAACGTTATGTAGTCCTAAAGTCATCTTGGGGTCCCTTCCGGCCTCTGCGGACTTCTGCGTTGGCTAGCTGGTTCACTGGTAATGGTCCTTAGGAGAAATGTGTCCTCTCATTGTAATTCAAATAGGTGGCTCAATAAGAATAAATGCCGTCTAGTTGTGGTCTCCGTGTTTCAGTTCTTGTGGTTAGGAGCAGGGCTCGATCTAGCCTATAACTCCCATTTGTTCTATAGGACTGTGACGTCATAGAACTGTTCCCATTTTTTATCCCTGCAGTCCCATGGTAGAACTATTAAAACAAAACCTGGTCCATTTGCTATAGGTAGGTACTGGGTTGTCTTTTAACAATAGAGAAAATACTTTATTATATTTATCGCACACTAGATTCTTTCATTTCTAACCGTGCTTCGCTTACGATACCCGGTCAAACATAATTAACCTGTGGTTAAACTAAGGTTGACTGTCTGAAAATAAAATCCTGTATACACATTCCTGTGCAGTCAAGATTTCGGAGTCGACCCCCTACGTGCAAACGCAAATTGTGGCAACCCTAAATGAAAAGTCCTCCGGTTTTCTTGTCTATCTATCTATATATATATCTCTATTTTTAGTTCATTGGCTACACGTGTATCCAGCAAAAAAACTGAAATTGAGACATATCATGTGAAATATTTTATGAAAGACACGAGTGGTTTTGAAGATGACTACTACACACAAATAAAGTAAAATATATGTATTCAAGCAAACGTACAAACTCTAACTTTATAATAATTTTAATAGACACAGTAACCATTTTCAAGGGATGCTTCCGGTTATTGATCAATTAAGCTACTTGTATATTGTTTGCAACAGTCTGCAGCTCAATTGTATCGATTGTAACTACTTCTAGTTTGTTTCTATTATTTGATTGTAATTTTCTTTGTTAACATTTTTTCAAGAAACGTAAATACTAGCGCAGAACTGTCTCGACTAAAAAGTTTTACCACAGCTTTATTCTTCCGCGAAAGATTCCTGACATCTATTGAGTTCAGTAAACAGTTTTTTTTTTCGTAAAACGCTTCAATAAACAACTGGAGTGGTTAGTTTTTAGACCCACTTTTGTATTGAAAATCGCCCACTCAACTTATAATTATTTTAATAGCTCTTAAGCATCTTGCATCTGCATAGAAAACAGGCTTTGCTAGTTGTTTTACCTACTTGCATTCCCGTAACCAGTAACTAAGTAGAGCTTAGTTCTACACGGTAGCAAGAGTCTATGATAAGTAGTTGACACAGAGAAGCCGCTTTCTCAGGCCTTTTTAGGATATTTTCTACTTCCATGGGTACTACTTTCTTAGGGTGTTTTTCTTATAGTTTGGGTCTTATAGTGGTTTTTGTTATAAGTACCAGGTAGGATATGAGTCAAGAGTCATAGAGTTAAAGTCAAAAATATTTTATGAGTCAAATATGAGTTTTTGTAAATGAATGAATGAATGAACACTTTATTGCACATACAAAATAAATAATATAACTTACAACCAAATAAAATATAATAAAGAAAAACGTACAATAAGCGGCCTAATTGATGAAAGCAATTTCTTCCAGGCAACCTTATGACCAACAAAAGATAAAAGAGTAAATAAAGTAACTGGAGAGTAAAAATGTAAATGATCTGGTAGTCATCTTAATAACGATTTCTAATAAGTAACATGAACTGTGCAAGAAATTGTCAAGCAGTATAATTTAATTAAGAAATCTTGTAGGTTTTCATCGTGTGTTAATGAAAAAAATATCTTTATTCACAAAATAAAATTACAATCAGATAATAGAAATAAATTAGAACTAGTATTTACAATTGAAACAATTGAGCTACCTGTCTGTTGCAAACAATCTACAGCTACCTCAACCAATAATGAAAAAATTAGACAGGAAGAAAATATAAATGTTAGACAACTCACATAGCATCACCTTTCCCTAAGCTGAGCGAGCAGATCTCTAAGAAAAGTTATTAAATTTTTGGTACATTAAAGAACAAAATAATTGCTTTTTTTGTTAAGTCCTATTGGTGGTGCAGGCACAAAAATCCATCGCTCTAACAAAAACCCAAACTTAAAATTCTTGTAAGCGGAAACTTATTTTATATTGTTTGTAAAAACAAAATGGAGACGGCTTTAGCATAATTTACATAGATACGCTACGAGCTTCAAGAAAAACTCGCGGCACTACACACAGGTTGAATAGTTGGAAAATAAATTTTCTATACAAAAACACATTGGTTAGTCCACTGAAGGTTAGGCCTAGCTAGTTAGTTATTTTATTATTTGTATATTTATATATTTATAAAATCTTATCATAATTTAACATTTGAACATTCTCTAAATCCGTTAGGATTTGTGCAGAATGCAGAATTCCTCGGGTATAAATACAATAAAATTAAGAAGTGTATTTACCTACGTGCGAATAATAATATGTATCTTCTATCACACTTATTTTAGAAAAATAAGTATAAGTATGTATGTACTTAAACATAACACAATGTTTAAAGATAAGTAGGTATTACCTACTTTCAAATATGTACATATCCAACGATCTTATCCATACCAGCTTGTCTAGCATAGATCGCGATAAGACCGCCAATTATCACTTAAGTTATAATGATATAATTATTCTTAATTTTATGTGTGCAATATTTTTTTTTTCTATCTTTCTATCTATCAATGTAAACCAACATTGACCATTGACAGTCAATGTTGCAAAACAAGCTCAACACCTTACACACCCGTGTATCACCTGATATTTGCTATTCCTATCCTCAGTACGTGTAAACAGTAACAGCACGCTATACATAATACATGCGTTCGTGTAATCGGTGCACTGTCAAGCATTTTGTAGCGAAATGTATTGGAGTCACGAGAAAATCGCTGGGGAGTAAACAAATACGGTATGTAAGATATGTTGGGATAGAAAAATGAAAGTTTCAGTATAAATTTCGATGTACACGCAAGTTTATCGTCATACTCATCGATGTAAGTAAAATTCGGGAGATTCGGTACTAGCTTCTTGAAAGTGTAACGCTCAAGTTAGGTCCGATTAGGTCCACTCACCTCAGCCATTCGTCGGACCGCCGTACTTTGAAATGGGTGGATATGGGTGATTTACTGATCAAAAATCTGTAACATCTTTATTTTTAATCTTATCAACTTGAAATTTTGCACACAAGGAGCACACATTATAAGAATTTTATCGATATCACTTTCAACCAAAACTAGTGTTAGCTCGCGGTTTTACTCGCATTTTATTTTACGATTCCGGAATTACACCAAATAAATCTGATGGTTCGATTTAAATGTGATGTAAATATATGTACATATTTGTAAAATATTTAAGCATAATATATAAATGTTTAATAAAAATATATATTACAAAAGCGAAAGTAAGTAGCGAAAGTAACTTTACACGCATAAACGGCTGAATGGATGTTAATGAAATTTTGCAGGGAGATAGACGGTATCCCTGAAACGGGCATAATTTTTATCCTTTCTAAGCGCTTGCGAAACCGAGGGCAGAAATAGTAGGCCTAGTTTCCTATATGTATAAAAAGCGGTCAAATATCCACATACAGAAAAAAAAACTTCAAGTTACTATGGTATAAATGAATTTTTAACCGATAAAAAATTTTCTGCTACGTGATATTCGTTATTTTTAACTTGCTTTCATCCAAAATTAGTTTCAAGCTAAGTTTTATTTTATTTTATTGTAAGCTTAATAAGTTGTTATTATTTATACACAGATTGCACACCGTAAAACCGGTAGGAATACATTGACTCGCATAATAAATACTTTACTTTACTTGCAATAAGCGATGCTTTACTTTACTTTACTATAAAAAGTCTGCAATCGTGAGAAGCCCACGCAGCAATCGGGCGGAATAAACTCGCTGATCAGTCGCTGAGCCATAGTCAAGCTATTAAAAAAAAAGTTAAACAAGATGGCTGGACAGTTTCAATCCAATAAATCCAAGATTCCAGCAATTTTCCTGGCAAACATAATAGCTCTCTCAATTAGACTTTATTTATTGCTGATTAAGATTCAATTTACTGTCAATCAAGCTGGTCGTGATCAGAATGCCGCAATTGACTTCGAGTATCTCACAGGATTCCTTTAGTTTTCACTTCCGGTCGGGGCGGAAATACAAAGGGTAATGGCGGTAATAGGTACCATAGGGCATTTACTGTATGTCCAGTTATTATTGCTAGAATACTGTGAAACACATTTAAAGTATGCGTGAGATCAAAATTTGATAGACCATTTAATGGTCTATTGGGGATAAATAATTTATAAGTCACAATTATGTAGGTAATGCAAAAAAATAAATGTCCTACGTATTATAAATGCGAAAGTTTGTGTGAATGTTTGTTACCACGTATCTCCGTAACTACTTAAACGATTTGGATGAAATTTAATTAGAATTATACACTGGCTAATCTTATTTGCAAAATTTACCTTTTTTGTCAACTGTATATTATTATTATTATTTATTTGTATTAGTGTACTGTATAACTGCTGTCTGTATGTGTGTGTCTGAAGACGCAAATAAAGATATAACTATCTATGAAATAAAAAAACAGTCAATACCAACAGTACCTACCTACATATATTATATCCACAGACATAAAGACATCCAAAATGTGTCTATTATCTATCTATCTTTTCGGTCAAATGTGTAATTTTTTGCCGAATCGCTATACACTATACTAACTAAACACTATACCTATTCAGCTATTTGGTTGCTTTCAAAAGTTTTAATGAAAATGAAAAATTACAAATTTGACCACCAGCTTACCTTATAACAAATTAAAATCTGTTATTCGAAAAAGCTCCTTAAAAAACGAAAGAGGCCCTAGTTTTCTTTTACTTCTCAAAATGACGTCAAAGAACCAAAGAACCAACATTCTTTCTTATGTATTGAGATCATTCCCCCTAAGACTAAGCCAATATATATATATGGCTTCCTTTCTTTCGTAAGTAATGTAATGAGATTTTGCGTTAGTCGGTTGAAAGACTTCTTCCATACATATTGTTTACGTATGAAGTTTATAAGGGCTATAGGGTATAACGTTGCGTACGGACCATAACTTATTTTTGATAAAATTTTATTTCAAATAAATGTACATAAATGTACTATTTAGTACACTAAGTAAAATAATTGTGCATAATGTATTTTGGAGTTATATTAAATTTAAGGTGGTCCGTATGAAACTTGTCGTTCTGTACGGACCACGGCGCATTTTGCATTTTTTTGGATTTTTTTTACAGGACTATCAGAAAGTGTGCTATATATTCAAATTTCATCTTGATCTGTTCAGTAGTTTTGGGGACCCTAGGTAACAAAAATTTCACATTTCACAAACTTTCGCATTTATAATACTTATTAGTAAAAAGAGTTTGTTATCATATTCAGCCTATATTAGTCCACTGCTGGACATAAAATCTTCCGTAATCACCGCAATAGCGCAATGTCTTCAGCTTGCCGCATCCAGCATCTGCCTGCAGACTTCCACAGGTCGTCATCCCACCTGGCCGGAGGGGATCCTACACTAGGTATGTTCGCCGATAACCTTAAATATATCGGCTCAATGTTGGTGGAGCAAGCGGTCCTTGATCCGTAGAAAGTCCCAAAAATTTTTGACTGTTCCAGTAGTTGATGCAGGTAAAATTGGCAACCTATTACCGCACAGAGTAAAAAGATTGGAGGTTCAGGAATCGTTAATTGTTTGGATAGTAAATAAAATTGTAAAGAACAATGGCAAGAATTATGAGCTATCATGTGGAAAGATCCCATGGGTATCAATCGATAGCTCGGGAAATTCTGGATAAAACTGTATATTTAGTTTTTCCATAATTTTTGCACGAAAAATTAAATTAATTTTTGAAAATGTGGATGAATAGCAATTTGGACGAAGCTAGGGTGATAAAAACTCGTAGAATCCGCCATTTTGTTTTTGACGTTGACAGTACTACCAACCCTTCCTGTCATTATTCTGTTTGTGATCCAATCCGCGCGCTTTTGTAATGTTTTTGTTGACAAAATAATTTTCGAAATAAACTTATCAGAATAATACTACCGGTTAAAGATGCGCGACTGCGAATGATCTGGCTAGTCGAATGATCTACAACTACTAATTTACTTAAATAAAATCCAAGTGTAGCTAATGTTGTTTGTGAGTAATTTCACAAAAAGTTGTACCTAGGCATGTTATAGAAACTCGTCTCAAAGAATATTTTTTTTCGTGGGTGCCTAATAACTACAATACCCTTTGCCATTGTAAGTTATTATATTATTATAAATCGAGAGTTTATTTTGTTTTTATTGTTTACCTAATTCATTTACTTATTAAGTTTGCCGGTATGTGCCTTGCTTATTCTACATAACATTAGGTATGTACCTATAGTAAAAGTTAGTTCCCATAAACTCCGTAGGTATGTGCAGTGTTTGTATCGTACCATTACTAAAATTCTCTCTTACATTTTAGTTAGTGATACCTACAAACACTGATCATTCCTTTCCCTCTATAAATAATGTGTTTATTTTTCAGGTATTTAACTATATGACGTTATAGAGGAAACCGAATAATTACCTACAGATAATGGAAAAAGATACTAAGATAAGAATTGAAAGAAACCAAACCCCAAGAATGAATACTTACCCTAAGTACCTATTCTAGAAATGTACAATTTAGGACCAAGTTTTTTTCGTCTATGAGTCTACTTGCGCGTATTAATAAAATTATACGATTCCACTGACCAGTTACTTGATTTAATATGCTTTCTTATCTTCTGTATACTATATACTAGCCAAACTCGATGTAGAATATTGGTTAACAAATCACCCATACTTAACCTAAAATTCACTGTGTTGCCACGTCTTTTTAAACTCAATTTACACAACTGGTCGATTTGTGATCCTTCCTTCAATAAATATTGCTTACAATTTATTATACTTATCTGAAACTCGACACCAAGCAAGTGAGTTTTAGTTTTGTTAGTCGACACTTTTGTAAACAAACCACGACTGGTTTGTTTACAAATATTCTACATCATGTTTAGCTAGTGAATAGATATATTATTGGTAAAGCTAGAATAACGTAGAACACTCGATCCTTCTTCTGAGATATTAGGTAGGACTTATTTCAAAATTATCTACTTTGCTACCAAAAAACATTTAGGCATGACGAATACACCTATAGGGAACTCGTAAAGTTGAAGACTCCAAAACCGTTTATGTGCACACAGCAAGAGAAACCGCTAAACTACACTTGTTGCAAGACAACAGAAGCTGCTCGGTGCTTTGGATTGGAATCTTTATCTGTTCATCGCTATAATTGGCGATTAATGTAGGTGGGTCCGACTTTTACTGATAAATAAATAAAATAAATAACGGATAATTGTATGTCTTCACTTCAGGTAAGTACGGTCCGATACCTACAATACAAAATGTGTAGTTTAAGAATCGAAAAGTGCTGGGGTAAACGTGTTCTTGTCTTGAGTGGAGACCGCGACTAGGCAAACGTAGTGTAGGACGCAATTGGTAGGCAGATGCTGGATACGGCTAGCTGAAGACAGGGCGATATGGCGCTCATTACAGAAGCGAACCTATGTCCAGCTGTGTACTAATATAGGCTGATGATGATGGCCTTAACGCCACCGGTAGGTTTAAGGATTTTATTTGAACAGAACAGGTAGGTGTTTCACGTTCTTGGAACGAATTGTGAAGCCGTGGCAATACGCCTAAGCAGGTTTAAGTTAGCTGGGCTAGGTAGGTAGTTATACAGGTTGGGTACCTACCTACCTATCTAGTTCGAAAAACTATCCTTAAATGTAGCAGGGCGTATGATGTTGACGTGTTACCTTCCAAATTATTAGTTAGCTATTTTCATCCATGGCCGATAAACCTACTCTATTCTACATACCAACTGAAAAAAGGAGGTTGGTTTTAATCCTGTCCCTAACCTGAAACTAACCTCTAGAATTGAAACCTTTTTGGTCACCCCGCCGCCATTTGCAATGAGGAGTCGAACCAAAGGACATGAAATTATTCTGCCAATCTTCAAAAAAATATTTAATTTTTTCTGCAAAAATTACGGAAAAACTAAAAATGCAGAGTTCCTCAAAATTTTGAGATGAATCGAATGGTATATTTCATATCTTTCCTCAAATTTTTGGGACAGACCATAAGGGAAAGTTGCCATTGTTCTTTACGTAAGAAAAAAAAAACTGTACACTCAATAAAAATATGACATTTATTAATCCTTCACATAGAAATAGAAATGATTTTATTTGCAGCACAGAAACACAGCTAATATTAAAACTAACAATAAAACACGCAAAAGAAAGATACTTGCTCGAGTCACGAAACGGCCTAGCCTCAATAGCTTTTGGGAACGGGCCTCAGACTGCGTTTCCACCAGAGATGCGTAGCTAGGAATGTGTTTTTAACAAACAATAGAGTCGCTTCATTTACCTAGCCTCGCTCATCGCAGCTCTGGTGGAAACGGCTCCGCGGAGCGAGGTTTTGTACATACAAAACAAGGGAAAGATTTGTGCAAGGGATGTGTTGCGAGGGATATGTCCAAGGGACGCACGCGGGAAAAAGAATAGCAAACACTAGACGGTGGTCCTACCCTAGCCTTGCTCGCTTATCTGAAAAGAGTCCATGTCACATCTCTGGTGGAAACATTCACGTCGTTACACAGCCTTGCACCGCTCAGCTACCTCGCACATCTCTACTGGAAACGCAGCCTTAACGGGTCCCTTACTAACCAAAACCTTGCCGTCAATTCATCGATGACACAAAAAAAGTGAACATACGCCTTTGAAAATCAAAACACAACTCAAGCACGCATAAAAGACTCATGTACGAACACGAATAAAAGACATATTCGAACAAATAATTCTTTCAACACGACCACAAATTATCGATGCAATCTTGATACAAAGAGACGACAAAATGTTTAGCACAATTCTATTCATTAACAAGCAAAAAGCGATTGAAGACAACAGTTATCTCGGCGTGATCTGGGGTTTGTGGAGTGGGAATATTAAACGGTGAGCGTTGTATGAACAAAAAACGTGAACAGGTAATACAGGGCGCCACGGAAATGGTGTAATACTAAGCCGAAAGGGAGTGATTCTGGACATCGAGGCGGTCAACGATTGTTTTACGATTTTTGGAATATCGAACGGTTTTGTACTTTTTTGAAAGAATGGCAGAAGTTTTTTCACAATTTTCGTGTTAGTTTATTACGTGTCTTTTTCATTATTATTATTAATTTAAAATTTCAAAGGATTAACATATTTTTTTCAAAAATCTATTTTGTAGTTTGTGATATCTTTAAAAAGCTTATTTTAAATGCCTCTGTAAAAGTTTTATATTGTATAGTGTAGGCAGAGATGCGAAGTTGCTCTTTTAGCTCACCATCGTGGCCAAAAAGAGCAACTTTGCATCTCTGCCTATACCAAATAAAACTTTTACAGAGACATTAAAAATAAGCCTATGATAGGAATCAACAACTGCAAAATTGATTTTTGAAAATTCCGGTGGCACTGTTTTGGGTCGGGTGACAGACAGAACGTGGTTGGTATATTCTTTAAGAAAGTTTTCTTAAAGAATATACCAACCACGTTCTGTCTACCTAATTTCTTTACTCCTCTAAAACTCCATGTTATCGATAGACCAGATTTATCGATATAAAGTTGACAAAGTGTCGACACTTTGGGGGGTCGATAAAAAACATTTGACAGATGTTTTTCGTTATTTTTCGATGCCGATACTCATTTTATGAATGAGTGGGTCTGTTTGGGTTATAAATGGGTTTGAAATTAACAGTTGTTTGGGGACAAAAACTACCCATATTGTTATCTAGGAAAATTAATAACGTTTTAGAAATTGTGATTTACTTTAAGCAGCATTATCTTTTAAGATCGCTTATAAAACAAAAAAGATTAGTAAAAAACTAGGGATTGGTCCCGGGAATTCCCGTTCCCGAAATTCCCGGGAATTCCCGAAATTTTTGGCTGATTTAAGAACCGGGAAATCCAAAATCATTTCCCGGGAAATTTCGGGAATTTCGGGAAAAATATTTTAACTTTTATAGCATTACCGAAATAACGCAACTCAACATATTTCACTTCCTCTTATAGCATTTCACATTATTAGGTACCTAACCTATGCGGTATTAGGTAGGGTTGACATGATTTGTATCACTTGATATAAATTAATTGTTATTTTCCCTGCAATGAAAACAGAGAGCAATCAAAAATGTATGAGAGTGCCCAAAATTGAGCTTCCGTGTAGGTACACATGCACAATGTACCTGCTTTATTGGTTGATGATTGAGGAAATTCTCCGAAATTAATAATTACATAAAGTTCAAATAATGCGAGTCGTCGAAAAAAAAATGCTTAGCCAACGTATTTGCGGCAAGTCATATCTGTTTTTGTTTGGAAACGTGGAAAATTTCAGCCCTATCTGTTGAGTCGTTTTGGCGTGAAGAAGGAACGGTACAAACTTTCATATTTATAATATATTTTAATATTATTAGCTGCGCCCCGCCGCTTCGCCTTCAGTTATTTAAATATACTTTATAGTTTATTTATACTGAGTTTTTAGTGAATCTAACCAAGCAACCTATAAAAACCTTAAAACTGTATAGACCAAAGCGATTATTATAGAAAAAAAAATATTAAATTAAATAATTCCGATTTAAATCAAATTAATCGTATTTTCTTTTTTAACCATGATTTTTATCAAACCTGGTATTAGAAATGTTAGTTATGGCTATATTAATTTTGATCTGTAATAAATATAATTTTTAGGTCCATGTCTATTGTCCCCTCGTTAGACAACAAGCCTTAAGGCTTTTCTTGCTATAGAGCCGTGACTGAAGCCAGCTCTACATATTCGATTGCTGCCATCTTGCTCAGCAAAGTACCTTGCTGAGCAACATGACAGCAATACTCCATGAAGCTGGACTTGAGCTTGGCAAAGAGAAAGCACCAGAGTCAAGTGCATTGCTGCAATTTATTATCCTTTTTGTGCATGTTATTCTGATCGGCTCTGACTTCTGAACCTGTAAAGCGCGATGATCTCGCCTGCGTGGGTATTATTAGGTAAAAATACCAGATACCAGCATCTGGTATCAGGTAGAGAATGCAAATGTATTCGTACACTTCTTCGAACACAACGAATCGACCGTTTACGGCTGGCAGAAATAAATGCATAGTAGAAAGAGACCTCTGAAGTACCCCGACGACGTTGATCGCCAATTGATTAGACGAACAGTCATCAACATTGACGACCGACACGAATGGAAGTCACAATCCAATTTAATTTATTTTTTTAATACCGTGGGCTAACAAAGAACACTTAGTCCAATTTTATATTTGTCTCCGTTGAGCCTGGCCACCGTGGCGTAGTATTTGGATAGAAGAACATTATATTGTTTATTATCAGGGTACGTAATAAGGTATTTTTAGATTGATGTTTTCGCTTAGAGGACTCGAAAAACAACGGGAGCTCCTCGGTGTCACTCTTACAACAACTCTGAACTTCTGTACAGTCTGTGTAAGTATTTTTTATTGGATTAAAATGAAGAAACGAATCAAAGCTAAAACGGTGGCCACGAAGCTAAGCGTCTCATACTATACGAGATCAGGCGATATTTCACACAAGGATAGCTCAAGTCCGGCCTCATGGAGTATCAGCAAAGCACTTTGCTGCGCAACATGACAGCAAATTAATGTGTTATGCTGGGTTCAGTCACGACTCTATAGAACGAAAAGTCTTCAGGCTTATTGTCGAACGAGGGGACAAAAGACATGGACCTAAGATTTTTTTATTCATTTTATTAACATCTCAAAAGAAATACAGCTTTAAGTAACATACCTAATACCGCATAGGTACCTGATATCAGCGAAATGCCTAAAAAGGACGTGAAGTATATTAAATCATCTTATTTCGGTAGTGGTATAACAGTAAAAATATTTTTTCGAAATTTCCCGGGAATTCCCGGGAATTCCCGGTTCCGACTTTGAAATTTCCCGGGATTCCCGGTTCCTCGAAAACGACCCGATTTTGGAATCCCTATAAAAAACCTATGAGAACATAGAGCTTCAGAAACAAAGTCAAGTTATTCAAAAGCAATGATATTTAAATTTTTACTAGACATAGGTAATTACGTCTTTATTCGGGTTAAAACTTAATTCGAGTTAAACATTAACTTTTGTCTTTAATCGGGTTTAATATTTTTTTAGTTCTTAGTTTATTTTTTAGGACAGTGAAAGTGCTACATTCATAGCGATTTGTAGTAGTAGGTAGGTACACTATACACTAGCCAAACTCGATGTAGAATGTTTGTACACAAACCGTCCATACTTAACCTAAAATTCACTCTTTTGCCGCGTCGTTTTCTACGCAATTTCTAATGACTTGTCGATTTGTAATACTTCTTTCAGTAGTATTGCTTCATTATATCTGAAACTTGACTTCAAACAAGTGACTTAATTGTGTCATGGTTTGTTTACAAACATTTTACATAAAGTTTGGCTAGTGTATAGCTACGGTATCCTTTGTTTTTCATACGAAACATTTTTCGATATTCGAGATTTGTTACTATTGACATATTCAATTCGGAACAGCGCATTCTTTTGCACCCAACAATACACCTATGCTTTTTTACCAGACGTTCAGAGCTCGTCCCGGTTCCTGGTGTCACCAAGACCAGGTCAGACTGAAAACCAGCGCTGTTTTGTACCCAGGTTCAAAACAGCATAAAGCTGAGTCTGATCCGTTTTGGCTCACCTCGACAGCACTGGCACACCTAGGTATTTGTTCTTAGAGTAGGCTAGGTTAGTGTGCTTAATGTACATAATCACTTTTTATTATGCAATTGTTTTGTACCTTTAAGTTTTAAGTTTTAAGTATTAATTCTACCTACTTTTAAGTTTTAAGTATTCATTGTAAATTTGTTTTTTTCTTATACCTACCTACTTGTCTGTTTGCTTGTATTTTGTGCTGTCCATTTGTAAGCCAAATAAACTATATATCTATCTATCTATCTACTACCGTGAGCGAAAAACTCGAAATAATTTTTAACGATGTTTTTTATTTTTCTGCGGTAGATTAGATACCTGGAAAGGCTACCGCAATTACTGCTAACCAACCAGGTGTAAATCTTTACATATTTAATATCACTTTAAAACACCAACGAAATAAATTTAAAAACATTCAGCAATTACCGTGATGTGATGTGACAGGAATAACTTGTCATTCACAACGTACGGTGGAATATAGTGCAAAAAATATTAAAACTATTCTGAACTTTAAGTCGAAGGGGTAAGAACCATGTGAGTTACAGGTTTTTAATTGGTTTTTGGTCCAAGTTATAGAAGACGGGAGTTATTGACAGATGAATGATGGATTGTTTTTTGAATGCGCATTTTGATGTGTGGTGTTATTAGAGGCTCATTAAAACGTTTTCGTTCACACCTTTTTTATGATTAAAAAAAAACGGAAGCTGATAACTTGAGGGTGATATTTATAGCCAGGAGAAATATTGCGAGACATCATCCATTATTACACGCAACCAATTCATTTATTTCCTTTTAAAATTTAAAGCGCTGGTATTATAGATTAAATGTATAGTTACAATTTATTTCGTGATGTGACTTTAGACATTACTTGTCAAATGTCACTTAAGAATAGTGAGATTTTAGTTTGAAGTATTCTCATTTAGGGCACCACATTTACGACACCTACTTTATTCCCAGCTAGGGCACCCGGGTTTTGATATAACTAACTGTAACTTTTGCTATTAGATGTCGCCGTCTGTCTGTCTGTCCGTTTATCTTATATCATAAGATAAACGGACGGATAGACAGACGGCGGGGCTTAGTGTTTAAATTTTATTAAAGTTACATTTATATATTTAAGCGATTTTTACTATTTTCTGCGTTCTGCAAGGAACTAAACTACCAGCAAAGTAGTTTTCCACAAATCTTTAACCATTTTCTATGAACCCATGTTACAATAAATTAATTTAGTAAAGCAGCTTTTGGTTATATTATGTTGATTTTTAGAAATAAAGCTCTTATATATTATTAATTGCTCCAAAAGTAGCACCAAATCGAAATTTGTAAAAACATGGGTTCATATAAAATGTTTTATTATTTATGGAAAACTACTTTTACGTCGACCTCCGTGGCGCAGCGGGCGAAGGTCCGCCTGCGACGCAGGAGGTTGCGGGTTCGATTCCCGCCTCGGACAAATTTGTGTACGATCTGCAGAAATTTGTTCTGTTGAAGAAACACCCATTTCTATGTCTATTAAAAATATCTATCTATGTAGTGTATGGTATTAAGTATATCAGTTATCTAGTACCCATAAGCTCTGCTTAGCTTGGGGCTAGATAATGATGTGTGAATTGTCCAGCATTATTTATTTATTATTATTATTTATTACTTTTCAAGTAATTTAATTTCTTGCAAAACGCAGAAAATATTAAAAACTGCTAAAATATTTGAATTTCGTACGAATCTATGTCAGATGCTGTGTGGTGCCAGCTTAGAATTTGCACCACCCCAACTCTTCCCGCGGGTGTCTTAAGAGGCGACTAAGGGATATCCACAGGGGCGGGCAGCAGCGCCCCCGGCAGAAAAATTCTACCTCCGAACTGCGATCCCCAACCCACATGCGAAGCGTGGGGATTATAGGCACTACCCCTTTAAGATAAAAACTAACAAGGCGCTCATCAGGGGGAGCTCTGCGTCCAGCAGTGGACCAGTAAATGCTGTTGAGGTAAGTAGGTAAAGATTTAAATTCGAGGTTGTGGCGCGGCGTTGCGGGTTCGATTCCCGCCTCGGGACAAATGTTGGACGATCAGCAAATATTTTTTCAGGGTGTACTGGATGTTTTCTATGTATAGTAAAAATATCTATCCATTTAGTGCATTGTATTAAGTATATCAGTCATCTAGTAGGTACCCATAACACAAGCTCTGCTTAGCTTGGGGCTAGATGATGCTGTGTGGATTGTCCAGCATTATTTACTTATATATTTAAATACGCGTATGCTTCCAACTTAAAGCTATGAGTACACGACAAGGTTTATTTGTCGGGACGGCATGCAACCGATCAGGTTACAGCTCCAGGAAACCGAGTGATTTCACTAAAATATTATGTTTTATGATGTGGTGATATGATAATCCCCAACCGCATGCCCAGCGTGGGGATTATGGGCATTACCCCCATGTGATAGAAGCCAATAAGGCGCTTATCAGGGGTAGGTCTGTGTCCAGCAGTGGACCGATACAGACGTTTGAGGTTGAGGTTGTGATAATACTCGCACGATATTATGATAAAAACATAATATATTTTTAGGGTTTACAGATTTATTGGGTTTTAATTGATGTAGAATATACATACCAATCGAATCAAACAAAGGCTTTTAATCCCACTTAAAAGTTATCATGGGATATAAATAACCTTAAAACGTTGCTATGGAAATGTTTGGAGGTAATTTAACAGATTGATGGGGTTTTATTGATATGGAACATACCAAGATTGGAAAGTTTTTCCCCCTTAATGATGAATCTTAATGGGGGAAACTGGAATTGATCTTTTTTAGATTCCGCTTTTCCCCCTTATGAGGGATATTTAAGCGGGAAAATGGAATTCATTTTTTTAATTCCAGGGAAAACCGGAATTCATTTTTTTAAATTCTGGTTATCGACCTTATCTTTCAAATACGGTTTTCCCCCTAGGGGGATTTCAACCAAAAGTAGACATTTAATAATGCTTATATTTTGTGACCTGTAATGTACTTATTCCATTACAAGAACAAAATTTATAATTTAAAAACCCCACGACAGATTTTCATGAAACATGACTAAGAACACTCGGGATAAAATTATCCATGACACAAAAAAAAACTAAACGAAAATTGGTTCATCCGTTTGGGAGCTACGATACCATAGACAGATACACAAATACACAGACAGACACGTTAAACTTATAACACCCCTCTCTTTTTGCGTCGGGGGTTAAAAACTATACCTACCTCCATCCTACTTCCTATCCTACTAATATTATGAAGCAGAAAGTTTGTGAATGTGTGTGTTTTGTTGTTTGTCTGCATTTCTGTTACCTAAGATCTCCAAAACTACTGAACAGATCAAGATGAAACTTAGCGTACGTTTAGAGCAAAGCCTAACTTAAATAATAGGCTTTTCACTATACCGAAAATAGGCGTGCGAAGCCGCGGGACGAAGCTTGTTGGTCATATAATTTTCCACTATGCCGCTAAAGCCGAGGTAATTTTCTGTCAAGTCTGCCTGATGGTGTGAAAGGCCTCGGCAATGCGCTCTGTGCCGCTGCCTTGCTAAAAGCATTTGCTTAATTGTAGAAGATTTGTCTGAGGTGTACCTCTACTTCGTTGAGCTTCGTTTAGATTGGTTTAGTTGCGACTTGACTCTACTAACATCCATGTTCCTATTGTGTCACCTAGCCAGACAAGCCTAGGGGTGAGGAAATAAAAGAAGAGATAAAGTAACAAGAATTTAATAATAAGTTGGAAAAGAAAGGGGGTTCGTAGGTCGGCCGGGTCAAATTTCGCAATAGTTAGCTAAGTAGTTCGGTAACCGCACGCTCCTTCAGGGCAATCCCGTCCGCCGCTGCGCCAGTCCAGGAATCCGCGTCAGGAATGGCGGCGCCTCCAACCGTCGTTCGTCCAAGTAGTGATTGGCGGGAAACGGGCAGCTTCGGCGCTAGGGTCCTCTCTCGTTCGCAGGTCAATCAAGGAATTTTTCCCAGTAGGGACTTTGTTCTCCCAGTAGGGACTGTTTTCTTCCAGTAGGAATGGTGTTCTTCCAGTAGGGTCTTTGTTCCTGGAAATCCAGACCTAGGATTAGGGACACGCCAGCGTAAGGGGTTTGTAGGGGACGCCTGGGGATTGTACGGTAGGACCGAAAAGACTAGAAGCTTCCCCAAGGCGAAGAGAATTAAGAGGCGGCGTTTACAGTGCTAAGATAGAAAGAAAAAGGTTGAACGCTTCTATAGAGATTTAAAAACTAGCCGTTAAGTAATAAATAACAATACGCAGCTTACCCAAGATTGGGAACACTAATACACTGAATTTAGTAACACTACTGTGTAGGATAGAGGTAGTAACAACCTAGTATCTAGGTACTTGCTTTTATTATCTAGATTAGGGTCGAGTTCAAATAAGTAAGTGACCGTTATGTCAATGAACAAAGGAACGTAGGTTCAGTTTAAAGCTCAGTTCGTGTCTGCCCGCTTGTCGACTCGCGAGTGAGCGCTCCCCACTCCCACGGCACGCGTGGGGCGGGACCGCAGCGCAGCGCGTTGCAAGGTCACGCGCAATAAAGTAATAAGATTTTAAAATGCCAACCTAGGTACGTAGATGTTTATTATATTAAGTATTAAAATTGATTACGAGAAAATACAACGTTACATTACCCCCTTTCCAAGAAAAGGATTTTTACTCTCAATAAAATCCGACAAAACTCAGAGCCTGCTCAGCGAAATAACAACTAAATACACTAACCTAAGCACACCTCATCTTTCATAATAATTATACATCCATCTCTTACATTCCGACCTTTCATAAAAACAACCAATTTATCTAGTTTATAAATTGACGCAACCTTATAGACAAAAAAGAGTGTTTGGCATAAAATCGCCTAACACTCAAGTGTAATAATTGAAAGATGTTAAAAAAAACAAGTACTGTACTTAATGAAAAGTAGGTAGGTACCTATCAAAAACAGCATTATGCTTTAAGTCATATGAGCAGAAGTTTTACACGAATTCATGAAATTAAACCAAACATTAGATAGAAATGAAACTGGAAATTAATGAGTATGGACAACAGAACAATAACAAGTTACTACAGTACGAAGTTGAGTAAGTGTTATAAAAAAATGTTAAGAAGATTCGGCTGACAACAATATTTTATTTAGCAAGTAGGTAGGTAATTATGCCAAGTTTTCAACTAGGTTACAAGGGATCTAGTAAAAAAACAATTGTCATCGCAGTGGCTACAAGGGACGCCACCCGATGTCAGAGTCAACAACTCATGGTATAAATTACCTGAATAGATAAGTTCTCGCCGTGGTTACAAGGGGACCACGGTAAGGGTTTTTATATGTACCTAAGTAATCTACAATAGCTAAGAAAATAAGTAGCCTCTACAGCCTATATTAGTCCGCAGTTCGGTGGTAGAAATATTGTTCTGTAGGGGGCGCTGCTGCTAGCTCCCAGTTGATATCCCTTAGTCGCCTCTTACGACACCCGTGGGAAGAAACGGGGTGGTGTTATTCTAAGCCGGCACCACACAGCTAAACGATAAGACAAGTAAACAAAAAAAAATAACGAAATCGGGCTACCAGATACACACAATAAGTAACCTAATAAAACAAACATGTTATAATAATAAAAAAAAATTAATGAGAACCAGTAATCTTCAGATCCTTAATATGCCAGTCGCCTAGGTCACGACCCTTCATATCTTCTAAGATGTAAACTAAAGGAGACTTTTTAATTTTTACTCGACATTTTATGAATTTTGGCGCCAGCTTTTTACTAAAGTATGCATCTTTGTCACTCTGAAAGTAACAGCGCTTCCAGACAATATCGCCTTCGCTAAATTCTGCTTCTTTGCGACGCAAATTGTAGCGCTGAGTATTTTTTACATGAGCGTGCCACAAGGCAGTTTGAACCTTATCGAAAATTCCACTTAAGTGACCAAGATTTTCAGCATATAAATCTCGAGGCAAGTAGATTAAGTCATTAGGGTTATCGTTATCTAGAAAATGAGATCCACATGTAACCAATTCTCTGCCGTGTACTAAAAACGACGGCGTAAAGCCTGTAGTTTCATTAATCGAATTGTTCATGGCAAACTGTATTTGAGGTAGGTTAAGATCCCAAGTTCTATGATCTTCGTTGACAAAAGTAGATATAGCTGTAACAATAGTTTTGTTATATCTTTCTACTGTGTTTATTTGAGGTGTATACTTAGGAGTAAAATTGACACGAGGTACTTTATATTTTTTGAATACGTTTGCCAATTCACGACTAATAAATTGGCAACCATTATCAAGTACGACTGTTTGAGGAATGCCGTGGACAAGAAAGACATCGTTTTCTAAATGTCTACTGACAAGATCAGCAGTAGCCCTACGAAGAGGGAAAAGAAGACAGTATTTAGAAAAACAGCAGGTGACAACAAAAATATACTTATGCTGTTTTCTAGTGTTAGGAAGAGGACCAACCAAATCAATTGACAGTACCTGAAATGGTCGAGACACCTCTTTTGGTCTACCCATCTTTCCCAAAGTACCAGATGTAGACAATTTGTACGCAAGGCAAGTATCACAGGAAGAAATAAATTTTACAACGTCAGCATGCATACTAGGCCAGTAGAAACGAAGTGCTAAACGTTTATATGTTTTAAACACGCCGAAATGGCCAGCTGTGGGTTCTGCGTGACACTGAGATATAATTTGTTTTCGCAGTTCCTTGGGAATCACTTTCTTCCAGTCAAACTCCGCCGTAAGAACATTTTTAATTTTCATATACCTATACAAATCATTACCTTCCACTCTATAGTTAGGAAAACTGGCCGATGAGTCCTGACAGCCATTGAATATGTTAAGATACCAATCATCCTTTATTTCTGAGACTGAAATAGAAGGAACATCCGAATTTGCAATAGCTGCAATAGGACACCTAGAAAGAGCATCAGGAACAATATTGTCTTTACCACGGCGATGTTTAATTTCAAAATTATATGATGAGATACGCACACCCCATCTTGCAAGACGACCAGTTGGGTTCGACAGTGAAAGGAACCATTTAAGAGCCGAATGATCAGTAAAAACGGTAAAAGTTTTGTCACTCTCCAGGTAACAACGCCAGTGTTCCAAAGCAGCCAATACAGCAAGTGCTTCTCGTTCTGTCGTACTATAATTCCTCTCTGGCTTGCTCAGGGACCTGCTCATGAACGCTATGGGATGTTCCACGCCATCGATAGTTTGAGCCAACATAGCACCGATACCATAGTTGCTAGCGTCAGTGTGTACCTCGAATGGGTACTCAAAGTTAGGACAAGCCAGGACAGGTGCCTGGATTAATCGCGACTTAAGGTCCAAGAAGGACTTGTCAGCTTCTGGAGACCAACTAAAGGCTGGAGCATTTTTCTTCGAACTAGTTAGCTTATTTAGCGGTCCAGCTAAAGTACTAAATTGAGGGATGAACCGTCTATACCAAGAAGCGGTGCCAAGGAAACGCTTTACTTCCTTCCTATTAGTAGGCCTAGGGTAGTTGATTATAGCCTCCACCTTATCCGGATCAGTTCTCAACCCTTGAGAGTCAACGACGTAGCCTAAGTATCGCAATTGACTTCTAAAAAACTGACATTTGTCAAGGTTAATAGTCAGTCCTGCCATCTTTAACTTTTTAAGAACTCTAAGAATCAAAGCTACGTGTTCATCAAAGGTGGCACTAACAATAACGATATCGTCCAAGTAGGCAAATACTCTCTGCTCGAATTCTGGACCAAACAAAATGTCCACCAATCTCTGCTGCGTAGCGGGTGCATTCGTTAACCCGAATGCCGTAGTTTTGAACATGAAGGTACCGCGGCCAGGAACATAAAAGGCTGTCTTCTCCCGATCAGTCTCTTCTATTGGAATCTGCCAAAAAGCTTTAGAAAGGTCAACGCTAGATATATATCTAGCATCTTTTAAGTTATCTAGGATCTCAGATATATACGGCAAGTTATACGCATCTTTTTTAGTAACCGAATTAAGCTTACGGCTATCTAGGCAGAAACGAGGTTTTCCGTCCTTCTTACCAACAACCAATACCGGGGAAGACCAAGGACTCTCGCAGGGTTCAACCACATCTAAGGACAACATCTCATCAAGCTGCTCAGAAATAATGCGTTGCTTATCAGGTGACATACGATAATATCTTTGTTTAATGGGCTCGGCGTCACCAGTGTTAATACGATGTTTGATTAGATTCGTACGACCTAAGCCTCTTGCTGCAAAAGAGATGTCACGAAACTGCTCGGTGATGGTATTAGCAACTAGCTTTTGAGAATCGAGAAGATTGTCAAATGAATTCAACTGAGTATTAGGTGAATTCGCGATTTCAGAAAGTCCAGGATCAGTAGTAAACAAATTTTCAGAATTCGTAAGGTATTTCGGGCAAAGACCAAAATCAGACCAGAAATCTATGCCTAAAATCAAAGTTGTTTCTATGCACGGAATAGCATGTGCTTTAATCAAAGAAAATTTATCCTCGAACACGACAGGTAAAAGAATATAACCCTCAGAGGCTATTCTCTGCCCGCCTGCGGCAGTAACGGTGATCAGTTCCTCAGTGCATAGTTTAAGACCATAGTCTACCAAACGGTTATGAGAGTTATTACCAAGTATAGATACAGCCGAACCAGAATCAAGTAAACCGTACAGTGAGAGTTCACCGATACGAACCCTGACGTAAGGACGAGGATCATCACTCGGCTTAGAATTGAGGATTGCGGAAACAGAATAATTAGAAAAGAAATTTCTAAGGTACGAGATCCAATCATTCCAATCCGAGTCTTTCAAATGATCAGATTTCTGTTTTTCGCAATCCTCCACTAGTTTTTTGGTGGTGCTTTACAGCATTTCGGGCAGTCTGGGGTCTTAACGCCTTTTTCACCACAACGGAAGCAGAAGATCGTGCGCTCCGCTGTACAATCTCTCATAGAGTGTTCGTAGCTTTTACAACGGTAACAGAAAACCCTAGCAATGGCAGCCGAGTGATTAGTACTATCAGATTCCTGAGGCTGGCGAGGCTTAGAATTACCTGCGCCAGTATTAGAAGAATACCGCGGCCTGTAAAAACTACCATATTTTGGCCTATCGTTATTACTGGCAGCCTCCTTTCGTTTGCAGTAGGCAAACTCTGGGGCCAAGGTAGCGGAGCTTGCAGCCGGGGGCTCTTTAAAGTTATCAGCACGAGTTTTAATGCGCTCATAATTCCGACATACTACCTTGAGCGCATCGACCGTTGCTACCACACTAGCGGCGATGATAGCAGCGAAACAAGGGCGAATGTTATGTAAAAGAATTTCCAGTTTCTCTTCTTCGCATAAAGGCTGATTCAAACGACTAAACATTCCCTCCATAATAGCGAAATAAACCACAACGCTCTCAGTCTCGCCCTGAGTCCGACTACGAATTTCAGCAGCCATCTTGTAATCGAAGTCAGGTACGTCAAAGTCCTCCTTCAAGCAAACTAACAGTACACTCCAGTCGTTTATTTTTGGTTTGATTGCGCGAAACCAATGCAAAGCATCTCCTGTGAACAGATCTATAGCCGAGCTCAGCATTCTATCGTCTGACAAACCTCTCGAGGTTTTAAACTCTACTAGCCTCTGTGTAAAGGCACGGACACATGTCTTACCGTCAAACCTAAGTTTACTAAGTTCGGACGTAACGCCACGATCGCACGTTACGTTAACATTAAGACGATCAATATCAAGACCATCCGCTACTGCATTCGCATTAGAAGCAGAACCGGAAGCAGAAGCATGAGGCGCAGAACTAGGAATAAGCTCTAATGCAGAAAACCTATTTAAATTCCTCTGAAAGCTCTCCTGTACTTTCTCAAGTAAAGCAGCGTCTTCCACTTTGCTTGGTCTTATAATTCTAAGCAGCCTATAATATAAGTGGTGAAGTAAAGCTCTAGTCCTATTGATCAATGTGTTAGAAGAGGTAGGCAAGGATTTAAGCGTTTCCAAGTTATGTCGAACTTTATCAAGAGTATCATTTGCCCCTGTAAGATCATCAGCGAATGAAAGAACAGACTCGCTTATATCTTCAGATGGATATAACTGCGTTAACTTCGTAATCTGTCGACGGAGGCCCTCAAAGTTCTCAGAAGGAGTTTCGCCTCTGATGGCAACCTCATACATAAGCTCAGACTTTTGTAAAAGCAAGAATTTTATAGGAAAAGCCATAGCTATAGCTTTTATAATAGACAGAAAAAAAAAATATATAGGTAGGTAGGTAGTCGTCCCTAGGTAAGCTGTGCAAATTATTTCGGCAGTAAACTAAAATAATTACAATTAAGGATAGATACAAGCAAAATCAAGAAGAAAAATAAGCCTTAATTATTGTGCCAAACAAATAAACAAAGAAATAAAATCATAAAGTGAAGCGTCCAAAAAAAACCGTTACAAAGTTTCCGTTGAGGTGTGAGTCACAGCAAAAATTTACACAAAGGAAACAGAAGGCACAATAACTTAAGCACTAATTTAAATTATAAGTAGGTACTTACGGACTCACGACCACAGATGGGACGACGATGTATGCTAGAAACTAACTACGACACACCAAATAAATCCAGCACCAAGGAAAAAACAAAAAGTCACCAAAAACTGCGAAATCTGACCTTTGACCACGTATATGGGCGCCACTTGTCACCTAGCCAGACAAGCCTAGGGGTGAGGAAATAAAAGAAGAGATAAAGTAACAAGAATTTAATAATAAGTTGGAAAAGAAAGGGGGTTCGTAGGTCGGCCGGGTCAAATTTCGCAATAGTTAGCTAAGTAGTTCGGTAACCGCACGCTCCTTCAGGGCAATCCCGTCCGCCGCTGCGCCAGTCCAGGAATCCGCGTCAGGAATGGCGGCGCCTCCAACCGTCGTTCGTCCAAGTAGTGATTGGCGGGAAACGGGCAGCTTCGGCGCTAGGGTCCTCTCTCGTTCGCAGGTCAATCAAGGAATTTTTCCCAGTAGGGACTTTGTTCTCCCAGTAGGGACTGTTTTCTTCCAGTAGGAATGGTGTTCTTCCAGTAGGGTCTTTGTTCCTGGAAATCCAGACCTAGGATTAGGGACACGCCAGCGTAAGGGGTTTGTAGGGGACGCCTGGGGATTGTACGGTAGGACCGAAAAGACTAGAAGCTTCCCCAAGGCGAAGAGAATTAAGAGGCGGCGTTTACAGTGCTAAGATAGAAAGAAAAAGGTTGAACGCTTCTATAGAGATTTAAAAACTAGCCGTTAAGTAATAAATAACAATACGCAGCTTACCCAAGATTGGGAACACTAATACACTGAATTTAGTAACACTACTGTGTAGGATAGAGGTAGTAACAACCTAGTATCTAGGTACTTGCTTTTATTATCTAGATTAGGGTCGAGTTCAAATAAGTAAGTGACCGTTATGTCAATGAACAAAGGAACGTAGGTTCAGTTTAAAGCTCAGTTCGTGTCTGCCCGCTTGTCGACTCGCGAGTGAGCGCTCCCCACTCCCACGGCACGCGTGGGGCGGGACCGCAGCGCAGCGCGTTGCAAGGTCACGCGCAATAAAGTAATAAGATTTTAAAATGCCAACCTAGGTACGTAGATGTTTATTAGATTAAGTATTAAAATTGATTACGAGAAAATACAACGTTACAATTGGACAACTTAGGTTCATAGTAATGGAGAATTATCAAATGTCTACTTGCAAGCAATATTTGGAGATTTTGTTTAGAAAAGTAAAGGTTTACTTTGAAGAAAAGAAAAACAGGATTTTTGTATTTTTGACAAGTCAGTAGAGTCAAGCTAGAAAATGACATCTGTCATATTTCCGCTCAAATTGTATTGCGCGTACGCGCTGGTAATGATGATGAGTCATCGTGGCTATCTAGCTTTGTTTTACTAAAACTATAATGTTTCGACTGTTCATTCCCTCTGCAGGAAGAAAACCCAAAATTTGCATAAAAATACAGTTACATGAAAATAAATACAGTACTTAAATCAAGTACCTAAGAATGTCACTGTAATAACACAAGTTTTCATGTATTTAAAGTCCATAAGGAGAGTTCATCTCATTCAGGAAGACTGGTGGGTGGCAGCTGGCGACCGCTAGAAGTGGAAGGAGAGGTAGGAGACCTTTACAGCGAGATACATTAGTGGTTACATAAAAAAAGGAGAGTACTTAATTCCAGTACCACTTTTGACGTATTTTCTGCGCTAGTAAATAAACCACGTAAACGCAGCACAATACATCTCAGACACACAACAAACGTACACTCAGCCCGTCCTGTTTACCGTACACGTAGCATGTAGTACCAAGTAGACTTAGTACTTATTTATTATTCTGTGTGCCTTAGAAATGCGCTAGGAGATTAATCACGATGCGATGCTAATCTTTAGTAGATTTTAGAATGGCTGTGTGTTTTAACGTGGGCACTACAGAGAGGCTAGAATCATGAATATTCTTGTATATGACTAATTATTGTTCTATGGAAACGTTTGATGAAGGCCACATTGAAAAATACTTTTAAAAGAAAATAATACGGTATATTAAGAAGGTATCTAACAATATCACTGAAATACCACAAGTCTTCAATGTTTATACAGTCCATAAAGAGAGTGCCAATCCAGTTTTAACTTTCAACGTTTTTCCACTCAAATAACTAAACCGTATCAACGTAGCACAATACATCTCAGACACACAACAAACGTACACTCAGCCCGTCGTGTTTACCGTACACGTAGCACGTAAGTACCTTACAATGTCACTGAAATAACATCTATCTTCAATGTTTATACAGTCCATAAAGAGAGTACCAATCCAGTTTTAACTTTCAACGTTTTTCCACTCAAATAACTAAACCGTCTCAACGTAGCACAATACATCTCAGACACACAACAAACGTACACTCAGCCCGTCGTGTTTACCGTACACGTAGCACGTAAGTTAAGTACCTAACAATGTCACTGAAATAACATAAGTCTTCAATGTTTATACAGTCCATAAAGAGAGTACCAATCCAGTTTAACTTTCAACATTTTTCCACGCATAAACTAAACCGTCTCAACGCAGCACAATACATCTCAGACACACAACAAACGTACACTCAGCCGGTCGTGTTTACCGTACACGTAGCACGTGGTACCACGTAGACTTAGTACTATTATTTATTATTCTGTGTGCCTTAGAAATGCGCTAGGAGATTAATCACGATGCAATGTGGAGCTGATCTTCAGTTGCTTTAGAATGGTTGTCTGTTTTAACGTGGGCACTACAGAGAGGGTAAAGTCTTGAATTTTCTTGTATTTATGCCTTTACATTATTATTCTACACTCGCTGCATTTTTACTACCCGTTGTCCTATTATACCCGTTTTCTATGATGAAGCATTTTCCCGCGGTAAAGAGTAGCCTATTTTCATCAGGAATATAAATAAATAAGTAATGCTGGAAAATCCACACAGCACCATCTAGCCCCAAAGTAATCTACTCAAAGCTTGTGTTATGGGTAGATAACTGATATATATAAAACATTATAAAGGTACATAGATAGATAGTACACAAATTTGTTCCGAGGCGGGAATCGAACCCGCAACCTCTTGCGTCGCAGGCGGACCTTCGCCCGCCGCGCCACGGAGGTCGTCACAATAATGTGGGCTTCTAATGGTAAAACAATTTTTCAAATCGGTCCAGTAGTTTCGGAGCCTATTCAATACAAACAAACAATCAAATCTTTCCTCTTCATAATATTATAGTATAGACTAGTTTTTGCCCGTTTAAGTTAGATATACGTTATTTTAAGTCTACAATGATGTAATGTTTGTTTCATGGAAACGTTTCACGAATATTTCTTTGCTATGGGGACTGATTTGTGGGATCAAAAGTATGCCAAGTGTTATCACAGGTAAAAGGCAAAATATCAACCCGATCCGTTCAATAGTTTTGGCGTGAAGAAGTCACAAACATTAATCCATTCGAGCAAACGCTTGCATTTATAATAGAAGTTTCCATAGTTAAAAGAATTAGGCTCTTTTCATTACGGATGTAAGCGGGTTAACAACGAACCCTATTTGTTTTGGAAGAAAATCAACGTTATCCGTAATGAATTTGTCAAACTACGATAGTTTTATAGCAGAATTGGGCCCTGCCGTTGCTCAGGATTTCCTCCCACCGATATAACAAAAGATTCATAAATCATAAAAGGTTTATTTGTAGAAAGTATTCTACACAACCCAGAGTAAATTGTTAACCAAATACGAACATTGAACTGTTCGAATCACGATTTTGTTGTTATCACTGTTAAATATTATTTATCTATTACTATTGCATGACAGTGGTCTGAAGGTGTTAAATGGTTGTATTGGCTCTATGGAAGTCACTTCATACTGAGTTTGATAAAATAAATAAATAATGCTGGACAATTCACATAACATTATCTAGCCCCAAGCTAAGCAGAGCTTGTGTTATCATAGATCGTCTATTAATACGTCTTCAATGATAAAGATTGCCTGGAAGAGTTTGCTTCTAAGCGACAAGGCCGCCCATTGTACTTGTCTTTATGTATTGTCTCCTTGTTATGTTATTTTTATGGTTTACAACAAAGCATTTTTGTATTGTATTGTATGTAATACGTCATTTTGGTCGGTCTGCCGTGCACATTATGAGAACGAAGGAAAAGAGACTGCACCTATGTATAAGCCGTACTACTAAGAACACCCAGTTCTTCAAAGATAATCGGGCAAGAAACTCCATTGGATTACTGTAACGTTCATACGAAAACTGCTTTAAAAAGTGTCAGCTAAATTCTAATCGTCAGATACTCAAAAATTTTAATTTAATTTTAATACTGATATTATTTGAACAACAATCTAATTTATTGTTAACTTTCTTGCGTACCAACATAAACATATTTTTTACAATACACGTGTTGTTTTAGTCCTACTAAAATTAACTGTTTTTAACCCCCGACGCAAAAAGAGAGGGGTGTTTAACGTGTCTGTCTGTGTATCTGTGTATCTGTCTGTGGTATCGTAGCTCACGAACGGATAAACGTTTAGTTTAGTTTCTTTTTGTGTCATAGATAATTTTATCCCGAGTGTTCTTAGCTATGTTTCATAAAAATCTGCTGGGGGTTTTAAAATTTTTTAATTTGGTTCTTGTACTTACCAACAATATAATTTTTATTTACTCAGACTAGACGAGTAGGTACTACTCACCTTAGTAGCTCGGTACATATTTTTACTTCGGTTTGCCTTCCACTTTTTGTTACGCCCAACAGGGTTCTCATTGTGATGCTTACTTATAAATAATTACCTACCTACCAATGTGATGACAACAATAAATATATTGAGTAATCTTTTTCAAGAACACATGCTAAGATATCCATGTCAACATAAAAAAAACGACGATAAATGCGAGTAGATTTAATTATTATTTTTTTCGCCTTTTACAAGGCCGGACGCTTTAACTGGGTAATACACCACTACCGCGTAGCACAAAACCCTGCATTCAAATATGAGCATAATCTCGTTCTATTTAGTTACATTTTCCAGTGACAAAATGGCTTCCCAAAGCGAATGGTCAAACGAGTGTTCCGCGAACTGTCTGTCATTTGATGCCGTCAATATGAAATGCCTTTAAGGCTGAGCGCAGACTTGAGTCACGATAGTTTTAAGACAGACTATTGCTTTACAAAATTTATGAAGATGCGCAAACTTCAAACAAAACGTCTCATAGACAAAATTGTCTAATACCTGAAATAACTGCGCGGCGACAAGTCTGACTAACGATTGTCGGCTTCCCTTTTGTATGTATGCGGGCGCGCACATCAAAGACAAAACAGTAGTGACGTACCCCCCTCTCTTTTAGTCCAGATTTCAGAATTTCAGAAGATTATCAAAAGTTGACACGTTCATTCGGAAATACTTGAAAAAGTTCATGGGGTGTTGTCTTCATTTATAAAACAGTGTATAAAATTTCCCTTTTATCAGTCTTTCACTATAAATGGGATGCACTCAATATTTACGTCTGCGTCGTTTTGCAAGGGAACGCGTAACTAGGACGCTTAATACAACAGTATCGATGAAGTCCATTTTGATACTGAAAAAGAATTGACGCAGACGGTGCGCGATGTCGTAATAGACAAAACAGTTTCGTTTTAGGTGTGCGACGTGTCGTAGACAAAACAGTTTTGTTTTCGTTTTAAGGCAGACTTGTCTATGTGAGGAAAGTCTGTCTCAAAACTGTCGTGACTCAAGTCTGCGCTCAGCCTAAATGTAACGAGTTAAAGCCAATATTTTAATGCACATTTCTGTGATGTGTTAGCAGTGTCGCTCTGATATGCGACTACCTTTAGAAGTAAAAAAAATTGAGATTTATAGAGGAGCATATTTAATTAGCATTTTACAGTAGGAACTACTTTACTAAAATAATGGGATCGCGGTCCAAAAAGATATTAATTTCATTTGAGATCATATTATAAACTGGTTCCAAAATAAGTGAACCCATTTATCTTTGTTTTTTTTTTTTTGCAATTTAAAACCGAATTCAGAATCTCCATTTAATTTAGAATCTTTGAATGTATTTTTACTTATTTTACGATGTTTCTGGTATCATTTATTTTAATGTTCTTATCTTGTACATTTAATTACCTTTATATTTAAATATCCCAAAGTTATCTCATTTGCAACTTAGAACACATTAATGTATTAATTACTTCAAATATATCTTATGGCACTTGGTCACCAAATACCTAAGTTATGTCTTATTTATAGACGAAGTACTTTTCTTGCTTAAGATAAATAGATACGTACCAAAAAACGATCTACTTGTGTAAGTAATGTAAGGTGTTGTATTATGTATAATTTTTTCTCTTATTAATATTAATTAACAATTAATCATGGATATTTTTTTTAAAGAACTCACAATTTATTATTCCTAAAAGATCTCTGTAATCACATCACACTAATATTATAATGCGAAAGTTTGGATGGATGGATGGATGGATGTTTGTTACCTCATCACGCCAAAACTACTGAACGGTTCGGGCTGAAATTTTGCATACAGATAATTCCAATCCTGGAATCAAACATAGGCTTACTTACTTTTTATCCCATAAATCAGTTCCCGTGGGATAGAAATCACCTTTAAACGTTTCCATAGAAAAATGCGTGCGAAGCCGCGGGCATAAACTAGTTTTAATAATTTTTATATTAATTCACTGACACTGCGTGAACTGCAGGCTCTGCCCATCATCATGAACACGTCTGTGAAGACGCCAGGTCTCAATTCTTAAAACTGGTGGAAATGGAATGATATTGGTATGTACCTCCCTCCATCTAAAAATCGTTCATAAATGGGGTTTTCTTAGAAACTAAACCTTAAAATGGCTCTGCCCTGAATTATCTGAGGTTGTGTGTGTGTGTTCGGCTGACTCCCAGCCAGGCTGGTGCCACTTATGATGCCAATGATGATGATGGGGATTTAAATAGGAGTGGGAGATCGGTATTTGGCAATTAATTGGGTTTCGGACATTATTTTGAATGAGAGGCGAATAAAAAGACCTGGCGTCATCACTAACGTGTTCGTGATGATGGACAGAACCTGCAGTTTACGCAGTGTCAGTGAATTACCAATAACCTGTATATTTATATAATTAAAATTTTGTGTTAGTTTTTTAGTAAAATTGGTGTTTTCGACGTTCTAATTATTAATTTAAAAATGTCTAAATTAAATCTGTAGGAAATTATCAATTGCCTAACCGTAACAAAAGCTCTGTTTAGCTTGGGGATAGATGATGATGATGATGTGCGTAGCTATGTTTTGGCTAATTGCCAATAAAAAACTTTTAAAACTATCATACAGACATAAGTCATTCAGAATATTTACCATGATTTGAATTTTCAGCTTTCCTTTTGTTTGTGGCACAGATCACGGAATAACAAAACTCAAACAATGGTAAATATCCCATTGTGCCCTTTATAATTCCCATTTACTTCAAAATAATTATGATTTAATATTATTCTGCTTGGAAAGTTGACATACCTACTTAAGTACAGTTATTTTTCGCAAGTAGGTCAATTGCACGCAGAATATTCAGATCGCACAAAACATATGGATTCGTAAAATTGATGAGGGCAATCCACTTCTTTTACATTCATTACTCGCCTTAATAAGCCATAAAATTGTTATTCACTTCAATTAATTTTAATTAGTTCAAATGTTTTCGTCCTTATCGTTAAATCGGAGTAGGTAGTATCAAGTATCATGTTTCTTGAGATTGTCTTCACCATGAAATACAGTGTTACCAACTTATCTGATAAGATTGGACATAATTGGGGAAAATGCTGACAACATTTAAAAATAAAAATCTCACGGCATAAGATTTTAGAATGGAAAGCATGGATTAAAATAGACATAACATTTCTTGAACCCTGCTTTTAAGACGTAGGAGTTTTATTGAATTTCCAGGGAATTTTTCCTTTGTTAGAAGTTGTCAAGGGAAACCAATTTTTATTGATATTGGAATGCTTTTCAGCACATACCTATCGTTTCAGTTAAAGCATGTATGCAATAAAAACGTTAGCCAAGGGAATAAAATAAATGTCAATTCTATTTCCTTCGTAAAAACAAAACTGAAATTCCTTAACGTCTCGTCAAAAATAAAACAGGCAATCAAAAATACCTCAACTTAGTCAGAATTAAACGCTTAGCTAAATCGCATAGGAGTTATACTAATAAGCAGCATACGATCCTATTCTGTAACAGAAACTCAGCCCAACATCAACTCTACTACTCAATTATTAAAATACAATTTCGCTCCACACACTTTAGTTAACACACACCACCTCACTCTCCTCAAACTTTGCCAAACACGACCGTAGTCCTGGTACTTAAGGTATGTTTTAGTTTGTAGAGGGCAGTGGTGCAGTTGCAGTAGGAAAAAAAGGATTGGTCTGTGTAGCAGTGCGGACAAATTTAGCGAGAGACTCTGAAAAGGGGCAAAAAAGATACTCAGACGTTGGCACCCCTTTTTCAAGGTAAATTTCCCTGGTACATCAGGAGTTAAAATAGCGCGGTTTTTACGCGCGAATTTTAAATGTGGAATTCTCGTTCGAATTTTTACAGATTTGAATTTGTTTGTTCTTTGAATTAGTTCAGTCAAATGACATACTATTTTCTCGAAAAAACGTAAATACAGCATAAGTTTCAGTTATTTAAAACTAAAACCGTTTGAGGAAAACAACCTTTATGCGCACGTTTTCGTCTGTTACTAGTACATAATTTCAAAAATAGAATCCGCTGATTACCTATCTCAAGCAAACAAATTACTAAAAGAAAAACATGTCGATCTATTTTCTGCTCTATTTCCTCGAACTACAGTTTATTTTAAGCTGAAATCGTCAAGGTAATTAACTTCAACTCCACGTCCTAAAATTCGAGTAACAATTGAAAGCAACGTGTTCCAAATTTAAAATAGTAAAAGAAAATAGGTTGGCTACGTATCTGAGCGAGATGGGATGTATTTGCTTATTTATGATTGGTCAAAGGAATGCTCTTGCATCTTGTATGGCGCTTCTAGTCACCTACGCTTTCGAATTTGGAACGTTGTGATGACAGACGAACAACTGTAAGCTGTAAATTATATCACCCAAGACGATTTTTTGTGAAGATTATGAGAAAATAACATTTGGAGTCTCTGATGATGGTCAAATGGAGATCGTTTTGCTTTTTAATTTGGGTAACGTTTCTTCTAAGATGTGGTAAGCATACCTAATATTGAATTAATGTAAATAAGTTCTAGGTTGTTAATTAAATAAAACATAGAGGTACTAAATAATTTTTATCATATTAAGACGTAATAAGAGATTAATAATAATAATTAAGAATTAAGAGAGTGGGGGGAGGCCTTTGCCCAGCAGTGGGATGAACTTGGCTGATAATAATAATAATAATATAAGACGTAATAAATATCTTTATTCAAAAAAGAAAATTACAATCAAATAATATAAATAAATTAGAACTAGTATTTACAATTGAAACAATTGAGCTAACTGCTGACTGTTGCAAACAATCTACAGATGGCTCAACTGATCCATATCAATACCTGTCGGAAGCGTCCCCAAGACGCTGGCTGCATTGCCCCATTGCGCTGTACGACAGCTCTATAAGATAGCTTAGTGGTCCTTCGAGTGGTGTTTAATAACAGTAAAAGTGTTTTCTCCGGTGTACGCGTATCGTACATTGTGTTTCGACGACTTCCAATAGCGAGTCGTTGGAGTGCCGGTCGCTACGGGCGGGGAAGGACGCGGAAGATATTTCTCGCAGACTCGCTTGGTTGTGAGTCGCGGGGGACCTATATTTCGGCGCTATATCGTCGATTAATCCATTGAAGTTCGGCGGAATCAATATTTTCGAAGAAAATCATTGGCATCATTTTTATTCAGAAGACGGTGGTTCGAAAAATTTATGACCATAGACAAGAAGAACGAACAAGATCCGAGATTGTCCATTGACATCCATGAGTCCGGATCGTCAAACGTCAAACGAGTCAGGTCAAGCAAGTGTCACTGTCAGCCAGCTGTATTCAATCAAGTTTGTAAACAACAACATTGGAATCTATTTGGAATCAAAATAAAGATTTCGCACCATTTTCGTCGAGGTTTTCAGTAGTCTAGTGTTCAAAAAGTGCGGCATTCGTCTAGTGCGGTTTAAATCTACATCAATCAGTGCGGTAATGCGTTATTATAGTGCGGCAAAGAAGTGAATCGTAAGATAATAGTAGTGTTACGTTCGTTTACCATGACGGAGGCTGAACTAAAACGGTTACGCGCTCAGCGAGGACTATGTAAGTCAACAATAACTCGTATTGAGAACTTTATAAACGACCCTATCAACGTCGCGTCTTCCACCATAGACACTTTAGAAGCGCGCAAGGAGAAACTTATTAGCACTTTAAAGAACTATGAGAGTGTCCACTTAGATATATTGAACCTAGATGATAAAGATACAGAATGTGTTGGTGAAATTGAAGACAAATACTTCTCTGTCTTAGGAAAAATCAATGTAGCATTAAGACAATTGAAAACCAGTGTAGACTCTGAAAGGCATTCCATTTCTACTTGCAAATTGCCTAATATAGAAATTTCATCATTTGATGGTAAAGATTTTGCTCAGTTCAAGCCTTTCATGGACTTGTTTAACGCTGTCATTAATAGAAACAATTCATTGTCGAACGTACAGAAGTTGTTTTACCTACGAAAATACTTAACTGCTGATGCATTGGCTGTTATTATTAACTTGCCACTTGTCAATGAATCTTACCCTGAAGCTATAAAATTATTAGAGAAACGATTTGACAATGAAACACGAATTATTTCAAACCATATTGGTCTGCTCTTGGACATTCCCCAAATGCAAAAGGGTACTGCGGCAAGTATCAGATCATTCATATCTGAAGTGCGTCAACAACTGTATGCTTTGATAAATCTGAAGCAACCTGTTGAGAACTGGGATATGCTGTTGATATCTATATTATCACGAAAGCTCGATAGCTATACTAACCGGGCGTACCATCTCGACAGGTTGTCTCCAGACAATTTACCTACTATGGAAGAATTTATGTCCTTTTTAGAAAAAAGAGCTATAGCATTGGAGGATAGCTCTCCTCAGAAGAATACCTGCTATGAAGGTAAGTCAAAATCAAATTACTATAATAACAAGGTTTCCAATATTGTAACCAAAACAAATTCAAAACGATCTTGCATATTTTGCAGCAATGATCACCCCATCTATACATGCCCTAAATTCAAATTGGCTCCAGCCTCACAGCGTATAAAGTTTGCTACTGATAAAAAGTTGTGCACTACGTGTCTGAGAAATCACTCTGACAAATGCAGATATTCATTCAAATGTCAGGTCTGTAAAAATAGTCACAATACTCTTTTGCATGAGGATGAGCCCAAGGAAGAAGAAGTTATTTCATTACATTCTAACATATCCACAAATGAAACAAACATATTATTGCCTACTATGAAGGTGAAACTCATTGACAAAGCTGGTCAAGAAATTGAAGTTAAGGCTCTACTTGATTGTGGTAGCCAAGTATGTATTGTGAAGCGTTCACTTGTAAACCAATTGGACTTGACCCCTATGGCTCAAGATTCAAACATTATTGGTTTGGGCAATACTCCAAACAAAATAAATGAATGTGCTAACATAATGTTACAATCCACTCTATACAATGTAAAATGTTCTATCAAATGTCATGTTGTAGATACCATTACTACAAATTTACCTCAAAATTATTTTGATATTAAAAAATGCAATATTCCTGCCAATGTGCAGCTTGCTGATAATGATTTCAACAAACCGTCAGAAATTCCCCTTTTACTAGGGGTAGATTTCTATTCTAAAGTCATAATTGATGGTGTAATAAAATTAGACAATGGTCTTGTACTACAAAACACATTATTTGGTCATGTAGTTACTGGTACAATTAAAAATGAATGTAAAATTAATTTGTCAAGTGTGAATTTGGTTTCAAACTTTGTAATGCAGGAAAAGACTGATGATAGCTTAACTTATAGAGCTTATGAAGTTGGGCAATTTTAAGTTGCACAAATGGTGTTCCAACTTCCCAGAGTCAATTAAAGACCTTCCTGACAATGTAAAATATTTTGAACAAATTGACCTCAATAAAGATAATATAATAAAAACATTAGGTTTGAAATACAATATTAATACGGACACTTTGCTGTTTTCATGCCCAATAGCAGATGACTATAATCTGCTTAAAACAAAAAGAAAAATTCTAAGTTTCATAGGAAAAATATTTGACCCTATTGGTCTTATAGGACCCATAGTGGTACAAGCCAAATTGTTGATGCAAGAGATCTGGAAGTCTAAAGTGGACTGGGATTCTACTTTACCGGATAACATACTTAAATCTTGGAAAGAGTTCTCTATGAACTTGAATGACATGGGTACTATTCAGATACCTAGAGCAATTAATAATATTGCTGTAGAAAATATAGAGTCAGTGGAACTTGTTGGATACTCGGATGCTTCATTAAATTCAACTGGTTGTTGCCTTTACCTTAGAGTTTTATCCAATGATGACCAAGTTAATGTCAGCTTATTGTGTTCTAGGTCTCGTGTCGCACCTCTCAATAAAAAACTTACCATTCCAAATCTAGAGCTCAATGGTGCTCTCCTTCTTGCAGAACTTGCTTCCACAGTCAATAAAACTATGCAAATTAGATATGCAAAATTAAAAGTGTTTTTATACACAGACTCCCAGGTGGTTCTAGCCTGGATAAATTCCCACAGTTCAAAAGGCGTATATGTCGCCAACAGAGTCAACAAAATCAGGACACTAACTAAAGATTTTATGTGGTGTCATGTCAAAGGGGTCAATAACCCTGCTGATGTACTATCAAGGGGCACTGCTCCACACAAATTACAGAAAAACCAGCTATGGTGGTTTGGTCCATCCTTATTGTTAGATAAAAAATTTCAGCACAATATACAAAACAATAAACAGCATGTTGCTGTCTCAATTTCAGAAATTGAAGATTCCCCCACAATCAACAACATTAATGTGTGTAATCTGCAACAAAAGGTTGCTCATGTTTCAGATGATATATTTAACAAATACTCTGACTTCAACAAACTTCAAAGAGTCATTGCTCTACTTTTGCGTTTCAAACACAACAGTTTAAATCCAAATGATAAATTAGTTGGTTCACTAATGCCAAAAGAGCTACAGTCTTCTAACTTAGTCATTATAAGACATGTTCAGCATAAAGCATTTTCAAGTGAAATTCAATTGTTAGAGAAAGGTAGTCAAATTAAAAATCATATGGCTAGTTTGCACCCCTTCTTAGACTCCAATACCATTCTAAGAGTAGGTGGTCGCCTCCAAAATGCAACCAACTTGACATATGACAAAAAGCACCCGATTATTCTTCCAAAGTCTAACCACATTACCAATTTGATCATTATAAAGGAACATTTAAGATTACTGCATGCTGGTGCAAAGCTAGTATTAAGTTCTCTATCTCAAAGGTTTGGCTAGTAAACGGCATCAGAGAAGTTAAAAAAGTTGTCCACAAATGCATCAAATGCTTCCGCCTTAAAGCAGTAGCTGCTAAGCAATTAATGGGTTCTCTACCTTCACATAGAATATCAACAGGTAGAGTCTTTGAAATAACGGGCGTAGATTTTTGCGGTCCATTTGACATTAAAGTAGCACGGATCAGAAAAACAATAACAAAAAAGAGTTATGTCGCATTATTTGTTTGTTTTGCTACAAAAGCAATCCACATTGAACTGGTGAGTGACATGACTACGGCAGCTTTCCTGGCATGCCTTCAGCGCTTTGTAGCTAGGAGAGGATTGCCATCCTTAATTTACTGTGACAATGCAAAAACATTTAAAGGAGCTGAAAGCAAATTAAAAGAATTGTATGAACTACACTCATCCAAATGTCATGTAGACAATGTTGAGAATTTTTGCTCCACAAAACTTATTAGGTTCAAGTACATTCCTAGTTACTCTCCCGAATTTGGCGGGCTCTGGGAAGCCGGAGTGAAAAGTGCCAAACATCACATCCGGAGAGTAATTGGTAAGGTATCTTTGACATTTGAAGAATTCAATACTGTACTCACACAAATAGAGTCAATTTTAAATTCAAGGCCACTTCTTCCTCTGAGTAGTGATGTTTCAGATTTAAATTACCTGACCCCAGGCCATTTCCTGGTAGGAACCGCACTTACAAGCTACCCAGAGTTGGATGTGACTCAAAAAAGTATTAACAGAATGAAATTTTGGGAATTATGTTCAAAATTAAAACAAGATTTTTGGAACCTGTGGTCCAGAGATTACTTAACTTCCCTTCAAAATAGACCTAAATGGAAATATAGTAGTGATAATTTAAAAGAGGGAGACTTGGTTATTGTCAAACAAAAGGACATCTCTCCTCTAAATTGGCCCATGGGGCGCATTGTTAAAACTATTCCTGGCCCAGACGGTAGAGTCAGGGTAGCAGAAGTGAGAATGGGGCCCAAAAATAATGTTTACTTAAGGTCCTATACCAAATTATGTCCATTGCCCATGAAAGATGATTTAGATTAAGTTACTTAATTTAAGATATAAAAATAAGTTAGTTTTAATTAAAAATAAATTGGTATAATTGTGTCACACCCTCCGTGTTGATAATAACTTAAAATATTTATGTTTATAAAGGTTATATACATTTTCTCAAACTATTTTTGTAAAATAATTTAAATAAAACGTTGCTAACCCAGTTACCTATGTTTGAGGCACTTTGCCCGCCCCAACTTATGTTCAATACAAAACATAAAATAGTAAGATTTATAAGAAATTAGTAGTATTTTAATCTTTTGTAATAGCAACACTAGAATTAATTTTTTCTCTATTGCCCACTTCCGGTGGCCATTTTTGTACTTCACATTTTTACATCTGTGCTACGAGCACATACATTGTTTTCTATAAAACTAAATAAATTACATAAAATTCCTTAGCCTTTTACTTAACAGGGGAAAGTGGTCCTTCGAGCCGGATATGAACCAGCGACCTATGGATAATTAAAATATATATATAGTCTAAATATATATAGTCAAATTAAAAATCATATGGCTAGTAAACGGATCAGAAAAACAATAACAAAAAAGAGTTATGTCGCATTATTTGTTTGTTTTGCTACAAAAGCAATCCACATTGAACTGGTGAGTGACATGACTACGGCAGCTTTCCTGGCATGCCTTCAGCGCTTTGTAGCTAGGAGAGGATTGCCATCCTTAATTTACTGTGACAATGCAAAAACATTTAAAGGAGCTGAAAGCAAATTAAAAGAATTGTATGAACTACACTCATCCAAATGTCATGTAGACAATGTTGAGAATTTTTGCTCCACAAAACTTATTAGGTTCAAGTACATTCCTAGTTACTCTCCCGAATTTGGCGGGCTCTGGGAAGCCGGAGTGAAAAGTGCCAAACATCACATCCGGAGAGTAATTGGTAAGGTATCTTTGACATTTGAAGAATTCAATACTGTACTCACACAAATAGAGTCAATTTTAAATTCAAGGCCACTTCTTCCTCTGAGTAGTGATGTTTCAGATTTAAATTACCTGACCCCAGGCCATTTCCTGGTAGGAACCGCACTTACAAGCTACCCAGAGTTGGATGTGACTCAAAAAAGTATTAACAGAATGAAATTTTGGGAATTATGTTCAAAATTAAAACAAGATTTTTGGAACCTGTGGTCCAGAGATTACTTAACTTCCCTTCAAAATAGACCTAAATGGAAATATAGTAGTGATAATTTAAAAGAGGGAGACTTGGTTATTGTCAAACAAAAGGACATCTCTCCTCTAAATTGGCCCATGGGGCGCATTGTTAAAACTATTCCTGGCCCAGACGGTAGAGTCAGGGTAGCAGAAGTGAGAATGGGGCCCAAAAATAATGTTTACTTAAGGTCCTATACCAAATTATGTCCATTGCCCATGAAAGATGATTTAGATTAAGTTACTTAATTTAAGATATAAAAATAAGTTAGTTTTAATTAAAAATAAATTGGTAAAATTATGTCACACCCTCCGTGTTGATAATAACTTAAAATATTTATGTTTATAAAGGTTATATACATTTTCTCAAACTATTTTTGTAAAATAATTTAAATAAAACGTTGCTAACCCAGTTACCTATGTTTGAGGCACTTTGCCCGCCCCAACTTATGTTCAATACAAAACATAAGATAGTAAGATTTATGAATAATTAGTAGTATTTTAATCTTTTGTAATAGCAACACTAGAATTAATTTTTTCTCTATTGCACACTTCCGGTGGCCATTTTGACTTACTTCACATTTTTTTTACATCTGTGCTACGAGCACATACATTGTTTCTATAAAACTAAATAAATTACTACAATTCCTTAGCCTTTTACTTAACAGGCTAAAGTGGTCCTTCGAGTATATATTAACAGTGGTCCTTCGAGTGTCTAATAACAGTAAAAGTGTTTTCTCCGGTGTACGCGTATCGTACATTGTGTTTCGACGACTTCCAATAGCGAGTCGTTGGAGTGCCGGTCGCTACGGGCGGGGAAGGACGCAGAAGATATTTCTCGCAGATTCGCTTGGTTGTGAGTCGCGGGAGACCTATATTTCGGCGCTATATCGTCGATTCATCCATTGAAGTTCGGCGGAATCAATATTTTCGAAGAAATCATTGGCACCATTTTATTCAGAAGACGGTGGTTCGAAAAATTTATGACCAAAGACAAGAAGAACGAACAAGATCCGAGATTGTCCATTGACATCCATTGACATTGAGTCCGGAACGTCAAACGTCGAGTCAGGTCAAGCAAGTGTCACTGTCAGCCAGCTGTCTTCAATCAATCAAGTTTGTAAACAACAACATTGGAATCTATTTGGAATCAAAATAAAGATTTCGCACCATTTTCGTCGAGGTTTTCGGTAGTCTAGTGTTCAAAAAGTGCGGCATTCGTCTAGTGCGGTTTAAGTCTACATCAATCAGTGCGGTAATGCGTTATTATAGTGCGGCAAAGAAGTGAATCGTAAGATAATAGTAGTGTTACGTTCGTTTATCATGACTGAGGTTGAACTAAAGCGGTTTCGCGCTCAGCGAGGACTATGTAAGTCAACAATAACACGTATTGAGAACTTTATAAACGACCCTATCAACGTCGCGTCTTCCACCATAGACACTTTAGAAGCGCGCAAGGAGAAACTTATTAGCACTTTAAAGAACTATGAGAGTGTCCACTTAGATATATTGAACCTAGATGATAAAGATACAGAATGTGTTGGTGAAATTGAAGACAAATACTTCTCTGTCTTAGGAAAAATCAATGTAGCATTAAGACAATTGAAAACCAGTGTAGACTCTGAAAGGCATTCCATTTCTACTTGCAAATTGCCTAATATAGAAATTTCATCATTTGATGGTAAAGATTTTGCTCAGTTCAAGCCTTTCATGGACTTGTTTAACGCTGTCATTAATAGAAACAATTCATTGTCGAACGTACAGAAGTTGTTTTACCTACGAAAATACTTAACTGCTGATGCATTGGCTGTTATTATTAACTTGCCACTTGTCAATGAATCTTACCCTGAAGCTATAAAATTATTAGAGAAACGATTTGACAATGAAACACGAATTATTTCAAACCATATTGGTCTGCTCTTGGACATTCCCCAAATGCAAAAGGGTACTGCGGCAAGTATCAGATCATTCATATCTGAAGTGCGTCAACAACTGTATGCTTTGATAAATCTGAAGCAACCTGTTGAGAACTGGGATATGCTGTTGATATCTATATTATCACGAAAGCTCGATAGCTATACTAACCGGGCGTACCATCTCGACAGGTTGTCTCCGGACAATTTACCTACTATGGAAGAATTTATGTCCTTTTTAGAAAAAAGAGCTATAGCATTGGAGGATAGCTCTCCTCAGAAGAATACCTGCTATGAAGGTAAGTCAAAATTAAATTACAATAATAACAAGGTTTCCAATATTGTAACCAAAACAAATTCAAAACGATCTTGCATATTTTGCAGCAATGATCACCCCATCTATACATGCCCTAAATTCAAATTGGCTCCAGCCTCACAGCGTATAAAGTTTGCTACTGATAAAAAGTTGTGCACTACGTGTCTGAGAAATCACTCTGACAAATGCAGATATTCATTCAACTGTCAGGTCTGTAAAAATAGTCACAATACTCTTTTGCATGAGGATGAGCCCAAGGAAGAAGAGGTTATTTCATTACATTCTAACATATCCACAAATGAAACAAACATATTATTGCCTACTATGAAGGTGAAACTCATTGACAAAGCTGGTCAAGAAATTGAAGTTAAGGCTCTACTTGATTGTGGTAGCCAAGTATGTATTGTGAAGCGTTCACTTGTAAACCAATTGGACTTGACCCCTATGGCTCAAGATTCAAACATTATTGGTTTGGGCAATACTCCAAACAAAATAAATGAATGTGCTAACATAATGTTACAATCCACTCTATACAATGTAAAATGTTCTATCAAATGTCATGTTGTAGATACCATTACTACAAATTTACCTCAAAATTATTTTGATATTAAAAAATGCAATATTCCTGCCAATGTGCAGCTTGCTGATAATGATTTCAACAAACCGTCAGAAATTCCCCTTTTACTAGGGGTAGATTTCTATTCTAAAGTCATAATTGATGGTGTAATAAAATTAGACAATGGTCTTGTACTACAAAACACATTATTTGGTCATGTAGTTACTGGTACAATTAAAAATGAATGTAAAATTAATTTGTCAAGTGTGAATTTGGTTTCAAACTTTGTAGTGCAGGAAAAGACTGATGATAGCTTGGAAAACATCATGAAAAATTTCTGGCTATCTGAAAAAACTAATGAAGAGGTAGTTGATCAAAATGTAGAGTTTGAAAAGGCTGAAAAAATCTTCCAAAATTCAGTGAAATTAGAGAATAATAAGTTTTCAGTAGACATTCCATTACAATGCCCTTTAGAAGAATTAAATATTGGTGATTCATTTTCACATGCCTTGCAAAGATTTCACACACTTGAGAAAAAGTTTGAGACCAATCCAGACTATTTTCTAAAATATAAAAAATTTATTGATGAGTATGTAGAGTTGGGTCATGCCAGAGAAGTTGACATAAGTCAGTATGATTTACTGAATGATCCAGTGTATTTTCTTGCACACCATGCAGTACAAAACGAAGGTAGCAAAACAACCAAATTACGTGTTGTTTTTGGAGGGAACATGAAATCTAAAAACGGTCTCTCAGTAAATGATGTTATGTTAAATGGACCTATAGTTCAAAATAATTTATTTAACATACTGATACTCTTTCGTACCTACCGCTATACGATAATGTGTGATGTAGAGAAGATGTTCAGAAATATCTCTATCAATGAAAAATTTAGACCATTGCAGAACATTCTTTGGAGAGATCATCCAAGCAAACCCATTATTTGCTTACAGTTACAAACAGTAACTTATGGTTTGAAAGCCTCTACCTTTTTGACCACAAGATGTCTCATAGAGTTAACCAATCGCTATCATGATAGGTACCCAAGGGCTGCAGAAGCTCTACGGTTGAGCACATACATCGATGATGTCATAACAGGAGCTGATAATGTAGAGCAACTTTTGGAGCTCAAAACTCAACTTATAGAGCTTATGAAGTTGGGCAATTTTAAGTTACACAAATGGTGTTCCAACTTCCCAGAGTCAATTAAAGACCTTCCTGACAATGTAAAATATTTTGAACAAATTGACCTCAATAAAGATAATAATATAATAAAAACATTAGGTTTGAAATACAATATTAATACGGACACCTTGCTGTTTTCATGCCCAATAGCAGATGACTATAATCTGCTTAAAACAAAAAGAAAAATTTTAAGTTTCATAGAAAAAATATTTGACCCTATTGGTCTTATAGGACCCATAGTGGTACAAGCCAAATTGTTGATGCAAGAGATCTGGAAGTCTAAAGTGGACTGGGATTCTACTTTACCGGATAACATACTTAAATCTTGGAAAGAGTTCTCTATGAACTTGAAAGACATGGGTACTATTCAGATACCTAGAGCAATTAATAATATTGCTGTAGAAAATATAGAGTCAGTGGAACTTGTTGGATACTCGGATGCTTCATTAAATTCAACTGGTTGTTGCCTTTACCTTAGAGTTTTATCCAATGATGACCAAGTTAATGTCAGCTTATTGTGTTCTAGGTCTCGTGTCGCACCTCTCAATAAAAAACTTACCATTCCAAATCTAGAGCTCAATGGTGCTCTCCTTCTTGCAGAACTTGCTTCTACAGTCAATAAAACTATGCAAATTAGATATCCAAAATTAAAAGTGTTTTTACACACAGACTCCCAGGTGGTTCTAGCCTGGATAAATTCCCACAGTTCAAAAGGCGTATATGTCGCCAACAGAGTCAACAAAATCAGGACACTAACTAAAGATTTTATGTGGTGTCATGTCAAAGGGGTCTATAACCCTGCTGATGTACTATCAAGGGGCACTGCTCCACACAAATTACAGAAAAACCAGCTATGGTGGTTTGGTCCATCCTTATTGTTAGATAAAAAATTTCAGCACAATATACAAAACAATAAACAGCATGTTGCTGTCTCAATTTCAGAAATTGAAGATTCCCCCACAATCAACAACATTAATGTGTGTAATCTGCAACAAAAGGTTGCTCATGTTTCAGATGATATATTTAACAAATACTCTGACTTCAACAAACTTCAAAGAGTCATTGCTCTACTTTTGCGTTTCAAACACAACAGTTTAAATCCAAATGATAAATTAGTTGGTTCACTAATGCCAAAAGAGCTACAGTCTTCTAACTTAGTCATTATAAGACATGTTCAGCATAGAGCATTTTCAAGTGAAATTCAATTGTTAGAGAAAGGTAGTCAAATTAAAAATCATATGGCAAGTTTGCACCCCTTCTTAGACTCCAATACCATTTTAAGAGTAGGTGGTCGCCTCCAAAATGCAACCAACTTGACATATGACAAAAAGCACCCGATTATTCTTCCAAAGTCTAACCACATTACCAATTTGATCATTATAAAGGAACATTTAAGATTACTGCATGCTGGTGCAAAGCTAGTATTAAGTTCTCTTTCTCAAAGGTTTTGGCTAGTAAACGGCATCAGAGAAGTAAAAAAAGTTGTCCACAAATGCATCAAATGCTTCCGCCTTAAAGCAGTAGCTGCTAAGCAATTAATGGGTTCTCTACCTTCACATAGAATATCAGCAGGTAGAGTCTTTGAAATAACGGGCGTAGATTTTTGCGGTCCATTTGACATTAAAGTAGCTCGGATCAGAAAACCAATAACAAAAAAGAGTTATGTCGCATTATTTGTTTGTTTTGCTACAAAAGCAATCCACATTGAACTGGTGAGTGACATGACTACGGCAGCTTTCCTGGCATGCCTTCAGCGCTTTGTAGCTAGGAGAGGATTGCCATCCTTAATTTACTGTGACAATGCAAAAACATTTAAAGGAGCTGAAAACAAATTAAAAGAATTGTATGAACTACACTCATCCAAATGTCATGTAGACAATGTTGAGAAATTTTGCTCCACAAAACTTATTAGTTTCAAGTACATTCCTAGTTACTCTCCCGAATTTGGCGGGCTCTGGGAAGCCGGAGTGAAAAGTGCCAAACATCACATCCGGAGAGTAATTGGTAAGGTATCTTTGACATTTGAAGAATTCAATACTGTACTCACACAAATAGAGTCAATTTTAAATTCAAGGCCACTTCTTCCTCTGAGTAGTGATGTTTCAGATTTAAATTACCTGACCCCAGGCCATTTCCTGGTAGGAACCGCACTTACAAGCTACCCAGAGTTGGATGTGACTCAAAAAAGTATTAACAGAATGAAATTTTGGGAATTATGTTCAAAATTAAAACAAGATTTTTGGAACCTGTGGTCCAGAGATTACTTAACTTCCCTTCAAAATAGACCTAAATGGAAATATAGTAGTGATAATTTAAAAGAGGGAGATTTGGTTATTGTCAAACAAAAGGACATCTCTCCTCTAAATTGGCCCATGGGGCGCATTGTTAAAACTATTCCTGGCCCAGACGGTAGAGTCAGGGTAGCAGAAGTGAGAATGGGGCCCAAAAATAATGTTTACTTAAGGTCCTATACCAAATTATGTCCAGTTCCCATGAAAGATGATTTAGATTAAGTTACTTAATTTAAGATATAAAAATAAGTTAGTTTAATTAAAAAATAAATTTGTAAAATTGTGTCACACCCTCCGTGTTGATAATAACTTAAAATATTTATGTTTATAAAGGTTATATACATTTTCTCAAACTATTTTTGTAAAATAATTTAAATAAAACGTTGCTAACCCAGTTACCTATGTTTGAGGCACTTTGCCCGCCCCAACTTATGTTCAATACAAAACATAAAATAGTAAGATTTATGAATAATTAGTAGTATTTTAATCTTTTGTAATAGCAACACTAGAATTAATTTTTTCTCTATTGCCCACTTCCGGTGGCCATCTTTACTTACTTCACATTTTTACATCTGTGCTACGAGCACATACATTGTTTTCTATAAAACTAAATAAATTACTTATAATTCCTTAGCCTTTTACTTAACAATGATGCGCTGCCATTATGTAGTTAAAACTTCTAACTTGGGTAAATTTAATTACTAACTTTTACCAAAAAATAATGAAGATCCTACTTATCAAGAAGGTACAATGCCCTTCCGTCTCCTAATTTAAACCATGAAAACACAATATAAGAATATTATTAGCAAATGGTCCGTACAGATGCACGTGGTCTAAGTGTTGGTACAGACTAAGATATTTTTACTTAAGTACCTAATTTTGTACGAATATTTTCTTACTTTGTTGTGTTAGGCCGACACCTTGACTTAGGTACATACCTTTACCTTTTTATCTCTAGATAGTATCCTCAAACACTGTACATGTATAAAAAAAATCGCTGGTTAATATACTTTCCCGGTTCTCCCCTACCCGCAACTTTTCACATCTGATCGTACTTAGCCACCTCACTACCAGTGGCCTTAAAAAGGTACAAAAGCAGGGAGAATTTATCAATATACAATTATTAAACTACCAATTAACTTAACGAACATTGACAATTTTGAAAATAGCATTAGTGAATTTATGAGTACTAATTTATATCAATCCCTTTCTTTATGTAATACTTAAACATGACATTGAATTTTATGAGCTGAAATTAATTGAAATTTGTTTTTATTTAGGACTTTTTAATTTTGTTTAGTGTATTATGTTTTGTCTTTTCAAATTGTACAATTTCTGACATGCCCTGTATAACGACCTATGTTATAAATGGTAAATAAATAAACACTAATACAAAAACAGTGGAGCAGTAGCAGCGAAAGAATTGACCCCTCCAACTCACCCCCTAGAGATCGTAAGAGCTTTGGTTTCTTGATCACTCATCACATTCAGTGTGAGTGGTACACTGAATGTACACGGAGCGCTATCATTCACATGATCACTACGCAGTACGTTAAATCCTGCGTACTTTTTATATTTTTTATTATTTCAATCCACGCAAAATCATCTAGTCCCAAGCTAAGCAGAGCTTGTGTTATGGGTACTAGATGACTGATAGGTACTTACAATTAAGTAACATAGAGAGATATTTTTTACTATACATAGAAAATACCCCGAACACCCTGAACCAAATTGTCCTAAGGCGGGAATCGAACCCGCAACCTCCTGCGTCTGCCGTGTTCAGCAGTGGACGTTATGTGTGCCGAAGGAAACTATAAAGTGCCAGTATGTACATACAGTGAATCATGGTGGGAATCTAGCCATATGGTCCGGTGATTCCAAAGTCTGGATGCGGTCATATTGAGATTCATAAATAAATTTAAATGTATTTTATGAATTATCGTGAGAGACTGTTATTTAATCAAAATTGGAATTTGGACATTCGGAAAAGATTTTTGTAATTTTATTATCATTAAATTTTTAGATTAGTAGGTAGTTTGTTTAAATACGGGACTCACACCAATGACTCAAAGTCCCCCTAAAAAAATTGTACAAAAAATAGTTGTGTACCGTAAGTACAAACATTTGTTCCGAGGCGAGAATCGAACTAGCGGTTTAGTACTGATCTGATTTGAACTAGTTACCCACTACTTAACGTTATAGCTTCGCTATCTAATATCAACACTGCGATCTCTTGTATGGAGACATATTTTTGATCAGTTTTTTACTGTGGACCAGAAGCACATAATTTACTCGTATAAATGAATAGTTTACTCTTAAATGGATAAGCCATCTATATTTTTAAGATTAAAAAATAACCTCTTAGTTGATAATTTGTCTTTGAAAAATGCACTTCTATAAAGTGCATTTTTATGGACCAAGTATCACCTACGGGCAAGTCCGAACACCATTTGATAAATGCCCCAATGTGCCAACGTTCGCAATTCAAAAACTGGCCACATGGGTCCAGTTACTCGACAAATAATTGAGCATCTGGACTCACTTCGGGCCACAGCCTGTGATTTTTAAAAAAACAAGCGCACTTGTTGCGACTTTGCTGGCAACTTCAGTACGAGCAGAATTTTAAATATCAATGTTGGTTTGTTCTTTGTTTTGAGGGAGTTTCTGAATGTCTATTTATTTAATTTTATTTATTTTTTGATCACCAACATAGCATATCTACATTAAAACTAGCTACCTAGTACCTAATCTTAATAAGAATTGTGTAAAGTGTCAATATAAATATGTATAGGTAAAGACAGCATGCAAAAAAATCTGGGTTGTTTAAAAGTTATCTAAAGCGTCTTTGGTCAAAGCGACGCGTGACCCGCTGGTATCTGGCGCAGCGAATCATCAATGCCATACAGCGAGGAAATGCAGCCAGCGTCCTAGGGACGCTTCCGACTGGTATTGATATGGCTCAGTTGAGTTACCTGTAGATTGTTTGCAACAGTCTGCTGCTAGCTGAATTGTTTAAATTGTAAATATCTAGTTTTAATTCATTTCTATTATTTGATTGTTATTATATTTGTCAATAAAGTAAATAAACTAATAAATGCATTACTTACAATTCGCACAGCGTTCATGTAGCCCCAAGCTAAGCACAGCTGTGTTATTATGTGTTATGGGTACTAGATGACTAGTTATATACTAAATACCTACAATACATTTCAGAGAGAAAGATAGATAATTAATTTTACCCAAAAAACACTTCATCAGCATCATCATCATCAGCCTAAATTAGTCCACTGCTGGACATAGGCCTCCCCTAATGAGCGCCACAGCGCCCTGTCTTCAGCTTGCCGCATCCAGCATCTGCCTACAGTCTTTCGCAGATCGCCAAAAAACACTTATAAATACCAAATACATACTTTTAGGTAGATACCGTAGATAACATAACATTAAATCTGATTTCAGGTAGGTACCTAATTGAAGAAAAATATTTTGTCGCGCCGTAGCTGAGGTTGCGTTTGTCGTCAAAACAATTTTAGCGTAAAAAGTACATAAATTCTGTCATAGCAGATCTCTCGGTACTTTTTGTATAATCAGAAAAAAGTACTTAACAAAAATGTTGTAAAAAGCTTAACAAAAACACGATTGGCTAAAAATTGAAGTGACCATGACAGACTTGTCACAAATTGACATCTGACATCCAAATCCTAAATCCCTCGAATCCATCAGTTGCATGCCCTTACCGGAAACACATGTGGATTTGTAGAACTTTACTTCTAAGGGGGCGTTTTCTAAAAATATCCAATCATACGCATATTTCGTTCGGGCTTAGTTTCGCCCCGCGCCCGGTCGACCGCGGTCCGGATTCCAAATTCGAATTTGAATTTAGAGTTCTGAGGTCGAAAATGAGTGGAAGTGTTTGAAAGTTCTGTTGGTAGAATAAGATTTTAGTTTTTTATCAATGCGGTAAGTGTTCTATTATAAAAAGTTTTGACTTGTTGTGTTTTATGTTGTTTCGAATTTATAAATTCTTTTGTCAGAATAATTGAAAATCATGTGAAATAATTGTATTCGTCGTACGATCATTTTATTTTATTTCGTCAGAAGATGAAATATGCTAGTACTTAACCTCAATATCATTTTAGCCGCTCTTGTTTAGAATAGATATTTAAAAGCACGTGGTTTTTGCAAAAAATGTGCAAGCATCTAACAGCCAATTTTTTTTACATTCTGGGTTAGTAGACATTGTTTTTTAAATTTTCCAATCAAATTTGACAATGATGAAATCGTTTGAAATTTTATTTAACACGGTTTTCTCTGTCACATTAAAATTGTTTGTAAGGTTGAATCAAGTGGCTCAGACATGTTAAAACAGGTTTTATGTACTTCCGCTGAAATTTCCACTTGGTACGAAGCCATCCAATTTGGACTTCGTGGAAAACCCCTTACCTAGAACAACATGGAAACTACGTGTAGGAGGGCTTAATTATAATTGAAAATGGTCGTTCTTAGAATCTCCATTTCTGCTTAAACCCTTTTTGCTACCCATTGATGTCAATTGAATTCGGGAGATAGGGTATTAATTACTAGCTTCTCAAAAGAGGAACGCTCAAATTAGGTCCAATTAAGTCCACCCACCTCGGCGTTCGTGTTTCACGTGAGTATTGCTATCTCGGTGGCGGTGATGGCCAAATCCGAAACCACGCGAGTTTAAGAAAAGTCGTGAGTGGAGTCATGTCCTCGATTTATTAGAAAACAATAACTGCGTATAAAGTTTTTTTTCCGCTATTCTCAAAAATACATTCTGAATATTGCAAAAAATTAGAAATAGTGTGTTTTTGCATTCAGTTCTAATTCTAACACAACACGGGCCATTCGTTGAGTTAGTGCTGGGAGAACGCACCATATCTACAGAATTTCACTTAGATCTATGCCTATCAATAAACTATACGAGGCCATTTTGTTGAATCAGCACTGGGAGAACGTACCATACCTAAAAAAATTACTTATATCCGTGGTACTACCTATTCTAAGTTTTTATTAATAAATAGCTTCTGCCCGTTAACGTTGTTCCTGGATCATCATCAATTTGTAGCGTGGGTCATCATCGTCATCATCAGCCTATATTAGTCCACAGCTGGACAAACGCCTCCCCTGATGAGCGCCATAGCGCCCTGTCTTCACTTCAGCTTGCCGCATCCAGCATCTGCCCGCAGTCTTTCGCAGATCGTCATCCCACCTGGCCGGAGGGCGTCCTACACTACGTTTGTCGAGTCGTGGTCTCCACTTAAGAACACGTTTACCCCAGCGGTTGGCGGTTCTTCGCGAGATATGGCCGGCCCACTGCCACTTCAGCTTGCTAATTCTTTGAGCTATGTCGATAACTTTGGTTCTCTGTCGGATGTATTTCTATCCTTCAGAGAGACTCCGAGCACAGCTCTTTCCATAGCTCGCTGAGCAACTTTGAATTGGTGGAACAGCCCTGCCGTGAGTGTCCACGTCTCAGCTCCGTAGGTCATGACGGGTAGGACGCACTGATTGAAAACTTTAGTTTTCAAGCATTGCGGTATGGATGACGAGAAGACTCGACGAAGTTTCCCAAACGCTGCCCAGCGTGTGTAACGGTCCGCAATGCAGAATTTCTAAGGTGTCCCTGAAAAAAAAACTGCAAAATATCCTAAGTATCTGGGTTCAACGTACTTAGAAGAGTTATACTTAGAAGATGATGAAAATAGGACTAAAGTGAAGTCTTGAAACGTCCTAATGATATTGCTCTCTCTTTCTTTTGTCTGCATAGTTTTGCAGTGACGAGATTACAGTCTTTTGTGTGCTATTTAACCGACTTAAAAGAATAGAGGTTATATGATATTTTTAATGTATGATATATTATATATGTTTGATATTTTTAATGTTCAGCTATATGATTTTTTTAATGTATGTTCGCGGATTTCATCATCAACCGTGCACCGCTTTTATTAGGTATTGTTTTGGTTTTGTATAGAAAATTAACCCGTATGGTTGTGGAGAGAGTTGTTGTTGGTTGTCACGAAAAATAAACAACGAAAAACGTTTAATTCGATGAAACAGTCTGCAGTTAGCTCAATCGTTTCTATTGTAAGTAGTAGTTCTAATTTATTTCTATTAAATAAATAAATAAAATAATGCTGGACAATTATTCACACAGCATTATCTAGCCCAAGCTAAGCAGAGCTTGTGTTATGGTTACTAGATAACTGATATACAAAATACAATACACTACATAGATATTTATTTTTTATTAAACATAGAAAAAAATTCCAGAACACCCTGAACAAATCTGCTTGGGGCTAGATAATGCTGTGTGAATTGTCCAGCATTATTTATTTATTTAATTTTGATTAGTCTTTTTGAAGGTTACCGGTGAAAATAAGGATAAAATCAATATTTGGTTTTTAGATTGACCCTTTTAATAAATGGTAGTGGTAAAACTCTACTAACCTACTAACTACCTAGTTACCCTACCTACTTTAACCTCTATTTTTATCTAAGGGTTACTTAATAAATAGGTGGCGCTAGTTTCTACCACTCCCGCCATTTAATAAAAGGTTGATCTAAAAACTAAATATTGATTTTATCCATATATTTATCGGTAACCTTCAAAAGACTACTCAAAACTAATGTAGTCAATTGTTTATCGAGTTCTGTTTATTTTACAACATCTGAGTCAGTTGGTAACACTATACGGCCACACATGGTGGAAACATTAGCCAGTGATAACAAAACTAGTGCGTCGCTTGCCGTTTTACCCATGGTCCAATCCAAGAAAAAAAGGTCTGACACTCCGAGAGTGAAACAAATTCTACTTCATCGGCGGATAAAGTGGTTTTCAAACTTTTTACTTTGGGGAAAAAGTAGATCACTCACACTAATAGATTGGATGGATGGATGGATGGATGGATGGATGGATGGATGGATGGATGGATGAATGTTTCTTACCTCTTCACGCCAAAACTATTCAAAGGATCGGGCTGAATTTTCACACAGGTAATTCTAATCCTGGAATCAAACAAAGGCTACTTTTTGTCCCATAAATCAGTTTCCATGGGACAGAAATCACCTTTAAACGTTTCCATAGAAACAACGCGTGCGAAGCCGCGGGCATAAACTAGTCTGTTCATAAGCCAACCGTGATGTTGTCACGTGACTACGCTTGCAATCTGACTACGGTTAAGATACAAACAATGACAGACAGACAAACAGCGAAGCCTTAGTAGTAATAAATAGGGCCCGTTCGCAGCCATGTTTACGGAACCCTAAAAACTAAAAAAATAGTTAAAGTCAACGTCAACGACCTCCGTGGCGCGGCGGGCGAAGGTCCGCCTGCGACGCAAGAGGTTGCGGGTTCGATTCCTGCCTCGGAACAAATTTGTATACGATCTGTAGAAATTTGTTCCGTTGGTGTGTTTTCTATGTATAATAAAAAAAATCGATGTATGTATATAATTTATTAAATATATCAGTTATCTAGTACCCATAACACAAGCTTTGAGTAGCTTACTTTGGGGCTAGATGGTGCTGTGTGGATTGTCCAGCATTATGTATTTATGTATGTATTTAACGTCAACGTCAACAGCCTGTATTGGTCCACTGCTGGACGCAGGCCTACCCCTGATAAGCGCCTTGTTAGCTTTTATATCATGGGTTTGTTGCCCATAATTCCCACGCTGGGCATGCGGGTTGGGTATCGCAGCTCGGTGGTAGAATTGTTGCGCAGGGGGCGCTGCTGCCCGCCCCCGGTGGATATCCCTTAGTCGCCTCTTACGACACCCGCGGGAAGAGTTAGGGAATCATCAGACTATGAAAGAAAGAAAGAAATAAAATATTTTATTTACCTTAAAAACTACTTACTACACAGAACGAGAACATTATGCTAACAAAATAATACTATTATAAAAAAAATTATCTGTGCGCAGCAGGGTTTGAGGCAAATATGGCCTCCACTCAGCGTACGTAACCATAAAAAGCACCGTAGTATCTACTCTAAACGGTGATATGATCATTGAAGACCGGCCAAGTGCGAATCAGACTCGCGAGCGAAAGGTTCCGCACCACCGTAAAATATTTTATTTCATTGAGTCCTCCTTTATTTATAACTTTCTCTTGTCGCGTGATGCTAGCTAACCTTACTGCCGACTTATGTGACTACGGTGACAACGCTTGCAATGTGACTACAGTTCAAAAGAAACAAACAATGACAGACAGACAAAACATCGAAGCGTTAGTAATAGGGCCCGTTGACAGCCTTTGTTTGCGGAACCCTAAAAACTAAAAAAAAACATTAGGTACGCTGTGCTTACACCAGTAATCCTAAATTTATTTCGATGAAATCCGTCATCGATTGTTCTAAACGATCTTTTCATTTGCGTCAGCATGATCTTATCGAATAGAAATAGAAAACCATTTCAGTTTTCAGTGTTTTATAGTTTTGGGTGTTATGTGGTTTGTTTTTCACCATTTGGTGTCTTTTAATAATAGTAAGTATGTATGTACTATGTAAACACATTGCCGTGTGGTGTCGGCTTAGAATTTACATCACCGCAACTCTTCCCGCGGGTGTCGTGAGAGGCGACTAAGGGATATCCACCGGGAGCGGGCAGCAGCGCCCCCTGCAGAACAATTCTACCACCGAACTGCGATCACTAACCCGCATGCCCAGCGTGGGGGTTATGGGCATTACCCCCATGACATAAAACCCAATAAGGCGCTTATCAAGGGGAGGCCTTCGTCCAACAGTGGACCAATTAAGGCAGTTCAGGTGAGGTTGAGGAGATACGAGATGTATAACAAGTTCTTGACAAGGGCTAATAGTCCCCTCCTGCGCATAAAATGTATGCAAACGGCGCGAGAGGGAGGAAATGCAAAAAAATAGTGGCAGCTTTAGCATCACACGGAAAATATATACAGGTTCAATTTTTTTAAAGTCAAAAGACCTTCTTTTGACCACAATGTCACCTGGTTCTCGTAAGCTGCCAGTATTTTTATAACACTCCTAGTTCTTACAGCTCGCATACTTCTGCGAGGACTACCTACCACCTCCATGGGCGTGAATATCGCTGTCGATAGTCTCTTCCCACTTATTTCCATAACAACTCCATGAACGTGGCTCCAAACGACTTACTTTTAATGATTCCACAAATATTTTATGGTACCCTAAAACAATAAACACAGCTTGGCCACAGCCTGTGATAATTTTAAAAGTACTTCGTAATTATGAAAAAAGTAATCGTCATAAAAGTAGGCGTAATGTCGCCACATGGCCGACATAGAAAGAGAATTGAAAGAAGTGGCATGAACAAAATATATCATTAGTTAGTGAGTTAAAAAGGTAGACTTGGTTTAGAGGTAAACATTTAAATTTTAAAGTAGAATGATAAGTGTAAACATTGGTAATAATTATGATGTATATAATACATATAATAAAGTGATGTTGTCGAATTTCAAAAATAATAGTTACAAAATGAGCGTTATGTTTAGAGCTTCATATTTTAGTATAGTGATAATAACTATATTAAACTCGCATCTCCAGGTTTACAGTTAGAGTTGATTTATCTATGATTAGAGAAAAAAATACCTAAGTTACAAATAACATGGCAAACGACTGTTCGTAGAGCACAAATAGAAGTGACATACGGTTGGAAATAATGTTTTGATTTCAAAGCGCACTTAGGATTAGGTGATATTTATAACTCTATGCCACATGGGAGAGCTAAAGAGCTGTCGGTAATGTGTATTTAGTGTAAGGGTGCATGCTAATACTGAATCTACAAATAGAATCTTTGTGAAAACGTGCAAAGTTCTTCGGTACCACTACCAAAGAACTTTGCACGTTTACGATCTTAAACGCTACCATGTTAATTTGTTCGTACAAATTACGTTATACGCGTTTACCAATTTGTAAGCGTTTACTAGTAAAGTAGGTGGTTGGTCCTATTTAATGCCATGTCTAAAAGTTTGATAAATCTATGTACAATAAATTATTCACATGACAAGAACACATGTTTCACACATTGTCAGCAAATTGGTACCTAATTTATTTTATCTTAAGATAGCCATCATCACAATCCAATTATTTAAATTAGAAAAATCTAAACTACAAGACATGTCTGTGAATTAAAAAAACTTGATGTCTTGGAAAAGGTTATCATATTACAAATTATTAACCAATTAAATTGAGAATGATCTATTTTATCGCAAACCAATAGAATTAATATAATTGAAAGATACAATCTCGATTATAAGAGATAAAAACTATCTTAGCTTTAATTGTTACGAGGAATAGCGCCAAATCATTAATTTCGAAAGTTCACGCTAATTTATAATTTTTATAATATTTTCTAAACTTGTTTCGAAAACTGGTTTTAGGAGTCAAAAGTTTACAATCTACCAAAACTATGAAATTTTGTAGATTACGAGTATTATGTTTTTATTTACTATCAATCATAATTTTTTAAGTTGAATGATTAGTTTTTAATCATTTGGAACTTGATTGGGGTTTTTTAATTTATTGGTTGGATTCTTTAGGTTTCACCGTGATTTCACCAAAGTATAAGTTATTTGAAACCTGTTTGAATTATGAAAGGTTGGAAAGTTTTAGTGGCAAAAACCAAAAAGCAAAAAAAAAATTCTACTGTAGGAAGTTTGTATAAATTAAATACTTAAAACTTTTTTTGGGAACTAACAATAGGTTTTTCTTTTACAGGAACGAAATGCTTCTAAAAACCTCATGAAAACCGAACAGATGAGACAAAGCGATTACTGTCACCAATATGCCCCATCCGTATAAAATATGGCGTTCAAAAGGAACCAATCAGGAACGTTTATAGGGCGAGCGAGGGATGATTCAAAATTCGAAAATAGAACGGCGGGAAGGAAATGGCTACCGGATGTCGGAGTTTGGTTCCTTGCGTTTACTTTGTTGATGGCCAGTTGCAACTGCTACCAGGAACAACGGTTTGCGATGGAACCACAGGATCAGGTAAGTTTTATTTTTATTTTAAACAATGAGGGGTTTTCGATTTGCATTCTTTTAAAGAAAACAATTAGTACTAAATATCTCGATAGGTGGCAGGGCCGTCGATTGGCAATTTGAGTATATCAATGTCAAATGAAAGGAAAACAAATACAACAAAAATGATGATTGAAAAGACAAAAAAACTTTAAAAAAATTTAAAGACCCCCTGACAGATTTTCATAAAACATGTCTAAAATACTCGAGATAAAATTATCTATGACACAAAAAACTAAATGAAAATCGGTTCATCTGTTTGGGAGCTACGATACCACAGACAGATACACAGACAGACACGTTAAACTTATAACACCCCTCTCTTTTTGCGTCGGGGGTTAACAATTGAAGCAGTGTTATTTCTCACTCTGACTTATGTCAACAGAAGAAGATACAGCAATGCTTCAAGTTAGCAGACTATTATGAATACGGGGGATAGTGTTTAGTATTAATGCGAAATGCATTGACACCCTTAGACAGCAGCATTCTTTGACATACCCTCTAATTAATTAATTATTTTATTCCGACTAATTATCTTATATAATTTTTCAGTCATGTCTGTCTGTTTTTTTACCTTTGTACCGTATGGTGTTTCCTATAACGGTATACCTGTGTGTTATTGTTAAAATAGTACTTAAATATAGAATGTAACGACATTAAGTGTACCTACGATGGAATAAATAAAAACAAACACAAAATCTGACGGAAGGCAAAGTTAAAATATCCGACCTCTTTTGTCTGAGTTCGGAATGGTTCCATCCCATTCTGATCACTTGCAGACTGTAAACACATGTTTTAAAAGGAATTCATTGAGAGGAAGCTGACATTAACCTTTTGAAAAAAAAAAGGGTTTTGTTTTTGTTTATATTACTTTTGTTTTAATGCGTTGTTATTGACCATGTGGTTTCTTTTTACGTTTTAGCGAGAATTTAGACGGAACATATTGTTGAGATGATTTAAAAATACATAATACTTTATTCATAAAGAACCGCTGTGTGGTGCCGCTGGCTTAGAATTTGCACCACGCCAACTCTTCCCGCGGGTGTCGTAAGAGGCGACTAAGGGATATACATCGGGGGCGGGCAGCAGCGCCCCCTGCAAAACAATTCAATGCCCAGGTGCTCATCAGGGCTAGGCCTGCGTCCAGTAGTGGACCAATACAGGCTGTTGAGGTTGAGGTTGACGATAAAGAAATCTACAATCAAATAATATAAAAAAATAGAACTAGTATTTACAATTGAAACAATTGTGCTAACTGCAGACTGTTGCAAACAATCTACAGGTAGCTCAACTGATCCTTATACCAGTCGGGAGCGTCCCCAAGATGATTTTAGTTTTCACATTCTAGGAATTTCTTTTAACTGTCACTTTCTTTTTATAAACTATACGTAACTAACTATTAATTGTAGAAATCTTACTAAAGCTTAAATTAAATAAATTTAAGTAGAATTATTTAGGTGCATTATTACATTCGAGTCGATGGACTACCTAATTTAGTTTGATATTTATGTTTTTAGGTATTAATTTATATCGGCCTTAGAATTAGGTTTTACTATCTATATTTTCTTACTTGGCATGAAATAAGTGATTATTGTTATAGCATGAGCAGGCAAAGATAATATTTTCATCAATAATTATGTTAGACTCGCTATACTACTAACATACTTAATCAGTATTTATAAAACTAAATGTAATAAAACTTAATAAAAATTCAACCACTCAAAACATAACGCCATACAAACACGAGTTATAATTTATTCCTGATTTAAAAACTAGTTGGAAACTGCATTTGAATTTCGAACCATAGACAACATTAGTGACAGGTTGAATGCCATTCTACATTTATCAATCTAGTTTATGGTCATTGGAGGTGATTGACCAAATGTTTGAGTTTTATTGATGATTATTGATACAGAAATTAAAATAAAATCATTAGATTGGACGATTTCTCAAATTACATGCGCCAGTGATTAGCTACAGGAGCTTTGGAGTCCTCAAGGTGACTTAGTTTTAGTTTTTATTTATTCGGGGTAACAAACAATTACCTACAAAATATAAACATATTCTAAGTGTTATTCTATAAGTGCCATCAACACCGTTACCCTCTTTTAGATATAAAAATAAACAGAGCAAAAATTAATTATTATTTATTAGGTTTTTACATTATAAGAAATGATGAAAGAAATTATTTAATTCTTTCGAAAGGTAACGCTCAAGCGTACATATGTAACGCGATCGAAACGTCGGGAAAAAGATATAAATGCCTGCCTAATTAAAATTCAAATCATTAAGGTAGTAGGGGTTTACGCGGTGAATACTCATTTTAACATAAACGGCTGATGTTGAAATTCAAGTTTCATATAACGGATACTCTTTGAATAGTAACAAAAAACTTTACAAAAGAACACCAATAAAAAGCCCCGCTTTCGAAACATAAAAAACTCAATACAAAAATTAATTAATCAGACAATTCAACAACGGAAACCACAAAATATCAATTAGAAACTAATACTGCAGTCGTATTAATTTTATTCCATTATATTCCATTTATTCCAATTTATTATCCATAATGCACCACTTTCGAAATAATGCGCATAGATTAGGTTGGGAATAAACGGGCAGATAAGCTTGATGTTTTTAATAATTTATGGTAAAATTTCAAATTAATTTAGATTTTGGTGGCAACGATGACGTTGTGACTAAATATCTGAGTCTGACTGAGATAAACCAATTTAAAACACAGCGATTCAGATATTTTTGTGTAGTTTGTCTTATTTTATTTGTCCCAAGACTAGGTTAAAAAATCCTTCCACTCGCTCGGTGTGGCTTCACGCATCTTGCCTGAAGGTGAAAATATTTCAGTAAAATAAATTACTAAAAATATTGTTTCAAATATTTTATTAAATTATTTTGAAAAAGCAGTTTTCTGCACTGTGGCTTTACAATCACTTTTTGGAAAATTTTTTAGGAGCGCCAATTTTTTAGCCTAACCCGCTCTGTATTTTTACCGTGATCGTTTCTGATAATCTGTGAAAGTAGCCATTTTTTATGAACCCATATCTTACCCCTCATTTAGTTACGGCGGTGTTCTCATTCTCACACAAGTCCAATAAATATGTAAAGATTAGCGAAGCTGTATCTTGAAACGAATTTTTATATTTAAGTTTTTTGTTTTGTTGTCTATGGTATTTTGTGAGCCAATGAATTGATTTTCTTTATTTTTTCTTTCTTTTCTATTCATGCTTGAAGCTGCCCGTCTATCCCCACCCTTAATTTAAACTGTTACGTTCACAGATTACTATCTTGTAAATTGTTTATTATCGCCTAAACGTTGGACTATAATAATGTCCTATGAATATTTATTATACATAGATTAACCGGGCTTGATATAAATTACGCGAAAGGAATTTATATGAAACGACACGATCTAAGATAGACGGAACAACCTCAGAGACTTCATGTCCTTTTAGCCGAATTTCGGCTATTTCTTCCAGTCTCAACGGAGACTAGTCGCAGGACATTAATAAAGTGCACAAGTGTTTGTGCAAATAGAGATGCACTCTCTACCCTTTCTCATAATCCGATGGGACGGGAGAGGGGTAGAGGAGAGAGAGAGTGGAGAGAGGTTGGGTAGAGGTCAGAGGCGGGACCAACGGATTTAACATGCTTTCCGAGAAGAGAAAAACGCATGAGACGAAGCGAACAGAAGCAAGTACCTATTCCATAAATTAAGATATTCTCAGGAGTTCTTTGATCAGTTTCTTTAACAACTGAGTTTTTAGTCCCAGTAGTTCCAATATCTATATAATCTTACACGAAATAGTTTCAGTGTTAACTAGGTACTAAAGCTTTTGTCTCAGTTGTTTTAGTATTATCGTAACTAATAAAACCTTTGTATGTTTGAGTAGCTCAACTGAAACAAAAAAGTGGCAATAGTTCTTTTAATTAAAGGAATTGTTGAAAGAAACACCTTATTCTACGGATGGCGTTGTATCAAAAGATAAATCGGACGTTTAAATGCGTTTTTGACAGATTTTTTATACATGAAACGTTAAAGTTACCAGGCGAAGATGCTGATCGACCGATAATCTTTCAGGGAATACCACCCTTATCTGCCGATACCGATGACGTCACCCACAACAATATCCTCGTCACTGCGAAGAAATTGTTGCGAATGACGGCATTGGCAAACTCGAGCGCTTTGAAAATACCTACCTTTAACTATTGCTGATTTGTATCCAAGTGTGTCTTGTGCAATCAAGTGACGGCAGGTAGACCAAAGCACTGACCGAGAGGTGGCCGAGAGACGGCTGTAGGAGCAGGGGACGTCCGCCGGCGCGATGGGTCGACGACATCCGAAAGACCGTGGGCTACACCTGGCCCAGACTAGCGCAGGACCGAGGCGAATGGCATAAACATAGAGAGGCCTATGCCCAGCTGTGAGTCGTGAAGGGCTGATGATGATGATGATGTGTCTTGTGCTCCTACGGCGAATAAATTATGAGTATCAGGCAAAATCTGGAAGTAGTAGACGCACCCTATCGGCATATTGTAAATACCGACGCCGCGTCCGTAGCGTGCGCTCCGATCCTGACGCAGTGTACGCGTAAACATAACACAGAAAGCCTTCTGTAAATTTATTCTATTACCTAGTTACGTGGTTAATGCCTAGCTCTCAATGTCTCAACTGTTACGATCTGTACAACAATAGAATATTTAGAACAGATGACACAAATTATGTTCCTGGTATGTTGGCGCCAGACTTTTGGCAAATGATCAGAATGCATTTTTTTCACGGGTTGAAAGTACCTATGTACTTAGTAGGTAAGTCTAAAAAGATGAAAATAAAATTGCCTAGCTGCGTGCGATGTATAAAATTGCGATTTTTTTTTCATCAGCCTGTTTCATCCCACTGCTAGGCAATGACCAAAACATCGCACAATCACGCATAACTAATATTTTATTTTCAAAATCCCTTTTGACTGAGTAAAAACAACTAAAAAACTAACTTTAACTTTTAACCTAAACGCGTCAACACAGTTAACCTAGGTATCTATTTTTCGATGGTTAGTACCCCATTTTTCGATATAAAATTATTTATACCTATTTCACGTAAAGTAAATATTATAAACACGCTGTCCAAAATGCTATTTTAAAGCAAGACAATTATTGTTTCTACCTAATGCGTTTCCTTCTACTAAAAAGAAACTTTGCTAAAGTTTTCAACTTTCCTCCTGGCGCTAGGTCCGAATAAATTTGAATTTATAAATCTGAGATCGTGGCACACCGAGTGGAAAAATGGTAGAATCTCTACATAATTTTATTTATACACGTGATTTCTTTCGTTTAGAGCTTCGTCCTAAAGTAGCATTCCAAGTTTTTTTTCCAACAATCAGAATCAGCACTTATGTGCAAGTGCAGCCATAAGATTCTCAAATTCAAGAACAAATCTGAAGAAAACTTTGGTTACGGAAGAATAAAAAAAAAATCCCATAAAAACAATTTGTCTAAATCAAAGCCAATCGAAGACGTGGTCGCAGTTGAAGACACCTCCAACTGGGGCCGTGGATGTTAGAAAGGCGACAAAAAAAACAAAAAAAAAAAAAACAAAATCATTTATTTCAAAATTAAATATACAAATCAAGTGGCAATCAGAAGGCGACTAAAAAAACAAAAAAAAAAAACAAAATCATTTATTTCAAAATTAAATATACAAATCAAGTGGCAATCAGCAAGTGCAGTACTAAGGGAATCTACCAGAGGAAGAGCAGCAGCCTCGTTCTGTGTATATTTAATACCTCTACTTACCTGCATGCCCAGCGAGGGGATGGCATTTCCTAATGAAAAGTAGCTCATCAGTGGAGGCCTACGATCTTCAACAGCCTGTATTGGTCCACTTCTGGACGCAGGCCTCCCCCTGATAAGCGCCTTGTTGACTTTTATCACATGAAGGGTAATGCCTATAATTCTCACGCGGGCATGTGGGTTGGGGATCGCAGTTCGGTGGTAGAATTGTTCTGCAGGCGCGCTGCTGCCCGCCACCCTGGATATCCCTTAGTCTTACGACACCCACGGGAAGAGCTGGGGTGGTGCAAATTCTAAGCCGGCACCACACAGATACAAATGCTAAAAATTTGATGTAAAAATTTGATGAAATAAATCAAAGTCAGTTCAAGACATATCAGGCTCGATGTGTCTCAGTAAAATTTGAATTTATAATTATTAAGATTTGCATAGGCATTCTGTGAGGTTATAAAATCGTTGTTTCGTTTATCGTAGAGTTGAAATCAGAATAATAATTATTATCAGGTTATAAATGATCGAAATTATAAATTAGAATTATGAGCCTATAAATAGGGTTTTGGTTAAATGCCAATGAACTTTTCGGGATTTTATCTGTTTTGACGTTTTAATAGTTTATTATGATTAGTTTGATAATTTTCTTTACATTTTTGTTCGATTCCAAATAGGAAAATGGCTCCCACCTGGAAGGTAATTTTAATTTTAAATCCATAGCTGTTTTTACTTTTGCTGAGCATTGCGTTGGTAAAAATTATCAACGAAATCAAAAGCACTGGGAAGCACAAAAGACAATTTACAAAATCAAAATGGATAATAAATAATAATAAAGCGAGACTTTATAATAGCTTAGTTATTCCTCGGTTTTAGTAGTTAAAAGTGTGACAAAAGTTGACGGCCTCATCACCTCCGGTGGAGCCGGCAAATTTGACGCAAAACAAGATGTTTCCTACCACCCGTCACACACCGAGTGCTAATGAACAAAATTAACATAAAAGCCATAATGTACCTAAATAAATAAAAAAACTTGTAAACAAGCTTATAAAACGCTTTTTTTACGAGTTATATAAAAACAGAATTTTATATAACTTGTGCCTATGTAACTCTCTTGTACCTATGTAAGTGTGAGTTGAATTTTGAAATTTATTTTCATTTTACTGCACAAGTTACGACTAAGTAAGTACTAATATAAATAATAGCTGCGTGGTGCCGGCTTAGAATTTGCACCACCCCAACTCTTCCCGCGGGTGCCGTAAGAGGCGACTAAGGGATATCCACCGGGGGCGGGCAGCAGCGCCCCTGCAGAACAATTCTACCACCGAACTACTAATAAAAGCAATAAAGACTTATGCTTTTTCTTGCGCAACACACATAAATAAATAAATAAAATAATAAATACTTTATTTACTTTAATTCCGTACATGTCCTTACGAATATTCTCTCCAAGAACGGAATCCTTTATCCGTGACGTCAGATGTTCCTCTGAACATCCAAACTAATTCCCCTTCCCCTTCCACAGAGTGCAATAGTAGGCTCCAGAGTGACGCTGCCCTGCCGAGTGGAGAACAAAGCAGGGATTCTCCAATGGACGAAGGACGACTTTGGACTAGGGACCCAGAGGAACCTGAGCGGATACGAGCGGTACTCCATGATCGGGAGCGACGAGGAAGGTCAGTGAGAGTTACTTTCCTCTTTCATGATGGGGCATACAAAATATGTACCTAAACCAAACCTGCAATACAACCCAGCAGGTTTTTTGAATATTGGTGGCAGCCGGCATTGTTTTGTCATCTATTCTACTAAATTCATTACGGATTTAGGGATGCGGGTTTACTACGAACTTCTGTTGTGTTGGAAGAACACCAACGTTTCCTCCTTTAACGAGGGACATCTTCAGGGTGAGTGCGGTTCTAGACGCGCGCGTTCCGCATCTCTCTCTTTCTGCTAAAGACGGCGGCAGGCTAGGCAGCCCGCCGCGCCGTTGTCTTTGGTGTGTAGGCTTCAATTTATAAGTTAAATAACATTCAGTATAAATAATAAAATAAATAAATAAATAATGCTGAACAATTCACACAGCATTATCTAGCCCCAAGCTAAGCAGAGCTTGTGTTATGGGTACTAGATAACTGATAAACTTAATACAATACACTACATAGATAGATATTTTTTTTATACATAGAAAACACCCAGACCAACGAAACAAATTTCTGCAGATCGGACACAAATTTGTTCCGAGGCGGGAATCGAACCCGCAACCTCCTGCGTCACAGGCGGACCTTCGTCCGCTGCGCCACGGAGGTCGTCCGAGTATACCTTGAGTATCATCGTCATCGGTCGTCCGAGTACCTATACCTTGAGTATCATCGTCATCAGCCCTTGTCGACGTACTGCTGGCCAAGCCTTGAGCATAAAGTTGCTAAATTACTCTCTTGCTGATAAACGGTTGAGAACGCTGATCTCCATATCTTTAATAATAACCTCGACTCCCACTCAACTTGAAATCAGCTGAGGGTGCGAAAACAAACGAGATAGAATGAAAACGAACATCACCGCTTTTGTGTGGCTCTTCCTTTTAAAGAAAGCCAAGTATCCAGTCACAAAAGGCAAAAAAAAGTCGAAGAAAGAATTAGGTCGACTTGACTCACTCACACGAAAACAAATCACTTGACAACAGACAAAAAAATAATATTTTGTCGGACATAAATAATGATACACGTTGTAAAAAACTTCAACAACCGGTCAAAAAAGATAAAAAGCAAAAAAAAGGTTGGAGACACACGTAGTCATCATCAAAGGAACAGGAAACGCTACATCCTGAATTCTTTTGACGAGCCCCATCACATTGACCTTCCGCTTTCCCAATTTGTACCTATTCTGATGAACCTTAATTTGTATCATCAAAGACTGCTTTTGATAAAGAAAGCAGGATAATTTTATCATTTTAATTAGGCTGTATAAACATCCACTGTTTGACAATGCAATATAGAAAAGGGGCCATTCATTAAACACGTGGGGCTCGAAAAGGGGGGGACACGAAATATCACGAAGCGGGAGGGGGTTTGGTGAGTTATCATGTGTTTTTATTATTTCATCGATCGCGCAATTTTTAAAGACACAAAGACATTTTAATCACGTTGCTTAATTTTCCCGAATAAAATAAAATAATACCTGTTTTCATAGACAATATTTTATTAAGATTTTTTTTGTAGCAGTCATGTCAGTCAGTACCCATAATACAAGTTCTGCTTAGCTTGGGGCTAGATGATGCTCTGTGGATTGTCCAGCATTATTTATTTATCAACATAATTTTGAACAAAAATAAACGTGATTTTGGCTCTGAAATATCACCTATGCAAAACTATATTCATGCAAATAAATATCATTCATTCTTTAATTCATACTATCTTTGCATTCGACAAAGTATGGTAATCACCGTTTGCAAGCTCCGATAGCCCACTTGCAAGCGTTTGTAACCTGCTTTATTTCCAATACCCTGTATACCCAGCAATTCCGCAGTTTCAATAGGGTAGGGTCGCCACGCGGCCGCTTTTCACGACATTGTCCCATTTGTTGGCACTTCCTGAAGGAATATAAATAGGTGGGTATAAATAGACGGCTTTAATGAGAAGAGAGTTTTTGTGGCAACGAGTTTACTAGCCTACTAAGGTCCAGTTTCACCGTTGTAATTGAAAGCGTATAAAACAAACTCAGTTTAGCGCTTTGAACGAATTTGGCGCAATTTACCGACATAAAGTTAATCCAGTTCAAACGCTCAACCGAATTCAAAAGCTGTCATGTCACACAATAGGAAACTAAAATAAACTTTTTATAATCTAAGTTTTTGAAGCAAACGTTAAAATTGGACTTGACACATCCTAAGGCCTGCGCTTATATACTCGAATTATTTAACCATTTTTTACGACTAGGTCTCCATGAAAATAAAAAGTGACCTCTAAAAAACAGGGACCAAATATAAAAAAAAATTATACCAGAAATTACGTTTGTGGTCACAGATAAGACAGCCTATAGTACCAAGGCCAGTCCAATCTAGGCAAGTCTAGGCTTTTCATGACACTAGCAGAGTCGTAGCGAAAAGCAATAGGCGCCATTAAGGAAGAAGTTGAAGTTGCCTCGACATAACCTGGAAGTGGAACTATTTACACTTTCACAGAACTAATTTGTAGTATTTACGTACAAGCAGAATTATATTTTCTAGTCATAAAATAGAAATACTACCCCGCACTAATGAAAACTTTCGCGTTACAAAATAGAGCTGAAATTTCGTTGCACAACATGAAATAGAATTTTCGTAAATGAAAAAAACAAATGAAACACGCGGAGATGCTATTCTAAACTCTATTTTTGGGAACGTTAGGTTGAAAATGTAAAAACTGAGCGTTTTTATGTACAAGTGACGCATAAAATCGTAACGATGTTAACCAGTAATGAGGTTTCCACAAATAATGGAAAAATTGTGGATTTTTTTCGGTCAAGAGCACTATGTTGCCTCCATTTTAAAAAAGTTCTGTGTTCATTTGAGCCAAATAAATAAATAAATAAATAAATAATGCTGGACAATTCACACAGCATTATCTAGCCCCAAGATAAGCAGAGCTTGTGTTATGGGTACTAGATAACTGATATACTTAATACAATATACTACATAGATAGATATTTTTTTTTATACATAGAAAACACCCAGACCAACGGAACAAATTTCTGCAGATCGTACACAAATTTGTTCCGAGGCGGGAATCGAACCCGCAACCTCCTGCGTCGCAGGCGGACCTTCGCCCGCTGCGCCACGGAGGTCGTCGATAAAAATAAAGATAGGAAGCAGTAAATTCTACGTGCGTATTTCAATTATTACCTTATAATGTAACCCCATAGTGTAACCTTAATCATAATTATTATGAAATTCTTAGAGACTCTTGCTCATAGAGTTCTAGGGTGTGCACGATTAACTCAATAATAAAGTTCAAAACGGTGAACATTTTTGAGTTTGAATATGTCCATCATCTCATTATGTGTTCTTCAGTGGTGACCGTGACTAAGCAAACGTACTGTGCCCTCCGGCCTGGTGGGATGACGACCTGCGGAAAACAGCATGCATGCTGGATACGGCAATCTGAAGTCAGGGTTAGCAACTTAGCACCCTGACTTCAGATTGCCGTATCGCGAGCGCTTATAAGAGGAGGCCTATTCCCAGTAGACTAGTAAACGGTGATAATTATGATGATGATCATCATCTCAATAACAGCACTACAATGTCTTAGTTATGATGATCATCATCTCAATAACCGCACCACAATGTCTTATTTATGATGATGATCATCATTTCAATAACCGCACCACAATGTCTTAGTTATGATGATGATCATCATCTCAATAACCGCACCACAATGTCTTATTTATGATGATGATCATCATTTCAATAACCGCACCACAATGTCTTAGTTATGATGATGATCATCATCTCAATAACCGCACCACAATGTCTTATTTATGATGATGATCATCATTTCAATAACCGCACCACAATGTCTTAGTTATGATGATGATCATCATCTCAATAACCGCACCACAATGTCTTATTTATGATGATGATCATCATTTCAATAACCGCACCACAATGTCTTAGTTATGATGATGATCATCATCTCAATAACCGCACCACAATGTCTTATTTATGATGATGATCATCATTTCAATAACCGCACCACAATGTCTTAGTTATGATGATGATCATCATCTCAATAACCGCACCACAATGTCTTATTTATGATGATGATCATCATTTCAATAACCGCACCACAATGTCTTAGTTATGATGATGATCATCATCTCAATAACCGTACCAAAATGGACCCGCCCGCACCTAGTGGTTTTCCACGACCTTCACGAGGTCGTCATCGGGGACAAGGGAGGACGACCACGTTCGGGTTTGCCCATGTTGCGTCTGTGGTACGTGGAAAAGTTGACCAACTTTATTTTTATTTTCATGTAGGTAGGTTTATTATAATATTTGTAGGTTATGTAGGCATCATAGTAGGTATTTATTATATGAAATTATTCTTGTTTGATTTTCTGAGTGCCACCGTCTATTTTGTTCTTACATGTCCAATCCATCCCAAGCTTGCCTGGAAGAGATCGCTCATAGCGATAAGGCCGCCTTTGTACTTCGTCTAATCGTAGCATTTTTTTCTGTCTTTGTGTGGTACAAGAATTTTCTATCTGTCTATTTATATGTACGTCGTCGCCTCTACCTACGAGGCTTCAATGGCAATCAATAAGACTCCTTCTGTCCTAATCGGGGGAGGAAAAGTGACGGAAGAATGGGGTCGGCGAGTGTGTGGAGCGGTGGGCTCGCCGGCCATGTATAGGAGGAAGAGGGGACGCCAGCCGGGCCGCGGAGGTTTTAAATGTTCCCGTGGTTCGGCGAAAATGGCGAGAGAGGAACACCGAAGAGATTTTTAGTAGGTATTACGTCCTTTTCAGGGCATCGAGTCCCACATAATTCTGGTCCCCCCAGACCAGTTTATTAAAAAACTAATTTCCTCGCCGAATAAAAAAGGCATAGATCTCCTAAAATGTATCTAAAATCAGCAGAATAGAATTAAAATCTCAACAAAGCGAGTTTGAACCTTGAAACAGCGCATCAACAATCAACAGAAACAGATGGTAGGTCATTCACCCGGCGAGTAAAAATATAATTATATCAAACTTCAGCGTTTTTGTCTGTCTGTAAATCAATGGTCTTGAAATACACTGAAGTGGTTAGCTATAGAGCGGAATTTTGCGGGGTGAACCTTGCGGGTTTGATTGTCTGGGCACTCAGGGGACCCCTGTGGTAAAAAACTAGAATTACATAAAATTCAACATTTTGCTTCGATTCCGTATTTGTGAAAACACGATTGCGCAAAAAAATACTATAAAAAATCATGAAAGTGCCTTGTTTTGCACCTAATTTGGTCGAGATCTCAGAAACTCTGCGGTCTACAGAAAAGATTTTTGTTTTGATTCGTAGGTTATTACTAATTCTTTGGTTCCTCAATACAGTTTCTCCATAAGTTGTATAGTTTTCTTGTTTATAAGCAAAAAGCATCTGAAAGGTCCTTGAGAGTGCGCATAGCGCGCCATTTTGTGAAAAGGATAGGCATAGGGTTTCGCGTTTATAGGAGCGGGACAGAGCTTACGTTTTTGAACGGCGGCGTAAGCGCAAAAATTGTGTTGCAAAGGCATTTTGCCTTTGCTGACCATGCCCATCAAAACCGGCAAAATGCCTTTGCTGCGTTGAAAGTTACGGTTTTCAGTGGATTAGTCTTCGCTTCGACTGTCTACTGAAAGCACACCTTTAGTAGAAATTATTGCCAATGTCAAAACTTGAGCTCGTTTCTCGTAAATGCTTGGTAGTATTTCTTCCTCCGAGAGAATTCCCAAAAAACGATGCCTGGCTCCAGTCTTCATCAGCACAGATATGTCCACTGTTGAACATGTCTGCATCAAACGAGTGGTTTTACAATCCTCAACCTCAACAGCCTGTATTGGTCCACTGCTTGACGCAGGCCTCCCCCTGATAAGCGCCTTATTGGCTTTTATCGCATAGGGGGTATTGCCTATAATCTCCACGCTGAGCATGCGGGTTGGGGATTGCAGTTCGGTGGTAGAATTGTTCTACAAGGGGCGCTACTGCCCGCCCTCGGTGGATATCCCTTAGTCGCCTCTTACGACACCCGCCGGAAGAGTTAGCTTGGTGCAAATTCTAAGTTACTTACCATCACCACGCCTACCTTTACCTTACTTTAATACGCTGCGTACACTACAATTCTGTTTATAATAAGAAATTCTCGACGGAAAATTAGTTTTTTCGTGAACAAATTCGCGGATGATTCACTAGTCGTGTAAAAATCTAATAATATTGTATGATGCCAAGATATTTGAAGCAAAAGTGAAGCGTAAATTTTGAACGTGCTTCTGAAGTATTTATGGTGGAATGAACTTACGAGTAGGTGGATTTTAGGTAAGATACATTTTTAGGAGTTGTTTATGTACTAATAAAAATTACCAATTTAATAACGTACAAGATTTTGCCGGAAACTTCGCACCCTTATACTTTGTTGTCCGTCTGTCAAACCCCTTTTCTCAGGAGCGTGTGGAGGTATCGAGTTAAAATTACAACCCCGTAACCTCTTGAAGCCTCGATTAAAATAAAACTTCTATGTCAACGCACTCAAAAGTTACAGCCGTTTATTTCGAAATATTTTGAAATTCAAAATATACAGGTACCTACTTCCCGTTGACCTAGGTAGAATCATGATATTTGGCGCAAGAAACAAAGTCTCACATCCACTCACCGTCGTCATGTGCGAGTCCGACTCGCACTTGACGTTTTTTTTTCGTGACAAATGACCAACAAGCCAACAAGCCCTTAAATTAAGATCTAGAACTACCCAATAGCTTGACAAGGTCTTGTTTATTGCTATTATGTATTCGCAAGTATTTACAATGTAACGATTGCTTCCGCGTTTGCTTATTGCGATTGTAAATAATTACGCAATTTACTGAGTACCAGAATTCTACTAGTACCTTCATTAGTACCTGTTAGACGCTAAAACCAGCAATTGGGTACAATTAGAATCATTAATGCAACTCAGGCTGAATCAGGGGACATTTACCACCTATAGATATTGTATTTATGTTAATGGTAAAGACACGAATTGTTAATTGTTTTATTATTTTTCTTGTTTTTCTGTAAATTTTGTAATCTAACACTACCTACTAAATTGTTGTCCACACTACCCAAAGGTTAGCAGGTACAGGAAGCTGTTCTAGCTCGCCCATGTACAACTTTTTTGCAATAAAGTAGGTATATTCTATCTATCTATCTATAGCTTATTAAGTATTACTACTATGAGATAGCTAAGTAACCCTTCTAGTTCCTTAGAACTAGTCTTCGTACTCATGTGTAAAAAGTATATATTTCAGTGTCTCAGTCCACAAAGACACTCATTCTGAAATAGACAAAGTAGAATCTTAGTTTCTATAGAAACGCTTCCCGCTGCTTTCAAGAGAGCTGTTGAAAAATGATCCCTCGGTTTTTAGCGTTGAGCGAAGTGTGGGTAGGTTTGCGGGCTATTTTTGTACAAATGGATCTCGTGTTGGGGGGTACGAAGATGCATTTGAGAAACGTAATGGTGCTGTTAGGTATTGTCTGATGCATTGCGAGAATTGAACGAATTGTGTAGGGTATCAATATCAAACCAGTCAAATCCTAATAATTTTCGTAACCTAAGGTTTCCAAGACTACTGAACAGGTCATGATGAAATTTGGCGTATATGGCTGAACTTAGATAATATACTACTTATTATACCGAAAATACGCGTGCGAAGCTGCGGGCACGAGCTAGTCTGTCATAAAATTTTCGTTGTCATCTCATCAGTCGTTCAATGCTTGCAATGCATCTGTAACTCGAGTAGTTTTCGCATGAAAAATAAAAACCCCCCAAAAAATATCTCTAGTTTAATTAAAATTTAACCACCTTAAACTCTAGAAAACAATAATATGTCAGCCTATATTCAAACCCATTCCGTGTAGTCATGGTGACCAAGCAAAGAGCATGTTTTAAGATCCCTTTTGTTCCAGGAGATTACTCCCTGGACATTCGAGACGTGAATCTGGAAGATGACGGCGTTTACCGGTGCCAAGTCAGCTCGGGTTTGAACGGTAAGAACTTCGTTATTTTGTCGTTGTTAGTTATAAAAATATGCCCCACGTTGGGCGCCAATTATTGTCGAACCTAAAATGCTTGTGGATTTTGTTATTCTAAGGACGCTATAGATTTTAATCGTCAAATTATTTATAAAGCTGATTACACAAAACCATATCGGCCAATAAAATATTAGAGTGGGTTGATAAACCTTGAAACTAACGCACAGCAGACATACTAAGAAAAAAGCTGTTACATGAGCTTTTAAAATTGAGATTTGTCCGACAGTTACTAAATTTTTGGTTAAATACACTTGTCAAGCACATAAATTATTTCAATATTTCAAACAAAGCAAATGAAATATCATATTTTTGTAGATGTAGATAAAATCTTTTTACAAATTTTACATAATTTTCAGTGATTTAATGTTTTGTTTCATCACCAGGGGAACCAGAAATCCGTTCACGCTACGCCCAACTGACGATATTAGTAGCGCCAGAACCACCCAAGATTCTTCAAGGAGCCTTCATAGACGCCACTGAAGACCAGGCGGTTGATATTGAGTGCGTGTCTGTTGGAGGAAAACCAGCTTCTGAGGTGAGTCAAGTTGATAGGTCTAAGGTGAGTCAATGTCATTGATAGATTTTGTAGTCGATATAATGTGAAGTTTTGCTATACAGGGTGGCTTTTTTATGGGAGATGGGAGTGAATGGCTAAATCCGAAACCATGAGAGTCAAAGAAAATTCGTGAAAGGAGTTTCACGAAATCGTTCACGTTCATGGATTCTGAAACCAAAATTGAAAACAAAAACTGCATACTTAATTTCAACTAAATGCACTTATTACAATTTTTTTGGAAAATAATTCTACGAAAAATGGGCCATTTTTTAAACTTTAAATTCCCATAATAAGTGTAATGATGGAAGCTAGAACCCGCTCAAGGATCTAGGTCGAGTTAAACAGTAACCCTGTTTAATATGTCTAAATAAAATCATAAGGATTTGAATAAAGTGAAGCGGCCCGAAATCCTTTTGATGTGAAGAAATAAGAGGATTTTGGACAATTTTCATGTCCACTACGCTCGTAAATTCCTTTAATAGTTAACGGAACGTTTTTCCGGCGAGCACAAGATCTCCTTTGAAGACTGTAAAAAATCCGCTGTCCACCAAAAACATATCCTTAATGATAGATAATCCTATTTCAGATAACATGGTTAGATGGAAACCAAGCTGTAATAAAGAAGAAGGTGAAGAACAAAATTGAAGAGATGCCAGACGAAAAGAGATTCAAAACGAGGTGGGTGATAGCATTTTATTATTTGTGGATTGCTAAGAGAAATTGTCTTGCTTTCAAGACTTGGTGGCTTGAAAGCAAGACTTGTATTAAGTACTCGGTTATGTGATCGATTTAGAGAAGCGAAGCAGAGATGTGTACAACCTCTCATACATACCATCCGTCAGTCAGGTGTTAAAAATAAACATTAGCATTCATTATGAATGTAAGCAAACCTAATTTGTGTTGGAAGAACATCAACATTCCTTCACAACCCTTAACGAGGGACTTTTTCAGGGTCAGTGCGGTTCCAGTCGCGGGCATTCCGCGTCCTTCGTTTGTGTTCGAACCTAGTTTGTGTTCTTCCAACACAAACTAGGTTAGTTGTTAATCCGCTTACATTCATAATGTAATCGTGAAACTACGAAAGATTTTATATTATAAAACCATTAGCTGTTTTCAAAATAGCATATGGCATGTATTCGAGATTCTGCGATACCTCTTTTCCCTCAATTTCTATTGGAAGCCTGGTACGGCAATTGAATTTGATTATCGTAACTTTTTTGACGCCTTCTCATCTTTTCAACAGATCAGTCTTACGCCTAGTGCCAAGCAAAGAGCACCACAACCAGACCATAACGTGTCAAGCTCAGAACACCGCAGATCGTGCGCCGAGGATGGCCACTGTACATATTGAGGTAAATAGATAGTGTACCTTTTTGTGACTGTGAAAATAAAATTCAAATTAGTTAATCGTAGACACTAGCTTGCAAAATCTTAAACCCCTATCTTCCCTTTGTAGAACGAAATTAATGTCTTCATTGTAAGCAGGTTCCTTTTGAACTCTGTCTTAGAATGCGAGTTTTGGAAGAAGCCTCATGAACGTTAAAACTCAAGCATTATTTGAAATGTATTCCTGTAAATAATTAAGAAATGAATGCTAGACGTTGACCGTTAAATGTCTTGAAAAAGTTATCTCACAAGCATATTTTCCAGGTCAAATACGCGCCAAAGATCAACATATCCGTCACCTCCGGACTAAATGGACGAGTTCCAGAAAGTTCCGAAGTCAGGATCAGGTGTGACGTCGACGCAAACCCTCCACCACAGGTCTTCCGGTGGTACTTGAACAATAACCCGGTGGTTGGTGACTTTGCTGAGGAGATGGTAAGTGAATTATAGAAGATGCTGTTCCTTGCAGCCTGTAGTACCCTTAGTTTTTTTGCGCTCTTATGGTCTAGTCCTGTATTTATAGTGCGCAAAGGACTCACAAAAAATTCAAATGCTGCCACCAAAACAGTGAAGAGAAAATAATCTCTTCTCCTTCTATGAGAATCTCATATTTGCTTCGTCATGATGGTTATAAAGACCCTTGGATTACTCCCTTGGCCTTTGAGCAGATCAAAGTCCGGCAGTGTTTCCAAATATTTGGCTATTTAAATCTATAGATATCTGTTTATAGCGGATAAGATTAAATAATGAAATAATATAATTCGAAAATAAGTTAAAATCAATTTAATTGTAAAGACTATGACCTGATGTTATTCTATTTGACGTGTAAATATTTTTCGATAAAATCTTGAATCTTGCATCTTGAGACGCGGAACGCTATGTGTGCTACCGTCAACTATTATCGTAGTCATTGACACCAATGACACGGGGATCATCATTATCTTAGGCAAAACGACATCCATAGTTGGACATAGAACTTCTTAAAAGATCGCCACATTAATCAATCCTGCGCTGCTCGCATCTAGCGGTACCGCATTAACACGTTCAAATGTCAGAATTCATTTGTTTCTTTTGAATTCCTTTAGCATACTTAGAGCAGTCATTTGGAAATGTGCTAATGCAGTCAACAGTAACCAGCATAGCATTTCCAATGCTGACTGACAGTTATGCAACCGCAAACCGGTTGGAAACGTGTGGCGACCGGTGTCGGTGCGGTTGATCCAGGATTCTAGTAATGCTGTAGGACTGCGGTCAGCATGGTATCCATTGCAGTGAGGCCGGGTGTTGGTGGTACGGAGATCGCTATAATGCGAACGTTAAAGTGGAAAAGGACAGCGAAAGCGGGAGTGAGAGCAGTATTTGACAGATGTCATCTACGGAACGTAGGCTACTAAATCTTAAAATGTCAATAAATAAATAAAATAAATAATAAATAGTGCTGGACAATCCACACAGCACCATCTAGCCCCAAAGTAAGCTACTCAAAGCTTGTGTTATGGGTACTAGATAACTGATATATTTAATACATTATATACATAGATAGATATTTTTTTTATACATAGAAAACACCCAGACCAACGGAACAAATTTCTGCAGATCGTACACAAATTTGTTCCGAGGCGGGAATCGAACCCGCAACCTCGTGCGGGTTCGATTCGAACAAAGCGGACTCTCGCCCGCTGCGCCACTGAGGTCGTCGATTTTTTCGGAATAAAACGATTGCAAGACTCGCTGTAGTATTTCTTGATGGTGTGCGAAATCCGCTTCCTATCTTTAACAACACACCGATAACGCAGTCATTTACCTGTTCCCTGAAAATATAGATAACATCTTCTACAAAGAGTTTTGTACCTACGATGACTTATATTTCTAGTCACAAATTCGTGTAACGACTGATTATGTCTTTCTAGCTAATTTTGAACGTCATTCGATTCAAAATTAGCTAGAAAGACATTATCAGAACATTTATTTTGTGGAGGTGGTCACTTAGAAGAGAGATAAGCAGGAGCTCCATATTCGAAACTAATATATAAATATTAATCCAAGAACAAAATTGTTTTTTTTTTATTTATATCAAAATAAAGGGACTTTGTCACATCGCCCTGAAAATTTTAAAATTCAAAACAGATTTTCATTAAACATGGCTAAGAACACTCGGAAAAGAAGTAGATAGAAGAATAGCCATGTCCTGGAGGAAGTACTGGTCCCAAAAAGACATCTTTAAGAGCAAGCTACCAATACGCCTGAAGAAAAAACTAATGGATAATACAATTCTCCCTACCCTACTATAATTATGGCAGTCAAAGCTGGCCCTTGACAAAAGATATTATTAGAAAAATAGCCACCTTCCAGAGAGCAACAGAAAGGTCTATGCTCGGCCTGAAGCTTAAGGATAAAGTTAGGGGCGAGCATATTAGAAACACTACTAAAGTCACTGATGCAGTGGGTATGCTTTGCAAACTGAAGTGGAAGTGGGCGGGCCACGTCTCGAGAGCCCAGGACGAGAGGTGGAGTGAACGAATCCTGCACTGGTACCCGCGAGACGCCTCACGCTCACGAGGCAGACCAAGAAAAAGATGGCACGACGACCTGGTACAGGCTGCTACAACGACATGGACCCGTCTGGCGAAAGATCGCAACAAATGGAACAGCATGGAGGAGGCCTACACCCAATCTTGGGTGTCCAATTAAAAAGATATTATACTTGAAATACTTCTAAATAAAATGTTTAAATCTATAGTGAGTGATCATACAAACTGTAAAATTATTGGAAATAAAGGCTTTATTTATTTTATTTATTTTATTTTTAAGAACACTCGGGATAAAATCATCTATGACGACCTCCGTGGCGCAGCGGGCGAAGGTCCGCCTGCGATGCAGGAGGTTGCGGGTTCGATCCCCGCCTTAGAACAAATTTGTGTACGATCTGCAGAAATTTGTTCCGTTGGTCTGGGTGTTTTCTATGTATAATAAAAATATCTATCTATGTAATGTATTGTATTAAGTATATCAGTTATCTAGTACCCATAACACAAGCTCTGCTTAGCTTGGGGCTAGATAATGCTCTGTGAATTGTCCAGCATTATTTATTTATTTATTTATCTATGATAAAAAAAAAACGAAAATCGGTTCATCCGTTTGGGAGCTACGGTACCACAGACAGACACGTTAAACTTATAACACCCCTCTCTTTTTGCGTCGGGGGTTAAAAAGCGTGCCTTTGTTGACTCATGCATGAGTCATGGCGTCCGATATTAAACGGATCGAACCCCCAGAACTAAACTGCAATTCACAAGTCAGGAAAACAGACACAATCAACCTTTCTAAACTACGTACAGACTTTTAGCCTTTCAACAATAAACTCGACTTTCTAAGCCAACCCAGTACAAATTCATACAGCAGGATTTATTCATGCATAAGCTATTGCATGCGCTCTGCTGAAAAATTCACCAAGTACTTTCTTACTGCAACACAGAATACTGAGTAGGTTGGTCCAGAAAATTCACTTTTATCATCCTTTTTAACCAACCTCGAAAAAAGGATGAGGTTTTAAGTTCTGTATGTATGTTTTTTGAATCCGTCATTGTGAAACTATTTTGATGATTCTATCGCCTCTGTGTAGAGAATAAGCCCGAAGTAACAAACATCCCATTTATACCCGCAAAGGTGTACCTAACTTCTGTCCGCGGCTTTGCACCTATTTATCAAGAGAATAAAAAAGCTTGGGACGGGTTTTGCTAAACTTGAAAAATAACAACTAACAGGCTAAAGGTTAATTCGTTGTTTCTTTACTTTAGTCTACATACCGAACGACAGAAATCAAAAATATCATTTTATTTCCGTGTCAGTGTCTAGTTTTATAATTTGACCTTTTCTAAGTGTACCTTTATTGTATTCAAGGAAATAAAGAGATTTTGATTTTGGCACGCGTTTTTCTGGGATAAAAATGCCAGTTAGTTAAATCAGGTCTAGAACTAAATCCGTGCAATATTTCACATCGATCCGTCCATTAATTTTAGCTTGAAGAGGTAACAAACAGAGTATAAACTTTTGCATTTATTATAATCTGATGTGGTCATTCCACAAAAAAGTCCGTACAGTAGCTCTAACAAGCAAATTAAACCAGTGATGCGGCTTATTGCAGTCATGACTGAGTTACAAAATTACGTAATCTACTTAGACCGTCCACGTATATTCACTTTTATGTGGTCGTGTTATTTATTTTTGAGTGCCTGTTTGCGGAACGCTGTTTCCGGAGCTTGAAACTAAAATGGAGTTAGAACTTAATTTTCGGTCAAAGCGAAAGCGTTGCTTTTCGAGAATGCCACGCTTTTGGATATAGGACCAGCGAAATAACGTAGGTAACTGACCTTAAATTGCTTCAACACTATCACAATAACCTAGAAATTGCGCCATCAGAAACCAAACTTTATACAGATACAAATAATTTAGGTATTTTATTTGCAAACAACGGTCTACAGACTGGTTATCTGACCTAGCACGACGTCATCGAATGCGTAAAATGTTTGAAACTTATTCTTTCAAACTTCAGTACCTAATTTACGCGATGTATAACGATGCGATGTAATTTTTCTATATTTTACACTATTATCTATTTTACTAGACAACAATAAGATAGAGAATAGCCTAGTACGGAGATCCGTACTAGGCGTACGGATTGGTAGGTTTAGATTAAAAAAATCCCACGCGATGACATATCGACGTTTTTCTAATAAACTGTTGTCTGTGTAATATCGTGTTAAACAGATTTCACACTAATATTATATATGCGAAAGTCTATATCTTTAGATGTATGGATGTTTGTTACCTCTTCATACCAAAACTACTGAACGAATCAGGTTGAAATTTCTGATCCTGAAATTAAACATAGTTTTTAACTCGAAATGTTTTCCATGATGATATCATTTGCAACTTTTGTTTCAGATTATTTTCAATGCGACCCGTAAGCACAACAAAGCGGTCGTCAGATGCGAAATCAGCAACTCTGTTGGCAAGAGTGAAGAAAAGGCAACACTTAACGTTACATGTAAGTTATCGATTTTAAAGTTTGTTTTCAATACAAGCGACAGCGAGATTTTGACAGTTTTTAAAAGAACCTTTGAAACGCGTAAAAAACTAGCTGTTTTTCTTTGTTTGCACATTCGCTGTCCATCAAAAACACACCCTTTTTCATTATCAACAGTTGATAATCGTCCACTGTTTAACGTGATGACGTCATCATGACTCTTCAGCAAAACTGGAGTCGTGCAACCAACCAACTCCAACTGAAGTGTGTAAAGTCTGTTTGATGGTCTGTAATCACGACCTCCAATGAGTTCCAACAGCTTTGCATGTTTGATCATTGATTTGATCATACATTTTTGGATCTAGTCAGTGTATCTTATATGAGTCATCGATTGAATTAGTCGGATGACTTACCAAGTGACATTTTTTGACTTATTTTTACTGAAATATACCAGAAAAAGGCAACTTGAATCTGCTCAATTAATTTCAGTACTAGGGACTTTATTTTTCACCAATCATCTAGGACCATTCATTACCAGCTTGCCAACTAGGGCGTTCATTAATGTCTTGATCTACCTTACATAACATGTCTCGATACCTCACATCCGCCAACCACCTAAACCCACTCATTATCATGTCTTGATACTCCACAGACCCGCCTACCTTCCGCACCAGGCCGCAGAACATAGAAGCTGAGCTGGGTTCCACAGTGACGCTCAGCTGTGATGTGGACGGTCAGCCTACTCCGGAGATCAGGTGGCTTCTGCATGAGCCCGGCAGGATCGGGGTAAGTGAATACCATGTTGGTTCAGCCTTCATAGATATCGAAGGGGCTTTTGACAAGACGAACTTTGACAGCATTAATACATCCCTCCAAAAGCACGGAGTGGAGCCAACGCTAGTAAATTGGATCATTAGCATGCTCAAGCTGAGGGCAGTACGGAGCGACGTACACGGGGGGACCAGGGGAGTTGTGGCAAGAGGATGCCCACAGGGCGGCGTCTTGTCACCACTTCTGTGGAACCTAGTAGCTAATGACCTAATCACTAAGCTAAACGACCAACGCTTCTTTACGGTAGGCTATGCGGACGACCTTGCGATACTCATATCGGGACACTTTGCCAGCGTGACGTGTAACATTATGAATAACGCACTAAAGGTCGTCGAAAACTGGTGCATAGACTATGGACTTACCGTAAACCCAACCAAAACAGAACTAGTAATGTTCACCAACAAGCGTAAACTAGGAACCTACCAACTCCCGTTCCTGTTTGACACGCAGCTAACACTATCCGACACAGTCAAATACCTAGGTATAACCTTAGACAGTAAACTAACCTGGGCAACACACTTAGAAAACAAGACAAAGAAGGCCACCATCTCATTCTGGCAGTGCCGGAGAATGCTAGGAAGAACATGGGGTCCCAGCCCGAAGATTACCCTATGGCTTTACAACACTGTAATCAGGCCCTCGCTGACTTACGGTGCCCTAGTTTGGTGGCCGAGAACAAAACAAAGCACTACCATAAACAAACTGCAAAAGTTCCAGAGACTAGCCTGCGTAGCGACTACAGGGTGTATGAGAACTGCCCCCACTGCAGCACTCGAAGCCCTGATAGGCCTAACGCCACTGCACCTACACGTGCAACAAGAGGCAGCCGCAGCTGCCTACAGACTCTGGGCTTTAAGTTTATGGAACCACAACACCAAAGCACAACATACCACTATTATAGACGAGTACGCACGGAGCAACCCCATGCTACTCTCGATTTATGACAGGGTACCCAAAAAACACATACACTCAAAAAGCTTCACCATACAAATGCACGAGGAGCCAAGTGACAGCTCTAACATACATGAAGTAAGAATATACACAGATGGCTCTAAAATGAAAACAGGTACCGGGGCGGGAACGTTCTCGGAAGAACTGAACATACACAAAACAACAGCACTGGGTGCCCACAACTCCATCTTCCAGGCGGAATGTGTAGGTATAATCCAAGCTGCGACCGCAGTGCTACGAAGAAAGGTAACTGACCAAAATATCAGGATCCTCTCGGATAGCGCGGCTGTACTACAGGCCCTGAACAGGAGAGAACACAACTCTGGACTCACTCTTCAATGCCACCACCTGCTGGAACAAGTAAGTCAGTCCAATAGAGTCACTCTACAGTGGATAAAAGGACACAGCGGATCGAGAGGAAACGACGAAGCTGATGCACTGGCAAGGAGAGGTTCGGAGCGGCAACCGGCAGGGCCCGAACCAATAATCCCCCTACCTTTCAGTCAAGTCCGCTCATGGATCCGTCAACGTACAACTAAACAACACCAAGACTACTGGGCAAGTATTCCAGATTGTAGACAGTCGAAGGAGGCCTTCCCGGCTCTTAACCCGAGATTCTCCCGAAAACTCCTCAATCTGAAGCGTGACAAACTCCGGCAAATCGTCGGCATTGTCACTGGACACTGCATGCTTAACAAACACCTATTTAACCTGGGTATCACGGACAGCCCCCTATGCAGAGGGTGCATGAACGCAGAGGATACGGCCGCGCATGTGCTTGTAGAGTGCGATAGCGTTGCTTCTCAACGACTACAACACCTTGGGACACCGAGGACGCCTAGGGAGGCATGCACCGGCGTCAGCGAGCTGCTGGCCTTCCTGGAGGACATCGGGTGGTTAGTTTAGCAGCCCCCCACCCGACACGCAAAAAGGGCCCACCTGTGGCCTAGTTGCGGAAACGAGTCCGGAAACAAGTAACAAGTAAGTACCATGTTGGTTAGGAATCATCGTCGATGTGACGCTCCATTCCACTTGATTCACTTTGCTAATGCATTCGACACACACCTTTCCTAGTTGAAAGCGCCGTAGGAGTCAAATTCTAGAGTGCGATGAATGGAATCGTTTTAAATACCATCATTGACTCGCTCTTGTATCTTCTTAATGGTCAGGTTACAAAAGCGATCTCCAAATTTATTTGTAGCTTCATCGAAATCTGACAAATTTTATGCTTAGTTTTTTAAGTTTTTTTGTAAGTTCATCTTAGTCTTTGACCTATTATCGTATTAATTCATATCATTTTCACTACATTGCTGAACTTGGGACCATGAAAAGGTTAGAACATTAGTATTTAATCAAAGGAATTAGAAATATATAGAAAGTAATTAGAATCACGAAAAACTTTCATAAAGCAATTTTGAAAATGTTTTTTTCACTACTCTTTGGCCTTATCTTTAAAAGAAGGACTAAAGACAATTTTTATGAGCGTAACATATCTTCCAGCAGGTCAAAGGGAAAGCACCTAACCTGAGAGTATTGGTGAACAAAGAGAATGCTGGACGCTACATCTGCAAGGCCAGTGTTGAGGGGTACTCCGATATAGATAGTGAAGCTACCATCTTCATCAAAGGTATGACTTTAACAGAGTTAACTCAGAATTTCTGAAATACGACGATTTAAACTTGTCCTATGTAGATGTCAAGGAATAGAAATATTTGAACTATTTATTATACTTGATACTAGTAAAAATTTGAGAGATGAATTAAGCAAGATCAAAATATCATCCAAGCTTTTTGTTCATACATAAAATGCTCATGATCTTGTTGTATTTTTAATTCAAAACAAACATTCAACTACAAGACCTCTAGAATCTCTCTAAAAATCATTATTTTCTAGGTCCGCCAAAAATCCTATCAAACAGAACACAGTTTGGTTCAGAAGGAGACAGCGCAAGGATTGAATGCATAGCACTGTCTGTTCCAAAACCTGTTGATATCGGATGGTATTTTGAAGGAAAAGAGATCAGTGTTATCCATGACCCGGTAAGTAACATCGTAAAATAAAACCTTGGTCGTTTGGAGACAGGTTATGTTAGTTTCCACCACACTGTTTTACAATTAAAGCTAAGGTCTTAATTAACAATGCTCTAGATAATTGATGAAATTACTTAGTAACGGTCTTAGCTTGTGTTCAGAAAATATTAACTCGTATTCCTAGGACCCTTAAGGTCCATTTACATGTTAGCCGAGTCATTTGATCAGATGACCTCAGTGGTGCAGAGGGCGAGAGTCCGCCTGCGACGCAGGAGGTTGCGGGTTCGATTCCCACCTCGGAACAAATTTGAGTACGATCTGCAGAAATTTGTACCGTTGGTCTGGGTGTTTTCTATGTATCATAAAAAAATATCTATCTATGTATCTAATGTATTAAATATATCAGTTATCTAGTACCCATAACACAAGCTTTAAGTAGCTTACTTTGGGGCTAGATGGTGCTGTGTGGATTGTTCAGCATTATTTATTTATTTATTTAAAAGTCCTTTGTTAGACTTCACGCATATAGCGAGCCTAAGCTTTTAAAAGCTGTTAGCAAACATTTTTGTCTTCAACGACGCGACGGTGACAGGCAAAGTTGGAAAAGTCCTATTTTCATCCCGAGCGCAACGTTATAGTAATCATTATTTGCAGGACTACGCTACTCTCGAAGAAACACTAGCAGATGGTAGCATAAAATCTAGTTTGGTTATCAGAGCGAGTCAATCTAAGCACTACGGATTGTACAACTGCAGTATTACCAATGAGTATGGGAACGCCAATTCTGGTATCGTCTTGAAGCCAATAAGTAAGTTCTTATCATTTTCATTGGCAATGATTGACTGAAAGAAATTTTATTTACTTTATCTAATAAAAACAGTAATGATTGAGTTACTCAGGTCATTTTTAAATAAATAGACAGTTATTTATCTACTGTTTTTGAATAGAGGATCATAGTAACTTTGACAGACCTATTATATGGCAGGTATCCAAAACTATTTCTTCCATGAAATATTTATTTATAGTATTTCCATCATCAGTATCATCATTCTCACTTTCTCTACAGAAACCCTCCCCCTCTTCATAATTCTCATCGGCGTAACTTCCGGGATCATCATCTTCTCTGCCTTCATCATCCTCGTAGTCATCTGCCACCGACGTAGAAGGAATACACAGATCAGTGAGAAGCCTGACGTCACTGTGACTGGAGATATGTATAAGGAGAGTGACAGGAGTTCTAACATCAGTGATTTGAAGCTGGGCTTACCACAAAGTGATGGGAGCTACGAATTGGTGAGTTAGTTGTTTTTTCCCGATCGTGCCAAAGGAGATCCTACTAGAGCTCCCTCGAAACATTCAGTTCGGATAGATGTCCATTTAGCTAAAAACTGTTACGGCAAAAGATCCCCTATGACACAGGTATTGAGTTTCAATTTCGTTGTAGTAACATCGTTCTTTTATTTCTTCTATAGGACTACACAAGTTCAGAACGCTCAGACAGCAAGCCACCAGTGGGTCTACCACTGGCTGGACCAGTATCCTTGCCAGCTAACTTGAGAGACGATCCACTGCTGCAGTTTAGGTACAGCAATGACTACTCCGATCCAGCGTATAGTGATGCTTATTTCAAGGTAAATTGTTCGTTTTAACTTAAATGTTAATAAACGAGATGTATATAAAATCAATTATTTTTATGTGGTCTGCAAATAATTCTTGTGGGTATTTTTAAGGTGTGATATTTAGGTCTTTCAATTAGCTTTAAATTTTATCTAAGTTAAAATATATTTCTTGTAAGAAAGATAATGATAAAACTAATTCTGAACCAAACTAAAGCACTTGGAAGTCTTATTGTTTGGTAGTCATATTGGGAATATTATAACACTAATAAGCTCTGCATTATTCATCACATTTCTGTTGCTTGTAAATTATCATACTACACTAAATTTACGAATTTCCTGTATCTGCCTAATTTACTATTCCCTCATTTTCTTTCATTAACATCTATTAAAAATTCACAAGACCTTTGAACCTTTTTGCTCTTGCGAAAAAATTCATCCAGGTAAAACTACTCCCATTAGGTAGCAACAGTCGTAATCAAAATTTCTCTTTATTATAATCAAAATTTCCTTTTTCCATAGCAACCTCCAGCCGCCTACATTTACGATTATCCTCAAGGATACGCCCCACCGCCAAACCTCAGGGTCCAATCTCCAGATACCCAAGCAAACAGGTACTTACCATTTTAGTTTTCAGGGCAATTTAGTTAGCAGGTAAAATTTCTATGAATATTTGAGGGTTCCGCTTATGGATTATCTAGGGGATTTTGTGGGTGTTTCGGGATAAAATTCCGCTGCGGTTTTTGTAGTTTCTCGCTTGGTTTTTGGGTAAAGTATTACATTTTAGATAGAATTTATGAAAAATGTGATATGCCTTTTGACGTAAGAATTTTAAAATGTTCCTGATTTGTATTACGTTTCGGGAGATTTCGTGACAGCACCTTAGTTATCGTATTGAATTGGAGAAACAGAATAAACTCGATACAGAAGGATCCCACAACCTAACCGTGTTGAGCAGTATACTGAGCAGTTGGGAGTCCCCGCTGCTCTTCTCTTAGTTTGAGCAGCGTGGAGTCCCAGTTCTTTTTTAATCACAGTTGAGCAGTGGGGAAAACGCGTATTTCTAACTTGACAACCAAGATCATGTCAGCTCCAGTCCAATCTTTGACTCAATAGTAATATCTTGATTTCACCAATCTCTTCCCAGGTCCCTCCAAGGTTCCCTCACCCGAAGCATCGACACGGCATCAACGTTACCAATGTCAGCCGGCAACAACTCTGCCAGCAACTCCCTGCAACGATCGAAAAACGACGAGACTGATGCCATCAACAACCTGGGATTACCGCTCGGCGGGGATAACAGTGAGTAAAAGGGCCATCTATTGGTGAAATGAAGCAACTTTCGTCCATCAATGTTGCTACTTTACCATCCCTCCATCTAACGGTAATTTAAAGCAACTCTTGTAATGTCATCAACACTTGCCACTGTCATGCGGCAGCAACTCTGCCAGAGCACTGTCACCGGCATCTGTGAAAGCACTAACTTTATAACTCACTAGGTACTGCAACGATTTTTTATGGTTGAACAACTAGAAGTTTCTAAGTAAGACCTTTGCCATTCTCGTAAACTGAGTCCTTACCAATTGCTATCGCAAGGAGAGTCCATGAACCAGTGGTGAAAGAGAACTGGTCCAAATCTCTGTAAGCCTGTTTGATAGCCATCTAAAGGTTTCATAAGAATGATTATTATAAAACTTGAAAAAAAAAATGTTATCAAACATGTTACTGGGCCCGTTCCCTTAAAAAAACTAAATCATTTTTCGTTTTCGTGCAAACGTTAATCTTATGCAAGCGACATAATAGTCGGTTTTGCACGACGACGAAAACGAAACTTCGATTGTCCTTTTCCGAGTAGGCCACGATGTAACCAGTTGTTTTTTCTGCAGCTCCGCCAGCCCCGATTTACGCACAGCCTCACAACAAAGGCGTGGATCTGAGATACGCAGCGACGTATGGCAACCCTTATCTGAGGAATAGCTCAGTTGGTAAGATCAAAAATATCCTTGAAGATGACTATAGAAGATGAAAGATTCAGATGATGACGAATGAGCAAATGAAACTTTGAAGTATCAGTCCAATGCAAGTTTGAATCGCGCACTAAGCGTTCAGTTCTCCATCATGTTTTTAGTAATCACCAAAGTTTGGGCAGCATTGGCAGGCAAGGTAGACCGCTGACATTGTGAAGGTCGCTGGAAACCACTGGATGCGGCAGCGCAGTCACTCTAGCAATCTTTAGGCGTAACCATAAATTCAATAATTAATAATGCTGTAAAATGCAGATGGTTCGACGTAAAACCTTGTTTTGTGGGCTATAAATGATGCATTATTATTATGTTTCTAGGTTACGGCGTCCACACAGCTAAACCAGCAGCCACGCCCGCCCCGCCCCCCTACTCCGCACGCGGTTCAGTCGTGCTACCTTCAGGTAATTGAAGGTACTATCATCAGAACTATTGAGAACGGATTTGAACTCTAACATGTCTTGACAAGGCTGCATTTTGATTATGATTTTTTTATATTTTTCTTTGATTGTGCTTTTAATTTCTTCTTTGACTTAGCTTCTTTCTTTTTACTGATATATTTTCGTTTAACTCTTTAATATGAATGTCGGCACTGACATTATCTTGTTCACAGTTTTCTTTAATTCTGGTATACTCTGGTTTATTCAGTTTTTTTCTCTTTTTCACACTTTTCCGCATGCGGCTCAATCACGCTACCTTCAAGTACGTGGAGATATTATTAGCAGAACTATTGAAAAGGGATTTGAACTCTAACATGTCTTGGCAAGGTTGCATTTGATTGTGATTTTCTTCATTCTTCTTTTTGATTAAACTTTTATTTTATTTTGACTTCTTGATTCTCGTTTAACTATTTAACTTTTATGTTGGCACTTTCACCATCTTGTTCACAGTTTTGTTTAATAATTAGTAAATTCAACTTTTTCTCTTTTCACTACCTTCAGATTTTTGTTCATCAGAACTATTGAGAACGGGTTTGAACTCTAAAATGTCTCGCCAAATTTAAGTTTTGGTCTTGTTGTTTATTATTAACATGTTTGTTGTTGTCTCTTATAATTAATTTGTTTTTTTTTTCCTTTATCAAAACTATAGAGAATTGGTTTGAACACTTCCCTTTTTTCATAGCAAAGCAACAGATAAAACAAATGAAATAGTAGACGTAAGATTACAGACGAAAACGTCGAAAGAAGAAAATAAAACAGCCTTATCAAGTTTAAACCCGGTCTCAATACTTCTGATGATAGTATCTTCAATTACTTGAAGCAAGCACGAAAGAGCCGAGCGCGAAAAGGTGTTAAAAAAGTAGAAAAATACTTGGATACTTTCCCTTATATTTATCCAAGTATTTTTCTACTTTTTTAACACCTTTTTGCGCTCGGCTCTTTCGTGCTAGCTTCAAGTAATTGAAGGTACTATCATCAGAAGTATTGAGACCGGTTTTAAACTTGATGAGGCTGTTTTATTTTCTTCTTTCGACGTTTTCGTTTGCAATCTTACTTCTACTTTTTCATTGTTCATATCTCATTTCTCACTCTCATATTCTGTTTTCTTAACAAAACTATTGCAAAAGTGCGATGCTCTATTCTCTTGATTCTGCTGTGATCTATTCTACTTCTTTCTTAATTTTTACTTTTACAAACAATATTAACCAAGTTTTGAAAAGGCTTTGCGTTGATTGTTGCTTTAGTTTGATTCTTTTACATATTTTTCTTTGACTGTGGTATGAATGTAATGACCTTTTATATATTTTTTAATTAACATACATATATCTTCACGGGAGCCAAGAAGTTGGCGCTGCTACTAATATACCTGATGGCACCTAATGTATAAATTCCAGCTCAGAGCCAAGAAGTTGGCGCTGCTACTAATATACCTAATGGCACCTAATGTTTAAATTCAAAAAACTTTTGCACCATTAGTCTATTCGACTAGTTGTACTATTAAAAAGCTCCATTAATATGTAGGTACAAACGTGCACTAAAGCTTTAGAATTTATTTAATTTGTGAGTAATTAATCGTAGTTCTGCGAGTCTGCACAGTTCTGAATTTGTAAGTACTTACCGTGATTGTATTTTTAAGTTGCATTACATTAGTACACTATTAAACTAGTCGTTGCATGTTTACCATTATAAATAGAAAGTAATTGAATAGGACATGAAAATTACTTGGAATATTGTCACATCAGACGTTATCTCTAATAAACTTTACGCACTAGATTACCTTGAAGCGTATGTATAACAGAGAAAAGTAAATTAACTAAATAACTATATGAACCAACCTTAAAAATATCTTGATCACTCTCTACACATCATGCTGTCCCGTTTTGATTATATTTGATCAAACGTCTTAAATACTGTCATGCCACCCTGACAGCCCGGACAGCCAAAGCGGGCCTCTTTTCAGTTTGGTTGAACAACGTTTTTTTAAAGAAAGCGCCTTTTTTCTCCGCTTGGTCTACCGTTCTTTTTTCTATTCAATCGGTATGAAGTCAATCCAAGAAATAGGTAACCTCCTTCTCTGAATTCAAGTTCCAACAGTACCAAACTTAAGCCACAACGATTTCTCGAACTCTCATAAATCTAATTGCATCCAAAGAACCGCTCTGAGGGTGAATAATTTATTGGCAATGCTTATTTATCGACTCCCGCTTACTCTTGCTTCAAGTTTTTGTTTGAACAAACTTTGAGGGCTTTTGACTTGTGTTTGCGTTTGTACTTTTGTCTCGTTCGATAAATATTTTGGCTGAAAAGACGGGTCTCTCCAGGCCTCAAAAGACTCTGCTTTTTTGAAAATGGAAATCTGCCTACTATAATCATACAGTAATAAACATACTATAATCATGGAGTTTACACACCAAAGTCGGCGATACAGATCAGCGCGGGGTTGGCACCCAAGTCACAAACTAACGTGCAAAATATAGATCTATATCTACAAACGCTCCATACATTTTAAACGGATCGCTCTGCAAACTTCGGAGATAAGGGGGAGGAATGGGTATTTTTTCGATTTTTTTCAAAATATTTCAAAAAGTGTTAGACCTACAGAAATTTTAAAAATTGTTTTGAAATGTCCAAACCGATACCTTTCATTTGATACCCCATTCGGTGAGGTATAAAATTAGAAAATTATTCCCCCCCTTTTTGACCAGTTTTCAAAGTGTTCTTTTTACAAACTTCTCTATATTTTTCCTGTAAAATATAGATCCATATCTATAAACGCTCCATACATTTTATATGGATCGCTTTGCAATTTCGGAGATAGGGGGTGGGGGGGGTGTCTATTTTTTTGACTTATTTCGAAATATTTTATAATGTACACCTACAAAAATTTCGAAAACTATTTTGAAATGTACAAATTGATACTTTTCATTTGATACCCCACATGACCCTGTAGGTATCTTTTAAAATTTCGGCATCAAAATTTGTATGGAAAATATTCATTTTCATTTATTTTTCTTAAAATCTGTACAGGCGCACGAAAGGTATTATTATTTTAAATTTCAAGTTGATATCTGCAGTAATTGCTGAATTATTAAGGAGTAAAAAAAAGAACAGACAAAGCGAGACCATAAAAGGGTTTCGAAACCGATCTTCGATCTCGAAACCCTAAAAAATGAATACCAATGCTATTCCACAAATAATGTAGGTAGGTATTTTCTGGTTTTCAACATCTATTTTGCTTTTTCTAAATTCTTGTTCTTATGGTATTTTTGGTGATCAATACAAAATTATCCTTAAAAGAACTATGTTAATATTTGTTTTGTTTGTTACAGGTAATATAAAACCAGCGCAAGGTACTCACGTTTAATATTTGTCACAAAATGGTGTGAACACGTCTTTAGTGCAAAACTTTTATAATGTGAGTGTTAGTGTAAAGTGTCAATGTGATCGGTTTATCAATTGACGAACTTTATTGATCCGAGATTGATGGCGAGTAAAAGATTAAACGACCCTTATTAATTTGTATGGCGGATCAATCGTATTTATTAAATTTATCGAATTAATGGTAAACGAAACGTGAACTTTTAATGTAAGTGCATGATATAAATGTTTGAGACATTTGCCAAATGTGCATTTTCGTAATGAAATAGTCTAAGATTGTAAAATACTATGTTCCTAAGTAGAAAATAAAATTACGACTGACATTGTAAATATACTGTAAATCTCATTTAGTCTTCTTTTTATTGTATGAAGCTTATTTTTATTTTACTGTATTTTATGCTTACCTAAATGTTTTAAAAATATTAGCTGTAGGTAGGTAGGTATGAGTTTTGTTATTGCTCAAATGATAAGTATTCTAAAATATGATTAAAATTCAATTCTACTTTCTGTATTGGACTTTTTTGAATTTTGAGAAAAAAAGAGATTCGCTAATTTTTTACAAATAATCTGTTTCAATCAGGATTATAACAAAATTTAATCCAGTGTACGAGCAATATTGATACTTCTTGAGCAACATAGGTAGATAGATATATTTATAGTTATTTTTTCATAAGGATCATTCATAAACTTTTGTAATGTACTAAGTCGGCACTGTTTGAATGTTGATAAAGCTCGAATAACTGGTGCCTTAGAACAAATTTAAATTAGTTTAAGTAAATTGATCAAATTTGTAAAATTCTGTGATAAAATGTAGTGAATTCCTGTGCATTTTATGGATAAATACTTATTTCTTTGAAAAAATGGTAAAAATCAATAACGTAGAGATGGCTAGTTTTTTTTTTTTTGCCATAATTTACCTAAATTCGAATTAATTCTAAGCATGTACTATAAATTACTTCAATTCATGCTACAAACACTTAATTCTTTGGTCAGATACGTAAATAGGTTTGTATAAAATTGTGTGTACATTTATACTTCTGGCTTATGTATTAATCTAGCCACGGTGGGCATTAAAAAACTGACCGAAAAGATTGTTGTTATTTTTCGTTGTTAAAAAAAGGAAAATTAAAAAATATTGCATGATAGTGTTTTGTTTCTTGCATGAGCCATTTCAGTAATAAACTGTTCTCCAAAGAATACTTTGTTTTATTTTATGTTTTCCTAAATAGTTTTGGTAATTACTTACCTAATCCGTAGATCTAGATTTTGTGCTAATAATATTAATTAAAAATCCACACTGAGACTAAATACCCGGGTAGACAGGTACATCAATACTGTTTTCTGTGAATTTCGACACGTGTGTCGATATAAATACAATATCGGAAACTATCACAATGGCGAACCGACATAAAAGGACTTTTCAGTAGAAGCATTCAAAGTATTTTTTCATAATAAATTGAACTTAATTTAATTCGCATGTGACCTCATTGGATCTATTTTGACAGAAAATCTAATTTTTGGATATAAATTTCAGTTACATATTTTTTTTTATGCCTATGGCAGTAACACTATTTTGCAGTCAAGTTTTCTTAAAATAATGCAGTTATTTCGTCATTTCAAGGGAAATCTGAAAAACTCACAGCTAATTAAAAAAAGCGTGTGGCGTAACTGACATTCTCTTATATGCCATTCGAAAGAGCAGGGGAAAAAGTAAGAAAAACTGTATTATCAAATTTTTTCACGTGGATTGTCGGTTACGCAAACTGAACCGACAACCGACGAACTGATTGTTTTGAAAAAACTGAAAACTGTTTATAAGTTTTTCGGATGTTATTCCCTTGGTAAAAATTTTTTATGAGACCAGCTCGGAATCATTTTCTAAAGGTACATAACGAAAGAATTTTGCAAAATCAGTCCATAATTGCTGAAGTGGCAGTGAGCCGGCCATATCTTACGAAGAACCGATAGCGGGGAAACGTGTTCTTGAGTGGAGAAAACGACTCGGAAAACGTAGTGTAGGACGCCCTCCGGCAAGGTGGGATGACGACCTGCGAAAGACTGCAGGCAGATGCTGGATGCGGCAAGCTGAAGACAGGAGGCTATGGCGCTCATTAGGGCTTATGTCCAGCAGTGGACTAAAATAGGCTGATGATGATATTGGAGAGCGAGTTTCCGAGCACTTCGAGTCAGTTTTGCAAACACAACCAATATTCCATCCGAGAATCAGTTTTTATGGGGTGTTGAATGTTGCCATCTCGCTTGTAAAAATTTGGCTTCGTAAGTGCATTTATCTTAAGGTATTTTCGGCACGGCAAGGAGGCCTTTGTCCAGCAGTGGACTAACATAGGCTGATGATGATGATGATGATCCATTATTTCAAAGAAATCGACGAACTTACATAAGCAAATCATACGTACCTACAGCCAAACACAGAGAACACTCCTTTCTTCAAAGCCGGTTAAAAGCAAAGTTTCACTATTAAAGTAGTAGGTAGCAAACTTATCACCAAACAAAACAACTAAAAAGTAACTAAGTACCGTAATCTTGCATTAATGAAGAAATTACCAGCTCCCATTCCACATCGTAGTCCAAATGTTGGAAGGGAAAAAGAAAAAACTAAGAAAATGTGTTTTTGATGACGACTAATGTGGCTCTTATAAGTGCCTACTGAATTACAGTTAGCCGCTTATGACCTGTGCTTATGACTGTGTGTGGGATATAGGATATACTGCTGCATTTTAGATGGTTTTGTTTCTAATAAATAGTGAAAAAAATGTATAAAAAATGAGTTAAACTCACAGAATAGTTACAAATACAAATACAAATTATTTATTTGCCATTACAAACATAATAATCTTAATGTTACATTTGAATGTGAGAGCATTGATTACCTATGATCCCGCACTAGGCTAGGCCTGTTTCGCGGGAGACCGAGTGAGCAATGATTGATTACCATGACACTAAGAGAGCGGTACGCTAGCAAATAGATCGGATAAAAATTTTGACAAATGCAAAAATAAAATAAAATAGGTAGGTACAATGTGAAAGGCATGCAGTAAAACGAAGTAATTATAAATAAAGATTGTGGTTGAAGATATTTATTTCTCAAAAGAATTACTAATAGATAGATAGATGGATAGCAAATACTTTTATTGCACACCTAAAACTAAGAAACAATTTAAAAAGAAATAATTAAAACCTATATAGTACTGTGGTCAACCAGCTGTGCGATTACACAAAACCACCCATCTCAAATTGACATTTGAAAGCCCTTTGAATGGCCTTCGTAGGTAATTTGCTATTGTATTCATATGACCATTGAAATGGCTTTCAATGCCAAGGTTTATGGGTATTTTTTGCGTAATTGCAAAGCAGGACGATAACTCCTGCAAAAAAAAATGTCTATCTACTTATGTAAGTAAAAATAATAAAAAACTTTATTGTAATTAGGCTCGCATTTCTGGATAGAGATAGTTTAATCGAAAATGATTGTGAAATAAAATGAAATTTTATTCACTTTGTAACTTGAATCAAGTTACGTTCAAGGTGAATACATATTATGTAGAATAATCGGTACCTGCTAAATATTGTGAAATTAAATTAAATTTCGTTCAACTTAAACGTTACGTCTTTATGAGATAAGTATTATAAAAACTTATATTCTGTAATGAAAATAAAATGAAATTTTATTTAACTTATGCGTTCTAACTAGACTAACATAACTAGTACCTAACTAACTTTAATTAAAACTAACTTGGAAAGCTTAACAAGTTACAATTAAGGTTCTTTATGATCATAGCTTGTATTCTGTCACTTATCCACCCCAGTGGGGCAATGACGCGTTTATTCATGCATAATCCAGCCAAATTCGATGTGACATGATTGTAAACATACCGGCCACACTAAACCTAAAAATCATTTAGTTGCGTGTATTTGTATACGCAAATCAAATATTCTGTTGATCTCTGTATCTTTACTTAATTTATAAAAAAAAAAATATTTTGTCTATTTCGTCCCACTGCTAGGCAAAGGTCTAAAAAAATATTACTGACAATTATATCTTGAACTCGACGCAAAACATGACATTTTTAGTTTTTTTTGTGGTTTGTTTGCAAACTTTTTCCATCGAACTTAGCTGGAGTATAGATTCTCTAGAATGCGTTCAAAGATTTAAAGATTTATTTCCGTCAAACATGGCGTACACATCCATGGGTTATTTGAGAAGGGCGGTGATGGCCAAGTCCGAAACCACGAAAGTTAGAGTAAAGTCGTGAAAGGAATCATGCCCTCGATTTATAAGAAAACAATAACTGCATATTTAGTTTTTTTTAACATTTGACGGAAATCAGATACGTGCTCGAAACCTGTATAAATACAAATAATGTGCTCATTTATCGTTATGGTCTAACAAGCAAATAATACCTTAAACAAAATTTAAATATAAAAGTCCTAAATTTGATTAAATTAGATATTTGCTCGCATACTATCAGATGTTAAAATCCAATGAACTCATATTCATAATATATTTACTGATGTGCCATGGTTTTGCCCACTGCCACATACGGAACCAGTCTGTCAACATTGCTGTTCACCGCAGTCCTAGGAGAGTTTAGTGATAGACTCGAAATGAGCATGAATGAAAATAAATTAATAATACTGGACAATCCACACAGCATCATCTAGCCCCAAGCTTGTATATCAACGCGTAGTAGGCTCTGGCTACTTACTCTATCTGAGTAAGTATCGCCAACGATAATCTCGTTAGATAGATAGATGGATAATACTTTTATTCTTCACTTTAAAAAAAATTACATAAAAAAAATAAAGAGAAAAGCAATGGAATTGGTAGCTCTATTTATTTATATATTTAGGGCAACAAACTAGAGATAACACAAGGAATACAAATTAGAAAACAAAATACTTTAAGACTAGTGCACTGTAAATTACAGGTAGCTACAACATGCGTAAATAGCAGGGCAACTCGACTAAACATCTTGCCTTATCGTTTAAAGCGATTTTTGCCAGGCAACCAAAGAGAGTTAGAGTCACGTCGTCATGGCAAAAAAAATGTATTTACGCATGATAGCGAAAGACTTGCACGGGGAAGTGATCGATGCGACAATTCTGTACCATAAGAAACAATGTGTTCAAAAAACTTCTTTCGAAATAAAAAGTGGCCTTTATAATAATCCTGATTTAGATTTACCTTAATGTAAAATTTCAGTCAGATCCGTCTATTACTTTTAACGTGAAGGGGTAACAAACATCCAAACATCTAAACATACAAACATCCAAATTTTGCAGTTTTATTGGGATGATGAACATTTTAAGGCTTGGTTGAGCATTCAATGGATGCGGTAACGGTTTGAACTTTTGATCTCAACAACATTGTAGATACCTACAAGGGCGCTAAGGTAACAAATTTTTGTACTGTAAGTCGGTACCTACCTATCTACTCATTAGCGACTATCCAAAACAATTAAATTAGGCACACGAGAGTTGTTAAGACGGTTTTATCAGACACCAAACCAGCCCATTAAAAGATTGGTCTCTCAGCATCCTCGAATAAATCATAGTGTCCAGTCGGTTACCTCCACGCAAGCATTGTTTATATGGAGGAGAGAATTCTATTTCTAATGGTAACTATTTGTGGTCAGCAGCTTGCAGTTTTGAAACACTCTCGATCGATACGATGTTGTACGGTTAGTAGTTTTAAATGTTGTATGGTCAGCAGGTTTAAATGTGCTGCATTTTAAAGTAAATAAGTTAAGTAAAAATGTTAAATAATGACATAATAACTAGTGTAACAAATGAGTCCAGAGGCTCCTGAACTACACTTGCGAGCTTTAAACTGGAATCGCTTCAAGGGTTGTTCAAGACTAATTTTTACAATTTCTTTGCAGTGAACTATGAGTTAAGTTATGTTTTCCCTTACGCAGGATTTATTGGCGACGATAAATTTTGATTTAATGCACGATAATGTCCGCTGCCACACCGCAGCAGTGACTAGACAGTACCGACAGACGTCTTCCATGTCGGCATTCCCACACTAGACTGGCCAGCCCTTATTCCTGACTTGAACCCAATCTGGCATATGTGGGACAAGCTAAAACAGCGGATACGAGGGAGAAATCCAGCTAATCCAGCTCCGGCGCCGATAGAAGCCGATAGATGCAACTTCGATCTTTTGCAATAATTCCCAAAATTTAGGTAGCCAATTTAATTAATTTTAAATCTTCTTGATATCACTTGAAAGGTAACAAAATTACCTTTCAAATGATATACCACAATCTATAGTTCATTGTACATAAATTGTAAAAAAATTGTTTTGATCAACTCGCGATGAAGCGATTCCATTTTAAAGCTCACAAGTGTAGTTTAAAATTGTATTTCAGGTGCCAGTGGCTTCTCCAACTAATATTTAACAGATAATTATGTCAAAGCAACATAACTAATATAATAACTAATCTTACTTGTAAAACATGTAGAGCTAGTGAATTCGAGCTTGTGCCTTTAAAACTAAATTGTAATGTATAGTTACATTGTACAAGTCGAATATACTGTGTACGTCAGGTGTTAAAGTTGAATTATTTGCTACGAATATTAATTGCATTGTTAGAAGGTATTTATCTACTATTTTAAGGGGGCTCCACGGTAAATTGCCCAATTCTGTCCTCAACGTTTTAAAGATTTCTCTAAAACTTATCCTATAAATACCTATTATAAAGCCGAAAGTTTGTGAAATTTGAGTTTTTGTTACCTAGGATAAACAAAAATACTGAACAGATCAAGATGAAATTTGGCGTACGTTTAGAGCAAAGCCTAACTTAGATAATAGGCTACTGTCATCTTTTATTTTATCGAAAATACGCGTGCGAAGCCGCGATCAGAAGCTAGTCTATAAGGATTGAAACAAATCACAAAATATGACTAATGACAATCAATTTTTGAAAATTCCTTCGTTTAACATAATAATAAGATAAAATAGTTGGTGGCGCTGAGTTGGGGTAGGGCCTTAACCAGCAGATGTATTTTAATTCACCGATTCGTTTCCGAATCGAATCCGACGGATCTTTAAAACGCTATTTTGTTTTCGCCTCGAGATGATGATCAAAATTAAGAGCTCCTCCTCATTGACATGGCCATTAGTCAAGATTCGCTTCGAATTTTCGATCATCAACGCGAGGCGAAAACAAAATAGCGTTTTAAAGATCCGTCGGATTCGATTCGAAAACGAATCGGTGAATTTAAATACCCCTGCTGAACTCAAATTGTTCCGGCGTGGGAGCCTAATGTACCATTAATGCCGTAATGTACCATTCGCAGCGAGCATGATACGTTACGATGTCTCGTTGCTCGTTGCGAACACCTTTCCCTGTACTGACAGCACGAACGCTCGCTGTGAAATACGTTACAGTACGCCCCGTAAAGCACTGCGCACATTAATCCTACGCCGCTACCATGTAGCTCAAAAATGTGCATTAAAATATGGGCTTTAACTCGTTATCTTTAGATACATTTTACAGTTTCAAAATAGCTTCCTACAAGCTTCAAACGAGTGATCCTCGAGCCGTCTGTCATCTGATGGCGTCAATAGGAAATGCATCATAATCTTACGAGTTAAAGCCCATATTTGAATGCACATTTTTGTAGCAGTGCGCTTCTGATCTACGACTTCCTTAACGCCACCGCCGGTCCGCCGGAATTTTAGAATTAGTTTGGCACCCAATTCAGAAATTCAATTTCTTAAGGTTTTGTATTACCTTAAGGAATTGTATTTTGTTCAATTCCTTAAGGTGGGTACTGACCAGCTGTCAATAGCCTGTGTTTGTTACCAGAATTACCAGTAGGTACCTATGCAAAATTTCAGCCCGATTCGTTCAGTAGTTTTGGCGTGAAGAGGTAACAAACATCCATCCATACATCTAAACATGTATATTTTCGCATTTATAATATTAGTGTGATACCTACACAATAAATAAATAAAAATAATTATTTGTATTATATAATAATTCATTATAATAAGTATTCATTTTGAATGCCATGACAGGTAGATCGTAGATGCTAATCAATGTAATATCCACTAACATTAGGCCGGTAACATCAATTATTCGGTGAAAATGTCGTATGTCGCATACCTACCACTATAACTTCAATTAACAATTGGATGGTGTTATGCAGTAGGCTACTATTCATTATTTAAAATTATAATATCTCTGTACATTAAAAGTACAAGGAAATGATTAAGTCATAGTTGTGCAAAATTTATTTGACTAATTTCATTTATTTACCCGGCGAGGAGGGTTATGTTTTTTTGAGTATTTCTATGCGGTTATGTGCTACTGTTTATTGCCTTGAAGCATCCAAACGGATTTTGGAAAATGAGATGTCAAAATACCTGGCTGGAAATTTATGTGACAGCTATATTTTGTAGGCCTATGCTCCCATATAAAACAGTGAAAAAGCAGGGAACGAGTTGGGTATTTAAATAGTTTTCAGTTAAACTTGTTAGAGTACCGCGTAGGTCTGAAGAAGCCTTTTAAGAAACCCGATGTTAACGTTCTAATTTGATGATGGTTAAAGGTAAAATGGTCGTCAGGGTCTCGGTTAACCTAACTAAACTGATTGATGGTCGATCGGTGAACAAAGAAAACTTTTGTCTATCCTCGACGACAGTCGTCGCTTTGTAAATAAATAAATAAATAATGCTGGACAATTCACACATCATTATCTAGCCCCAAGCTAAGTAGAGCTTGTGTTATGGGTACTAGATAACTGATATACTTAATACAATACACTACATAGATGGATATTTTTTATTATACATAGAAAACATCCAGAATGCTCTGGACAAATGTCTGCAGATAGTACAAACATTTGTTTGCATATCATTTTGTTAACATTTGTTGGTCTGGGTGTTTTCTATGTATAATAAAAATATCTATCTATGTAGTATATTGTATTAAGTATATCAGTTATCTAGTACCCATAACACAAGCTCTGCTTAGCTTGGGGCTAGATAATGCTGTGTGAATTGTCCAACATTATTATTATTAAAACTTTTTAAACTTTCGCGATTTGTAAACATAGTTAATGGTTTAATCGGGTATTTATCGCGTACCTTTTGTTTTTATATCCCCTACGTTTCTACCGCGTTACAGCGATCGTGGTCACGGGGCGACTGGTAGAAACGTAGGGGATATAAAAACAAAAGGTACGCGATAAATACCCGATTAAACCATTAACTATTATTATTATTATTATTATTTCACCTTGCTGGTATGATTTAATTGCTACTACCTCATCGCTTTATGCCCCAGTTATAAAATGATATGACTTGCTGGTTTGCGTTACTTTCTACCTGTGTGCCAATTAGAAGGATTTTTTTTACTTCTTAGCTCCATCTCGCATAAACCATCCTCAATTAACAGTCTGGTAACAAATTGACGCGGTCACTGTGTGCCCAAGGCGCGGCCATCGTGACTGACACGGCTTGTCTGCATTCTGTGGACAATAATATGGGAATATTAATGAACCTTATTTTAGGCGTTTTGGACGAGAACTAAACCATATTCTTTGGTATTTTGATCGATTTAGATGACGGCGACCCTACACATCCCAGATTGTCATTTCTGTCATGAGAGACATAATAATAATAATTGGCTAACGAGGTTGTCAGCACGTGGGATGTTGATTCAGCGACTATCGTTCCGATGGTAGTTTCGGTTAACGGCGTAATAGCGAAGAGCCTCGATCAAAATCTCAAGAGAATCTCACTTGGAAGTTGGATCAAGGGCCAGATTCAAAAGACGGTATTCCTGGACTCGCCACGCATCGTCTGGAAGTTCCTCTCGCTGCAGTCCTAGTCACCGACCGCTTGAGCCTAGCTTTGCGGTCGGTGATTCACCGTGCCGATATATTTTTTACTGTAGAATAGTTTTATTATTTTACTAGAAAAAATATATTAGTTAGTTCCAAATATCTCGACAAGTGGCAGGACATCAACAAGAAATTAAGGTATGTCAATGTCAAATGAAAGGAAACAAACTTTCAGGTTTCTAATTCAGTAGCCTTATAACACTAATAAACGCACGCGCGCAAACGCACTTAAACGCACGCGCGTGCGTTTATAAATTACATTATTTTTTGGACGAACAAAATCTCTCGTTTGTTGCCATGATGCTAATGTGTCATGCATGTAGCATAGACACTGACGTGTCACCGTAGATGGATGAGACAGATCACCATCTCTTTTCTTCTCAGGCTATATGCATAAGGTTGTGCTGTTATGCATTCACACGAGTGAGAAAATAAACCAAATAAATAAGCGCGCTTAAATTAGCCTAAATTCACGCAAACGCACGCACATGCGTTTTTACGCGTGCGTTATTAGTGTAATAAGGCTACTGACAGATTTTAGAACACTATCGAAAGAATTTTCCAAATCGGTACATTTTGACGTCTATGGTTGTTATCATTTCATTTCACATTGACATACCCTAATTTCTTTTTGACGGCCTGCCACGTATAGAGATATATGGAACTAATTTTTTTCTGTATAAAAATGCAAATTGAAAACCGCTCATTGAATTGAAATAGCACCCGCACGCACTATCTAGAGTTTCTTTCATCGATGGACGATTCTGCGACATTAACATAGTCATAGCAAAGCGATTAGTTACCAGAATTCGGCCCCTGTTCTAGCACTGTACAAAACTACCATTCCCATCCAGAAGCCTAGGTAAATCCTAATTGCACTAGCTGGCCAGCTCCCAACATTCATCGCCGAGAGATTAATTACTACGATTTACGGGCTGGGCCTACGTTAACGTTACGTTAACGTGAAGGTTGGCATTTGTTCACGTGATTCATACGTGCTTTGTTTCGTTAGATTGTACTCTTCTGTTTTTGGGATTCCTGTCGAGGTTGGCTGGATTTTGATGTTGAAGACTGGCAGTTTCATCAGGGAAAGAAAAACCCTTCCGCTTATAGATTTTATAGTGAACAAGTTTGCATGCCTGGATTGATGGATGTTTGTTTCTGAGATGGACTGGCTTCCTCACCTTACCTCTACTGCCTATATTGATCTACTGCAGGCCTCCCCCTGATAAGCGCCTTATTGGCTGTTATCTTTTGGGGGGTACTGCCCATTATCCACATGCAGGGCTTGCGGGTTGGGATCGCAGTTCGGTGGTTAGAATTGTTCTGCAGGGGACAATGCTGCCTGCCCCCGGTGGATATCCCTCGATTCTTACGACATCAGCGGGAAGAGCCGGGTTGGTGCAAATTCTAAACCGGCACCACACTGCACTGGACTTGCTTAGAGTAGGAACAAAATAACTTGTAAATTCTGAATTGTGCAGTGCTAGAACTAGAAATAAAACGTTAAGTGCGTTACTACGGTACTATAGGTTTTGTGAGCATGTGATTCCCTTGGAAATTTCAAAATATTCGGACATGCCTGTAACTTTTGAGTGCTTTGATTTAGAAGTTTTTTTTATATCCCGTCTTCAAGAGGTTACGGATTTGAGTATTTGACGTTAATTTCAACTCGTTACGTCCACGCGTTCCTGAGAAAACAGGGTTGACAGATGGGGTTATTCACTAACTGGACACAAGAGACTGGACACACGTGTGTCCAGTTGGTGAAACTAAAAACTAGTAAACTTATTATTTCGTCATCTGGACACACCAAGGTTTTTATTCGTGTCCACATAGTGAAACTTAAATTAAACCGCATGGACAGACAGACAGACAGACGGACAACAAAGTGATCCTATAAGGGTTCCTTTTTCCTTTTGAGGTACAGAACCCTAAAAAGTAGACAAAGGTTATCTTTTTTAATCCTAAAATTCGTCAATTCGCTAATAAAACCAAAAATTAATTCTAGCTTCTGCGATTTGCTCCGATAATAACAGTGTTGTAGAATTATTTCCTTAGATCAGTCAATCGTTTGCAGCATCGATTGGCCAAATGCAGCATCGATTGGCTGAAACCTTAACTAAGTAGATTTAGCACCTATTGCCATAGATCTAAGTAAAATCTATAGAAATGGTACGTTCTCCCTGAGCTTACTCAACATCTGGTCTGTGTTACAACTACACGCAAACATTCGCTCACAGTAACATTTCCAATCTTGTGAAATAAGTTTATTAAAAACACGAGGGCATTTCTGTAGTCTTTCTGGCTGTAAACCACACTAAAGTACGTCGTAGCAAGCACGCGTAACACCAATGACTGAGATGGCTGGACCTAATTGCATCTAATTTGAGCCTTCCACTTTCGAGAAGGTCTATACTTAATACTCAATAATTTATTGCTTTTTTTAGGTGTACAGAGGTGTTTATAATGTACATAATCAAGTATCGCTACAGACCCTGCTAGGCATACAATATGTATGGAGAGAGAGAGAGGAAGTCATTATTAACTAGTTAGGAATATTATACTCGTAGTATATTTATTATTTTTTATCTAAATATACGACAATTGTCTGATATCATTTATTTTGTGATTAATAAAAATTTAAAATGTTTACGAATTTTTTGTCGTTTTTCTCATTTTTCAACGCGTCAGGAAGTTTGTTAAATAATTTAAAAGTCATTACATAGGGACTCTATGAGTGAAATTTAAGTTTGGGTTTAAGTTTCTCACCTCCCCTTTTTTACTTAGATCAATGCCTATTGCCGTATATAATACAGCAATGTGCCACTTGGCCACTTCGTATGCAGGTAATCCTAATTGCGAGAAGCTGGCACCGCGCCAGTCATCGGAGATTCATTATAAAGCTTTATGGTGTGGGTTCGATTCCCGGTAGGTCTCGTGCTTGCTTTTTATTGAGTTAAGTTATAGTTTTTCGGATTAAATAAACTAGCGCATTTGGTAAAATATTTATAGTTTCTGGCATACAATTTAAGTACAGAAATTATATTAGGAATAATAATAATTAATATGAGGAATTATATTAGAAATTATTATTATGTTGATAAATTATATTAAATACTTGGCATATAAAGAAAATAGATACTTGGCAGGTCAAAAATGTCATTGAGACATTTTCTATGTAATTATTTACTTGCCCGTTTGAATAAAGGTTTTCGTTTTCTTAACTGTGAGTATTAAAATTTTGTAACTGTATTTTTTGTATGGACCACCAAGGACCTGAAATAAATATTTTTTTTATAAATAATCCTATGATCTCTTCAACACCTCAACAGCCTGTATTGGTCCACTACTGGACGCAGGCCTCCCCCTGATAAGCGCCTAATTGGCTTTTATCACATGGGGTGATAGAATTGTTCTTTAGGGGGCGCTGCTGCCCGCCCCCGGTGGATATCCCTTAGTCGCCTCTTACGACACCCGCAGGAAGAGTTGGAGTGGTACAAATTCTAAGCCGGCACCACACAGCTAGAAAGAAGTCTTAAAGTATATGAAATCTAACCTGAAACATATTATAGACAAGAATAAGGACAACACGAGGAATTAAACTCGATTGACAGCAATATATCACAGACTGAAATTATCTGAAAAACTTCCAAATGTCATTGGAATTCAACTTTATAATAAGCTCCAAAATAATCAAATATAAAATCTATTGGCAACAGCAGCGCCTCCTGCAGAACAATTCTACCACCAAACTGCGATCCCTAACCCGCATGCCCAGCGTGAGGATTATGGGCATTACCCCCATGTGTTATAAGCCAACAAGGCGGTTATCTGGGGGAGGCCTGCGTCCAGCAGTGGACCAATACAGGCTGTTGAGGTTAAGGTGAGGTGATGTAAGACTAGTAGTATGTACACAGATATTGACGTGAGAATCGTTGTTCTTTATACAGGTCTGTGCATGATTGCATGATTGCTGATTGCACGAACGCTCGCGAACAGTTACATAACGCGCCGTAACGCCGATCAGAACCCGGGCTTACGGATCCATCATCTGCCTAATACCGATGACCTTATACAAATCCGATCGGCATTATCTTCTAAGAGGATTAAGGGGACTGTCGCCACTCGATAGATGGCGCTGGTTGTTAGGTTTAACTTGAGCTTAACAAGATGAGGTTAAGACCTTGGTTGCCACAAGTTTCGATCTACCGTAATGGATACTAAGCTGTAAGCTCTGGGGCTTAAGGCTGAGTATTCATCATCAGTTAACTGACCAGTACTCATTTACGCACTGCTGTAGGAAAATACAGGGTGTAAGAAATAGTTACATTTTATTCCCTAGTTTTTACTTATAAGGTCTAAAGGAAATAAAGCACTTTGATATTTAAGGGCCAAACTTTCAGGGCTGGTTCAGATTGGATCACAAAGAACATAAAAAACCAAGACAAAACAAACGTCATCGTTATTATCATATTGACGAATTTCCAAATGATGCTTTTTTGTTATTTTCATACTAAACAAGATCCGTCAAGTGCGAGTGTAACTCGCGCGCCGAGGGTTTTGAACGTTTGTCAACAAATATGTACCAAAAGTACCGGTAGAGACTTCGCAATTTAACGAATAGTACCTAAGAATAGTAGGTTACATTTCAGATGGATCTCTCTGCATGCTTCGGTTAAATGGGTGGTTCGGTTAAGGTGGGTATTGGTAAATTTTTCGACTTATTTCGAAATATTTCAAAAAGTATGAAACCTACAGAAATTTGAAAAACTGGTTTGAAATGTCCAAACCGATACCTTTCATTTGATACCCCACTCGGTGGGGTACCCCCCCTTTTGAAAATTATTCCTTTTTGACCATTTTTCAAAAAGTGTTATTTTTACTGACTTCTCTATATTTTTCCTGTAAAATATAGATCCATATCTACAAACGCTCCATACATTTTAAACGGATCGCTCTGCAAACTTCGGAGATAGGGGGTGGGGAATGGGTATTTTTTCGACTTTTTTCAAAATATTTCAAAAAGTATGAAACCTACAGAAATTTGAAAAACTGTTTTGAAACGTACAAACAAATACCTTTCATTTGATACCCCATTCGGTAAGGTAGCCTCCCTTTTTGAAAATTATTCCCCCCCATTTTGACCATTTTTTAAAAAGTGTTCTTTTTTCAAACTTCTCTATATTTTTCCTGTAAAATATAGATCCATGTCTATAAACGCTCCATACATTTTACATGGATCGCTCTGCAATCTTCGGAGATAGGGGGGGGGGAATGGGTATTTTTTTGACTTTTTTCCAAATATTTTAAAAAGTATGAAACCTACAAATATTTCAAAATATATTTTGAAATGTACAAAATGGTACCTTTCATTTGATACCCCATTGATATGACTCTGTAGGTATCTTTTAAAATTTCGGCATCACAATTTGTATGGAAAATATTCATATTCATTTTTCATTTATTTTCATTTATTTTTCTCAAAATCTGTACAGTCGCACGAAATGTATTATTGTTTTAAATTTCAAGTTGATAGCTGCAGTAGTTTTTGAGTTATTAAGGAGGGAAAAAAGGACAGACAAAGCGAGACCATAAGGGTTTTGAAACCGATCTTCGATCATCAAAACCCTAAAAATAATAATAATAATCAACACTCTCATAATTTCTTCTTTGTCTTTGATGATTATGTATTAGATCTGCGTGATTTTAACATAAATCATTATTTACATAATAATCAAAAATTTAAAATATTAACAATAATCAAAAATATCCGATCCCGATATTATTGATTATTAAATTGGTCAAACATGTTGTGCCCTAAAATACTTACCATCTTTGTTAACACGTGTTTATGTAAATAAATTATCATTATCTTTATCGTGATATTTCATTTTTCTATGGGATTTGGTACAGGCAGCGCCTCTACCGTGCGTTAATGGAACGCCAATCCACAATAATCATATAAAAATTAAACGTCATAATCACTATGACGTATCAATACCATCGTCAAACTGAACTCGGGGTTCAGGATTAAAACCAATAAAATTAATTAAAATCTTTTAATTTTAAAATAGACGCTAAGCAAGAGATACCTAACAATTATTAAGCAATTCAATTGGTTTGTAATTTAAACCTATTTTTAAACCCCGACGCAAAAAGAGAGGGGTGTTATAAGTTTCACGTGTCTGTCTGTGTTTCTGTATATCTGTCTGTGGTATCGTAGCTCCCAAACGGATTAACCGATTTTCGTTTAGGTTTTTTTGTGTCATAGATAATTTTATCCCGAGTTATCTAAGACATGGTTTATGAGAATCTGTCGGGGGGTTTTTAAATTTTCTTAATTTTGTTATTCTTACAGAAAATTACACAGTTTATTCAGGTATACCTTCCTCTCTAATTACTTGGCGTTGCTTAACTCTTAATTATTTTAAACGTGTGCCTTTTCCTAGAAACCAGGGTTAACCTAGGAACCTAGGGTTGCTTCTACATTGATAAACATTTTATTGGCTATGGCCTAAGTCTTCTAAAATATTAGAATTAACAGGCTTATTGAGATTCAGGAAAACTGACAAGCAAACCGTATTATTGTCATTAGGGTTTCGAGATCGGAGATCGGTTTCGAAACCCTTATGGTCTCGCTTTGTCTGTCCTTTTTTCCCTCTTTAATATCTCAGCAACTACCGCAGCTGTTAACTTGAAATTAAAATATGTAATAACACATTTCGTGCGCCTGTACAGATATGAAAAAAAAACAATGAAAATAAAATTAAAATAACCCATAAAATTGTGATGCCGAATTTTAGAAGATACCTACAAAGTCAAGTGGGGTATCAAATGAAAGGTTTACATTTCAAGGTTTGTAAATTTCAAGATAGTTTTTGAAATTTCTGTCGGTTTAGTATATTTCGAAATATTTATTAAATAGTCGGAAAATAAACATTCGCCCCCCCTAACTCCGAAGTTTGCAGAGCGATCCATTTGAAATGTATGAGGCGTTTGTAGATATGGATCTATATTTTACACTTTTTGAAACACTTTGAAAAATGGTCAAAAAGGGGGGGGGATAATTTTCAAAAGGGGGGTTACCCCACTGAGTGGGGTATTTAATGAAACCATCATCTTGTAAATTTCAAAACAGTTTTTAAAATTTCTGTAAGTTACATACTTTTTTAAATATCTTGAAATACGTCGAAAAATTTATTGTTACCTCCTATCACCGAAGCATGCAGAGAGATCAATCTGAAATGTAGGTTGGTACCCACTATTTTAATTTAAGGTATTAATTAACCGGTACCTTTAGTACATACCTACTTGTTGAAGAACGTCCGAAACCCTCGGCGCGCGAGTTACACTCGCACTTGATGGATCTTGTTTTATGTTGATGTTGCCGTCGGATAGTAGAATCAGGCAGTTTCTTAAATGGCTAGGCCGATTACAAAACGGGGCAATTCAGTTAGATGCCTGTGCCAAACAACGATCGTCTACAACACTAGCCTAAGCCAGTCCACTGCTGGACTTAGGCCTCCCCTAATAAACGCTTTATTAGCTCTTATTAGGGGATAATGACATAATCTCCACGCTGGGCATGCGGGTTGGGGATTGCTATAATATACAGATCGTACAACCATTAGTACCGTGACGGGAATCAAACCAGCAACCTCCTGCGTCGAAGGCGGACCTTCGCCCACTGCGCCACCGAGGTCATCTCGTCGTACATGTAACGTTTATGACATCAGTAAACTATTTAATTTCCAAGTGGCAACCCTAGAATATTGCATTTTAGCAACAGTAACGGCGAAAAGCATGTTCCAGACAGTTTTCATCGCAACTTCTCGGTTTTATCCGTTAACAATTAACGGATAACGGGATAACGGAGTTTTCATACAGATGTGTGTGGTTTTCATTCGTTGTGCCTTTTAATTTTGTGTTCGTCTGTTTTTGTGTGACGGTTTTATGAAGATCGACGGGGATCGAAGGCAAAATATGGATAAGATTTTTAAAAAATCAAATTTATTTAGTAGTGTGTGCGTTTTTTTCTTGACTAAGCGTTCTCTGTGAATCGATAGTATGAATATATCTGTGAATCGATATACATAATTTGATGAATAAATTAATTCATCATATTAATTATGTATTATGTATTATTAATTATGTATTATTAATATTTGTAATTTTCTTTGTGAATAAAGATGTAAGATACAAATAAATAAATGAATATAATTAATTCTCACCTAATGTGTTTTGCCAAAATACATAAGTTTATCTTTTTTAAGGAGAAAAGTATGTCTAATGTTCAATAATAAACGTAATTTGTTCAATAGTACCGTAACTTTTAGATGAATGTTATCTTGTCGCGTAAAACTACATTTTGTATGATAAAAGCATAAACCTTAAATACATTAAAGTTTTGTCTAATGGTAAGCCATGTTGGCTTCGCATTGTACCTTTTAGTTTCAAATGGGCATTAAAAATAGCTTTTCAGATCCATAATCTAAAACCCATAGGGTCCTTTTTGGAACTATTGCTTAAATGTTATTTAATATTTTGAATATTAATTAATGTAAAAGGGATGGACCCCCGACGCAGATAGGGTGTAAGTTTGACATGACGTGTGTATCTTTAGTTATTTTATAATGTTTACCCACACATATCAACATAATTTAGTAAGGTTTTTGTTATTATAGTGCGTAACCCCACACTAGCACATTCCGGTACTGACGGAAGGATGCGGGTTCAAGTCCCGTCGAAGTCGATAATTTTTGCGATTTCTTAGAATTTACTAGTCCACTGCTGATCATAGCATTGGCCTCCCTTGTTTAGCGCCTTTCTATTTGACTTAACTAAGCGTTCCCTATGAATCTATTGTATGAATAAATAATAATTTGAAATTGCCTAATTGGTTCTTGATGATGATGATAATCTTCTCCTAGCCGAATTTCGACCATGGCGGCCAGTCTCATTGGAGACTAGCCTGATGCGCAGGACATAACATAGTGCACAAGTGCGTGCGCAAACACAGGTGAACTCTCTATTCCCTCACTCTCATGAGAGAGGTCAGGCAGAGGACCAATGACTTAACGTGCTTTCCGTGGCCGGGGGTGTAACACCGCCAACTTCCTGACTCCGGGCTGCTTCTGTGAATTTGTCTTGGCTCTTATCATAAGTGCCATAATCCCTACGCTGGGTATGTCAGGCTGGGGATTGCGGCTCGGAATTGTTTTAATTGTAAATACTAGTTGTAATTTATTCATATTATTTGATTGTAATTTTCTTTGTGAATAAATATTTAGTAGTAATAAGAAAGCTTGATAATTCGGTGACGAAAACCCTCATACTCCATTCCAAACGACCTAGTTATCCACAAACGTCACGCGAGGGTAAGGGTTGAACGGGGTTAAGGGTTGCGCGCCTGTTTAATATTTAAGTGACGATAAGTAGCCTCGCAGGGATGAAATTAGCAGGTTTGGTTCCCAGCTTGAGGTAGATTAAGTGATGATGATTTGGTAAAAGTTAAATTAGGTATACTAGGTATTAAAAGGTAAAAAGGGAAATAATTTATATAGCACATTGCATTTAGATTTTAGTTTTAACTAGCTTCGCACTCGTATTCTCGTCCCGAGGCGGGAATCGAATACGTAACTTCCTGCGTTGCAGCGGAACCTGTGCAGCATGGCAATAAAGGCGTTACGCAAAATCCACCCATCCTATAATTGACGTTTGAAACGTGGATCTTCACCCGCTGCGCCACTGAGGTCGTCCTATATCCTTCTACTTTGTGCAGTTAATGTCCAGCTGCTGCCTGTCATCTTTTTGATGTCAACTTTAAATCTCATCCTTGTTATAGCGAAAATATATTTTTTATACAAAAAAAAGCCGTAGTAGAAATGTAGGACGCCCTCCGGCCGGGTTGGATGACGATCTGCGAAAGACTGCAGGATGCGGCAAGCTGAAGACATGGCGCTATGGCGCTCATTAGGGAGGCCTATGTCCAGCTGTGGTAGATAGGCTAAAGATGATGATTATTATAAAAATATCTATCGTTGTCGTGTGTTGTATTAAGTTTATCAGTTATATGTTTTTGTGTGACGGTTTTATGAAGATCGACGGGGATCGAAGGCAAAATATGGATAAGATTTTTAAAAAATCACACTTATTTACTAGTGTGTGCAATTTTTTCTTTAATAAGCGTTATCTGTGAATCGATAGTATGAATATATCTGTGAATACATAATTTGATGAATAAATTAATTCATCATATTAATTATATATTGCTATACAGCGGGGCAATGCAGCCAGCGTCTTGGGGACGCTTCCGACTGGTATTGATATGGATCAGTTGAGCTACCTGTAGATTGTTTGCAACAGTCTGCAGTTAGTTCAATTGTAAATAATAGTTCTAATTTATTTCTATTATTTGTAAGAAATTAAATATCATTATATAAAAAATTAAATATTTAAAATTAAATATTATTATATTGCCAGAGTGTGAGGCTTACGCACTATAAAAACAAAAAATTCTATTATTTGATTGTCATTTTCTTTGAGAATAAAGATGTTACATGACACATATAAATGAATATATTTAATTGTCACTTCTTAACTTTTTTAAGGAGAAAAGTATGTCTAATATTCAATAATAAACGTAATTTGTTCAATATTACCTAAAATTTTAGATTAATTTTATCTTTTGTCGCGTAAAACCACATTTTGTATGATAAAAGCATAAACCTTAATACATACAAAACATTAAGTTGTCTAATGGTAAGCCATGTTGGCTTCGCATTGTACCTTTTAGTTTCAAATGGGCATTAAAAATAGCTTTTCAGATCCATAATCTAAAACCCATAGGGTCCTTTTTGGAACTATTGCTTAAATGTTATTTAATATTTTGAATATTAATTAATGTAAAAGGGATGGACCCCAGACGCAGATAGGGTGTAAGTTTGACATGACGTGTGTATCTTTAGTTATTTTATAATGTTTACCCACACATATCGACAGAATTTAGTAAGGTTTTTGTTATTATAGTGCGTAACCCCACACTAGCACATTCCGGTACTGACGGAAGGATGCGGGTTCAAGTCCCGTCGAAGTCGATAATTTTTGCGATTTCTTAGAATTTACTAGTCCACTGCTGATCATAGCATTGGCCTCCCTTGTTTAGCGCCTTTCTATTTGACTTAACTAAGCGTTCCCTATGAATCTATTGTATTAATAAATAATAATTTGAAATTGCCTAATTGGTTCTTGATGATGATGATAATCTCCTCCTAGCCGAATTTCGACCACGGCGGCCAGTCTCATTGGAGACAAGCCTGATGCGCAGGACATAATATAGTGCACAAGTGCGTGCGCAAACACAAGTGAACTCTCTATTCCCTCACTCTCATGAGAGAGGTCAGGCAGAGGACCAATGACTTAACGTGCTTTCCGTGGCCGGGGGTGTAACATCGCCAACTTCCTGACTCCGGGCTGCTACTGTGAATTTTTCTTGGCTCTTATCATAAGGGGGTAGTGCCATTATTCCAACGCTGCTGGGTATGTCGGGCTGGGGATCGCAGTTCAGTGTTGGATCTGTTCTGATGCGCAGGAGATGTTTCTGCCCCCTGGCCAGAAGAATAAGTTTTAGTGTGAAAATAAGTTTGCCGTGTGACCAATAATTACAAAACTAAGACGTATTAGACTTATTAGAACTAAATTTACACAATGACAGTTTAAAACAAACTATAATGCTTTTTTAGTTTTTTCGTAATTGATCACAATTAGAATCTTTTTTATTCATATTGGAAAAAAACATAATTTTCATGCTTTACGTTGATTGTAGGTTTAAAACAAATTCTCAGAATGGGCTTTCTTTGTATTCTGTATGTCTGTCTGTGGTATTGTAACTTCCATACGAACTCCCAAGCGAAGAAAAACAATTTGGCAAGAAACACAATTTTGATCCTTTACGTTTATTTTTGGCATATAATGAATTCTTAAAATGGGTTTTTGTATTCTGTGTGTCTATCTATGGCATCGTAAATTCCATACGAAGGAACCGACTTTGATAAAACTTACATTTTCATTGTCCATGACGGGTAGCAGGATATTTGCGCGAGAGACACGCGATGGTAGATTTTAGCGTGAGTAAATTGCGCGATTTGAGCGAGTGGTCAATTGCGCGAGTGACCACTTGCGCGAGTGGACACTAGCGCGAAAAATCACAAACTCAGAGAGTTGCAGATTTCTCTATTGAGTAGAAGATATTGCTCTCTTTTCTTTCATATATCTCACTTTATATCTTTTTTTTAGCTTGGGGCTAGATAATGCTGTGTGAATTGTCCTGCATTATTTATTTATTTCCTCAACCGTCCCCTTTCCTTCCCCATAACGACAAACATTTTAAATTAGATCTTTGTAGCACGTGCTACGATGCTAAGACATACCGGCGTAGCATAAAAGACTTCAACGCACACCTAATTTTCTACTAAATTAATAGGTATTTAGTGTAAAAATTTTACACTAAATACCTATTAGCTCCGGAATTATTAGACCTAACGAGTTGCGGTTTTCAGTATGATAAATGCAATATCTTACTCTTTAGTTTGTAAAACTTCCCCTTTCTTCCCAGAGTTTGAATACGTTACGTCGTAGAGCTTCGTAGCGCGTGCTACGATGCTACAGCGAACGGCGTAGCGTTTGTGTCTGTACGTACACGAACGCGAAGATGTTCCGAACGCTACGCCATGGGTCAGCTGTATTATACGTTTCTATAGCAGCTCTGAATGTCTCAGTACACTAGTACTAAGACATTAAGAGCTGCTTTAGAAATGTATAAAGGTTATTTCTATCCCATGACTCATAACTTGTGAACAATAATTTTTAAATAATGTGAAACTTCTTCTCCTACATATAACCATATACTCTGTAAGTGAATTCCTAGACAATGACTATAAACAATTTGTAATTCCTCAAAGACAAACTTTTCCTGATCTCTATGAGTAATTCAAACTAATTAATAAATTAATTGACGAGAAACTGATAACGCCTTACGTTAGCTTAGTATTGAGTTATCTATTGATATAAATAAATAAATAATATATTTACAATTGAAACAATTGAGCTAACTGCAGACTGTTGCAAACAATCTACAGGTAGCTCAACTGTCTTATATCATTACCCGTCGGGAGCGTGCCCAAGATTCCGGGGCTGCATTGCCCCGCTGTATGGCAATACTGATGCGCTGCGCCAAATACTGACCAGCTCTTGCGCTTTGGTATTGATATGGATCAGTTGAGCTACCTCTAGATTGCTTGCAACAGTCTGCAGTTAGCTCCATTGTTTCAATTGTAAATATTAGTTGTAATTTATTCATATTATTTGGTTGTAATTTTCTTTGTGAATAAATATATGCAATGTGCTATATAAATTATTTCCCTTTTTACCTTTTAATACCTAATATACCTAATTTTCCTTTTACCAAATCATCATCACTTAATCTACCTCAAGCTGGGAACCAAACCTGCTAATTTCATCCCTACGAGGCTACTTATCGTCACTTAAATATTAAACAGGCGCGCAACCCTTAACCCCGTTCAACCCTTACCCTCGCGTGACGTTTGTGGATAACTAGGTCGTTTGGAATGGAGTATGAGGGTTTTCGTCACCGAATTATCAAGCTTTCGTATTACTACTAAATTTTAGTAGTAATACGAAAGCTTGATAATTCGGGGTTCGATTTTAGTAGTTAGTAGTAGTTTTAGTAGTTCGATTTTAGGTATTAAAAGGTAAATTAGGTAATAATTTATATAGCACATTGAGAGAGAGAGAGAGAGAGAGAGAAACATTTATTAAACAACTCAGTTACAGCACAGAACATAGGTAAATAATTATACAGACTTAGGTACATTGATGATTGAATCTTAAGAACACCCACCCGTAGGACTAGGTAGGTAGGCACCTAGGTAGGCACCTACTTACCATGTTACAGTGTGTGGGTAATATCTGCATAGGTAGGTAATTACATAAAATCTTTTATAGGTACAGTGGGTAAGTATAAAAGTATATAAGTGGTAAATATATTAACCATATAGCTAAGGTAATAAAAATCTACTAATTATACCTGGTTGGGTTAGGTACCGAGTGTCAGTATGCTCCAAGCTGTAACAGTGTAGGTCAAAGGGTTCCACCTCAGCTTCATGCTACCTTACATTAATGCAAAGCAGCGCTGGTTTTCAGATGGAACCTACCATGAGTTGACCTCACAATCGAAAAAATACGATAGAACAGTAAGACTACCTAAACGTACATAAATAATTATTTTAGTTATGCAAAATATTAATCTTCATTTCAGCTTGTACTTCTCCGACTGAGCTCTTTTTTGTCTAACACCTAACAGTAACAGCAGCAGTCTTTCTGCGTTGCAATAGAGGGCATCTCTTTCTACAATATGCAAACTGAGCGAGACCTATGTAAAACCACTCTAGGCCGTAGACGCAAACAATTTGACAGTTCTTTGGAACTGAAAGAACAGAAAGAAGTCAAACTCTGAACGAATGTCAAGTCAAAGCAGAACAATCCAAAAAACAAAACATGAGAAAAACCTACTGACTGTTTATGTTATTTTCGTTTACATTTCTTGTTTCCAAATTAATTTATCTCGTTCTGTGGCCAGTAAATATAAGTAAACGTGAATTTAAAGTGAAAGTGCATCCCATATTGTGACATGTTTCGTGCAGCCTTCTAAAGACCGACAAAAAAAAACACGAATGTGTTCTCCGGCCAAAGACGTGCCCAAAGACAGGCAGGCCGCTGGATGAGCAGTCCTGACTTGCAAATAATAAAAGATATGATGTTAACAGGATAATGGAAGGTAAGAAAGAGTGTTATTGTATACATTTTTGAATCTCAAGTAGATGTTGTCTTACTTTACGTCGAAAGGAATAAATGCTTTTTATAGCTCTAAGTGGCGGAGGTAAGTCGTTCCAGCATTTAGAGGATGCGAATCTGAATGATCCTCTAAATGCAACAGTTCTGTGTTGGGGCGTTACAAAAACATTGGTGCACTCACGTCTTGGGTAACGGGAGTTAATTTTGGTCCAGGTGAGCTTAGAGTGTAGGTAATGGGGTATCGTATTTTTGGTTAGACCAAAGAGGAGTATAGCAAGATGAAGCGTCCTGCGAGCTTTCATTTTGAGCATGTCCGCTGAGTTAAGGTAAGGGGTAACATGCGTACGTGGTGGAATATGAAAGCAGAAGCGCGCACAAGCATTTTGCACTCGCTGAATGAGCTTTTCACTCCTACCTAAAAGACACGGACCATAAACCACGTCAACGTAATTTAATTTAGACAGAATTAATGACTCACAAAGAGTGATGCGAATACTTTCACATAAATATGGCCGGATCTTGTAAAGAATTTTTAACCTGTAAAAGCATTGCCGTACATTACTTGCAACATGGTTTTCAAATTGGAGGTTGCTATCCATCCTAAGCCCAAGGTTCTGAGCCTCCTTAACACACTGAACTGGCTCCCCATTAATATTTATATTAAAGCTAAAATTGTTTAATTTCTTTGAAATAGCTTTAGTGCTTATTACCAAGTACTTAGATTTTGTTGGGTTTAAAACAAGAGAGTTGCTTGTTGACCATTTGAAAATTGCGTCTAAGTCGGAGTTTATTTCTTTTATAGCGCTAGAAGCATCAGAAGGCAGGAATGAATGGTAAAGCTGTAAATCGTCGGCATATAGATGATAGCGAGAAGAGGAGATGCCATCTACTATGTCAGCACTATAAAGAGTGAAAAGGATTGGACCGAGGATAGATCCCTGTGGTACACCGCGGTTCACCGGCTCAAAGGATGATCTGAGAGGACTACCATCAGGAGACTTGAGTTCCACACATTGACTCCTGTTGCTAAGGTAACTACAAAACCATTTGATTGAGTTTGTGTCAAAACCGTAAAAAGTGAGTTTAGATAGCAACAGGGTGATATTTATGGAGTCGAATGCCCTCGTAAAATCCAACAAAACAAGAATACTGCATAGGCGTTGATCTTGGGCCACTAGGAGATTATCAACTACATCCAGGAGCGCAGTGGACGTACTGTGATCTTTGCGGAATCCAGATTGCAGTTTAGGTAAAATTTGATGATCTTCCAGAAACTTAATCATCTGTATGCTCACTACTTTTTCTAATATTTTAGAGATACACGAGAGCAGACTTATTGGCCTTAAATCACTGAGAGAGGAGGGCTGATTATTCTTAGGTATAGGCTTAACTACTGCCGCCTTCCATGCATCTGGGAAAATACCACTACTCAAGGACTTATTCACAATGGTAGTGATTGATGAGAGGGACTGGGGGAGGGTCAGCAACAGCATTTCTAGTGATATGCCATCCAAGCCATGAGCATTGGATTTGAAACCTTCAATGATCTTAAGAACTGAGAACTCCGATACTGGCTGAAGGGAAAACATTCCATCGCCATACCTATGATGTTCATAAAACGTTAAGAGGGATATATCTACTTGGTCCATTCCAGGAACACTTAGGAAGTGAGTATTTATAACAGATGGATCATTAAGATGGACTGGAATTTCAGCATTAGAATTTTTAGCGGGCAGGATATTGCTTTTTAAATTTTTCCATAGCAGTTTGGCGTTTTTCTTATTATTGTTAATTTTGTGAGTAAAAAAAGCAGCTTTTTCACTCTCCATGGCTCTATCCACAATGTTTTTCATGTTCTTGTAACAAGATTTTAGCTCCTCACACCTGCTACGCTTATACCTAGAAAAGTAGATGTCTCTAATTCTCATCATATCCTTAATAGTTTCAGTTATCCAAGGATAGGGGGGATGTCTAAACTTTGTAGTTTTTGTTGGTGCATGCAAGTCAAAAAGAGTTAAGATAGCCTTTGTGAAAGTAGATACCATATCATTGATATCTACATGACCACCGAAATACTCCCATTTAATAGAGTTTAGGTCAGCCGTGAACAGGTCCAAAACAATATCTTTTAAAGGCCGATAAGTTACATAGCGTGCAGCTATCTTTTCCCTTTTCATACTGAATTCCACTGCAATCATTGCATGATTCCCCAGTTCAGGAGTGTATTTAATTGTAATATTCTTTGGCTTTGCATCTGTACACACCAAGTCAATTAGGGTCCCGCCATTACATGTAAAGTGAGTGGGATCTGTTATGATTTGAGATAAGCTCATGCTGTGTAGGAATTGTTCTAATAAATTAACTTTGGTTCCTGGCATAAGCAAATTGATGTTTAGGTCCCCCAAAAAAATAATGTGATCACACTTAGCAAAAGAAGTGATTGTCTCAGTTATGGCATCAAAAAAACTGGGGATGTCATATTGGTCCGGTGGCCGGTAAGCAGTACCTATTATAATGCACTTACCAGCCAAACTCATCCGAAGCCACATTTGTTCAACAGAGGCAACAACAGGGTGCGGACAGACTCGTGCATTGATGCCTTTTTTTATATAGAAGCCAACCCCTCCACCCCGGCCATTCTTGATGCTCTTAGGTCTTGGCCGGTGAATAAATCTATAACCAGATACTTTCGGAGCTGTTTCCTCTTGACCCACACCCAGCCATGTTTCATTGATGGCCATGATATCTAGACTTAGTTCCTCAAGAGAAACTATGAACTCTTCCTGCCTAGTGTTAAGTGACCCAGCATTAAATAAGCCAATTTTCATATTTTTTAAAGGAAGTGTTGTTTTAGAAGAGCATATCTGTTCCATAATAATATAATAAATTGTATTAAGTTACTTGGAAGTAAGAGGGTCGCAAAATTAGGTCTATTTGTATATTTATAAAGTATCCAAAAAGGTAGATAAATGGGAACATGAATACATGATAAATATTGATTAAAATAAAATTGTGAAAAATTGTAAAAATGTGTAATATTGTAGAAATATAAATTATTGTAAAAAAATGAATTATTGAAAAGGTGATTAGAAATAGGGAAAAAAAAGCATAGCATAAGTATAAGTTTGCCTGCCTTCCATTCCCTAATTGATAAACAGAGAGTGATTACAAATAGGATGAGTACCGTACGTCTAAGGCGAAGACATAGCACAATATTAGGATATATTAGCAAATCATAATTGATAGCATATTTAGCAAAGTAGCATATTTTGAGTGGCACACAGAGACAGAGATTAACAACAGGTGTATACATAGTGTTAGTAATTATAATATGAATGTAAAAGTAGGAAAAGGCCAGCACATAAAAACTAGATAAGTTGGTATCATCGGTTGGTGGCTGAGTTATAATCCAACCCATACAAATTACCAAAAATAAAGAACAAAAACTAATTTTATAGAAAAGGCCTAGCTCATGCAAACTAGATAGATAATTACTAGACGGACCATGGGTAAGTTGCTGATGGGTATTCCAGACCACAAAAAACAATAAATGCAAAGAACACAAACTAATGTAGCAGTTTCTTACAGATAACGGCCAAATGGGTGCATTTAACCAAAAACCCTCTGGATGTCCGCTTCGCACCGTATGGGGTACACGTCCCGGCCGTCCGCCTGCCTCACGAACACTCGCCCCCTCTTGGTCCACGTGTAGCGCCATTGTAGCCTGCGGCATTCCTCGCGGGCGCGATGAAACAGCTGCCGATTGAGGCGGGACAGCCTCTCGTTGACGAAGATGCGCGGGCCAGCGTCGGCGCGGCCGGCGTCACCGGCGGTTAGCGAGCGGCGCACCCGCGCGCCCTGCAGCATGCGATCCCGCAAGTCGCGGCGCAGCAGCCGCACGACGATTCGGCGCGCTCGTGGCTTATCGCCCCCCGCCCCCTCGACCTGCGCCACCCCAACGCGCTCGGCGAACACGACGTCGCGTTCTTCCAGTTGGACGCCCAGCTTGGCTGCGAGGACGGTGATGGAATGGAGGACGTTCTCGCCCTTCTCTTCTGGCAGCTGGCCGATCTCGAGGTCTGCCATAAGTGCCTCCTGGTCCCGGTCGTTGAGCTCCTGCTGCAGGTGTGCCACGGCATTCTGCAGTCTCGCCACGACGGCGGCGGCCTGCGGCGCGGGCTCAGCAAAGTGGGCGGCGCGCTCCTGCTCAACGGCCTCGAGTCGCTGCTCCAGCCCATCCACGCGCGCATAGACGCCGTTCAGCGAGACACGGAAATCCGCCATCTCCATCCTCGTCTCCTTGAGCTCGGTGCCGAGGTCCCGCACTTCCGCCCTCAACGCTCTCAGCTCCTCCAGCATGCCCCCCTGCATCCTGCGCATCTCTGAGAGGAGCTCCTCCTTGAAGGGACGCATGGTAAGTTGGAGTTCATGCTCGTGGAACTCGGCCGTGATGTCGTGCGCCGTCTGGTCCAAGGACATTGACTCAACGCTCGCGGGTCCAGGTTCTTCCGACTGTAGCGGGACCTGGTTCTGGCTGGCCGTCCCCTCGCTCCCGTGCTGCGCTGCGTACGGTAGGGCGACGCGCACGGGCGTACTAGGGTCCCTTCCCTTAGGGGCCATCATCTGGCACTTCCCACAGCGCCAGTCGCGGGGCACCACTACACCGGAAGGGATTCTCACGCATTCTTGGTGCGAGAGCGATTCGCATTGAGAGCAAACTACCCCATCCGCGCCCCTCAGACGCCTGTTGCACGCCACACACATTTGTACCATGTTTGAGTCGAATAAACTAGCACTAGCGGACAATTTTTTAGGAACCCTTAAAAATATGAGGGTAGTTTAGCCACACTTTGTACACTGTATTTTGTTTTGTAAATAAATATTTGTTTACACCATAAAAACTTTGATTTATTATCACAAATAGCGCACGGCACCTTTGAGCACAGAATAAACTATAACCTGTTCTTGAATGTTCGTTAGGAATTTTTTAATCAGATAAACAATACACAGCAGTTGTCGCTACTTTGTCGGTCGTGACGTCACTCCTCTCACATTGCATTTAGATTTTAGTTTTAACTAGCTTCCGCGGCTTCGCACTCTTATTTTCGGTATACTGTAGCCTATTGTTTAAGTTAGGCTACGTTCTAAGTGCATGTCACATTTCATCTTGACCTGTTCACTAGTTTTGGAGATCCTAGGTAACAAAAATTTCACATTTCATAAACTTTCGCATTAATTATATTAGTAGGATTGTATAATACACATTTTTGGAGTTTAAAGTTTAGGCTTACATGTTTTTTTGATAAAATATAAAATGGCTTTTCCCGTATAACACAATAAGTCCTTTGCAAGATATCATAGTGATCGATTATTATATTATTATTACTTTCGTAAATAATAATGTAATAAATAAATAATGCTCGACAACCCAATACAGCATCAACTACCCCAAGCCAAGCAGAGCTCTCGTTATGGGAACTAGATGACTGTTAAACTTAATACAATACATTCCATAGATAGATATTTTTAGTATACATAGAAAATACCCAGAAAACCCGGGACAAAGATCTGCAGATCGTACAAACATTTGTCCCGAGGCGGGAATCGAATACGTAACTTCCTGCGTTGCAGCGGAACCTGTGCAGCATGGCAATAAAAGCGTTACGCAAAATCCACCCATCCTATAATTGACGTTTGAAACGTGGATCTTCACCCGCTGCGCCACTGAGGTCGTCCTATATCCTTCTACTTTGGGCAGTTAATGTCCAGCTGCTGCCTGTCATCTTTTTGATGTCATCTTTCCATCTTATCCTTGTGATAGCGATAATATAAGTTTTATACAAAAACATAGTGTAGGACGCCCTCCGGCCGGGTGGGATGACGATCTGCGAAAGACTGCAGGATGCGGCAAGCTGAAGACAAGGCGCTATGGCGCTCATTAGGGAGGCCTATGTCCAGCAGTGGTATAGGCTAAAGATGATGATTATTATAAAAAATATTTATCGTTGTTGTGTGTTGTATTAAGTATATCAGTTATACTTTATACAATACACTAGTACCCATAACACAAGCTCTGTTTAGCTTGGGGCTAGATGATGCTGTGTGGAGTATCTAGCATTATAGCATTGTAAATAGAAGAGTTTTAAGGAGGCCTACATCAGTATACTGGTCAACAAAGGCTAGAAGGAAAAAAAGAAGATTATTAAGAGCAAGTTTTAAAATTCATTTATGTCACTCATAACCAATGTGCCACTATTTAAAAATACTTCATTCACAAGGAAATTACAATCAAATAATAGAAATAAATTAGAACTAGTAATTACAATTGAAGCAATTGAGCTAACTGCAGACTGTTGCAAAGAATCTACAGGTAGCTCAACTGATCTGTAACAATACTAGTCGTCGCGTCCCGAAGACGCTGGCTGCATTGCATTTTATGACAATCCTGATCCGTTATTATTAGTAATGTTAAACGGGTATTTATCACGTTTATTTACCTATTTTTCCCAACGTTTCAACAGGTTTACACACTGTCGTGGTCACGAATCATAATAATGTGTTCAGATCGCGTAAGTTTGAAAATATTTAATCCTGATCCGCTACGCCAGATACTGACCAGCTCGCGTCGCTTCGACCAGACGCTCTGTCAATTTTTTTAAAACCCGAAGAGCTTCAGTACCCCACCACGGACCTAGGGTCTCGACTCCAAGGGGAGCAAATGTGTAGGCACTTTCCGAGTACCATATTTAGATAAAAAATCTAACTATGCAGTCTTAATTTTGTCATAAATCTTATTTTTCTCTTTTATTTTGCAGGAAACCGAACCGATATATTTTTCTTCTATTAAACTTGTGTTTAGGTGTGACCAGGTAGTGGTGGTTATATACAGTCAAATTGATTTTCACGAGCAAAGCCGCATGCAAAAGCTCGGTAATAAATAAAAACTCCCGACAAAGGCACAAACAAGTCTGTATTAGTTTCATATTGCGGATACGAGACATGAAAAATTACCTTCGACTTTCAACATTTTTCACCTTTCGCGCGTGGGAGGGATTTAAAAACGCTAGATGTGGCATTTATTGACCAAAAAAATCACCCTAAATACACAAAACACTCATTTTATTTTTAATTATTTTAATTTCAATGAATTAATTGTTTCTCTAACAACATTGCAGGACAATGCAGTCAGCGTCTTGGGGATGCTTCCGACTGGTATTGATCAGATCAGTTGATCTACTTGTAGATAGTTTGCAACGGTCTGCAGTTAGCTGTTTCAAATGTAAATACTAGGTCGAATTTATTTATATTATTATATTGTAATTTTCTTTGTGAATAAAGGCTTCAGCCCTGTAAAAAAAATTCTCTAACAACAGTGCGCAATGCAGCCAGCGTCTTGGGGATGCTTCGGACTGGTATTGATTAGATCAGTTGAGCTACCTGTAGATTGTTTGCAACAGTCTGCAGTTAGCTCAATTGTTTCATTAGTTAATACTTGTTCTAATTTGTTTATATTATTTGATTGTAATTTTCTTAATACCTACCCTTTTAATAAAAAAAAGAGTTATATTTTGTCAAAAAAACAATTAAATTAGTAGACCTGTTTTCCCCTGGCTTAGAACAGAATAGAATTCGTACCTTAGTACGTTTACATCCGATGCCATTCGAAATTCATATTTATTACGTCCACTCTGAAAACTTAACAAAAGACGATGTTTTAACAAAAGTTTATGACGATGTAGCCCAAACTATCTCTAATTACTTTAACAAAGAACTCCATCGATAATTATATAACCCCATGAATTTGATGACCCCATGAACCGTTTTGTGTGTTGTCTATTGATGGTTGTTTCTGCCCCGGTTTTCTCACGTATTGTGTCTATGTTTACAGGTTATTTCTATTCCATTAGAACTGATTATTGGGATAAAAAGTAACCTATGTTTTTTCCAGGCCTAGAACTGCCTGTATAAATAGAATTTTACCGCAATCCGTTCGGCAGTTGTGGTGTGTAGGTAACAAAGATCAAACTTTCGCATGTATAACAAAAAAAAACTATCTATGTATATAATGTATTAAATATATCAGTTAACTGGTACCCATAACACAAGCTTTGAGTAGCTTACTTTGCGGCTAGATGGTACTGTGTGGATTGTTCAGCATTATTTATTTATAATAATTAGTACGTGTGTTAAAACGTGTAACGTTATAATGTAGCTTAAGAATGCTAAAGATTATATTCGTGCACAAAGATACATAGACACCTCCGTATGTTCCTATGAACATGTATCGATGCGATATACAACGCCTTTAGATCTTCGTTATGATTTATGAATAGCCGCCCTACACCGCCCGCCCTAGCTTTCAATTAGGAGTTTGACGAGTCACTCGATATCGATACGAGCTTGCGGACTCGGCATTAGATGTGGTGCGTCATTATCATCATCATTAGCTTATACTTAGTCCATTGCTGGACATAGGCCTCTACGAAAACGAAGGAACGAAGTGGAAGGATGACGCTAGATCACAGAAAACGAAGGAAAACCGATCCGTTCTTTCAATGACCTTATTATAAAAATGATTTTGACATTTATTTCTTAGATATCTGAAACGAAAGTTTGGTGACGTGGAATAAGGAAATTGGTGGCAAGGTGAAACTTCGTTCGTTTTTCAAAGTAATAATATTAATGCTGTCTCCTGAGCTTGGTTTGAAGTTATAGTATCTAGATTTTTTTAAACTTTCGCGATTTGTTAACTTAATTAATTATTTAATCGGGTATTTATCGCGTATCTAGTCGCTCCGTGACCATCACCGCTGTAACGCAGTAGAAACGTAGGGGAAATATTATCAAAGTATTCTTTGACAGTATCGCCAAATTACATCATTTGATGCTCTCATATTTTAATTGTACTTTTTGACCTTGCTATTATTTCTATTATTTTTGACTATTGCTATTATTTTGACATTGGTATTATTTTGACTGTAAGATAATATACCTACATTTTTTTACTGTGACATTTCCATCTGTATTATTTTATATAATTTGACTTACCTACTCTTATAATAATGTTTGACGTTTCGGAATGTATTATGTAAGGCAAGTTTGAGTAAATGAACAAATAAAAGGCACGCGATAAATACCCGATAAAATCATTAATTAATATCTAGACGGATAGAGACCTCTTATTTTCCTAAAGGATTTGATGCAGCGACTCCATCGAGCGTACATGGTACTACGGAAATCCCATGCAACAATGCGTCGATCACGATGATGACTCGATTTTATCGTCAAACCGAACTATGAACCGGCTATGATGCCGCCTTGGGGCTATATAGGTCGGGTTAACTGAAGAAATAGCAATGTTTTGTGAAAATGCAACAAGGGGTATCTTTCAGGGGTGCCATGGTCCGCCCCCGGTGGTCGTAGGAGAAGTGTTGAATAATACATATAATGAAAGCTGCTGCCTTTTCTCTGCTACGAGTATTTTTCCCTTAGTCGGCTCTTACGACATGGGCTGAATTGGAGAGGTTCTAACACCGCGACCGCTATGGTTAAGCAATTCTTACGCCAGGACCGCTTCGGTTACGAAATTCTTACGCCGCGCCCGCTACGGCTAAGCAATTCTTACACCGTGACCGCTACGGCTAAGCTTGACAACCTCTGTGGCTCAGCACGCGAAGGTCCACCTGCGACGCAGGAGGTTGCGGGTTTGATTCCCGCCACGGGAAAAATGTTTGTACGATCTGCAGATATTTGTTCAGGGTGTTCGGGATGCTTTCTATGTATAATAAAAAAAAATCTAGTGTATTGTATTATGTATATCAGTACCCATAACACAAGCTCTGTTTAGCTTGGGGCTAGATAATGCTGTGTGAATTGTCCAGCATTATTTAATTCGTACGCCACGATCACTACGACTGAGGCCTCCCCTATGAGTCACCTGTCTGCAGTCTTTCGCAGGTCTTCATCCCACCTCGCCAGAGGGCGTGCTACATTTGCAGAATTGCAGTCACCACTCAAGAACACGTTTACCCCAGCGGTTGTCGGTTCTGCGCGAGATATGGCCGGTCCACTGCCACTTCAGCTTGTTAATTCTTCTCAAAAAACGTTGGACTTTCAAAGCATAAACTTTACCTTTTGAAATTTTTTTTTGTCGAAAAATTGTACAAAGTAAATCTTAATTACCTTCGGAAGTAATTACGTACAATTTTAAGTACCAACGTACTTATTTCATTACTTCAAAGTCAAAGGAACCGGAAAAGTTAAAAATACGTAATTCCAAGTAGAATAATTATGCTTAAAGCTAACATTAATATAATAAAGTTAATACCGCGATATTCTATTATGTCTAATTTATATTCGAAATTCCGAAGTTCAAAGGGTGGATATTTTATCTAAGACTATGAAATTACAGGACAATGTTTTTAGATCTTCCAAATACCCCCAATATTTTTTACTTATATTGGTCGATAGTAGTCAATACAACTATTTATCGCGTTTTACCTATTTCTCTCAACTTTCAATCAAATAGGTTTACTCACTGTCGTGGTCACGGGATGACTAGAGTGCCGGAATTACTGCCTGTAAAAAGCGGGGGAGCATTAATCGTCCCTCTCTTGGTCTGCTGCAGAACAGATCTCTCCAAACTGCTATCCTGAACCCGCGTGCCCAGCGTGGGGATGATGACATTACCCCCTTATCACAAGAGTTATCCGGGAAGGCCTATGTCCAGCAATGGACAAGATTAGGATATGTGACTAGTTCAAAGAAACATTTTCAGCAAAAGTTTTCGAGTTTTGTAAAATAAATTTATTTATGTTTGTTTTGAAGACTTCAGGCAACGTCTATCCGTTTCCGAATTGATATTGTGTGCGACAACACTATTCCTTAATAGATACCTAAACTATGTATTGGTGCTTTGGCTAATAGTTGTAGGTAATATTTGTGTCAATCGCTGATAATGATAGGTAGACTTACTATATTTATGATAATGTTTATATAAAACTTCATGCCATATGAGTGGCAACACGCTGTAACTATCGACACTTGAAAAATAATAGTTTAAAGTGTCGTAGAAATAAGAATAGAACAAGTTTTTGATTAATTAAGAAAATACAAAATACAAATAGGATTGGTAATACCAGTCCTTATTTTTCGCGTCCAGTGTTGATAATCACATACAAGTCACACAAATTTTCCAGCAGCGTGTGATGTGTTTAACAATTTCACTTCAAAGGATGGATTCGGCTGAAGGAATTCTAATGCGGTAATTATTTGAGAACCTTCTATAAGTTCTTACCTTCGTATGTAATTTGAGGGAATGTATGTTACAAAGAACTCTTCGCGCGTTTTTTTAACGTGCGAAAACTGATAAACGTGACTCAAAGTTTAATTTCACTTTCAATGTTAAATAGAACTTTTCGTGAAATCTTTTGTTCTAAATAATTGCTACGACCATAAAATTGCAAGTGTCAAAGAATCGCACCGTGCGCAGTCTAAGGATTAACAAATCCCTAATCTAAATCCGTAATCAATACAAAGCAAAAGCAATATCATTTTTTGTATTGATTTTTATGGAACAGCGTCTACTGCCGATGCCAGAGACCAGTATATCTGTCGATTACTTCATCTGCAGCAATAGCCTCGTAGTCCCTATAAAAAAAATCTGAAAACAGTGGATGCACCTTATCGGCATATAGGAAATACTGACGCCGCGTACGCTCCGATCCCGATGCAGAGGACGCACAACTTAAGAACCCTATGGGAAATATTAAAAGTACTCCAGTTTAAGCATTTAAACTCGAGTTGGTCTACTAGTAGGTATGTGTTGTTTCAAACCCATTGGGATCTTTAATAACAAAAAAAGTTACAATTCAATGACTCAAACTAGTATTTACAATTCAGTCCGAAACAGTTGAGCTAACTGCAGACTGTTCAAACATTCTCGAGTTAGCTCAACTGATCAGACCGACCGGCTGAAGAACCCAATTCAAAACGTATTTACTAATACCCGAAATATACTCACTGAATATCGCTTACCACACCCGATGCCCCGATAAAGCTTAACCACCTCACTGCCTCGCATTTTCCCAATAATTCTCTCGCTACAATAAAACTCATAGTCACCTGAACTATCTTTTGAAAGTACCGGCGAGATCAATGAATACGTAGTGCTAGCGAACGGATCTAAGAAGGGTGGACTCCGTGCTTTTTATGAAATTCCCCGTAGCCCGAGATGGTGGATGGGTAATGGACGGTCACTTTTTATCGTTCTCGAACAATAGAGTTAGTAAGGCATATGTATATATAAAAGGAAATTGAGCTTCGAGAGGAGTTGCAACAAAATATACCTACTGGTTATCTATCTAAGGATGGTTTTCGTAAGCGAAAAGTATATTTTTCGAAGCCAAAAACGGTAAATTAATTTTTTTGTAAGCTGCCAGTGTTTTATTTAGCACTATATCAGATGTTGTTGCACAAAATATCAACTCAGAAGCACTCTCAAGCCATAGAGTACAAAAATTAAAAGAGGTGAAGTGATTTCGATACCTAATTAGTTGCATAGATAATTTCAAGGCCCCGCAAGCAGAAATAAAATAAAAACAAAAAAGCAGTGATGGTAGCATTGCTCTCAGTCCGAACAATTTAGTATCGTTTTGTAAAACCATTACATGAATATAATATTAACATACATAGTTGAAAACAATTCAATCTATACAATTGCACTGCACTCTACAATTGGTGATTTTTATCAGCTTAGAATTCAAAGCCCGCTTGTGATAAGTATTTCTTTTGCAAGCTGTCAAAACACTACCCCTGCTTGCTTATTCATCGAAAATGAATCCATTGCTTGTCCACTGGCATACTTTTAAATGCTTCGATTTCGAAGCACGCCGTCCATTTTCCCGTATCTGTGAACTTCAGAAAAGCACAATAATGTCCATAGTACCCTTTTCCAATTCAGTAGTTTTTTAAGCGGCGATTTTTTACGGTACATTGATTTTGATGTGCAAAGAAAAACTACGGGCGGCCATTTCCTACCTGAGTTTCGTATTGAATTGAAATGGTTTTATTCAGTTTATTATTATGAGAATTCACTCGAATTTGATACGTTTAATGTAGCCCTAAATTTTTTTGTTACTAGGTAGTGCAAATATTTATTTACTTAGTACTACTACTTGTTTTTCCTACTAGTTAGTGCGTTTTTCAAAAGCACAAAGAAGCTTTTGAGCTTGATCATTTAGTTTTGACGTGAGGGAGTAACAAAACCTAATTCTTGTTAGTGTGATTATTTTACAAGATCCAGAGCCATTGAAAAAAAAATGAAAGTGTCCTTTCAACTTCTATTCATAACAAGTACCAATCGATTTTTTACCGAAGGAGGTGTATTGAAGTCACTAAAACTGAAGTCCGATTTTAAAAGATATCTCGGTATTTCTTTCGACACATAAATATTTTTGCATACCTACGTATTTCGTTTCGTTCCTTCAAATATTTTCCCTATGCTCTTAACAGGCAATCTCATGTAAAACGTGCAATAGTGTAGGGATTCACTGACAGGAAATTGAATAAACTCGGACTCTACACGATATTTGCACTTTTCTACAAGTTTACAATATTTAAACTAGATGGTGTTGTAAAAATTCAGTCATTTATTCTACTGTATTTTTTCTGCAGACTGATTCGGTACATTAAATTATAAACCATCATTCGTAGTCTAAGTAATTACTGTTGTTTATAATTTATTTATTTAATTCACTTATTTCTTATATTAGCTTGCATGTAATTAATTCTTAGATATAAGTGAATGGTTAGTTAGGTTGTCACTAGGTACCTGGAAGAGCACTGCAAATCTGAGTTCGACTTTATTAAAACATGTATAGTAAATATTATAATACTTACATAATTAAAACAATAACATTAATGTCATACAGAAAAATTTCATACAAATAGAATTAATGAAATTGAATCTAGAAGCCAGAATTGTCATTTATTCATTGTTTCATCACATGTTATGTTAGGTTAGGTTTTTCTCTCATCAAATTATTTTCAAAATTATTATCATCTTAGTACGCAAATACTTAAATATTGTTAATGAATTAATGGTAAAAGCGGAGTCAACACAAGCAATTTTGATTAAAACAACTTTTTGTATAGTTTTTTAAGTAATTGCAATAAACTTTTATTTTATTATTTTATAATAAACAAATAGTCCGAGGTTTATAGTGCTTGGTCGGAGCTAAGTCTTAGCCACCTCCTGCCGTTTAAATTAAAATATCCATCCTTGTTCTTAACACAAGTTGTAGTTATTGTTTATTTTAATCTATATATATAAAAGAAAGTCGTGTTAGTTACACTATTTATAACTCAAGAACGGCTGTACCGATACGGCTGAAAATTGGTGGGTAGGTAGCTTAGAGCCAGGAGACGGACATAGGATACTGTTTAAAAAAAATTGGCGTAGGTACTTTTAAGGCAAAGCCTAACTTAGATAATAGGCCGAAAATACGCGTGCAAAGCCGCGGGCGGAAGCTAGTTAAATAATAAATAAATAATGCTGGACAATTCACACAGCCCAAGCTAAGCAGAGCTTGTGTTATGGGTACTAGATAACTAATATACTTAATACAATACACTACATAGATAGATATTTTTAGAAAAAAATTCTGCAGATCGTACACAAATTTGTTCCGAGGCGGGAATCGAACCCGCAACCTCCTGCGTCGCAGGCGGACCTTCACCCGCTTCGCCACGGAGGTTGAATTAAAGGATATTATGAACCAAATACATTAATTTAATTATTATTAATATGCAGGTCTCGACAGAGCCTACACATTTGCTCCCCTTGGAGTCGAGACCCTAGGTCGGGCGCTGCCCTCGGGGGTACCGAGGCTCTGCGGGTTTTAAAAAAATTATCTGAGCCTCTGGTCGAAGCGACGCGTGACCCGAGAGCTGGCCAGCATCTGGCGCAGCGCATCAGCATTGCCATAAAGCGAGGCAATGCAGCCAGTATGTTGGGGACGCTTCCGACTGGTATTGATATGGATCAGCTGAGCTACCTGTAGATTGTTTGTAACAGTCTGCAGTTAGCTTAATTGTTTCAATTGTAAATACTAGGTAGTTCTAATTTATTTCTATTATTTTATTGTAATTTTCTTTGTGAATAAAGGCTGATGCCCTTTGAATACCAATTACATTAATTAAAATAAATAATTATCTAAAATATTTAATACATAATATTCAGAATGTCAATTCACTTAATGAATTTTCAACAAATTGTCAATACCTTGCGATGCCTAAAGGCTTACAACAAAATATCAGATTATCTAGAGGATAAAAAAGCTTGGGACGGGTTTTGCTCCAACTCGAAAAATAACAACGAACAGGCTAAATGTTTCTTCGGCGCTTCTTTACTTTAGTCTACATACCGAAGCGACAAAAATAAAAAATATCACCTTATTTCCGTGTCAGTGTTTAATTTTATAATTTGACATTTTCTAAGTGTAAATTTATTGTATTTATAGAAATAAATGCGAAAGACTGCAGATGCTGAAGACAGGGC